>CM060505.1:0-1425692 GCA_030544225.1 Skeletonema marinoi | reverse complement strand
CTAACCCTAACCCTAACCCTAACCCTAACCCTAACCCTAACCCTAACCCTAACCCTAACCCTAACCCTAACCCTAACCCTAACCCTAACCCTAACCCTAACCCTAACCCTAACCCTAACCCTAACCCTAACCCTAACCCTAACCCTAACCCTAACCCTAACCCTAACCCTAACCCTAACCCTAACCCTAACCCTAACCCTAACCCTAACCCTAACCCTAACCCTAACCCTAACCCTAATGCAACTATACATGTTGGCCATACCATGTGCAAATGCCCACATGTCTCTAACATAATTGAAATTGTGTCTCCTGATAATTCCGCCGAGACCACCATACTTCTCTATCCTGATGTCTTGTCAAATCCCTTGTCGCCAGACACAAGATAACCATCGGGAAGGTCAACAAATCTACCTTCACTTGCCCACAGCTTAACAATGGCTTTCTCACTTGCCCTAGCAAAGAATGGATCTGTAAACTCATGCACCAATCCCATTGGACTTGACCACGTTATACCACGAGCTGCGCTATTCTTTATCTTATTACTGCTCTGTGATATAGAAACATACCGATCAGTTCGGACAGTATCCATTGGCACATCAGTCCCATCTACGACAGTGGCAACTGGATTTGTAAAGTCTAGATCATGGTAGGCAGTTGGGTAAGTTTCATCTAAGAAGTCTTTTGTGAGAGAGAGTCTTGCCATGTGATAACCAACCTCACGGAAGTGTGGAGCCCATCCCTTGATACAAAGTCCCACCACCTTTCTTGTAATCCCAAAGATAGTGGCGATGTAGCCGTAGTCGAATGCATTTGTAAAGAAAGTTAGAGTAAGGAGGATTTGTTCGAAGCGGGACAGTTTCTTGCTTCGGCCCGATGCATCGCGTGTGGACTTGATCGTAGGTTCCTCGTGCTCGATACCAAACATACATTTGATAAAATTTTTTGTGACATCCCAGCTAGAGAGAGGATTATCCTCTTTCTTCCGCCGATCAGCAAAACCGAACAAGCTCTTTGCAACGTTTGGGTGAGATTTGTGATAAGCATCGCTGCTGATGGACAAACGGCACAGACCACCCTGCTTCTCTTCTTGAATGTACCTCTCAATCACTGCACTATGTTTCTGGCTGACCAAGAATTTCAATGCGTTGTTCTCTTCCTCGAGCTGCTGGATTCGATGATTTGCCGCATTGAGGTCGTCGGATAACATGCACACTTGACGCCGCAGATGATTGACCCTATCATCACGAATTGGTGGCAGCTTCTGCAATGGTTTGAGGAGCCTATCATCATTCACTTCCGCCCTCGATGCAAGGAAGGATTGGCCCTTGTACTTCCGACAGCATGATTTAATAGCATCATTTAAACGAGCCCTTGATGATGCCAAGATATAATCTCTTTCGGCTTCCTTGATGCGGTAGCTTGGAACTGGCACATAAACTTCGTCTGCAGTGTTCTCCAAGCTGCCTTTGAATCTGTCCTCCTCCGTGTAGCCATTATTAATCAAACCTGCATCCTTGATAAACTTTGCATCAATATAATCGATATTTTTGAATCCGTCGTGAACAACAAACTGTTGCAATATTTGCGGGTGGTAATGGTGTCTAGCCACATATTTGTATGTCCTCTTCGTCTTCTTGGGGCCTCGTGTATTCGCCGGCGATGCTGGGGCAGTGGTAGATCGATTTCTATCATCACGAGAGATTAAGTCAGTGATGTCAAGATCAAGGTGGTCGGCAGTCCTCGCGAGTCGGAATGATTTTACATCACCATATCTATCGCAATCGCCAGGCATAGTGAAGAATCCGCCGCGAACATCATTAATACTTTTGAACAATTTTGTCAACTCTTTACATTTAGGATTCATGCATGCACAGTTCACCCTCTTCTTAGTAGTTTCAGGAAAGACCAACGATCCAGACGGCGACGAAACAGACGGGGATGTGAAGAATGGCAGTGATGTCGCCATGGTAGATGTTGACGATATGAAGATCTGAAGTCGGTGCCGCTGATATGTGTCGAAAAATTCGTGCCTGTAGAGAATGGCCAAATACGAACACAGCCGTTGAGAACCTCGAAAAACCAATGCCACCACTGGATTCAGCGGTATTTTTTGTGTCTAGTAGCAATGTTTTAGATTATTCGTAGTCGCCGTATTGGTTTTTCTACACCATTACATCTGTGGGTATTGGCCGGCGGCAACTTGTGTTCGGTGCTTTTTTTTGTGGCTGAGCGCGCTCGGAAGTTTTGCGTGACCGAAGGAGCAAAACTCAAGGCTTATTGTTGTGCCATGCTGTTAGGGGTGGTAGAAAAATGAAGGCGATCGACCGAACCCAAATAATTTTGTTGTTTGATGTTGGCTGCATGACAAAATAATTGTATTCTAATGGCACACCCCACCCTTCAACTCGGTGGCTATTCATTGTCGTGTCTATACGTCGCCGGCGATATGTAGAGCCGTAGATAATATTAACTAGCTTGATACATTGAAATCGCCGCATATCACTCGCTGCGCCGTGGCGATGGGATCAAGATACATGTGCTGATCACTAATTAACTCCGGGCGGTTCCCTTGTGAGCGCAAGGAACATGCCATCTCGCCATGGTTGTTTTGTGTGGCTGCTGAGCGAGCTCGAAAAAACTTCCAAAAAATCTTTGAGAAGCGACGTGGCGCGCAAAAACGAAGAGGGGGCGGGGGGCGAGCACACTTAGCCAAAATTTAGCAAAAGACTCTAGAGAGAAGAGAGTCAATGACATAGCATTGCAGAGCAACTTTACAGTCAGATACCCTGTAAGGAAAACAATTCCCAGAGACATGATGGGAGAGGCCCCGAGGGCCCGCATTACAGCACAGAACACTCTCACCACTTGGCACGCTGACAGGCTGTACGGCGCCATGGTGATACTGCAAAAATAATCAAAAGCAGTGAGGATATCATTGACCTGTCGACGTGTTCGTGTATGTCTTTTTGTGAGGCTCATGACAACAAAACAACTTGTCGGCCCCAAGGAGGGGATGTGTAAATGTTGCCAAAGAGGACTTCATCCAGTCTTCGTAAATACTTGTCTATTTGAGAGAGTTACGACATAAATCAGATTACAAGCCCCCATGCAGTTGACATCGTGGCAATAGCGCAATCTACTAATACAATTTACAAAGAATGCTGCCGCCTGTTGGCCGCTAACAACGTTCGGTCCCCAATCGGGATGTCTCCGGGGCAGAGTATTTTTCCAAGACTTTGTCCAATTGCAAATCAATCAATGCAGCAACTACAAAACCGGCGGCGCTTCCATCGGCTTTGCCTTTACTAAATCTGAATCGTCGCCAAGAAGCTTTTGTTTCGTGCGTCCACAATTAGACTACAAACAATCCCACCGAGTATGCAGCAAAGCATGTAACAATAAAATTTTGAGAGTAGAAGGAGACAATAGTTTGTCGGCAGCGAGTATGGAATAGGAACACCTATCGGCGGGTTTGTTTTGGAGGGATGAATCAAGGCGCAATTAAAGGGAGGGAGGATCGAGTGGTGCTTCAATTGAAGCAAATGATGCGTATTGGCGCTTGAGCGTGATATCCTACACAAACACGCTTGATATGAATGAATCTCAAGTGCGGCAAAGAACGTGACATTAGAGCATGGGGCTTAGAATTAGAAAATTAATTGGGTGCTAGAAGCAATTTCATATTCCATAACATCTTTCTATTTAGCTACCGCATGGTGATAGATCTACTACCTCATAAATGTTGAGAGGTGCCACACGTCAGAGCGCTACTTGGGAGGACCCGCCCTGCTGAACTGCTCAAACTGCACGTTGACTCGCTTGACGTGCAAAGCTTGAGATAAGTGAGTAGTACCACTCCATGGCCGAAAAGATTGGTCAACTGCTTTCTCAGAGGCAGTGGTCAGCATAGACGTTGGACGCCTAGCCGAGGTTGATCTCTGATCTTGCTCCTGCCAGGTCAGAGTGGCGGGGAACATGATGGACGGCGGTGGTACGAACAGAGGTTGATCACTCGTCTTCTCAGTAAAAGGTTAGGTAGGAGATGCGGATAGATCTCAAGAAGCAAGAACGTGATGGATAGAGCATGCTCCTTCAAGATGAATCTTGTGGACGTAACAGCGGATGTTTGCTTCAGTAGGATGTGATGCTTGATACCAAGAAACGAGCACGGAGACGAAGGACACTCGACCAAGACTGTTGGAAATGTTGCCATGATGAGAGAGGATTCGTTGATATTACCAATCACTGCATTAGAGAGAGAAAGAAGCAAATGATTTGTTTAGAGACATTTGATCGGCCCTCGGGGCCCCAGACGGTTAGCGTAGCTTTTATCGGCGGCCACGGAGGTGCCCTCCTTACCCTGTAGGTCATTTGACCCAATTTGACCCAGAGCATTTCTACAGGGATTGACGTAGGAATTACTATGTTATGGATTTAGGAGAAATAAATCTGGTGGGTGGACGTAGAAATTTAATTCCCATTGTGGAGCATACTGGCGGCTACAGGATACCGCTGCGTGGGAATTCAGTTGCACCTTAATCTTGTAAGCATTTTTCTCGTAAATGTTTGATGCCAAACGCATTCTTCTTCCTTCTTAGCCAGAAGCTGTCTCATGTACAAGAATGTCATCACACTCATCTCAAATCATCTCCCTCTATTGTACCTTAATTTTCCCACCTTGGAAGGATTTTAAATTCCACACCAACACCACCTCGCACTCATTCCCTCTACTTAGGTCAGAACAGTCTCATGTATCGAAATATGTCCTTGGCAGCTCCCATTCCGGCTTCTTCTCGGACCAGTTGCTGTTAGGAGATTTGATCATGTTGCCGATTCTTGTCACAAGAGTCTCTCTGTCGGGTATCAGATTTCCCTCCATTGCTGTCTTGTACGTTGTGTTGAGGATCATAGTTGCCCTTTCATTGTTGTATGTCACGTTCGCCGTGTGTTCAGCTTTCTTCTTCAGGTGTTCGACCCACTTATCTCTCTTGATCACTGCCTCGCACAACCAGTTGCTGTTAGGAGACTTGATCATGTTGCCGATTCTTGTCACAAGAGTCTCCCTGTCAGGTATCAGATTACCCTCCATTGCTGTCTTGTACGTTGTGTTGAGGATCGCAGTTGCCCTTTCATTGTTGTATGTCACTTTCGCCGTGTGTTCAGCTTTCTTCTTTAGGTGTTCGACCCATTTATCTCTCTTGATCACTGCCTCGCACAATTGGCCATTCATCTTCTTTGAGCAGTTGAGAATTCTATCAATCGAAATGTTCGACCCGGTCCACTGTATTGCGCTGTCCTACGCCATCTAACTAATTTGATCGTCACAGCTGCTGTTCGTTGTTACGTTGTTGCATCGATTCGCTGTATTCCTTTGAGGAGGTGCAATGCATTTGATTTTTGTGTGCTTCATTTGTGCAGGCTGCCGCATCTCTACAGATAGTCATCTGGGTTGCATCTTACCTGTAAAGCCTTCTAGTCAAAATACGTACGTGCAGTTGCCGAGTTGATTGTTGTGTGTTTACCTGTACTTGCCTTTATTCTTGTCCACTTGCTCCTTGCTTGTGTACCATATGTGCTCATATATCTTTTTCCCAACTCGAAACTAACAAGCAACATGTTTAAAATAGTGGAGTTAAAATAGTGGAGTCTCCGGGATTTTAAAGACACACAAATGTAACTGAAACTTACTTACCACGCAAAAATCCAATTGCAGAGAATCTATACACAAACGACACGGGTCAGACTGGCTTCGAGATGCATTGTACATACTGAGTACAAAGAAGAGCACCGACAAAAATACTGCCTCCGTCATTTGATGACGTCATGCTGACGCTCGTCACCTTTGCGCCGACTCTCCACTATCCAGTTGACTGTCATATCTTTTCACATGGCGCATACTCTATCTGATTGATGTGTACTCATCCACGTGTTTGCTCGATTTGTTTTGCTTGCAGTGCATAGTGCATGTGATGTTTCTTTATGATGTGCACACATCATGTCGAGCAGATGTTTGTATTCACTAATGCATTCCGACAAGATTATTGCACACCACCGTTCCCATTCGTCACGCCATATCACTCTGATCAATATCGGGATCAATGCTTCAATTGCTTTCTAATTTCACCAGATGGAATGATAGTGCCAGCCGATTACGCTGATGTTCGCATGATGTTTGGACAGGCGGTGTATGCAGATAGATAGAGATTTCCGCCGAAGGCAGCAGGATTAATTGCACCGCCGCCTATCGTTAGCAGCGCAATTACTTCGCGATCGACACTGACATGATGCCTGCTTGTTGTCTAACTCTCAGTGTCAGCAAGATGTGGCCGGCGGACTTTCGACATGGTGATGATGTGTGGAGGGAAAAAAAATCTTTTTTGTTTTTTGATGGGCGCGCTTCAAGTTCGCTAACTGGGAATACATCTAAACGGAACAATTACTACATACATACCTACTCACTACTCTACTCAATAACCTGCCTACCATACTTAGTAGTCACAGCATTGCAGAGCAACTTTATAGTCAGAATTAGTGACTCAAAGAAGACCCACAACAACTGACAGCACAAGGCCCCGAGGGCCACACTGCAGCAAGGCCCAGCCACACAAAACAGCACACAAAGCACTGCAGAGACATACCAGTTTATAGGAGGTAAATAAAGCAGCAGACAAGACAAACAGTTCGCTCCCCGAAGAAGAAGACAGCCAATATTGAATTTTGTTGTGGTTGGGGGACGTCAAAATTCGGTTATGAACGATCGAGTGACGATTTACTGACAGAGTTCGTATGGTCTAGGACCATTCGACTAAGGAGGATTGATCAAGTACTCATGCAGGATGAAGGTAGCGGGTCCTCCTAACCCGCGTTGCGAGATCACTGGATCGCCCAAGACCAGCCCCACCTCTCAGCTTTTCCAACCCCGATCAATCTCCACCTGTACGGAAATCAGTGTCGATACAGTCAAAGTAGAACTAGCTCTGGAACCCCAAACTCAGAGGGCGCCCGAAGGCATTAACTATAACTAAACCACAACAAGAGATTGGGCCATTTATTGAATCGCCGGCTTTCCTCAGCGATGGGCCAATTTATGAATCGTAGGCTTCCTCTACGATGGGCCAATTTATATAGCACCGGCTTCCACGGTGCTGAAGTAAGTTGCTGGTTGCTGCTCGATCTCATCTGGACTGTTCATTTTGCCCGGCACAGGCAACATCATGAATCATGAAACTCACCATTCAGTCATCGGCTTCAGTCGATAGCGGCGGAGCCTGCTTCACGAAGGAGGAAGTCAAGCGGCTAGGTGCGGCGGCAATGTGTGCGGGTGAATACTGTTGAAGGCGGCCTAGGATAGCGGCCATCCGGCAGAGTTGAGCCAGGAACATGGTTGTTTGCTAGCAAAATGATGTGTACACTTTCCCTCTGGAAATATTATGAGCTCATCCAGCAGCCACAGTGCCCCCCAACGACTTTTTGTCACCATGATTGAATCAATGGCTGCAGAGAGGTGGATCGATGGGCGCCGCCATGATTGCTTTATTTTTTAAGAAAAAAGTTGTTGACGATTGGATTTGGCCTGAACAACAAAAATCGCCAACTTCAACTTCTCAAAACTTCAACCTCCTTCACCCAAGCCAACACTTAACCCACATCCCACCACAAAACAA
Source organism: Skeletonema marinoi (assembly GCA_030544225.1). Lineage (NCBI taxonomy): Eukaryota > Bacillariophyta > Thalassiosirophyceae > Thalassiosirales > Thalassiosiraceae > Skeletonema > Skeletonema marinoi. The sequence goes on along the minus strand of CM060505.1, from coordinate 1,418,028 downwards.
GCAGCGACATCATCGTCCGCAGAGCACATCATCATAGATCATCATTCTCGGCAGTGGAATTGCTGCTGGGCAGGGCACAGCAAGATGTCTCCTCGGCCATACGCGTCAACAACATAGGAACGTCAGAATTAATAAGCTCATTGTCGAAACTTCGTCGATAACAAAAGCACCGTGCCATCATCAACCTATGAAGATCAGCAAACAGAATATCCTCACTTCTCTACGCCTACGCCCTCTTGATGCAATGGCAATGTACTTACCAACATTCTTGAGGCTGAATTAATTCATCACACTTCTACCGCCGACATAGACTCGCCATCGGCCTCGCTCTGTTGTTATATCAGCTCGACAGTACATGCCAAGAGAAAGAAGGTGGCAAGAATACCACAAGAAAGAAACGAGCACGTGTCTATAATATTATAACCAACTGTAGGTTAAGTTCTTCATTGATGTAGTATTTAGTCTCTTTCCGCACCGTCTTTTAAAGAGAAGAAGTTCATGTTTCACCTACTCACACTTTCAATAATCCAAGGCATTCCTGCCGATGCCGACTCAACCATTCCACTAAGTCTCTTGCTTTTGTTCTCGTATTCATGCTGCGCGATCCTCCTGTCACGTTGTTCCAAATCTTCACAGAGCATCTTCCTTTCTTCCTCGGCCGTCATCTTTTCATCACGTTCTTCCACATTTTCGAGAAGCCTCTTGTTATCTTTGCGTAGTCTCTTATTTTCTTCCTCGACCATCGCAATCTTATCGTCGTATACCGCCACCATATAGCCAACTCAACACTTCTCTCCGACACTTTCTTTGGCACCCCTCGAACAAATTCATACAGTGCTGTCAAGATTCTGCTCTGAAATAATTCCTCCGATTCGTCTAGACTTGCCTGCTCAACTCAGAATCGTCAAATGATCAATCATATTCCTCCGGAGACTCTTAATACATCAACAGCTATGATAACATACTGTGGCAGTTAAAGAAAGTCATCAGTCGCCTCATCGAGTAAGAAAGCAAATACTAAGCATTACTCTACCTCAACGCATATACGTAGCGTGGAAGACTCGCTCCCCCTTGTCGAATTAGTATTTCTTTGCGTTTCATTCATCGAAGGCTCATTGCAATGTGAAGCAGAGTGCAATAGAGGTGAAGTTTAGAGATGCAACGTTGCAGTAGCAGTTATGACTCTACATCTATATCTAACGTTAAAATATTCATAGAAGGTAGCAAGGACTCATTCGAATAGCGTGCGTCTATAATATTATCCAATGGGCGTTGAATAGCAGGTGACTTTGAGGTTTAGTGTATACAGAGATGATAAATGGAGTTGAAATGTGCAGGTGCTACATATTCACTCTCTCTCTCTCTCAATCATCCAAACTCTTCCTTACCGACTCGAAGATACTACAAAGTCTCTTGTTCTTTTGAGCGATCTTTTCATCACGTTCTTCCACATTTTCGAGAAGCCTCTTGTTATCTTTGCGGAGTCTCTTATTTTCTTCCTCGACCATCGCAATCTTATCGTCATATGCCGCCACCAAAGCCAACTCATCACGTCTCTCTAACACTTTCCTTGGCACCCCTCGAACAAATTCATACAGTGCTGTCAATACCCTGCTCTGATAAACTTGCTCCGGTTCGTCTAGAACTTGCCTGCGCCTGCTCGAATCGTCCTCGTAAATGGATAATGTTGTGCACGGCTTTGCACTTTCAAACCAACCCACTGCCAGAGGAAGACACTTCAACTCCCATTGAAGGAGAGGCGCCATCTCGAGGTGAGTGTGGTTCATGAGGATTTTGCATCTAGCAGCATATTGTGGATACTCTTTGTTCAGCTGAAGGTACTGGACAACACTTTCATCTATATCAAAATCTTCTCCATGGTCATAGCAGTCATTCCATAACTCTTGTATGGTGTGGTTTGAGAGGTAGGTATTGTTGACGGTGGAAGTATCACACAGTACTGCAGAGATGGCGGACCACCCTGCACGAGTAATTGCAATGTCGTCTTCGAATTCACCGCGGAAATGCAAGCATCTTAGCGACTTATTGCCGATCAAGCCACGAGCTAGTACTTCTGCGCCATCATCTCCAATATTCATGTAGCAAAGGTATAGATTTTCCAAACGGCAGCTGACGGATTGCAACGAAGTGGACAAATATCTCAACCCTAATGGCGTGATTGAATCATTTTCTGACAGTTTGAGATCTTTGCAATGATTTGTTGCCCCCTCACTCAAAGCCTGCAGTCCCTCATCATTAATACCACAACAAGCAAAATTTAACCACTTCAAGTCCATTTGATTGCTCTGTAACCAATCTGATAAAGATCTTAGTTCTGCTGTTGCCAATGAAAAGTCATTATAAGAGATGTCCAATTCTTCAAGACTGGTACAATTGGCCAGTGCTGCTACTAAAGCCAACAATCCCTCATTGCCAAAGGAATTATTTGACAGGCCGAGCGTGTTCAAGGATGGTCCAATGCTCCTCAGCCCACTTGCGAGAGCAGCTACTCCGTCATCACCAATGTGATTTCTATAAAAATGAAGCTCCTTCAATGATTTCCAAACTCCTGATTCGAGCAGAGTCCCTAGCGCAGAACAGCCATTGGGGTCGAGATTGGTGTTCTTATAAATCAGTTCCTCCAGTTGCGACAAATTGCCCAATACCCTAAGAAGTGCAGTAGATCCATAATCACCGAGTTGATTGACTTCAACTCTTTGAATAGATTGATTGCGGGCGAGACCATCAAAGAAGGCATCGATTTGTTGCCCTCCCCCTTCATCTGCGGGCAATTCCCGAATACAGAGGCACTGCAGAGTAACACTTCTGCCAATAAAATATCCCAACCAGCCCAAATCATCGCCTTTGCTGATAATGAAAATTTGACGGCTTCCCCTAAGATATAATCCTCCTTCTCTGCACACAGTGATGCGGTTGTTGAACATCTTATTTCCTACACGATATGGTATGAGCGCAAGATCATCATCGCGAAGCTGCTGAAGTATTTGTCTGTTATACTCGGAAGAAGTAATTGTTTCTAGGCTGATATCGGCCGCATTCGCCTCATAATAATTATAATCTCTAATTCCCATGGTCAATAGTCTTCGAAACGTAATGATATCTAAACAATGGTTCGGAAGAAGTTGTTGACGTTAGTTGCGCCGGAAAAAATGATCACAAAAATCACCTGCGCTTTTCTGCTGCTGCTGCAGAGACAATTCGCCGCAGGCTTGATAATAATAAAGCAGCACTCACATTATTGTAAGAGAGCAATGAAGGGATGATGATGAGGAGGAGGAATGTAGAGCTTGCACAAGCAAATAATAAGGTTGCGATGGAAGGAGCTAGCTTCGAGATGAAAAGCAGAAAAGATATCGGGGGATACAGCGGGCTGAGCGACCATGAGGGGGCATTTTAGTAAAGGATATTTGCTGTGGAGGTAAATAAGCGGGCACTGCCCTCCAAAAGCACCTCATGATTCGGACAATCCTCCACATCGGCAATGCCATTGCATTGACTCTTTTGCAAATTGCCCTAAACTTCCGCGTGGAACTTGGCCGTGCGCAAGTTGATTTCCCATCAAAAATCGAAAATCAAAAAGACATGAGATGCAAGATCTATCAGCCCCCTCTGGTACGATTGGCAAGAACGACGGTAGTGCTGCAGTACATCAATCCTAAGCAGCAATACTAACAATGGGTGTCAAAAACCTACTCCCCCATTTGCCTGGGGGGTCTATGGAGAGCACCATAACTGGTTTTAATAAGTTAGAAGCACTACGTGACAGCCGACCGATAGATTTAGATTCTGGCACTCTGGTGTATACCTGTGCCTTTAGGCATCGGACGGCATATAATTCCGGTGATTACCTGCCGGCCGTTCGAGAATTCCAGCGCACACTTATTGTATTGGTCAGAATCCAAAAGTGGGAGAATTTGAACGTCGTGTTTGATGGCATTCCTCCCAAAGAAAAGGAGCATGAACACAATAGACGTCGCGAGAAGACAGATTCTATAGCGATCACGTCAACATTTATTGCAATGTTCGTCAAGGTCTGCAAGAAACTGTTTATCAACTATGTTGTGGCACCGCAGGAGGCGGATATGCAAGTCTGTCGACGTGATCATAACAGTATTCTAGTCGGCCCTCGGGGCCCCAGTCGGTTGAGTGCAGCGGTATCGGCGGGCTCGGAGGTGCCCTCCTTACCCTGTTGGTCAAATTACCCCAAATTACTCCAGCCATTTCTACAGGGAAGCATGTAGGAATTAGTATCTTAGGATTTAGGAGAAATAAATCTTGTGGCACCATGTAGAAATTTAATTCCCACTGTGGAGCATACTGGCGGCTACAGGATACCGCTGCGTAGGAACTCGGTTGCATCTGAATCTTGTAAGCATTGTTTCTCATAAATGTTTGATCCCAAACGCATTCTTCGTCCTTCTTAGCCAGAATCTTTCTTGTGTTCAAGAACGTCATCACACTCATCTCCAATCATCTCCTCTATTGTACCTTAATTTTCCCACCTTGGAAGGATTTTAAATTCCACACCAACACCACCTCGCACTCATTCCCTCTACCTCTATGTCTGGAACAGTCTCATGTATCGAAGTAAGTTTTGGGTAGTTCCCACTCGGGCTTCTTCTCTGACCATGTATTGTTAGGGAATTTGATCATGTTGCCAATTCGCGTCATGAGTGCCTCCCTGTCTGGTATTAGATTTTGTTCCATAGCAGTCTTATACGTTGTGTTGAGGATCCTGTTCACCATTTCCTCGTTGTATGTCTCTGCCGTGTGCTCAGCTCTTTTCTGAAGGTGCTCTACCCACCTCTCCCGCTTGATTACCGCCTCGCACAGTTGACCATTCATCTTTTTTGTACAGTTGAGTATCCTGTCAATGGAAATGTTTGGACCAGTCCAATGAATGGCGCTGTCCTGGGGATGATCGCCCCACTCTCCACCCCTGCTGCCAAGTGCCTTCCCTCTGCTGGTTGCGACGTAAAGTGTGCCGCAGCAGTTCTGGATTTCCCACTTTATGTCCGAAGGGTCCATGATCATTCGATTCCATCTATCGCCCCCGCTGAAGCCGGCCTCCAGTCCTTGGCAGCGATGGATTGTCACTGCATATGCCAATTTCATCGGCATGAATGTCGCGGTGCAGCAGCCCCTATCGCATCTAAGAACGAATGGTGTTATTGGCACATGCTGAGTGGAAGCGGATAAGTGGCCGAAGTAAAGGTAACAGAGTGAGACAAAAGTTTGGGTAGGCAGATGACACAATATCTATCAAATCACACTCACTGTTGGATTGTTCCTGTCCCAAACTGGCACACCAGAAGGTGGCTTGAACGAGGGTATGTCAACGACTACATACTTGGGTAGGTGGTCCCTTCTTTCACTGTTTGGCCCCACTGACTTGTCATACACTATTTCTACGACCCTCCCGATGGCACCAACAAAAAGTCCAGCATTCGGCTCTATGTTCGCTGTCTCAAGGCATACTTGTGCTCCGACGCAGATATCCAATTCCAATATTACATTCTTCCCGTAGAAGTGACTAGTATAAGCGGTTGATCCTGCGTGAGAACTGTCAAAAACACACGACAGCCTTGCAACTGGTGTTTTGTTGCTCTTGTGTGTTTTCACAAGCATCTCTGTATTCTTCTGGTGCATGGCATCCCGCTTTGCAAAAGCCCACAAGCATCGCGGATCCTGCTCGAGTTCTTCGACGAACTTGGCTGGGTAATTGCTCAAATGAAGATCCATCAACCTCTCTGCATCCTCCTCGGTTGGTTCGCCAACACGCAATCTGCTCATCAACTCATTATCCGCGGGTTTCGACGCCCTGAAATTCTTGGTCAGCATGAATACTTTCTGAGTCATCATTTCTGTCAGTATTTTTACGCCCTCGTAGTCACAGATCTGCCCATTCTTGCTCCTGTATGTTGTTGGCTGGGGAGATTTGTTGCAGTAGTACTTCGTGAAGCCATTAATGGCTCCGTTTTTGTCAGTTGGGGGGAGCTGGTAGTCATCTCCGAAGAATAGACCCACAGGAACGCCGCCCCACCTCTCCCTTGAATTGTGACCATTATACACGCACTCCCTCACATGCTCTTCCGCACCAAAGACAACCTGAGAATTCAGCATGCTGCGTTCGTCCAGCATGAACACCAGCAGCTCCGTCAATTTCTCGTTCAGGGCTGATCTCTTTTGCTCGTTCAGTGACTTCCAAGGCACTTGTACATTGATGTCCAGGAGCTTGTGTAGAGTACACCCGCCAACATTATAGGCAGCGCTTCCTGATGGTGCCGCCACTTTTACCGAGCCGTTGCAGTTTGTGAGCTCGCGTATGATGGTGATGATTGTGTTAATAATCAGTGACTTGCCACACCCGCCACACCCTACCACTGTTGCCCGCAATGGCTCATAATCTTCATCATTCGTCAGGAACTTCACCACTGTATCAATTACGGCAAGGACAATTATTTTCTGCTCGTCAGAGAGAATGTCCACCGAATACTTGCTCCCGTCCGACCTAAGCGGTATAGATAGGTTGTTTGCATTGGTGATTTCCAATTGTTTGCAGTCATCACGAAGCTGTTGTGTGTACATATCCCCATCAACTGTAGTATCACGCTCTCCTTCAAACGATGAGATGCTCCAATCATGATCAATTCCTCTGTCGACCTTCTCGCCCTTCAATGAATCTTGCCCATTTCTCCCATCGTCCAGGAAGGTTGAATTCTTCCATTGCAAATACTGCTCCGCATCGTGGTGGTCTAATTCGTCCAAGTCCACGTCTGCATCCAGCACCCCCTGTTTTGCAACCACCTCGATGCGTTTTTCTTGGGCGTACCTCACTGCTCGCATGTACTCTGTCCACACGTTGGTTGGCACATCTTTATCCTCCAGCATCTTCTTGAAAGTGTTGATAGTTGCCTGTTTATCTCGTGTGTCGAGAGGTTTGCGGACGCTCCACGGTTTATGCATTATGAGCATGCCCCTCGCGTAGTTGAAGTCAATGGGATGACATGGTCGGCAATTCAGGCCGTTGGCAATCAAGATTCGGTCCTTCACCCTCCCGCTATCCTCGTCCCTCATGAAGGATTCTTTTATGAATACCTCGTAGAAGTATCGGTCGAGGGAGTAGTGGTCATGTTTAATGTCTCTGTTGCCATAGCAATACACTAAGTCCCTTGGCTTACGCTCAGTTGACTTGCGTAGCTTCATACAGCTTGCAAGTGGTACGTAGTTGATCTCGTCCGAACAAAGTGTCAGGTTCAAACGATCGATCTCGTGCACGGCCTCCTGGATGCTAATCAATCTCTTGCTGGTCATCCAGTTCAATGACATCTTTACCAGCGCATTGACTCCACTGATGTCATCAGAGCTTGAACTGCAAAAGCAACAGTGCAAGTGAAAGTCGGGAGCAACAAGTCTCGGTTTAAAATTCTGACAAGGGAGGGAAAAAAAAGGTTTGAAAAAGAAAGTTACTCACCTCTCTATGATATTTTGGATGGCTTCCTTCTCCTCCTTTGTTGTGTGGTTCTTCTTGCTAGCATAGGCTACGACATACTTGCACACGTTCTCAATTTCCGTCATATCTGGCTTATCGGGGTGAGACCTGTAAAGCAGCAGCTGGACATCACTATTGGCTCTCCATCCATGCAATACTGGCACGCAATGCTGGACAACTTTTTTTGATTTCGTCCTTTTCAGTCGAAAGTGCTCGATGCCTCTGCGATCAACGGCTATAACAGACGTATTTGATAACTCCCGTCCCTCAGTGTCTGCTTTGCCGTATTCAGTCTCCTTTCCGTACTCAAATCGGCATTGTCTTGGCTCTGATTTTACATTGTCTCCCAGGCAGTAATTGTCGCACTTGTGGACCATGCATTCCTGGCATAGCAGCCTGGCGTCCTCTTGGTGGCTCACGCTTTCGCAGAACCGACCTTTCAGGGGAGAGATAGAGTCAGCAGATGTGTCTGTCTTGTGCGCCTCGTCAACTTCAACATCGGATGTCATATCCAACACGGTTGTTGCATACTTCTCCATTATTTTCGCCTTCTCTTCCTCAGTCTTTGCTCGATAGAAATCATACAGATATGACTTGTTTTTGCCTATAGCGAGTAGGTGTAGATGTATCTGACCCCTGCCAGGGGCAAATTCGACCCTAGCCCAGTAATGCTTGATGCCCAAGGCGGTCTTCACTACGGTATCAAGGAAAATCTTTGCTCGCTTCATGAAGAAGTCGTTCACGAACAAGTTGTACCGTTTCGCCGACGCACACATTGCCGCAAAATCATCGTCTAGTAGCTTCTGAGCGTGTTCATGATTGCCAGCCTGGCGCTCCAGGTCCACCATGACCCTTCGAAGATCCGGCCACCAATTCTCGGCACAACTCAGAGTTATGAAGTGGGTTGGCGGCCCGTGCCCCCTCCCTATGTGATAATCGATCCAAGACTCGAGCTCCGCCGTCTTACCCCTCCAGAAGCTGTCGCATCCTCTGATATTCTTTGCAAAGTACTTCAATTTGCCTAGGTAAGAGAAGTTCCCCCTCCTCATCTGCTCCTGCAATTGTTCAACCGTTGGTGGATTCCTGCCAAGGAAGTTGTCATTTTTGTAGAAAAAGTTACCCTGCGTGTTGTTTATATGACGCTGAAGCATGTTGAAGACATACAAGACCATCATTTGATCTTTCAAGAATCGGCCGTCGTGGTAGTGCATCAAGTGCTGAGCCCAATCCACTAAGCTTTTCACCTTGCCTCGTCTAGGATCGTAAGTGTCCCCTATGCCTCCAGGGAACAACCACGGATAGGCGTTCACAAAGATTTGTTCTGTGGAGTCAAATTCACTGTGAGGTCAGCAACGGCAACGTGTATATTGTCATTGTCAGTGTGCACAAGAAAGAGAAATATTTGTCAAGAGTCGTCAGAGGCAATAAAATGATGCAATATCGCCAAGGAGATAAGAAATGGGCACTCACCAGAGCGGCTTTGTGTTGTCCACTGGAGGAAAATCAAGCGTGTCAAACTTCTGATTCGATTCCTTCGCTGCTTTTTCCAGTGACCTGATGATGTCACCTTGCTCCTCTGTGGGCACCCTAGTCCTGTTATTGGGATGCACAGTCGAGAAGGATAATTCATTTTCGTCGTCGTTGCCAGCACACTGATTTCCTGAAACTGTCTCCGATGCTTCTTGCACTCCATCACGCCTGCGCTTCTTTGCCTGCAACGTATAACTCTTCTCCACATCATACACGGTGCCATTTTTGATCCAGTCCATATTTGATGAGTTAATTGTGATGTCCTTATACCCGACGTGATGCACCTTCAGCCACCTCAACGCATTCAGCACCTTGTCCTTGTTGACCTTAAAGTGTTGCGTATGAATCACCCCCGACGTTCTGTCGCTTAGATTGCGAACAAATATTACCATGTTAGTCTCTTTTTGCGGCAGCTCTGTTATCATACTCTCAATATCTTGAGCGAACGTCACACAATGACCATATATTCCATACACCCCATTTCTGATATGGTGGGAGGGTATCAATGGCGAACACCTTCTGATCAGAAGCTTCTCTGCCATCGTCAGAGATTTCAGTACCTCGGGAATATCATAACGTATTAATTTCTCACCATCGTCGTCGTATTTGAAGTTCCCATCGTTGTCACGCTCGTACCAGATTGGCTGCAAGTTCTCCTTCAAATACTTATTGTTTTCTTGACATTTGTTCTTCTTGCAGAGACTACAGATATCATCACCCACGGTAAGACCCTTGGGCAAATCCTTGGCAACGCCCTTGGGGAATATCAGTTTGTTCTCCCTGCAGACACAGCACGTAGATACTTGCAGTGTCCTCATTTTGTATTCGAACGTGATGATCTCTTCTTTGGTGCGCCTGGTGCGAAAGGTCTCTCTAGATCTCCCCACCACACCGTGGTTGGGATTGTCCATGAACTGGATGTCGGCCGACTCTGTTACATCCAGACTGATTGCACCGCTTTTTTCCCTAGAGGCTGCGGGAAAGTACAGTATTGGTACATACATACCTACGTACTTTGATAACGAATCCACTTTACACATCCGTTGAAATGTGTAAAGTGGATTTTTTGGCAAAGTCGCCAGAAAATCCACTTTACACAAAGCAGTCGCCAGATAATCCACTTTACACATCCACTTTACACATCAACATAATCATCGTGTGGCTGCAAAGAAACCATCGCCCCCATGTACTCCCTTCTTCAATATATTGACGCCGACCACCCTTAACTCGCTCTGCTCGCCGCCGCCGCCCATCGTTTATGGTGTGCCATCGTGACCGATGAAATGAACGGACCGGACCGGCCCCAAAAGTCTAGTCGACTCTGTGAATTGGACTCCAACCGCACCATCGTGCTTTCATTGAACAATATAAATCGACGCCGGTTGAGTTTCTTTGGGATGATGTAGATCTTTGCTGTGTCATATGGAGAAAATTAGATGTACGCGTACACAACTACTAAGACAGAGCCCATACAATCATCTCTCATCTCATGAGGGCACTTTACTTTCTCAAGGTTTACGGTAGGGAGGCAGATAACTCGAATTATTCGGGTGGATTGGGCGGAAAGAGGGCATATTTTCGTACAAGCTATTTCCTTTCCGAAATCAGCAGTGTGTTTGGGTAATGATGATGATTATGATGAGCAGCAGTGTGAGAAGAAGATAAAGAAAACGGAGTTTGCAGAAAGTGATAGATAGTACACCATGACGATCAACCACTCTTTATTTTGAAGGTCGAGTCTTCGTTCGTGATAACCATCTAAGTACAGCCGTAAAAAGGCAGCTCATTGTAACTTCTACTCAGCTTAATTTACCACTACAATCTCAATTTGAAGCCCCAAGGTGACACTCCAAATCCATAATGCCGAAGTAATAAGATGTCTATCATTCGAATCATCTCTTAAGGTGGAACACAAGTAAAAAAAAGCTAGATAAAAATGCCGTTTATCTAGCAAAATCTGCCTCGGGCCTGTACAGAGGAATTAGTACATGCCTTTTCAAACGATATTCTGCCTCATTCGAGTCACGCATCACACCTTCAGAGAGCCTTCTGCCCACGCTTCCGCCATGGCGAAAACACAACAATAACAACCATCATTATACCACTGTTGACTGCGTAGTAGCTCAATAACTACACTTTACCATATGGGAGTGCCTGAAACTTTTTCCTAGTAAATTGTATTGCCGGCAACTTTTGTGAGCTACTCCCATATGGTCGGATATATTAAAGGAGATAATCGCGATGCCCGTGAAATAACGGAAATACTCCGATGCAACGGATGTAGTAGACATAGGTCTCGTATTATGGTCATGAACGCCACCTACAACGCCACCACGACGCACCAATCGAAGGTATAGACATATAAGGACGTACCTGTGCCTTGGCGGCCGATCTCTCCCCCGATAATGCCATCGCCATCAGCGGAACTTCGAGTCAACGGAAAAAAGACAAGCACAACTATCATCGGCTACACTACAACGAGGAGCGCCCACCAACCATTACCAAAGCCATCACTCGTTACCACTTCATTCTAACATGATTATAGATGATGTCTTGACTGATTGGTGCGGTGGAAAATGCTGCACAACCACTCTTCTACACTTCACAAAATTAATTTAAATATTCGTCTCGGACGTCAGCAACAATCAACTCGAAATCATTACAATACATTCTATCATTGAGAAAAATATTGTAATCACATCATTATAATGATGATATTTAACCTTGGGAACGAGTGTGGCAATATAGATCGATTAGAACAGTACATTATCTACCATTATTCATGAATAGTTTAGTGCATCATTACACAATTTTCCATGAAAGGAATAACTTCATGCATGTTATATTCTCCTCTACGATAAAGCACCAACGTCTTCCGCTATACTTTCGAAAGACATGAGTACATAAATCAACGCCCATTTGTTGTTATTGATCCATTAAGAAGGTAGATTATTGTGTATTCATTTGGGGGAATAATAATATATCTTATTTGCATTTTATATGGTTGACTATCAATAAAATCATGATAGTGATGCTTTCTAGGCGCCTGACACATCTAATGCATAGTAGTCACCCATCATGTGCGAGAAGGATCTCCCACTTGCATCGTATCGTCCTCAAAATGGCCGTAGTAGGTTCCGAGGAGTTGAAAATGGCAGATTTTATGCCACTGATGGCGACGATAATTGTATAATAACCGAAGCGGCGGCGAACGATTGCCGCCTATGATGCATAGACAATAATATTGGCGGCCACTTTAGCGCGGTGGAATTGGCTTATTAGATGGTTGTGGGTAACTGTGGCCATAGTATCGGAGGCCATCATGGTGCGGGTGTAAATGAGATCCGAATGCAAGTGGAGGATTTTTATTGCGGTACCAAATATCGCCAAACAACAACGGAATTGGTAGCATCTACGTTAATAGCCCCTTTATCCCCGTACGGGCCAAATAGCGATTGAACGTTAGGAATAGTATGTAGAATTACTTGTGTTCCACCTTAAAGCACAACCGCGCAGCTACTGTTTGCACTCGCTAACTCACAGAATTGTCATGATGTGTGAAATCACCCTTGGTGAAATCTAGAAAGACGCTGCTGAGAATGCACCGAGGACATGATGGGTTGGTCGCAATGTAGCTGTTCATAAACGGTGCTTCGTTCTCCCAACTCGCGAAATACATTTCTTTTAAGCAGTGAACAACATGATGTGTTGATTACACTCAGATCCGAAGACAGAGGGCAAGCCAAAGGGCGGGCGTGATCAATGATTCGTACTCCTAGTGATACGCTCCGCTGTAGACACTTGCGTCCAATCCTGTTCGAGTAGTGTGGAGTGTTGTTGATGACTATGTTGTTAGTTGGTTGTTGTATCAATATCGTGTCCTCCTCCAACATCACCATCTTCTCCTTCACATATTCATGTCATCATCATCCCGACTCTATAGAATGCGGCTCATCCGCAATCAAAATCTATGTGATCGAAGCTTCCATCATAATCATTTCAATCGTTATCTTCGTTCGGTGTCACTCATGTTGTTGGTTTTGTTGCTGCTTTAAGTGATCAAGATATGTCGGAGCTATCCTCCCGTGCCCTCATGAGATGAGAGATGATTGTATGGGCTCTGTCTTAGTAGTTGTGTACGCGTACATCTAATTTTCTCCATATGACACAGCAAAGATCTACATCATCCCAAAGAAACTCAACCGGCGTCGATTTATATTGTTCAATGAAAGCACGATGGTGCGGTTGGAGTCCAATTCACAGAGTCGACTAGACTTTTGGGGCCGGTCCGGTCCGTTCATTTCATCGGTCACGATGGCACACCATAAACGATGGGCGGCGGCGGCGAGCAGAGCGAGTTAAGGGTGGTCGGCGTCAATATATTGAAGAAGGGAGTACATGGGGGCGATGGTTTCTTTGCAGCCACACGATGATTATGTTGATGTGTAAAGTGGATGTGTAAAGTGGATTATCTGGCGACTGCTTTGTGTAAAGTGGATTTTCTGGCGACTTTGCCAAAAAATCCACTTTACACATTTCAACGGATGTGTAAAGTGGATTCGTTATCAAAGTACGTAGGTATGTATGTACCAATACTGTACTTTCCCGCAGCCTCCTATTGACCAAGAACCGCCTAAACTCCTTCTCCAGCTTCGTGAATTGTGTCTTGCTCCTCTGAAAGTGGATCTTCTTCTCGTGAAACTTCTCCACGACACCAAATTGAAGCGACATCACATACAACTCATTTATTTTCTGCTTCGCCCGATCGTATTCATTTCCAGGGGCAGCCCAACAGAGATAATTCTCTGTCGGTCTTCTCCTGTCGAGTTTAGTGTCCTCTCGCCTTACACGCACGCTTTGCGCTTTGTCTGAGTTGCGTGTCTGGCCACATGACGTTCTTTTGCGCTTCTTGCATGTTGTCCAACTGTTGCTATTGGAATGCGCATCGCATTTGAATGCTCCATCATCGTCAGGTTGCGATGGCGTCGATTGCTGCTCCGCGGCAAATGGTGGTGATGCGGTTGTGCTATCATGGTCCCAGCTGTACGCCTCTTCCTCATCCTCTTCCTCGTCATCAGAGAAAACATCCTCATACGGTGTGATAATGATTATTTTCGTCAGACACTTCCACACGGGGTTTGGGTTGGGGAGGTGACCGTCTTGATCCAAATGCTTGATCGACATTCTTCGCACTTGATGGACACCCTTGTGTAAAAAATCACCGTTGTCCAAGCCGATTATATTCTGACTAGTCGAAAGCGCACCGATTGAAGCAATGGTACCCTTCTTCACAACTGACTTGCGAGATGATTCCCTATATTCGATGACATCGCCGAGTTGGATAAAGGTATTCAGTGTTGTGTTGTTGTTACTGCTGCCGCCGCCGCCGCTTACCCTGATGGTGTCACCTGTTGGGTCGTGGTTAAAAGAAGGTATGGAAAAGTGTGTGAGAATTTGAATTTCCGACAAGGGAGGAGAAATAAATTACAATGTTTCAGACAGATTTGGACAGATTTGTTTTAGTATCTGTGAGCGAGGCTACAGCGATATTATAATCTGACGCACCGGCACCTCATATGCCGGCAGCAATCTCTAGAGAGCAATGCTTCCAAGTGCACTCCATTTTTTTCAGACAAGGGAGGGAAAACAAATGCAAGACAAAAGTATGGCCGAATTAAAGAATGAGCTCACCATTGCTCTCATAAATCAAAGGTTCGTCTTCGTCATGCATCAATTCATCGCCATTGCCATCGCTGCCGCAAGACCAGACTGATCCGCTGCAGTCGGATGAGTGATTGTCATTGGTAAAGGCAACATCATCATCGTCATTGTCGGCTTCCCCATCGGACTCAGAATCATTGAATAAGTTTGTCGCCACATCATGGACATCAGTTACCGCAGGCGCTTCTGCTGAGGTGTCTCGGTGCGAGCGATATTCTTCAGTAATTGATCCGAGGATATTGTGTATTTCCACTCTCATCCTTGTTATATCACCTTTCGAAAAATCAAACAGGGAGTCCTCTGACACATGGCACTTCAACTTGTTGTGCACGTCGTTCATGGTGAGGCGTTTCTTCAGAAGCTGAATTGCATTGAAAGCGTAGCGGCATGTGAACATTCCGCAGTCAAAGGAATTGTCTTGGCAAACGACCTTCGGCGTGAGCAAGGGCAGGCATCGATGAGTGAACGGCCGAGATGTTTTATCCAACGAAGTGTTGTAGTGACGGTCCCATTCACTATTTAATACAAGCCTGATTGCCCAAGCAATATCACTCCTATTGTGCGTAGTTTTTCTACCGAGCGAGTCAAAGTGCACCATACATGAGACCTCGTTAGTGTACGAAGCATCGCCCCATCTTTTTGAGGTCTGTTTGATCAGCGACGGATTGTATACTGCCACCAGGCTCCAGTGGTTGACGCCGTGAAAGGGAAACAGCAATAACTTCTTGTCGAATATGTTGATTTTGCGAAGCCAGCGTTTCAAATCAGATGAGTAGCTGTTTAGTAGGACGCTGGAAAGGAAGTGACTCGAAAATACGTAAACTTGGGAAGCCAAATCGTTGGGAGATTGCGGTATGCCAACCCACTTCATCCAGAAGTTGACAATCGAGTCATTTAACCACGTTTCTGGCAATAGTGTTCTGACATCCATACCATTGATGATAATGGGATTTCTCCCGATAGTGTCACGAAGGGAATTCCAGAAATAGTTGCCATTGCCATTACTACCATCGCGGTGGTTGCTGATTTCAGTGGAGTGCATGCCACAAGCTAGGAGTTGCGATGGATTGGTCGACAGGAATGGCAATGTGAAACAGTGTTCATTGCCAGTGACGAATGTTCGATAGCCACCAGGTGCGGGACGTGATGACTTCTGCGCGCTCGCCATTGTTTTCGAGGTGGCGGCTACCAATCCTTTGCACAACTGACGAGTCTTCTGCGATGATGGATCAGGATCCATCTTTTGCAGCCAAAGCATATCAGAAGATGATACCGCAACCTGTATATTGTTATTGGACCCTGTCGGTCTAAAGTCGAACAAGAATGACTCCTCCCCCGCCTCCATTCGATCGATAATGTCATTGGCAAGATCTTGGACATCGTGATTGCTTATGCCATGCCTGCCGTGCCGTTTGCGTTTCGTGTTGGCCAAGAACCACGCATTCAAATAAGCAACAATGTGCTTGCGTGCTGAAGATAAATGAACAGATGGGGTGTAATAGGGAATCAATAGGAATAAAACAACTAGTGAGCTTAACTGTTTACAAAGCACACGAATAACATGAATCAGAAACCCCGTAACAAACTCCAAGAGCAGATTCAGTCATTGCAAATCATTAGTCCTCCCCACCACACGTCCACCGATGATTTGAAATCGAACCCAATAAAAGGAGAGCAATTAAATGCTAACACTAATAGGCTCTTCGGTGATCTCATCCCACTCCGGGAAACGCCCACATTTGTAAATGAGAGAACGTTCCTCTTCTTTTAGCTCGTCGAAACTATGGTACCCAAGTGAGATCAAGAATTGTTGGATAGTGAAATCACAGAAGTGTTTGTCAAAATGATTCTTGACCTCGACTCTGGCGAATCCATTCTTGAATGTCTCTTCAATGTCCTTCGTGAATAAGCCTTTGAGTTCGCTTGCACTCTTGTATGGAACATTCTTATCCGCTCCCTTTTTGAACTTCCCATCCAGAAACATATTCAACATTCCCGACCCGCTTTCTTCGAGGCTGTTGTAGAGATAGGCGGCTAATACGCTCCCATCACTGCACATGCTCCTAAAGTTGGATTCAAACTTTTTGAGCAAGACCTCAAGGGGAAAGCCAGAGGGATGACACCTGAATTCGCAAATCGGCTTGGACACAGGATAAGGTGCTTGTCCATTGACGATTCGTCCCTTTCGCTGATACTTGTTTTCCCCATGAAATGAACGACGAATGAATTCGTCTTTCCATGTCTTGTAACAAGTAGCAGCCGGCTCAATAGGTGTAGGACCTCCCATGGCAAAGTAGAGTTCGAATGCGGCGTTGAAACTCAGGGCTTTAAAATACCAAAGCTCGTTCCCGATGTTGGTGAAACAGCCAATAGAGACCTTTTCGCCGGTGGATCGATCGGTAATCGGCCCTCGGGGCCCCAGACGGTTAGCGTAGCTTTTATCGGCGGCCACGGAGGTGCCCTCCTTACCCTGTAGGTCATTTGACCCAATTTGACCCAGAGCAATTCTACAGGGATTAACGTAGGAATTACTATGTTATGGATTTAGGAGAAATAAATCTTGAGGCACCATGTAGAAATTTAATTCCCATTGTGGAGCATACTGGCGGCTACAGGATACCGCTGCGTGGGAATTCGGTTGCACCTTAATCTTGTAAGCATTTTTCTCGTAAATGTTTGATGCCAAACGCATTCTTCTTCCTTCTTAGCCAGAAGCTGTCTCATGTACAAGAATGTCATCACACTCATCTCAAATCATCTCTATTGTACCTTAATTTTCCCACCTTGGAAGGATTTTAAATTCCACACCAACACCACCTCGCACTCATTCCCTCTAGGTCAGAACAGTCTCATGCATCGAAATATGTCCTGGGAAGCTCCCATTCCAGCTTTTTCTCGGACCAGTTGTTGTTAGGAGACTTGATCATGTTGCCGATTCTTGTCACAAGAGACTCCCTGTCAGGTATCAGATTTCCCTCCATTGCTGTCTTTTACGTTGTGGTGAGGATCATAGTTGCCCTTTCATTGTTGTATGTCACGTTCGCCGTGTGTTCAGCTTTCTTCTTCAAGTGTTCGACCCACTTATCTCTCTTATCACTGCCTCGCACAATTGGCCATTCATCTTCTTTGAGCAGTTGAGGATTCTATCAATCGAAATGTTCGACCCGGTCCAGTGTATTGTGCTGTCCTACGCCATCTAACTAATTTGATCGTCACAGCTGCTGTTCGTTGTTACGTTGCTGCATCGATTCGCTGTATTCCTTTGAGGAGGTGCAATGCATTTGATTTTTGTGTGCTTCATTTGTGCAGGCTGCAGCATCTCTACAGATAGTCATCTGGGTTGCATCTTACCTGTAAAGCCTTCTAGTCAAAATACGTACGTGCAGTTGCCGAGTTGATTGTTGTGTGTTTACCTGTACTTGCCTTTATTCTTGTCCACTTGCTACTTGCTTGTGTGCTCTATCTTTTTCAAAACTCGAAACTAACAAGCAACATCATTAAAATACTGGAGACTCCAGTATTTTAAACACACAAAAATGAAAATGTAACTGAAACGTACTTACCACGCAAAAATCCAATTGCAGAGAATCTATACACAAACGACACGGTTCAGACTGGCTTCAAGATGCATTGTACATACTTAGTACAAAGAAGTGCACCGACAAAAATACTGCCTCCGTCATTCGATGACGTCATGCTGACGCTCGTCACCTTTACATTGACTCTCCACTATCCAGTTGACTGTCATATCTTTTCACATGGCGCATACTTACTCTATCTGATTGATGTGTACTCATCCACGTGTTTGCTCGATTTGTTTTGCTTGCAGCAGTGCATAGTGCATGTGATGTTTCTTTATGATGTGCACACATCATGTCGAGCAGATGTTTGTATTCACTAATGCATTCCGACAAGATTATTGCACAATACCGTTCCCATTCGTCACGCCATATCACTCTGGTCGATATCGGGATCAATGCTTCAATTGCTTTCTAATTTCACCAGATGGAAAGATAGTGCCAGCCGATTACGCAGATGATCGCATGATGTTTGGACACGGCGGTGTATGCAGATAGATATGGTAGAGATTTCCGCCGGAGGCAGCAGGATTTATTGCACCGCCGCCTATCGTTGGCAGCGCAATTAGTTCGCGATTGACACTGGCATGCTGCTTGTTGTCTAACTCTCAGTGTCAGCAAGATGTGGCCGGCGGACTTTCGACATGGTGATGATGTGTGGAGGGAAAAAAAATCTTTTTTGTTTTTTGATGGGCGGGCTTCAAGTTCGCTAACTGGGAATACATCTAAACGGAACTATTACTACATACATACCTACTCACTACTCTACTCAATAACCTGCCTACCATACTTAGTAGTCATAGCATTGCAGAGCAACTTTATAGTCAGAATTAGTGACTCAAAGAAGACCCACAACAACTGCCAGCACAAGGCCCCGAGGGCCACACTGCAGCAAGGCCCAGCCACACAAAACAGCACACAAAGCACTGCAGAGACATACCAGTTTATACCATGAGTCAGTTCCAGAACAACTTGACTACGAGACTTCGACCTCGTCCCAGATGATGAAGTGTTCTTCCTGTTAAGTTGCTCCAATACATGAGGAGAGGACCCCCACCCACCCTTCGCCTCGCCGCTAACATTAATACCACCACTGTCATTTGCTCCGTGACCCACCGCAACAGCAACAAGTGACGTGGACTTACCTGACAACATATCTTGCTTCTTGTAGGGGTTGATAGTGGTAGCCGTGATAGGAGGTACCACAGCATTGATGGAATCATTTTTTTGCTTCTTTGGTCTGGGAGTAACAAATGGATCATGGCGGACATCATTACTCTGTACTTCTTTTCTAAGCCTGGCTGCAGTAGCAGTAGTTGGAATAGCATCGGCAATATCGATCTCCTCATCGTCATCAGTATCAGACAAACCATAGTCAACAGCACTCGTGGACACAGCAATGTACCCAATGACCGTATTCGAACTAAAGTCAACAACAGCACGCATGATCAAAGACTGTTCATCCATTTTCGTCATTGCTGAAGCAGGCAATGCGCGGTTATATTGGTGAGTTAACCCCAAGTTCAGGTCATCACTTTCACTATCGGATTCAATATCCTCCTCGTCATTCTTGGGAAAGTACTCGGGTCCTCGATGAAATCGATAATCATGGTACTGTGAGGGATTGATACAAAGCAACCCAACAGACGATTCGCCATTGACAGGTGGTGAGATGACCATGATTGTCCTGTTGAGAAGTTTCGACAAAGCACATAAAACCGTAACTTGCCAGCGAACCGTTCGCGCTCCATATTGCTTGCCTCCAAGATAAGCTCCCACCAACTGATTCAATGTATGCTTCTGAGACAGTGTTAGAGAAGTACCACTTGTATTTTTGTTGCTTGATTTCTTCATTTCTTTTCTGACCAAACGAAGAAGACCATCGACAGTACCAAGTTTGACGTTATTGGGATCGGTGACTTCAAAAAGGCGGACCAAACACTCAAGAATTCCATCAACACTGCTAGGATTCAATTCAGATACGCCATTCTCATGATAGAACTCCTCGCAGCGACGTTGATAGGTCATGGAGCAGCTTGAAGCGTTGCGGACTTTTGAAGGGTGGCAACTATACACGGACTCGAATACTGACTCATCCACATCGCTGTCATCAAGCTCGTCACCTCCAGTATCAGCTCCAACATTGCCAACACCAACATTATCATCGCTATCACTTGCGCTGTCTTCGTACAAAAAAGCTTGTTCCTTAGATTGGGTGCGTTGCTTCCTCTTCCGCTGATTACTGGAAGAGGTCATAGCTTCATCTTCATCGCTGCCATAACCAGTGCCAGAGAGCATGGTACTTCCCTGCGAGGAGGAAGGCAAAACATTGCCGCTATCCATGATACCCACATCCACATTGGTGCCGTCGACAATAAACTCCTGGTGGTGAAGTTTTGCTTGAGTCAATGGGCGCTTCTTCACTTGATCGGGTCCTGGTGGAGATAAGTAAAAATGATCACTGCGCCCGCTTCCATCCTTTTGAAGGGTTACAAACATGGTCCATCCCGGACCTATCAAATCGTCACAAGGGATTGCTCTGTTGGAGAACAAGAGGAGATCCAATTTAATTTTGGACCAAAGGAGAAAAAATAAGCTGAGAATTAGTTTTTACTCAAAGGCAAGTGAAAGGAGGGAAAAAAGAGACGAGCATTGAGACATGTATCTTACCCATTGGACAGTCCGGGAGACAAGCTGTCGCGGCCAACATCAGCAGCATTGGATGCAAAAACGGCAGCATTGCTTTGGGGAGAGACCGATACCAACGAAGACGAAGAGGACTTCGCCAACTTAGTGGGATCAAATGCACTCGCTTCATTGCTCCTGTCATTTCGGACACAAGATACGCGGTGAAAAATGCTGACGGCTGCTTTGATGAGCTCCTTTTTCTTGGTGGGATAAGGCGAGTCGTTGTTACTGAAGCCAAGGCCTTGCAAGATGAACGGGAGATCTTTAGCTGAGTAGCAGCCAAATGCGATCGTGTTGATCTCATCGGTGGTTGGAGGAAGATTGCTCGAGCCACCTACTTTGCCAGCCGCTAAGTCTGTAAGAAATGACTGAGCGACTGAGTTCCACACAATGCTGGTAACTGGGGGAGCAACAATCTTACTGCGACGAAATCCCTTGCCAGATGTATTGGCGGAGGAAGACTTGGACGGTTGGCTAACTTTCATACTTGAATGATGGTAATGGTTGAAAGAGATCAGCAGCACAG
Organism: Skeletonema marinoi; assembly: GCA_030544225.1. Lineage (NCBI taxonomy): Eukaryota > Bacillariophyta > Thalassiosirophyceae > Thalassiosirales > Thalassiosiraceae > Skeletonema > Skeletonema marinoi. The sequence continues at coordinate 1,396,472 of CM060505.1, read as the reverse complement.
AAAGTAGATTCTACTTTTTATGGAAGGAGATTGAGAGTGCGGTGTGTTGATGCACAAAATGGAGTACTAGTTCCTATTGCAACAGAGAGCAGCTTAAAAGATTTCGAGGAAGATATGATATTGATTCCACTGTACCAAATGTGTCATTGGCAGAGCATCGAGAAAGGCGAAGATTTGGTCGGCTACAGCAGCTGCAAGTTCGACGGCGCTTCGGATTTTTCTGCTTCCAAAAGATTTCAAGGAAGTTATGATATTGATTCCGCCGTTAAAAGAGTGTAAGATTCAGGAGCAATAGATTCCGCAGCTGCCGTAAGATCGGCAACTGCCACAAGATCCGCAGCTGTCATGAGATCGGCATTGACAGCTTGCACTTGCAGATTACGGCGCCGGATACAAGTTCCGAAGGATGTGAGAGTAATGGATGCAAGTGCAATAGATGCGGCAGCTGGCGAAAGATTTGCGAACCGCCAATGTTCAATAGCACTTCCAAATCTGCCATCTGCTGTACTGGTCTGCTAGCTATTCCCCTGGAAAATATATGCAGTAGCAGAAAGCGATTAGCAGAACGAAGGAAAAAAAGAAGCGAAACTTCCGGCACAAGAGCAAAAAAATCAGAGTCCTCGGATATGTACGGAACTTCAAAAGGGCGGGGTAAATAATATGGATTCCTCTGTAAACGAGCTGAAGTAGGATCTAACGCATGCGTAGTTGACATGTAGGTAGCCATTCGCGCAAGTGGATCATAAATTCATCGAAGAATAGACGAGACACCCATTCAGTCGATAGCCAACCATGTCAAGCACTGTCCAACTGAAAGGTCCCAGCGTACCCGATGGAGCAACCGCCGATGATGTTGTAGCCGGCCAAGATCGTAACGTCTCCGTACCTGTTGTTGCAACTGATCAAGCGGAAGCTGTAGTTGTAGCGAATGCCGAGGATAATCGGGTCGCAAGCGAATCCACTCGATCATCCAATACCAACGAACCCGGGGAACACACCAGTGCAAACGTTGCTGGGACGGTTCCAGAAGCAAGCGACGGCGGAATGGTCCGCCAACTTCACGGACTCAAGATACATGCTTCGACTCTGATGCTGCTCACATTGCTTGACGACGATGGTAGGGTAGTTGCACTCAATGTAAATGCCAACTCAGTGAGTGTTGACATTACAAGCAAGTTACAAAACGCCTTGGCCGGGAATCCTATTCAAGCTGTACAACTAGGCGCTGACACCCTTGATAGCTCTATCATGGCGGCCGTAATAACTAATAAGCCACACTCGCGAACTGAGTGTGTCAGTGTGACGAATGTAAGTGTCAATAAATGTGTATTTATTTTTCTGACCATGTCGGAAAAAAAAGGACCCAACCTGCAATGGTCCGATCCTCTCGCATACCATCACTAACTCACGCAACCTGTACAATGGCCTCATCATCTCTCATATCACTCACTACAGAACAACACCGACACCATATTGGTAGATGCAATGGTAGGAATGAACAAACAGATGCTAGCGACGGGCATGGTTTGTACACCGGCTGAACAGACCGACGACATCAAGAGATTGGGTGCTTTGACCAGATCGGAATTGGAGTCTCTCTTACAATACAACGTCACAATGGCCGAAGGGAGAATGCAATTTGTACAAAAGTACAATGAATTGAATTTTGCTGACAAACTTCAATGGTCACAAAAGAATGAAGACATGGTTGCGTCAGAGGATGAATTCATAGCATTCATGAAATTCAAAGCACAAGTCGATGCAGTTAGCTCATTAATGATCTCGATGATTGAAGGAAATCATAGACTACTGTGCATTTTCTTCACTTATGCACTGAGAAAAGTGCATAAATTGTCAGCTTTGACGACCGAGAAAGCCAAAGAAGGTGAGGGCTTGACGGTGGAATATTTACGTAAGAAGGGAGTAGCGATCAATGGAGATATCCTCGTCGTAGAAGGAAGCACTGATGTCAGGGATGGGGTGAGAAGGGTGATCCATGACGACGCTACATTGATGGTGAACCTTAATTTGTCAATCCCTACAAGCGAGAACTGTGAAAAGTGTCCTGTTGGTACTTTATTGAACGAATGTAGGGGAGAAAGTAGTCAATACGCACTGGCGAAGAAAGCGAGCTCCAGCCAGACGGACTTCATGCACCTTGCAGAGGTACTTAATAAGGCAATTCCCCGCAGATCGGACGGTTCCGTGAAACAGTCTAAGTTAGAAATTGTGCGGAAGTTATCAGGCAAATTCGAGATCGAAGGAGAGAAATTCAACACCTCCCCCAGCACCACAGAAAAAAAGAAATGGGCGGCTAGGTTGGTGAGCAGCACCAAAGGAGACTCGGCTTGTTCGTTGACTATTACTGTCGATGACATATCCAAAACGTATCCACTCCGACGAGAATGTTGGAAGCAGATCAAAGCAGGCAAGAAAGAAAGAACAGATTTGAATGAGCTCAATCTATTCGTTGTTGGAAGAGTCATCCTAGCCTATTGCATGAAAACACATGGTGGCTCATCGGATGACGCTATTGATGACATGGTTAGGGTCTTCATCGAAAAGAGCGTCTATAACTTCAGTGGAGATTGGAGGTGCAACAAAATTAGTAAGATCGGCAGCGATGGAAATAAGGGAGTGGCAGCCGGAGTCTGCGTAATGTCCTTGTACGTTGTTGGAAATGTGTTCAAAGTACAAGAAGACGTTCTGAAGTTGTTTGATACACTTGGAAGGGGGGAACTGTCACAAACTCATCATTGGAATGGCCTGCGTAAGTGAAAACTGTATGCGTGTTTTAATTTTTCAACATGGGAACAATTTTAAATTTGCTGACAGAAACAATTGTCGCGGTCGTGCTATACTATACAAAGGACTGATGTATGGATTAATGACAGCCTTAACTGAGGTTCAATACCTGGTTTTAAGGAGAGTAATTGGAGATATTAATCACATGGCAGTTGATATGACATTCTATTGGAACATGTTCTTTTTCGGCAACATGAAAATGCTACTGGACGTACTACTCGACTTTGGATATAATCCAATGTTGAAGAGTAATCTCACAAAGGACCAGTGTACCGGAGTTAAAGAGTTCCAGGAATATTACTTAGGCAACAAGGATGGGGCATTTGAACGAATGAGGATTAGACTTTGGAAGATAGGTGATGGACCGTGGAGAAAGAAACTTGGAACTATTATGGGATCAGGTCGCGGATGGGGTCATCTGTATGATGCAAAAGGAGGTGATGGCAACTACTCGCAAGTGAACAAAGACGATAAATTGCTTGTCACACTTCTACTATATGTCGCGGACAAAGCAGCAAGTTGGCAAGCCCTGAAAGATGCGACCGAGAATGATGGAGAGGTTCCACTAGAGAAAATGGAACGTATGGGATTGTTGATGCATGGGGGAAAAGTATTCAAAGCTAAAGTCAATATGGGGAAGAAAAGGAACGGATTGATGGTGATGGAAAAGGACGAAGACAATCATTGGGCGGATATAACTACTCCTGACACGTTTGTGCCAGAAAGTACTCTTCTATGTCCATCATTCAAAAAGGTTGTGGAAGGGATATTTACACCAAAAGAGGAGAAACGAAATGCATTGGATGATGGAAAGAATGGAGGGAAGGAGAAATTTGAGTTGCGTTGGATAGATAACGAGCAGATAGATAACGAGCAGAAGAAAAAAGAGGACAAGAAGCGTAAACGAGTGACCGCCGTCAAGTCTGTAGCTAAGAAAAACAATTCAGGCGACTGCGATGATGACGACAATGATGACAGCAACAACGATGACAGCGACAACAATGACAGCGACAACGATGACAGCGACAACGATAAAAACGACAACGATGACGTGCAAATTGTGACAGTGGCGGGGACAGTTGAAGATGAAGGAGTGGCAACACTAAATGAACCAAATCAAGCAGCTGTTGTCAGTAACAAAAAGCAGAAGATAGGAATTGATTTGAGAGGAGTCGCAGCATCAGTTGCACAAAGAGTCATGGGTGAGGGGAGCAGCTTTGGACCCCTCAGGGTAATTACAACAGTGATCGAGGGGGGGAAAGGAGGACAGTATCGGGAACTGTACGAAATGTTACAGATTGAAGACAGTGACCTAGAAAGGCTAAGTCAAGGCACGGAAAGCGTAGATGATGGTATTGACAATGAAAGGGATGAGTAAGTTACAACGTAATAAGATCAAATAATATGTGAATGTATGAAGTGAACACTAACAGAGAAATAGTTCATCCATGCTTAGTTTCAACAGATCGACCGCTACAGAAGATGGTAACGAAAAGAGATCAACAAAGCTCCACTTCCTGACATATATTAAAGGCTACTTGCTAGGAGTTCAAGCGAACCGTTCAGGTTTGATCAAACCGACAACGCTGGAGGAGAGTGAAGCTAGGCTCGGGCAAGCAATTGTAGAAAGTGTTGTAGAAAATCATCAAGAACATGGAGACGATTGCAATGATCACCTCAAACATCTGCACTCATGGATGATTGTAAACACTCCACAGATCGTGTTACATGTGATAGTGGAAGAAGAAATTCAGATCGATGAAAAGATGATGTCACTTGGAATTAGCAGAGTGGAACCGAACATCGTAGAGATAAGAGGATCGAGCCATCTACGTGGAGTAGTTGAAGGATGTTCTGCCAAAATTAAGCAATTCGGTACAAAGACATCTGGAGAAAGATATAGAGTAGAAGGCTATAGATTGTCATCAAATCAAGAAACGCGTGATGTAATGCTTAGTGGAAGGAATTATTGGGTGTGCGAAGAATGTGACGAAGGAGTCCAAAGCGTTCTTATACCATGTCCGATATGTAAAGAAGGAATTCACTTCGTTCCACTGACAATGCCCGAATTTGAAACATTTGTCAGACAACAGCGCAAGTTCAGGAAGGACCATCCAGACGACGACGCCTGGTATTGCCATGACTGCTATGAAACGGTTGAAACGACGCAAACACCATGTCCAAAATGTGACAAAGAGATGGGGGGTAGGATTCTTGAATGGCATAAAGCCCATCACTGGAAAGATGTCGGAAGTTACAAAGGATCACGAAGTTAATTCTCAATTAAAATTATCGAACGTGCAATGCTTTGTAATGTTAACACAGTACCGTGAAGTCACCGAAAAAGAAAACGAAGCTCGCAACACTAGCATCATAGCATTATATTGTAAGATATCCAGTGGGTCATCAGCTACATGCGGCCAAATGTAATTGATTGACGACGACTTGCAGACACCCCATAGATTCAATTCAAGTATACAATGAAGGATATCGACAGGTTGAGCAAGGCGTGAAATCATCAAATCCAATAACCTAATATGATAATCAAGAAAAGAAGCACTGGTGCCATTAGTCAACCCGATGTCAGAGCCAAATCCCCACCGACCCGTAGAGATGAAATGCTTGAATAAATCGAGTATATCACGGAACATACCGTATCCCACAGTGTAAAATGACAGCTCATCACCAGCCAGAGCACACTCCGTTGATGTATTCGACGTCGGCAACAGAGGAATAAGGCCATCACAGTCGTCATCTTTCAAATCGTAAACTGATTGAAATGATAGCATCGACACTGAAACCCAACCACTCATAGCGATAACATCCCACAGCCGCCAGAAACTTGAGTCTAGCAAAAACCGGCGCCTGGTGTGCCATTTATTAGACAGAGAGCAAGATATTAACACGCCACCTAAATCAAAAAATCGATGAACACAATAAGACGCTAACCCTGGCCCACGACACTGGCAGCCAGACTGATCGGCAGAACTGTATACGTCAACAACAATATCGTGTATGAGCAAGAGTTGAAGGCGAGAAACCAGCTTATCGACCGGAATAGGCTCCTTGGCTCGGACACGAGTATTAACAGTAGAATTCCACACAACCATTCATTAATTTAACAAGATAAAAGACAGGATGCAACTGGATTGCTACTGTATGGTAAGTAGATGATTGTAGAAAGAAGGACAGATTGGAGAGAGCATTAAACGAAAGGGGGGCGAGAACACGAGAAAAGCTCGCCAAAAAACTCCATCCAACGCATGAAATGCATGTACCATTGACAACGACCAACCAAGATGCATGCACCACTACTGATGAATGGTCAGAACGACGACCTTGCAATAAGTGGGGTAATGGAGACGCTAGTGATGGAGTTACGACAACAGCACGGATTGGCTGACAATTGCTTCGGCGACAAAATAATAGACAAGATTGTTGGGCAATCCAATCGCTCAATAGCGAAGGCTAGAACAATTTTGCCACAATACATAGAAAGGATGAAAAACACGTTTCCAAAAGGATTCGATGAATTGATAATACTCAAATACATGGATGATAATGAGAGAAGCGCAGATATGAAAGAAGAGCCCAGAAAACAACAACAGCAGCAAGACGAAGTACCCCGAATAGTTGCGTATATGGAGCACACACGATACAGACCAAGCCTTGACTAGAGAGGCAAATAAAGCGCATCAGAGCCAGCATTATATAGATGAAGACGCTGCGTGAAAGAGTTAATTAACCTGGCTCATCGGTCATTAATAAAAGTGCTAATATGAATATAATTAACACTACCAATCATTTCCTTTGCGGCAGCAGCAGCACAACCACCAGCACCACCACCAACACCATGCGCCGACAATATTGCCCAGGTCAGCATTAGCCATGTGGACTTGTTAATGCTATTGTTATATGCGATGAATTTGTGTCTAGTGTCTAATGTCAGCGAGTGTGCTTCCGCTCGGTTGACATGGTGGAGTGTAAGGTCTTCGTGACGTGTGATAGGAGCCTGTATTACGTAGTAGCAGTCAATGCCCACTCACCGCCCCCCCCATAGGTGCGCGCCAGATTTCATAGAAGACAAAGATGGAGGCAAAGTTAGAGAGTAGCAATTTCGAATATATTGCGGGAAGTGAAATAGTGGGCAACTTTGGGGGGGGGGCTTCCTGGGGAAGGGCATTGTTTCACACTATTTTGAGAAAGAAGCCCATGCACACTCTAATAACCCACTGTGAACATAATCGAATATATTGCGGGAAGTGAAATAATAAAAAGAGGCCCATGCACAACTCTAATAACCCACTGTTCTGAGAAGGTACGTACCGGTCTTAGAATATTGCTTACTACCTACACCTGTCGACCTTGACAAGGGTAGATCCAGGGAAAAAGAGAAAAGTCAATTTTATTTGGTTTGGAAAACCAAAAAATGCGTGATGGATGATGGGTCTTAGAATATTGCTTACTACACCTACCTTCAGACATGACTCATATCCCTCTTTTCCTCGGTCTGATCAAAGGCCATTTAATTCTTTGCCCAAGTCGGAAAAATAAAATGCCAAACAGCTAACACAAGCAGCCAATGAAAACCTCATAAAAGCTTACATACTATCTTTGCAGAGCAACTTTATAGACGGACATAGTTCTTAAAATTCTACAAAATGACTAACACAAGCCCATCAGAGCAGAGCCCCGAGGGCCACACTGCAGTACACACATACTTACAGCACACACAGCACTGCAGGGACAGACCAGTTTATATGCCGTGATTCTGATGGAGTTGCATACGGACATAAATATATTGTGGTAGTTGATAGTTGGTCGAAGGAAGAGTATTGTGTCATCAACATGACCATCCAAGTTACGGAAGAGATTGCCAGCAAATATCCTCTTTACGTCGCTTACAAGAGATACGGCATCAAAATCATCCATTGGTGGGCAGCAACTATGGGATGTGATATTTCAAAGGAAGTTTGCGGCATTAATGGTGCAGGTACTGGAGCATTCTTCAAAGTCCTTGATGATGTTATGGAACAAGAGGGTGATGTATCACCGACGATCTTTGCAAACAAGCTACGAGAGTATGCACGACAAGCGACCCGATCGTCATACTCACAAACACAGATACGAGATGAACTAAAGAGGGTGTCGAAATGGTTCAGTAAAGATGGAACCTTTTATGATCATGGTGGGTGCCTACATTCAATTTCAGGAGAGAAGATCTCCGACAAATCCAATCGGGCGGTCAAACATATGAAAGGAAGCATTGATCCTAAATCCGGTGCACCCTTCACATTGGAACAAAAGAAAAAGATGAATGCGCTCCAACCCCACAACATCCTCCACAACTCCGTCGCCGAGAAGGAGAACATTAATGGATTATCATTACCCGACGGGAAGACATCCGTCAAACAATGTCAAGTTCATGAGCTTAAGACAATGCTGATTGCTCGGAGTGGAAATGTCACTGCAAGTAACGGAGCATCTTTGGTGAAGAAAGACCTTCAGAAAGTCAGCAGTGCATTCCTCAACCTTGAAAAGGAAAATCCTCTACACACAGTACACTTCAACCGTAGTAGGAAAAACAATGGCATATTTTCCACTATCGATACAAGTGAGAGGCGATCAGTGCAGCAGATTCTTCAAAGTCTTGTAAACTGTGTTGAATATAATGCGAGTACCAGAAAACTATCTCATGATGCACTTCAACTATATAATGATGGGCGGGTACAGGAAGATATGGAGGAGATTAGAGAAGCATTTATCCATGTAGGAATGAGTGTCAATCAGAAGAATATCGACGATGGCTGTAAGAAGGTGCTAGATATGGATGAGGTAATCTATCATGCCAACGCTATGGCCGAAGACAATAAATCAATGTACATCATATCAAAACAACGCGCATCCCAAAACCACGATGAGAAGACACGTAACAAAACAGCTGCCGGAGAGAAGCCTAAGTTTGCGGAATATCTTGTGGCGGCGCAAGTTTCTGTAATGCAGACAACAGTTGAATCTCACGGACATACGTTGGGACAATGCTGTCACGTTATGAAGTCATATTGCGCAGCGTGTAAAGCCGGAGGAAATATGTGCACTCACTTATCTGGTGCCTTTTGGATGCAGCATTGTATCTGGGGCGAAGGACGGCCAACACCAAAGCCCCCAACGAGTTCATTTTGCGCTTGGCTTCCCGGTGGTGCTGGCAGAGAGTAACGTGCGTGCTCGACTCTACAACCCGCCTCCCATTGTCACATTGAACAATTACCAACATCGGATGAGAACGCAAAGGCAAAATTAGATAAGGGGGTCAAAAGAAGCATGCACGAAGGCATTCCAGCAAACTATGATGTCTTTGGCGGCGATGAGAGTAAGCATGCAGATCTTATTGATCCTCACTATGTAAGTTACGAGAGAATTCGTCCATTCTTTGAGTGTCTGAAAGATGTGCAGGCGAAGATATCAGAACTAGACGACGAAGACTGAATTAGTAGCAGAATATTATCAATGCAATTCCATTAACATACATTTAGTTGTATAGTGATTCGATTATTTCAAGATGACGTGTCCGAAGTTGTGATGGGAGGTCCTCTTTGAATAACAGTTCTGATATCTCTGTGTCTGATAAATCTTTATTAGCAGGGAGCATCCTCAATTCTTCCCATCGACTCATCTCCGATTCATTGCCCCAAAGCTCAACATATGGGCGTACATCAACGAGCCCATCATCTTCACCACCGTAGTACCTAATCTCCGCTTTACATGGACGTCGCTGCACATCCATCTTCGACTTATCACTCTGTCCTTGAATAAACCCAAGCTTAAAGTTTTGTAGGAGGTAGCTCGATCGAAAGATTAAATCCGCGAGGCCAATCTGATTCACTTTTACATTCTTATCAAACCAAGCTGTTGCATTCTTCATCTGGCCATTTGCTTGCTCAACAACGATCCTAGTCTTTCCAACCTTCTGAGTGAGAGCCGCATCCTCCTTCGATTGTTGTGTTTGATTCTGAAGCATCTTCATTGGCCGGATCGTGATGATGCCCTGTAGTGCACACTCATTCTCTATTAGGAATCCCTTATCAACTTCGACTGCTGAACCGAATGGAATCTGAAGTAGGATCTTAGTGATTGCCGTCTGCATTGGATCACTTATTGAACCAGGATAGGCATCGCTAATAGATTCATCCCATGTGACACCAATACCATCGCAGCCAACAAGCCATTTCAACGTCGAGTGGTGTTTGTATGCGGAGAATAGTATAGAGTTCACTGATTTCATCGATGCAATATCAGCAAAACACTCGGTGGCATCGAGCATCATGAAGATTTTTGCGTGTCCAAATTTCTGAATGATGCTCTTTGGGTAGGCACGCAACATCTGACTTCTTGTCGGCACGGGGAAGAACGACCTTAGAGTGATGCACAAAATATTAGCCCATGCATATACGATGTCATGAACAAGCGTTGTCTTGATTCCGAACAGAGCCGCTGTCCTCCTCATGGACAAGTTACATCGGGCATAGAAACAGTACACAAGAAATTCCGTCTTCCAGTCGAGCTTGCGTTGCCTGTCCCTCCTCTTGTTACCACCCTCTTCCTCTTCCGCTTCACTTGCTGCGGCGCCTTCTAAACAACACTTGCAGATATTGCATAGAGAGTATTTGAATAGACAACAAAAGTAACGCACTAACCTCGATCGTTTCCCGAAATCGAACCCAGACACTGTTACAAACTCTCCAAATATTCCACTTATGTTGGTGGGCGTCAATCCTCAATGGACTGATGATGCTTATACAACCCTACTCGACTAACGAAGTATCACAGAAGTACTCGATATAACGAAGTACTAACAATATAGCCGTAGGGCAGATATTTACATGGTGAAAAAGAAATTAAAGTAAGATGTTGGTGTGTGATGACACGAGGTCAACAGACAGACCTTAAAAATGACTTGCGTCATAATATCCCAATAAGTATCATTCCCAATAATGATGTACAGATGCTCAAAGAATTGCATACATGTAACACTCCCCTATCAATGAATTTGATCATCCATTTCAATATTATCCTTCGGTATATGCTCCCCATACTTGCTCCCCATTTAGCTCCCCATTTATCCAAGTAGTATTGGAAATTAATCCACGTTGTGACCAGGATCTTGTGGGTTCATGTCGTCAAACGTAAAGAAATCAACGTTTGATAAGTCAACCAAATCATCGTCTGGAACTGGATTGGAAAGTGAATCAATGCTTGGTAGGACTTGAATTGTCTCATCATCAGTGTAACGATAAGTTCGAATAAAAACGACATCATCGAGGTAGAGATGAGATTGCCTATCAGCAAAGGAATTTCCATAAAGGGTATCAGTGGGAGCTGGTTCAACTCGACGTCTTGAAGATAGAAAGCGACTTCGCTCAGCATGATTGACAGCAACATTGTCCGTATGGATATAGAGCTCAAGATGTTGAGGCAAGAGTCGTCTGGTAAAGACATCGGCGACATTGTAGTTTGGTGATCGAAGGATCGCAGATAGATGATTCCGCTGGTTACCATTCTCCCCAGAATTGACAGTAACTGACTGCACAATATCATTGGTATGTCCCATAACACTATAATCCGGTACAGAGTTGTCATACATGGAAGGATTCCAAGGAGAGTCACTAGTCATAGTGATGCGTGGAAGATTCTGTAGATCGTCATCTGATGGATAGATCATGCGAATGTAGGGAAGTCCTTGATGAATGTCGAAGGGAATAATGCTTCCATCCTTGTGAACAAGACATTGTCTTCCACCAAGTAGAACAGAGTCGTCAAAGACTTCACAACCTCCATCTTGAAGTTGAATCTTGGAATGAATACTATTTCCGCACTCTATCTCCCCATATTCATGAAAGATTCCAAGCACAAATCGACCGTCAACTAGGCGAATCTTTGCAGTTTGCAGCAAAAGTTCCAATTTGAACCTCGGGAATGTCAATACCACCGATTCCACTGACACAGACGTGACGCGAAGGTGAGGCATAACTCAATAGTCTCATTTCATTTGAGTTACCAAATCCATTGTTAGCACCACCGTCGACAAGCGTCCTGTAATAGTCATGCAACGTGACGTGAGTAACATCGTGTCCGGCAGAACCTTCGCTGGAGGTATCTTGATGCAGTTGTGCCATAGAAGCAAACCTACGAACTGGAGCGACGGGTGGTTCACCGAGTAAGTCAGGAAATGATGCGGCAGCCATTGTATCTCGAATATTGACATTAGAAGAGAGTCTTGATAGATTCGTAGATTCCATAGGACGTGAAAGAGCAACTGAAGCATTTCTGACAGGGATGATGTCCGTGGGATCTGCACCAATACGATGAATAGGTTCCAACTGGTTTGGAGATTTGTTCTGTGTGGACATAAGACGACCAGGTAGTAAAGCATCATACTTCTGAAGAGCGGGTTTATGCGGCTTGGTGTTTCTAGCTCGAGCTTGCATGGCTTGAATGTAGGTCATAGAAGTCATAGAAGCTTCTCGAGTGGGAATATCCTCAGAGACTGATTCGTTCTCGGCTGTAGAAAGTTCCGTCTCAGCAGCATTTGTTGCTCTTGCCTTGCGTGACGCAATACCAGTACCTGGAAGTTGAGGATAGGACGTATTAGGAGGTGGTGGATTTCCTGAATGAAGACAAGTTAAGAGTTTCTCCCGAATTTCCGGCTTGATACCCATCCATAAGTCTTGCTGTTTCTTATCCATCAACCCATAAATATCCGAAGGTGCATATCCCGTCTTTCGCTGATAAGCTCGATAGACATCACGTAAGCTCGATAGATAAACTCGATAGACTTCACCTTCGATATCAGAAGAGTTGACGTCAGGCGCTTGTTCTTGAAGATTTACCTCCAAATTCTGAGAGTATTTATCGTAATCATCATACAAATCCATCTCCGACACCATCTCCGACACATTGGCAAGGGTACGACGCTGACTCTGAAGATTCTGAATGGTTGAGACTTTCTTATCCTCATCGATACTCTGAGCGCTTCGATAGTACAAGTCCATTTTATCAGTGGGTGCCATGATCCGTTGGAATTGGGCTTCATTTTCTAGAATACGAATCTTGCAATCCTTAAGTGCAACAATGTTGCCAAGGTAGCACTCCAAGAAATTGAGTTGCATGTGCGCATTAATCTCCGAAGAAGGATCACATAACTCATTGTGTTCACGAACCCAACCCTTCCATTCGTCCATAGCAGGAGCTACACCCTTGGGGGAATCTTGACGTAGTCGAGTCTGAGCAATGAGACGCAGAAGTTGGGTTACTCGATTCTTGGCGGACATGTCCTTCGTGTGGAAATCTTCGAGATCCTTCCAAGCAGAAATCCCATCCATACTGATCTGGTACTTCTTGACAATAATACTCCCATCACTTGACTTGACTGTCCGGAAAAGAATGGTGAATACTGCAGTGTTCCTTCTCTCAAATAGAGTAACTGCGGCTTGTTCGTCTCCCTGAGCTAGAATGGGTGGTTGATAAGACGGGGTAAAGAGGTGTTCAATACCTTTGATTCTGAAAAGAGCTCTCATCTCGACCGAATAATTCTTCCATCCCGAGTTTCTGAGAAGGTGGTTCACTTCCTTATCCGATGGTGGATTCTTATCAAAAGCAGCGAGTTCTCTCTCAGCATCAGTAAGCGACGATCCATAGTTAATTCCTCCCCCATTATTAACAACCCCTGTAGTATTATTTCCTCCAGCAGCGGTGACTTGAACAGGTGGTGCAGGTGGTGGAGCGTAGATGCCAAGTAAGTTATGCTTCGCAGACTCTCTTGCTTGACCAACATCATATTTAACCGTACCATCAACTTCTCCACCCCTCTCGTCAGGATCTAGCATAACGAAGGCAATGAACGAACTGCGTGAAGTTTGTGCAGTAACGTCGATGGGATGATCAGGCAACGGACCATAATTATTCTGCAACCAATTGAGATAACTTGGTAGGGCAATTAATTCCTCCTTGAGTTCTTCTGGCAAATCCTCCTCAGATTGAGTTTGACCATTCCGCCACTTGACAGATCTAATCTTGTTATGATCCTTGAGTAGTTTAATCAACGGACGCCAAGTCTTTATACCCAAAATGGATAATACTGACATTATACGAGGGTCGCCGTTAAATACATCACTCACAACGTGATTAAAGCGTGGGTCGGAAGATCTGGTGCTCTTTGTCCCTGCCATGTTTTGATAGGCGTCACGGTAATCAAATGTAAACTGATGGATAGACCAGTAATTCCTCGAAGCTTAAGACAAGCTAAGATGTTGTGCAATACAACTGTCAGATACACGCTGATATAAATTCTCTGCAATGAATAGGCACGATAGCTTTAATTAATATCCGGAGCGCATCGACGGATATTATTCCTCGGCTTTAGTAGCTACGGGGCAGTTCCTTACGAGACAAATGTTAATCTAAACAACACTTGCAGATATTGCATAGAGAGTATTTGAATAGACAACAAAAGTAACGCACTAACCTCGATCGTTTCCCGAACTCGAACCCAGACACTGTTACAAACTCTCCAAATATTCCACTTATGTTGGTGGGCGTCAATCCTCAATGGACTGATGATGCTTATACAACCCTACTCGACTAACGAAGTATCACAGAAGTACTCGATATAACGAAGTACTAACAATATAGCCGTAGGGCAGATATTTACATGGTGAAAAAGAAATTAAAGTAAGATGTTGGTGTGTGATGACACGAGGTCAACAGACAGACCTTAAAAATGACTTGCGTCATAATATCCCAATAAGTATCATTCCCAATAATGATGTACAGATGCTCAAAGAATTGCATACATGTAACACCTTCAATCTCGTCCAAACCAGTACCGGCGTTACTGTCAACGCTCATAACATCAGTAGTACTGAGATCATCGATAATATCGATATCTCTTGTGCCACCGCTGTAACGATTCTCCTTCTCGGTACGCAGAGCATCGTTGTATTCCTTCCTCTCCTCACGTGTCACTTTGGAATACCTAACCATATTCTCGCATAATCCATTGCCAGGGCCACGCTTGTCGGTATAATTAATCAAGTCAAGAAACTTGTCGTTGCATTCGTAATTCGGGAGGAAGGTAAAGTCGTTGACGTAATCTGCAAGAATCCCACCGGGCCTCAAATCCTCAAACGATAGCAGTACCCTCTTCTCTTCAAGTTCTTTTATCTTCCGTTCGAGTGCTGCATTCTTCAACTTTTCTTCTTTCAGTTCAATTCGTATTTGGATGAGTTCGTTGTCTTTGGCTTCAACTGTTGCAGTGAGCCCTTCTATTTCATCTAATGCACTGTGCAACTTTGCACGTAACAGCCTCTTCTCATCATTCGCTTCCTCAAGAGCAGCAGCTTCTGGAGATTGCCGCTTTCGAGGTGGCCTAGGACTGGGAGTTGCAGCTGCGGTCTTTCTCACTTTATTGCCTCGCTTGGGTGTATTGGCGTTTGTTGCTGGCGTTTCATCCTCCACCTCCTCACATGTCATCATGATTGCCGCCCAGCTAGGCAGTGAATCATCATAACCACCTCGACTGTAGCCATACATTGGAATCTCGTTATCGATAAAGTTCTGTATATTTGCATTAGGAGGCGGAAAGGTAAATGTCTTTTTGTCGGCGTCTCTATACTTTGACATCTTCCGCAATTGCCATTTCTCATCACGCCACACACGATGTGTGTCCTGATAATGCCAAGGACAAACCCATCCTCCTTTGTTCATCACGTTGTCAATTTGCTCGGGAGATTTAATACCCAGTACTCGAATTGCCTCCTTCCGCATTTGGGGATCAGTTGGTAAAGCAAACATGCCATGGTGACTGTACCCAATCTCTTCACACAGCGGTGTTTCACAACAGCATGTAGTTGGAGCTTTATTCTGCCACTTCCTCATGAACTGAGGGCCATACAAGCCATGGCCACGGCAGTTCTTCAGTGGCGTTCCCTTCTTATTATATTGACGAGGGAACCATGATTGTTGGCAACGGATGCATCGTCCATGATTATTTTCTGCGCACGGATAATTACAACCTGCGGTCGTGCATGTTGTAGAGAGTAGCTTAACAAGGTCTAGCGCCTTTACATTGACATCAAGCGTATTAGCAAGTTCAGTGCGTGTCTTAATGTCGGAGAAGCGTATATCGTTTGTCGTCATATTACTAAGATTAGTATGATAATAGAGGCTAGGAAGATAGGGCTGGTACCATGGCCATCATCGTCAAAAAATGGGTGGTCGACTTGCCAAATTTGGCAAATCAACTTGCGCACGGATTTTTGGCGGGAAAAATTTGCAAAAGAGTCAATTGTTATGGTCGGTGAGTGTTGTAGTATTATTAGAATAATCATGATGCCGCAGAATGCCTCAGCATTATATTCAACGTAACTAACAATACCTTCTTCCGGCCCATCTTTCCTTTCGCAGACTGTCGAGCAGCACAATGGAACGAAGGGATTTTAATTATTATGAGGCGAATGCAGCCGACATCAGCTTGGAGAAAATCACTTCATCCGAGATGAATACTAAGATTCTTAGACGGCTTCGTGACGGCGATGATAATCTAACTGTCTTTACATTGGGCAGTGAGAGTTGGTTCGAATTTAGGATGGGCAAAGGCGATGATTTGGGCTGGTTGGGTTATTTTTATGGGCAGAAGTGTAAAAATACAGCACCTCGATATTTGGCATCTTCCCGAAGATGATGAGGGAAGGCAACAAATTGATGCCTTCTTTGATGGTCTCGCCCGCAATCAATCTATTCGACGTATATATTCCTATCAACTCGGTGATTATGGATCTACAACACTTTTTAAGGTATTGGCCAATTTGTCGCAGCTGGAGGAACTTGCTTATAGTGACAGCAATCTTACCCGCAATGGATGTTTCGCGCTAGGAACTCTGCTCGAATCAGGAGTTTGGAAATCATTGAAGGAGCTTTTTTTTATACAAATAACATCGGTGATGATGGAGTAGCTGCTCTCGCAAGTGGGCTGAGGAGCATTGGACCATCCTTGAAAACGCTCGGGCTGGCAAATAATTCCTTTGGTAATGAGGGATTGTTGGCTTTGGTGACAACACTAGACAGATGTATCATTCTCGAAGAATTGGACCTATCTGAAAATGACTTCTCCATGGCAATATCAGGACTGAGATCTTTATCAGATTGGTTACAGAGCAATCAAATGGACATGAAGCAGTTAGATTTTGAAAGTTGTGGTATTAATGATGATGGACTGCAGGCTTTGAGTAGGGGGGCAGCGAAACATTGCAAACATCTCAAACTGTCGAGAAATGATTCAATCACGCCATTAGGGTTGAGATATTTGTCCACTTCATTGCAATCCGACAGCTGTCGTTTGGAAAATCTATGCCTCGGTCGGATGAATATTGGAGATGATGGCGCAGAAGTATTAGCTCGTGGCTTGATCGGCAATAAGTCGCTAAGGTGCTTGCATTTCCGCGGTGAATTCGAAGACGACATTGCAATTACTCGTGCAGGGTGGTCCGCCTTCTCTGCAGTACTGTGTGATACTTCCACCGTCAACAATACCTACCTCTCAAACCACACCGTGCAAGAATTATGGAGTGATTACCATGCTGATGAAGATTTTGATATTGATGAAGAAATTGTCCTATACCTCCAACTGAACCACGAGCATCCACAATATGCTGCTAGGTGCAAGATCCTCATGAAGCACACTCATCTCGACATGGTGCCTTTCTTGCGATGGGGTTTGAAGTGTCTTCCTTTGGCAGTTGGTTGGTACGAAAGAGCGAAGCCGTGCACAACATTATCCATTTACGAGGACGATTCGAGCAGGCGCAGGCAAGTTCTAGACGAACCGGAGGAAGCATATCAGAGCAGGGTATTGACAGCACTGTATGAATTTGTTCGCGGGGTGCCAAAGAAAGTGTTGGAGAGACGTGATGAGTTGGCGTTGGTGGCGGCATATGACGATAAGATTGCGATGGTCGAGGAAGAAAATAAGAGACTCCGCAAAGATAACAAGAGGCTTCTCGAAAATGTGGAAGAACGTGATGAAAAGATCGCTCAAAAGAACAAGAGACTTTGTAGTATCTTAGAGTCGGTAAGGAAGAGTTTGGATGATTGAGAGAGAGCGAGTATGATCGCACCTGCACATTTCAACTCCATTTATCGTCTCTTTATACACACAATGTCAAAGTCAACCTGCTATTCAACGCCCATTGGACATTATAGACGCACGCTTTTTGAATGAGCTCTCTTCCTCTGCTACCTTCTATGAACATTTTAACATTAGATGTAGATGCAGTGCTGGTGCTGCTGCAACATTGTATCTCTAAACTCTACCTCAATTGCCTTCTGCTTCAGATTGCAATGAGCCTTCGATCAATCTCATGAGCTCTAATGTAGAGGGATTCCTCCTCTCCGCCTTCCGTAGGTGACGCAGCACAGCTTGACTATGTAAGTACGAGCACTCACAAGAGGCATCTCAGTCTCAAGCACTTCAGCGAAGTATTTGAGTGTCGTTCGGTACCAGCTGGTCCCGCACCAACCTACTACAAATCCACAGTGCCCGCCCAGAGCCCGCCAGCCACATTCCACATCACAATCGATGGCCTATCAATGGCCAACACTTACTACTTCGGCTGCTCTGAGAAAAATGAGTAGTCGATATCAAATAAAGCGCCTTTGGAATGGCATCGCTCCCATCTTAACCACTAATCTCATAGAAACAGGAGTCGTAGAGGCGGCTGCTAATGATTCGCTTACTCTTGCGGCGGTGACCGCATTTGATCGATACACAAATTCGTCGCTGACATCGACGGCAGCAGCGCAAGATGTGGATGCATCTCCTGCCAACAATCGTAGGAGGCGTCGTCGTCCCTCTTCTCAAGCAAAAGAGTCAGCAGTTGGTATTAGTATAGAGTCATCTACAGCGCCTACGCCAAATGATAATTTCTTTGAGTATCAGCGGCGTATGGGCTATACACTCGACAACCATCAATCTGACAACTTACTACGCCAACAATTGAAAGAAACACACATTATCGATGCAATCATCTTCTACCTACAACAATTTCAATTCGACAATGATGACGGAGAACATAATAATACGAATAATCTACCGCAGCAACGCTTGGCTAACTCCATCATCCACGAATTGCAATCCGACTCTCCCGAACTAACCATCGATCTATGGGCGGCCGTCCAACGGGGGGATGGAGCCCATCACAAATTCCATGTACATGAGGGTGCAGTCGTCAGCGGTGTGTATTATAGCAGTTGCCCTTTGGGGTGTGCTCCACTTGTTTTGAAGAGACCATTATTGGATAGTGGTAGTAATCTCGAATTTGCACAAAATGCAAATAACAATGATGATGCGATGGAGAGAGATGATGACGAAGTGATACATCCTTGCAATGGACAGTTAGTACTCTTTCCTCCGTGGCTGAACCACGGAGTCCCCTTGGCAAAAGAGCAGCAGTGTAATGAATCATCGGCGTCTTTGCCTAGAGTGTCGTGGGCATTCAATCTGAATGCTAGGTTAGCGTATGTTGGCAATGCATGGGATGTGACTCGTCCCTCTCTCTGATAACATTTTATGCATTGATGCAAATGGACTGATTGATCCATATTAATATTAGTTAACTGGCCGAGCCTAGTTTATCTAAGATGATCGAAGATTCAACTTTCTTCATCGCAAAGACTTAATACGCATAAGTGCTGTAAGACAGACTTGTGCTCCGTAGATTTATCTTCTTCTTTAACAGTGTCAACTCTGTAGTCAACAAGCCCGAGAGAATGTTTGGTAGTCAACTCTCCTGCCTCCCCTTCAGCCTCCCTTCGCCAATACTCATTGCAATTGTCTTACCGCAACATATCTCATAACCTATACGCAAGATAGTCCCAAGTCTCTTCCCCATCTTCATCTCTCAGCGATTCCACAATATACCCCAACTCATCCGCCAAGTAATCCAAAACATCCTTTCGTGTCTCAGTCGGTTGAATCATTCGCTGTCCACCCAACTTGGCATTCTTCCTAGTTGCATCATCTTGTATTTCAATAATCATGACAGGATGATACTTCTGTAATACTGTCTTTGCCCCTTTTAGAAAGTGCAATTCACAACCCTCGCAGTCAATTTTGATGAGTGCCAATGGCCCCTTGTCTTGAGCATTGAGCAAATCTTGTTCAAGTTGTGCACTAAGCTTCTAATTCTCATCGACTGTCTCTTGCACAACGTGGACATTGACTGCATTATTCCTCTTTATGTTGTCGTTTAGATCACTCGGTGGTCGACCTTCAAAGGCATAGACGTCAAAAGGTGCCGCAGCCTTGGCCAATCGAACGGTATGGTAGCCAACAAATGCCCCTACGTCAATTGCTCGTCCTTGTCCAAAGAGATGTGTTTCAATCGATTGTGCCACGTGGGGTTCCCATGTTCTGCCATCGCATAATGTTCGCATGCTGACGCCCGTGGATCGTGTGTTGGGATGTGTACGAATGTATCCGACGTCAGTTAACATCCACGAGTCTCCCTTGCGACTGCAGAGGGAGGGACGTACAAAGGTTCGTCTTAAAATCAATATAATGCACAGAACCGCAATGAAAAGAAAGACGAGGGATGAAGCTTTGCGTTGCAAACAACATCTCTGCATCAACCTCGACAGTGAAAATTTATATCTCCACGTTAGCAATGGAACGCATAGACATACGAGCACCTCCCATATTTCAAGGCCGCGGCCACGTTCGTCATCTTTTTGCTCGGCGTCGAATCTGAATGGTTTGAGCGAGATGCGAATGTTGTAAAAGAGAATTAATAGTGAGATGGTCACCGCTGCTGATAGGGCGTAGAGGGGAGCTAATTGTCGGGCTGGGGGCTCACGAGAGAGCTTGCTTGATGGTGGCGTCGTGGAAAGATTCATGGTGGTAGGCAAGAAGATTGGCCCGTAGGAAGTTGAGTTGTTCATGGTTCAGGTCAATTTTGGCGGGCTTCATCACTCATCACGTCAGGAAGATCTTTCTTCAGCCTCCCTCCTCTTGACGCTATCAGGACCGCGCAGATATAGTACAGTTGTGCAGTAATAATCATCTCGGAAGAAGAAGCCATCGGTGGCAATAAGTGACGAGCAGCACAAATAATAATTTAAAGTCAGCAGCGGTCGATATGATGTGTTGTGCTTGCTGCGGCATCGCTGAAGGAGATGACATCAAATTGAACAAGTGTACCGCTTGCAAATCTGCTCGATACTGCAGCGTCAAATGTCAGAAGGAACATCGACAAAAGCATAAAAAGGAGTGCGAAAAATGGGCGGCTGAATTACGTGACGAGCTTTTATTCAAGCAGCCCGAGAGCAGCCACTGGGGGGACTGCCCCATTTGCTGTTTGCCTCAGCCGATTGGGGGGGAACATTCTGCCCTGTGGTCATGTTGCAGCAAAATAATCTGCTATGGATGTGTATATGCCAATATGATACGCGAACGCAAACAAAAACTCCATGTAAAGTGTCCATTCTGTCGACATCCACCAGCAAAATCGCAAGAAGAGTCCGACATGCAAATGATGAAAAGGATGGAGGTGAATGACCCCATTGCAACGTGCCAAGTGGGTATAAAGTGCCAGCTTGAAGGAAACTACAATGAGGCGTTTGAATATTATATAAAGGCAGCTGAGTTGGGGGATGTGGCATCGCACCATCAACTATCAGCTATGTATCAAGGTGGACTAGGTGTTGAGAAGGACGAGAAGCTGGAAGTTTATCATTTGGAACAGGCTGCCATTGGTGGGCATCCAGAGGCAAGACTCGATCTTATTCGTATAGAGGCTGAAAATGGCAACTACGAGAGAGCAACGAGGCATTTCATCATCGCCGCCAGCCTCGGTCACGAACCGTCGATTGAGATGCTTAAGGAGAATTTGCCAGGGGGCATGTGAGCAAAGCAGACTTTGCCGCGGCTCTTCGTGCATACCATGCTGCTTTTACTGCTACGAAGAGTCCACAAAGGGAGGCAGCAGAGAAGTGTCAGAAGCAGTGGAAGTAGCTTGGTGGGGGAAGAGCCCTCTCTACAGCACAAAAAGGGACAAGAAATAATATTATGTGTGATTCGACCGAATAAAGTAACAAAAACAAAATGTGATTCAGCAGGTCGCCTAATTGGCAGGAATTGAGTACTTGCTGCAGAGTTCACATAGGTAATAGTATGGGCATCAATTCAACTTTTGATGTGGGGTCTCTGGCTGCTAGTATTTCTTTTTATTGCTCTGTTCTGCATATCACACACAACATCATACAAGATCAGCTGGAAAGACTCGGCTCAAACGCCGCAACTACTGTTAAAGGTACTGTTACTGTTGGGAGTCGACTTTCTACCATTAACTAATCATTGTAACAGTAATAGCATAGGTTCATATCATATAATTGAGTGGAGAAGGTCACATCTACATCATTGCTGGACCATCTTGTAGAAACGTGAGACAAGAGGTAAGAGGTAGCTCCATCTCCATCTCTAACACTGACCCACTTCACCTTGGAATCACGAGGGGGCGATAAGAAGAGGAATGCCAGTGTGTGTGAGTTGAGTGTCAATTTTGGCGGGCTTCATCACTCACCATGGAAGATCTTTTCGCTCATTTTTCATTTTCAGCCGTCCCTCCTCCTCTTGAAGCTCTCGGCGGCCATCATCATGCAGATAGTACAGTTGGCAGTTATTATCGGCAATAAATGATGAGCGGCACAAATAATTTAAAGCCAGCAGCCGAGATGAAGATGTGTTGCGCTTGCTGCGGCATCGCTGAAGGAGATGACATCAAATTGAAGACGTGTACCGCTTGCAAATCTGCTCGATACTGCAGCGTCAAATGTCAGAAGGATCATCGACCAAAGCATAAAAAGGATTGCAAAAAACGAGCGGCTGAATTACGTGACGAGTTGTTATTCAAGCAGCCTGAGAGCAGCCACTTCGGGGACTGCCCGATTTGCTGTTTGCCGCTATCGTTTGAGGGAAAATATTCTACCATGATGGCATGTTGCAGCAAAATGATCTGCGATGGCTGTGTATATGCCAATCAGATGCGAGATGTGGAGGGGAATCTCCTCCAGTATAAGTGTCCGTTCTGTCGACATCCACCACCAAAATCGCAAGAAGAGTCCGACATGCAAATTATGAAAAGAGCTCAGGCGAATGACCCCTTTGCAACTCTTCAAATGGGTATTAGGCGCCATGAAGAAGGAAACTGCGAGGGGGCCTTTGAATATTACGCGAAGGCAGCTGAGGGGGGAAATGCGGCATCGCATTTTTATTTATCGTGTTTGTATCGGGAGGGAAAAGTCGAGATGGACGAGAAAAAGGAAGTTTATCATTTGGAAGAGGCTGCCATTGGCGGACATCCATTGGCAAGACACAATCTTGGTGTGAGTGAAGCTGAAAATGGTAACTACGAGAGAGCAACGAGGCATTTCATCATCGCCGCCAGCCTCGGTCACGAACCGTCGATTGAGATGCTGAAGGCGAATTATACAAAGGGGAATGTGAGCAAAGCAGACTTTGCCGCGGCTCTTCGTGCACATCAGGCTGCTCTTGATGCTACGAAGAGTCCGCAAAGGGAGGCAGCAGAGATTTGGCAGAAGCAGTGGGAGTAGTATCTGCAACACAGAAAGGGACAAGAAATAATATTATGTGTGATTCGACCGAATAAAGTAACAAAAACAAAATGTGATTCAGCAGGTCGCCTAATTGGGAGGAGTTGAGTAATTGCTACAGTTTACATAAGTAAAAGTATGGGCATCAATTCAACTTTTCATGTGAGGTCTCTGGCTGCTGGTATTTCTTTTTATTGCTCTGTTCTGCATATCACACACAACATCATACAAGATCAGCTGGAAAGACTCGGCTCAAACGCTACAATCTACTATGAAGGTACTGTTACTGTTGGGAGTCGACTTTCTACAATTATACTAATCATCGTAACAGCATGAGGTTCTTTAATTGAGGGGAGGAGATTAGGTCACATCTACATCATTGCTGGACCATCTTGTAGAAACATGAGACAAGAGGTAAGAGGTAGCTCCATCTCTAACACTGACCGCACTTCAACTTCACTTTGGAATCACGAGGCGGGCGATATAAGATAGAAGAGGAATGCCATACATGGTAATAGCGCCGGCACCAACAAGAATAGATCCCACTTTGATAGCAGCGCTGATTGCAGAATCATCTTTACCGCTATAGATCTTTCCAGGGCTGTTGCTATTCAATAGTTCTGTTCTCGCCGTAACTTGCCCCGCCCTAACCTTATTTGCTGGAACAACGCATATCTGCAATAAATAAAGTCAGACGGATGTATGAGTACAAAAATAACAACGCATATCATATCTGCATCGCGAGTGGATTATCACTTACCTTGGGAATTAACTCTCCTTCCAATTGCTGTCCCTCAATTCGAGTCAGGCCGCAACCAGCTTCTTCTATGCACAGAGTGCCGAGAGACTTTCGCATGTTTGAGTATGGAGTAGCCGATGACGTGTCCAGGGGCAAATCGTAGTATCTCTCTTCCTTCAAGATGTTAACTCGACAAATGTGTTCGCCAAACATGTATTGTTTGAAGTCTCGAAGTTTGCCCGCCTTCTCACGTTTGAGCTGAGTCTCCTGCTTGTGCTGTTTGAGCTTCTTTTCTCTCTCCAGTTTCATTTTATTCTTCCTCTCCTTTTCGCTGTCGCTATTCTCAAGTGTAGAAAAGTAGAAAATATCTGCCAACTTCATCCAGGGTCCAAAGGCGCACCAAACTATGATGCGAAGTGTCCACTTGATACAGAAGGCCCACGGAACGAAGAAGACTGCGAATGATAGAACGAAGCATGTCGTCGAAATGAGGAAGCTGATGTAGCTCTCTTCCCAAGTGAGTATATTTTTCACAACACGCACCCAGTTACAGGCAACACCCAGATATTGTTGAATGGGGAAGAGGTATGCTCTAATTGGATCGATTCCAAAGCCAGCAGAGTATTCAACCAGATCGTCAGTCACATCGCCTATCTCTTCAAGCTCCCTCAGATATTCTTCTTGCTCTTTCCTGTACTCCTCGGCGCGTTGCTTTGCCTTTTCTTCGGCCCTAACCACACGTGCCTGCCAGTAATCAGAATTATTGGCATTCGCCTTGACTTCGGCCCACTGCTTTGGATCGATTGTTTGGGGACCTGGCCCCCTCCCGAAAACCAAAGCAAATACGAAGTATTGGAAGTTTTTGCACCACATGAACGGATTAGGGTTCTCACGCCTCCACCCGGCGGTAAGAACAAGCAGCCTAGAGTTTGGTGAGACGGAAATTGAATGTTGAAAACCTGAGAGAGATCGGCTTGGTAGCAATTGAGAGATGGATTATTTGCATCGAACTTACCATCCAGCAGACGCAAACAAGAAACTGGGGATCAAGTCTGGCTTCTCAACGAGGTTAATAATTGATAAAAAAGCAATCACAGATGTGAGAGGGAATCTGAACCCAATCCATTTGATTGACTTTGTCGCAAGATCAGGTGCAGGGATGAATACCTCCTTTCCTCCCCGCCACAGAAACAATCGAATAACCGCATCCTCCAGCCCGTAGTAGATGGTCAAGTAACTCATGAGCTCGTCGCAGTAAGCTGTGATTGTAGACAATGAATATTCTTTGGTATCAAGATTTCCTTCGACAGTCTGACGTAACACATGAAAATCCTTCTGCGTCTGCACATTGACATAAACTGACTGGGGAGGCTTCATATTTGATAGCACGAGGGTCTTCTCGTCGGCCAACTCTAATCTCAATCGGATTGTGATGGTGCCATATTTAGCATCTCTTGGTGAACTCTTTGCAGTTGGGAACAAGTTGTAGTCTAAGGTATATACCGTGTCGGGCATAAAGTTACAGAGATCAATTGATACTCTCCCGCAAAGATCATGATCATTCAAAGGAGTATCGTCGCTATCAAAGACTGCGATAAAGAGTTGAGAGCTCGTGTGCATCATGTTGAAGACGAACGCTCGTTGACTCCACGGCATCCAACGTGGTGAGAGACAGTTGCTTATTACGTCAGTTTGGACAAAGCAATCTTCGTAGACTAGCGAGGCGAAGGCATCCGTCTTGATACCAAAGTTACCGCCACTGTCCATGTTGGGCAAATTGTCACACTTGATTACCTCCAAGTGAATTTTCCCGAGATCACCACTGCCAATGTCAACCCAATTGTGTGATGCTTTCATACACACTTGTTCAAGTTTATCTTTTGTAAGCCAAGTCGTAGCCTCCTGTCGTTTCGGATCTGGTCCAGGTCTAACACGATACTCCCTCGTTCCATCCTTCTCTTTCCTACTGTTCTTTGTCAACACCTCCTTGATGACAGCTGCACCTTTCATCTTTGGTTGAGTACGCAGGTTCGTTTGCTTACTGTTGTATGTCTCCATGAACTCAATGTCATATTCGGTCGCTCTACGGATTCGAATGGCAATCTTTCCCTGCTTAAAGTCCGTCTCCCCGGGGAGTGGTTTCAACGCAAACACCTTCCGCTCATTATCTGGCCATTTATACAATGTGCGTGCGCTCACTGAGAAAAATCCCAAGCTTTCATCTTCGCCTACAGTATCGTAGTCCTTCACTTCGAATACAAGACCCGGACGAGACTCGAATAGTTCCAGGGCATCCACTTTCCAAATGAATAATGATCCCTTCCGTAGAGTCCAAATAGGGTTGGCATTATTGGAACGATACCCAGTCTGATGAATCTGTCTCCCCTCGAAACTTGCAATGACATATGGATCAGATTGACGGCCCACATCGCTTTGTGGTAGATCAGAACCGCTGCAGATATCAATAAGGAATGTAAGCCTCTCGTCTTTTTGCAGTTGAATGCCCTTTAGTGCCCAATCTAACCGCGCCTTGGCACGTGTTTGTATCAAGTTTTGATTGTCATGAATGATTTGGCGAAACTCATTCGCTTGGTCCTCCGTATCAAAGATAAATTCTCGCTTTGTCGATCTATTCTTAAACTTGAAAGATACGACGACACTGTTCTTCCGCTTCTTGTTGGATTCTACAATTTGGAACATCTTGAGGGGTACTTTATATTTTGGGAGCCATCCATCTCCATCTTCCCCCGTGGATTGATCAGTGGTTAGATGGGTTAGCTCTCTGAATGACTTCATGACGGAATCAGCATCGTCGACATCATCACTATTATCATCACCGTCGCTGTTACGACGTCTAGCACCAGTAAAAAAGTTGACAGGACTCTCCTGGTTAGATTTCTTTTTTGTATCTGGCAGTAATCGCTGTGCCATCGGGTTGAGAATGTGTTCTTTGACCATTGCAGCGGGATTAATTCTGTGTTGCCGCTCCATAATTCGAACACAGACAATTTCTGTCTTGTGGATGTTGTCGGCAGCGGCATTATCATCGGTTGCGGTGGGCTCTGCTGCACTTTGATATAGGCCAATCTGCGGTGGGCACATCATGATGTAATTATTGATATCAGAGAAGACTGGTGAGATGACATATATATCATCAAAATCGAACGTATTATCAAATATACACAGCACAGAGTACATCATATATTCCTTACCTCATGAACTTCGACACTAACTCGACGACGTCGGTTGATAGGCGTGAGTTGTGAGGGAAGATTAAAGTTCTTGGAATTGCCTTTTGTGAGCGGAAGCGGACATGTGATTTCAAAGTTGTGGGCAGTTTTGACCGTTGTACTCGCGGCAGCGTTGCCAACGGACGCCGACGGTGATGCTGGGGATGCTGCCGTCATGGTGATGGGTTTGTAATGGGCTATCAACAGTGTAATGGGTTCCCTCTATGCATGGTTACAGTTCTGATTTGAAGATTTGAGCCTTTTCCAAAAGTTGCGGGGCGGGACCGGAGAAAGGGGGCGGGCGGGCGGGTGGCTAAGTACTTATCGGCCGGGCGGTTGTTGCTTCTATGTTCTATGACCAGCTGGTGCCGAACGCCACTCAAATACTTCGCTGAAGTGCTTGAGACTTGAGACTTTGTGAGTGCTCTGTAGTCCTGGCTGCATCACCTACGGAAGGTGGAGAGGGGGAATCTCTCTACATTACAGCTCATGAGATTGCTTCGCTGACGATGGAGTCCAACTAACACTGCTGCTTGTTGTATATGAAACTAAACCTACACCCAATTCAAATTGTGGACAAAGTGACAATCAAATGATCAATCATGTTCCTCCAGAGATTCTTCATACATCAAAGACTATATAACATACTGTGGCAGATAAGGTAAGTCATCAGTAGCCTCGTGGACTAATAAAAACACCAATTCGAAGTGAACCTGAGGCATCTACGTGTAAGACTGCTCCGCTCCCCCTTGTCGAATTAGTATTTCTTTGCGTTTTATTCATCGAAGGCTCATTGCAATCTGATGCAGAAGGCAGTTGAGGTGAAGTTTAGAGATACATCGTTGCAGTAGCAGTTATGACTCTGCATCTATCTACTGTTAAAATGTTCATAGAAGGTAGCACAAGAGAAGAGAAGGGAGCTTATTCAAAAAGCATGCGTCTACATTATCCAATGGGTGTTGAATAGCAGGTTGACTTTGAGGTTTGAGATTGAGTGTACAAAGAGAGGATAAATGGAGTTGAAATGTGCAGGTGCTATCGTACTCGCTCTCTCTCAATCATCCAAACTCTTCTTTACCGAATCTAAGATACTACAAAGTCTCTTATTCTTTCGAGCGATCTTTTCATCACGTTCTTCAACATTTTCGAGAAGTCTCTTATTATCTTTGCGGAGCCTCTTATTTTCTTCCTCGACCATCGCAATCTTATCATCATATGCCGCCACCAAAGCCAACTCATCACGTCTCTCCAACACTTTCTTCGGCACCCCTCGAACAAATTCATACAGTGCTGTCAATACCCTGCTCTGATATAATTCCTCCGGTTCGTCTAGAACTTGCCTGCTCAAATCGTCCTCGTAAATGGATAATGTTGTGCACGGCTTTGCACTT
Organism: Skeletonema marinoi; assembly: GCA_030544225.1. Lineage (NCBI taxonomy): Eukaryota > Bacillariophyta > Thalassiosirophyceae > Thalassiosirales > Thalassiosiraceae > Skeletonema > Skeletonema marinoi. The sequence goes on along the minus strand of CM060505.1, from coordinate 1,367,646 downwards.
TCAAACCAACCAACTGCCAAAGGAAGGAACTTCAAACCCCATCGCAAGAAAGGCACCATGTCGAGGTGAGTGTGGTTCATGAGGATCTTGCATCTAGCAGCATATTGTGGATACTCTTTGTTCAGCTGGAGGTATAGGACAATATCTTCATCTATATCAAAATCTTCTTCAGTATGGTAATCATTCCATAACTCTTGCACTGTGTGGTTTGAGAGGTAGGTATTGTTGACGGTGGAAGTATCACACAGTACTGCAGAGAAGGCGGACCACCCTGCACGAGTAATTGCAATATCCTCATCGTCATCGCACAAATGCAAGCATCTTAGCGACTTATTGCCGATCAAGCCACGAGCTAGTACTTCTGCGCCATCGTCTCCAATATTCATCCGACCGAGGTATAGATTTTCCAAATGGCAACTGACGGATTGCAATGGAGTGGACAAATATCTTAGCCCTAATGCTGTGATTGAATTATTTTCTGACAGATCGAGATCTTTGCAATGATTTGTTGCCCCCTCACTCAAAGCCTGCAGTCCCTCATCATTAATACCACAGCTTTCAAAATTTAACCACTTCAAGTCCATTTGATTGCTTTGTAACCAATCCGATAAAGATCTCAGTTCTGCTGTTGCCAATGAAAAGTCATTATTAGAGAGATCCAATTCTTCGAGACTGGTGCAGCTCTCTAGCGCTGTCACCAAAGCTAACAATCCCTCATTGCCAATGGAATTATTTGACAGTCCGAGCGTTTTCAAGAATGGCCCAATGCTCCTCAGCCCACTTGCGAGAGCAGCTACTCCGTCATCACCGATGTTATTTCCATGAAAGCAAAGCTCCTTCAATTTACAAACTCCTGATTCGAGCAGAGTTCCTAGCGCAGAGCAGCCATTGCGGTTGAGGGTAAAATCGGTGCCACTATAAGACAATCCTTCTAGTTGCGACAAATTGCCCAATACCCTAAAAAGTGCAGTACATCCATAATCACCGAGTTGTTTGCAACTTATACTTCGAATAGATTGACTACGAGCGAGGCCATCAAAGAAGGCATCGATTTGTTGCCCTCCCTCATCTGCGGGCAATTCCCGAATATCGAGTTGCTGTAATTTAACACTTGTGCCAATAAAATATCCCAACCAACCCAGATCATCGCCTTTGCCCATCCTAAATTGGACATATCTCCCACTGCCCAAAAGAAGGATAGATAGATCATAATCGCCGTCACGAAGCCGTCTAAGAATTTTAGCATTCTTCTCGGATGAAGTGATTTTCTCCAAGCTGATGTCGGCTGCATTCGCCTCATAATAATTAAAATCCCTACGTTCCATTGTGCTGCTCGACAGTCTGCGAAATGAAAGATGGGCCAGAAGAAGGTATTATTGTTAGTAACGATGAATAATAATGCTGAGGCATTCTGCGGCATCATGATCATTCTGATAAACTACAACACTCACCTGAACAATGCAAGCATGAGGGGTGAGGGGGCGGGAGGATTTGTTCCGAATCGTGAGGGTTGCTTTTGGAGGGCGTTGCCCGCTTCTCTCCCTCCACGCGAATATCCCTACTAAAATGCCCCCCAATGGCCGCTCAGCCCGCTGTATCCCCCGATATCTTTTCTGCTTTCATGAAACTCATGGCCACAACTTCCGACTTGTCCATGATATCATTGCCATCACCATAGGGTTCTACCACAGCACCATGATCAGGCATAGTCACCAACAGCTCATTCTGTGTTGCCGTCTCTCCCGTGGCGGCGGCTTTTCGTCGTCTGCATCATCATGTCGGCAAGCAACGGCGTCAGCAAGCTGCACATCTCAACATCACCATCTCACAGCGCCCCATCACGACTTTCGACAACATCGGTATATGCAATCAGATACAACGACAGCAGCAGCAACAAGCAGCAATCGATCAGACTTTAAATCAACGCCAATAATTCCATCGATACTTTCTCACATTGAAAGAATTGGAGTGGGAATTCGCCCCAAGCCCTCCAGAAAGAAGAGGCGCACTCCATCATTATCAAAAGGAGGACACGGTGATAAGAGTGCACACACACTTGATGAAGTTGAGGAGCGGGAATATTTCAGACAGAATAGAATGACAAGTCGTCATGCAAACAGTAGTCAATGTGGCAATGTCAAAAAGACGGATGCAAAACATGGCAAGTGGCAGAATAAGAATAACAAACATCGTGATGGCAAAAAACAAGACAAACCCGACGATTCCACCACCACCAGCAGCACCACAAATGTAGGGACACATTGGTTACCACCACCACCCTTTTCGACATATACAAAAGGCACATCCTCAACATCACGTCAACGTCGTCCCGTCAAAATACTCGGTTCCGCAGCCTCACTAAACGACATCTTACCCCGTGAAAGCAAAGGTCTCTCCGAGGTAGCACTCGCAGGACGATCCAACGTGGGCAAATCCACCCTACTAAATGCACTACTCTACGGTAATATCGATGTTAATTTATCTCCACGAAAGTATCAGCGGGGGAGAACTCCGGAGGGGGCAAAGTTACCGAGGGGGGTGAAGGCGGTTACGAGTGATAAGCCGGGGGAGACGAAGAGGATGAGTTTTTATCAGTTGACTGCGGATGTTGCTGTTGGTGGTGCCTCTACGTCTAGTTCTGAGAATAATGAAGGGGAGGTGAAGGAAAAAGTAAAGGTTACTGATGATAAAGCAGCCACAGATGATGAAGCAGCAAATGAAATTGACCGTCACTTGAAATACAGCTTGGTATTAGTCGATTTACCAGGGTTTGGATTCGCATTTGCAAAAGAAGGAGCGTCAGAAGAATGGAATGATCTAATGAACCACTATTTGCTAGAGCGCAGGACTTTGAAACGAATCTTACTGTTATTGGATGCCCGGCATGGATTCAAGTTGGCAGACTTTGAATTCCTAGAGGCATTGCAGGAAGGATTGAAACAGCAGAACAACAGCATCAGCAGCAGTGAGGAGGACAATACCGAGGGTAGTGGAAAACGAAGAAAGAAGAAGCGGAGAGAACTCCCGCCTATCCAAATTGTACTTACCAAGTGTGATCTTGTGAAGCAAGTGGATCTCGCCCGTCGTGTGGTGGTTGTTCGTCAACAACTTTCCGATGCATTGGCACGTGAGCCGAGTTCACTCCCCGTAATGTTAGTTAGTGCTCGAGCTGGATTGGGATTCAATAACATTCGTGGTGCAGAGCAGTTACCGATGGGTGGAGTTCTAGAGCTGCAAAAGGAGCTGGCAAGTTTAGTCCCAATGTCAAAAGTTGACCGAAAGAAATAGATTACTTAGTACCTAGCAGAACTTTGTTTTACATATAGCTGAATACATTGTTAGACTATCATTGTACATTGGGAATCTCAACATCTTGCGTTTCACTCCTTCCTGATTCCAATAAGATTTCGGCATCGTCAATCTCGACATCTTGCGCTTCACTCCTTCCTGATTCCAACAAGATGTCTTCCCATTTACCAGTGCCTACTGCGAGCAGGAAGGCAGCGAAAATAAGGAAGACAGCCATGGCCGTCATCCCCCACTATAATTAATCATGATTAGATAACACAGACAATATTAGTCTCAATGATATTAAATGAAGATTAGCATGATCGATACAACATAGATTACTCACCTTTGGGTCAATCCCATTCGAGATCATCAAACTAAAGAGAAGAGGAGGCAACCAAGAGAGAATCATGCTGCTAATAACTCGAAAGCCAGCAATTTCTGCTTCAGACCCTTTCGGGAGTGCACATGAGAAGAAGAGGTTCTCGGTGGGGTAGAACCTGGATCGGAAAAAGAAGATTGAATGAATTATGATGTGAATGGTATTTGTCAATATACATCAGGCAAAGCCAAGCATACACTTTCATCACTTACCAACCTAGATTGAATCCAACGAAAAAGCCCCATACGAAGGAAAAGTACTTATTTGGAGCATTGCCCAACGTAAATGCCCCAACAACGATCGTGATGAATAGAGAGACCATGGAAATCTGCCACGCCACATTCGGATTAGAGCGTCTCGTTACAATGGGAGCAAGTCTAGCACCAGGTATTGTACCGATGAGGACGACCAAGAAGAAGAGAGAGACGTCCGTAGTATTTAACCCAACTACGTCATTGAGATAGACGACCGCTAATGTTGTTAATGCACCCACACTCGACTGTGCAAATACTTCCGCCAGCAAGAACCAAAATAGTCCCTTTTTGTATTGATTATAGATTGATTTTGTTGTTGCAATATTTTGTTTGAGTCCGTAAACAACAACGCTGGTACAACTTCGCAGTCCCTCCGGTAGAGGTCGAGAGGCCGGTCTTGAGGGCATGTACTTATGCCACCCAACACCAAATAAAATAGCAATGAAGAAGGAATTGAGCCCCATGGCCATTCTAGCCGTGTACGTGCTGTTCTTTGTAATACCAAATGCAAATGAGAGCCCCCCGACAAGCATCAAGAATAATGCCTGGATAGAGAATTGTTTCGCTGTAAATCTAGCCGTATATTTGGAATGTTTGGTTTGTCCAACCAACTCGCAGATCTCTGGTAAATACGCTAGTGATGTCATGATCATACCGGCGAAACAAAATCCCCCAACAGACTGAAGAATTGCCATTGGAAACCAAGTTTTGGGACCAATCGATATTTGAATGATTTGAATTAGTGTAAACACTAACGCAAATACTATCCCAATGAATCGGCGGTAGGATGTAAAATCTAAAATAACTCCAATAAAGGGCATGAAAAAGGCGCTCAACAGACCCGTCACCACGGCAATATTCGAGATTAGAGCCAATGGATTCTGCCCATAAATTTTATTAGTACATTCATAATCTTCGCCTGCCGCTTCTTTCTCCTCTCCAGTCAAACACCCCGCAGCCGTTTGAGCCAATTCAAGCAGTGCCGCATTGAAGACGACGTTGGCCATCACTGCCACGCCACGTCCCATTGATAGGAGGGCGTACCCCTTGGCTTCTGGAGTGTCTTGATAATCCCATAGTCGACTGCAGCAATTTAAAGGTGGCATATCTTTGCTGGACAGCTGGGCCGCCTCTTTTTTATCCGCAATATTGCTTGTGTTGCTGTTGTTTGCCATTCCAATTGTTGGTTAAATGATGTCTAAGTATTGTAGCGATGATGTAACTATGTGATGTGTTAGCTTGTCATTGTTGTTTCGTTTGAAGGTTGTATGTGTCTTGTGTCATTTTTTGGGGTTGACCGGGCTGTCCGATGGTACCGACGCTTTGTCCGAACATGTCCGCGAAATTGTCGTATCTTGACTTGAGCGATTGCTGAGCGATGATCAAATAGCCCTATGTACTTAAAAAGGCCTATCGCCTTGATCGTACTTCAACTTGAACAATACATGATGTCATGATCTGGTCGTGAAGAACTGTGTGCACAGGTAATATACGATCAAACAGTTCTCAGTTCTCCTCACAATTCACAAACAACATACACAACAACCTTGAGCCTTTGTGCTCTGCTGGTCGTGAAGTAGATCAACACATTGTTGCCAATGAAGAGAACCCGCCGCCACTGATGTGTAAGGCTACTACTCCATTATCCAAATTTATCATGCACTCAAAACGAAGCCATTCGCCTCCACTGACAGATTCATCTGGACATCCTTGCAAGAGGCGGAGCATAGCAAAGAAGAAGAAGACTGTGAAATTCTCGCCTAATGCTAAAGTGCGAAGCGCTGTCGTTGACGATCTGCAGGCCCAATCCTCTTGGTTCACAGCTGACGAACTCTCTTCAATGAAGAAACGAGCCAAGAACTTATCCATGCTCCATTACATCAAGACCCGTCCTGGACAACCGCCTTCTCATCGCTGCGGCATTGTCTACAACTGTCATCCTGCCCACTATGAGATCATTGGAGAGTCGTTACGAGGCATGGAACACCACACTGATATTTCCCAGGCTCTTAGACGAGAGCGATTACGATCTGATGCCATCAGTTTATTACAGGAGCACCAGAATCTAGACGAGACTACAAGAAGCAAGAAGTTGGCATGCATGTATAGAGAAAGGACAAAGGAAGCGATGCTGTACTCAAGGAAGATTGCAGAAGAGGATGCCAACGTAGCAGCGGCCATATTGGTAGAAGATTTGAAGCATTTATCATCGTCATCATGATAGCTTCTTCTTTGAAGATGCTTCTCCTCGTTCATTGGCATCACCGATTTCCTTGGACTATCATATTCAAGGCATTATTGTGTTGTTCTGCAATACATGCAAAAGTAGCATAAAAAGTAGCCGTTGTTTGTACATAATATATCGTAATAAAGTTGCTATTAATATTGAATAATATAGAATAGCCTAAAAATACGACGACTGTCAACACATTTAGAACACCTACAGTGATCACAACATTGAAGCATCTGCGGAGGCAATATCTGCATTGAGTGCATCGCATTTGACAACGGCATGAAGCAGAGAGAAAGCAACCTTCTCCTGGGCTACTGCGAATAAGAGGAGGAAAGTTCGTTTGCATCATCTTGCATATGGGTATAAGTAGTAGATGTTGCATCATTATTTGCAAAGATGCAAAGAATTGATGCATCATCCTGACGTGACGCGCTCGGTACTTATCTACGCTTCTAAATCTATCACAGTAAGGACTGAGACTTGAGAGTAGTCAAATGTACCAAACTCACGTAGGAATTAGTATTTTATGCGAATCGATCCTCCAAAAACAGCTGTAATCGTAACTCTCGCAAGCATCACGATGACGTAACGCGCTCGGTACTTATCAAAGGGTTCAAAAATGTATCAACATGACGATTGGAGTACCGGAATGTACCGCGAGTCTGTCACAACCTGCATAGGTGGTGAAATGATACTCAAAAACCACGCTACAATTTCAACATCATCGTCAAGCGAGTTCATACTTACAATAACTCTGTGGCCACGAATCACCTACTTAGCACATGATGATGTCAAGACATCGACCCAGCAGTGGCGGCGGCGGCGGCGTCGTTCATCTGTCAAAGTGGATCCATCGTGCCCTCGATAGTGCTGTGGTAAATTATTTGCTCAGTGCAGAATCGACCATCGTCGATGGCGACTTGGCAATTTCGTCAGATGTTTACATCATTCCGGCTCTTCGAGTTGCTTCTTCGTTAGCCGAACAAATCTGCAAAGCCGAAGAGGCATCTAATGATTTGCAAATTAGTTTGCCTACGCCAGACTCGGATTGGTCTTCTAAAATTGTCGTTCATTTGGACGATACTATCGATGCAAAAAAGCCATCATCAATCGACCACCACACAATTGAAGATGCTGACCCCGATGCGTTACTGCGTCTACTAGATGATACTATTGACCATAACATATTTTCTGGGGGAGATGATGGCTGCGGCGACAATGTATCATATCTCGCCGTTACACGTGCGCAGCTCCTAGGATCGAAGGCAGGTACAGATAGTAGCCAACAGGAGAAGTTGAGACGGATTCATTCACTTGGACTAGTATTCTACGAGATATTTTCGGGCGGGGATCGACCATCACTACATAGTAATGAAATTCCTTCAAAAGTGGATGATGTTTTTGACCCGCTTCCCATCGCGCAGCAGGAAAACAATCATGAGATGCATCTATCTGACGCATTGGAGATTTTCGATGATCTGGATGACAATGAAGGTCTGCAACATGCGCATAAGAAAACAGTACATAATAGGCATTCAGCCGTATCAACAGAGCAACTCAAGGAGAAGAAGATCCCGATGTCTTTGTGTGACTTGATTGCCAACATGATAGACTGCATCAATGGTGAATTAAGTGATAGTGAAGCTTTCCGGTCGATGTCTGATGTTCTCATTGACTTGCAACTGATGTTGGACAAGCCGGCAATCTTCCTTCGAGATGTTGATCTTGACAAGTTTTCTACAGATGAACTTCACTTTAGCAATTCAATGTTTGGCCGAGAGAAGGAATTATTGGCCGTCACTGCTGCATATCAGCGGTCACTACTATCATTGGGTGAGAAGGAGCTTGTGATTATTACGGGTCAAGCTGGGTCGGGTAAATCGTACCTATCTCAACGATTTGGGGATTCTGTGACAGCAAGTGGAGGAGTCTTTCTCTCTGCTAAGTTCGATCAATTGAAGCAGGCGCGACCATTGAGTGCATTAGCATCAGCTTTCAATGATTATTGTGCGACGTTGTTCAGAGGCGACAGTGGTAATGAAGGTGCTGCTGCGTTGGCTTCTGAGTTGAGATCGAGATTGAGGAATGATGATGTTTTCTATTTGACGAAAATCATTCCCAACTTGGTTTATATCCTAGGTGACAACTGCTTAGACCTCGAAGAAGGCAATGATTGTGTTGATGCTCAGCAACGACTCCAATTTTTGATGTGCCAATTCGTCGAAGTCATGATACTGTCGTCTTCGGTCTCCATTGCGGTCCATCTCGATGATCTGCATAACGCAGATGATGCATCAATCGGCGTCATTAATCAGCTAGTTTTTACCTCCAAGTCGACGCAAAGAATCTTCTTCCTTGCATCCTCCAGGGAAGGTGAAATAATGCGGAAAATGCTTGCCAATTTGGACCACTTTCAAGTGCCGCATATGCAGATAAAAATGGATGATTTGGATGAACTTGCAATCAACAAGACCATTTCAGAACTGCTGCACCTACCTCCACGCCTCGCTCGTCCTCTGTCATCCATCGCCCATCACAAAACTCGAGGGAACGCTTTATTCTTCTCTCGCTGGATGATGTCGCTTTGCAAAGAAGGTCTATTACAACCGTGCTTAAGTCGTCGCCGTTGGGTGTGGGATGACGAAGAGATTCGCAGGACAAAAGTGCCTGATGATGTCGCAATGTTCTTTCGAAATTCTATTCACAAACTCCCAAATGATGTGCAGCAGGCACTAAGCATCATGGCCTGCTTTGGAGCTTCTCTAGATGGCGAGTTGACGGAGTCACTTGAACGAGCACTACCTATGCAGCTCTTTACACCACTGAACGTTGCCGTGAGTGAAGGTTTGCTGGACAAGATTAATGGCCAGTACCGCTTCTGCCATGACTGTATTCAGGAAGCTGCTTACGACATGATTATACCGGAGGAGAAATGCTTACACCACTTTCAGCATGGCCTTTCGTTGGCAACACTGTATCTAGCTGAAATGTCGCAGGGTGAGGACAGCGACGCAAATCTTTTTGCTGCAGTTACTCAACTGAATTTAGGAGGTCCTGCTGCCTTGCAATCTAGGGAGGAGAGCTCCACTGTGTCGACGCTGAATTTGTCAGCTGGGAAGAAGGCTATGGAAATGTCAGATTTCAAAGCGGCTTATTCATTCTTTGATAACGGGATATCTTTCCTGCAGAAGAAGCACTGGCAGCAGCACTACGAGTTGAGTTTTGAGCTGTTCTGCTTGGCCACGAAATGTGCGCTCGCTAATGGAGATTTCGTTAGTTTGAAGCTGCTTTCAGAACAAGTACTGAAGTACGCGAGAGTGTTGGAAGAGAAGCTTCCAGTCTTGTACTACTCCATTTGTGCTCTTACTTTCACTGCACAGTTTGCAGAAGCAGCTGAAAAAATCGAAGCAATCTTATCACAACTCGGAGAAACTCTTCCAGAACAAACCTCAAGCTCAGAAATGTTAAATATTGTTGAGGAGACTTTGGTTAGGCTGGAGAATTACTCCGTGAGCGAATTAAAGGACCTCAAGCGTATGGACGATTCAGTCAAGAAAATTACGATGCTCTTCTTAGCAAGGCTGCATCATTGCCTTTTCCTAATCAACCCTGCAAAACAGCCTATCGTGACCACGAAAATGGTTGAACTTACTTTGTCGCATGGCATGTGTGAGACATCTCCTCTAGCATTTGCTCTATTTGGATCCATGATTGGCAAGTTGGATAATATTGAGAAGGGTTATCAATACACGAAACTTGCAAAGCAGCTCGTCGACGAGAATACTTTCTATGAATCAAGCGGAGTAGTAATAGCTTCCGCGACACAGCTCTTCTGTTACGTAGAGCCTGTACAAGCAGTAGTGCCGCTCTTCATTGAGGCCTGCGAAAGATCTATGGCTGCAGGTGATGCGGCCAGTGCATGTGTGTCAATGATGTATTACTGCAATGAAGCTTACATATCAGGTCTAGTTCTCGAGAAACTAGAAGAAAAATGCTCTGAAGCTAGACAGCTGATGAAACAGTTAGGTCACTTCGCCGCTCTTTCGCATTTGGTCATAATAGAACGACACTTGCAGTCTTTGATGGGATCATCTTGGGGTGGAGACCATCACAGTCCGGAGGAGGAAATCGAAGAAGCAAACCCTCACGTCATCTTTTACTCTCTTGTATACAGTCTTTACAACAATTTTGTGTTTCGAAAATATTGCAATACAAAAAGCGTTCTACTTCAGTTCCTCGCTCATAATCGAGTTGATTGGACACTCATGTTTGGTCAATCAGAATGCACTTACATATTTGGACTAACGCTATTCTGGGTATTCCGTGAGTCTAAAGAGCAGCGCTGGAAGGACGCCGCTGTCAAGGCTAAAGAGGTCATGCACGGTTGGACGAAGTCATCGAAGTGGAACTTCGAACACAAATTCTTTCTGTTGGATGCTGAAGAGAACTTTTGTGACGGCAACTTCGCGCAAGCAAAGATGTTGTATGAGAAGGCAATCAAATCTGCCAAGGAACATAGATTTGTGAATGGTGAAGCGCTTGCATGTGAACTCGCGGGATACTTCTATTTGGAATTAGGAGAGAAGACTAGAGCAAAAGAATACTTGGTCAAGGCACACGAAAGATACGTGATGTGGGGTGCGCTTGGCAAGGCAGCAGCATTGAATCAAGAGATCGAGATGAATTCGATCTTCATGAGTTAGATATGAATTGCATGAAAAAGAGGCTATTGTACCCACGCCCGTCGCTGAGACAATCCTTAGAATTGGTTTACCAAGCCCTCAGACACCAATAAGGCGGCTCGGCGATGCCATCGGGGTTGTTTGGATGAGGGTCGGTACTTCAAAGTAGATCGGCATCCGCGGAGAGAGAGGTAGGCCTAACAAAAAACTGCACACTTTACTCTTTCTTGCTTGGACTCCGCAGCTACATAAGTATGTCCAGTGGCCTCACAGCAAAGGCCTAACCCTCTTATTTTGGTTCACCTACGTGCGTACCTACATACCATACAGATTTACTATGAATATTTTATCCGAACAGGCCTTGAAGTTGAAGTTTGCGTTTCCTCATGGTGTCATAGCGACGTTTTAAAGCAGTTGAGGAACAGCATGGAGCATGTGAGATCATTCTGCTTCAAGTTGTCAACATTTCATCAACATGAAACAACCGGGTTTTGAAAGTTTTGCTCGATCATATCACTCGGAGTTATTACTTTTATGCTCATTACTCCGCTGGTCTCTAGAGTAGCATTGAGCAACAGCCTGCAACTAACCAGCAACAACTCCGGCAAAGTCTCTTACTGAGCGTCTTCATTGGGACATGACGATGATCCGACAAGGAGCGGGAAGAAAAACGGAAGAGCAAAAGATGACGGAACCATCTACAAAGGCAGCCACGGCCAACACAAACAAATTGAAGGCCGACGAGACTACTTCATCGTCATCATCATCCGCTGACACGGCATCTCATCTCAATAAGCCTCAGCAACGTGTTCCACCTACTGCTTCCTCCTCTGGAAGCAAGTCTCACAACGGAACATCAGGCCCATCTCCGAAAGACTTGTACTCATCATCTTTAACTTTGAAGAACTTCCAATCATCACCGTCAATCTACTCAACTATGAAGCTCCCAACCGGATGTCTTTCCGAATACGACGGCTGCGATAAGGCTGAGCTACTCGCCCGTGCAAAGCGATGTCAAGAAATCATGAAACTATCGCAGCAGGCAAAGGAAGCTGAAGCTGCTAGAGTCAAGGCTGCCAACTTCAAGCCGCTGTCATGGGCAAAGCCTACGTTTGAGCTTGATTCTACTACAGCTGGTACTACTGATGCTGCCGCCGCTGACGAGACACAAATAGAAGAGTCGCAAACAAAAAAGGTGGGAAAGCGAAAGGGACGCCAGGAGGAAGATCGCCATTTGCCGTACCACATAGGTGGCTTGTTCTGTGTCTATCCAAGAGAAAGGCCAACTCCGGAGGAAGTTCAAATGCTTTTAGACTTTACGAACAAGTGGATTCCATCTGTTAAACGTAAATGTTCTAAGAGCAGTGAGGCAGAAGAAGAGACGGAAGAAGAAAAGAAGAGGCCCGGTGCACCGTAGAGGATGTTGTGTCATTCTCCTCAATCTTTAGTCATGGACTATGATAGCTGAATAATAATTATTAGTAAAGCTACATTTAAGTAAATGGAACCATGTGTTGACATCAATGTCTCCTCCTTCTTTCATGTCATATTACCTTATCACAACGAACTCTCACAAAAACTACTCTCTAGGCTAACGTACAAACACATTTATCAATCATCCAGTTCCCAGTCTCTCCCATCCATTGAACAAGTTTGTCATCGCTGTTCATTTCACTTTGTGGTATTCTTTGCAGCGTTATTGTACTTACTTTTGGAAATCAATTGCTGCGTCACGTACCTCTCTGAGAGAGAGTAGGTCCATGTACTAGAGGACTTCGAGTGTTATGTACTCGGGTGGTGGAAAGTAGATTTGAGTTTATCAGCCGGCCTTGCTTGAGGCCTTTGCGTGACGTCATGACATCCGTCCGCCGAAGTAGGATAACCTTACAGTCGTATGATATGACGCATAACAGAACTTGGGTACCGGTTGAAGTGACCTGAGACGCGTTTGTCTACTCTCCACAATCCAAGCAAGCCACGCACGTGCCACGTTCAACAGTCGCGTTAGCCAAACCACCATGGGCGCCGACAATGTCAACGATTCGTTGGTCACCATGGGAGACTAGTCTTCCGCAGCTGCCAATAGCTGCCTTCTTCTTTATTATAATTCTGCTTTTCATTTTGAAGAAATTCATTCTAGGAGATGCACTCGACTATCAGAAAAATCCAGCCAAGTTCCTCCTCCACAAAAGTTGTTCTTCCGGTAGTTCCATCTTTGACATTAATTTAGCGGGAAGGAACATGACTGTAATGACTGGAACTTGTCACGATGATACGTGTGTATCATCAAAGAGCGGTTGTCCGCATAGAGAATTGCTCAAGCAGGCCATGACGCTGCCAGAACGGATATTATCCGCGAGAGATGCCGTGGCAGATGTTGGATTTTTGTATACGTTGGGAGCTAACAATGTTTATAGAGGAACTGACTTTCATAAGCGATGCATCAAAGATTACATGAATGAGAACGGTGATTTCAATGGAGGTCTGCTGAATGCTCTGAGAGAATCGTATCGTGTTTTTATTGAGGCGGAACGACTTAAACAACAACAACAGGCAGGAAATAACTCCATCTCAGTTGATGATCTATTGGATCTAGTGAGGTTGGCAACTCTCCGAGCTATTGTCGTGGAATTATTGGGAGAAAGTTTCCTAAGGTGCTCCATCTGCACCAACAATTTTTTGGATGAATTTATGATTCTTCAGGACAGCATAGAGTCAGCTACAGCAGCAGCTGCTGTCTTGCCAGCTTGGATGAGTGTCCCTTTTATATTGAAACCGGTGGAGCGAAAAAGAAAAAAGCTACAGAAGAATATCCAAGAGCGAATCAGATGGGCATGGCAGCAGCATGATCGCACTATTGGACCGTGGCTACTTAAATTCCGCCAGCAGTGTGATGATGGGAGTCTTACTCTCGAAGTTGCTTCGGAATTTGTCGTTGGATTGTTGTTTGCTGCTGCCAAGAATCCGGCAATTGCCTCGGCACAAACTCTACTGTTTATGATACTGCATGGGACTGATGAACACAAGTCCAAGGTGCAAACTGAAGCGGAGCAGTTGCTTATATCTTGTCATTCCTCATCAAACCCAAAACGTAACACAAGCACCATGCCCATGAGTGCCATCCGACAATCATGCTACGAAACTCTAAGGCTTACTTCCCACTCAATAGGTGCACTTAGGAAGGTAAAAGAGGAGGTTGTACTGGGATCAGGATCTTCTTATGCGTACAAACTCTGTCCTAGACAAGTTGTGGCGGTCTCTCACATTGTTCCGAGCCTGGATCAACGGCTGTGGGGGAAAGATGCCGACAAGTATATTCCATCGAGGGAAGAGTGGACTGTTGAAGGAGCACGACCAGATGAATACAAATTGAGCACATTTAGTCAAGGGAACCACCGTTGCCCTTGGCAGAGCTTAGCTCTTCAAATAATGGAACTTACAATTTCGATACTACTGGTGGACTATGAAGTGTCATTGCAACAGAAGAAGGAAATGGTCCCCGATGTATGCTTTGAGCGTGCGACTATAGCACAACGCAAGGGCAAGGTACCCATCTACATGAGAATTAGGTGAGGGGAGAGTGGAGAGCAATGCAATACTCATGTTTTGAGATGTGGTTGAAGAAAGTAGAAGCATCCGCAAGTTCACAATACACTCCTCTTGCGCACGGCCCCGTTTCACATGAAATAACAGAATGGAAAGTTGCTCGATATGCCTCAGTTCGATGTCAAGCCCATTTTGTGCCTGTTCTCAATGCGGACATCCAATTAACTTTTAGCAGATATGTTTATATACACATATATGCAATAACAATGTAGAGAGATTTGTTAGAGCCTTCATGGATTGACGAATGCGATTCAAAAGGCGATGAGGTTGACCGGCTACAGACCGAGCGAAGGAAGCAGTGTGCAAAAATTGAGCAGGTTGGACGAAAATGAAGAAAGATGTGACGAAAATGAAAATAGAAATCTCGACCCACAAACAGGCGTTGTCGCGTTGTTATATTTTTCTTTTTTATCACTGGCCTCTATCGTTCATCATAAGTACTTATTTACCACAACAACAGCTCGCCCGGGCGGAGATAATATGTAGTGGCAGGCACGACACTGGTACTCAATTTCGCATTTGACAAGAAAAAAGAGGTATCGCACTGATCGAGGAAAGTTGCATCTATCACCGGTAGCGCATTTATGTAAGAGTCGAAAGCCACGCACACTACTTCTCGATCGAAGAATTAGTGCTTACTACTTGTGTATTTCTATTAGAATATCATCTATTAGAAAGCGAGCCAAAAGTAACCGAGTGATCTTCTAGTTTGCTACATACTTCTGCTATGGTGACGGTCATACACACCACACCTTCTGAAGCTGCAGCCATCGCGGCTACAACCGCGTCACCATCAGCGGTAGATGCAGCTACTAACGCTCCCACCGAACAGATACTCGGGCATCCCAGCTGCGCCGACAGAGCTGCGGATGCCGCCACAGGTGAAGCACCTCTACCACCGCTACCTCCACCTCCTTCGGTGTTTCTGTGCGATGGACATAACAATAAAGCTGATCGAGGAGAGAAGAAACGTGCTCTTCCATCTGAGGATTCCATTCGCGGCAAAGATCGCATGAAGAAACGCCAGCGGGTGAATTCATTCAACATCGATTTGAGTGATGCTCCAGCACAGACTCCAATACCCAAAAGTGGTGGCAGCATAGGGAGAGGAGGTTCTAAATATACTGGTGTCACTTTTAATAAACATGCAAAGAAGTGGATTGCACAAATAATGATTGACGGGAAACAGCGACGCATTGGATGCTATGAGAATGAGGAGGAAGCCGCAATTGATTACGCTCGTGCATTATTCAAGTACAAAGGCCAAGGGGCACTAGACAAAGCGAGGGCACAAAACTCACTCGTCATTGATTTAAGCGATGTTCCTCCACAGGAACCCATACTAAAAAATACCGGCCGCATTAAGCAAGGGGCTTCAAAATATACCGGTGTCTCTTTTGATAAACAGAAAAATAAGTGGACTGCTCAAATAACGATTGATAAGAAGCAGCGACGCATTGGATGCTATGAGAATGAGGAGGAAGCCGCTGTTGATTATGCTCGTGCAGAAGTCAAGTACAAAAAGGAAGAGGCAAGAGACAAAGCGAGTAAAGCAAACTCACCATTCATGGATTTGAGAGATGTCCCTCCTCAATTGCCCATCCCAAAAAGTGGCCGCCACATCAAAGAAGGAGCTTCAAAGTATGCTGGTGCTTCTTTTGATAAACGGGATAATAAGTGGCAGGCGCAAATAATGATTGATGGGGAAAAGCGAAGTATTGGTTATTACGATAACGAAGAAGAAGCGGCAGTGGATTATGCTCGTGCAGTATTCAAATATAAAGGCCAAGAGGCACTAGACAAAGTGAGAGAAACGAACTCGTTCGCCTTTGATCTGACAGATGTTCCTCCTCAATTGCCCATCCCAAAAAGTAACCGCCACATCAAAGACGGAGCTTCTAAGTATATTGGCGTCTCTTTTGATAAATGGAATAGTAAGTGGCATGCGAGAATAACGATAGATGGTAAACTGCGAAGTATTGGTTATTACGATAACGAAGAAGAGGCGGCAGCTGATTATGCTCGTGCATTACTCAAGCACAAAGGTCAAGAGGCACTAGACAAAGCGAGGGAAACGTCTTCAGTCGCCTTTGACCTGACAGATGTTCCGATACAACCACCTATCCCTAAAAGTCGCGGCCTCATTGGGAGAGGAGGATCTAAATATACTGGTGTCTCTTTTGATAAACAGAGGAATAAGTGGCATGCACAAATAAGTATTGATGGGAAACGGCGACGTATTGGTTACTATGATAACGAAGAAGAGGCGGCAGTGGAGTACGCTCGTGCATTATATATCAAGCGCAAAGATCAAGAGGCGCTGGACAAAGCGAAGGAAACGGGGCTGAACGCTTCCTTCCTTCATTTGAAAGATGTTCCTCCCCAGCAACCGATACCCAAAAGTGCCGGTCGCATGAAAGATGGAGCTTCAAAGTATGCTGGCGTCACATTCAACAAAGTAAGAAATAAGTGGATGGCACAAATCTTGATCGACGGAAAGAATCGAGTAATTGGTTCATATGAGAATGAGGAGGAAGCCGCAGTGGATTATGCTCGTGCAGTATTCATCAAGCGCAAAGATCAAGTGGAGCAGAGAAACAGAAATGATGCAGCTTTCAACAGGAATTCTTTCAATGAGTTTGTAAATAAATGGTTGCCCAGATAAAATTAATGCTGTGGTTGAGAGTCGGGAGGGGCTGCAGTTGATTATGCTCGTGTATTAAGTATCTTCTTTGTCATGAAAGCTTCGGAGGTGAAACATTTGTGACCGAGAAGAATGAATAGCACAGAGGAGTTGGCCGTATAGTTTGAAGCTGGTGGGAGACGTGTCTCTGGACATTATGAGCAGGGCAACGGTGTCTCAATATCTTCTGTGTGTATTGGGGACATGATACATCGTGAGAACGAGAATTTGAGCTCTCAAGAGTGGGGCCAAGTGGGAGAAGGGATGATGCACATGAGATGTGGTTGAAGAAAGTACTCCTAGAAAGATCCGCAAGTTCACAGTAAATTCCTCTTACAAACGGCCCCGTTTCACATAAAACAACAAATCAAAATGGTAGAATGTTGCTCCATATGCCTCAGTTCAATGTCAAGCCCATTTGGTGTCTGCTCTCCATGCGGACATCCATTCCACCATTTCTGCTGGAGTGAGATGATTGCCAATGGCAGAGCCACGAAGTGTCCAATATGCAATACCGATGTGGAGAGATTTGTGAGAGTCTTCATGGACGTCCCGTGCGATTCAAAAGGCGATGAGGTTGACCGGCCACAGACTGAAGAAAGCAAGTGTGCAGAATTGGAGCAGGTTGTGACGGAAATGAAGAAAGAAATGTCAATTTTGCAGAGGCATCTCAATCGATTCCACAAACAGGCCTTGTCACAGCTATCTCAAATGGATCAAGAGCTCCAAGGCATCGCTGCAGTGTCTTCTGATGAAGTGTGCAAGAACGATGAAGACATTTGTAAGCTGCAAGAAAGGTTGCGTCAATTTCATGAAGAGGCACTGGCTCAGTTGGAAGGAGATCGGGTGTCTTTCTGGTGAGGCAATATTTGGTTGAGACAACCTATCTTTAACGAATTTTATTCAATATTAGTAGAAATCATCTTCATCATCAAACTCGTCCACAATCATCCCCGATATTCCCCCACCCATTTCCATCATCATTCCTTCTCCATCCTCACTTGGCACCATCATGCCACGCTTCTTAGCTAATGCACGCATGACTGCAGCCGCCATAGGGCTAAGTACTGTTTGACCTTGATCTTCTCCATCTAATATTCCGGCTTGAACGGCACATCCCAAAGCCACTGCTTCATCAGGATTGACCGTTCTCTGTGGTGTTTGCCCGACTACTCCCTCAAGGAGTTTACCAATCACTGGCATGCGTGTGGCTCCTCCAACAAGAACGATGCGAGAGAGGACACGACCGTGAATACCCTCCTGAACTTTTTTGGTTCCTTCAGTTAAAGAGAGTGCTTGTTGTGACATGCTTTGATTCTTCTTCTTTTGCTGCTTTCCCAATAGTGAAGCAGTAGTCGCATCCTCCATGGCTGACTGTTTCTGCTTTCGAAAGGATCGCTCCTTCTTATCAATATCACGTGCCTTTCTTCGTCCACGCTGCTGTGCCTTCTTTTCCGCCTTGAGATCCATCAATTGTATCTGTTCCAACGCTTGTTCACTCAATGCCTCTGCAGCATCCTCTTCATCTACCTCTCGTCCTCCTTTCATTTTGAGAAGTAGTCCTTCCTCTTCATCGGCTTCATCATCAAACTCCCAAAAGTCTTCTCCATCCTCGTAGTCACTTCTCGACTTCTCCATGGCCAATGCATTCTCTACAAAGCTTGGACGTGCCTCCCCTGGTAGCAACGCACCGGCCATGATGGCTACCTCTCTGATTGGTTGTAGCAGCATTTGCAACTCGTTGGCACAAATGGTCTCGAAGATTTTGCGATCAAGTGTTACTACGATGTAATCTTGACCGTCAACCCAACCTGTTGATTCAAGTATTTCCGTATCAAATGGACCAATAAAATTGGATTTAATGTCGGCACTATCATCTTCATCACCACTTGCTTTTTCTTCTCCCTCGCTTCCACCACCCAGCTTTCTCCACCCCTCCTCAGTCAACGGTACCAAAATCTCCAAAATCTTTTGATTGCTCAAACATATCCGCACTTCTTCCGCCACTCGCAATATAATATCCGGAATCTCACCCGATCCCCGTCGATACCAATCCTTGACAAATATACCACTGCTCTTCTTACCAAATTCGACAGCCTTACCACTTAAATACTCGGCCACACGTCGATCAAAGTCGGTACCCCCCAACCGATTATTACCCACAGTTGCCAAAACTTCCGTGAATCCACCACCCACTTCTAATATTGACACATCAAATGTACCCCCACCCAAGTCAAAGACCAAAATAAGTTCATCTTCGGCAAATTCCGAGTCAGACGAGTCATCGACATTACCATACGCCAATGCCGCAGCCTCCGGTTCCGGCAATAACTTGACCTTGTCCACCCCCGCCAACTCGGATGCACGAATAGTCGCACGACGTTGCGCTTCGGTAAAGTAGGCTGGGACACCAATCACTGCTCTGGTAACCTTGACCTTGTCGTTTGAATTATGTTCCTCACAATAATGTTGTTCGGCAACATCAAACAATTTTCGTAGTATGCATGCGGATATCTGTTCTGGCCTTAGTGTCAATGATTCATCTTGTAGAGTGCATGATAATAATGCAGGATCAGATTGAGCTTGTTCCAATTGTTTGTGTAGTTTGGGCAATTCATTCTCCTTGTTTCGTTTCCATTTGTTGCCCTTTTTCTTCTTCTTTTTGCCCTTCTTTTTCTTGTTGTTGCTAGTTTCATCATCCATCATTAGAAAGTTGGTAATGTCATCATTAATAGAATCGACGGATGATGATGAGGATTGTTTGGATACCAAATTGGGCACTACACCGAGTGCCAAGGAAGCCATTTTTCCGCCTGTCCCGATGACACGTTTGACATTTCTGTAGGATGAATTGGGATGGTATTGCTCGTATTCTATGGCTTCGTTGCCGGTGAAGATGTTGTATGTAGGTGATACTGGCCAGTTAATGTCGATGTCTAGTTGATCCTCATCGTTGTACGTCCAGGGAGGAAGTGATAGCGATGATGCCAGATCCAACTGGTCATCTGACTCATCTGATGGCACCAAGGCAACGACACTTGGCAGAGTGGTCTGTGAGTCAATTTCAATCATTGTAGGCACGTTACGATTTGATCCATCATCAGAGCGAGGCAGCATCATGGCCACGGCACTATTGGTTGTCCCAAGATCGATGCCCACTCCGATCCCTTGCAAATGTTGCTCATCATCATTATTAGCGAAGAGAGGTGTCGACCGCCGCCGAGAGATTGATGGCTTTAGCGTCTGGCTATCTCGAGCAGGTAGACGCAGCGAGGAGCCGATAGGAGTCGACGATAGAGGCTGAAAGGCGTCGCTGACTGACAGCAGCGGTGGTAGAAGTGTCCACAGCATCGTTATCGTGCAGCTACTGATGGTTTGTGATCCGTATGAAGCCGATTTGATGGCCATCGTGGAGGTGATGGTGGATGGAAGGTGGATGGCGCCAAATAGGCATGCGTCATTACAGATACACATACATTTATTGATAGATCGACAATTTTGGCCTCTTCACAAAAGCGGTTCACAGTAAAATTTATCATCGTTCCGTTCATTGTTCATTCCTACAAGAAAGATCACTAAGTATGGTGCCATTCAACACGAGCTGACTGAATTCGGACTGAATGCTGAGCTCACTCATGGCATGGTGACGGCTAGCTGAAGGAAGATCACTTGCAATAACCATGATGAAGCATTCCATCCTACGTCAACTCCTCTTCGTGCTCCTATTAGGAGCAACATCAATACTTGCTGCCGATGACGAGCAACCTTCCTCCTCACTCCGCGGCGGCAGAGACCTCCAAGATCGATTGATTCCCGAAGCACGCATCATCGGAGGATATTTTGCCCAAACTCGTCGCTACAGATACTTTGCTTCACTTCAAAGACCTCCGTACTTTTCACACTTTTGTGGCGGTACGCTAATTACACCTACGTTGGTTCTGACAGCAGCTCATTGTCACAAGGATTATGAATACTTTGCAGAAATTGACGGGAGGAGATATCTCATGAAAGAGCAGATTTTACATCCAGATTTTGAACGAGTGGGCGTAGCACCCAACAATGATGCCATGCTGGTTGTGTTGGCAGAACCAGTGGTGGATAATGGAAACAACTTTATGATGTTGAATGCCATGCCCGATTTTCCATCGCCTTATACTCCCGTCACTGCTATTGGGCGTGGATATACTAACCCACAGGCCAAGTCGGTATCACCGACGTTGATGGAGGTTGGATTGCACACGATTACGAATGAGGAATGCAAACAGGCGCCATATGTTGACTACTCGGTGTGGACGCATTATAGAGATATGGTGACGGATAAGATGATATGTGCGACTTCGAATGAGTATAAGGACACTTGTAATGGGGATAGCGGTGGACCACTTTTCGTTAGAGGTGAAACTGCCGATCTTGATGTACAAGTGGGGATTGTGAGCTGGGGATTTCGTTGTGCAAGTCCTGGTTACAGTGGTGTCTACACAAGAATTGATACTATCACTGGTTGGATTAATGATGAAGTGACTAGGCTTGCTGGAGGTAATGTTCAGACGAATGAGCCAACAAAAGCTCCATCGGCCAAACCAACATATGAGATCACATCTCCACCATCTCCTAATCCTACCCACGAACCATCGCATGGGCCAACTTCACCTCCGACAAGTCAGCCGACATCACCTCCTTCAACTCCGACAATCTCGCCTCGGCCAACTTCACCTCCAACGACGGTTGCACCCTCACCAGAACCAACTCCTGCACCAACAACCTTAGAGGAAACAGCTCAATACATAGCAAGTTCTGGCCCAATCGATTGTCCAAATTTATACGACCCAACCAAAACTGACTACGTGAAAGGAGATGTCGTATCATTTGTTGGAATCATATTTTCATGTCTTTATCCAGAGTATTGTAATCCTCACGATGTATCACCAGAGCCGGTAGACGGATTGCAGCTCTGGCGTGATGGATGGCTTTACATGGGTGATTGTGAACAAAGTTCGGACACTGTTGAGGTTCAGCAGACGACAACAACAACAACAACGCCAGCTACTACTGTACAGCCATCAACAACCACTCAAGCAACGCAAGCTCATAATTCTCATGAGATTGAAGAGATTGTTGAGATCGCTGAAGAAAGAAACCAAATACCTTCACCAATAGCACATCCAACTCCATCTCCAACGCCGGTGTTTCGTCAAGCCGCAAAAGGATGCTTGAGAAGTGGCAGTGAGCAACTTTTTCACGATGCACAAGTAGACTTGTGCCTTTCCAATGAGCACGCGTCAAGCCTCAGTGTCAACTGCTGTTCCGGAACAATGGGTATTGATCTTGAATGCAGTCGGGACGGATGCTTTGAGACCATGTTTCATTCAGATGCAGAGTTTCTGTGTAGCAGTCAAGGGAAGAGACTTTGCACGATAGCCGAGCTGGAATCGCAAGCGTGTTGTAGGAGAGGATGTAGCTTCGACAAGCGCATAGCTTGGACTTCAAATGTGTGTGAAAACCGTTAAAAGTAACAGCAGTTTAATAAGCTGTGAAATCATGGTGAAATAGATCATTGAAATAAGTTTAATACAGACTTTATGTACAAACAAAGTTGCCAATACGAACAAAATTCAGTCAGATTAAATGGTCGCAGGCCGATTCATCTGGTGCTCGTCATTGTGATTGTTAGAGTTGCCCTTCACAAATGATTTTATAATGGCCAAAATATGTGATAGTTGAGTAGGCGCATGAAAATGCATGCTACTCTGTGTAGGTGTAGTGAAGAGAGTCTTAGCATAATAAATACCCAGCTTCGACAGTATAATCCTTGGTAGTTCAGGGAAATTGGTGCCGCAGAAGTTATAAATGATGATGGTGCAGATGGAGATGGAGGAAGATACATCATCAACTTCTTGCTTCAAGTCTTCGGTCAATATAGCCGCTGCTACATTGGCATCCTCTTATGCAATCTTCTTTGCTACATCAACGCTTCCTTTGCACTTTCTCTGTACATGCATGCCAGCTTGTTTCTACTTGTCTTGTCTAAATTCTGTGCTCTTCTACTAACCTGATGGAATTAGGTCGCAACTGCTCTCGTCTACGAGCCTTGGAGATATCAGTGTAATGTTCCATGCCTCGTAACGACTCGCCAATGATCTCATAATGGGCAGGATGGCAGTTGTAGACAATGCCCTGCGATTGGAAGGTTCCTTGGGTTGTCCGGGACGGGTCTTGATGTGATGAATCATGGATAGCTTTTTGGCTCGCTTCCTTATTGAGGAGAGCTTGTCAGATGTGAGCCAAGAGGAGTACCCCTGCATATCATGATCGTTGGCAAAGCTGCGCACTTTAACTTTAGATGAAAACGTTATAATTTTCTTCTTTGTGATGCACCGCCTCTTGAAAGGCCGTTCGATGAATCTGAATCTATTTGTGCACGTGGATAACTCAGTGTCGACTGCATGATGAACTCTAAACTCAGATAATGATAATGGAGTAGCATCATCACATCATCAGCGGCGGGTGGTCCTATTTGTTGGCATCTTGCTGATGGGACTAATTCCCCCTTTCCTACCGTCTTGCTCTTGTATTGTCAAACTGCTGAGCACTTTACTTGTACACAATTATTGCATACGTTTTTACCTGATTCTGACTGCTTCTTGATGATGGTATGGAACGTGAGGAGAAATCACGATCAAGAGGATCGTAATCTTGACCGACTCGCTCTCTCTCTCTAGATAGACGCCATGTAAGTATGCATGCCATCTTGTGATTGATCGTAAACTGGTCGTAAACACCATTGGAGAGAGACCGCAAAGGATTGTAAGACTAAAAATGGTAGAACACGAGCGAACCTACCCCTCTCTCTACCCTACATGTTTCTGCAAACAGAGCATCTGCCAAGCATCTGCTGCCAAGCAACTGCCTGCTCGGGATAGGAGTCATTAACGTGGTGTGCTCATAAAAGGGGATGTTGATGTATCAAGATATCATGACAATGGCTGAGCAACTTATCGTAGACTTCCCCACCCATCGAAGCAGACCAACAAGATCGGTACGGTTTGCCGAATTGGCAGCGATTTACAACGTAGACCGCCACGATAACGACGACAAAGTTGATCGACACGATCTCTGGTTCAACAAGTCAGACTATTCCCGTATGAGGCTTGCCATCAAGAAGTCCATCCTAAAGGTTCGACTAATGATTGCGGCTAGAGTTCCTATTTGTACTCTGGCAATGCTGGCTCAGTCGATGACTGCCTGATCGGCTTGGAGCATCTTCTCACTCAAGACGAGACTGCTATCGAGGTTAAGACCTGTAGACGTCGATGTGTCCGAGCAGTCCTTCAAGAACAAGAGATGAATTCCGCGACTTCCGGATGGGATAACATCGCAAATGCTTCATTTGTTGAGTCGAGGAGGGCTGCAATCAGAGCACGGAAGCTTGGCAAGCTTCACCATGACTCCATCTGAGCATAAGGCCTCATTTCGTAAAGGCTGCAATTGTATAAACAATTTAGATTCTCTTGTAAATAGTAATGAGTAAATTAGCTCTAGACTTAAACAGAATATACCATCTTCTTCGTGCTTAGGTGTGTCCACCTCCTAATGATAACCAGTCAGAAGATGCGTTGACTTGAGACACCGCAATATCTCCACTTCCAACTAAGCCATTGGACATATCAATTTAACCCACAACTCCTGCCATATTACAGCAGGAAAACGGCATAATAGTCACATAAAGAATCCACAGCTGAGTCAAAGACAGCTCCACAGCTAGGTTAGGTTAGTTAGACAGGTCTAAGTTAACAGTCTACTTCTAGTTGTTATCATTCCACAGTCACAGTCACCAACACTGCCATCAACACCCCACCAACCCTCCCTATAGTAGCACCTATTATAGTTGGCATTGGATATCGCTGTATCTGCATCCCATGATCTAGTACCCGAAAGATGGCACAGGCACACATGCCAATTAAAGTGCCAAGTGTGGAATATTGATGCATTATTTGCACTTTGCGTTGATAGAGTTGCTGTTTATGCTGTGTAGATGGATTGATATTGTTTGATATTGGACCAAAAAGATATGCAACCACTGCTTCATAATTCAATCTAGACTTGCCATGCTGCAATGATGCAATAACTTCCCCACTTGGCGTCGATAGAGTTATCGGCAATACTGTAATCGTAGTCACATACAGAGCCGATATGAATGTATGGATTGGTAGTTTCATAGGATTTATCCCACATAGGATGAAAGAACACTGTGCAAATACTGTCGCTATTCCAATTAATATCATATTGTTCACGAGGCTCAAATATTTTAATGTCGCCCGTTGACATCCCCACATGATGGCAATTGACAGTATGCAGGATAGAGCTACGAAATGACCAAGATGTTTTGGTGGAATTGCAGTGTCGATGATGACACTGGGGTCCAAGTGTGTCTGTTATGGAAAGAATGATACGAAGGATAATATATCAGATGAGGCTTTGTTTGCAAAAGAGAGATTGAAGCAACGTAGAGATAAAAACTCACCATGTCGATGGCGTCATGCTCTAACAAGGGAGAGAAAATGTGATACAGGATGATGGCATTTCCAACGGCATGAGTAGTCAATATGATAGCAGCCGCCGTTGGCACCATGGTTTGGGCAAGAGGCAATCGCAAGAGGTTTGGTGTTCGTAATTCGTTACTTATCGTTTCGGTTCGTGATCGATGATGAATGTTTGGAGTGTGAGTTGTGAGTTGTGAGCGGTTATGATTTGCTTGTACACAACACCACTTTGATCGTCCATCTGTTATTATGTTCCTCAAGAATTCTGACGAACAATGTGGTATTCATCTGAGGCTTAAAACCAGTGACGCATGTATTATGAACCCTAACGATAACCCTAACCCTAACTTTCTACTCCCTCCGGGAGCCCAGCAACACACACGTTCAGGGTACCCTATGTATGTAAGTCCCATTTAGGGTCGATAGTTGGTCGACATTTGGTCGACACTTGGTCGATAGCAACAAGTATCGACCGTCGATAGTTGGTCGATAGTTGACAATAGAGAGGTCGATAGTTAGTCGATAGTTAGTCGATAGTTGGTCGATAGCTCTCACTCCTCTTAGCTTCAACACTACTTATTATTGCAACGGTGGACAACACCGCACCAACATACTACATACTTCTGAAGTGACACACATAAGTAGGTATTCGCCAAAGCATCTCTTGATTGTTGCATCTCTTGCATCACCCAACCTGCACAGCCATATGAAGCAGTCAGCATTCAGCAAAAAGAAAGTAAGCAGTCTCGGACCATGGACAAGAAGATAATCAGTATTAATACATATGTTTGCTATCTTCAACAACAGAGAGCCTCGGCAAGATGCACCGATTGAGCGTTGAGCGGCATTCTCCACACAAGCAGCGCCTCAGAGGAGGCAGTCAACGATGATTTGACATAGGCATCTCTTAAAGCGTTGAACATAATGAGTTGAAAGCCTATAGCAACATCTAAGATGAGCCCAAAGAACTCCCAAAGTATATGAACCTGATGGTATGGAAGACGGAGACAGACCAACGAACTTTAAGTAATCCTAAGTAGTCACAAGGACGATGAAATGTTCCATCATGTGGTGTTGGCTAATGACGGCGAAGAATCTGTTGTTGAATATGACGCTCTTTTGTGAGTTTCCGCCCGCACTAATTTGGGTGCTCGACTTGACGAAAATGCTCCAAAACTACTCCGTCCAGTAGAGCTCGTGATGCCATCAGCCGTCTCGCCGTATTGTAGTCTCGGGTGCCGTTTCATCTGCACATTCCTCCGCCACCAGTAGCAGCACTCCTGCCAATAGCAACAATAGAGAAGGACGAGGGAATCGTCGGCGGAACGCAGATGTTATTTTTGCAGGACGTTTGGAGGAGCCCGTGGGAGAAGTCATCGGGTATGTTTGGGGCCTTACAATATGTATTGCAGTGTGTCTCGCCAAAAAGTGTCTTTAATTCAATAAGAAGTGGATAAGAACATCCATTACATCCCCTGTAATGTCTGCGGAAAGATTGGGCGGTCGACACTTAGTCGATAGTTGGTCGATAGTTACAAGTATCGACCGTCGATAGTTGGTCGATACTTGTCGACATTTTGGTCGACAGATGGTCGACAGATGGTCGATAGATGGTCGATACTTAAGACACTAGTACAGTAACTTACGTACCGACGTGTGTGTTGCAGTAGAATCAGTCCACACTTACTGGAGCCCATGACAAAATAAACCACCGCCAACAAGCCATCATCATAGTGTAACAGCATCTCGACACAATAAAGCAACGGCATGAGCAACTCAACGAAAAACACCGACACTGCTGACGCAGCCATCAACGGAGACTACGTTACCACTTTCACCGTCCCAACAAAAGGTGCGGCATCAACCGACGAAGCTCCAAAGAGAGTGATCGACACAAGAAATCTCAGCGAAGAAGACCTCAAGGCCCTCAGGAAACAAGATCCTTTTCTATACTACTCCATTCAGAGTGCACGGAATGCAGCGCTTCGAAGAAGCTCAGCTGATCTGACAGCTCTGCGTAATCAAGAGGAGGTCGCCGGTAGTCGAAGAGCCTCGTGCCCTTCTCGGGTTGAGTCTACCACGGTAGAGAGAAAGAGCTGTATATCTTTCGAACGTCATACAGATTTGCTATTGGAAGACTGCATGGACGAGGCAGAACTATTTGGGGATGGAGCCGGGGCTGATCTCGATACTCATGCATTGTTTGATCAGTTGCTTCTTCGTAGCAAGCGGCAGCAGTAAGAAGTAAAGTGTCACAAGAACAAGTAGGAAGTGTCAGTCTGTGTCACGAACGTTGCACTCTACGATAATGTTGGATTAGAATAAAGTCTAAGTTTTCCCGTTGTATAGTTAGGAATACAGGATGATTATAGACCTTAGATACTCCTAAGTATTCATTTCGACGTGTAAAGTTATAGGGATGGGGTAAACTTCCTCCTCGAAAGATGTGAGTGGATTGCGACTTCACTACATTACGTATGTTCATTTAGGCTCCAACAAACTTCGAAGTTGACAGCAACAACACACTCTACACGTCTCTAGAGAGAGAGAACTGCCTTGAAAGTTTCTCTGCACGTCGAGAAACAAGACGGAGGGAACCCTTAACCTTGAAAAGATTAGGTTGATTCATTATGGCTGGACAAGCTTCCCAACACCACACAATGCAATCATTAAATTGCGTTTATAGCATCTTAACCCTACACACAAAATAGTCTCGATAGCTTGAAGATTAACATCAAACCAGCGTTGTGAAACGTACCCTACACAGCTTACACCTTACACTCGTTCTCCTCTAGCGACTGTTTTTCTTGGACCTGGCGTTGCGGCTTCTTCGGAAGCCTCCTCGTCATTGTCATCGTCGAAGATGTGATGACTTCCATTATCTAACGCTTCAAGCTCTAGCTCCAAGTCATGCAGGAGTAGGGTCGGGTGAAGCTCCCAAGATAGCCTCGTCTTGCGTTCATTTCCCTGTTTGATGGACCTTGAGTTGTTTCCTCTACGGCGCTTATCTTGGTTGAGATGGACTAGGTTGCTCACACCCACTTGATTGAGGGCTCGGTTGATTGTGGCAAGAGCTTCCAAGTCGTCATCATCATCATTATATTCTTTAGACGAAAGCAAGAGAGACTTCATTCGGACGAAGTCATTCGAATACCTGGAGAAGGCATCATCTTGCTGTTGTTGGGACGACGCTCCAACGAGATGCCTGATCATCATAGACTCACCGTCACCTTGCTTGGTTGGAATGGAGATGGAGTGGGCTTTCATTGTCATTGCTGCCATACTTAACTTAATAATTGTCCACTTCGACTTCGTTGGATGGAGTATGGAATAACAACGCCCGTTAGTAGTGTGTGAGAACTTGTTTCGGCTAAACATTGTGAATTGTGCTGTTCCCCCAAGATGATGTGGTGAGTGGTGCATTAGTTAGGCCTATGGAACAGCTGTGTATCGTACGTTGCTTGGGATCCACTTGAGTAAGAATGGTAAGTTAGTGTACTTAGCTGATTAAGTAGGTGTTGCCCCAGGTTATGATTTGTCCCCGGTTATCAGGAGTACCGATAAGACGTGGGAATTGGTTCAATGCGGTCCCAGTCCAGGTGTCAAATGGTGTTTGAGTGGTGAGTGGTGAGTGGTACAATTAGTGCTTCTAATAAATATGTAAGATGAGAAGGGATGCTGGAGCGAGTGGCGGCCGGCCGGAGAGACGAAAGTGCTCCGTAGCGATGAGGTGGTGAAGCAGGCTTTCGTACTTCAACTCGAGCGTTCCTGCATCACCTATACATTATAAGTAACAGCAGCAAAACGAACACCACTGAAAAACGAAACGAGCGACAAATAAGTATATTCAATGATAGAGCCGACTTCTGGAGATATTCTATTAGGGCGTGGCGTCCCTAATAAAGCATATCGTGAGATCATCTCTGCAAATGCGGTAAGAAGGCTATTGTTGCTACCATTGCAATGCTAATTCATGTCACCATTGCGACATCACATCATTGCATCTAAACATTATATCATCTTTCATTCCATTTTCAGGCCACCTACGTTGCATCAACCAAGTCAGATAAAACCAACATTTCCACCAACATCGTTACTCAATTACTGAATTCCAATCCACCAAGACGCTTTCTAGAAAAATCCGAGACGGGCGAATGGCAAGAAGTTCCTTTGAAGAGGGCCGTGGCGAAAACTAGTCAGGCGTTGAGGGATGTTGTGCGGGACAGGGCCAAGGCGGCTGCTAAGAGTGGCAACAGCAGCGATAATAATAATGGTGGAGGGGCAGTCGCTGCTGCGACATTTTCAATAGTTTCGTCGTTTCAACTGACGACGACGACCACAAATAATGCCAGCAACAATAATGAATCTGAACTCGATTCTTCATCTTTGACGCCAGCTACGGCAGGGATGCCATCCTATTTACCCGCTCCAAATCTATACACAGTGGCAGAATTCACGGCAACTGAAACGATGATCAACAGCAGCAAAGAGGGGGATCCTTTCCTCCTATCAGAGTGGATCCGCCGGACGCTCAATGAGGCAGCGAATCATCTCCCTGCTCTCGTACATTCAATGACAGCAGAAGTTCGTCATACGCTGGCATTATGCTCAGATGATTATTTACTCTTGCGCTTAAAGTAGCATGGTCATTAGCTGATCAACTGTGCAAAGCGGAACAAGAAGTAGCTGGGCAATCTTCACTGCCTGTGCCAAGAACGAATTGGGCTGACAGCATCGTTGTTCATTTGAGGCGAAGCAATTTTATTGGCAACACCGCTGAAGATCACACACAGAATGCCACGGAAAAGGATGATCTTGATAACATTGGAGCAGAATTATTGCCCTCTTTGTTCGATTCAGATAATGATGATGATGATGGCGATGGCGTTGCAAAGCATGATGGCAGCAGAACTCAGCATATTTATTCCCTTGGCCTGGTCTTTTACGAGATATTTTCTGGGGGGAGACGTCCTCCTGAAATTGATCAGCAACAAAAAGTTGCTAACGAACCAGGTGACGCCGAGGCGGAAGACTTTTCTATCCAAGAAGAGTTGGGAGACTTGGATTCCCTTCTCGTTGATCGCGCTGCTCCCATTGATCTTGAGGGCCAACTCAGCATATTTGATAATATCGAAGATGAGTTCAATGTATTGCCAAAAAAGAGACACGTGACACAGAATAGTGATTTCCAAAACAAGTGTGCTGTATCGGTAGAGCCGTTAAAGGGAAAGCGTGTCCCCGTTCAATTGTGTGATTTGATTGCCAACATGGTAGATTGTATCAATGGTACACTCAGTGGGGATGATGCGTACCAAAGTATGACTCATGTAAGAGATGATTTGCAGCTAATGTTGGAAAGGCCTGCAATCTATCTGTATGATCAAGACATGGGGAGATTATCAATGACTGGACTGCAATTAGGTGACACCGTATTCGGTCGAAATGAGGAGCTATCCTCTCTCAAAGAGTGCTATCGTCGATCTGTATCAGGTAACACCGAGTTTGCATTCATTTCAGGTCATGCTGGGATAGGCAAGTCATTCTTGGCATACGAATTTGGGAAGCACGTGATTATGAGCGGTGGAATCTTTCTCTCAGGTAAATTCGATCAACTGCAACAGGGCAAGCCATTTAGTGCATTGGCGTCAGCTTTCAATGGACATTGTGGCATGTTGATGCAGAGTAGTGAACTTCAGACGAGGAGAGAAGTTGTGGCATCGAAACTGAGGTCCTCGTTGGGGAGAGAGGCGTGCTACCTGACCAAAATCATTCCCTGCTTGAATGATATTTTAGGTTCTGAGCAGAGTGACGACACTTTCTACGATGATGGTTGTGTTGACGCTCAAAGACGGCTTCAATATCTACTATGCCAGTTTGTAGAAGTTTTATCCAGCTCATATAATGCCCCCGTGACTTTATTCCTCGATGACTTGCAGTGGGCAGATTCAGCATCCATAGCAGCAGTGAGTCAACTCTTGTGCAGTACTGGATCCTCGTCGAAACAGAAGCAATTCTTCTTTGTAGGATGCCACCGTGAGGGAATCATCGATATCGATAGTACTCATCCAGTGAGGGAATTAGTGTGCAATGCAGAACTCCTTGGAGTGCCCTTTACCAGCTTGAAATTAGATTGCATGGGGGAAGAGACTTTGAATGCGATGGTTTCGGAAACTTTGCGTGTATTGCCACGCCTCACTCGGACTTTGTCGAATAAAATTTACCGGAAGACGAAGGGCAATCCGCTCTTTGTCTCTCAGCTGATGCTATCTCTGAGCAAGAAAAGACTGCTATTTCCAAGCTTGAGTCGGCGGCGGTGGGAGTGGGACAACGAGAAGATCATGAATCAGAAGTTGCCCGACGATGTCGCTGTGTTTTTCACGCAGTCTATTGCGGACCTACCGTCAGATGTAAGAAAAAGTTTATTCCATCTCGCGTGCTTTGGGGCCTCCGTGGAGATTGCGTTTGTGAAAACACTTGAAATAGCCTTAGAAATGAGGGGTTTATGCGACAATCTTGACATAGCTGTAGATGAAGGTTTGTTGGAAAAGATAGGTGGTCAACTTCGATTTAGCCACGACCACATTCAAGAAGCTTTTTACAACACATTACCAGCAGATGAGCGGTGCCTCTTTCACCATTTATGTGGAATGGCTCTAGCTTCGTTCTCAACTCCAGAATCAGATGATAACATTCTCCTTGCGGCAGTGAACCAAATCAATCTCGGAGGCCCTTCTGCCATTCAAGATACGAGTCAGAGTTTCACCATTGCGACAGTAAAC
This sequence comes from Skeletonema marinoi, assembly GCA_030544225.1. Lineage (NCBI taxonomy): Eukaryota > Bacillariophyta > Thalassiosirophyceae > Thalassiosirales > Thalassiosiraceae > Skeletonema > Skeletonema marinoi. Next base: position 1,335,199 of record CM060505.1, on the reverse strand, counting down.
TTAAGAGCTGGACAGAAGGCCATGGCAATGTCAGATTTTGGAGCAGCGTATTCTTATTTCAATCATGGAATCTCCTTTCTGCAGGAAGGGCACTGGCAACAACACTATGATTTGAGCTTGAGGTTGTTTGAATTGGCAGCAAAATGCGCTCTTGCCATTGGAGATCTTGCTAGCATGAAGCTGCATTTAGAGCAAGTGGTGAAAGAAGCACGTTCCTTTGAAGATGCTTTGAATGTGATGTATTTTTCCACTTGTTCACTGGCATATTCATCACGGCTACGAGATTCAATTCAAAAGAGTATTGAAATTTTGACAAAGCTCGGTATCGATTTGCAAGAATCGAGAAGTACAGAGGCATGTGTGCAAGAAACAATAACGTTATTGACTACCCGTACCGATGAAGAAATATTGAATACCAGGCAAATGACGGAACCAACAATGATAATAGCATTGAAGTTCTTGGCGAAGCTGGAACTCGGTATGACTCAGATTAAGCCACGCTTCGTCCCATTTGTGACGCAAAAGATAATCGAGCTTTCTCTGGCAAAGGGCATGAGTCCAATGTCTCCTATAGGATTTGTCTACTTTGGCGCATTCATTTCCAAGCGAGGAGATATCAGCAGTGGCTATCGTTACGTAAAACTTGCTCTGTCCTTACTCGACAAAGTGGGTAGGGAAAGTGCTGGCGAGGTCATTTGCATTGCCACGCAGATCAAAATATTCGTTGAACCCATACAAGCAGCCCTTGAACTCCATAATGATGGCTACGTAGCGTCTATGGTAGCCGGTGATGTCTTCAATGCGTTGTTAAACACATTGCTGAAGATCTCGTGTATGTATGTAGCTGGAGTGAAGTTACAAACAATGCGAGAAGAATACGAGAAGCTTGAAAGGCTAGCGAAGGAGAACAACCATTCGATCTTCCTTGTGCAGATAAAGCAAGTCCAGCGTGATGTGTTAAGATTGATAGGTTCGGACGAAGAAGTGACTATTCCCGAGGAAGAAAAATTGATCGCATCGAATAATAGTGTCTTGAAAACCTTTTGCTTTCGGAAAGCATACATCAGCTTAATGTTTCGATCTTACGATGATGCCAAAGAGTACGTTTTGAAGTTCTATGAGTGCCGTGAAAATGCATGGGCCAATTTGATGGTGAGCCATGTAAATCATGCACTCTACACTGGCCTCATTTCTTTTTGGGTGGCACGAAAGTCGAGAGATGCACAACTTTGGTTTGCAAGGGGCAACGAATCCAAGTTAATATTGAAGAGATGGGCTGAGTCATCTCCGTGGACATTTGAGAACAAATGGCACCTGTTAGAAGCGGAGGAGTCCTTCAGCCACAATGACTATGAAGTAGCAAAGTTATTCTACAAGCAGGCTATTTCATCTGCAAAACTTCACAAGGTAAGATGATGACGTGAATAAGACGCACTTGCATCATAATACGTTGCTTTACTCACTAAATACTGTGACTTGCTCTCCTACTCTTAGTTTGTGCACGAAGAGGCTCTGGCGTATGAGTTGGCAGCATACTTCCATTTGGAGTTGGGAGAGATGGAACAGTCAATGGAATACTTCTTGGCTGCGCACGAGAAATATCATGAATGGGGAGCGTCTGGGAAATGTAGTAGTCTATTTGAGTTTGTCAATAGCAGCTTTAGTCCAGCATTGTCGAAAGTGACTTTGCGCGTGTCCAAACAAACAACAATAGGCAACTGACGGATAATGAAAACGCTGCATGAATGAATTTTATCAACTCGGTCCGATCTACCCAGAAAGATCGAAGATCCAATTCAGAAGAAGACTGACGATGATGAGATGATTCAGCCTCCTTTGAAAAAGATCTTCTATTGATCCAAGATTCAGCTTTCTTCTGCGCTGCAAATATCGTGAGAACACAAAGATAATTTGAAGGCCATTCGAATTTGAGGGTGGAATGAGCAGGTGCAATATTTGCAGTGATAGGCGACGTCGTCTCGCAGCTCTTCTGGCCGCTGCCGCTGTGCAGTATAATATCGGCATCACATCTGAGGAAGAATCTTTTGGTGTCAGACCTTCTGGACGAAATGATAGGAAGAAGTGAGATACTCGGTCGATCTCGCTCTGTATGAGATCGTGGTAAAAGAATGGACAGCACAAAGTTAAGGTGTGGTGGAGTTATCATTTGAATCTCGTTACTATGGGACATAATTTACACACACTTTACTGCCGAAGAACTATTATGCTCCACCTTTCTCAGCTTGTAAGAAACGTCTCTCATTGCGACGTATTTGTGTATCAGCAATCCCTTTCTTTGGCTTCTTGTCTTTCTGTAACTGTAACCACTGGAGATGTTGCTCTCGGTCCTCGTTCTGAACACTCTTGTTTCGTATTCGATACGGTCCAGAGAGGCGACAGGATTCTTCTTCGGTAGGCAGCTCGTAATACCCTTTGCAGTATGGAACAGCTGTGTATCGTACGTTGCTTGGGAGGGGGATACTTGAGTAAGAATGGTAAGTTAGTGTAGCTGATTAGGTGTTGCCCCAGGTTATGATTTATCCCCGAGTACCGATAAGATGTAGGAATTGGTCCAGTGCGGTCCCAGTCCAGGTGTCAAATGGTGTTTGGGTGGTGAGCGGTACACTTAATGGTACATAAGACGAGAAGTCCATCTATACAATCATTCTGGAATGGAAGACCAAAGCGGGTCCTCAATAATGTGTTCTACCAATCATTCTTCAACTATGGAATCGGAATTGGCAGGATTTGTAGAATGAATCGTGGGCATGCACAACTCCAAAACTCCAACAAAGACAAAGACAGAGCAGACTTGAGAAACAACCTCGTCTTGCTCTTGCTCAATGACGAAGCTTGGGAAGTTTCTGTAACCGATGCTGCTCTTCCAACTAAAACTCTTGCCCCAGAAGTGGCCCTGCCACCCTGCCGCCCTACCTCTCCCTACAAGAATCCTCGAGTATTTGTACTTGATATGCTGACATTTTTCGTGAGGCTAGACTAATAGGGGGCGAAGTTTCTGCTTCATCCTCGTCACTCTCACTCTCACTCTTTTCACCACAGGCAGATTCTTTTTTATCATCTTGCTTGGATCCAATAGCAAATTTATCAAGAAAAGTAACATCGTCGTTTCGTCTGCGTTTGGGGCGTTTCTACTGTCTAGGTCTTACTGGTTCTCCGGCGTCTACATTTATTGATGCTAGCGCTTCAGATTCCGAATATAATGGGCCACTAGAACTGTTGATTGCTATTCACAGCGTTAGATACTATATGATTCACAAGTAGCTCTTAGTTCTTGACTTCATGTTATTATTCTGCTCATCCATCGATCTCTCGGGCATCCTGTTTTTTTTCGGAGTCATCATCAGCAGCAGCATAAGTATGGCTGCAGCATCATCTTTCTTTGGGGCCATATTTGCTGAATAAATCTAATAAATCTCAGGTCATTGGGGTGCGTTCTGATTACAACTGAACCATGCGCGTTTCAACTTCAAGCAGATCACTCTTGGCAATCAAAAAAGCATCAAACAGATGGCCTAGCGATGACCTGCGATGACCTACTATGATTCTGTGCACTTTTGCTGTGACACCAAACTGCAATCAAAAGGAATACACTAAATGGCAGGGTGGGCGGCGCGGGCCTGCTGGAGATTGGATTCCGGCCAAACAAATCATAAAAAAACTATCCAGCGAACATGAAGAACCAACAACCACCGCTAACATCCATGCTGATTGTCGATGTAGGTAGACTGTGGAAGTGTGACAACTTATATACCCTTGACACATGTTGTTGTCAAGGAGAGACCTTTTGGTCTTAGTGGTAACTCAACACTGATGACGAATTCTCCGAATTGTCCGCCGATCATGGCGTGAACCCTAACTTCATTTAGACGACCAAAATGGCCATCGACACAAGCAACCTCAACGAACAAGATTTTCATTTCCTCAAGAACCAAGATCCGTTCCTCTACAATTCCATTCCTGCTGTGCGTCAAGCAGAAGTCGTTCACAGCCGCGACATTGACGTGTCAGATATCCAAGCCCAAGGCAAAGGCAGCCCTAGGGTTGAGCGACAGAGCCGTATCTCGTTCGAATGCCCTATGAGTGTGCTCATGGAAGACTTGATGGGAGATATGAAAAAAGGCCCTTGGGGTGTAAATGATTTGGATCCAATCCTACACATGTTACTTGAAGATGAAAGAGGTGAGGCATGAGCAGATACTCTTGATCTTGATCTGGACGTGCCTCTTGGTTTTGATTTGTGTCGAGGACTGATAGTAATTGTAAAGTAGTATAAGAAGCTGTTGCTCATGTACATGTATATCTCTCTATAGTTGTTAGGAACATACAAAACGATTAAGCCCTCTGCCGATGGTTTGTGACGATGTTCTCTTCGCTAACATTTGTTTAGATGGAAGCATATGAGTACGAAGAGATGAGATTCTATATTTCAGCCTTATTATGTTATGCACTAATACTTCACAAAGTCGAAGAAGTATCAAATCAAAAAATCCTAATCCTAATCCTATTGCAGCCTTCAAGAAAATAGGCCTTATCACGATGAAGCTTGCCAAGCTGCCGTGCTCTGACTGCAGCCCTCCTCGTCTCATCAAATGATTGCGATGTTATCCCATCCAAATATGTCAGGATTCATCGCTTGCCTTGCTTGTTCTTGTAGCACTGCTCGGACGCATCGTCGTCTACAGGCCATAACCTCGCAAGCAATCGCTGGAGTAAGGAGATGCTCGATGCCAATAAGGCAGTCATCAGATAGCCCGTCATCTACAGAGTAACTGACAAGAACTCCAACAGAAGCCATAGCTCGAACCTTGAGGGCGGACTGATGTTTGGCAAGCTTCATACGGGAATAGTCGGAGCCGTTGTACCAGAGATCGCGTCGATGGACGTGCTCGTTGTCATTGAGGCGGGGAACAATGTGCAGCTTCGCCGTATCGGTAAAGTGTACCGATCTCATTGATCGGCTTCGATGGGTGGGAAAGTCCACGATGAGCTCTTCGGCCATTGTTGACAAAGTGTTCATGTATTACTCTTTTTATGAGCACACCTGCTTACTTGACATGCACCGGTCAGAACAGATGCCCTGGCTACTGCTCTTTGTTGTGTGCATGATGAATGCAAAAGTATGGTAGGGAGCAGCTGCCGATGGGTTCGTACCTTCCCTCAAAATATGTAGGGGATGTGGTAGAGGTGTTCCGAAGCATGACTCTCGCTCACGTATGCATTTTTCAGTCTGCATGCAGAATCCAGCGGTAGGTCACAAAGTAGGTGTATCTTTTGATTTGCGGAGCAAGTCGGCCTTGCAGAATCTGGAATCTGGAATCTGGAATCCAAGATTGAGGCCGTTCCCCACGGTAAACGGATTACGAATACGAATTCAACAATGTGGGCCACTTCTACGTAGGAACTCCCCTTTGTGGGCATGCCCCCCCAACACCAAGTTCGGAGTTACGAACTTGGACCCCCAAGTTCGTAACTCCGAACTTGAAAAACGCGTTCAAACAGGGGCGCACGCCCTCTTCGGGGAGTTCCTACGTAGAATAGCGCCCCAAATATTTTCTCTCCCTTCAAGTGCCACAGTTACAGGGAAAAAGACACACACAACGCAGCACACTTCACCCGAATCCGTATTCGTAATCCGTTTACCATGGGGAACGGCCTGACGCGAATCAGTTGGGCAAGGCCTTGATCTGCGCTTTCTGAGTACGTACGTATTTGGTTGCATGCTATGCCTAAAAGGCCTATTGCGATTTAGGCCGCACCCGCATGCAACTACGTATGCAAATCTGGTCGTGAAGAAGTATTCATTTGTACAATATCTCAATTCACAAACTCTCGATCGAGCAAGCAGGCTACTTACTCACATTTAATTTCATCATGTACTATGATGGTCGTGAAGTAGATCGCTAAGATGCCAACGAAGAGATCCCGCTGCTGCTAGAAGTCTACTCCATTATCAGAGTTCATCATTAGCATGCACTCGACACTAAGTCATCCGCTTCCACTGACAGATTCATTTAGGCATCCTTGCAAGATGCGGAGCATAGCAAAGAAGAAGAAGAAGACTGTGAAATTCTCGTCTAATGCAAAACTACGCAGCTTTGCTGCCAACGGTAATGACCTGCAGGAGCACTCCTCTTGGCACACATCCGAAGAACTCTCCTCAATGAAAAAGCGAGCCCAAAACTTATCCATACTCCATTACATCAAGACCCGTCCCGGACAACCCAAGGCGCCTTCTAATCGCAGCGGCATTGTCTACAATTGCCATCCTGTTCATTATGAGATCATTGGAGAGTCATTACGAGGCATGGAACATTACACTGATATCTCCCAGGCACGCAGACGAGAGCGATTACGATCTGATGCCATCAAATTAATACAGGAGCACCAGAATCTAGACGAGACAATAAGAAGCAAGCTGGCATGCATGTACAGAGAAAGTGCAAAGGAAGCGATGGTATACGCAAGGAAGATTGCAGAAGAGGATGCCAATATAGCAGCGGCTATATTGACCGAAGACTTGAAGCAAGGCGTTGATGATGATGATATGGCTTCTTCATCTTTATGATAGCTTCTCTTTTGAAGCTTCTTCTCTTCGATCTTTCCTTGGACTATCAGGCATTATTGTCTTGTTCTGCAATACATCAAAAGTAGCCTCAAAAGCACATAGTGGCCAGTTTGTACATATAAATATAATATCGTAGTTGCAAAGGAAAAATACGCTGTCAAAACATCTGTAGAAGCACATGCACATCTAATATGTTCCTTCATTGATCACAACATTGAAGCATCTGCGGAGGATAAATGCATTGTTGGTGATCGCATTTGACAAGGCATGAAGCGAGAGAAGGAAAGCAACGAGCTTGAGAGAGCTGCGCTCATATGTACATAAGCAGAGATGTTGACGAAGGCAACACCGTGTGACATTCATTTTTACCGCTCGCAAGGAACAATGAAAAGCATTTTCATGAAATGAACATCAGTGTCTGCTGCCACAAAACAAGTCACCGTCGTCCAAAACAGCAGGCGACAATGGTGGCAATAGTAGCATCTGGTTATCCATTCGTCGTAAACAAGGCAGGGGTTCGTACTTTCCCGTGTTTCCCCGGACGTGTCCTTGTGGGCGGAGACGCAGCAGGCAGCTGAAGTTAGAAGTTAGCAACAAACATAAACACTCCGCAATACTTACCACCCAGGAGGGTCTTGCGATTGCTAAGTACTCCTTTTGCGGTTGTTCTGCCTTTTTATGAGTTGACAAGAGCATGTGCATACTCATTATACTAGATATCAATTCATTCTGACAGAATGACACAGGGGGGTTGGACAACGAACGAGCACACATTGGAAAGTCGTACTGCTTAAAGCGATGTCTATCCTAAAAGTTAATCAGAGTCCACTGCTTTATTCCTCCATCAATCTCTCTGTCTCCAAAGACGAATAACTCTAATCGTTCTACTATACTATTAGTTACCTTTTGAAAAATATGATGCAATCGCATCCTCCAATTGACTCTTTCCGTCATCGCTCAAATCTAGTGTGCTCTCAATCTCTGTAACTACTCCAGATGCATTACTCTCAACGAACTCGATCAATCCATCGATTGCCTCTTTTCCTTGATCTGTACCAGCCAATCCTCCTTTGGCGAGAACTGCATCCAAGTGACCACGAGATGCGGCAAGTAAGGCGATGCACTCATGGGATAGTTTGCGCCTTTCGTTTGATTCTTGATGCATAGCCAAGAGGAAGGCATCTCGTCGTTGGACTTGTTTCTGATTCCCAACAATGGCTGAAGCGGTGGCAGTGTCCATAACATCCATGGCTTGTTGGAATTCAAATCGTAAACTGCCCACGACAGAACGTAATGCTGGTGCATCGGCACGACATGATACGGTGTCGGCACCCACTCCTACTCGTGTTATTGACCTAGATGGGTCCAATGGTGGGCTTCGTCCTGCCTTGGCCAACGCATCATCTAACCAAATCTGACCGTCACTCATACTAATCAAATCTTCCACATGTTGAAGTGCAAGACGCTTGGCATTTTCGGCATCAGACGTACTTGGCAATGGGATTTGTATCTTCTTCAAGTTGGTGGGTGTTAATGCTACCTTGGCCTTGACAAGCATGGATATACGCGCCTTTATCTTTTCAGGCATGTTCTCAAAGTCCGATGGATCGAATGTTGGTTCCTCCTCGCCACTATTGCCATCTGCTTCCTCATCTCCAGGAAGAGTCGATAATAGAATAAGAGTCACGCTTCCTCCTCCCTTCTTGAGATTGAATCTAGCCGAACGTTGAATCAATCCTGAAAAATATCCTCTCATTTCGGATGAGCCGCTTCCCTGTAGATCAGCCGTTACCACAGCATCCTCACCATACACTTGTACCAAGTATTGAGTTGTGACATCCCATAATGACTTGTGCAAATTCAGATCATCAATAAAGACAATACTGTCCCCACCAGTGGTCAAAGCATGATGTTCTGCAATAGAACAAGTCGTGGCAGCAACAGCAACCGCTTCAGCAGATGTCATTGCCTTTTCGGTAGAAATGGTCGCACTGCTAGCGGTTCCACCCTCCCCCTCCTCGCCATGATTGCGGGTAGAAAGAACGGTAACAATATCCTCTTGAATCCCAGCCTCTTTCAATTGATCCAATAAGTTGGAACGAACGTTACCATCACCCGAAGTCAATCCATAGAAACATCTCATCTTTGAGTCGTCATTACGATTGTTCTCGATTACATTGCGTAGAAAGTTAACCATCCATCCACGTTTGTTCGTAGTCCTTCCAACCGTTGTTGCATCATCATTATCGGCATTACCAATCACAAGCATATTCTGCCCCTTTCCAATCGGAGTTAATGCATCAATGGCAGTAATTCCCGACACTAAGGGTGAATCGATTAATCCAATTTCGCTAATTTTGGGAATGGGCATAAAGATTGGTCGAGTTGTAGTCGTGCTACTGTCGTCGTCTTCGTCCAAAGTTGATACAGTAAGTGAAATTCCATCTGCGGTAATACCACCAATTCCCATTCCACTTTCCAAATCGACACCACCAGCACTACCGCCAGTAGCCTTGGGCAGGGAACGACTTACCGACCCATCATTCAACACAGCCAATGAATTCCCAAGATAATCTACAATCGACCCAGGTGGAATTGCCGATGGGTCAATTGATACCAACTTGTGTGAAATGGAGCATTTGCTGCCTTCGACATCTTGTTCATTTTCATTATCAGCAGTTGGGGTATTTTCAAGTAATACAAATACAATGGGGTGTCGATGAGCGACGACCATTCCTTTTTGATTGGAATTGGCAAAGCTGACTGTTCGTCCTGTGAAATCTCCATCGGCTGTTGTTAATAATGGGTTGTTGGACACATCATGTGTGCATCAATGTGTTATGAGCATAAATTCAGAGATGAAAGTTGTTGTTTGCAATGGGTAAGAAAAGAATCAAAAGATCACACATATGTAATGTATAATATATACGCACCAACAACTCCCCCATTCTTCTTCGCAGCAGCTTCAGCCGACTGCTTGACAGCCTGAGGCATCGGTTTACCAAATAATGCACTTGCCAATTCCACCTTCTCCTCCTCCTCTTTAATTGTCACATCATCCTCCTTCTTTGTCGCAGCATCGGCAGTAGCCATGGCCTTGGCAACAGCATACGCACTATTGGGCAACAAGTCCTCCTCGCACACTTTGACCACTGCAAAGGATGCTGCCCCGCCATTATTATCACTGTCAGAGCGTAGGATGGATAATACTTCGCCGGTTAGTACTCCCCCAAATTCATCATTGTTGCCATCATAGGAAGATTGTTCTTGTTGTTGTGCATCTTGTGGAGCGACGGCAGAAAATCGAGCGGTGGAGGAGGAAGAAAATAGAGAGGCTGACGATGAAGACTGTTGGCCGATGCTGCCGCTACGTGGAGTGACAAAGGCTGTAGCTGTGTGATGACTGTTGGATATAAGAAGAGAGGAGGCTAGTGTGGAAGCTGCTGGAAGAAACTTCATGGTGGCGGTGGAATAAGAAGATCGATGGAAGATTGAAGAAAGTTGTGTGCAGCGAAAATTGATGTGTTTGTGGCTGATATCAATTTGAAGAGATTTTTTCTTCTTCAAGCTGCTGGAATTAGTAAGCGATGATGATTTAATAGTAGTAGAGCGGCGTAGTAATAATGATTGCAGCTGCCGACCAAGGGTCATTGGATTGAAAGATATGGATTCGTTGCTGTGTTCTTTGGATTATGAATGATTCACTTGATCGGTGGATGGAGGAGAGAGTTGCGCCGAAAGAAGACGGAACAAAATAATGACGTTCGAACCAGACGTCTCCACATCAGACACCTATCTCATGAGATTATTGGGTTCCAACGTGGATTGTTGTTGTCGCCCCGCCAAAACAGCCGGTTCGCGGACAAAAAATCCATCTGATCGATCTCATTTTTTTTGTACATCATGGGAAATTGAGAGCAATGGACATCATCGACATGCCTCCCTCAGAGCGATCAGAGAGATTAGAGAGAAGAGTAAGACGTAGGCTGGCTGGTAGAGTAAACGAAGCCAATCCGGCGGTGGCCAGCTCTTATCATGCTACTACTGCTCAATTAACTGGCAATGTGCTTGAAACCATATTCGGCTTCCTTCCCGTGAAAGATATATTGCGTATGAGACGTGTATGCAGCGAGTGGAAAGAGACGGCAAAACAGGCATGCATTCCATCTGAGTTTAAGGTTACAAACGTGTATGAGTTCTGGACACTGGATACGATGACGACAGCCCTACCAAACTTGCAGCATCTATCGATCTTGGGTCTCCCCGAGCGAGGCGAGAGATTTGATGGAGGAGGGCACGTATATATGAACGGAGAACATCCACATGAAGGCCTTGCTGATGAAACTTTCGACTATGCAACGCTCGATATTGGGATCATAACCAACTTTCAACATTTGCGCAGCTTAGCTATCATCGAAGCTCCTCTCAATGGAGAATATCCTAATCTATTCAATTTTCCACTGCTTCAAAAGCTGACAATAAATGATAGTTTCGACGAAGTCGCCGGATATCTTCACTGGAATTTAGCATGGGTGGAGGGATTGCCTATGCTTAGAGAATTGGAATGCCGCTTGAATCATGCTATGGGTGGCAACTTGAGTGGTTTGAGAGCACTGAAAGACACTCTTGAAAAGGTTGTAATCAGTGGTTGCCGTCATGTTTATTGTAGCAACTTCATGGATCTGGCCGACTTTCCACACTTAAAGGTATTAGATTTAAGGTCGACTGATATCTATGGGGATATTCGTAACATTGGTGCAAATGATTTCAGAGTTCTAGAAGAATTATACCTTCCGAGGACCGTCTATGGTGGTAGCCGTTATGAGTTTCAGAGTATTGCCGAGGTGTCTGTCTTCATGAGTCAAATCTACCCTCTTGCAAAACGCATTTCTTTGAGTATGTCATGGAGACTTTCAGAAGAATCTCCTGACTGGTATGATGACCCTCACGACGTTGACGACGAACATGGCCGCGAAGATAATCGGATTCCGCCCCCGTTTGCGTGCGAATTACTTAGGGGAACTAGAATTGGCTGGAGATGGAGATGTAACTTCCCCGACACACGAATTTATTTACATGATCGCAATGACCCTGATGAAGATGACGAAATTATTGATCCTTTGGAGGAAGTAGCAGAGTCCAATTCTTGCGAAATAAACTGGCTTGAACCAGAGCCTGATAGAGAAAGCAGTGATTACGAAGATTACACGCTTCAGTTGAGTTCCTTACAAAACGAAACCAATTTTTTCAGAGGCTGCCACAATCCACCGTCTGAAGATGAGTACTACGAAATGATGGATAAATGGTGGTAATAGCACATGATATTTCTCCCACTACGATGAAAACTTCTAAACTGAAAACTTTAGTGATGAAGAGTCATATCTATTATTGATACTATAGTCAAGAATTGGGTTTGTAGGCAAGTTTGTTTTCAGCTTATCATGAGATATTCATACTCATACTATCATAGCTAATAGGACCACGTATTGATATTCTCAGACCTCCTCCTCTCCCTTCATTTAAACATCAACCTTGTTCCCCTGCTTCAACTCAACCTTACTAGCATTCGCAGTTCAAGCTCTCATTTAAATGCGCCTGATAAGGACACAGCATCAATGCATCAATGCATCAAGTCTTGGAATCACTACGCCCATGCGATAATGACTGGAGTAACTTCTTGGAGAGATATGGATATTTACTGACACAACTAACCAAATTGGATGGTTTGTCATACGTACCTACCCAATCGCCAAAATCAAGAGTCAAGAGCCACAAGCCACAACCACAAACCAAAGAGGTTGTGCTGTTGCCTGTGTATGATGTGGATACAACACAGTGAACTAAATCGATGGACACTCCCACAGAGAGAAGAGTGAGGCGAAGGCTGGTCGGTAGTATAAACGACGAAGCCAGCTCAGTGGTGGCCAACGCTCATCATGACGTCGAACGTATTGCCAATCAATTAAATGGTAATGTGCTTGAAACCATATTCGGCTTCCTCCCCGTGAATGATGTAATACGTTTGAGACTTGTATGCAGCAATTGGAGAGATGCATTAAAACAGGCATATATTCCATCTGAGTTTAAGGTTACTCACGTGTATGAATTCATGCTGATGGAAACGATGACGACAGCCCTACCGAACTTACAGCATCTATCGATCTACGATATCGCGGATGGATGGGGACGTGGATACATGAGCGGAGACAATCCAGATGAAAGCGTTACACCCTACCGTAGAACTCACGATATCGGAATCATATCCAACTTTACTAAGCTGCGCAGCTTGGAGATCGTCCATGCTGACTTAAATGGAGAATATCCTGCCATCTTCAATTTCCCGCTGCTGGAAAAGCTGTCATTACATCGTGACGAACGCGCCCTTTCCAACTATCATAAATGGGATTTAGACATGTTGGCGGGGTTGCCTGTGCTCAGAGAATTCGTTTGCTTCTTCAATCCATCTCTGACTGGTAACTTGAGTAGTTTGAGAGTCCTGAAAGACACCCTCGAAAAGGTTGAAATCGAAAATTGCCCTCGAGTTGCAGGTAACTTCATGGATCTGGCCGACTTCCCACACTTGAAGGTATTGTATTTAAATTCAACATATTTAAATTCAATATCTGTCCACGGACAGGAATCTGTCACTGGGGATATTCGTGACATTGGCGCAACTGATTTCACAGCTCTGACAAAATTAACCCTTCCGCGGACTGTATATGGTGGTAACCGTTATGAGTTTCAGAGTACTGCCGAGGTGCCCGTCTTCATGAGGCAAATTTACCCCCTCGCAAAACGCTTCTCACTTGATATGTTTTGGAGACTTTCAAATGCATCTCCTGATTGGTACGATGACTCCGACGAAGTTGATGGCGGAAGACACCCCAACGATGGACAGATTCCGCCTCCATTTGTGTGTGAATTGATAACACTCAGGGGAACCAGAATTGGCTGGAGATGGAGATGCAACTTTCCCGACGAGGACCTAATGGATCCCGGCTACTGTCTAAGTCTTTATGATACTGTCGTTGATCCGTTCGGTCCGTTGGAATTCTCAGATTCGAACAGTTCTTGCGAAATAAACTGGCTTGAACCAGAGCCTGTTAGAGAAAGAAGTGATTATAAAGATTACACGTTTCAGTTGGGTTACGCACAAAGGGAAATGAATTTTTACAGAGGTTGCTACAATCCACCGACTGAAGATGAGTATAACCAACTGCTCAATGTCAATGATCAAGATCAAGACGAGGACTTTGGTGATTACTGATACTGACACTTTACTGATAGATGTACTGAAGTGACGAGGGAAACAGATTGTTGATGTTTTGAACCAACGCAGATCGGGAAAAACGAGAGAGGAAAGAGTAGGGGAAGGAGTATTAATGTATTTGTTGCAACATAGCTAGAGTTGTCATAGAAAAGAGTCAAAGCTAAGATATACACAAAATTGTTTGTAAACCAGGGAAATAACTGTCACTACCTGATGGATCTGGGAAAGGTCCTCTCGATAGAAGGTCAAGCTTTGGTTCCTTATACAAGTAAGTATGAGTACACTGCTCTCTCCCTATCTAGTACACTGCTCTCTGATCTGAGAGACTGCTTGAGGCACGCGGAGGGGATCGGAGGGAGGGTCCATATTTTGGCGGGAAGCAGTTGCGACACCCATCCCCATGTCGCCCCGCCAAAACAGCCATTTCGCGGACAAAATAATTCTCTCGCTCTCCTTCATAAAACAATGGCGTCGACATGGTGACTCCCTCAGAGAGAAGAGTAAGGCGAAGGCTGGCCGGTAGCATAAACGAAGCCAATCCGACGGTGGCCGAACCTGATGATCATGAACATGACGATGGCGTGACTACTACTGTCAATCAATTAACTGGCAATGTGCTTGCAATTATCTTCGGCTTCCTTCACCTAAAAGATATAATGCGTTTGAGATGTGTATGCAGCGATTGGAAAGAAGCGGCAAAGGGGACATTCGTTCCATCTGAGTTTAAGGTTGATAGGGTGAACAAATTCAGGCTAATGGAATCGATGACGACAGCCCTACCACACTTACATCATCTATCGATCTACGATATCGCGGATGGGTCCAGATGGGGACATGGATACATGAGCGGAGACAATCCAGATGAAAGACGTAGAGCGTACCGTAGAACTCACGATCTCGGAATAATAGCCAACTTTCAAAAGTTGCGCAGTTTATCTATCATCGAAGCTCCTCTCAATGGACAATATCCTGTTCTATTCAATTTCCCGCTGCTTACGAGGTTGACGATTAATGATAATTTTGTATTCCCCAACTATATTAAATGGGACTTGCAAATGTTAGAGCGGTTGCCTATGCTGAGAGAGTTGGAATGCCGCTATAATGAAGCTATGAGTGGCAACTTGAGTAGTTTAAGAGTCTTGAAAGACAATCTTGAACAAGTTGTAATCAGTGGTTGCCGTCATGTTGCGGGCAACTTCATGGATCTTGCCGACTTTTCACGATTGAGGGTATTGGATTTAAGGTCAACGACTGTTACTGGGGATATTCGTATCATTGGGGCAAATGATTTCAAAGCTCTAGAAGAATTATTCCTCCCACGGAAAGTTTATGGTGGTAGCCGTTATGAGTTTGAGAGTATCGCCGAAGTGTCTGTCTTCATGAGTCAAATATACCCTCTTGCAAAGCGCTTTTCACTGAGTAGGTCGTGGAGACTTTCAGAAGAATCGCCTGATTGGTACGATGACCCTAACGAGGTTGATGACGAGAGAGACCGCAAAGAATATCAGATTCCTCCCCCGTTTGTGTGCGAATTACTTAGGGGAACCAGAATTGGCTGGCGATGGAGATGTAACTTCCCCGACACACGAATTTATTTTCCTCATATCTTTAATCCTGAGGAAGATGAAACTATTGATCCGTTGGAGGAAGTAGAACTGACCAGTTCTTGCGAAATAAATTGGCTCGAACCAGAGCCTGAAAGAGGAAGCAGTGATTATGAAAAATACAGGCTTCAGTTGAGTGATGTACAAAGGGAAATAAGTTTTTACAGAGGTTGCTACAATCCACCGACTGAAGATGAGTATAACCAAATGTACAACCGACGGCGCAATCAATACTACGAAAGTGATGGATATATAGACTTTGGGTATCAAGCCGCCTGGGGAGATTATTGATACTAGAGCGACGAGGATTGGTTCGTAGGCAATTGTGTTATCGACTTATCATTAGAATTAGATACTCGTAGCTAATAGAGCACGCATCAACTGATATATTTTGTATAGATTCAGATGTCCTCCCCTCCCTAATCTATTCAAACATCAACCTTGTTCCCCTGTTTCAACTCAACCTTACTAGCATTCGCAGCAAATCTGATCGAATTCAAACTCTCATTGAAGTGTGCCTGATGAGGACTACAGCACACAATACACAAGGTCTTGGAATCTCCACCCAAACTATCCCTCAACAAGTAAGTCAACTTACTATCCCTGTAAGGGATGTGTTCCGACTTTTCTTGGAGCTTTTGAATCACGTGAGATAATGCCGAGAGGGAAGTGTTGATGTGCTTGGCTTCGGTGAGTAACGTCCCTTGTGATCCACTCTTGTCAAGGCGCTCACTTCCTGCTAGGTCAACAATGTGCAATACTCCCTGTCGATTCATCTCTTCATTTGTCAAGGATGAAAGTTCAAATCGAACGGTGAAGAGCAAGTGAGAGCGAGAAGATTCAGAGTTTGACTTGGTAGCCTTGACGCAACGACGTTGCTGTGCTAGCTGCAGTACACCCTGGACTTCATCTTGACTTGACGCCTCAACCACAACATTGTTGACAGCCTCATTGGAGTTGAGTCTGATCTTGATCTTTTGTCCCTTCGGTCCAGCTTCGGCATCAAGCAGATCAAACACCTCTTCATTGTAGATCTCGAGCAACTCCACTTTGATACTCACGGAAACATTGCCCGCAAAACTGCGTTCAATTTCTTTCTTGGACGCAAATAGTTTCTCCACAGCTCGGGGGATGAGACCACGATTGACACTGTCACCAATCATTGTATGAGTCTTGCCGGAAGAGGTTTGACCATATGCAAACATGCACACCTTGTGACCATCGATTGCAGATTGGACGAGGGGCTCGGCACCCTCCCAAACATCAGCCTGATCATTGACAGGATTGAACACCTTGTCAAATCCATACTTCCACTTCTTTCTACGGGGGTTGAGACCTCCTCGGTCACGATGAGGCTCGGTGAGTTCAATAGTTTGCTTGGATAGATCACTGAAGGAGGTGTAGTTGGGTGATTTGGATGCTCCACTGATTTTACGATCAGCAACACCTGGAAAGTGGAAGCATTCCTCTTGATGCTGCTGCTGAGATGATGAAGCAGAAGCAATAGATCCACGGGAAGATGGTCTACCCGAAGCAGACGAAGGTCTCGTCGCCAAAGTAGTAGCAGCCAACTGCTGCTCACTCGAAATCAATGGTCTCACTCGAATATAAACACGGATATTCCCCGTCAACTGAATCACCTTGTTATGAAGCGTCCTACGAATCTCATTCAACACATTCTTTTCGCAAATGAGTTTCTTTTCAATGGTTTCAAATTGCTCACAGTATTCATTCTTGGCACGCAACTTATCCTCCAAGGATGAGATGGTGCCCTGTGCTGTTTCGAGGTGGGTGGTGAGTGATTGGAGTTGGTTGGAGAGTTCGTGTAGCTTTTGATCTGACTCGTTCTTTTGATGGGAGAGTGATTCTGCTTGCTGTTGAGAATTGGCAAGGTCGTCCTTGAGGGAACCAACTTGAGATTGGAGTTGGGACACTTGATCCTGAACCTCGTTCAATTCCATTGCCAGAGATTCATTTTCAGACAGCAACGATTCCTTCTCGGACGTGACAGAGTTCAATTTCGACTCCATATCCACCAACTGCTTCGATTGACCCTCCATTTCATCTACAGCCTGCAGCAACTCATTCTCCTTTTCATCCAACTTGGTCAAAGCCTGTTCATTCTCCACTGCCAATTCTTCCAAGTGCTGCTGACTCTCCTTCAACTCTTTCGTCCTATCATTCAACTGTTCGGCAATCACCGTATTCTCACTCTCCAATTCAGCAACGGGAACTTTCGCCTCTTCAATCTTGACCTCCAAATCTTGAATCTGCACCATCAACATCCCATTCTCATCCCTACTCTGACCAAGCTGCTGCTCCAACTCATCATTCGTCTCATTCATTTGCTTCAATAATTGTTTCATCCCCTTCATTTCAGTACGCAACACTTCCACTTCTTGACTGTACGTACTTTCCATTGCCTCTTTTGATTTAGGCGATTGCATAACTTCCATGGTACGATTGGCATCATCCAATCTATACTCTGCATCGTCCAACTCGGTTTGGAGTTGTTGGATGACCTCCTCTTTTTGAGTTAGTAGCTCTTTATTCTCAGTTTGAACCTCGTTCAATCGAGTATCAAATTCACTTTGTTTCTTGTCCAACTCTTTCTTCAAACTCTTGACCTCTTCTTCATTCACATCATTTGCCTCCATCAAATCCACCTTTTCACGTTCCAACATGGCAACACGTTCCACCAACTCAGAATGACTACCATTAACACTCTCGCGCATCTGTTCCAATTCTTCATTGTGACGTGTCGCCTCGTCAAGTTTGGCCTGGACCACTTCCAATTCACTCCTTGTACCTTTTGTCTGCACTTGTAATTCCTGATTTGTCACCTTGGCCTCCTTGAGTTCCATTTCCTTTATCTGCATTCGCTCCTCATAATCCTTTTGCATCCTCTGCCGTTCCACACTCCACTCAGTTCCATCCACCTCCAACTGTCCCTCCAACCTCTTCTTCTCCCCCTGCACAATCTCCAACTCCCTCTTCAACACCTGCACCTCCTCCCTCCACCGTCCCACCTCCTCACTCTCACTTCCCTCTCTAACCTTCCAACACTCCTCCAAAGCACAATACTTATTGTGCAACTCCTCCAATTGTAATTTAGTCACCTCCACCTCCTTTTTGGCAGAGGCAGCCTCGGCAGATAATTGGAGTAATTTATCATTTCGTGATGATTGGAGTGTTTCGTGCATGATTTGTCGTACTTGGTCTGATGTCATTTGTTCTCCTGCTTCATTACTGTTAGTGTTGTTGGAGTTGCTGTTGGAAGAGTTGTACTTGGTACGCTTGGCATTGCGACTAGAAGGTTGAATCGACTTGCGGACTTTCTGCTGACGAGGACGCTGTTGTTGCCACTCGTGACGATCGGGTGGTTGAAATTGGAGTGATATTCGTGCCGTGTCATATCCATCATTGTTGTTGCTACTAGCTGCTGCATAATTATTCTTCATGCCGCCATGGGGAAGAGGAGTGTTTGCCTCATCCTCCTCACTATGATTCTCCAATTGAGCCAATGAATCCATGGCTAGTCTAGTCTGAGCACGCTTGACGGCACTTCGAGTCAATCGTGGTGATGCCTTGCCACCCCGTTCTTCGAGGACTTTGTAATATGGCGTGGGCGATAGTATGCAATTCTCCTGAGTAGTAGCTGGTGGCGGTGGTTTGACGGGAGTGGAATTGGCATCATTTTCTTTATCAGTTGCCAACTTGTTCTTTGGAAGTGGTCGGATGGCCGCCTTCATCGATGAGGCGGGTTTTGCTTTTGGTGCGGAGGAGGTGGGTCCACCGCGTGCTTTGGAGGAGGCTGTTGCCGAGGCGTAGGATCCTCTTTGACGTTGCTTTTGTGATGATTGTTTGGATGATGCTCCGCCGTCGCTGCTGTTATTGCTGCTGTTGTTGCTGCCGAGACTGCTGGACTCTTCGCCGCCGCTCTCGCTTCCTTGAGAAGAGCTGGCACTGCCAGAAGACGAGGAACGAGGCAGCATGGCAGAGGCTCCGCCGCTGAGTATTTTGTTAATGTTGTTGCTCGTCTTCATCTTGACGATTGAATTGAATTGCTATGACGTAAATGCAAGCCGTTTGTTGCCACTTGTACCGAAAAACTCAGTCGGCGAGCGGAAATCTCATTTTTGGGTTGCCAACGATCTTTTTGAATTCCTACGTAGAACATACTGGGTTCCCGCCATCCATCACTCGCGGCTCCAAAATCCAAAATAAACTTGACCACACAATATTTCCGTCGCTACTATTGTACACAACACACTACATCTAACATCAAAGAACCACCACCAACACCATGAACAACTCATCATCAATACTCCTCACCATTGCCGTAATACTATCATCGGCAATCATCCAATCCTCAACCGCCTTCACCATTCTTCCATCAACTCAATTATCATCATCATCCACACATCAACATCAGCCATCAACAACGTCATCATCACTTTACGCCAAGAAGAAGGGACGGCAGACAAATGTTCCCAAGCCGCTGCCTACTGGTCCTCCTCCGCAGGATCTAGAGTGAGTAATATCATATCTTGTTATTTTATCATATTGAACTGTATTGTAGTATTGTATTTGTGAACTGCTGTGATGGATATGTAAGAAAAAGAGCACATCACAATAATAATAGATATACATGAAGAAACGATGACGACTTTCTGGACTAGAGTCTCCGATTAAACAGGGGTAGTAGCCTGGATATGGGGATGATGCCCTGCGGGCTGTATCTGAGTTTACTTCCATCTATTATTATTATCATGTGTGATGGAGTGCTGGTGTTGTGGTTATTATTGCTTGGTGTGGAGAGCAGCGTATTGTTATTGATTGATCTCGTGCAACCACCAGTTTTCCCTCATCAGATCATCTCACCATTCCTCCATCTTTATGTATCTCAGCCTACCAGAAGATGTCACAATGGAACAACTCCTAGATGTACTAGGTGAAACACGTCTAAAGAAAATGGCACGTAAGAATAGACGTTCGAGAAATCAAAAGATTCGGGAGGGGAAGGTTGTGTTGAATGAACGGGGTGAATGGGTGGAGAGGGATTAGATTGATGTAGATGTAGAGGCGAGTGAGCCGGCTGAACAATGAGCAAGATGCACTGAATAACTTAAGTTGCATGTCCAAGATGTTGTATTTGCAATCGGATGCCTTTCTACAAGTTCAACACCACAGAAAGAGAACAGATGCATGCACTCATTTTCCCCTCTTCTGTCCAGTCACAATACCGGCACAAAGTTATATTTGACGATGATAATCTGTATAATCTACTTAAACATAATCCTACAGACTTCAAATCTTGTCGTACTTCGGAACTCTTTTGCTCTCTCTAGAGACCAATATAGTTGTCCCGAAGATCTTACGATACATACTTACTCAGATCGCTACACTCGGAGCGTTGTACCTATGTTCTATTGATGCCATCCATATCCACAACCAGCCACCTCCTCCAAGCCAAGTGCGTCTCTCTTCCTGACATTACATCACACATTATATCACAAAACAATCCCGCCATTTGCACTCGCTAAAAAAGCGAACGTGAGTGCGAAAGCATAAAAAGAGAATCGGCGTTAGGAGAATCGGCGAGCCAACGCTGTATCTAACGCAGAAAAAGAGGGTTCTCACAGTTCGCAGGTTCATCCACCACAGGGCACATAAAAAGTCACCATCTTCTCTTGTAGTGACAAAGTTAATTGCAGTGAACCAAGTAGCGATAGAAAGAGAGTGATAGCAAAGCACTACCATCACAACAACAACTGGGCGTTGCAGAGTACTTGGGCTACCTTCACAACAACTGTACTGCAGAGTGTACTGGGTGATTATATATCTCTTCCGAAACTGTTCACATGTTGTTCACTAAAGGCAAAGGCGCCGCAGACAGCGTCGATGAACTCAAGAAACAGGCCACGGCTGCAGCAGTGACCAAGGCAGTCGAAGTGATCAATGCAGGTGGTACACAGGCTGAAGCCGCAGCGGCCGCCAATGAAGTAGCGAGGGAGATCTTGGCGAAGGGTCAGCAGCAGATGCCAACGAAGAAGGCTGGGAAGAAGGGTTTGATGGGGAGACTTCGGAAGAATAAGAAGAACAAGGCAGCATCGGCCGAGGAGACGCCACCGACGGAGCAGACCACCCCTACTCTGCCAAGCACGGCACATCTTTCGAGCACGGACTCGAAAAGTGGGACCATGTCTCCGGATCCTGAGCCTTCTACTACTGGCTCCACGACCGGCTCCAGGCCCGAACCCGAATCATCGGGAGATGCTGCGTCGAAGGCGAACAGCAAGACGTCTAGTAAGGCCAGCAAGGAAACCTCTAGCACTCCTTTACTCTATCTGGAGGCTTCCTTGGGGGGCAATGAAGACATGAGCTTAATCACAGACACTAACGCGTCGAGATCTACAATCCACGTGACAGATTTGTTGAAAATGGGGGGCGTCATGAAAATGATTGATAAGGATTTGTTGAAGATGGGGGGTGTCATGGATGCGATTGATAAGGCTTTCGAGGAGCAGGGTGTAAAGAGGGAGGAGATTATGGGTGGAACGAAACATTGGATGGATAGACTCCTTGACTGTGAAATGTGTTTTGCACCCGAAGGCGAAGGCGAAGGCGAGGGCGAGGACAATTCATTGATCGACAATGGTCCAAGCAATGATGGTGATGGGAAAGATAACCCGTTTGTGTTGAGTGGTAGTGCTGGCAAAGGCAGCAACGCTCTAGAAACCGTTGAAGAAGCGAAGGAAAGCTCATCAGCAGAGGCCAAGCAGGTGCTTTCAACCACTGCTATCTCCACTACAAGTCTTGACTTGGAAAATGCGAATGATTCAATCGCTCCATCACTCCTGCCCAGTAAGGTTTTGCCGAGCGATTCGAATACTTTATCAGTGTCTCATTCGAATGTGTCTACCGCCTCGTCCGGCGAAATACCCACCTCAAGCTCAAGTCAAATCGTGCAGCAAGTAGGAACTGCAAGCTCTTGCTCATATTCCCCATGTTTTCTCTCTGGTAAGCAAGATGGACTAGGGCCCTGCTCAACAAAAGGGTGCACACGTCAAGCTCACCAGTGTTGTCAAATCGGATACAGGACTACGAAACAAGCCCCCGAGTGGTGTAGCAATAATGTCATGCCCCCAAGACGGTGCCAAGCTTGCGAGGATGAGTATTTGTCGGCAAGCATTGATAATCTTGGCTTGCAGTCAAACGATTCCAATGCAGTCAAGAGTTCGGCGGATACGAAAATCAAAGCTTCAGACTCAGACGCAGACTCGGATTCCTCTCCACGAGGAGTAGAGTCGGCATTGGAGTAGGCTCATAGTACAAGCAATGTAGAAGAGTCAGTGGTATGTTGACTGTGACGATAACGTTGCATGATTCTATCTTTCGTTTTCAAGCTGCAATGTCATGAGAGTATTATATGTTAGTTATGTTATAAATTAGATGCTAAGAGAATTATGAATGAGAGACATACTACTTCCCCTGCTGCAACCTGAGCCAGCTCTTTCTTTTCACCCTCCTATTTTCTCTGTACTACATTCAATCGTTTGGACCCTTAATTAACGTGTGCAATTTAATCCTTTAGATGGTAATGATTGAATGAACCCCCCTACGAGAGGGGAGACAATGATACATCCATCCTTCACACATGATGTCACAAATAATATCACATGGTCCTCAGCACTCAGCACTCCCATTTTCGTTTACACTTTCTCAAACAAAAGTTCAAGTACGTGGGAATTACTACGATTTTCAGTGCGAAAGCATAAATAGAATCGGCGAGCCAACGCTTCATCTAACGCAGACAAAGGGTCGGAAAATGGCAACTCACCGATTCGCCAGCAGACCAGCCATCTCTAGCTCGATGAAGTTTGTTGTATTCCAGTGAACCAAGTAGCGATAGAAAGAGAGTGAGAGCAAAGCACTACCATCACAACAACTGTGCGTTGCAGAGTACTTGGGTGATTATATAAACTGTTCACATGTTGCTCACTAAGGGCAAAGGCAGAGGCGGTGCCGCATCCAGCGTCGATGAACTCAAGAAACAGGCCTCGGCCGCAGCAGTGGCCAAGGCAGTCGAAGTGATCAAGGCCGGTGGTACACAGGCTGAAGCCGCTGCGGCCGCCAAGGGCGTAGCGAGGGAGATCTTGGCAAAGGGTCAGCAGCAGATAAATCAGAAGCCACCGATGCAAACGAAGAAGGCTGGGAAGAAGGGGTTGATGGGGAAACTTCGGAAGAATAAGAAGAACAAGGCAGCATCGGCCAAGACGCCACCGCAGAGGATGACCACCTCTGCTTTGCCTAGCACGGCACATCTTTCGAGCACGGACAGGATTTCGAGGAGTGGGACCATGTCTCCGGATCCTGAGTCTTATACTACTGGCTCGATGACCGGCTCCAGGTCCGATTCATCGGGAGACGCTGCATCGTCCTTTAGCAGCAGTAGTGGTAGGGTATCCGAAGACGATTCGTCGAAGGCGAACAGCAAGTCGTCTAGTAAGGCTAGCAAGGAATCTAGCACCTCTAGCAAGCCTTCACTCTATCTGGAGGAGTCCTTGGGAACCAATGAAGACATGAGCTTAATCACAGACACTAACGCGTCGAGATCTACAATCCACGTGACAGATTTGTTGAACATGGGGAACGTCATGAATGCGATTGATAAGGCTCTCGAGGAGCAGGATGTAAGGAGGGAGATTAGTAGGGGAAAGAAACATTGGATGGATAGACTTCTTGACTGTGAAATGTGTTTTGCACCCGAAGGCGACGACTATTCATTGGTGTCAAGCAATGGTCAAAGCAATGATGGTGATGGAACTATTATTTCGAGAGATAACCCGTCTGTGTTGAGTGGAAGTGCTGGCAACAATAGTGCTGGCAAAGGCAGCAACGCTCTGGAAACCGTTGACGAAGAGAAGGAAAGCTCATCTGATACTGCTGGTGCGGCATCGAAAGCAAAAGACTCTTCCAAGGATAAGACAGAGGCCAAGACGGCGGCCGAAGTGCAAGCCAAGCAGAGTGTATCGTTTGTGGAAGATGGATCCGTTCGGAAGTCGGCTGCATCACAAGGTACTGATGCATTCCCCTCTGCTGCTTCCGGAGTACGGAGTGTGGGTTCCAGAAGCCCAGTGACTACCAGTTCGAAGACCTCGACAAAGTCAAAGGATGAAACAAAGGACGATGATTCGTCGATCAGATCTTCTCCTTCTCCTGCTCCTTGGAAACAATTATTTGGGCTCAACCAGGCCGCCCCTCCCAACAAGCAGGAATCTCCTCAGGTGGCTCAGCCAACTCAGCCAACTCAGCCGACTCAACAGATGCCAAAGGCAGTGCAGCAACAGCAAGTACAGTATCAGCAAGTACAGCAACAGCAGCAAGCCATGGAAATGAGACAAGATTCAAATACGGATTGGCGATCCAAGGTAACAGACGAAGCTCCTAATCCCAACCCTAATCGTGCTCGAAACAAGCCCTTCGTCTTTGATCCTAAAAGGAACAATCCGAGCGTGTTTATTCCACCCACAGCACAACCACTTCAAGGGGAAGTCATCAATTTTGGGCCCGGTTACGGATCACCGGTGAGCGGTCAAGATTATGGATACGGTGGATATCCTCCTGGAGGTCCTCAACATTACTACCCGCAACATCCAGCAACTCCATCTTCCTACGGGAGCAGTCATACGGGAGCATCATACGGTCCTACCCAACCATTCCCTCCTGGAACTAACAATAGATCTAACATGCACCCCGGCACCCCCTTGTCAATGGACGCATCCATCCACAGCAGAATGGATAGATATGGAGGAGACGAGGACGAAATGATTAATGACGCAGCAGAAAAGTCGAAATCCCAACTGGAGGATGCTGCTAGTTTTGTTTATAGGGTCCTCAGTGGAGGCAATGGTGATGACGCAACTGTTCATACCACCGATCAAGACGACGCGCAAGGAAGGTACCAACAAGATCATCAGTACAGCCAATATGGCGGCCCTCCTCCGGTGCCTTATTACCCTCCTGCTCAACAATATCAAGGGCAATACTCCTCTCCGCATCATCAACAACAGTATCCTCCACAGCAACACTACCAACAAAACTACCCTCCTCAGCAGCAGCAATATCCGCCTCAGCAACAGTATCCTCCTCAACAACAATACCAGCAAAACTATCCTCCTCGTGTTGATTCCAATCCAAATTTAGCTTCTTACAGTCCAGCTTCTGGCTACTATGACCAGAATCCTCCTATGAATAACCAAAGATTTGCTGCTTAGATTGGTGCTACACAACCAAGTTCTTCAAGTAAGTTCTCCTGTGCATAACCAAGGTTTGCTGCTTAGAATGGTGTATTATTTCATAGTTATAGATAAAGTGAAGTAGACCTTAATTATATGTTGTCTAATGTACTATGCTTTTTACCTTTCTCTCTAGAGGAAATGTTGCATCCCTTCCATCATGAGGTCATTGAAAATTAGCTGTGAAGCTACAATACTATTTACAACCATGGAGTTGTACAATATGTGAAGCAAGAGGACCTTTGAATGGTTTTACGTCCCGCCTGCGTGCCGTGGGCTTAGTTTTCGCGGGTTGCTTGAGAATGGTTTCACGTTTCCCGCTTTGCACCAACCAGACATTACAAGCAAGTGAAAGTGTACATGGGCTTTGGGCCTACATAAGTATGTACTTACACTGAAATGTCGGGTTGGTGCCGCGTGCTGTGGCTTAGTTTTGGCGATTCAGTACACTGTCTCGGTTCTCACAGACTTTCGCCCACGAGTACGTTTCGTGCGTTAACTCTGACCATGATGTGAGAGTGGCACTGCAATTCTCAAACGCCTCCAGTGTGCTAGCTTCAGAGCAAGCGAAGCAACAAGTAAGTAGATAAACCATCATAAAGGTCATTCAAACAGAACATACCATGACCATGAAGAACGCGATTTATAAGGCTCTAGAAGGACATGATGTGCAAGCGCAAGGGGCGTCGAGGAGAGAAAAGAAACATTGGATCGATGGAATCCTTGACTGTGACATGTGCTTCCCGGACTATGACACCTTGGCATCTGCATCTATATCTGAGAATGATCTAGAAACTGTTGACGACAAAGAGAAGGAGAGTTCATCTGATACTGATGGTGCAGATGCGGCACCGATTGACGGTATGACTGTCAATATAGAAGGAGGTCCGCCTGGAATTCAGATTGTTTCTTGGGTGATACCTGAAACTGACAAATATGCATCAGTCGGTGGAGCATCTCAGGGCAATGGCAAAAGGCGCAAGGATGTGTCTCGCTCTATTGCTTCGGGAGCACCGGCCGAACCATATATTATGTATTCCAAAAATCCTATGACTTTCAATTCAATATCCCCGACAATGCCAAAGGAAGAAGCAAATTACGGTGATTCGTCGGCCCGATCTTCTTCTTCTTGGAAACAACGATTTAAGAGGGGAAAAGCGCCAAAGGCAGTGCAGCAACAGCAACAAGCCATTGAAAAGAGGCAAGATACAAATACCGATTTGACACGTGTGACTTGGAGATCCATGGTAACAAACAAAGCTCCTAAACTCAACGCTGATCATGGCCGAGACATGGCCCCTGCCTATGATCCCGAAACAAGCATTCCAAGTGTGTTTACACCCGCATCCACATCACAACCACTTCCAGGAACAGCCATCAACTTTGGGAGGACTGGTAACGGATCACCGATGACCACACAAGGTCATGGATACGGCGGGAGTGGACCTGTGAATCCTCAACATGGTCAGCACTACTACCCTCAACATCAATCATCTTATCCATACGGGAACAATCCATCGCCATACGCTCATCACTCACCTCATCATCAACAACAGCACCCCCTTCCTCCTCCTCAGCAGCAGCAATATCCGCCTCAGCAACAGTATCCTCCACAACAACATTACCAGCAAAACTATCCTCCTCGTATTGATCCTAATCAAACTTCAGCTGCTTACTAGCTATAGCTAAGACAAAATCAAGCAAGTCTTCCTTTGCATAACCAAAGGTTTGTTGCTTAGATTGATGTAATCATTTGTATAGATAAAGTTAAATAGACCTCAAGTGACTACAATGCTGTACATACAATCCTTCTACCTCGAGATTCTCACTGCTCTCGAAGCATCCACATCCGTCATGAGTTCATCGAAATTTATGTGCGCAGCACCATCTCGAAATACAATAGCTGTTACGGAATGGAAGAAACGCAATTGCAACAGGGAGTCTCATCAGCTGTCTCTCACTGCATATATATTATCATCTCCATTACGTCTCCACCTCGCAAGCGAAATGTAGCCAAGGAGGCGAGAGAACAGGCAGAAATAAGAGTAACGTTAACATGTCATGAACGATCACAACCGAGGATAGATGCAATCTTTGACTTTGAACGAGTCGAACAATCAACAACTTAAGATACTAACAACCATTTCAGGTTGAAGTATTCCCGGACTGCATGGAGTGCGATCTGGAAAACAATGCTGGTACTGTATGCTGTAAGTAGACATGTTGGGATGGACCGATATCAGCTCGATCTTGAATAATCTCTAGATGATAGATAACTTCGCCCTTTCTGAAACCCAGAAGACGGACTATAATCTCCTCTTTTCCGTACATTATCTTACGCAACGCCTGATTCTTCTCTGAGGGATACATACAAGAACCAACATGAGGCTTGCTTGTGACGTTTCCGCTTGACATTTTGTTGACGATTCGCTTCGCAGCCATATCTCAAGCTTGTCCTACTGGCACCACCCAGATGTCATTTCACCGTAATATATCCGAATCCGCCAACCGTTACGACCTGAAAGAAGGCGTTCAGATACTGGACAATGCGAACCTGTATTTTAGCTTTGAGCGAGCACTCAGGAAGGCCTGTGGATACTTAGTGGGCGTTTAAAAAGACGATGGGGGCGACGCCCTCGTGAGCGCCTACCTTGGAAAATAACCCCATATCTGGCCTTTTTCTGGCCATTTTCGTTAAACAAGTTTAAAAATGGACCTAAATCACCTCACTAAACAAAACAGAAATGCGGTGTCGCCCAACGCCCGCTATCCACAGGCCTACACATGTCCAACGCATAGGCTCAATCAAGTGCGAAGCGCGGGCAGGATTACAAGAAAAAAGCACAAGCGAGCAAGGTAAGTAATTGGCGACAGAGCAGCAGCAAAGTTTGTGGTTAGACAAACACAAACTAGGTAAAAACAGTTTCAGCTCAGCGACGCTGAGCTGCACATCTGTATCAACCTCCGGTCCGTCTCCGTGTGTATGCGTATGCGCATGTGTCAGTCATGAACATGAACACGAAGAACGCGATTGAGGATAAGGCTGCAGCAGAGGAACAACACGATGTGCAAGCAGAGTTGAGAGGAGGGCAGAAGCATTGGATGAATAGAGTCCTTGACTGCAACGTATGTTTCCCTCACCTTGACGACACCTTGCCATCTGCATCTGCATCTGCATCTACTTCGAAACCAGTCAGCGCTGTAGTAACCGAAGGACAAGAGCAAGATATGACTCCAGCTGACAAATATTCAACATTCATTGAAGTATCTCAAATCAATGGCAGTAGCAAAGCTGATTTTTCAACTGGAGATGTGTCTCGCTCTATTGCTTCGGTAGCACCGCCCGAACCAAACATTGTGTATTCCAAAA
The DNA here is from genome assembly GCA_030544225.1 of Skeletonema marinoi. Taxonomy (NCBI): domain Eukaryota; phylum Bacillariophyta; class Thalassiosirophyceae; order Thalassiosirales; family Thalassiosiraceae; genus Skeletonema; species Skeletonema marinoi. The sequence continues at coordinate 1,306,068 of CM060505.1, read as the reverse complement.
GTCTACATAGCTTGGTATTTGGACCATTACTGATGCATTCTCCTCTACTGATAACGTGATTATTGCATCCTTCACTGCTGCATAGTTTGGCATTTGCACCATGCCTCTTGTACATTCCAGCTCTCTGCGCAATCTTTGTGCACCCTCCAGCAGAGCATTTGTTTCTGGATCTTTCATCTCCATCTCGTCCAATTATCACTATCCCCGGAGACTTATCATTAGCATTTTGTTTAGACGAACTGATCTCTCTGTTTAACACCTTTCTTTGCGTCTTCTGAGCTGATGCAGTGTCATCGCTACTTGAAGCAGATCTCTTTTGAGTTGAACTCCGACGGTCCGGCGAGGCAGACGACACGTGTATATGTTGTTCCTTGGCCGCCGCCGCTCTGACTTTTGCTGTCTTGCTAGATTTGTAGATTAGCACAGCTAGCTCATCCTCCTCGCCCTCCCAAACACCTGCTTTTGATTTGATTTGTTTCGTTGGCATCGTAATGGTAATGGGAATTTGAGGTGATTGGTGAAAAGACTCTACTCCTGAAGATGCCAAGAAGAACAATGAAGGAGCTTTTGGCTTCGGAAGTTGTTGTTGCTGGTGTCGTCTCTTTGGGTTGCCATGGTTTATAACAGTGTGAGAGTTGCGTTGAGCCAGGAGGGGGGGTCCCAACCTGTCCGCGAAACTGTTACGTACGTAACACCCCGACCACTTCCGCCGCCCGTAGGAATTGAATTCCTACGTACCCTACAGTATGTCTTCAGTAGGCCTCTGTTACGTAACAATGTCACGGACACTTGACATCATACTAACTCTAACGCCTTCGGAGACCTTTGGCAAATCACAATAACATAAATCAATGGACTACCTTTAACAATTGCTGCTAGCTCCCTACCCTACATTAAGTAGCTTGCCAACAACACAAAGATCATCTTATCCTCGACATTTCTCACAATGTCTTTCTTGTTGAAAGTGCCATCATACAGATCAAAATCAGAATACTCGTTCATAGCTTCACCTTAAACATTCTAGTCATTACTTCGAACGGTTTCTTTTCATTAGCTCCGTCAGCAGAGGGGGGCCGGCAGTGTTTTGCTCAAGTTTTCTTCGAGTTGGAGATGGTTGTGGGTTGTGGATTGTGGATTGTGTTCCAACTTTCTGCCCATTTTGGATATTGTGAGTACCCGATCTGGTGATGTGTCCGTGAGAATGTTACGTACGTTACAGCTCAATTTCAAACGCCGCCCGCGTAAACTTCACGGACTGTTACGTACGTAACCTGAAAATTGAATCGCCGCCGATATGGTGTTACTTAGCGGAATTAGTATGGTTCTACGTACGAGACCCCCCCTCCTGTTGAGCCTACTTCCTCAAGCTTGAGGGAAATAATCTGTACCGCTGAGGTAAATACAGTCTTTCAAGTCTGTCCTACCCCACTCAGGCAGGGCGTTCAATATTCGATACATATTCGAATCCGTTAACCGTTACGACCCCTACAATACCGGACAATGGGAACTTGGATTTTAGCACGTCTCCGGTCTCCGGTGGTGTCTCATGGTAGGTGGATGGCCCCAGCCAGATGAATCAAAGTGATGGCGTTCGCGTTCCCTAGTTTCTGATTTTAAGTTTCAGTGTGTAGATATTCAGTAGATTCTCCACTCAAACATTAGCTACAACCAACTCCAGCTCTCTCCAGCTGCCACTTGAAGAATGTGTACCATATAGAAATAGAAGATCTCAGTTGCTTGGGGCCCAGATGAGATTTCAATGACTTTTTGCGAAACAGCTCCATTCCATTCCATTCCAACAACGAGAGGCAGCTAGCTAGAGAGGATAAGTATGGTGGTGGATCACTGAAAAATGTAGATCTATTTGAGCAACAAAGTCCTCCTGCAGGCCAGCACAATATTTGGCCCCTAGTCAAATCATTCAACCTCGAGCATTTACTTGGACTATGAACTCTGTTGCATTCCAATGTAGTACAGAGACTACTACTTCAAATGGGAAATTCATTCAAGAGGAGGCGTTGAGCATAAAATCAGCCCATGTGAGCGCCTCAGCTGGCGTGACAAGCCGGAAATCTTTCGAGTGAAATCCATATGCTTATCGGGGTTTCACTGTGAACCGTGCTCAACAATACTTCCTAGTATTGCAGGGATACAAGTTAGTAGACAGTCTTCGATGGTGTGTGATGTTACTTAGCTTACTTTACTGTAAAACTAGAATATTATTTCTTATCCTTCACATCTATACGCCACTTGCCCCATGCCCCATTGATAGTTTGATAGGCGATTGGACGAGGTCAAGCGATGAATGGATGCAATCAAGAAAGCTCTTTCAAGCTTATTTGAATCTGTTTCTCTCAGGAGAACGAGATGAAGCATTCCTTTGACCATTTATTGCCCCTCTACTCAAAGGAGCAGGAAGGAGAATGAGCGTAAACCTGATTCCATGAAGCTCCATGCTCAGACTCGGTCGAAACACAAGATTCTAGGCACGGTTCCCTGCTTTGGAAGAAATTGGCAGGGTAGTACCCGGATCGCTATGTCGACGGTTCCCTCGTTTAGCTCTTTTACTTTTAAACATGAGAGAAGGAGCAGATCTTGCGGATGGAACTTCACCGACCTGCTGCTGATCGTTCAAATTGAGATGAGGACTTGCCAATCTACCACTACTACTTGGAGTTGATGGTGGCTGCTGTGTCGTCTGCTCGTTGCGCCTCACAGCAAACGGCAAAGGAAGCATACCCCCACCATTTCCTGTGAATGACTCTCTGTGTAAAGGCTGCTGTGTCGTCTGCTCGTTGCGCCTCACAGCAAACGGCAAAGGAAGCATACCTCCACCATTTCCTGTGAATGACTCTCTGTGCAATACTGTATGTACACACGACGGCGATGACTTCAATGTGATCCCATTGAGAGATTGGCGGTTAAGATGCGGCTCTTCTTCATGCAACAGACGCGGTGATGTCCGAAGCGAAATCACACGTTCGCGTGAACTTATCGCTCGATCGTTGCTGCTGTTCCCATTGCCATCATTAGAGATATAGTTGTTGCGCCTTCTCAAAGTTCCAGATGGGAAATCTGGAGGTGGATGCGGCGAGAAGGGTCGATGATGTGGAGCAGACCTCTGGGCCGCCGTAGCCGTAGAGTCTTCAATCCAGTCGGAGAGAGATGCTGCCAAGCTGTCTGCTTGTCTTAGGAAGTCCTTGCTGTTGCTGCTGGTGTCGTCTCGTTGGATTGCCATGGTTGATTTCTTTTTGTAATCAATGTTCAGCAACAAAAGTACTACAAAAGTAGTAGATAAGCCAATTTGAATAGTTCAGTTTAGGTTGTGTAAGAAGTAGTCGTGCGCACAACGTCAATGACCCGACCATGTTGAAAGAGTACCGCTAAGTGTAAAAGTGGATACAGTGTGTGCAATTTGAAATTTGTCCTTCTACCACCACTCAAATGCCGTTTTGCCTAAGATATTTCGGTATCCGTTAACCGTTACGACCCTTCAGATACTATTCTTGGTAGGTTCAATAAATGGGAACTTGGATTTTAGCTTTGAGCGAGCCCAGACAACGACCTTCTCTCAATCAAGACGAAGGCCAAACAGTGAACTCTGCCGTTGTGTCAAACAAGCTCTGCCGTGTGTCAAACGCAAGCAAACACATGTAGATAGTTTCAGCGACGCTGACGCTACTTACACATTGGTTGAATGTGTCGACATGAACATGAACGCGATTGAGGATAAGGCTGCAGCAGAGGAACAACACGATGTGCAAGCGGAGTTGAGAGGAGGGGAGAAGCATTGGATGAATAGAGTCCTTGACTGCGACGTATGTTTCCCCCACCTTGACGACACCTTGCCATATGCATCTACATCATCTGCATCTACATCTACTTCTAAACCAGTCAGCGCTGTAGTAACCGAAGGACAAGAACAAGATATGACTCCAGCTGACAAATATTCAACATTTGGAGTATCTCACAGCAATGGCAGTAGCAACGCTAATTTTTCAACTGGAGATGTGTCTCAAACTGACAAATATGCATCAGTCGGTGGAGCACCTCAGGACAATGGCAAAAGCCGCAACGATGTGTCTCGCTCTATTGCTTCGGTAGCGCCGCCCGAATCATACTACATTGTGTATTCCAAAAGTCCTATGACTTTCAATTCAATATCCCCGACAATGCCAAAGGAAGAAACAAAGTACGGTGATTCATCCACCCAATCTACTTCTACATGGAAACAATTATTTAAGAAGGGAAAAGCGCCAAAGGCAGTGCAGCAACAGCAACAAGCCATTGAAAAGAGGCAAGATACAAATACGGATGGGAGACGTGTGAGTTGGAGATCTATGGCAACAAACAAACCTCCTAACCTCAACGCTGATCATGGTCGAGACATGCCCCCTGCCTATGAACCTGAAACGAGCATTCCAAGGGGAGTAAAACCTCTACTTAAGGACTGGAACGGATCACCGATGTTGTGTGGTTATGGATGCGGCGGAGGTGAACCTATGAGTCCTCAACATGGTCAGAACTGGCACTACCTTCAACATCCATCACCATCTCTATACGGGAGCAATCCATCGTCACCATACGGTCAATACTCAACACATCATCAACAGCACTACCAACAAAACTACCCTCCTCAGCAGCAGCAGCAGCAGCAGCAGCAGCAGCAGCAGCAGCAGCAGCAGCAATACCCGCCTCAGCAGCAGTATCCTCCTCAACCTCAACAACATTACCAGCAAAACTATCCTCCTTACTGATCCGGATCATCCAAGTTTTCAGCTACTCACGTCCGACCACGTTCTTCAAGCAAGACCTCCTGTGCATAACCAAGGTTTGCTCCTTAGGTTGATGTATTTATTTGTATAGATAAAGAGAAGTAGACCTCAAGTATATAGTCAAAGAATGTCGCACATACAATGCTTTTACCTCGTCCTCTCTCAATAGCAGTAACTGTCCCTGAAGCCTCCACATCCGTCAAGAGTTCATCGAAAATTAGCTGCACAGTTGCAACACGATGGGTGAGGCATAGCTGTTAGGGAATAGAAGAAACCTTTTCTCACTGAATATATATCTATGTACATCTCTCTCTCTCTCTTGCATTATTCTCCATGAGAGGAGATTATTCGTTAACACCCGAATCCTTTTGAACAGATGCATGATAGCAGCACTCATGCCGCTCCATAGTACGAGTGTACATGTACTATTATCATTAGAGCTATTTGATATGATATGCAATAGCATCTTAATGTTATCCACAGCCTCTGCATGTTCTTTGACTTGGGTTGCCCTGGATTCATTTCCATTTCCCTATCTAGAGCGCTAACCTCCTATCCTATTGTGTAATATAAGCACTAGTTACTTTACTAAATATTAACTTTATTCCCCTAAGTATCTGTTGACTAACTACAATACAAACTACAAGTCATTCTCCCCCTCCCCCTCATGCTTTCAAGCCAAGCCATGCCAGGTTATTATAATTTACTCCGCAGTTTCAAAATCAGCATTCTGCTGTCCCCCCCCAACATTCCCCATAGCCATATCCTCCGCCTCCTCCTCACTCATACACTGCAACTCCCACCCCTTCACTCCCGGTCCAGTAACCTTGACACAACTTCCAGCACAACACTCCTCCCCCTCACTCGTACACAAATGTGCCTCGGCATCACAATAACAATTCTCCTCACAGCGCATGGTTCCGTCCGCTAAGTCCATGGAGCATCCGATATCGGTGAATATGGAGGAGGCAATGTCGACATCGCCGCAGAATTCATCGCCTGAGTAGTTTTCACTGGTGATGGTGCAGGTGTACGAGCCGACTCCGGCGTTGCCCGAATCGCAGACGGAGGGACAGCTGCATTCGTAGTCGATGGAGGTGCCGTAAACATCGGTGAGGGTGAAGGATTGGGCAATGCCAATGGAGCAAGTTTGGCCTGTGGTGGAGGTGATGGAGCAGTGGCCTACAGTGCCGGTGGTGGCGGTGATTGAATTGGCCTCGGAGAAGGTTTCGAAGCCGCCGAGTTTTTTGGTGTTGCCGTTGTTTTTGTTGGCGGGGTGTTTGTTGCCTCCGTTTTTAGCGGTGGCGGTGGCTAGGAGGAGAGAGGTGAAGAGAGCGGTGCGCATCGTGGTGGTGTTGGTGGTTGCTGAATAGTTATTAACGGAGGCTACTATGCTATCATTCGGTGCTTTGCCATTGTACGATTACTCAAGCGCATCAATTGCCACCACTCAAAAAGTGCTCAGTTGAGGATTCGTGAAGCCCGAGAGGTTTTCCAAATTTGAGCACCGCTCTTGTACGTCGGAACTGTCCAAGGAGTCGCTTGAGACGCGGTTCAATGACTGCTTTGTGAATAAAATGACCAAGGCCTAATCATCGATCGTACCGTCTCAATTGTCAGATTTGTGTCTCTTTTCTGATAGCCAGCTCCCGTCGCATAGGCTGGGGAGTGTAGTGGCTCAACAATGCTCACTTTGAATGAGTTGATAAATGATGGCTCTCTCTCTTACCATAAGGGGCTTATCTCTCTGCACTACGCCTAATTTGGCTATACCCCCTCAAAATACCAGCCCAGCCTAGCCTGAAATATTGAGAGGGTATTGGTATCGGTAGTGTATGAACCTCTCTAGAGACTAGAGAAAGCAAGGTTTACACTTACACTAACTGTAACAATTTCTAACATTTAGAGTTTTTCGACACACTGACATTTAGAGTCGCTTGGATGCCCCTCAGCATCAGTCCCCACAGACACTTCCAATTAGGCCTTTGGATAATTGAGTTAGGGACTCCCTACATAAACCTAGGTGGTTCTTTTAGTTTGGCCTTTTGGTATTTATCAAATTCCACACCTAATTCCTCTAGTTGGCCATAATCCGCCTTCCAGCGAATGTATTTTTTACCAACATCCAGCCTCAGCGGCGCCTTCATTGGCCACAACCAATACGTGGAGAACATCTTCCAAAGTTTGTGATAAAAATACATAAGATCATGCTCCACATCTGAGACTTTACCGAGTTCACAATCTCGATTATATACTTGCTTCGCAAAGATTGAATCCAATTCATTAAAGGCTTGAACCACTTCGGTGGGTGCTGGAGAGTCACAGCATGCATCTAACATAGCCTGGAAGCTAGCTTGATGTGTTTTCAAATCTGCGCCCAACGCAGTGTTCAGGTCTTTACCTTTACCGTCATCAAATTCAGAATGTTCAAGATCACGAACGTTCCTGTTGAACCGCTCCCTTTCAAAGTCTATAGAAAGACAAATCTTCTCCAGTGCTTTCACTGCCGATCGATGCATATCACTTTGACTCTGATAGTTGCTACGCTTTCCAATGGCACTCAATAAGGTTGTAATGGCACCCAAAATGCCCACCACAAGAGACCAGATCTGTTTTGATTGGCCCGTCACTAGGGGTTCAAATTCAACAGAACCTTCTGCTGCCGATGCCGCTGTCCCACCACCATCATCTTGTTCTGTTCCTGAAATAAGGAAGCCGATGATTGTGATGAGAGTAGCTATGGTAGTCACAGGTAAGAACACGAAGTAGAACGCACGAAACTCGAAATATTGTAGAGCAAGTTTGTGTTCAATCAAAGCGCGTTCGAACCGAAAATTAATTCTAGCGTATTCATCTTCATATGATTTTTTCAAATACTCATCCACTCCCTTATAACGAGCATGAGCATGAGTCTGAGGCTCCTTCAGTTCCTTTTCAGCATGGTTTGGCACTTTTGATCCTTCCGGATGGTCAGGAACATCTGGGAGGTGGTTGTTGATTCGCTAGGGGTTCCATGCCCATACTGTGATCTTTCTTCGTCTGCGGATTCTTCGTGCTTGGATTCTTCGCCTGCGGATTCTTCGTGCTTGGATTCTTCGCCTGACATTTTGCAACCACTCCAACGGAGAATAGGATAATCACTGGACTCTGAACTGGTCTCTCCCTAGATGTTAAGTAGATATGTTGCGGCGTGATCAGTATTGCTGGCTCGCCAACAAATAAATGACAGTTACATATTGTATTTGAGCTCGAGGCGACTCAACCAAGTCAGCCCAACAAACGGCTGTTTTGGCGATAAATGGCGACGAAATGATTATAATTGGGAATTGTCTAATAGCTCCACTCAAGAAGTGTTTCATTCATGCGTGCGGATGGATCTCGCATTGCAGACTTCTTCTTCCTGTCCCTCTTCCCTACTTTTACTTAGACTCAGATTCTTCTACTGCCTCTTTGCGTACATTTCGTAGCATCCACAGCAGCCTCAAATGCACGAGAGCCGCAACAAAGTCTCGTTTCGGATCATATAATCCTTGGATAAATGCTATCTAATGCTTGACTCTTTTCCGTGCACTCTTTTCAGTTGCGTCCAATACATCAAGTTCTAATAGAAGTTTCCTTTTCTTCTCAAGAGCCTCTTTCAAAACATGAGCCCAGTATCCATCTGCAACTAGTTGTGGCATGACACGCATAAACTTGTACTTGTACATGGCTGCGACTTTCCTACATTCAATACCTGGATGATGAAAGTCCAAATATGGTTCAGCCCTTTGAAGCCAGCCAAAAACCACAGGAAGGAACTTTAGTTTGTATCGGAAGAATGGTTCCAGGTCAAGATCACGATGGCAGAAGAGTATCTTGCTGATTTGAGGTTTTGGTACAATACGCCTATCTCTTTCGTACCATGGAAGCAAATTATGTCGCTGAGGACCTTTGTTCCATTTAATATATCGACTGATGCCCCACTCATTCCATTGCCTATGGTCGCCAATAAGCTCGAGAGTGTGATTCGACAGGTAAGTATTGCTGATGCTTGAAGTATCACAAAGAAGCCTGGAGAAAACAGACCACCCTCTGTCCGTGATTGTGTTGGTGCTAAAATATATCCCTCTCAATGACTTATTGCCTGTGAGTCCATTTGCCAAAACCTCTGGGCAGCGGCGGTTGAATTGTGAGGCAATAGCTCAGTAATTAGTATCGGCTTAATTAGCATCAACTCGGGTGATACATACTTACTCTTGGGTGATACCAATACCAAGAACAAGAATCAAGAAGTCAAGTCAAGGAGATGCGCACTCTGAGTTTAGCGAACTGCGAGACTGCTGAGGATATCAAGTCCACTTCCTAACTTTGGCCACACTTTTTTGCCCCAAAAGTCTTCTCTGACGTACTTACTTCTTTCTGCTCCTGCTTTGGTATGTACATCATAATATGAAGCTTTTCCACCCCAAAACACCTCTTTTCCTCGTAACAGTGTAAATGAGCAGAAACAAAGCTTGGCAGATGAATATAATCGACTTAGCTTACAGTTTGAAAACCCTTTGATTCAACACATTACAATACTTCGAGTTTCGTTCGTTCTACTCATGTTCTTACCTGTAACTATCATAGCTACTCTCATAACATCATCGGCTACCATCATCATTCTGGGCTGTTCCTGAAATTATGAATGACAGAACATGCTGATGCCTTTATCATTAAGTGCTTTGAAAAGGCATAATGGATATTGATAGGAAAGCCAAGACTAAACGAAAGATCAATATATATAAGTATAAGCAGAAGTTAAGACAGTACATATAGTGTATTGCATTGTTTTTTCTACACATGGTATCTCTAGCTCTAGCTCTAGCTCTAGCTCTAGATCAATTTATGTGAAGTTGGCGGTTTAGAGCTTCAACTATAGTTCCTCCCTCGAGATAGAAGACTATCTATTTGAGCTGCAGTACATAGTACATATCAGTAAGTAGTTTGCTTTGGTCGGTGCAATATTAGTATTAGAGCCGAGCATTCAAGGTCGGGTGGAGTGGAGACGTCCGTCTCATTTTTTGCGCTTGCGCCTTCCATCTTCCACTTCTTCCATCTCATACCTTAACGATTTCTGAATATCGGGTCTGAATCTGTAGATAAAGTCTTCCTTCCATTCTATGAATGCTGGAATGACATGATCCATCATAGGCGGCGCCTTCATTGGCCACCACCGATACGTGGAGTACTGCTTCCAAACTTTGTTGTAATAATGCATGAGATCATACTCACGATTTGAGACTTGACCAAGTTCGCGTCTAACGACGTTCTTCGCAAAGTATGAATCCAGTTCAGTGAAGGTCTGAACTACTTGGTAGGGTACTGATGAGTCACAGCAGGCATCTAACATAGCCTGGAAGCTAGCTTGATGGCTTTTCAAATCTGCGCCCAAGCTGCTGGCAAGCTTTTCATACTCAGCCGGATTAGACAATACTGCGTGAAAGCTCGCTCTCAAAGTATAGTAAGACGAATCTTTTCTAGCGCTTTCACTGCTGACCGATGCATATCACTTTGACTCTGATAGTTGGCACGCTTGCCAAGAAATGGCACCCAAAACACCCACTACAAGAGACCAGATCTGTTTCGATTGGCCCCTCAATAAGGGATCAGTCTCCACACCATTACTATCATCCTTCTGTGTGTTCCTGAAAGAAGGAAGCCGATAATTGTGACAGAGTTAGGGTTAGGGTTAGGGTCTCTACTATCGTCGCCTGGGTCTGGCGTATAGCTATAGCATGGCCATGGCCATGGCTATGACCTGTATGACGGCTGAACTGTCTGTCAAAAGATAGACAGAGACTGAGCACAGAAGGCCTCCAAGCGACAGTGACAAAACGAGCCAGTGCTAGCTCAAGTGTCATTCTAATTCTAAGAATGATGCGTGTTGTCTTGCGTGTTCCCAAATATCACGCTGACTTGCTGACTTTAGCGTAGCATAGAATCTGTAACAGGTGATGTAGATTGAATATTGAATAGTGACACTCTAGCTCTAGATTAGCAGTCATATCTCTTATCTTTCTTTCCCACAACACGTAGAGTAGTAGTAGTGGCACGGGCCGCAAGTGGTGGTACAATCGCATCTTTCGTATCGAAAAATTGGTCGAAACACGAGGGAACAATAATCGTCTTCCTCCGCTTGCGTGTCTTGTAATTAATGCTATCTTCAGCTTAAGTGTCTTGAATACGTACAATGCCTGCATCTTAGAAGTTTAGTCCGGGCCATAAAGGTGGATCGGCGTGTCGAGTAGAGGGATCATCTGGCCTACGAGCATGCCCAGCTGCAGAAATCGCCACTTCATGGCTGCATGCAATCCAAAGCTCCAGACAGCAGTACTAGGAGAGCTGCTCAAATGTTCGAAGTCTTCGGCTATAAAAAACACATCATGTCGTAAGAGTGGGTCAGACCACAGAGAAAGTTTTTCATTTTGTCAGAATACATTAATGTTCAGCAATCTGGATCTGGACCTTGGAAGTAGAAGTGAGTTCCAACATGACGGTAAATTTCGATGCAGTTGGACATCATGCCTTGGATCAGACATTTGACGTCGTTGAACGATGACGCGTATGTCGTGGGCATTAGATTTACAGCTTGGGCAATTATAGATTGTCAGCTGAAGTTCTGGAGCATTCTTGCTCTTGCATCGTATCGTGGCTTATTGTGAACTCGTCCCAGCTAAAGATGACTAAAACTAAAATGTAGTGTTGCGCAGACGCAGCCGTTCCTCTCAATGGGAGACGAAACCCATCGGTTGAATTCTGCATGGATATTGTTTTCAGCATTCGAAGAATGTTGCATGTGTGGAAGAAAGAAGACACTCTGATGGACCTATTACTGTCTGATACCCTCCTCATCCTCATACACCGACTCCCCCTTCGGCAAGTCCATTCGCCCTCGCAGACATTCAACTCTTTGTCTTCGTTGGATTCCTCCGCCTAACCTAGACACGTGCCCTTACCTTGTTTGGATTCTTCGTCTGACATTTTGCAACCACTCCATGGGAGAATAGGTTAATCACTGGACTCTATAAACTATACGTATGTTGAGGTTGAGGAGTAGCGATCAGTATGTTGCTTAGCTGGCCAGTGTGTGAAGCCTTGGTATATATTGAGCTTGCTTGTAGTAGAACTAATTGCTATCAACCATGATGTGGTCGGTCACTTTTAGTTTGCGCGACAAGCTACAAGTGCACGACAACTTCAATTGCAGTGGGTATATGAAGGATAGAACAAAGCCGCTACCCATCATGGAGACTTGGGAAACCATGCTTAAAGCATATAATCAAGTGGTTGATCAACCTACATATAAATTTGATCCGGACATCCCTCCAACGCAAGGGTACCGTCTCAACGAGGACGGAGCACAGCCTTATTACGCCAAATTATCACCCGGCAAAGGTAGGGGACTATTTGCATCACGAGATATCCAAAAAGGGGAGATATCCACGATGTGAACAAATCCGACATTGTATTACCTGATGGGCTGTCTTGGAAACGCTATATGTTTGCATTGCCAAGAACAATGGCATGCGATAATGCCGAGTGGACGTTCACTCAACAGTTTGAAGAAGATGGACCAATGCGGGTCGTGTCTTCACTCAACATTGCCATATTAATGAATGAGGGCAACACCATCTTAGATGTGAATGTTCAACCTGAGGATGGAAATGGGAAACCCAGTGAATACTCGGCGGTGTTTTATGCCATGAGAGATATCAAGAAGGATGAAGAAATTCTAATGGACTATGCCGATTATGATACTGATTACAATGGAGCTGGAATTGGGCCCCAGATAGAACAGTCGAAGATGGAGGCGGTCAAGACATACGTACACCATGCTGCGATGGGTTGGCGTATCGTCTTTCGACAAGGAAGAAGACAAACATTAACCAGGCAAAATATGGAAAGTTTGTAGTTAAGATCTGTTTGCACTTTATCACAGCGGAACTATCATTGCGCTATCACTAGGGGCTGCGAAACAATTTTTTTAGGCGTAGGAGTTCTATTCTCGTCTGTGGGTCGAGAACCTCTTGTACCAACTCTCTCTCTTCCACCTCGAGGTCTATGCTCGTCTGTCGTTCACGATCCAAATCCACAGCATAACTCTCTATACGACGATAATCCTTCTTCCATTCGTTGTAACTTTTACCAACATCCAGCCTCAGCGGCGCCTTCATTGGCCACAACCAATACGTGGAGAACATCTTCCAAAGTTTGTGATAAAAATACATAAGATCATGCTCCACATCTGAGACTTTACCGAGTTCACAATCTCGATTATATACTTGCTTCGCAAAGATTGAATCCAATTCATTAAAGGCTTGAACCACTTCGGTGGGTGCTGGAGAGTCACAGCATGCATCTAACATAGCCTGGAAGCTAGCTTGATGTGTTTTCAAATCTGCGCCCAACGCAGTGTTCAGGTCTTTACCTTTACCGTCATCAAATTCAGAATGTTCAAGATCACGAACGTTCCTGTTGAACCGCTCCCTTTCAAAGTCTATAGAAAGACAAATCTTCTCCAGTGCTTTCACTGCCGATCGATGCATATCACTTTGACTCTGATAGTTGCTACGCTTTCCAATGGCACTCAATAAGGTTGTAATGGCACCCAAAATGCCCACCACAAGAGACCAGATCTGTTTTGATTGGCCCGTCACTAGGGGTTCAAATTCAACAGAACCTTCTGCTGCCGATGCCGCTGTCCCACCACCATCATCTTGTTCTGTTCCTGAAATAAGGAAGCCGATGATTGTGATGAGAGTAGCTATGGTAGTCACAGGTAAGAACACGAAGTAGAACGCACGAAACTCGAAATATTGTAGAGCAAGTTTGTGTTCAATCAAAGCGCGTTCGAACCGAAAATTAATTCTAGCGTATTCATCTTCATATGATTTTTTCAAATACTCATCCACTCCCTTATAACGAGCATGAGCATGAGTCTGAGGCTCCTTCAGTTCCTTTTCAGCATGGTTTGGCACTTTTGATCCTTCCGGATGGTCAGGAACATCTGGGAGGTGGTTGTTGATTCGCTAGGGGTTCCATGCCCATACTGTGATCTTTCTTCGTCTGCGGATTCTTCGTGCTTGGATTCTTCGCCTGCGGATTCTTCGTGCTTGGATTCTTCGCCTGACATTTTGCAACCACTCCAACGGAGAATAGGATAATCACTGGACTCTGAACTGGTCTCTCCCTAGATGTTAAGTAGATATGTTGCGGCGTGATCAGTATTGCTGGCTCGCCAACAAATAAATGACAGTTACATATTGTATTTGAGCTCGAGGCGACTCAACCAAGTCAGCCCAACAAACGGCTGTTTTGGCGATAAATGGCGACGAAATGATTATAATTGGGAATTGTCTAATAGCTCCACTCAAGAAGTGTTTCATTCATGCGTGCGGATGGATCTCGCATTGCAGACTTCTTCTTCCTGTCCCTCTTCCCTACTTTTACTTAGACTCAGATTCTTCTACTGCCTCTTTGCGTACATTTCGTAGCATCCACAGCAGCCTCAAATGCACGAGAGCCGCAACAAAGTCTCGTTTCGGATCATATAATCCTTGGATAAATGCTATCTAATGCTTGACTCTTTTCCGTGCACTCTTTTCAGTTGCGTCCAATACATCAAGTTCTAATAGAAGTTTCCTTTTCTTCTCAAGAGCCTCTTTCAAAACATGAGCCCAGTATCCATCTGCAACTAGTTGTGGCATGACACGCATAAACTTGTACTTGTACATGGCTGCGACTTTCCTACATTCAATACCTGGATGATGAAAGTCCAAATATGGTTCAGCCCTTTGAAGCCAGCCAAAAACCACAGGAAGGAACTTTAGTTTGTATCGGAAGAATGGTTCCAGGTCAAGATCACGATGGCAGAAGAGTATCTTGCTGATTTGAGGTTTTGGTACAATACGCCTATCTCTTTCGTACCATGGAAGCAAATTATGTCGCTGAGGACCTTTGTTCCATTTAATATATCGACTGATGCCCCACTCATTCCATTGCCTATGGTCGCCAATAAGCTCGAGAGTGTGATTCGACAGGTAAGTATTGCTGATGCTTGAAGTATCACAAAGAAGCCTGGAGAAAACAGACCACCCTCTGTCCGTGATTGTGTTGGTGCTAAAATATATCCCTCTCAATGACTTATTGCCTGTGAGTCCATTTGCCAAAACCTCTGGGCAGCGGCGGTTGAATTGTGAGGCAATAGCTCAGTAATTAGTATCGGCTTAATTAGCATCAACTCGGGTGATACATACTTACTCTTGGGTGATACCAATACCAAGAACAAGAATCAAGAAGTCAAGTCAAGGAGATGCGCACTCTGAGTTTAGCGAACTGCGAGACTGCTGAGGATATCAAGTCCACTTCCTAACTTTGGCCACACTTTTTTGCCCCAAAAGTCTTCTCTGACGTACTTACTTCTTTCTGCTCCTGCTTTGGTATGTACATCATAATATGAAGCTTTTCCACCCCAAAACACCTCTTTTCCTCGTAACAGTGTAAATGAGCAGAAACAAAGCTTGGCAGATGAATATAATCGACTTAGCTTACAGTTTGAAAACCCTTTGATTCAACACATTACAATACTTCGAGTTTCGTTCGTTCTACTCATGTTCTTACCTGTAACTATCATAGCTACTCTCATAACATCATCGGCTACCATCATCATTCTGGGCTGTTCCTGAAATTATGAATGACAGAACATGCTGATGCCTTTATCATTAAGTGCTTTGAAAAGGCATAATGGATATTGATAGGAAAGCCAAGACTAAACGAAAGATCAATATATATAAGTATAAGCAGAAGTTAAGACAGTACATATAGTGTATTGCATTGTTTTTTCTACACATGGTATCTCTAGCTCTAGCTCTAGCTCTAGCTCTAGATCAATTTATGTGAAGTTGGCGGTTTAGAGCTTCAACTATAGTTCCTCCCTCGAGATAGAAGACTATCTATTTGAGCTGCAGTACATAGTACATATCAGTAAGTAGTTTGCTTTGGTCGGTGCAATATTAGTATTAGAGCCGAGCATTCAAGGTCGGGTGGAGTGGAGACGTCCGTCTCATTTTTTGCGCTTGCGCCTTCCATCTTCCACTTCTTCCATCTCATACCTTAACGATTTCTGAATATCGGGTCTGAATCTGTAGATAAAGTCTTCCTTCCATTCTATGAATGCTGGAATGACATGATCCATCATAGGCGGCGCCTTCATTGGCCACCACCGATACGTGGAGTACTGCTTCCAAACTTTGTTGTAATAATGCATGAGATCATACTCACGATTTGAGACTTGACCAAGTTCGCGTCTAACGACGTTCTTCGCAAAGTATGAATCCAGTTCAGTGAAGGTCTGAACTACTTGGTAGGGTACTGATGAGTCACAGCAGGCATCTAACATAGCCTGGAAGCTAGCTTGATGGCTTTTCAAATCTGCGCCCAAGCTGCTGGCAAGCTTTTCATACTCAGCCGGATTAGACAATACTGCGTGAAAGCTCGCTCTCAAAGTATAGTAAGACGAATCTTTTCTAGCGCTTTCACTGCTGACCGATGCATATCACTTTGACTCTGATAGTTGGCACGCTTGCCAAGAAATGGCACCCAAAACACCCACTACAAGAGACCAGATCTGTTTCGATTGGCCCCTCAATAAGGGATCAGTCTCCACACCATTACTATCATCCTTCTGTGTGTTCCTGAAAGAAGGAAGCCGATAATTGTGACAGAGTTAGGGTTAGGGTTAGGGTCTCTACTATCGTCGCCTGGGTCTGGCGTATAGCTATAGCATGGCCATGGCCATGGCTATGACCTGTATGACGGCTGAACTGTCTGTCAAAAGATAGACAGAGACTGAGCACAGAAGGCCTCCAAGCGACAGTGACAAAACGAGCCAGTGCTAGCTCAAGTGTCATTCTAATTCTAAGAATGATGCGTGTTGTCTTGCGTGTTCCCAAATATCACGCTGACTTGCTGACTTTAGCGTAGCATAGAATCTGTAACAGGTGATGTAGATTGAATATTGAATAGTGACACTCTAGCTCTAGATTAGCAGTCATATCTCTTATCTTTCTTTCCCACAACACGTAGAGTAGTAGTAGTGGCACGGGCCGCAAGTGGTGGTACAATCGCATCTTTCGTATCGAAAAATTGGTCGAAACACGAGGGAACAATAATCGTCTTCCTCCGCTTGCGTGTCTTGTAATTAATGCTATCTTCAGCTTAAGTGTCTTGAATACGTACAATGCCTGCATCTTAGAAGTTTAGTCCGGGCCATAAAGGTGGATCGGCGTGTCGAGTAGAGGGATCATCTGGCCTACGAGCATGCCCAGCTGCAGAAATCGCCACTTCATGGCTGCATGCAATCCAAAGCTCCAGACAGCAGTACTAGGAGAGCTGCTCAAATGTTCGAAGTCTTCGGCTATAAAAAACACATCATGTCGTAAGAGTGGGTCAGACCACAGAGAAAGTTTTTCATTTTGTCAGAATACATTAATGTTCAGCAATCTGGATCTGGACCTTGGAAGTAGAAGTGAGTTCCAACATGACGGTAAATTTCGATGCAGTTGGACATCATGCCTTGGATCAGACATTTGACGTCGTTGAACGATGACGCGTATGTCGTGGGCATTAGATTTACAGCTTGGGCAATTATAGATTGTCAGCTGAAGTTCTGGAGCATTCTTGCTCTTGCATCGTATCGTGGCTTATTGTGAACTCGTCCCAGCTAAAGATGACTAAAACTAAAATGTAGTGTTGCGCAGACGCAGCCGTTCCTCTCAATGGGAGACGAAACCCATCGGTTGAATTCTGCATGGATATTGTTTTCAGCATTCGAAGAATGTTGCATGTGTGGAAGAAAGAAGACACTCTGATGGACCTATTACTGTCTGATACCCTCCTCATCCTCATACACCGACTCCCCCTTCGGCAAGTCCATTCGCCCTCGCAGACATTCAACTCTTTGTCTTCGTTGGATTCCTCCGCCTAACCTAGACACGTGCCCTTACCTTGTTTGGATTCTTCGTCTGACATTTTGCAACCACTCCATGGGAGAATAGGTTAATCACTGGACTCTATAAACTATACGTATGTTGAGGTTGAGGAGTAGCGATCAGTATGTTGCTTAGCTGGCCAGTGTGTGAAGCCTTGGTATATATTGAGCTTGCTTGTAGTAGAACTAATTGCTATCAACCATGATGTGGTCGGTCACTTTTAGTTTGCGCGACAAGCTACAAGTGCACGACAACTTCAATTGCAGTGGGTATATGAAGGATAGAACAAAGCCGCTACCCATCATGGAGACTTGGGAAACCATGCTTAAAGCATATAATCAAGTGGTTGATCAACCTACATATAAATTTGATCCGGACATCCCTCCAACGCAAGGGTACCGTCTCAACGAGGACGGAGCACAGCCTTATTACGCCAAATTATCACCCGGCAAAGGTAGGGGACTATTTGCATCACGAGATATCCAAAAAGGGGAGATATCCACGATGTGAACAAATCCGACATTGTATTACCTGATGGGCTGTCTTGGAAACGCTATATGTTTGCATTGCCAAGAACAATGGCATGCGATAATGCCGAGTGGACGTTCACTCAACAGTTTGAAGAAGATGGACCAATGCGGGTCGTGTCTTCACTCAACATTGCCATATTAATGAATGAGGGCAACACCATCTTAGATGTGAATGTTCAACCTGAGGATGGAAATGGGAAACCCAGTGAATACTCGGCGGTGTTTTATGCCATGAGAGATATCAAGAAGGATGAAGAAATTCTAATGGACTATGCCGATTATGATACTGATTACAATGGAGCTGGAATTGGGCCCCAGATAGAACAGTCGAAGATGGAGGCGGTCAAGACATACGTACACCATGCTGCGATGGGTTGGCGTATCGTCTTTCGACAAGGAAGAAGACAAACATTAACCAGGCAAAATATGGAAAGTTTGTAGTTAAGATCTGTTTGCACTTTATCACAGCGGAACTATCATTGCGCTATCACTAGGGGCTGCGAAACAATTTTTTTAGGCGTAGGAGTTCTATTCTCGTCTGTGGGTCGAGAACCTCTTGTACCAACTCTCTCTCTTCCACCTCGAGGTCTATGCTCGTCTGTCGTTCACGATCCAAATCCACAGCATAACTCTCTATACGACGATAATCCTTCTTCCATTCGTTGTAACTTTTACCAACATCCAGCCTCAGCGGCGCCTTCATTGGCCACCACCGATACGTGGAGAACATCTTCCAAAGTTTGTGATAAAAATACATAAGATCATGCTCCACATCTGAGACTTTACCGAGTTCACAATCTCGATTATATACTTGCTTCGCAAAGATTGAATCCAATTCATTAAAGGCTTGAACCACTTCGGTGGGTGCTGGAGAGTCACAGCATGCATCTAACATAGCCTGGAAGCTAGCTTGATGTGTTTTCAAATCTGCGCCCAACGCAGTGTTCAGGTCTTTACCTTTACCGTCATCAAATTCAGAATGTTCAAGATCACGAACGTTCCTGTTGAACCGTTCCCTTTCAAAGTCTATAGAAAGACAAATCTTCTCCAGTGCTTTCACTGCCGATCGATGCATATCACTTTGACTCTGATAATTGCTACGCTTTCCAATGGCACTCAATAAGGTTGTAATGGCACCCAAAATGCCCACCACAAGAGACCAGATCTGTTTTGATTGGCCCGTCACTAGGGGTTCAAATTCAACAGAACCTTCTGCTGCCGATGCCGCTGTCCCACCACCATCATCTTGTTCTGTTCCTGAAATAAGGAAGCCGATGATTGTGATGAGAGTAGCTATGGTAGTCACAGGTAAGAACACGAAGTAGAACGCACGAAACTCGAAATATTGTAGAGCAAGTTTGTGTTCAATCAAAGCGCGTTCGAACCGAAAATTAATTCTAGCGTATTCATCTTCATATGATTTTTTCAAATACTCATCCACTCCCTTATAACGAGCACGAGTCTGAGGCTCCTTCAATTCCTTTTCAGCATGGTTTGGCACTTTTGATCCTTCCGGATGGTCAGGAACATCAGCCTGGGAGGTGGTTGTTGATTCGCTAGGGGTTCCATGCCCATACTGTGATCTTTCTTCGTCTGCGGATTCTTCGTCTGCCATAATTTCGAGTTTGGCTTCTTCGCCTGACATTTTTCAACCCTTCCAACGGAGGATAGGCTAATCACTGGACTCTGAACCAGTCTCTATGTAATGTATCTTGTAGTGATCCGTATGTTGCTTCGTGTTAGCTGGCCCTTAATGTTAATGGGTGTGATTGAAGCCTCCTTAGCTTACTCTATGGTAGTTTGGCGCCCGCGCGCAGCGCTGATCGGATCTTGCACCAACCCGACATTTATGTGAACGGAGACCTACTAGATAGGGTGTGTTTTATACTACTAAATTAACTACTTTTTAAAGTAAACCCTGTGTTTAGTCCATGTACACACAAATGTCGGGTTGGTGCTGCCAAAAATCCGACCAAGTTTCTCCTTCCAGGATTTGTATATGTATGTGCAATAAGTTGTAGTACGCGCCAAGAAGACTGTATTGGTGTGGTGTATGAACCTCTCTACAGAATACAGTTCAATATTGAAAGTAACTTAGTTCTTTCTTCTCCAGTTATATTTATAGTCTATGCCCACAAGACGGGTAATACTTATATTCATGCTGCAGACTTCTTCTTCCTGTCCCTCTTCAATACTTTCACTTAGATCCTTCTACTGCCTCTTTGCGTACATTTTGTAGCATCAACAGCAGCCTCATTTGCCAAAGAGAGCTCTAGCCAAGCGGTGCCCCCAGTTTCGCATCATCCCCTTGGATAAATGCTATCTAATGCTTGACTCTTTTCCGTGCACTCTTTTCAGTTTCGTCCAATGCATCAAGTTCTAATAGAAGTTTCCTTTTCTTCTCAAGAGTCTCTTTCAAAACATGAGCCCAGTATCCATCTGCAACTAGTTGTGGCATGACACGCATAAACTTGTACATGGCTGCGACTTTTCTACATTCAATACCTGGATGATGAAAGTCCAAATATGGTTCAGCCCTTTGAAGCCAGCCAAAAACCACAGGAAGGAACTTTAGTTTGTATCGGAAGAAAGGTTCCAGGTCGAGATCACGATGGCAGAAGAGTATCTTGTTGATTTGAGGTTTTGGTACAATACGACTATCTCTATCGTACCATGGAAGCAAATTATGTCGCTGAGGACCTTTGTTCCATTTAATATATCGACTGATGCCCCACTCATTCCATTGCCTATGGTCGCCAATAAACTCGAGAGTGTGATTCGACAGGTAAGTATTGCTGATGCTTGAAGTATCACAAAGAAGCCTGGAGAAAACAGACCACCCTCTGTCCGTGATTGTGTTGGTGCTAAAATATATCCCTCTCAATGACTTATTGCCTGTGAGTCCATTTGCCAAAACCTCTGCTTCATCATCACCAATATTCATCTCTTCGAGTGTAAGGCTTTTCAAACTACAACTTTC
This sequence comes from Skeletonema marinoi, assembly GCA_030544225.1. Lineage (NCBI taxonomy): Eukaryota > Bacillariophyta > Thalassiosirophyceae > Thalassiosirales > Thalassiosiraceae > Skeletonema > Skeletonema marinoi. Next base: position 1,284,773 of record CM060505.1, on the reverse strand, counting down.
GGAACGGAACAAAGTCGAGAAAGACCGTAATCCCTCTACCGTGATCAACCGGTTTCCAGAGAGATTTAATTTTTCGAGGCTGTTACTTTTAGACAGTCCTCCTACTAATGCTTCCAATCCGGTATCATCGATGATATTGTATGAAAGATCAAGATAGCTAAGACGTGGAAAAATACTCACCATCGGTTCTAGTGCCTTGCAACTAGTGGTACCAAGAGAGTTGTCTCTGAGAGACAGTCTTTCCAATTGGGTTTGCTTGCTCAGTGCTGCAGCGATGCTGGCAAATCCGTCATCGTCCAGATTGTTATCTCCGAAATGGAGATTTCTGATTGACGTTGATCCTAGAGCAAGAGTGTGTGCCCGCTCGATCCCAAGATCAACATTCCGCAATTCAAGCTGGTCAAGTCTGCTGTTGTCCCTCAAAAAACATCCCAAGTCAATTAAATTATCATCCCCAATATCAGTAGTAATACAAAGCTCGCTAATCGATCTGTTGCGGCTAAACCCCCCAAATAATGCATTTGTTCTTTCTCTCTCTTCAGGCAAGTAATCAACAGGAAGAGAATTCAAACACATGCTCTTTCCAACGAAATATCCCAGCCATCCGAGATCATCCCTAATCCTGACAACGAAGTCTAACACCTCTGGATCGTATACGTCGGTAATATGCAAGGAATCCCAGCCGCTGTCGTTGCGTAGCATGCGTAAAAGCTCTCTATTATTGCCGGACGAAGCAATTTTTTCCAAGTCCACATCTTGTGCATGCGAGTCATAATATTTCTCGTCCCTATTCATAATGATATGCTGATGTTTCTTTATTGCCTAGAGAGAAGCGATAGTGAAAAGGGAGGACAACAGCCTGTTTGTAGTTTAGTTCATGCTGTATATATGAGTGTTGCGAACACAACGCAACTTCAACATCGTAACTCATCCAAAAATAATGGTTTCACATCATATTATGATGACAAAACTCCTACTACTCATCAACAACCAACATACTGCCGCCTCCTCTGACATTGCTACTCCTCACCTAGCAACAACACCCTATATCTCTACCTGCTGCAGTGCATGCCGTATGCTCTAGCCGTCGTGTTCTGGTTCTGTAAGCTTAGCGCTGTTGTGTTCTGCTTGCTTGATTTCCAAATGGGACGTCTGTCTCATTTTTTGCGCCACCATGCCACATGCCACTTGCATCTTCCACCTCATCAAGCTAGTAAGTGGCTGAGTGCAGAAGACACTTCAGCGGAGGAGCGGCGGCGGCATGCAATAGGCGGCTTGATGATCATCGAGAAGTAGTGGTGGCAATAGATTAGCATGATATTCAGCACCATGGTCAGCAACACAACAACTCGCGGCAGTCGACGTGCATTGATGTCCTCACATCATCATTTACATCATCTACTTCTACTGAGCGGTGTAGCGTCACTGATGCCAGCAGTCACAAATGCCTTTATCTCATCAAATCAACATCAATTGACAACATCATCAATTCATCGACGAACTGTCCATCTACCAAAACGAAATTCATTCCAACTCTCCTCCTCGTCGTCATCCGATGAGGAACAATCAACCAACAGTGTCACCGGACCAATCTACGAAATGACGAACGACGACAACAACAATACTCCACCACCCAAAATCAAACTATTCACCAAAGAAGGATGCACCCTCTGCGACAAGGTCAAAGACATCCTATCCGAAATTCGAACTGACTACCCGCATTCCTTATATGCAGTCGATATTACAGATGATGATAAACAAGTATGGTTTGATAAGTACAAATATGATATTCCGGTGTTGCATATGGAAGATGTGTATTGGACGAAACATCGATTGACCAAGGAGGAGGCGATTCAGGGGATTGAGGAGGCGGTGGGTGGTGGTGAGTTTGAGTGTAGGAAAGGTGAACCGGATGCTGGTAGATTGGAGCATTGATTATTGATATACTCTGGAGTCTTAATTATTTTAATGCAATATATACAATACAATACTATCCCAGTCATTTAGTATTCATCGCAATCAACCAAACACAATCAAATAGTCACAACCTCAAACAAATCCTCACACTTCTTCTCCTCACCAAGCCTCACACCGTACTCGGAATAATAACACATACAAGCATTACTAGCCCTCAAATTGTTATTGCAATCCTTCATCCAAATCTTGCATCTTTGGAATGGTGGACAGTAGAGGTGCAGTGTGACTGCGGGTAGTGTGGGATCTGGATTGCCTACCTTGTGATAGCCCTTGATGTCATTGATGAATGTTGGTGCGTCGTCTGATGTTGTTATAGAGAAGGTTGATGACAAGGGAGAGTATTGTTAGTACATATGTTGATTGTAACAGCAACTGCAACTGCTGCATAATTGATTGGTAAGCTTACCTTCCAGAATCACGTCCGACGTCACTTCCAACCTGTCAGTTTCATCATTGCTTTCGTAGCGTGTCTCACGAACACGTCCTTGACATAAGCGGACCCAACATCCATCGCATGGCTGTTATCATATTATGATCCGAAGTAAGTAGACACGATGTTAATGTCAAGAACTATTCAAACTCATCACACAAATAGAGGCATTATCAACAAGTATACTCACATGATCATGTATAGGAGACTCCCTATCCGCATTCCAACACAACAAAAGCAACGTAAACGTTTCATCATCCGTCGCAATCAAATTCCGTGTATAATTCTTACTCGTATCAAACAAGGCATACCTTTTCCACTCTTCTTTAGTGAGGTCTAACCGTCCAAAGAGTCGATTGACCGCATCTGCATCTGTCCCTCGGATGGTGGTGTCAAAGTGGATGCGTTCTTGGATGGACATTTGTTGGAGTTTGGTATTTTGGGAATGGAGGAGTGGTGGCAGTTTTTGGATTAGTTGATTGAGTGTGATTGGAGATGAATCTTCATTGTCGTTGTTGGTGAAGGATGGGCGGTGTGAGGAGGGGTTCTTCTTGCTGCTAGTGGTGATGTCCCAGGAGGCAAGATCGTAGGAAAAGATGGATGTGGGCGATGACATGGTAATAATGTGACGATGGTGGTGCTGCAGAAGCTGAGTAAGAGGTCCTCTCGATAGATCCAAGGTTTTGCTCGCCTCTTTGGTTCTTCTTGCATGCAGAAGCCTTCTCTTGAGAGATTCATGCTTTTGTTCTTTGATTGCTTGTTGCGTTGATTCTGATTCTGATGGCGATGGTGGCGGGAAGCGGACGAGTGTTCGCAATGGACAAGAGTTCGCATCGGTTTTGACTGCTTCTTCTTCATCGGAAATTCGGTGTCATCTTGAGTTCTTCAGCAAAGGCCACGTCTCAAGTTACCAAAAAAGCGAAGATAAATCCTCTATACCAAAGGCCTTTAGATGTGTCTTTCTTGTCTGATTTCGCATCACATTTCGCAGCCCATTCAAAATCTCAGCAGTGAAGGTAAACGGCCCAACGGCATGAATTAATTGTGCACTCGCCGCTGTGTGGGCGAGTGCGGTGCTACTCCACACAATTACAACTTATCGTTATTATTCTCATTAGATTCATTACCATCATCATCATGAGCGACAACACCACCGCTGCAGCCGCCGCCGCTACATCGAATAATTTAGATGTACTCCTCCTCGCAGTGTCAATGGCGGCACCCTCCAGCGGCACATCATCATTAGCTGCCAACAGTCACATGAAAACTGCCGTTGGACCTTCGACGAGTGCACCAAAATCCATAAGCGATTCTCATCACCAACTCCTACATGCTAATAATCACACCTCGGCAACACTTCCGCTGGTCACTCCACCAACTTCGATAGAACTGCTGGATGGACATGCCGCTGCTGCTGATATGCCCATCTTTACAGAAGAACCTAGTAGCGACATGAAGAGAAGCCACGACAATTTCTTTACTTCGTCATCATCGTCGACCTTGCCTGCACCCAAGATTACGAATAATCCGAGCATGTTTACTACCAACACCAACTCGTTGCCCATCAAGAAACGATTTACCAATCGTGAAGGGGGTCCAATGGTCGTGAGCGGCACGACGTTTGCTACTAATGGAGGAAGCACTAGATTGCAATCAAATGTTGTTGCCACCACTACACAGACCACCTCCACTCCTCCTCCTCTCAACAACACCACCACCAAGAAAGAAAAGAAGAAATATCGCAAGCCATCCTGCTCCCACCCCTCCTGCCCCAACCGCGTCATGAACCGCGGCGTATGCGCACGACACGGAGCCCGCGTTCGCATCTGCAGCATCCCCGAATGTTCCAAGTATGCTCAAAAGGGTGGAGTGTGTATACGACATGGTGCCAAGAAGGAGTATAAGCGGTGTAGTGTGGAGGGGTGTAATGCTAGGGCTTCTGCGGCGGGGAGTGGTGGGAGGAGTGGTAGTGGGAGGAAGAGTGTTTGTTCGAGGCATGCTTTGACTTGTTATAGTGTTGGGAGTGTTGTTGTTGTTCCTGCTGCGGCTGTGGCTGATGGAGGCACACGAGAAGAAGCTCGTCAAGATGTCAATAGTGGTAGGAGGATAGATGAAGAAGATCAACATCAGAAGCAGCAGCAGCGAGAGACATTGTGAACAATCTCACACAAGAGATTGAACTGAGTTCTCGTCTCTTTCTTCTTAATATATGCAGAGAGACTGCTTGAAAGTTTGTGTCGACCATAATAATCATTTTCATAACTAGAATTGTATGTAATTAAATGTTTTTGCATCCTACTTTTACATCTTTCTACTTTTACACTTGATTTAACCTTGTCAATTGCCTCATACTTACACAACATCAATATCCATCAATATGCCATATTTACCACCACTTCATCCTTTGCCAAATCGATTGCTTGACTGTCGGAGCACTAGTAGGTGGCCGAGTGACCGCAGAAGTGGGAAACGACATGCCTGTAGAACCATCATCATATGATCTCATGTCTTTGGACTGCCGAGAAGCTTCCGCAAGCCAATCAAAAGTCTGAGGCAAACCCCAAGGGTTGTAGATATTCATAAAGAAGCTTCCTGGTGTGACATCCATGAAGTCGTGTGTTTCACCTGTTGCTACGAAGTACCCTGCTTGATTCGGATGGGGTGAAAAGCAATCATTGTGCGAATATGGACATGTCATTCCGGATATTGCTTGAAGCTGATCAATCACGTTATTCTGTGGAGAGATGTATGATTATAAAAGGTGACGAGAGTGAACATAAGCGTGCAATAATGAATTGTCTATCGAGAGTTGACAAACTTACACGATTGTTTCTTCCAAACCAACCCTCACATGCACCGAAATAGGAATCCTTATCTCCATTAATATACCTTCTCTTTTCTTTTGGTAATTCAATCTGATTGCTATTCATGCACGGGACATCCATGGAACCACACATAGTACATGCAGGATATTTGAGTGCGCATAATTTACCGCGGTTCCCGTTTCCCCAAAATAGTCCTGCTGTAACCAGAGGAGAGAAGTTGCCCGCTAGAGCAGTGACGTGAGAGCCTTGACTGTAGCCATTTACAGCGACGCCTTTATTGCAATCTACAGGCACGTCATTTCGATGGCCAAACATGTTGTTATCATCTTGACAGAGTTGATGGAGGACACTCCCAACTGTGGAATCATCAAAGATTTTCTGACTCTTTCTTTCAAATCCTTGGCAGCCATCAATGTATCCCATGCTGGCATCATCGTAGTCAGCTGTCACTGCAACATATCCTCTTGCTGCCATTTCCTTCATAAAAACTGTGTCTCTATCATCAAAGTCCCCTGATATTGTACCATCGACATAGACATATAGTGGACACTTGCTCTTCATGTTACATTTTTCAGGATCCCAATACATATAAAAGCAATCTCCAGTCGAGCTGCCGTACTGACCAGACCGAACCGGAGATAGATTTGTTGCATCTGGATAAGGGCATACAGTGTCAGGTCTCAGCATCCTATCTTGCTCCCACCATGTTGTGTCGTCAACAGGCTCGTGCCTTGTGAGAGCTTCGTCGCTGCCACGAAGGTTTGCAACATCCTCAGTGGCGTTTGAGGAGGCGAGGCCCAGCAAAGAGATTAGAATGAACACCAGCGCTCTAGACCACATCATGCTAGATTGGATTGTGCAGATAATGTTCATGTCATGCAAGAAGTATGTACTCTGTGTCGTTCAGATGTCTTACTTGGCCCGTTCAAGTACTGTTCTCACCATTCGATATCATACCTGGCTGGCCCGTTCATATCATTTCAAAGCCGAAAAGTACCAATTCCTCTGTATGTATGACAAAATTTAAGCTTATGTCACTAAGTCTACTTGTGAAACCTGAGACCCTCTCTCCTACTGGACAAGCAGCGTAAGACAATATCTTCTTCATTGCACATCTTATCTCGCCCTCATGACCATGAGCTGAGGAGCAGAAAGCAATAGGTCCTCATTATCGCAGCACGCTTCGGCGATTCCTCCTTCCTCCCAATCCGACACAATACAAGACATCCACATTACAAAGGACTGGTGTTGGTCCGCTGGATTGCAAGACGTTGTCATCGCCCTCTATTTAAGACGAGTTCATATATTCATATGTTGTGCTCTCGGCTCTTCGTCGAACCATCCAGAAGATACCAGTCGCCATGAAGATGGAAGATTCGCCAGTTGCATTCACAGCAATACTCAAAATTACACGACTCTACCAGGAGGAAATGTATTTGTCGATCTACCTGGCTCTTGCATACAAAACCATCCATCATCACAAACAAAAGGTGACCATTACATCATTACATCTTTTGAAGTCTTAAACTGGTTGAATGGTCTCTTCTTCGTGCAATCTAATCTCCAACTCAAAACTATGAGCTAACCTGACGTACGATAAGTATTCTGTTAACTTTTACAATCATATTCTTAGGTAGGTAGATGCCAGGTGAGGAGGCGAAATCGATTGTTGCCTTCTTAATGGTCATGCGAACCTTCAGCAAAGCCCGACAGGGGTTCTCAATGGTGTGCACTTAAGTAGCTATCTATGCATTCTGCAAATGTGGAACATGCATGGACATTGCCTTAGCCTATGCAAGCCACAACGTAAACATATGTTGCTATTCATTATGATTCAACTGCAAGCGAGTTAATTGGCAGGATACGTGGGTTGAATGAATGGGCACGACTTTCATCGAAGAGAGAAGACTTGAGAACGAAGACAATGTTACCGGAGAGTCCTCTGTCATGTGGCTTTGTTAATATTAGATGGACGAAGCATCCGAGCACGATGAGAAGATGTTCTATTTCAGTCTACTACTGCTACACTACTATGTTACTGATACTGCTCAAGAGAATGTTTCATCAAAAACCTAAATTGTCTCCATACAGTGCAATGGAACCTTCACGAAAATTGGGGCCTTATCCTTAGATGGAGTCACGATGAAGCTTGCCAAGCTTCCGTGCTCTGAATGCAGCTCTCCTTGTCTCAACCAATGAAGCCATTGCGATGATATCCCATCCGGAAGTCTCACAAGCATAAGGATTCATCGCTTGCCTTTCTTGTTCTCGTAGCACTGCTCGGACGCATCGTCGTCTACAGGCCATAACCCCGTAAGCAGTCTCTGGAGTAAGGAGATGCTCGATGCCAATCAAACAGTCATTGAGTGCGCTGTCATCTCCAGAGTAACTGACAGGAACTCCAGCAGAAGCCATAGCTCGAACCTTGAGGGCGGACTTCCGGTTGGCGAGCTTCATTCGGGAATAGTCTGACTCGTTGTACCAGAGATCGCGTCGATGAGCGTCTTCGTTGTCATCGAGGCGGGGAACAATGTGCAGCTTCGCCGTATCGGCAAAGTGTATCGATCTCTTTGATCGGCTTCGATGGGTGCTGGGGAAGTCCACGATGAGCTCGTCTGCCATTGCTGCCATGATGTTCAATATTACTTTACACTTTACTCCTTTTATGAGCACACTACTCATTGGCATGCAGGGATGGACTTGATGCCCGCATAGTATTTAGCAGATGCCCTCAGGTTCTGTGCAGCTGTTAAACGTAAAAATATGTAGGGTATGTGGTAATGGTGAAGGGAGTTCGCACGGGGGTTCTTACTTTGTCATACTGCCTGGGATCCTTTGTTTTTGCGGTATCCATAAGTAGAGTTATCCATCCGCGCAAAAGTTTGTGGTATCCAAAGACATAGAGTTATCCATCCACGCAAAAGACAAGGGTGCGTGGAGTAATGGAGAATGTGAAGGGAGAGTTCGCATGGGAGTCCCACTCAGGGAACAATGTAAGCTTATTAACTGACCCACTTGGGACCACTTGCCTTTACATCCTAGCAATACGTGGTCACGATCAGATTACTGCAACAAAATGAAGCAAAGAAGGCAGCAGTACATTTGTTGCCACACTTTGTATCTGGAAAATCAGAGTATACCTCCTGGAGTTTCTTAGTAATTCGCAGCTTTTACTCTTGATCGTCATATCATCAATTATCGATTGCTAGTAACTTCGTGAAACAAATGTTCTCATCTATTGTTGGACCCTTGACGCATCCAAAAGGTTTATATATCAATATCGTCTTGTCCGCTTAACCTGGTATCATCGTAAGTGGAGCTGTTCAGACCAACCTTGTGAACATGCGCCGCGCTTAATTTGCCGTCTTCTTTTGGCTTGCATAGAGTTTCACTTAAGCAAAACTTCCAAAAAGAATAGATACGAAGACAATAGAAGTAGCTAGCGATTATGATCAATATCAATTAGTTAAGGAAGGAGCTTTATACATCCTCAAAGCCAGACTTGAATATAATCGTGCGCCGGCCATGCCGCGTATACTGGTTATCATCCACGATGGCGATGGTACTTACGATATCCAGTAAAAATAGAAAACTCTCCACTTAGATGTATGCTCATATGAATATGCAAACACTGAGTTGCTGAAGCAATATATACATTACTCTCCAACCTTCATGACCAGTTTGCCTTTAACATGTCCACTACCTACCATGTCAATATATCCTCCTTTCTCAACAGCATTCTTCCAATCACTCTTGTCTTCCTCCCAAGCATCTGACAACGGAGCAGTAACCCTGCCTTGTTTAATTGCTTCGAGTATACTGCACATTTCACTCGCTTGATCAATGTAGTAACCACAACGAATCGAAGAAAACACCGTCTCGGTGCATACTGTACCACATTTGAAGAAGACAAAGCTCATGTCGAGTGCTTTGATACCCTCTCCAGCCACAACTAAACAAATCTTTCCGTACGGTCGCAAAACTTCTGCCAAAGATGCAAATATTGCAGTTGTCGGCTCAGCAAGACAAATTATTGAATCACAACTTCCCTTCGGACCTGTTCCCAGCTTTGTCTCATCTTCATTGTGAGAAATTGTTGCATCTGCCCCCATTTTGATGCACCAATCATTCGACTCTTGCGATCCGGTCGTACAGAATATTTCAATTTTTGAACCATACACCGACCGTGCCAACTGTGTCGCCCAGCTTCCGACACCTCCAGCTCCTCCCACTATCAATAGACGATGTTTTTCACCTGAAGGAGATGGCATCATCGGCGTTACCAATCCATTGTTGCTATTTGATACCGGCAATCCAACCTTTTCCAGACATTCCAACGCAGTTACACCCGCCACCGGAATACACGCCGCTGCTTCCAAAGGGACACCATCTGGAATAACCGTCACAAGACGACGATCTACCACATTGTACTGAGCATAACTTCCATCATTTCGTGGATCGGCGAGGAAACAGACTTGTTTATGCAGCAATTGTTGTTCATTTTCTGTAGCATCGGGACTTATAGATTCGACGGTTCCTACTCCACCATAGCCAACAATAAAGCATCCAGAAGGAGTAGGCGTCCCATCCGGTTTCATGTTCAGTTTGTGATGATCGACGGGGTTTAGATCGGTGTAGAGTACCCTGATGAGTAGATCGGTTGGTTTCGTTGGGGTTGGCTTGGGATGGTCGGTGGAGAATGCAAGATTTTGGTGTCCGAATTTGGATGTCCCTAGAACTTTCATCATGGTTATTGGAGGTCGTGCTGTTTCCTGCTTTTGTCTGTCGGATGTTTAGCTGTGCTCAGTGGAGGTCGTGCTATTGCTTCGTCAAGGTGTGCTCGTTTTGCTGTGTGCTCATTGAGGTTCGGGCTTCTCTGATCTCGACTGTCTGTGACCGGTGAGTGCCGGACACCGATGCGAACCCTTCGCTTCTTTATTTTGTTTGGGAGCTCTAAATATGACCCCAAGTCACCGCGACCCGCGACTTCTGAACGAGAAAGGCCTTTTGGCGGGCGCGCGGTAATAGAAATTTGGCGCCGCACAGCTGTCGCGGAATAAAACACACACAATCACGATCTCTTCCACACACAACGCAAGCTAAAGGGCCATGCATCCAGAGGCCATCCGGGGCAATTGACGAAGAAGGGCCACAACGCATCGATTCGAAAGTGCGAACCGAAGGACCTGCCACGGACAACCTGCAGTTATTTTAAACACAACATCGATATTGTATCAGGAATGGAAGAAGAACGAAGCACCGCCGAAACATCACCCGCCGCAGCCATGACCGCCGCGGATGACTCCGACGATGTGTGTTCGGAAGAAGAACTCCTCCAAGGCCTTCGAACTGCACTAAAGCACAAGACAGATAGAAAGAAGGCAAACATCCTACTCTCGCCAAAGAGGCGTGATGAGTTGCTCGAAGAATCATTCCCCAAGACAAATCACCGGGAGGGTGACACGGCCAAGGAACTCACCGAATATGACTATGCTGCATTGCGAACCGGTTTGCATGAGGTGATCCAATCGGACGTGAAGGAGAAGATGGCCCTCTTGCAGGATCAACTGTCTGAATATCACTCCGTCCTTGAGGATGTGATTGCTTTCAAGAGCCGCTGTGAACGACTAGAGCAAGATAAGAAAGATCTTGTGTCACTTTGTCGTGATGTTTGTCAAGTCCGTGATGATAAGATTGTGCTTTTAGAGAAGGAGCTTGCGCAGCTACGGAATGAACGACGCAGCAGCAGCACCCGCCGCAGCAGCAGCAGTTCTGATTGGGTATCTTCTATCATCAGTGGTGGAGGTGAGAGTGGTAGCGAGGGCCAATCGCACGGTCATCGTCCTCAACGCAATCATCGCCACCCACATCCGGCACCGGCATTACCGTCCACACCACAAATGCTCCCGAGGATGAATAACTACTTCAATGAAGCACGAAGGATCACTCTATCTCCCTCCTCTGTCCAGGCAAAGCTCAATAATCTGAGCAACACTATTGCCCTCAACACTGGAGCGCTCCGGCCGCTACCATTTCCAGGAACATCACTCACTCCTCCCATGCTTACACATGCGAATCAGCAGGGGGGGTTGAATGGCGACCTTTGCCCACCGTCTAGGGGTGAAAACAAGAGTGCAAAGAGGCACAGACATAGTTGATACTCTTGTCGACGACCTGCACTACAAGTACTCAGGTTGTGCAAGTAACTATACTAGAAGATTAAAAGAACTGTAGGGGCTCTACACATCATAAGAGGGGGGGAGTCTGCAAATGAGAGCCTCCTGATAACTAATTTCCAAGATAGTCTACTGCAAGGAAGACATAAAACACACTAGTTAGATCTATATGAATAATGAACTCTTGCTATTAAGTACATGAGAGAGAGAGGGTCGCGTGTATGAGGCTACGTGGTAATAATCTGAGAGTAGTAAATTAATTACATATGTTTGTGTGTGGATGGTGTTGGTTGAAGTAAATGTTGTACCGGTTGACGTTGTGATATTATATTTATTTCATCACTCATTCTCTGAAGCCGTTGCCGTTGAACTCATTTCATTGTTCAGCCAAGAGGCGATTCTCTTGAGGTGAAGCTCCCAAGATAGCCTCGTCTTGCGCTCAGATACATCTTGAGTTTCATTCACCTTGAGCTTAGGTTGTTTCCTATATCGCTTGTCACACCTGCACTCCTGAGGGCTTGGTTGATTGTGGCAAGAGCGTCCAAGTCGTCATCATCATTGTCTTCTTTCAATAAACAAGAGACACTTCGTTCGGGCAAAGTCATTGGAATACCTGGAGAAGGCATCATCTTGCTGTTGTTGGGCTCCAACGAGCAACGAGATGCTGATCGTACGTCTTGTCTCGCCATCTCTTGGTTCGGAAGGGCAAATTAACCCCTTTTTTAAGGGGATCGGATGGATTGCAAGTTGTACCTACTTACTTCCTCTTCTGTTGGGGGTGGTGGTTGAAGTTACAGGTTGGTCAAGTACCGCGACTTTATTGACCCTCTCGCCTCGAGAAAAACCATTGGAGAAAAACACATGCTAACCGAACGAGGAGCCCTCGCTCGACTCAGCCATCAGCACATATCATCACGACAATAAAGCAACGGCAAACGGCATGAACAAATCAACAACAAAAAACACGGACACTGCTGCTGCAGCCATCAACGCAGACTACGTTACCACTTTCACCGTCCCAACAAAAGGTGCGGCATCAACCGACGAAGCTCCAAAGCCAAAGAGAGTGATCGACACCAGAAATCTCAGCCAAGAAGACCTCAAGGCCCTCAGGAAACAAGATCCTTTTCTATACTACTCCATTCAGAGTGCACGGCGGAATGCAGCTCTTCGAAGAAGCTCAGCTGATCTGACAACTCTGCGTAATCAGGAGAAGGTCCGTAGTCGAAGAGCCTCATGTCCTTCTCGTGTTGAATCAACCATGGTAGAAAGAAAGAGCTGTATATCTTTCGAACGTTATACAGATTTGCTATTGGAAGACTGTATGGACGAGGCAGAACTATTTGGGGATGGGACCAGGGCTGATCTCGATACTGATGCATTGTTTGATCAGTTGCTTCTTCGGAACAAGCGGCAGCAGTAAAGGGTCACAAATAGGAGTATGAGTCTTTGTCACGAACGTTGCGCTCCACGATACTGTTGAATTAGAATTAAGTCTAAGTTTTCCTGTTGTACCATATATGTAGGCATACAGGAGATAGATGTTTTACAACTCCTATTCATTTCGACGTGTAAAGATATAAGTAGGGTAAACTTCCTCCTCAAACGATTTGAGGCTCGTGAATTGTGACTTCACTACATTACGTATGTTCATGTAGGTTCCAACAAACTTCGAAGTTGACAGCAACATCAATAACACACTTTACACCTCCATCAATTTGAGAGAGAGATCTAGCCTTGAAAGTTTCTTTTGAAGCACCTTACATCAACCACTACATGGTAAGTAGAACCGGGTCAGGAGCTCTTTCGCCTCTCGCTCGAAGCAAGAGAAAAGTGTTCACGCTCGGTTCTAAAAAAAATCGAGTCATTAGCAAAGGCTTCAGCGCGCGCTCGCTCCTGTGGCTTTCCTACTAATTCCGACGTACAATGCTGTGTTCAATGCAAAAGTCATTCTGAGGCTTAAACCAGCGACGCAAGCAAAGAACCAACACCACCGCCCGGACAGCAGCGCATGAGCCGCGAAGAACGAGACACAGTACAGCCCGGCCACTACCAACAAGCCATCAGCACATATGTAAGTCATAGTATCATCTCGACAATAACAATAAAGCAACGGCATGAACAACTCAACAAAAAACACCGACACGGCTGCTGCAGCCATCAACGCAGACTACGTTACCACTTTCACCGTCCCAACAAAAGGTGCGGCATCAACCGACGAAGCTCCAAAGAGAGTGATCGACACCAGAAATCTCAGCGAAGAGGACCTCAAGGCCCTCAGGAAACAAGATCCTTTTCTATACTACTCCATTCAGAGTGCACGGAATGCAGCGCTTCGAAGAAGCTCAGCTGATCTGACAGCTCTGCGTAATCAGGAGAAGGTCAGTCGAAGAGCCTCATGTCCTTCTCGGGTTGAGTCTACCATGGTAGAAAGAAAGAGCTGTATATCTTTCGAACGTCATACAGATTTGCAATTGGAAGACTGTATGGACGAGGCAGAACTATTTGGGGATGGGGCCGGGACTGATCATACCGTTGCATTGTTTGATCAGTTGCTTCTTCGTAGCAAGCGGCAGCAGTAAAGAGGGTCACAAATAGGAGTATGAGTCTTTGTCACGAACGTTGCGCTCCAAGCTACTGTTGAATTAGAATTAAGTCTAAGATTTCCCGTTGTATAGTTAGGAATACAGGATTATAGATGTTACAAACTCCTATTCATTTCGACATGTAACGTTATAGGGTAAACTTCCTCCTCGAGATTTGAGGCTCGTGGATGCGACTTCACTACACTATATATCATGTAGGCTCCAACAAACTTCGAAATTGACAGCAACATCAATAACACACTCTACACCTGAACTTCTCTAGGTAGAGAGAGAGAACTAGCCTTTTACAGCTGCTCTACCACCACCAGAGCAAAGAACTCAAGCCAAACAACCACCTCGCTGGGATCAAGGGCGCTCTGTCGCTTCATTCGTTCGATAGAGATATGGGGTTAACCATAATCGTAAGTACTGAGTGACAGATGGGCGGACTGGATTTGGGACTAACTTCAACTAAGTAAGTATATGCAATCTCTAAAATCAAAGTGTTGAAGAACTCCCACTTAGGGTAAATTAAATTTACCGACCCTTGGCTGGGTAGTACCGCGCGTGACTTAAACCCTCCTCGGGTCTTTGTGGCCCTCAGACTAAACATTTTGTGCTGCTTCACGATCATTTTCTGGATCAGCCCCCGCCAAAGTCATTGGTGTCATTGCATTGATCAGAGCATTTCATTTTCGGTCATAAAACACTGAAAAGCAATCATAAACAAGCAATCATATCATCTCAACAATAGTCCATCACAACCATGGCCTCCGTGCACACCTACGACAAGTCCTCCCAACGCCACGTCCTCCCCCTCCGCCCAACAATCAAAGACTACGCATGGGGCATCCGCGGCCTCGACTCTCGCGTAGCCCGCTTCGCACTTGAAAGTGGTGTCATTGACGAAGTCGATCCAGATTCCCCCTATGCTGAATTGTGGCTGGGGACCCATCCTTCTGGACCGACGACATTACGGGATGGAACTACGCTGGAATCGGTAGTGGGTGGTCAACTTCCCTTTTTGTTCAAAATCTTGTCGGCTGGCAAGGCATTGTCGATTCAAGCACATCCTTGCAAAGATGGTGCCAAGCGCCTCCATCTCGAAAACCCAACAAATTACGGGGACGACAATCACAAACCCGAATTAGCCGTGGCACTCACCCCATTCGAAGCCATGTGCGGCTTTCGTCGCCTCGAAGAAATTGCCATTCTGATCAAAAAACACCCCGAATTCGCCGCATGCATTTCCAACGAGGCCAAACTCGCCATCTTTCTCTGCTCACGTGACGAAGATGACAAGAAGAAGGCACTCCGAATGCTATTCCAATCGTTCATGTCGTGTCCTGTCGAAACGTCACAGGTGCAACTCAAAAAGTTACTCAAGAGGTTGCAAAAGGAACAATCGGTCGATCATGTCCATCCACATGAGGAACCACCGTGGGAACGAAAGTGTGCCCGTGCCATATTGAGATTGGCACAGCAATTCCCCGGTGATTCTGGTGCCATGGCTCCCTTTTTGTTGAATTACTTGTTGATTGCACCAGGGGAGAGTTTTTACATGGCTGCGAATGAACCACATGCCTATGTCGCTGGGGAGATTATTGAGTGTATGGCTTGTAGTGATAATGTGGTGAGGGCGGGTTTAACACCGAAATTTAAAGATGTGGATAATTTGGTCAACATGTTGACGTATTCGATGGGTGGACCGACGATTAATGCAGGTACTCCGGCGTATGGTGATGATCGTATCATGAGGTATACTCCCCCCACGGGGGAATTTGAAGTGATGATTATAACGTGTAATCCGGGGGAAGATATTACATTGCCGGCATTGAGTGTTCCTGCGATATTTGTCGTGTTGGAAGGGTCGGGGAATACGGATAATGAGGAGGGGCAGCGGTTGGTGATGAGGCCTGGAAGGTCGTATTATATGCCGGAGCATTGTCCTCAGTTGACACTTGCTGTGAATGATTCGAAGAGGGGGCCGCTAAGGATTGCGTTGGCGCATGAGAATCAGCATTTGGATGAGCCTACTTTGGCGTGTGCGGAGGATTCGAAGCAGTGGGGTGGGGAGTTTGCTTTGCCGACTCCTACCTCTAATCCTGGTACACCGAGGAGTCCGAATAAGTATGTGGGGGTGAGGGAGCTGAATTTAAAGCCTGGTGTCACGGTGCCCTTCAAGGTGCCCAAGTTGTAAGAATGGGGGAGATTGTTGGATGAATGATTGGGGAAGGGGAAAGAAATGAGATGCTGGGGAATGCATCTTTGATCATCTGGGGGCTAAAGAGATTTGTAACTTTATTAACTAACTAAACAAGATTGCCTTAACATTAGCTGTCATGATGAAGGTATATATGATACTTGATCTTCTAGAGTGAATGAGGAGATGGCCTAGAGAGTCGCGTGTTGCAAGCGGGTGTATATCAGTGAATCAGAGCTGAAAGTATGGATTAGAATGAGACTTTACTCATATCTTAGTCCTAACAAAGATAGGTTCCACTTCCAACGGTTTCTTCCACGACTCTTGATCCCCCGTTGAGTTCTGTGTAGACGAGCACTCATCATCATCGTCTTCCTCCTCCTTGCCTTCTGCTACTGAATCCTGCTTCTTCTCCTCTCTTAGTGGTACACCCTCCGTTATCCTACCTTTACGAGATGAAAAGTCGGAACTCTGTAATGACCTAATACTCCCACCACCACCACTACTACTTCCACTCGCTCCATTCCGTCCACTAAGTCTACTTAAATCGCTAAGATTGCTACAACTACCAACACTATTCTTCTTCCACTGTCGATTCTCATCACTCAATCTTTGATTTTCCGACTGCAATTTCTCACAGAGACTCATCCATTCCCGTTCTTTTCGCTTGGAGGATTCCATTTGTGTGGCAAGAGTTGTTTGTAGTTCCAGTAGTTGGAGTTGTATTTTGGAGTTGTTGTTGTTGTTGTTGTTTGGAATCGTTAGTGACTGTGATAGTTGTTGTTGCTGCGAGGGAGTGGAGATGAGTGTTGTACTTCCGGACTTTGCTTGGGACCAACTTGTTGAGATGGGTGATGATTGGGCTGCTGTTGGTGTCGGCGTCGTTGTTCTTGGTGTCGGTTGAGCTGATGATGGTGGTGGTGTTATCTCCTCCTTGAGTGGGTTTGCTACCGAAAAGGATGAAAAGATGGTAGAGGTAGCAGTCTTATACGACATGCTAAGTTGACGAAGGCTACTACTCAACACATTCGGTTCTTCATCAATCGAAGGTGGCTGTTGTTCTCCATCATATTGATCACGATTCAACCTCCTCCAATGACTGCTCCTACTATTCATACTACTCGACATCACCATCTTTTCCTCCAACTCCTTCTTCTCACCAAGAGCACGATTCAATTTAGACGACAATTCATCAATAATGGTACGTTGGTTGGCAACTTCCAGTTTTAATGCAATGATTGCATCAATTTCTCCAGCGCTGTATTCCTCAGATTGATCATCCCCATTTGACGAGTTGGAAGTGTTGGATGTTGTAATTGTTGGTCGATGTTGAGGATGATTATTTGATGATGATAATCGTGGTGGTAAGGAGGGTGGTAGCTCACTTGGCATTTTCAATTCAAACTCCCCACTAGATATGTTTCCCCCCTGCACCACCTGCTGATCTTCAGAAACATTCCTTTTACTCCCATACAACCGTTCCTTATGATTGAGAACACTACTCACACCAAATGAAATATTCCCCAAACTATGTAAACTCCCTGAACTTTTATGACTTGCATCCAACATCCCTCCAACATCGGTATTACTCTTCTTGGCCAAAGCGAGCATTTCATTCATAGTCTGCTGCATCTGATCCATCCCATCATAATCATTGGTATTGGTAGTTTGCACAGTTTGATCATCGCTGTCTTCTTCTCCTCCTAAAAAGTCTAAATTGAGCATGGTGATTTCCGAAGTGACCGTGCCATCATTCCCTGATAGTGAATTGGTGCTTTTGTGGTGAAAGTCGATTGTACGTGGTGGTTGATATCGAAGTGTGTCTTGTTGTTGTTGGGCGATGGTGGTGTTGTTATTGAGATGGGGTAATTCCTGATGGAGGGCTTGCACCATAGTGCCCTTTTTATCAGCAGTGGTGGCTGCGGCTGTGGGTGCTCCTCGCTTGGTTCGGACCACTTGTACATCACGACCTGATGCCCTGTTGGTTGAATAACGAGGAGGCATGCGGTGGTCATCTCTATCATTATTGTTGCTATTGTTGTAACCCAAGTCTTCACGGCGAAAGGAGCCGAGAGCCATGGCCATAAGATTTTGCAATCCTGCAGCTGCTGGAAGACGCTGCTGCTCTTGTGCTGATGATGCCATCCTGCTGTGATAGTTGCCGGCTGTCCTCTAGAGCTGATGGTGCGCGGTGTGCCTATCGATGCTGCTAAGATCTTATATCTATACTTATTGGCGAAGTATTGCATGCATCATTGAGGACATCAAACCCAGGTGTTTTTCGTGAGTTTGTCATGTCAGGGTTCTCTTTTTGTTTGCAGCAGCCTCTGTCATGATAGTCGTGGAAAGTCCCTTTTTTGTCGCTTCATTCACACAGTCATTAGTTTGCACGAGCTCATTTTCCCCGGGTCATTAACCTGCTTACACAACGGTTCACGCCCTCACATCATGTCTCTCGTATTTTTTCGTATCCTTTCACTAAAAACAGGAGGAAAAGTCCTTCTGAGCTGAAGTTCTGAACGATCGTGACAAAATAAGGATAAGTTTCTCATAAAGGCCTTAGTTCATTCAATTCCGACGCGGGTACTAGGCCCTTGGTGGTACTCAAATTTCCATATGACACAAGGCCTACTTGAATTCCTACGTGGTAATGTGGTACTCAAAGGTTTACCGACAATCAAAAAATGCGAACCTAAATTCCTGGTATGTAATTGTGTTCGTCAACAGGTACCGCGTATTCGACTTCTTTTGATTTAATTGGCCTATCTTCGTTTCCTCATAGATATCGAGAGTTAACCCGCAAATTTGATTCAGTCTCTGTTAAAAATATACCCCATTGAAATTACTGCAAGGATATATCATTATTGTCATTTATTCTACAGTTTTGCTTGAAGAGGGCTACACTTAATCATATCTATACTTTCAATTTTGAAGGTAGGGTTTCTATATTTGACCGATCAGGCCAAATTCAATCTAATTAAAATATTCCTCAAGTCTATTTTGTCGTCTATCGATGTTTTGCATGGAATACACTGCGAACCGAACGCAGCGAGCACCTGTTGACTATGGTAGAATGTGAACCGCCGTCATAAAAGCAGCGATAAGTACATCATAGACAAACGAAAGCATGGGGGATGATGACAACTCGAAGGAGCCCTCTGCCTGTCTGAGGCTGAGAAAAGAGCAAGACAAGGAGGAGGAACGAGAGAGACTGGAGGAACACTCAAACTCATCATCATCTACTTCAACATTGGACGACTTCTTATCATTATCACCAACGCCGCTATCATCGTCACTCTACTCATCGATGCAGCTCCCTACTGCATGTCTAAACGAACACGACGGCTGCGATGAGGCTGAGCTAATTGCCCGAGCAAAGCGATGTGAGGAAATCATGAAACTATCGCAGCAGGCAATAGACGCTGAAGCTGCAAGAGTCAAGGCTGCCAACATCAAGCCGCTGGTATGGGCGAAGCCTACGTTTGAGATCGATCCTCCTGCGGCTGATACTACTACTACTGATGATGATGATGTAGCCGCTGGCGCTGATGCTGATGCTGACGAGACACAAGCAGAAGAGTCACGTGAAGCAGACAAGTTGGGAAAGCGCAAGGGAAGTCCGACAAACACCTCACAACCCTATTCTTCGTATCATCTAGAGAGACTCTCCTACAAGCCAAGGCGGAAGTTGACTCGTGAAGAAGTGCAAGCCTTTGCCGAGTTTACTGATAAATGGATGCCATCTGCGAAACGAATATCTGCTGGGAGTGGAAACGATGATGAAGAGGAGTCGGAATAGGCAGAAACGTCTGGCGAGGGTGCTGCTTCTGCTTCTGCCTCTTCTTAGTATAGCTGTAGAATACCTTGCTCTACTATAGAGTAGAGACTAGTAGTATAATTGCTAATAAGCTAGTTTTATGTGTAGAAGCTTCTTCCCTGGTATAGTTCATGGCCATCTACACCTAGCAGCATGGACAACGAAATAGTTGTTCAGGGGTACTTATTAGATTACAGCAGTGTTATTGTAACAAACTTTGATGTACTGTTTACTGTCTACTTTCATTATATGACATAAAAGATGGGTCTTCTTTTAGAAACCTTTTCTTACCTAACTATACCTCGTGTTCGAATATATATACACATACTTAAGTGGAGAAACGATTAGCTACGTTTGTGCCTCTTTGTTCTCCTGTCCTACTCGTCAAATCTTCCCTGTTGATTCACCTGAGTAAACATGATAGAAGCAATCGATGCTTCAAATCCATTGTCAAAGACATTGTTGCTACAGATCGATCATCTCTTTTGTAATACTTGTTAGAGATAGAGGACAAATAAATCCCTTGTGTTTGCTTGAGTCTGTGTGTTATCTACTGGTTTCGATCCGCTGGCTGCATCTTTTCATGCTAAGGAACTATTGTATTGTACCGAACACCGAACACTACTTTCCAGGTCTTTCATTCAAACTTGAGTGATTCGATTCTAAGCAGGCATACATATTTCTAAGTATGCGGTTTTCAAAGAAGAAGCGAGAGACTGCGCTGCCTGGAGATATTCAGATGTCGTGCAACTTTTTGTCGTGCAACTCGTCGTGCATTTTTTAAATGGGAAACTACTGCAAATGAGACCGTGGGGGGTGATGAACGGATCGATGTACATTTACGCCCGGCACCCAAGCCCAAACTTCTGTCGCATCTCGGCCAGTACATGTGACGTATATGCCACGTCGATCTACCACAAACATGTTTAGTTCCTCTGTAGCATTCTGGTACAAAATCTGCGTAGGAAATCTTAGCCAAAAAGAACCGTTTTTGATGATGCCCACCATGGTGAAATAATAGGGCACTATTGCCTCTCTTTTCAGTCTATTTCTTACAATTTTGGAGAGATCTTGCAGCTGTATTAATGTTAACGAACGCATAATTAATGTATTCGAGTTTTACTTAGCTTCTAAGCCTATTACAGTGCCATTAGATCAATAAATATCATTCAACATCACTCAAAACAAATTACATAGTGTAAAATCGCATTCAATCCACTGAGATCCGTTAATACTGTGCTATGAGGCAGCCAGCTGATTGTTACATTTATCATGACATGTTTGAAGGGTTGAGAGTTGTTTCAAAGCTTCGTCTGCAGCGCAACTGGACGAGATGTCAACGGCCGTAAATATATTTTTTGAACGCAAGAACGCCCGTTTCACCGCAGATAACAGCGCATTAACGGCAGCAGTAAGGTCCTTGTGCCTAATTTCGGATATACGGTGAATAATCCCATTTCGTATCGTCAAACCATGTTCGAAATGCCCTATGAGGGGAGGAGAGATGAAAGGAGATCATTACATAAGATGTGCAAGTAATAAATTGTAATATATTTGCAATAATTCACCTATTTTCGACCGGTCTTTCACGTTCACACGCATCAGGGATAGGGGAAGGCCGTAGAAATACAATCGCAAGCATAATTGTTGTGTTATCGGAGTATGAGGGCGGGTAATAGGTTGCGGAAAACTCATCATTGTCATCGCCATTTTCAAAAAATGACAGTTGCTTGATGGTAGACAAACGGCTAATTTGGCGAGAATTGGTGACGACCTCTGGCATCCCACTTTGAGATGCGACAGGCGTCGAGGGCGTCGGGTGCCGGGCGGGCCGGGCGTAGGTAAGATAGAAGGCAGCGCTTGTAACGACTTCTGTGCTATCAACCATGTGTTACGTGGTCACTTTTAGTGTTGCACGACGAGTTGCACGACAAAAAGTTGCACGACATCTGAATATCTCCGCTGCCTGGGATGCGGGAGCTTGAGTCTCGAAGAAGGAATAAGGCTGTTTAGGCCTATTCTTCTCTCTTTCATTTTCACATAGGCCGGCCTGTCAGGTCATTGAATTTACCCCGTCGTGATCAGCACTTCTCTGCAAGGATAAATGAGGACACTATGTATGTAAGTCAATTATGTTTATAAAAGGGCTACAATTATTGAGATGTACACTTCTATTTTTGAAATAGGGTGAAATTAGGTTCTGAGTTGATGTCGGTTCTACATTTGACCGATAGGCCGTCTCAATTTCTCATGGCTGATGTTGATGGAAATATGTACATACTTACTTAATACCTACATTATGAAGTGCGAACCAGCGACTGCCAGCCACAACAACAAGGACGAACAGCACCACAGTCAAGAGACAGCGGTTAAACATAAAACAAGCGAGATCATGGGGGATGACAACAACTCGAAGGAGCCCTCTGCCTGTCCGAGGGAAGAGCATGACAAGGAGGAGGAACGAGAGAGAATGGAGGAACATTCAAACTCATCATCATCTACTTCAACATTGGACGACTTCTTATCATTATCACCAACGCCGCTATCATCGTCACTCTACTCATCGATGCAGCTCCCTACTGCATGTCTAAACGAACACGACGGCTGCGATGAGGCTGAGCTAATTGCCCGAGCAAAGCGATGTGAGGAAATCATGAAACTATCGCAGCAGGCAATAGACGCTGAAGCTGCAAGAGTCAGGGCTGCCAACATCAAGCCGCTGGTATGGGCGAAGCCTACGTTTGAGATCGATTCTCCTGCGGCTGATACTACTACTGATGATGATGATGTAGCCGCTGCTGCTGCCGCTGACGAGACACAAGCAGAAGAGCCACAAGCAGAAGAGACACGTGAAGCAGACAAGTTGGGAAAGCGCAAGGGAAGTCCGACAAACACTCCACAACACTATTCTTCGTATCATCTAGAGAGACTCTCCTACAAGCCAAGACGGAAGTTGACTCGTGAAGAAGTGCAAGCTTTTGCCGAGTTTACCGATAAATGGATGCCATCTGCGAAACGAATATCTGCTGGGAGTGGAAACGATGATGAAGAGGAGTCGGAATAGGCAGAAAAACGTCAGGCGAGGGTGCTGCTTCTGCTTCTGCCTCTTCTTAGTATAGCTGTAGAATACCTTGCTCTACTATAGAGAATAGTATAATTGCTCATAAGCTTGTTTTATGTGTAGAAGCTTCTTCCCTGGTCTATACTTCATGGCAGCATCTACACCTAGCAGCATCGACGACGGAATAGTTGTTCAGGGGTATTAGATTTCAGCAGTGTTATTGTTATAAACTTTGATGTACTATTTACTGCCTACTTTCAATATATGACTATAAAAGTTGGATCTTCTTTTAGAAACCTTTTCCTACCCCAACTACCTCATGTTAGAATATATACGCATAGACTTAAGTAGAGAAACGATCAGCTACGTTTGTGCCTCTTTGTCTTCTTGTGCTCCTATTCCACTCGTCAAATCTTCCCAGTTCATTCATCTGGGGAAACCTGATTGAAGCATCGATGCTTGAAATGGTGTTTGATCGATTGCCTCCCTTGTCAAAGACATTGTTGCTGCTGATCGATCATCTCGTTTGTAATACTTGTTAGAGATAAGTAGAGGACAAATAACTGTTTGCTCTGTGTGAGTCTGTGTGTTTCGATCCGCTGCATCTTTTCATGCTAAGTAATAAGGAACTATTATTGTACCGATACATCTAACACTTTCCGGGAGCTTTCCGGGTCTTTCATTGATTTGGTCTCAAGTCTCAACGTGCGTGTGAAGAAAATTAAAACGCGGTTTAGGCCTATTCCGTAGCCGGCCTGTCATGGTCATTGTATTTACCCCGTCGTGATCTGCACTTCTCTGCAAGGATATATTATTTCATAATTCGACAATTTGTAAGTCAATTATGTCTACAAAAGGGTTAGAATTATTGAGATATACACTTCTATTTTTGAAGATAGGGTGAAATTAGGTTCAAAGTTTGAATGTCCGGTTCTACGTTTGTCCGATAGGCCGTCTCTTTATGTCAGGCATGTTGATGGACATCAGTACTTACTTTTACGTACATGCAATATTATGATGAAGTGCGAACCAGCGACCACCAGCCATGCAACAACAAGGACGAACAGCACCGCAGTAAAGAGACAGCAACATAAAACGAGCGAGAGCATGGGGGATGATGACAACTCGAAGGAGCCCTCTACCTGTCTAAGGGAAGAGCACGACAAGGAGGAACGAGAGAGAATGGAGGAACACTCATCATCATCTACTTCAACATGGGACGACTTCTTATCATTATCACCAACGCCGCTATCATCGTCACTCTACTCATCGATGCAGCTCCCGACTGCGTGTCTAAATGAACACGACGGATGCGATGAGGCTGAGCTAATTGCCCGTGCAAAGCGGTGTGAGGAAATCATGAAACTATCGCAGCAGGCAATAGACGCTGAAGCTGCAAGAGTCAGGGCTGCCAACATCAAGCCGCTGGTATGGGCGAAGCCTACTTTTGAGATCGATTCTCCTGCGGCTGATACTACTACTGATGATGATGATGTAGCAGCTGCTGCTGCCGCTGACGAGACACAAGCAGAAGAGCCACAAGCAGAAGAGTCACGTGAAGCAGACAAGTTGGGAAAGCGCAAGGGAAGTCCGACAAACACTCCACAACACTATTCTTCGTATCATCTAGAGAGACTCTCCTACAAGCCAAGACGGAAGTTGACTCGTGAAGAAGTGCAAGCCTTTGTCGAGTTTACCGACAAATGGATTCCATCTGCGAAACGATGATCTACTGGGAGTGGGAATGATGACGAAGAGGAGTCGGAATAGGAAGAATCGTCAGGCTATGGTGCTGCTTCTGCTTCTGCCTCTTCTTAGTATAGCTGTAGAATACCTTGCTCTACTATAGAGAATAGTATAATTGCTCATAAGCTTGTTTTATGTGTAGAAGCTTCTTCCCTGGTCTATACTTCATGGCAGCATCTACACTTAGCAGCATGGACGACGGAATAGTTGTTCAGGGGTATTAGATTTCAGCAGTGTTATTGTTATAAACTTTGATGTACTATTTACTGCCTACTTTCAATATATGACTATAAAAGTTGGGTCTTCTTTTAGAAACCTTTTCCTACCCCAACTACCTCATGTTAGAATATAAACGCATAGACTTCGAGAAACGATCAGCTACGTTTGTGCCTCTTTGTCTTCTTGTGCTCCTATTCCACCACTTGTACGAGTTAGTCAAATCCTCCCTGGTCAGGGGAAACATGATAGAAGCAATCGATGCTTGAAATCCATTGTCAAAGACATTGTTGCTAGTGATCGATCTCTTTTGCTTATGTAATACTTGTTATTGTTAGAGATAGAGGACAAATAACTCCTACTTACGTGTTTGGTGTTTATCTGTGTGTTACGTTGTGCTGCATTTGTCCTTTCTCAACGAACTGCCGAGCACTTTCTGGGTCTTTCAAACTTGAGTGATTTGTGAAGCTGACTATATATGTGCGATTCTCACAGAAGAGAAGCAAGAGACCTGGTAAGTACTTAAAGTAAGTGAATTTCATGTAAGCTCTAGAGAGAGAGCTGTTTTAGGCCTTCTTTTTATCTTCCCTCTATGTAAATAGGTATGTAGGCCTAAGTACTTACCTACATGTGGCCTGTTCATTGTTCATTGAATTCACCCCATCGTGATCTGCACCTTGAGGTATCATTATATAACACTAAACGTAAGTCAAGTATTTTTACTAAAAGGGTTACGATTATTGGGATCTGCAATTCAAATTTTGAAGGTAGGGTGTAATTTGGGTACAAGTTTGTCCGATGCATAGGCCCAACGAAACAGATCAATAACCGTGGGATGTCTATTTTTGTCACAAAGTTGATGTTGATGCAATTGCAGGAGAAAAAGTGTGTAGAAAATAACTCTAGGCCTCTTTCTCTAGGTAAAGTGCGAACCAGCGACCGCCAGCCATGCCACAACAAGGACGAAAGCACCAGAAGCAGGAGAAATGAACCACAGCCAAGAGACAGCGGTTAAACATAAAACAAGCGAGAGCATGGGGGATGATGACAACTCGGAGGAGACCGCCCGTCTGAGGGAAGGGCATGAAAAGAAGAAGGAGGAGGATGGATGTGCCCTGGAGATGATGACGGAACCCTCATCGTCTTCAACATTGGACGACTTCTTATCATTATCACCAACTCCGCTATCATCGTCACTCTACTCATCGATGCAGCTCCCGACTGCATGTCTAAACGAACACGACGGATGCGATGAGGCTGAGCTAATTGCCCGTGCAAAGCGGTGTGAGGAAATCATGAAACTATCGCAGCAGGCAATAGACGCTGAAGCTGCAAGAGTCAAGGCTGCCAACATCAAGCCGCTGGTATGGGCGAAGCCTACTTTTGAGATCGATTCTCCTGCGGCTGATACTACTACTGATGATGATGATGTATCCGCTGCTGCTGCCGCTGACGAGACACAAGCAGTAGAGCCACACACAGAAGAGACACGTGAAGCAGACAAGTCGGGAAAGCGCAAGGGGAGTCCGACAAACACCCCACAACATTATTCTCCGTATCATCTAGAGAGACTCTCCTACATCCCAAGGCGGAAGTCGACTCCTGAGGAAGTGCAAGCGTTTGTCGAGTTTACCGACAAATGGATTCCATCTGCGAAACGAAGATCTACTGGGAGTGGCAACGATGATGAAGAGGAGTCGAAAGGGGAAGAGGTAGAGGAAGAATCGTCTGGCGACGGTGCTGCTTCTGCATCTTCCTCTTCTTAGCATAGCTGTGTCATTTCATTCCTTGCTCTACTATAGAGTAGAGAATAGTATAATTGCTCATAAGCTAATTTAATGTAGAAGCTTCTTGCCTGGTCTATACTTCATGGCAGAACCTACACCTAGCAGCATCGACGACGGAATAGTTGTTGAGGGGTATTAGATTTCAGCAGTGTTATTGTAACAAACTTTGATGTACTGTTTACTGTCTACTTTTATATATGACATAAAAGTTTGGTCTTAGATAGAAGCCTTTTCTTACCTAACAACCTAATATTAGAATTAGAGAAACGATCAACTACGTTTGAGCCTCTTTGTGCTCCTATTCCACCACTCGTAATTATCAAATCCTCCCTGTTGATTCACCTGGGGAAACTTGATAAGCGGCCGGATTGCTGCAGTGTTTAAGGCAATAGTGTTGCTCAGGTTATTGAGCTTTGCCTGGGCAGAGGAAGGAGATAGAGTGATCCTTCGCGCTTCACTGAAGTCTTTATTCTTCCTCGGGAGCATTTGTGGTGGTGGTGTGGACGGCAATGCCGGTGCCGGATGTGGGTGGCGATGATTTTGTTGAGGACAATGGCCGTGCGAATAATGACCCTCACTACCACTCTCATTTCCGCCACTGATGATAGAAGAGACCCAATCAGAACTGCTGCTGCTGCTACTGCTGGGGCTACTGCTGCGTCGTTCATTCCGTAGCTGCGCAAGCTCCTTCTCTAAAAGCGCAATCTTATCATCACGGACTTGACAAACATCACGACAAAGTGATACAAGATCTTTCTTATCTTGCTCTAGTCGTTCACAGCGGCTCTTGAAGGCAATCACATCCTCGAGGACGGAGTGATATTCAGACAGTTGATCTCGCAAGAGGGCCATCTTCTCCTTCACGTCCGATTGGATCACCTCATGCAAACCGGTTCGCAATGCAGCATAGTCATATTCGGTGAGTTCCTTGGCCGTGTCACCCCCCGGATGACTTATCTTGGGGAATGATTCTTCTAGCAACTCATCACGCCTCTTTGGCGAGAGCAGGATGTTTGCCTTCTTTCTATCTGTCTTGAGCTTGAGTGCGGTTCGAAGGCCTTGGAAGATTTCTTCTTCTGAACACACATCATCATCATCATCCGGGTTGGTGGCGGCGGATGTTTCGGCGGTGCTTCGTTGTTCTTCCATTGCTGCAGCTCGATCGCTTTCGTTAATATATATATTGCAGGTTGTTAGCAGACAAATAATAAGTAAGGCATGAGCAGAACTCCTTGCAGTTGCAATGCAATGCTGATGGAATTGCGCCTCAGATCCCGTCTTCAACATACAAAAAAACTGCATAAGTAGTTGACAAAATTGAAATTGAGACAGATTCCTCAAGATTTGTCTTCACTGTCTGGGGTTCCGGTTTGCTTTTTCTTGGCTGGTGAAATGTGAATCACTACCAGAGACAGCACAAATCACATGTTCTCTTTTGTTCTGACACGAAAGGTTTGCAGTCTTTCGTACAATATCCATAAGTTAACCCCAATGTGTACAAAATACCAGTATTTGATCTGATCTACCTAAGCCCTTCTCCCTCTCTACTCTCTAGCTTACTTCCGATTATCACTTTTCACTTTGCGCACTTTCCACTTCTTGGACACACGGCGACAATGAACATAAACTGGTACTATAGTTCTCTTACCATCACCTACCAACAACACTAACAACCACCACCATGAGCGTAATCCTCGCCACAGCAGGCCAAGACGACAAAATCCGCTTCTGGGAAGCCCCCTCAGGCGTTTGCTCCCGCATCCTTCGCTACGCCGACTCCCAAGTAAACTGCCTTGAAATCACACCCGACAAACAATATCTTGCTGCAGGGGGGAATCCTCACATTCGATTATTTGAGATTAATAATGCGAGTAATCAGAGTATTTTAACCCTTGAGGGGCATACGGGTAATGTGACGAGTTTGGGGTTTCAGAGGAATGGACGATATTTGTATTCTTCCTCGGAGGATGGGACGGTGAGTATATTTTTAGAGCACACATCACCACATACATCATGATGCTACACAACTTGTTTATAACATTTGGCATCTTTAAAACACACACATCCACTCATCATCATCACCGCCTCATCATCTCCTATCAACAGGTCAAACTATGGGATCTACGAAGCCCAACCTACTCCCGCTCATTCGACTCCAAAGGAGCCGTAAACTCCGTCGCCCTCCATCCAAACCAAGCCCAAATAATATCCGGTGATCAAAATGGATCCATCAAACTATGGGATCTCGGATCCTCCAAATGCATCAATGATATAATTCCAGATTCACACTCTTCGTCCACTTCGTCGCTGGGGAGGGTGGCAATACAATCGGTGGATGTGTCCAATGATACTTTGATAGCGGCGAATAATCACGCAGAAGTCTTTGTATGGAATCCAAATGATGCTAGTAAGACTGAAAATGGGGGTGAACCCATCCGACCCAAGGCGAAATTTCGGGCACATTCCTTTGGAGCGTACTTGTTACACGCCAAAATATCACCCGATGGACGAAGTTTGGTCACCACCTCCAGTGACAAAACAGCACGATTATTTGACACGACAAATTGGCAACTTACACAAACGTTATCACAACATAGCAAGTGGGTTTGGGATGCAGTTTTTTCGGCAGATTCGAGTTATTTGGTCACAGCTAGTAGTGATAAAACGGCGAGATTGTGGAATTTACGGAGTGGTGCACCTGTGAGGCAGTATACGGATCATGAGTTTGCTGTTACGTGTGTTGCGTTGAATGATTCTAGTACGTGAGAGGCAATGATGTAACATACTTATCGACTGATGTTGGCTAATGATGCATGCTCAAAATCAAAGGTGCAAAGAATCTGATGAGTGCATGGCCTTAACTTGCCGCAACGTGGTCACTTCTTGCATTCAATTCTCGTCGATGGAGATTCGGTTAATAGTACGTATCTCAAAGAAAAGATGCAATCGGTGGATTGATCGAGTTCGTGGAGTGTAATGCATGTGGAGTGATTGCAGAGATTAGAGTTCGCTCGATTCAAGCATTGAAGGACAGAGTCTATTGGTGATGCGATTGAATTATACTTTTCAAAAGGTAAATAATTAGTAGAGAGCCGAGAATTATGCATATCTGGAGGCGCAGAGATTATGAATATCCTCTATTCCTCCTCGATAGCCATGGGATAAAATCATATCTTCCGACAGCTCGTCTGTGATTCAAACTTGAAAGCATCAACTTCATTTGGAGACTACCCTGCTGCATCTCGTTTGACCACACCATTTAATGCACGCTCCTCCATTTTGAGCATCTCTACTGCACTAGCAGGCAGCTTCAGCTTCCTTTGCCTGCTGTGATAATTGTACTATTTCTTGATATACCCTAGCAGCTTCAGCTTCCTTTGCCTGCTGTGATAGTTTCATTATTTCTTGACATCGCATTGCACGCGCGACTAACTCATCATCATCACAGCCATCGTCTTCGGATAGACATCCGTTCGGGAGCTGCATATTGAAGTAAAGTAACGATGCTAACGATGGCGTTGATGAAAGTGGCGATTGCAACTCATCTACTTCTATCGAACCATGTTTGATACACAGCCCCTCTGTTTGTGCAAGCAGTTTGCATCCTTCTCTGCTACAGAAGTTGTGCATGACTTTCTTCTCTCCATGACTCTTACACATTCCTCCCTTTACACGTTGACTAGGGCATCCTTCGATGCTGCATCGTAGGATGCCCCACCGTTTGGCATTTTCACCGTGCCTCCAGCACACTCCTCCTTCTCTAGCATGATTCGTGCATCCTTCTCTGATGCACAATAATTGAACGCTGGCCTTTGCATCATGTCTAACTCTCTCTTCGACAGCACTATTTGGACACCCTTCACTGCCGCACATATGGACACACACTCCACCCTGTCTACCTTGATTTGAACATCCTTCACTGCTGCATATGTTGACGTAGACATAAGGTCTCTTATATCTTCGGGATCTGTCAGTTTCAGGAAGTGATGACTCTCGCTTTCTATCTGAATAATCAGGTGTCGATTTGATATCACGATTAGCAGCAGCGGAAGCCTTTTGTGGCGAGCTTGTGTCATCATCAGATAGATCAGATGATAATTTCTTGTTCATCTCGGCAGCTCTGGCGGCAGTGGCCTCTGTCTTCTTTCGTAGTCGGCTCTCATAGTTAACGAGAGGGGCCAAATCATTGTGAGGATTTTGTGCTGCGATCTTTGTCTTTGTCTTTGGTGATCGGCACCGATTAATTCTCTTCAGCGTCCGGATTAGCGTTGGCATGATTCTGCTCGTTCTTGAGGCTTGGTTTGAAAAGTAGCCAGTAACCACGCTGTTGACTAGAGCTTTGCTGTTGGTTCTTGCCCGGAACAATACTTTGTCAGCCTTGCGCTAGCTTGTGCTCTTTTCAAGAAGAGCATCATCTTGTTGTACAGGGAACTTCTTGCTACATATACTTTCCTACTTATTTCCTACAATAGCTTTGTTGGATGGTTTTGGTTGGTGGTTCGCAGATTCGCAGTTTGCAGAGTTCTTTAGTGGTCACCCGGCGTCACCTTGGGACTATGGTCAAAGGCCTTCGTGACTCTAGGTACGCGCTGGTTCACTGCGAGATTTTATTTTTGGAGTACTTAGATACTTTTCATAGAGGAGGGATTATATTTTAGGAGTAATGCCAGTTATCTACGATACGACTGCAAACCCCTATGTACCTACCTCTAGAGCTCGGCCAAGTGTTATCACTCAGGGAGATTAAGACGGCTCTCTTGATTGTGACAGTAGGAGGAAGGCAGGAGGACTGCAAGTAAGTCGAACTCAACAGAGGCTGAGGAAGGCATTTTGCAATGTTCCTCTACATGAGGTTCTTGTTAGTTTAGTTGACTCACTCCTGATATTATGAAGTACTCCAAATAGTGTAGTATTGTAGTAATTGATGATTAATAAACTTAAAAATTGCAACTATTTACATACATGGATTAATCTTTCGTTCACGCAAACAGAGAAGTTCTCTTCTTCTTCGAGTGTTGCTTGGCTGGCCCTCTACTGATGAATATCTTCAAAGGAAGCCAACATTGAAAAGCTCACCTCATTCGTCAACCGCTTCCGCTTCTGTGTACGAGCTGAAGTAGGTTGTTCATCAAAAATCTTTGGATTCGAAAACTGTTTGTCGTCCACTTGGAGTGATCGACGCATCTCGGTGGCATCATTCTGTACCAAGGCTGACAAGGCAATCACCTTTGTCGCAGTGTCTTCATTCCAGGTAGCATAGTCACATGGGTAGTTTCCATGAATGTCACGTTCACATGCTCCTTCGGGAAAAGAACTAAGAAGTATCGCAAAAATGTTGCCAGAGACTTGTGTAGCCTGGCATGCCAAGTGGATAGGGAACTGATTGTTGGCATCACCTGCCCGAGGTGACTCGGGGAAAGATTCAATCAGCAGCGAAACAATCGATTCCGATGGAGTACCAGTGTTCGAAGCCAAGTGATAGTGAATGGGCAATCGACTCAGTTCACCGCACTTCGTATGGGCAGCTTGAGGATGTGCGTCGAGTAGCTTCTTGATGATCTTTTCGGGAGCACCTGCATCGCAAGCCAGATGGAGTGGGATCATGCCATCACATGACGACGTGGCCTTGGCTAAGGAAGGTTTGCTCTTGAGTATCTTGCTTGCGGCTTGCCAATCATGACGACTGATGGCATCGGATAATGGGTTGGTATCAACAATCTCCTTCGTTTGATTATCAGACAAGTGGTTGTTACCATCAGACCAATACGGCTCGAACATGGCAAGATTGAGAGTGCATAAGTTGTACATGAAGTTCTCAATTTGTTCGGCAGCTGATGATGAGAATGAATCATCATCGGATTCATTACTGGCGTGTTTGGCAGCAGTCATGATCGATAGGCAACGTTTGCGGCTTAATACAATCGAATATGGCTTCGTTGGCGTTGTGGTCTTCCTCAAAATGACTGGGTTGGCGTCTCTGTCGCTGTGATCTCTGCTGGAAATAATTGATGTCACTGCACTTTCCTCTCGATTGCTTCTTATTCTCAAGCCTCAAGCGCCTCGATTTGCTGTTCATGCTACCACTAACGCCTCCAATTGCTGTTCATTGCACACTCACTCAAAATTACAAAAATTTGGGTTGGCGCTTGCGGCCAAAATCGCTTTTTCTTCGCCCATCAAGACAACTTACCACGATGTGCTCATGGGCCAAAGGACGTGGGCATTTGTGTTGAAGTTGAAGTTAGTTGATTGAAGAGGAAAAATGGACAGCGCGTCCATCGTATTTGTCCTAAAGCTGTCCGGTGATGACGTACTTGGTCCCATTTGATTGCGTTCCCAACTAAAATGAGAGCCCTCCCACTTGAATTTGTGCGGCTCTGACGATGTTGCTTCTTTGGAACTAAACAACGCTGACAAAGAACACCAGTGCAGCAGCAGCTGGAGACACAGCAACCATAATACTACAAATAACAGCAATAATAATCATGAAGTCGTCAATAGCAAGCTCCCTCCTCTGCATTCTAGCCTCATCAGCCACCAGCTGCACTGCGTTTGCACCAGTAGCCAAATCAACAGCATCCTCACGAACTGCACAAAAATTGTCCGTCAATGATTTCTCCCTCCTAATTTCCGATGCAGCCGATGCCGTCCTATCCACCGCATCTGACGTAGTAGATACTGTCGCCTCTACTGATGTGGCAGCAGTAGCTGAGGAATCATCAAAATCCTTCGAGCCAACTGGATTCAACCCTACCTATTCCAAAGCTTCGTACTACACCACTCTAGCACTTTATGTTGCCTCTTTCCCTGGATTATGGAGTCAGATTAAACGTAGTACCAAGGCGAAAGTTAAGCGAAAGACATATGTGAGTGATGGGGAGATGGCTAAGGGGGGAAAGGAGTTGAGACAGCAGGCTGGAGAGATTATGGCGTGTGAGTAACATATGTATGCATGTAATTTATCATGTGCAATATACTTTTTGTTGCTTCATTTGATTGCTCACCATCATTTTGTATTCTTCAATCGTCTGCAATTCAATTATGGCAACAAATATAATGTAAAAACATGAAATCACAAACGAAAACCACTGCGCAGACATGAAAGCAAACAATTACGAAGTAGCCGAGGCAGGAGAAACCATTACATTCAAAGGATTAGTCGCCCGTTCCACTTCTCAGGCATTCTTTTTGGTATTCTGTACGGCTATTGGTATGGCAAGTTTGGCGTTGGTGCTTCAGATTCAGTTTCAGGATCTTGGTGAGTATACAGAAGAAGAAGGGATGATGTTTTTAGAGTGCTCTCTGTTTTTTGTTGCATTTTGCTCATACATTTTCGTTGCTATAACATTCCATCTCAATCACAATTCAACACCCATTAACAACCAAAACCCAACAACACAATTTAACACAACAAACTAACCAACCAACAGAACTTCCACTCATCGGCACCCCAAACTGGTTCCTCCTAACCCTCGTCTCCCCCTACGCCGGCATCTACTACTGGCAATCCGGAGACCGTGTCGACGACATGAAAGTCAAACTAGCCACTAATGATGATGAAACATTAAATGAAATTACAATTGAGGGAAATGATGAAGAGATTGATCGTATGTGGAGGACTTTGGAGTTGAGGGAGAAGGGTATGGTGAAGGTTGAGGGTATTTTGGGATAGAGAGTGAAATGTAAAAATGGGCAGAGATGTTTGAGGCAAAGAGTTGTAGAGAAGATGAAACGCACAGTAACTGAACAACCCATCTCTGTCATATCTATAGTTATATCGGGGGCTTGATAATATTGCTAATCTTAAAAAGAGTTAATACAACACTACCATCTTATCTCACACTTCACTCTGCACCACCCTGGTCGTGACGCAGCAACTCTGTCAGCAACTCCACCAACTCTTCATAAGCCACAAACATCAGCGCAGAATTAAGACATGTCTGCATCAACTTACTTTCCAAACCTCTGTATAATCCCAAAAACCCTTGCTGTTGAATGATCTCCGTCAAGTCGTGTATGGTAGCTGCACCAACCCATCGTTTTGGCTGTGGTTTAGTTGTATTGTTGTCTGGTGTCTTTGACCACCTTTGCCTCGTTTGGATAAGTTGAATTGGATAAGTGATTAACGTTGCAACAAATTTGGATAAGAGTGCATTGATGAAGTGTTCCATTACACTCCCATCTGTACTATTGACTACTGCATCATTCTCTTGAGAAGAACCAGTCGAACCTCTCGCATAGTAGATTATTGTCGAGACAATCCACCATACAACCCTTGATCCATTCCTCACAATCAAGTGGTGTCGCTTGAGCATTTCATATGCAGCCAATTGAATGGCAGGGTTGAGTGACAAAATAATTGATGTAAAAGTTCCTTTCCATAAGGTTGATAGTCCCTCTTGTTTGTAGATTGTGTAGAGACAGTGGAACATGCCATAATATTGAATCTTGCTGTTGTTGCCTCCTTTATCGACAGATGGTACACCCTGCAACTTCAACCGAGTATTCACAAGCCATAATGGACCAGTCACAACAACAGCCACACATCCAGACAAATACCCAGCGATTAAATCCACCATCATCTTGTGCCCATTCAATTTGTACAACAAGAGTTGAAAATATGTAGAAGTGTCATCATCATTCTGAAATGTCAACAACCACAATCGTAGCGAATGGAAGCAATAAAAATAACAAAAGTTTAAACTCATCAAAGCTACCAATAGACTCCACCATCCACGATATAATCCTTTCAGCCCCTCTTGCTGATAAATGTTGTACACGAGCGAAAATGACCAACGGGATGGAGTTACATTTGGATCACCAACTTGAAGACGTGTTCGGACTGTTTCTAGCGGGTAGAAGATTGTTATGGAGAGTGCTGAGCCGAGTGAGCCGGAGAGTGCGTGGATGACATTATTGCTATTGCTGCTTTGGTGATGCTGCTGTTGCTGTTGTTCAGCTTCTTCGGTGTCGTCGTTGGTGTGATATATTTTGAGGTAGTAGAGTGAGCAAGCTAAAGCTATCAGAACATGTCGTAGGATGTGGTTACGACGAATGGATAAAATGATGTTACTACTGCCACCATTGTCGCCTGCTGCTGTTTTGGACGACGGTGACGACATTGTTTTGCCGGCATGCATGCAGACACAACGTTGTTCGTTGTTCATTGATGAAAAGGTTCCTCGCGACCCTTATTCATTTTCAAATGGATGTCACAGCGGTATTGCCTTCTTCAGCATCCATTCTCCAGCTCTCTCAGGCTGATGCGATCACCAACAATGCAGTTATCCTCCGCAGGTGCTTCAATGCTGTGATCAATGAAGTAATATATTAGATGTACATGTGCTTCTACAGATGTGTTGACAGTCGTATTTTTACTTCTACATTTTTCTTGGCCACTACTTTTGAGGCTACTTTTGGATGTATTGCAGAACAACACAATAATACCTTGACAGACGAAGGAAATATCGAGGAGAAGCAGCTTCAAAGGAGAAGCTATCATGATAAAGATGAAGAAGCTATATCATCTACGTCTTGCTTGCTTCAAGTCTTCTGCCAATATGGCCGCTGCTATATTGGCATCCTCTTCTGCAATCTTCCTTGCGTATACCATCGCTGCCTTTGCACTTTCTCTGTACATGCATGCCAGCTTGCTTCTTATTGTCTCGTCTAGATTATGGTGCTCTTCTACTAATTTGATGGCATCAGATCGTAATCGCTCTCGTCTACGTGCCTGGGAGATATCAGTGTAATGTTCCATGCCTCGTAATGACTCTCCAATGATCTCATAATGGGCAGGATGGCAATTGTAGACAATACCGCTGCGATTAGAAGGCGCCTTTAGTTTTCCGGGACGGGTCTTGATGTAATGGAGTATGGATAAGTTCTTGGCTCGCTTCTTCATTGAGGAGAGTTCGTCGGGTGTGAGCCAAGAGGAGTACCCCTGCAGGTCATTACCGTTGGCAGCAAAGCTGCGTAGTTTAGCAATAGACGAGAATTTCACAGTCTTCTTCTTCTTCTTAGCTATGCTCCTCATGTTGCCAGGATGCCTAGATGAATCTGTCAGTGGAAGCGGATGACTTCGTGTCGAGTGCATGCTAATGATGAACTCTGATAATGGAGTTGACTTCAAGCAGCAGTGGGATCTCTTCGTTGGCATCTTGCGATCTACTTCACGACCAGCATAGTACATGATGAAATTTAATGATGTAGAGTAGCCTGCTTGCTCGATGAGGAGTTGTGAACTGAGGATACAATACTTCTTCACGACCAGATTTGCTACAGTTGCATGCGGGATGCGGCTAAATCACGTAATAGGCCTTTGTAGGGGGCATGCACCCGTTCCCCCAACCACCAATCAAGGCCCTGCCCTCCCCGGATTCACTTCGCACAGGAGGAGCCAGGAGGCACTCTTGGATTCCAGATTCCAGATTCTGCAAATTCTGCATGCAGACTAAAAAATGCATAGAGCAGAGTCCTTATGCTTCGGAACACTAGAGGATTTTTGGAAATGTGGATACCACAAACACAAAGGATCCCAGTATGTCATAAGAACCCTCGTGCGAACTCCCGTAACATTTACCTTTATGCTCAAGTTGAATTCAAATCTCTTGGTTGAATTTATGTTCAAGTTGAATTTGTTAAGTTGACCAAAGCTGAGTCCGAGCTGAGGGCATCTGCTACCTCTGCATGTCGAAGGTGTGCACATAAAAGGAGTATTGTGTAAAAAAGATTGAACAACATGGCAGCAATGGCCGAAGAGCTCATTGTGGACTTTCCCACCCATCGAAGCCGATCAATGAGATCGGTACACTTTGCCGATACGGCGAAGCTGCACATTGTTCCCCGCCTCGATGACAACGAACACGTCCATCGACGCGATCTCTGGTACAACGGCTCAGACTATTCCCGTATGAAGCTTGC
This sequence comes from Skeletonema marinoi, assembly GCA_030544225.1. Classification (NCBI taxonomy): domain Eukaryota; phylum Bacillariophyta; class Thalassiosirophyceae; order Thalassiosirales; family Thalassiosiraceae; genus Skeletonema; species Skeletonema marinoi. The sequence continues at coordinate 1,247,027 of CM060505.1, read as the reverse complement.
CAACCAGAAGTCCGCCCTCAAAGTTCGAGCCATGGCTTCTGCTGGAGTTCCTGTCAGTTACTCTGGAGATGACGGTCCATCCGATGACTGCCTCATTGGCATCGAGCATCTCCTTACTCCCTTGACTGTTCTCGAGGTTATGGCATGTAGACGACAATGCGTCCGAGCAGTGCTACAAGAACAAGCACAAGCAAGGCAAGCGATGAATCCTGACATATTTGGATGGGATAATATCGCAATGGCTTCATTTGATGAGACGAGGAGGGCTGCAGTCAGAGCACGGAAGCTTGGCAAGCTTCATCGTGACTCCATCTAAGGATAAGGCCTATTTTCTTGAAGGCTGCAATAGGATTAGGATTTTTGATTTGATACTTCTTCGGCTTTGAGAAGTGTTACGTACATAACATAATTAGACTGAAATAGAATATCTTGTCGTCGTGCTCATATGCGTCAATCTAAACAAATGTTAACGAAGAGATGCGTTTACGTTCAGAGAGGGCCAACTCTTCCAGTATCTTTGTTCAGGGCTGTTCCTTACCCCGCTTCCACGAAGAAGTTGTGAGCACCGATTCAAAGCAACAAATCCTGACAAGTCTCTTGCAGTATGAATAGCAACATATCTGCTTACGCTATGCCTACGCAAGATCCGCAGTCAAACGGTATCATGATCCACAGCCAATGAATGCATGATAAGAGTCACAACATGATGTAAGAACCCATCCTGGCGGATTCGTTAAAGGTTGGGCTCGATGTTATAGATGTGATGCCGGCCTGCAGACTTGGAGAACTTCTGGAGTCTCAGGTCAGATATTTAATGTATGCACGATATGAGCAGACTTGGAGAATTTTAAGTGTCAAGTCGGCAGAATTGAGAATTGAATAAGGCTGTTACTGTTACAACATATCAGGCATGACTTCACATCCCAGGTACACTGTGCTCAGCTTAGCACAGGAAACGCGGGAGAGGGAAGGTACGAACTCCATCAGCAGCTGCTCCCTTCCCTACCCTATAAATTTTTGCATTCATCATGCACCTAACGCTGACAGAAGTAAGTAGAGGCATCTGCTCATTTGACCGTGCAAGTAGAAATTAGGTGTGCTCATAAAAGGAGTAACGCATGAACACCATGTCAACAATGGCCGAAGAGCTCATCGTGGACTTCCCCACCCATCGAAGCCGATCAACGAGATCGGTACACTTTGCCGATACGGCCAAGCTACACATTGTTCCCCGTCACGATGACAGGAAAGGCGTCCATCGACGCGATCTCTGGTACAACGAGTCAGACTATTCCCGAATGAAGCTTGTCAACCGGAAGTTCGCCCTAAAGGCTCGAGCTATGGCTTCTGCTGGAGTTGCTGTCAGTTACTCTGGAGATGACGGTCCATCTGATGACTGCCTTATTGGCATCGAGCATCTCCTCACTCCCGCGACTTTTCTCGAGGTTATGGCCTGCAGGCGACGATGCGTCCGAGCAGTGCTCCAAGAACAGGCAAGGCAAGCGATGAATTCTGACATATTTGGATGGAATAATATCGCAATGGCTTCAATTGATGAGACGAGGAGGGCTGCAGTCAGAGCACGGAAGCTTGGAAAGCTTCATCGTGACTCCATCTAAGGATATAGCCTATTTTCTTGAGGCTGAAATAGGATTAGGATTTTTTGATTCAATACTTCTTCGACTTCGAGAAGTATTTAACACAGTAGTAGTAGACTGAAATAGAATATCGTCTCATATGCGTCAATCTAAGCAAATATTAACAAGAGATGCGTTGTCAACACTGTCGGCAGAGGGCTTCTCAGTACCAGTGCCAGTATTGTTTCTCAGGTCTGCTCTATCTTTGACTTTGATTGAGTTGGAGTTGGAGATGTGTCCACGATTCCGTGGACACATCCTGCCAACTCCAATTCGATTGCAGATGAATCAGTAGCAGCATGTGTTTTTACGCAGTACATAATCGAAGGATAGCATGTTCTAGTTGAAGAATGTTGGTATGAAAACAAATGAAGAGAACCCGCTTTCGCTGGAGGTTTCAAGTATAAATTTGATGTGTCATAGATGTCATTCGGTACTCACACAGGAAAGACATCCTGCCAACAAAATGCCATTTTTTGGGCGGGATGGTTGTCATAAAAAAGAGCAAAAAGCTGTCATCATCACACCCTTCTTCAACATCCTACGCAGAGAGGCTGGTTAAAAGAAAAGGAGGCATCATAAGTAATGATGATAGCAAAGGTGCGTTGTTCTTTTAATGGTGTAGTGGGTTGGAGGCTCATTTGTCTGACGGAGACCGGGTGGACACACAGCAGCGATTGCAAAAGCTTCTCTTCTTTCGATGCAGGAGTGCATCTATTTCTTCTTTGCTTCAATTATTAATCTTTCCTTTTCATTCATTGTTTGTCATCCACAGTGAATCAGCGAGAAACCAACACCAACAATGTCAGCAAACGACAGGTTTAGCTTCGGCCAGCACAAGGGTAAAACATTCCGCGACATCGCTCAAGAAGACCCGAAGTATCATGTGCGATACATGGCTATGATGAAAAAGAAGGGACAAAAACCACCTCGCACTCTTCTGCGATACATTGCGTGGAAGAAGAAATCTGGGAGTGGTGGATCTGCATCTTCCAATAGAATCAGGAGGCGTGAGAATGGAGGGAATGAAAGATTCACCTTTGGTAGCAAACGCGGACAAACCTTCCGTCAAGTGGCAAAAAATGATCCATCCTATCATCTAAGGTGTTCTGCAACCGGATATGACCCCGATCCGGATCAAATGCATAGATATCGTGTATACTTTGGCCGGTATGGAGACGAGTATGCAGCTGCACGGAGTGAGAGAGAGGAGATTGGGTTAGCAATTGGAATTTGCCCAGTGGATTGGTTTGGACAGTATGATTAATAATTGATCAAAATGGGCAAAGCTTTAATGGGAGGCTTTTCGTCGAGTGAGGAAGAAGTAGTGATGCATATGAGATGGGCGAGGAATTATGCATTAGCAAAAGGATGTTCCATAACAGTAAACTTATCATACTCGGAAGAAGCAGTTGAAGCTCAGCAGCAAGAAGTTGAAACAGTGGAATATATCATCTAACTTTTAATGCTCATATTATTGAGGCTTCTATTTCATAATTCGACAATGGCATCCTCTGCTACATCAACAATAAAAACTCGCTACTAATACTCTTATCTCAGCCTATAGCTATAGCCTATGTTGAGCACACACGATCAGAATGCATATGTAGAACGCAGAAGTAAGAACGATCGCAGAAGTTAAGTGAACTCTTATAGAAGAACGCAGAAGTAAATATCTAACAAAACTATAACAAAAGGCAAGTATTAGTCTATCTTATGTTTTCACAGTTATTAATTACATCAGACTAATCCAGCTTCACAGCTTCACTGATAAAAATGTCTCTGAGCTCGAGATTAGTGCAAGTTCACGTGTGGTTCTCAGGATGTTCACACCTGGACTCCTTCCTGGTCATCAAAGAGGGAAGCAACTGATGCTTTCACCTTGTGGAGGAATTTCTCATCTTTGGCCTTTTTCCCAGCCGCATGGGTGATACGTCCAATGGCACGGGTGCTTTCACCGAATGGTCCTTGCTTCTTTTTTGCCCAATTACCTCCAAGAGCAGTAATCAATGCGAGACAAGGTCCTCCGATGATCAACCCTGCTACACCGCAGCCAACTATGATGTCAGTATCAGAAGGATTCTCATTCTCATCTTCATTCTCATCTTCATTTCCTGATGCAGTGAAGTCTGTCGTTGGAACAGCCTCGACAATTGGAGGATGATCAGAAGGGACTAGTTCAAAGGTAGAGTCTTGATCTGCTGTCATGTTTGTATTGATTTGTTGTTGATCTGTGCGAGTTGATTTTATGAGATAAATCAACACAACCAAAGTGAAAGTACACGGCTTACAAGTCGTGGAGTAAGGAAGTGTTCAAGAGGATGATCAAGAAGGAAGAGGATCAAGATGATCAAGTTGGATCAAGTTGGATCAAGAAGGAAGCACTAACAAGAAAGAATGACCCTTGTCAAGCTGGTCCACGACAGACCACATGGTGCCCTCGCCTCGTCCACAGCCACACAGCCACTCCACACTCAGCACCATGGCCACCATCGAACTCACCGCCGAACACGGCAAATGCATCGCCATCCTCATCCTCCTCTGGCTTCAGCAACAGCTAGTCTTCGCCATCGCCGTCGCTTTCGCTCGAAAGAAATCCGGCATCGACGCACCAACTCTCTATCCTCGTGATTCGGAAATCAAAAAGCTCAATCTTTCCGAAAAAGATGTCGATTCCTACATGTGTGTGCAGCGAGTACACCAGAACAACGTTGAATTTTTGTCATGCTTCTTTCCTGTGATGCTAGTTGCAATGATTGATTATCCGACCAAGACTTTCTATGCGGGCATCGTTGTGTTGATGGGAAGGATGGTTACTGCTTTGGGGTATTATAGGGGTGCATCGAAGCGTGTCGCTGGAGGTTGGTTCCATTTTGGGGAGTATTATGTTGTGTATCTTGCGGGGAAGTTTGCTTACAAACTCATCAGTGAAGCTTGATTTTGAGAGATAGTGGATGCAAAGAAAGGAGGGGAATGACTAAAGTAGGAACGATGCTTGTGAATAGCAATCTGTCATGTCTGATGAAGAATGGACGTATGGACAACTAGACAAACAAAGGAAGTAAAAGGGCATTAAATCAAAATGTTCATATTCTTCATAACTAAGTAAATGCTGACTTTGACGCTGCTTGCTTGCTTTGATTGCTTGATAGAAGATAAAGATTGAGTAATTTTACTTCTTTACCTTGACTACGTGTTTATAAAACTACCGTGGTTTGCCATTCACAAATCAAAGATGCATGAGTGTACTTCAGGTTTATGGAAATACATCACAGCTCACACTGTAGCTGTAGCCTTGGAGTCGAAGAACAGTGATATCTGACTCGTCTTTAGAAGAAACCTTCACCCTTAAGTTGGTCAACCCAATCTTTAGCACGGCCTTCAGACAGATCATACTGGTTATCCTCATCACACATGAGTCCAACGAACTTGCCATCACGCTCTGCCTTGCTAGCACTGTGTTCATAGCCTTCGATGGATGTGAACCCGCACATTGTGCATCCACACTTCTTGAACTGGTCATAGAGCTCGCCAGCGGCATCGCAGTAATACTACACGAGCAGATTAGAGTATTGAGATAGAACGGATGATGTTGCTATGAGCGTATTCAAAAAGGGGTTGTATAGATAATTCATACATATTCATCTCATCAACACTCACATCATTGTACGACTGTTGATCCCCAACACCAAAGACGGCCACTTTCTTACCACTCAAGTCAAGTTTTGGGAGGCTGCTGTAGAGCCAGGTATCCCACTCTGTTCCACTGCGTTCCTCCTCCTCATCAGTGTTCCATGTTGGGGCTCCAACAATGATGGAGTCTGGAGAGATTATGTGAAAGATTTGACATGTTATGTACACATTGTCAGAGTAGTGACATGACATGACATGAATATATGCGGAAGGAAGATGAGCTATGAAACAAACAGAAGTATCGTACGATATCAATACAAAGCATGAGTGGAAATCGACGTACCAAGTCCAAGAATCATGTCATCCGAAACATCCCCAATATCAGAAATCTCAAGACCGGCGGCTTGCGCGATGTATTCGGCCACAATCTCGCAGTTACCAGTTTGGGTAGAGTAGTAAATACCAACCTTGGCATTGAGAGCCGTCGCGATGCGGCTGCTTGCCGATGGGGCGAAGGCAAGAGCGGTGCCTGAAAAGCTTGATACAGCAACAATGGCGATGATAAACTTCATGATATCGAATTTGTGAGAGCAAGAGGAACAATTATTGGACCATTTGCACCGTGACATCGACTCATCCGCTCCAGATAGGTGCCAGCCGTGTCATCCATGCGTCCTGCCGTGTCGTCCATCCTCCTCCGTCCTGTGGAATGCAATGCAGAGACCATGCGATAATCTATCTCCATCAATGGCAAGCACCTAAGTAACATGCATATCAGCAAAGAAAAAGCACGGGTAGTAAGTAGGCGCGTGCCTGACACGTACCATGGAGAAAGAGAAATAATGAGCATCCACATTTTCTCAGACACTTTCATTTCTCATCGCTGTTTTCTCACAAGGGGTTTGGTTCATCCCTTTTTTTCGGTACACTCATAGTCAATGGTGAAGTAGTAAGTAGGTATGAAGATTGAATCAAATCAGGATCCATATCTATCTCTTTAGCAGGTTTGCCACACCTAGAGCGATGATAACTTTATGTGTGTAATATCCTTATCGTGAGGCAGTAGTGATGTAGCATGAGCATGAGCAAAAGGATGTCCCACAACTCTAACACTGAAATTAGGGAAGAAGCAGAAGCACTTGCAGGATGACCTATTAAAATTCAGAAAGCTGTTACCGCACATAATCTACAAGACATAGTATCTAAGCTGCTTCGTTTATTGACTGAAGTATTGCTATTGCACCATACAATATACAATATACGTATCGACCATACCGCAACGAAGTATGATTTCGGCTTCATGTATAGAAGCAGTTGGAGCTCAATAGCAAGTTGAAACAGTGCTGATGTATAATCTTACTTTTAATGCTTATATGAATATTATTTGTTGAGTCCTATCAAACTATTCCCCATTGATTTCATCTGCTCTTGATCTTTTCTCTTTCTCATATCCTCCTCTGCAAATACTCTTATCTCAGCCTATCCTACTCATGTCAAAGCTACGGTTACATCATTGTTGTTGTGAATTCAAGGACTGATTCGATTGGATCAGAGTGCTTTGAATTTGGACAACGGGTGTCGGGACAGATGCACGGAATGAACGAACAATATGCAAAAGAGCAGGCCCGGTGATGAAAGGACAGAGAAGGCAGTAGCAGATGTAGAAGAAGGTTTGTGTGCGGCTGCTAATAATCATTGTTAGGGAGACTGTTAGTTCGATTGTAATGTAAGAAGTAGTGCTTTGAGATGAAGCAAGTTTATTGTAATGAACTATGAGCTTGTCGTCGTCGCCCTCGACCTCGCATGCATTGTCAAGATCATGATAATGTTCGCAAGCAAAATCTTGCTTTGCGATTTATTTACCATCATAACTTTGCGTGATCTTGCTCTGCCCTATGAGCTACCAACAACTCATCGTCGGCACGATTGCATCTTCAAGATTGAACTTGCATGCTGTATGCATACATTCCCATGCATTCATGCATCATGGGATTGCGGTTTTCCTTCGGTGATGTTTGATACCATACTCCTATTTCAACTCCGTATGTATGTACATACGATAGTCAAGTCTTGGAAAAGATGGGCATCTTCCTGACGATGACGGACTCACCATCACCAACTCACATCATCACACGCATCCATCAGTTTCATACGCTTGCATACTACCACCATACTACAATAAACAAGTGCGTTGAAGAGGAGCAGCAACGTTTCATTATAACAAAAACCAAAACAGACACATCGATAAGTATATATATAACCATGAAACTCTCAACAGCATCCCTCCTGCTCATCGCAGCATCCACAACAACAACAAGCACAACTGCCTTTCAAACCATCGCTTCGTCCATCATCCGTCAGACATCATCAATTACAACCACAACTCAAACTACGACAACGACAACGCAACTAGCCGAAAAAGATGGCGATGATAGCGGATGGTACGACGACTATGATGACTTTGTACAAAAATTAGACTTTGGGAATGATAGGGGATGGGATTCGGGTGCCGATGCTCCGTTTGAAGGACGGGGTGGTGGAGGAAGAGGTGGTGGACGTGGTCGAGGAAGGGGACGTGGTGGTGGCCGTGGTGGTGGTGGTGGAAGTTTTGGATATGCTCGTGGTGGAGGTGGAGGTGGAGGTGGAGGAGGACACGATTATGAACGTGACCCCAACGATTTTGGCAATGTTGACGAAAAGGCTGTCAATGAGTTATTGTCGACTCGTTTGCAATATCGCAAACGGAAGATGTTTGATGAGGCGGATGATGTTAGGGATCAATTGTTGAATGATCATGGTGTGACTGTTTGGGATAGGGATTTGTTGTGGACTACTCAGCGTGGTGGTGCGGCACGTGTTGGTGGAAGAGGAGGTGGCGGGAGGGGTGGAAGAGGTGGGGATCGATTTGATCGTAGTGGTGGACGTGGTGGTAGAGGGAGAGATGGTGGTCGTGGGAGAGGACGAGGAGGGAGAGGAGGACGTGAAAACAAGTTCAATGAGTTTGGACATGATTACACTCAAATGGGTCCAATCAATGAAGCCGTTTGTACTCTCAGTGAGGATGAGATCCACTCCATGATTCGTGAAAGGATGGAGTGTAAGTTTGCACGTGACTTTCGTACCGCTGATCAACTTGAACAAGATTTGATGAATGCAGGAGTAGAAGTCCATGATGGATTCAAGGAGTGGAGAGCTGATGGTCAGAGCTGGAGACGATCCCAACGTGATGGACCTAGAGCTCCCAAGGTTTATACTCAAAGAGGACCAGGAAAGGGTCTCTCGGCAGAAGACCTCGAGGAGATTACTGCCATGGTTGCGGAACGATCGGAATGCAAGGTTGAGGCCAATTATGCTCGTGCCGATGAGCTTGTGGATATGCTGACTGACAAGTATAGCGTCAACGTTGACGATAGGAATGCAGAGTGGTCACTCTTGTCGGAAGAATATATTCTAAGTCCTGATACTGCCCTCGTCCCAGAGGAAAAGGTGCAAATTGAAATTGAAAAGAAGTTGGGAGAGAGGATTCTTGCCAGGAAAGCTAGAAACTTTGACTTGGCGGATGATATACGGGAGGAGCTGCTGCAAGATTATATGGTGGATGTTGATGATCGTGCGAAGGAGTGGATGGTTATGGAACCGGAAGGTGGAGCGTGGGCGGATGACGAGGATGATGAGACTAATATTGTGAGCAAAGAGGAATGGGAAAGTGACGGCTCAGTTGAAGAAGAAGAGGATAATGAAGGCGATGTTGCTGACGACGAAGTGACAGCTGAGGAGGAGGAAGAAGAAGAGGAGGTTGAGGAGGAGGCCGTGGAGCCAGTTCAAGCCGCGCTTGATGAAGCAGACTTGTCATCAATGACGGTGCCTGAACTGAAAGAATTGCTCAAGGAAAAGGGCTTGAAGGTGTCAGGGAAAAAGGCCGAACTTATTGAACGCCTCACCGACTCGGCTTAAGAGTTAAACCCTCCTTTTTGTTACATCTTTACAACAACTTAACACAATAATGCTCTGCTGTACAATTGCTATCGATGACAATAGTCCGAATGAGAAATACGCTATTCAGTGTTGGTACTGCAATGATCTTAGGGTGGAATGAACGACGACTTCAGCTACTAAATAGCAAAGAGATAGAGCGCTGCAAAAGTATAGTCAAAATGCAGTACTACTAATAATAAGACTCGTCGATACATCTTAATTCGAGTTATTATAGGTATTAAATATATACGTTAGGAGGAGATGTGAACAATAGCAAAGGCAAAGATTCCAATGGATTGACTAGCTAAGAAGTCCATCATCGTCAGTGGCCGAAACAATACTGGTGCTAACAGGAACAGGAACCTCGTCTTCGGTTGCACTCGGCTGAGTCTGAGTCGGTGAAACAGGCTCGATGCTGCGTGGGCTAGTCTTAGTCTTCTTCCCCTTCTTGTCAGTGGTGCCTTCCTTGTCCGTCTTTGATTTCCTCGCCGAATCAGATTTCTTTTCGAGGAAACGACGCTCGTGACGATTGTCTGTCATTGCTGGATCTTTCCAATCATTCTTGACGATTGGAGGGGATGCAGACTCTATAATGTTGATGGTGTGCATTCCCTTAAGTCGGCGTGGACTGGAAAGGCGGCGGGATGGAGTATCACTGTGCTTGGCAGATGATGCCACCAAAAGGCACAAGAAGGGAAGCAGGTGGATGAATGCTCGAGAGATCATTGTCTTGTTGTTGCTTGTGCTTGACAGGTTTCTTTGGAAGAAGAATTTATGAGAAGAATTCTGGCAAAAGGAGGGGGTTGGTCTTGCTTCTCAGTCACGGCACTCGGAGAGGGCGCAGACAGCTTAAAATGCGCTAGAGCGTGTCAGAACATCTACCTTCGCGCGGCGTGATTTGTGTCAAAACGAGACAGCCCTAAATGCGCTAGAGATAGAGAGGTAAATGATACTGCACTTAGAAAGACGCATGCACGCCAAGCTGAAAGATGAGCAGCAAGCTCAATGCAGGCATCTGATTCTCTAAGGCCGACCCCATTGCCAGCGAGAGGCTGACGAATGGGGTCGGCGGTGATTCGTTCTATTACAACTGTTTAAGACCTCTGCTCTAGCATTGCTTAGTTATCATAAACCTAGTATGTACAATATTGCGATGGAAGTCGTCTGTGGCTGGCTTGCCTTCGTCGATCGTCGAATGAAATCGAAGTCGAAAGTGGCGATCGAATCGATTGAAACATTCGTAACATTACGTATGTAAAGTAACGTAACATCAAGTACCATAACAATGACGCATTCGCGCAGGCTCTTTGACGCGTAGGCGTAGGCGATTCTAGCAAGAGAAACGGCTTCATCGATTACAGCTCTGTCTCCTCTCTTTCTTTATGAATAGCAGCCCCGGTACATCTTAACATTATTATTATTGTTGAAGTGTAAGGGGAGGAATGGATGGGGTGATTTGAGATTCGAGTCCATTTTAGTCCCCCAGATGAGTCAAGTTTGATGAATGTGAATCTGTGATTCATCTGTGAATCTGTGATTCATCTGGGGACACCACGGAGACCTGTCAGATAAGAATACGCAAAGAAAGTGTTAAAGAGAGAGACCAGTTAGTCTGACGAAGATGCTAATGATAAGTCTGCGGGGATAATGATAATTTAATGATAATGGGACGAGATGGAGATGAAAGATCCAGAAAAAAATGCTCCGCTGGAGGGTGCACAAAGATTGCGCAGCAGAGAGCTGGAATGTACAAGAGGCATGGTTCTAATGCCATCCGAAGAATCAGTGGCCCGAGGAAGCATGGGGCCAAAAGCAGCACTGAAGGATGTACAAAACCATCCAAGAATGGAGGAGTGTGTATTAGACACGGAGCAAGGGTCAAACGATGCAGCAACGAAGGATGCACGAATCAAGCCAGGAATGGCGGAGTGTGCATTTTAGACATGGAGCAAGGGTCAAACTATGCAGCAATGAAGGATGTACAAACCAAGCTATTCAAGGAGGAGTGTGCATGTGCATGAGACATGGGGCCAAGAGGAAACGGAGACTATGCAACACAGAAAGATAAACTAACATGGGGCCAAGTTCAAACGATGCAGCACTGAAGGATGTACAAACCAAGCTCAGAAAGCAAGGAGGAATATGCATGGCATGAGACATGGGGCAGGAAACTGAAACTATGCAGCACTGAAAGATGTACTAATCTAGCTCAGTGTAGAGGAATGTGTGCTAGGCATGAGGCAGTAGTCATGTTGAAATCAACTCTAATGAATAAGCGATTGTTGTGGAGAGTCTAAAAGAAATTGTTGAAAGATTGGGTTATGCTGCAGCTGAAGTTAGATGAAATTCGACAGGTTGATTTCAAGATACACATGATGAATCTGCCACTTCTTTGCCTCTTGCATGTGCACTGTCAAATGAATTGCATCTTTCATCGGATGATGGCTCTCTAGCTGTAGGCCTAAACATATTCAGCCATGGTCATCTATGGCTGAATATCTATCGAGAAACAAATAAGCTTTTACGCTTCGCTCCCGACTCTCCTCTTCAAGCTCCATTCTTCCAGATCCTTGTGTCTGGCGAAAGACGCTCTGGCGTGGGGCGTGGGGCGTGGTCGGAGTCGACCTCGGCTCATGACGTGATCGAGGACTCTGAGAAGAGTTAGGGGGTGCATTTCAATCGATAGATGGGACTCGAGTATGAAGTGGCTCTCATGCAGAAGGAGTTGGAGTGTCTTTTTTACTGGGCTTTAATTACTACAGCTGCAGTCTAAAACTAAAACTTTTTATCCCTGTTTCCTCTCAGAATATATTTCCGATGATACATGACTATTTTCACACTAGATAATAATATTGAACGCAAATGAAGACACGAAGAAGAGTCTCAGCTAGATGTGTGACTCTTTGTTCCCGCCCCTTATCGGAAATCTACCCTGTTGATTCATCTGGGGATACACGGGCCGAGCAAGAGATCCTGGAAATGGCAGCGGCCGGATAGCTTCAATGTTTATGCCATTACTGAGACTGCTAATATTGCCTCTGGGGTCCGATACGGAGGACGGATATAGTTGTAGTTGTATCATTCGGGCTGATTCATTGTGGTAATGATAATGATGACAATGATCATTACTTATACCAGGAGGCATTCGTGATGGAGAGAATGCCGGTGCAGATAACTCTTGAGAGTGGTGCTCATAGTGCCGGAGTTGATCATGGCTATGCAAATAATATTGACCCTCGCTGCCACTCCCGATAATAGAAGAGGCCTCATCTGAGCTACTGCTGCAGCATCGTGACCGTGCAAGCTCATTCTCCAACAACATTATCTTATGATCACGGTCTTGACATGCTCGGCGATAAAATAGTGCAAGATCTTTCTTGTCTTGTTCAAGGCGTTCACAGCGGCTCTTTAAGGTAATCACTTCCTCCAGGATTGAATGATATTCAGATAGTTGATCTTGCAAGAGGACCATCTTCTCCTTCACATATCCGATCGGATTAACTTTTCCAATCCAGTTTGCAGTGCGACAAACTCTTCTGCCGTGAGTTCCTTGGCCATGCCCTCTTCGGGATGGAGCGTGGGAAATGATTCTTCCAGCAATTCATCACGTATCTTTGGTGGGAGTGGGAGTTGATCATTCCTCCTCTTTTCCTCGAGCTTTCGTGCGTCGCGAAGGCCTCGACGGATTTGGTCTTCTGTGCTTGCATCGGTTGCGAAGGCTCTTGCGCTGCTTCGTTTTCCTTTCATTGCTGAATGCTGATGATAGATAAGGGCGCGATATGTCGTGGTGGTAAATAAGGATATTGAAGATTCAACTTCGTCTGCTCCTCATTTGTTTTTGTGTGTGACTGAGGCAGATTATGTACTCTTCGCAATCGTAATGACGATGAGCAACTGGCGGCTGAAAGATTGCCTGCTTTGTCGGCGTTGTTTGTCCAACCAAAGCAAGTGACGATAAATACATACTACTTGTCCAGATGGCAGCGAGCGAAGGGCAGTACAGCGGCGGTCGTGTGTCGGTGGTCGCAGCATATCAAAAGCGATCTGACACTTCCCCCTACGATTACAAAATCAGCTTCGTTGTAAAATAATATCAACCATCATGAAGAATTTTAATGTCGTATATGAAATTGTTGACAAGGTTTTGAAAACGAAGCTTTGATGAAGGCTTCAGCTACAACAGCTGCAGAAGAGTCGCAACAGTCCCGTGCGAAAGGCGAGAAGGCGAACTGTCGCGGTACTCTTGCTAACTGATCGGGTCATCTCTCATCTCTCTTAGCTTAGCAAACGTATTTATCTATCAAGGAACACAACGAGCAACGAGCTGGAATTGGGAAGACGTTGCTCAACTCTCAACTGTTAATATGTTAACCATGGGAAACCAAAGAGACGACACCAGCAGCAACAACTTCCTAAGCCAAGCAGACAGCTTAGCAGCATTTCTCTCCGACTGGATTGAAGATGAAGAGTCTACGGCCCAGACGCCTGCTCCACATCACCGACCCTTCTCACCACATCCACCTCCAGCTCTTCCATCTGGAACTTTGAGAAGGCGCAGCAACCATATTTCTAATGATGGCAATGGGAACAATAGAGCGATAAGTTCACGTGTGAATTCTCTACGGACATCACCGCGTCTGTTGCATGAAGAAGAGCCGCATCTGAACCCTCAATCCCCAAATGAAATCACGTTCAAGTCATCGCCGTGTCACGTACGTGCAGTATTGCACAGAGAGTCATTCACAGGAAATGGTGGAGGTATGCTTCCTTTGCCGTTTGCTGTGAGGCGCAACGAGCAGACGACACATCAGCCGCCATCAACTTCAAGTAGTAGTGGTAGATTGGCAAGCCCTTCTCTCAGTTTGGACCATCATCAGCAGGTCGGTGCAGTTCCATCCGCAAGATCTGCTCCTTCTCTCAGGTCTAAAAGTAAAAGAGCTACACGAGGCAACCGTCGACATAGCGATCCCGGTACTGCCCTGCATAAAGATATAGACTATCTCGATGCATCATAAGCATAAGCATGGAATCCATAGAATCAGGTTTACGCTCATTCTCCTTCGCTGCTCCTCAAAAAGGTGCAATAAATAAGTTTTAATCTTGTACAGCATCCCGTGGCGGAATGTCGATGGGTTGATACAAAATAATACTACCGGCCGGGGATAAGTGCATTCTTCTAATACACCTCCATTTGAACTTGATTCGCAAATCCTTCTCAACTCCGGCCCAAAGGATAAGTGATAAGTGGTGGTCGGCAACATGGATGGTGTTAACTTAGACAAATATATACATGATCATGAAGACCGTATACTGCTCCAGAGCAGATTATTCAGCCAACATAAAGTCTTCAACAGTACTTTCCCGATCCAGTGATAAGATGGAACGTAAATCATCGTCATGGGAAGGACTGTCTCGTTCGAAAATGTCTGCAAGATGCATCAACTCATCATCATTGAATGGCTGGATCTGGACCCGTGTTGCATTTACATCACTAGCATTAGATCTGTGCGTAGCATGCGTAGACGTAGTGTTGACGACAGCCTTCTGCTCTGTGCTAGCAACTTGAGTTTGAGTAGTAGTCGTAGTAGCAGTAGTTGTTGTTGTTTCATCACTGTCACTGAACATTTGAACCGATGACAACAAGGAGACGGAATCCTAATTGTGAGATTGCACATCGTGTTTCACGTTGGCAGAACAGTATTGGAAGACTGAGCCTTGGGATTGAGTAGCGTACAAGTAGCGCAACGCTTGCGAGGCAACCACAGCCGCAGATGCATCTGCACTGCTGTTATCGTAGTCGTAGGAGAATTGCGTAGGCGTAGGATTTGAATCTGCTTGTGCTTGTGGTTGGGAATGTGAAGGCGGAGAGACGACTCTCTCCACCTCTATCTTCACACGCTTGCCCTTCACCTCTGCTGCCCTTTTGCTTCCAGCAGACCGAGATGAGGCCGTCGCCTTGATATTTACCTTCATGGCGCTGTTGCTCTTGCTCTTGATTTCAATGCGTACAATCTCTTTGAGTAAGTCGGGTCGCTCACGGAGGAAGTCCTTGTGTTTCCACTTGTCCCCTCTTGGGTTGGTGCGAAGGAAGCCCCATAGATTCAGCTGTCGTGTCTGGAAAAAGTGTAGACGAGGTTGATATGGGCGAAATCGAGAGGGAGGAATGAGACAAAGACGAAGAAGCAAGATCAAGCAATGTTGAAATCGAAATCGAAAGAAGAAGAAGAAGACGCTGTGCCTCTACCTCTACTGCAACTGCTGTCAGAATCAGAACACTTACAAAAGATCGAAACTTTGTGTGGTTGAAGAACATTGGCGTAATATCATTCATCATGGCATCCTTGTCGTGAATTACGAATTCAGTGCCATCGGCTAGCCAAGAAATTGAAGAGCTATATCCAGAAGCACGTGCATACTCGAGCATCTCGTAGAGTTTGAAGGGGAACGTCTGATTCTGTGCTGCTGCTGCTGCTGTTGTTTCTCATTCATCTTCATGGCAGAGTTGGATGATGATGGTGCTGCCGAAGCTGAAGCTGAAGATGATACTATATTCATTGATGACATGACAAACACGTCCCTGTTCCTTATTTACGACTTATGACTTGGTGTTGCGGTGATATGTTCTTTCCAAGTCCTATAATCTGCGGCTGCGGTTGCTTGGAGGGTATTATTTGCATCCCACTTCTTGTGCAAGCTGTGCGCTCTAATCTAGCTCTCTCTAGAGTTGAAGTGGAAAAAATCAAATTCCGCAGCATGAACAATGTTCTGGTCAAAATGGTATTGTAGAAGTAGTAAGGCGTAAGGTATCTAATTACTATAAAAAGCAAATTCCGCATTGTGGAATTGTAGCGTATGATTCCTACGTAGACCACCACGTAGCTACTCGCTATGTCTACGTAGGAATTATACGACCACCACGTAGAAATTTCGCAATGTGGAATTGTAGCGTATAATTCCTACGTGGTGGGTGGTCGATGTGAGTTGTAGAAGTAATTCTGACGTTGCAATACTAATTCAGTTGTTAAAAAATGACGTGGATATGGAAACATGAGCACCGCTGCGACTTATTTCAGAGAACAAGTCGAGTAAAACTGCATGCAGCATGCAGCGCAGCTTTGCATGGCCGTCCCTCAATCCCACAAATGATGAGAAGCGAACGGCAAGTTAGAGACAGACGTGGTACCGCTTCTTGTCCGTTCGTGTAAATAGGTTTGTGTCTGATCTGACGTCATTTTCAACTATCAAAAAATCCAATGGAGCTCTAGCGGACCGCACAAGCCGGTCCGTTCTAGTTACCTACTATTCTTGGGGGGATACCTACTGCTACTGTACCGGTTGAGTCAAAACCTCACGGGTTTTGTAGGGTTATCAGCTGTCATACGATATCGTATGACTTTTTAAGGTTATCCTCTTCAGTGCTGACGCACTGAGTAGATACCTACCTCCTCTCCCTCTCTAGAGTGGTAGGTGGCAAGTCCTCATTTCAGTGTGAACCATCATCACAAGAGTGGTGGATTCCCACCCGCTAAGATCTGGTCCCTCTTTCAGGTCTAAAAGTAAAAGTAAAAGAGCTACTCCTATACCTACACGAGGCAACCGTAACCGTCGACATACCTACCCTGCATAAGCATAAAGATAAAGAGTATCTCGATGCAACATAAGCATAAGCATGGAGCTCCATGGAATCAGGTTTACGCTCATTCTCCTTCGCTGCTCCTCTAGAGGGGAAACGAATAAGCCAAGGAAGGCCTAATTTCGTTCTCCTGAAAGAAACAGATTCGTAGTAGGCTTGAAAGAGCTGACTTGATTGTATCCATTCATCGCTTGCACCTTGGCCAATCGCCTATCAATGGGGCAAGTGGCGTATAGATATGAAGGATAAGATTCTAGTTTTACAATATATAGTAAGCTAAGTAACATCACACACCGTTGAAAACTGTCTACCAGCTTCTGTCCCTGCAATAACAGGAAGTATTGTTGAGCACGGTTCACACCAGTGAAACTCCGATAAGCATTTATCCGGCTTGATAACACCAGCTGAAGCGCTCATACGTCGGCTGATTGTATGCTCAACGCCTCCTCTTGAATGCACTTCGCATTAGAACTAGTCTCTGTACATTGGAATGAAACAAAGTAGTTCAAGTTCAAGTACAAGTACAAGTACAAGCTCAAGAATGATTGATTTGACTAGGGCCAACTAGTGTGTTGGCCTGCAGGAGGACTTTTGTTCTTTGTTGCTCAGTATATACTTGCAGAATGCTTAGAGATCTACATTTTTCAGTGAGCCACGATATCCTCTCGTCTCTTGGTGTTGGAGCTGCTTCGTCAGCTCCAAAATGCCATTGGAGTGCATCTCTTCACGATGCTGAGTTTGGAGGCTCACGTCCTAGTTAATTTCGGCCAAGTCATCAACAAAGGTGCTGGAATGTCCAAACTATGCAGCAGCGAAGGTGCACTGATATAGTAGATATCTAATCTGATTAACTTAGAAATATATGATACAGCCGACAAAGATGGAGTTTCCAGGAAGCAT
This sequence comes from Skeletonema marinoi, assembly GCA_030544225.1. Taxonomy (NCBI): domain Eukaryota; phylum Bacillariophyta; class Thalassiosirophyceae; order Thalassiosirales; family Thalassiosiraceae; genus Skeletonema; species Skeletonema marinoi. The sequence goes on along the minus strand of CM060505.1, from coordinate 1,229,249 downwards.
GGGACTAAGCACAAACGATGCAGTACATCAGGATGTACAAATCAAGCCAAGTGTGGTGGAGTGTGTATTATAGACACGGAGCAAGGGCCAAGCGAAGCAGCGAAGGATGCACGAACCAAGCCAAGAATGTGGAGGATTGTGCATACGGAGCAAGAGCGAAACGATGCAGCTGTGAAGGATGCACAAACCAAGCTATTAAAAGAGGAGTGTGCATGAGGCATGGGGCTAGCACAAACGATGCAGCAATGATGAAGGGTGCAACAACTATGCCTTCAACGGAGGAGTGTGCAAGAGACAGGGGCTACGCACAAACAATGCAGTACATAAGGATGCACAAACCAAGCCAAGAATGGAGTGTGCATAGACATGGGGCGCAGGTTAAGCGTTGTAGCAGTGATGGGTGTAACGACTATGCCATCAACGGAGGAGTGTGCATTAGACACGGAGCAAGGGTCAAACTCTATGCATCAAAGAAGGTTGTACAAACTATGGCTATGCTCTATTAAAGGAGGAGTGTGCATGTGCATGAGACATGGGGCCAAGAGGAAACGGAGACTATGCAGCACAGAAAGATGCACTAATCAACAAGCTCACTTTGAAGGATTGTGTGCTAAGCATGAGGCAGCAGTCATACTTGCTGTCTAGAGAGTCTAAAAGTTTATATGCATCATCTTCATGAGAGGCGGAGCTTTTGACCAATCCTTTCCCCCCTGCTCGAATTCTGCTCACATGAGCCTGTCTGTTGTAGCGGCCTCTATCTGCCTCCGAACAAATGCGCTCTTATTCGTATCTTCTCCTTCTTCATCGATTTGCATTTCTTATTTGGTTGAAGAAAGCGGGTGATAAGTATTGTGATTCTCCTCGCCCGTTATTTATCCCACACGGGCCATGGCGCCACGCCACAAAATCCAAAAACAAAAACCAAAAACCAAGTCAAAGAAATCACAAATCTTCCGCCTTCTACGAACGACATTGCTTGACATAGCCACAATGACAGCCCAGCTCGACCAGGTAAACACTCAGCTACCCAGCCAGCCGCCGCCCTCCATCATTGTCTCTCGCCCCGAGGCACTTCGATACGTCGAATCATGCGAGCTGGCCGAAATGATGCCTTCGGGCAACAATAATAATTTCTTGAATCAACTTTTGTCATCATCCTCTGGCAGCACCGTCAACAATACTGACGGCGGCGGAAATAGTGAGAGCAGTGTCAGCGGCGTCAATGGCAATAAATACGCATCGATCATTCAAATGGCATTTTTACTGTATTTAGGGGAGTATGTTCACGCTCGTCATTTATGGCGTCGTCACCGCAGTAATAATAATTCCAGCAGCGATGATGAATCCAATCAATTGTCCATGTTTTGGACAGCCGCCAAATATTGCTATTTGTGGAGTACGGGAGGAATTTCGTCGTCGTTAAACAGTACAGATGATGATGAGAGTAGCAATCTTCCCTATTCAACTTTGATGTTGCGCTCACTTCAATCGAATGCGGAATCATCTTTGGAGCCGCTCTCCACGTATTCCAAGGAGTTGGTGACCATCTTTCGTTACAGGGTGAATGATCGATTGCGTTCATCATTTGATGATATTCGGGAAGATGAATTCATGCTGCGTATGAACTTGAATAGTGATGACATTGGTGGAGATGATGTTTTGGGAAGATATGGATGGCAGAGGGCTGTGGGAGATGCTACTCATCTCGTCCCCAATCAAGAATGGAAGTCTCCAACAGACATTGGAGGGGGAGAACATAGCGCGATGTCAACTGATGGCGATCGTATTCATCAATTGAGTGAGGTGGTCATGTTCTTGGAACAGACTAAAATGAATGCTTGAGTAGAGAGATGTGGGGAGGAATTGTGGTAGTGCATCGATGATAGAAACAATAAATATTATATATAATAATATAACAGACATCATATTCAATGATTTTTCTTTTCTTCAGCTTCACGACGACTGCATCGGAAATGAAACGTGTTGATACAAAAAATCCCCCCACCAGCCACAAGCCACCAGTGCTCCTCTGCGCCGAGCTCAAAAATCTGGGACGAGACCATCGGCCGCTCTAAATCACTAACACTCTAGTCTTCTTTTTCTTCCTGTTTTCCAAAGACACGGAACATCAGCAGAAGTCCAAATACAATCATCATCAGGCTGTATGCCGCCATGACTTTTGGACCGTTGCCCTCAACCCAGCATACTTCCGATCTTGCAATTAGACCTTTGTACACGATGAAATTTTTCGGCTGAGCGATGGCCATGAGGAGGAATAATCCTCCGATGATGAGAATGACTAGCCCGATGTAATTGATCGTCATGGTTGAGGGGGCTCCTTGGATTGAATGAATGATAAAGAGTTGGTTGTTGGTTGGTTCTTCAAGTTTGTTGAAAAAAATGACAAATGACGAATGAAGAAGACGTTAGACGTTCTTTTGTGTTCCTTCCAGTTCCTTGCGTATCATCGCTTACTATCCTCAGATACATGCATGCCAGCTAGCTTGTGCTTCTTATTGTCTCGTCTAGATTCTGATGCTCTTCACTTGTATTTTGATGGTATCAGATCGTAATCGCTCTCGTCTACGTGCCTGGGAGATTCAGTGTAATGTTCCACACATGCCTCGTAATATATATGACTCTCCAATGATCTCATACTTCCCATGCCTCGTAACGACTCTCCAATGATCTCATAATGGGCAGGATGGCAATTGTAGACAATACTGCTGCGATTAGAAGGTGCCTTGGGGTTTCCGGGTCGGGTCTTGATGTAATGGAGTATGGATAAGTTTTGGGCTCGCTTCTTCATTGTGGCGAGTTCGTCGGGTGTGAGCCAAGAGGAGTGCGCCTGCAGGTTATACCGCTGGCAGCAAAGCTGCGTAGTTTAGCATTAGACGAGAATTTGACAGTCTTCGTCTTTGCTTGCCTCCGCATGTTGCAAGGCCGCTCGGATGAATTTGCAAGCTCGGATGAATCTGAATCTATCTGTCAGTGGAAGCGGATGACTTCGTGTCGAGTGCATGCTAATGATGAACTCTGATAATGGAGACTTCAAGCAGCAGCGGGATCTCTTCGTTGGCATCTTACGTCTTACGATCTACTTCACGACCAGCATAGTACATGATGAAATTTAATGATGTAGAGTAGCATGCTTGCTCGATCGAGAGTTTGTGAATTGAGATATTGTACAAATGAATATTCTTCACGACCAGATTTGCATACGTAATTCACGAGGATGCGGCATAAATCATGTAATAGGCCTTTGTAGGAGGCTTGCATCCGTTCCCCCAACCACCAAATCAAGGCCCTGCCCTGCCCGGATTCGCTTCGCACAGGAGGCACTCTTGGATTCCAGATTCCCAACGACCGGCTGGATTCTGCATGCAGACTAAAAAATGCATAGAGCAAGAGTCCTCATGCTTCGGAGCATTGAGCGTAGCGAAAGTATGCTCGGAACTAGAGGATTTTCTCAGTATGTCATAAGAACCCTCGTGCGAACTCCCTTAACATTTACCACATCCCCTACATATTTCTATGTTTAAGTTGAATTCATATGTTAAAGTTGACCAAAGCTGAGTCCGAGGGCATCTGCATAGCATCTGCTACCTCTGCATGTCAAGTAGTAATAGAGTGTGCTCATAAAAGGAGTATTGTGTAAAAAAGATTGAACAACATGGCAGCAATGGCCGAAGAGCTCATCGTGGACTTTCCCACCCATCGAAGCCGATCAATGAGATCGGTACACTTTGCCGATACGGCGAAGCTGCACATTGTTCCCCGCCTCGATGACAACGAACACGTCCATCGACGCGATCTCTGGTACAACGGCTCAGACTATTCCCGTATGAAGCTTGCCAACCAGAAGTCCGCCCTCAAAGTTCGAGCTATGGCTTCTGCTGGAGTTCCTGTCAGTTACTCTGGAGATGACGGTCCATCCGATGACTGCCTCATTGGCATCGAGCATCTCCTTACTCCCTTGACTGTTCTTGGGGTTATGGCATGTAGACGACAATGCGTCCGAGCAGTGCTACAAGAACAAGCACAAGCAAGGCAAGCGATGAATCCTGACATATTTGGATGGGATAATATCGCAATTGCTTCATTTGATGAGACGAGGAGGGCTGCAGTCAGAGCACGGAAGCTTGGCAAGCTTCATCATGACTCCATCTAAGGATAAGGCCTATTTTCTTGAAGGCTGCAATAGGATTAGGATTTTTGATTTGATACTTCTTCGACTTTGAGAAGTGTTATGTACATAACATAATTAGACTGAAATAGAATATCTTGTCGTCGTGCTCATATGTGTCAATCTAAACAAATGTTAACGAAGAGATGCGTTTACGTTCAGAGAGGGCCAGCTCTTCCAGTATCTTTGTTCGGGTTTAGGGGTTATTCCTTACCCCGCTTCCACGAAGAAGTTGTGAGCACCGATTCAAAGCAACAAATCCTCACAAGTCTCTTGCAGTATGAATAGCAACATATCTGCTTACGCTATGCCTACGCAAGATCCGCAGTCAAACGGTATCATGATCCACAGCCAATGAATGCATGATAAATGATAAGAGTCACAACATGATGTAAGAGCCCATCCTGGCGGATTCGCTAAAGGTTTGAATCGATGTTATAGATGTGATGCCGGCCTGCAGACTTGGAGAACTTCTGGAGTCTCAGGTCAGATATTTCGTGTATGCATGATATTATGAGCAGACTTGGAGAGTATTTAATGTATGCACGATATGAGCAAGTGTGAGAGTTTTGTGCAAGTCGGCAGAATTGAGGATTAACATTATAAAAGGCTGTTATCCACCCTGTCAGGTGGCTTCACATCCCCGGCTCGTGCTCAGCCCTACTCGCTCGCTGCTGTGCGATGGCCACCGCCGATCCCAGCTGTCACGGTGACATTTGCAATTTGACGGACGACTACCGAGTCACTCCTTCAGTCATACCTCAGTCACTCACTGCAATCTAGTTATCTTCCCTTTGTCTTTGTTCATCGCCAAAACATAACGTGTTCCTACTCTATATTTCCTTCTTAGCGATCCCTCTTCTAATGTTTTTTCTTTACGAATGCTAGAACATAAAAACGTAGAATGGACGCAGGATTGTGCAGAACTGTCGCGGTCATCAGTAACCCGCGCACTCCCGAATAACAATTGGGAGTCTGGATTATAGTGACCAGCCCACTTGCTTTTATTGATTCCGACGTAGGTAGAACTCCCCAGTCACCAGTCGGTCTCACGGTCACAAACACAGGCATTTCTTTTTCATTTTTGGCATCGAAAGATCTCATAAATTTCACTTTTGATCTTCAGTGCTGACAACCACTCTCCAATCCATACTCCTCCTCTTCAAAATAAATACTTCTACACAATCATGTCTGAACTTACTCACGCCGGCAAAGTCGCTCTTATCACTGGTATCACCGGCCAGGATGGATCTTACTTGACTGAATTCTTGTTGTCCAAAGGATATGAGGTATGTTATATATATTTCTTATGTTTCGCACTATATATGCTGGTTCGATGGTGAACACTTGACCCAGTGCTACGTGGCAGAAGGAGGTGTGACTGTTTCACTCTCAAGACGATGTGGATCTTTTTTCTTCAGGTTATCTTGCTCTAGCTAGAGACATATGTCGAAATGTTCTTTGGGAATTGCATGACATTTGGAGCTTGGAATGGTCACTGCTGGATTTATCGGTAAACGTCACGCGTATTGCTGATTGATGCACTGTGAATGAAGTTCTTCAGGAGAATCTTTGCCACTCTACATCTACATCAGTGATGACGTGACATCTATCTGGATGATATGTTGTACAAAAGATCAATGACCGCACAAGTTACACAATATATACGGATGACTTCGCACCAACTGAATTGCCAAAGCAAACAAACACATATCCTGCATCACAAATCGATTACTCACATCTTGTTTCATTGCTTCTTCTTCTTCTTCAGGTCCACGGAATCATCCGTCGTTCTTCTTCATTCAACACCGGCCGCATTGACCACATCTACCGTGACCGTCATGAAACTGGTGTTAAGCTTTTCCTTCACTATGGTGATCTCTGCGATGCTACCAATCTTATCACCATTATTGCCAACGTGAAGCCCGATGAAATCTACAACTTGGGTGCTATGAGTCACGTTAAGGTCTCATTCGACATGCCTGAATACACTGCTGATTGCGATGGTGTTGGTGTTCTTCGTATGCTTGATGCAATCCGCGCCTGTGGACTTGAGAAGACTTGTCGTTTCTACCAAGCTTCCACCTCTGAGTTGTATGGAAAGGTCCAAGAGGTACCCCAATCTGAAACAACCCCTTTCTACCCCCGCTCTCCCTACGCTGTCGCTAAACAATACGCCTTCTGGATTTTGGTGAACTACCGTGAAGCTTATGGAATGCACCTAACAAATGGAATCCTTTTCAACCACGAATCTCCTCGTCGTGGTGCCACCTTCGTGACACGTAAGATTACCATCGCTGTGTCCCGTATCTCTCAAGGACTTGACAAGTGTCTCTTCCTTGGTAACATTGATGCCAAGCGTGATTGGGGACATGCTCGTGATTATGTTAAGGGAATGTGGATGATGCTTCAACATGATGTTGCAGATGACTACGTGTTGGCCACCGGAGAGACACACACTGTAAGGGAGTTTGTTGAGAAGGCATTCGTTGAAGTTGGTATCACTATTGCATGGAAGGGAGAATCTGGAACTGTTGATGAGATTGGAGTTGATGCTTCTGATGAGTCTAGGGTTCTTGTCCGCATTGACCCCCGTTATTTCCGTCCTACCGAGGTTGAATTGCTTCTTGGAGATCCTTCCAAAGCCAAGAGAGAGCTTGGATGGTCTGCTGAATTGGGCTTTGAGGGACTTGTAAAGGATATGATGGACGCTGATTTAAAGATGGTGAAGGGTGAAACAATTGACCCCGAGGCTCCCAGGCCATAAGCAGTGTCTTTTGTCATAACAGCTCTCCTCATAATTCATCGTTCAAGTCAAAGATTGTGTCTGAAGGTTCTTGTGTGGACACTACTTTTTGTATAATAATAAGGCTTTAGAATAGGTTACCATCAACTCTAATTCGATATTTAGAGCCTCGTCACCTTTTGTACTTGAGCTCAAGTACCATACACATCTTCTTTCATAGTTTCTTCTTCTCGGTGAAAACTACGTTTTATTAACATTAACTTTTTCCACTTAAGTAGTTGGCCTTTTCAGCTACAAACAATTCTCTTCCTTCATTCTTTAACCCCTCTTCATGGCATCCTTCACAAAGTCAAACTCATGAGTATCCTTCTTCTTAGGAGCACCCAAAAATGAAAACGAACTACCATTATCACCCTGTACTCCAGGAACTTGCCTCATATAATTGGCACCCATGATATTCGGATTGCTCCCCTGACGTCCGTAGGCCTGACCACCTGCTCCTGCCCCACCGGCACCCATTTGCATCTGTTGCATTTGCTGTTGCATCATCATCATATTCTGTTGATAGGCCATTTGCATTTGTTGCATTTGTGCTGGATTCATTTGCGCCGTGTTCATTTGTGCCATGGGGTTGGCAGTATTCATTCCATTCATGGCGCCGTTGTTGTTGGTGGTAGACGTCGTTGAGCCGAGTGTTAAGAGTGGATCATAACTAGCCGCAGGTGAGGCGGGAGCCATCGGCTTGGGAGCGGGTCTACTGGGCGTGGATGGAGTAGTAGTAGCATTCAGGAAACCAAATGCAGATCCACCACTGGATGGTCCGACACTAGAGGCATCCGTGGGTGCGGTAGGAGGAGCAGCAGCAACAGGTTCAGCTGCAGCTGGAGTGCTCTTTACTGTCATGTTTCCAAACAAATTGCTAGATCCCGATGATGGAGCCACAACAGCAACAGGAGCAGGCTCTGCAGAAACAGAAAAGCTTCCGAGCAAATCACCACTACTTTCGGTCGATTCAGTTGATACCAATGCCGGTGCAGCAGGAGAGCTTGCCGAGGGCGCTGTACTCTTCACAGTCATACCGCCAAACATAGAGTCTCCTCCTCCCGATGACACATTTGCCACTGATTGCACTACCGGAGGAGCAGGAGGGGCAGGTGCCACTGGAGCAGCAGGAACATCCGATGGTCCATCAAAGTCCAACAAATTGGGTGCCTCAGCAGCAGCAACCACTGGACGAGCAGCCGCCGCAGTAGCTCCTCCATTACTCCTCATCGGTGAAGCAGCAGTAGCCGTACCCGGTGCAACACCAAGCAACCCCAACACCCTCTTCGCCGGTGCCTTGACCGATTGCCGTGCATGATTGGCAAGTGGTTCAATCTCACAAGCACAGGCATGGAAAAAGTCGGCATAGGCATTACTCTCCCCCTGTTGCTGATCCATAACCTTCAACACTGTTTCAATAACACATAATGCCTTGGCACGCATGATCCATGGATTTCCATCCTCAAGTGCATCCAATAAGGCTGGGCATACCAAGTCGGGATTGAGTGAGGGTACAGATCGTGCAAAGTCTTGTAATTTGTCTTGGGGTGGTTCTGCCTTCATTCCACCGGGGGGACAAAGTTCGGCAATTAGATTCTTTTCATAGTCTCCGGCAGTGGTTGCAGAGGGGGCAACAAAGCCACCACCTCCGCCTCCTCCACTGTAAGGACCAGATTGATTTGCATCCATACGAGATTGAGCCGCAACACTTAATTGAGGAGTCGAAGCAGCAGCAGGAGTAGTCGAAACTGCTGGTGGAGGTGGAGGGGCAACAGGAGCAGTCGCCCATGATCCACCCACTCCACCTACAGTCGGAGCCACAGCGGCAACAGGTGCAGCAGCAGGTGGTGCCGGAGCACCACCAGCAGAAGCCCAATTAAATGCCGTCCCCGTAGCATTACGTGCCTTGTAATATTCCGAATCATCATGTCGTGGTGCCTCTGCCACTGGAGGAGCCATTCCTCCACCACCACCAATAGCATTAGGCCCCCGATTACTCGCCATAGTCCACTGTCCCCCCGTCTGCATGGCCAAATTATTCCTCCCAGGAGGTTGACTATACGGATCCGGTCTCATATTCGGTCCACCATACGTACCCATATTGGGATGAGGTTGTTGCTGTATTGCCGCAGCCTGTTTGGCCAATGGATCTTTAATCATACCCAACATTGCTCCTCCGACATCTGTGGCCATTTGACTTAATTTCCCGACTGTGGAGGAGGAGGATTGTTGTTGAGCGAGACGTGGATCGGAGAACATGGGGTTACCAATGCCTTCCATTCTGGATCCTCCACCACCTCCTCCCTGTGCTCCACCATAGGAATCGTTACCATATCCACTCCCCGATGATCCACCCATGGGAGCACCATATCCACCACCACCAATCCCCTGTGCCGCCACTGGTCCACCATACCCCTGCTGCTGATGTTGCTGTAACCCCGCCATACCACCACCCCCACCACCCATGCCAATACCACCAAAATTACTCCCCCCACCACCACTCTCCCCCTCCCCCGAATCCGAATACACCACATCCAAACACTCCTTAGCAGCCTCCCTAACCTCCACATTCCACTGATCCCCCGTCACAGCATCCATTGTCCCCCTCCACGCCGTACACTCCTTAATACTCGAAATAGCATTTGGATTCTGCGCCAGTGTCCTCTTAAGCATTCCCCTGTTTACCGGATGGACAATTAATTTGGCGAGGACCTTGCAACACTTTTTTTTAATGTGGACATTGTTTTTAGAGAGGCGGGTGATGAGGTAGTTGGAGGTGTCGATACAGGCTTGGGGGGAGGTGAGTGTTTTGCCAATGTCGTTGTAGAGGTAGCCGGGTGTTGGGGCGGTGGTGCTGTCGGTTGCGCGGGAGAGGAGTGATTTGTCCATCTTCTTCTTTGTATGTTTGTTAATGTTATGGTGGTGACTAATCAGTATTGTTCCTATTGTTGTTATGGTTGCTTTTACTAACAATGATGATGGAAGACAAGACTGGAGGCGCTTTCTTACTCAGCAATGCGGATCGGATTTTTCGTCATTGTTGTGTCTTGGATTTTCATTTTGGTTTCGGGCGGAAGATCTTGCCTATATACACTGACAGTAGTGGTATGTGGAGTTACTACTATTATCCTCCACTTACGTAGCAAGATTCGCTAAGTGCGTGTTCTTCAAAAATCAACCTCGTCATCGATTTTCATCCATTAGTAGCGTAGAATGGTAGCGGTCACTCGAAGCAAGATGACGTCAAAGATATCACTACTACAGCAGCTATTGGCGGCGGCTGCTCTTTGCTGCTACTCGGCCAATGCCTTCTCGGCATCAAGGGGGGCGAAGACGACCCATCATAGGCCACCACAAATGAGATTGTTCCAAGGGACCGTCAGCGGTAGAAACATTGCTGCTTCGTTTCCCATCATTTCTCCGGAGGAATTTGAAGCGGATATGCTCATTAATATCAACAACAATAGTGCGTCAAAGACAATATCATCACAAAGAGAAGAACATGCAATTACAGCAACAACCAAAGAAGCAACAACAGAAGAACTCATTCCATCCACGTGGAGTCAAGCACTCCACCACTTCTTCCTCAAAGACATCGGTCCACCTCTCGTTGTACTCACAATATCCGGATTCATCTTGACACGGTGTCAACTATTATCCACAACTCCATTCTCCATTACAGAACTGGCCATCTTTGCATCTTCCATACTAATTTGGTGGGTTCAAGAATACTTCTTTCACAGAGTGTTACTCCACTCTCCATTTGATTGGATTGGAAAGTCGATTCATGGAACACATCATGATAAAGAATACTTTCATATATCAATTGATCCACCTGCACTACTATTAGTATGGTTATTTGCGGCTCATTTCATACTCAAGGCAATGCTACCCCAATACCATCTATGCCTCTCTGCAACTATCGGTTACTCTCTAGCAGGATTAGTATACGAATGGAGTCACTACATAGTCCACACAAGGGTTAAACCACGCATCATCCCACCCACATCCCCATCCTACCACCAATTATCAATAGTACAACGTATAATCATTCAACCAATCATGAGAGGATATGCCAAAATGAGAGATAATCACATACGACATCATTTAATTGATGATCGATATTGGTATGCGTTTAGTGTTACCGAGATGGATGATTTGTTTGGTACTAATCCGAATGTGAAGGATGTGAAGAGGGATATTCGAAAGAGTGGAGATGGGTTTCAGTAGTGGTGAAGATGAATGTTGAGTGTGTATGGAACATGAGAGGTTTTTGTATATGTAAAGAATATTGTAATGCTGTTGTTGAATTTGTCATGATGCTATCCTAATGAGACTGACTCGTTACAATTCAGCGTCTTCATCATTCTTGCTTATCCCACCCAATTGTCAACTTTGGCTACGTGGTAAGATTATCGAGGTATGTACTTACTTAGACTGTGTGTGATCGTGCATCACAGTCAGTGGGTTGCGAACTCTCTGCATTTATTTCCATCGACGCGATAAGAAGAAATAAAAGCATGCTTCCTTGGTCCCTTCTCATCGATGACCACTGTACCACTCACCACCCAAACACCTTTGAAAACTGGAACGGGACCGAATTAGATAAATTCCTCTAGGTGTTCTACACCAGAACGGTACCGCATGCTCTTAATTCCTACGTTTATTAAGGTTGCGGTACTTCTAATAACCGCAGCTGCCAAAGGCCTACAATGCACACCTTGAAGAAGAGTAAAGAGCAGAATTCACATGTTTAGCTGAGACGAGTTCTCACACAACTACTTCCATCGTTCTTGAATTCCATACTCCATCCAACGAAGTCGAAGTGGACAATTAAGTGTTAAGTGAAGCATGGCAGCAATGAAAATGAAAGCCTACTCCATCTCCGTTCCAACCAAGCAAGGTGACGGTGAGACTATGATGCTCAGGCATCTCGTTGGAGAGTCCCAACGACAACAGCAGCAAGATGATGCCTTCTCCAGGTATTCGAATGACTTCGTCCGAATGAAGTCTCTCTTGCTTTTGTCTGAAGAATATAATGATGATGACGACTTGGAAGCTCTTGCCACAATCAACCGAGCCCTCAATCAAGTGGGTGTGAGCAACCTTTCCCATTCAACCGAGAGAAGCGCCGTAGAGGAAACAACTCAAGGTCCATCAAACAGGAAATGAACGCAAGACGAGGCTATCTTGGGAGCTTCACCCGACCCTACTCCTGCATGACTTGGAGCTAGAGCTTGAAGCGTTAGATAATGAAAGTCACCGCATCTTCGACGATGACAATAACGAGGAGGTTTCCGCTTCCGGGAAGCCACAACGCCAGGTCCAGAGCAACAGTCGCTAGAGGTAGAGGAGAACGAGTAAGGTGTAAGATGGTGTAGGGTACAGTCCACAGCGCTGGTTTGATGTTAATCTTCAAGTCAGTCAGGCCAAGCTATCGAGACTATTTTGTGTAGAGGGTTAAGATGCTAAACGGAATTTCATGATTGCATTGTGTGGTGTTGGAAAGCTTGTCCAGCCATACTGAGATTCAACCTAATCTTTTCAAGGGTAAGGGTTCTCGTTCTCTTTGTCTTGTTTCCTTACTCTTACTTCTTGTGCAATTGCTTTAGAGGAAGTTCGATGATGCTCAGTGCTTGTCAAGTGCTGAACCCGAGGATCGAGGATGATGTTATGATATCCTGCCCACTTCGAAGCAGTATCCGATGGTAAACAAGAATATCGATTCTTGGACATTCTCTTGGAACAAGCAGTGGTTCGAAATTACTCAATACTGAGCCTCATGAGATCCCAAAGCCTTTATGCTACTGTCGGGGCAAAAGGGATTCGTTTCATTGTGAGATTGTTTGAACGTTGTTTTGTTGTCTAGATATTGTACTGTTTCCAAGAAGCCTAGGCATGCAGAAAGTATAGCCAGTCTCAGTACATATATTTCGGGTTTTACGGGTCCCTTATAACTCAGAATTGATGTGCACACCGCCTTCTGCTCGCTTCCATGTTTGAAGCGTGAAGATACATATCTGCCCTAGACCTAGATAGAGAGGAGAACATATTGCATGACTAAAAGGATGAGGGAGATCGATTTTGCATCACTTGAGCTTTTCTGTCATCGAGTTCTTATGTGATAGTGAAACATGATTAGACTAGATACTGTTTTACCAACCATTCCTTATGCTATATCAATAAATTTGTTTATGCAATGCCCCGTCGTCTAACGTCGTCCCCTTTTGTATCCCCCCACATCTCTATACTCAAGCATTCATTTTAGTCTGTTCCAAGAACATGACCACCTCACTCAATTGGTGAATACGATCACCATCAGTTGACACCGCGCTATGTTCTCCCCCTCCAATGTCTGTTGGAGACTTCCATTCTTGATTGGGAACGAGATGAGTAGCATCTCCCACAGCCCTCTGCCATCCATATCTTCCCAAAACATCATCTCCACCAATGTCATCACTATTCAAGTTCATACGCAGCATGAATTCATCTTCCCGAATATCATCAAATGATGAACGCAATCGACCATTCACCCTGTAACGAAAGATGGTCACCAACTCCTTGGAATACGTGGCCAACGGCTCCAAAGATGATTCCGCATTCGATTGAAGTGAGCGCAACATCAAAGTTGAATAGGGAAGATTGCTACTCTCATCATCATCTGTACTGTTCAACGACGACGAAATTCCTCCCGTACTCCACAAATAGCAATATTTGGCGGCTGTCCAAAACATGGACAATTGATTGGATTCATCATCGCTGCTGGAATTATTATTACTGCGGTGACGACGCCATAAATGACGAGCGTGAACATACTCCCCTAAATACAGTAAAAACGCCATTTGAATGATTGATGCACATTTATTGCCATTGACGCCGCTGACACTGCTCTCACTATTTCCGCCCCCGTCAGTATTGTTGGCGTTGCTGCTGCCAGAGGATGATGACAAAAGTTGATTCAAGAAATTATTATTGTTGCCCGAAGGCAATTTCGGCCAGCTCGCATGATTCGACGTATCGAAGTGCCTCGGAGCGAGAGACAATGATGGAGGGCGGTGGCTGGCTGGGTAGCTGAGTGTTTACTTGGTCGAGCTGGGCTGTCATTGTGGCTATGTCAAGCAATGTCGTTCGTAGGCGGAAGATCTACGGTTGACTTGGTATTGTTTTTGGATTTTTGATTTTGTAGCGTGTGTGGGTGTGGGAAACGGGCAAAGGAGAATACTTTTATCTATCACCCGCTTTCTTCAACCAAATAAGAAATGCAAATCGATGAAGAAGGAGAAGATACGAATAGAGCGCATTTGTTTGATGCAAATAGAGGCCGCTATCTACACCAGGCAGGCTCATGTGAGCAGAATTCGAGCAGGGGGAAAAGGATTGGTCAAAAGCTCCGCCTCTCACAAAGATGATGCTGATGCATATAAACTTTTAGGCTCTAGATCTCTAGACAGCAATCTTTCATTCATTTAGATTTAGAGTTGATTTGAGTATGAGTATGACTGCTGCCTCATGCTTAGCACACAATCCTTCAAAGTGAGCTTGTTGATTAGTGCATCTTTCTGTGCTGCATAGTCTCCGTTTCCTCTTGGCCCCATGCCTCTTGCACACTCCTCCTTTAGATATAGCATAGTTTGTACAACCTTCGTTGATGCATAGTTTGACCCTTGCTCCGTGTCTAATAAACACTCCTCTGTTGATGACATAGTTGTTGTACCCATCACTGCTACAACGCTTAACCACCTGCGCCCCATGTCTACTACACACTCTATTCTTGGCTTGGTTTGTGCATCCTTCAGTGCTGCATCGTTTGTGTGTAGCCCCATGCACATGTCTCTTGCGCATGTCTCTTGCACACTCTTCCGTTGAAGACAGAGTTGTTGCACCCTTCGCTGCTAGATCGTTTAGTTTCTGCCCCATGTCTCATGCACACTCCTCCTTTAATAGCTTAGTTCGTGCATCCTTCGCAGCTGCATCGTTTGACCCTTGCTCCGTGTCTAATTCACACTCCTCCACATTCTTGGTCTTGGTTCGTGAATACTCCATCCGTCGCCTCCCAGTTGTGTACTTCGTTCGGAAAGGACTTTGATATTGCCTGAGAAAATAATGGGTTAAGACTAGCTGGGATAGAGATGATTGTTCTAAATTTTAGTCGGTTACACGTCTGTTTGAACAGCCTGTATTGTCCTCACTGTCCTCACCTCCTTCTACTTCTATTTTTCCTCTTGCTACTTTTGTTTCCCTCTTTGTGCTTGTGGAGTGTTGAGGGGTGTGTAACCGAGTGAAAGGTGTATTGCTATCTCTTATTCTACCACTTGTTCTGTAATATTATGAACAATAATGAGTCCTCCTATTTTCTGGACATATTGCGCGTAGTAATTGCTAATTGCGGAGATATTCATCGATGCAGCATCTTCATTATATATTGACTTAGTGCATTAATCAGAATAATAATAGGCGAACAGACATGTCTTTTGTCTTTCTTTTCCATAACACACAGAGCAGGAGCACAAGATGATGCTTCCCGATGCAACATCTTTATCTTCATTGATACCTCCTCTATCGGATTCATCATCGTTCTCCAAGCCTAACGTTAACGTATTCAAGTTTGGCATTTGATTAGATGACATGTTCACGGCTTCCTTATTGGATGATATAGATTGTGGTTGTTCTACAGATACATTACCTACACTGCCATGTTCGGCTTTGGCGATTGGCAAAGCGTAATCCACTTTCTCCCTGATAGTTTGAGCTGCGACTGATTGGATGCTAGTGCTAGCTTCTTTTGATGCTTTCTTAATGGAGTATGATTTGTCATCACCGCTGCTGCTCTCATTCTCATGAATAACTGCATTAATAAGAAAATCAAAGTCACCCACATCAACATTTTCATCGGTCAGATGGCTGTTTCGTTCATGCTCATCCGCATCCGGATGGGCCGAATCATTTAGACCTAAACTTCCGACAGAGACAGCGGATGTTGCGACTGATTGGATGATACCAGTTTCTTTTGATGATTGCAGGATGGATTTTGATGGTTTGTCATCACCGCTGCTGCTCTCACTCTCTCTGTTACCTGCAGCAATGTCGAAGAAGAAGTCTGGTCTACCGCCCACAGCAAAGCCTTCATCAGTTTGAGGGCTGATTTGTTCATCTTCATCCAAATAGGCCGAGTGATTTGAACCTAAACTTCCGGCAGAGACACCACTTTTAATAGCGGCAGCGGCTGTCGCTTTTGATGATTGCAGGATGGACTGTGACGATTTTTTGACATCATCACTGATGCTGATGCTATCACTCTCTTGAACAATGTCACCTTCAACAAGGGTCAAGAAAAAGTCAGGTTTACCGCCCACAGCAAAAGCTTCATCGGTCTTGGGACTGCTTTGTTCATGTTCATGTATATTATGCACTAGTGATTTTTTTGTTTTGACGCTAGCTCCTGAATCATTGCCATTGCTAGCGGCGTCCACGGCGACGCCTTCACTTCTGCTTCTGGTAGAAGCACCGCTGTTGCTGGCTTTCATGGCTTTGAGTTTGAGTTTATTTCAGAGGAGGAACTGCTCACTGCCTGCTCACTGCTCCTATTTTTTCTGAGAGATAGATGCACTGAGAATATGTCACCTGCATGCCTGACCAAACGAATCGAATTGTGGATTGTGTAAGTAAGTACGTTGGCGGGCATGGCTCAGTTCCTCTCTTCCGAATACCTGTTTTGCACTCAATCAAGCTAGTAGCGATCAATAACTTTGAAAGTTGTAGGGTTATTGTGAATACTAATTCCTACATGCCTCTAGACAGTAGTCGAGTCAAATTGCTAATCCCTCGCCTTATAGTGCGAACCCAACCTTTAGGACTTAAGGTTATCCCAAGACGATAAGGATAAAGCTCTGATAGATGTCCGTGTGTCTGGTAATGGAGTATGTCTAACCAATTCCGACGTACGTGCCCCTACCTTAGTAGGTAGTACCTACTGTCACTTACGTTTCTAATGGAGTGATTTCGGTTTCCGGATTCTTTTACACGCCCTCCTTTTTGTGGCCAAAATTGGCCGGTAGGTCTTGCCAAATCGACACATCACAGCCCTCCATCCAACGTGCACATAATCAAAGAAGACAAAAGACTAACACCTAACCGTACCATTATTGTCTACTATAAACTGATTCCTCATCATGACTGTTAGTGGCGGCAGTAAAGCGTTTTACCGAGTTGTGGGCCTGGAAAGAGGAGAGCTCTCGCACATGGCAAGAGGAATGGCGACATTCCATGAATCAAAAGCAATTATTGTTGTGGATTGCAGCAATCTGCTGTTTGGAGTAGGAATGAAAATGAAGAATGCGGCGGAATATCTATTCGAGTTTGCTAAATCCGGTGTTACCATTCTTCCGGTATGTGATAATGATGTCAGACCAAGTGTCAAACAAGAAACTATCAAACGTCGTGCTAACAGAGAGAAGGCAAGAACCAAAGAATATTTATTACGCCGAGAGGTTCGTGCTTTAAAGAGGAGACTAAAAGAAGAGGCGTTAACGCAGCAGGCAGCGTTCCGAACTCTCGACAACTATTAAGGCGAAGGAGACGGAACGTAAGCGAAAAGAAACAGCATCGCATCGCCCTGCAATTGCAGACTTTGCCGATGGACTCGAAAAAGAACTAGATTTATTGGGTGCACATATACCTAACGAAGCGGGCGGCTCTGTCCTCGAAGTTGTGACAGCGCAGTGCCAAGCCGATACCTACATGGCAGGACAGATAAGGAACAAGGATGCTGTGATGGTATTGTCCACCGACACGGACATACCACTTATTACGGGCGATAGCTGTATCTCAATCAAAGTAGGATTTTCCAAGAAGAATTTTGAACTCGTGAGCACCTCAAAAGCAACACTCGAGAAAGCAATGACATTTCTTGGAGCGGATACAAAAGCAGAGCTTATGGCTGCTGTGCATCCCATATTTGAAAGAGTGAATGATGATAGATTGCGCTCATTAATGATGCTCATTTCCGGCTGCGATGTATTTCCCAGCGGTCTCAAAAATGTTGGCATCACAAAATTATCTAAAACAATTGATGAGTTCAAGAAGACAGCGCATGATCCAGTAGATGAAACCGCTTTATTTGAGCATCTCATTGAAATGATGAAGAAGGAATTCAAACCTCGTTTGGTTGAGGAAATTAAAGAAGTTTACGCCGACGAGGCAGATGCATTTGCAGACGTGGAGGCGGAGGAAGTTGTGCAAGCCCACTTAGATGCACTTGTGTATGAGCCGACGAACAAAGCCGGGGAGGAGAAGACTTATCTTGGTGGTGAACCGCCGAAGGAACTCTTTAGATATTGTGAAGAGTTCGCGGCATCAGATACAAAAGTCAGTAGAGGACCTACGATTCTGAAATGCAAGGGCGTTGGAGGCAAAGAGCATAACTTTCTTGACGCATGTGGTCATAGCACATGCGCTAAATGCAAGCATGATGTTTGCACATATTGTCAAGCTACAATTGGCATGGACACGAACACGTATTGCTTATTATGCAGTGCCACTGAATCACTTGTTCCAGAGGTAGGAACTGAAGCGGCCGAGTCGGTCGATGCTAGACGGACGAGATTAATAAATGTATATAAGTTTGCAGGCGCAGACAATCTTGATAGTGATGAGGTGGAAGATGTATTAGAAATGATGGACTTCCTCAGAGATTACAGAGCGCAAGGCAACACTGTACCGTTCCCTCTCTACAAAACGGAAGAAATGGAGTCTGCCACAAGTTCCAAATGGGAGGAGATTGCTGAGATCGACTTTTCTAATGGAGGAGCATTTCTTTCGGGTTCGTCCAAGAGTACCCTTTCATTTGATTGAGGAGCCCACTGAACCACACTTGTGACTCCAAGACCAAGACTCTCTCAAGCAGCAGCATAATGCGGATTTTGAATGTGAAACAAGATTTGGCACAAGAAGAAGAAGGAAAGGAGAACATGAACATTATCAGATTAAGATCACTCGATTTTGAATATAATTATGTGGAGACTGTAGTAACAGTAACAATATTGTTACAAGCAGACAAGCAGATATTACCTACCACAACACAAGTAAAATACACCATCCTAACATACTCCACAGGTGCAGGCTAGCTGAGCGCAGCAAAGCTAGTGTTCAATGTCAATGGAGAACTCAGAAAAAATGTCACTTGTCCGAGTTGCACTTGAACTTGAACTAACTTACTAAAGTACTCCCTTATGCGGAACGCTCTGAACTCGAGGTGGTGCTAAACGAGATTCGGATCGTTAGTACATTAACATTAATTCGTGCAATTCATTCCATTTATACACAACACTGCATTTCCATTATACCTTTTACATTTCAAAAGATAAAGAACAGAGAACACAGCTCACGAAAAGCTACAAAATAGTCGAAGGTGATTGAACAAGTCATGTAACATGTGTGACCTGAGTTTCAGTAGTTTTCTTCTCCACAGATCTCTAAGAAGGGGATGTCTACATGGAATCAGGAAATGATAAGTTGGGACTGGATAGATAGATTGTTCTTATAAACAATAAGGTTCTGCAGAGTTGTAATAAATATACTGTGTCTCAACCTTTGATGCGGCACCCCACTCCATATAAGTTCTTTGCGAGCATTGAAAGTGAAAGCTGGACATGAATTCATTCCCTTGTGCACTGTAGCATGCACTGGCGAGGTCATGGGCAAGGGCTTTGTCATGTAAGAAGCCACCATTTTCGGAAAAAGTAATTGCAGCGGAGAAGTGGCTTTCTGCAGCCTTCCTGTTTCCATCTAACAAAGCATGCTCAGCCATTAGAATGTGCATGTAATGGCGAACATTAGGATTTCCTTTCTTCATCCATCTATTCAGTATCTTGATTAACTTTGTAGCTTTCCTCTTCCACTTCTGTCGGGTGAGACAACTGCCTGTGGCAGATTTGGATGCCTTCAAGTAGACCAATGCCTCGAGAAATGTAACACGCACTGAAGCATACATTCCTAGAAAACTAGTCCGGATATCAGGAGCCTCCGTCAGGCAGAGCTGGGCACCCTCCCAATCCCGAAACAGCACACACAGTTCCAGTTGCATCAACTTTACAGTGAACACATTGACATTGCCATTGGACTCCTCATCAGCTTTCATTAACTCTTCAAAGCCTAGTTCGGTCTCTGCTTTGCTATCGAGATTGCGTAGTCTTCTGACGACAAGTAGATATGCTTGAAGATTCCTTTCATGGCTTCTTTGGTTTAGTTGAACCAACACTCTCATACTAGCTTCGAGCTCCTTTTGAAGTTCAGCTAGAGGGTGATAAGCAAACCAGCTTTGACCGCAACGGAAAGAAACTTGTTTACAAGTGTCATTGAAAAAAACAGATTGTAAGAGAGGAAGCGGAAAAAGATTGATATAAAGTCATGGCACAACTTTTTCACTCACTGTTCAATGCTGCACTTTCCACATCACCCGTCTCCAGTCCTATTTGGTACCCTTGCAACAGAGGATCTCGAGATGCATGAATTGGACATGTCCAGTGGCGAATGAACGCATCGAGAATGTAGAATGATCTCGACTTTATTCGTTGCATACCTGGCTTGCTAAGTAGACGCTCAACCGTCTTAGCCATTTCTTCGCCCTCGTCGAACTTACCAAATGCGGCACTGTTCAAGGTAGGTGTATTATGAGCAGTACGAGATAAGGATAAGATTTTGTGAGTGTCAGAACCACAAACAACGTGTGTAAATATGTACAAAAGCAGAGTAGACAGCATGATATCACTAATAAACTCACCTCAACAGAAGACCATAACAAGCAAATGCATCACATGAACTTGCATTGATTCCATGTTCTATCGATGTTCTGACCAACAAAAACACCACCAGCGGGAACAGTGTTGGCTGGACCTGATACGTTGACGGAATAATCAGTTCAAGCAATCGTTGGCCCATGATGATGCTCTCATCTGTAAGATCGGGGAGGGCGACTAGCTCATCTGCAGTACGATTCTTAAGCACTCTTCTCGTCATGATATATTCTTTCAATGTATTTAATGTAGAAGCTGATTTGTTGGATGGAGATCTCAATCCAAGCTGCCTGCGGACGTCTAGCGCAGTATTGATCGATTCGTCGAATCTTTGGGATGCCTGCAGTGATAAGATCTTGACTTCGTATGCCCTAAACTTCTCTCTAACAGGAGCATCTCTCTTCAACACATCTTCGACAAGTGCATTCGTCGTTTCAGTGTCCCCTGTAGCGAAGCAAGCGTTGGCTTCTTCACTGCATAGCTGTAGCATGGCGTTGGGATTTTCCTCCCAGGCCTTGGGTCCCAAGAGTCCCCGACCCATCTTAAAGTAAATCACGGCGGCTTCTAATGCTGCGCTCTCAACCGCCAAGTTACCCAATCGGGTGTTCTTCTCGGCCATCTCTGATACGGATATGTCAGAAGTTTTCTTCAGATCCAGGAGACACTCTTCCAGCACTTTTGGATCTAGACTGTGAATTGCATTCTTTAGTATACTACCAATTTCATCCCCCTCTCGCTTGCACGCATACCTTCATTCATCTGGTAATGACTGTAAGCAGAAACTTGATCTGTTTTATCATCCATTACTTCGAAATTGGTTGTTCCACTTTGAGTATTCGAATCCTGCCGTAGGACTGTATCGCCCGCTCCTTCTGCTATCACTTGTTCTGCAATATGATCAATTACAAGTCTTTTTATTTTTCGGGTCGGTGGTGCAGTATCTGTTGTAGTAATAGCAGAGATATCCATCGATGCAGCATCTTCATTGGCACCTCCCTTACCGGGTTCATCATCGTTCTCCAAGCCTAATGCATTCAAGGATGGCAGTTTGGTCGATGATGTGCTCATTGCACTCTTGGTTTTTGATGATGACGAGAGCCGTTTTTGATCCACTGGTTCTGGTTCAGATTTATTACTGCTTTCATCTAGAGCTTCGATTATTTCCAATAATAATGCACTATCTGCTCCTACCCCGACAGATGAGCTGCGACTGATTGGATGCTAGCTTCCATTGATGCTTGCTGAATGGATTGTGATTTGTCATGACCGCTGCTGCCATCATTCTCATGAATAATGTTTCTACCTGCATCATTAATAAGATAATCAAAGTCACCCACATCAACATTTTCTAAACTTCCGACAGAGACTCCACTTTTGACAGCGGCAGCGGCTGTCGCGACTGATTTTATAGTCGCCCCTTTTGATGATTGCAGGATGGATTGTGATGGTTTGTCATCACCGCTGATGCTATCACTCTCTCGAACAATGTCAATGTCACTTTCTGCAGGGATCGAGAAGAAGTCAGGTCTACTGCCCTCAGCAACACCTACATCATCAGTCTGAGTGCTGATTTGTTGACTCCAATTGTTGGTTAAATGATGTCTAGGTAGCGATAATGCAACATTACCTAATTTCCTATGTGATATGATATGAGTGCTGATTTGTTGATGTTGATGTTGATGTTCATGTTTATTATGGAGTACTGAATTTTTTGTTTTGATTTTGATGCTAGCTCCTGAATCATTGCCATTGCTAGCGGCGTCCGCGGCGACGGCGACGCCTTCACTTCTGGTAGAGGCACCGCTGTTGCTGATGGCAGCTGCTTTCATGGCTTTGAGTTTGAGTTTATTTCAGAGGAGGAACTGCTCACTGCTCCTATTTTTTCTGACAGATAGAGGCACTGTTCATACTTTGGCAATTGCGCTATGAGAAGACGTCCTACCTGCCTGAACCAAAGATCGAATTGTGGTTGCGTTGGCAGGCGATCGGGAGCAGATCAGGCGATCCTCGTCGCGTCGGTTGAAGTTGGGTGGAGACATACTAATTCCAGGTACATGCCGTATACGTGCCTCCTTTGTCCCTTACTTATGTCTAACGGGGTTTTGCTTTTGGCGTTCGGGTTCGTCCAAGAGTACTTACCCTTTCATTTGATTGAGGAGCCCATGGTTCAGTGCACCCACACTTGTGACTCTAAGACGAAGACTCTCTCAAGCAGCAGCATAATGCGGATTGAACGTGAAACGAAAACAAGATTTGGTACACTGTGGAGACTGTAGATGGGCGATGCGATCAAGTTTGGCGTTCGGGTTCGTCCAAGAATATACCCTTTCGTTTGAGTCTGGGACATATGGCTATGGCAGGTGGTTTCTAAGTATGCGTTACTCTATCACCATATCGTATCTGACTCTGTGTTGGCCATGATAATAGAAGCATCTTTTACACTGTTTGGTCCTATCGGCTTCGCTGCAATGTCGTAGTGGGTGACCTGATGAGGCATTCGAGACGGCCGCCAGCACTACCACACTCTATCACCATATCGTATCTGACGCTGTGAATATGGCAATTAATATGTTTTAGATCATAGTTGGCCATGAAGTATAGGTATAGAAGCATCTTTCGCACGGCGCAAGCTCTTTTTGGCCGTATCGGCGTTCGCTACAACGTCGTAGCGGGTGACCTGATGAGGCATTCGAGACGGCCGCCAGCACTACTCTCTATCACCATATCATATCTGACGCTGTGAATATGGCAATCAACTGCTTCTATCTAGTGGTCAGTGGCTGGAGCTAGCTAGAAAAGTACTAATTCGAATACATGCTCAAGATAATGGCATGACGAGGAGGCACAGGCAGTGTAGCGCCTTTACGTATGGTCGAATAAGACTGCTTAGTTGGAGATCCGCACGCTTATTGTTACGTTTGAAGGGGATCTGTTGACTTACTTCTTGACTATCTCTACGAAAATGGCATGAAACTTTTCTACTTCTACGGAGACAATTGACGACCGACTGGTTGATCTTGTTGTTGTTGAGGAGGACATTTTCCTGAGCGATTCCTACTTATTCCTATTTTGAAGAGGAAGTATGTGTTGGACAACTTCATCTTTATGAAAGACATATAAACCGGCAAAGGTTCTGCACCCGATACCGGAATGCAGAATGAATGTTCCGCTTGATTATGCTCTATGGAATAGTTCCAAGGGGGATCTGACAGTGACAAGAACAAGATGTTTGAAACTGTCAGTCTCACTGGGCTTTCGCCACAGATGGTCGTGAGACTCGTGATGATACAAGGGGCAATCATTCTGGCAGATCTGAGCAAGAGATTTGAATCCGATGTTGAAGATCTGACGTGGTAGATTGGAGATGTGTATCTTCAATTCTTGCCAGCCGCTACGCTCTGCGTGCGGTGAGAGGGCCGTTTTTTGAAATCTCACTTCATCCAAGTGAAGACGCAATGCACGGCTCTTTGTAATAGAGAAGGGGACATTCCAAGCGTGGGCAGCTAACGTGATGATGCATCATCGTGTTCTTCTTTCGTTCCTTGGATTGTCGATAACTTTTTTTTCGTTGGTTTTAGCGGGGGGGTTATTGCGTCCCTTTTGAATTGCCTTCCGACGCCATTGGTTTCCTCAGCCACAGGGTGCATCGCCGGCAACGCCGTCATGTATACAGTGGGTTCGAGTCGGAGGAGAGTCGCTGGTTCTTCGTTTGCGTCTTCGCTTGGATTAAAGTGCCGGGGGGCTGATATGATCACTGAAAGCTCCCCATCAAGGCAGCGGTCGACTACCTCACAACATGAAATTTATTTATCAGTTGTGTCATTTATTTATTATTAATTTATTATTAATACATCTACGTCGACCATGGGTTGTGCCACTCCATCAATTATTGAGGATAATGTCTCCGAGATCCTCGCCTATCCCTAAGAGCCCATCCCCTCCTCTGCGCCCCACCGGCTGCATGGGGGGAAAATTCTACGACATGGGAGTTCTGGGGGAGGTGTCTCAGTGAGTGGAAACGTCTACAGTTCCCGTCTACGTCTACATTTCACGTGTTCCCTTAAGAGTCCATCCCCTCCTCTACGCAGTCTCCGTCGCTCGACTGCTGTATGGGGGGAAAATACTACGCCATGGAAGTTCGGGGGAGGCATCTTTCTTAATCCATCATCAACCAACACGATTATTGTGTTGGATTTTTCAGTTCTTGGACTGATAGCTGTTGAAAGCAGCGACCTTTTTACGAGGGGGTTTCTTGCCGGTAGCAAGCTACATGCAAGTTTGTTTTCTTTTGGTCTGCCTAGAAGACCAGCTCATCTAATAACGCCGCACCTGCTGGGGTCTCTGGGTTTCACCTAATTATGGGTCTAAGTCATGCAGGTACATAGTTTCGCCAGAGAGACTCTGCATGACTTTGATTTGTAAGCGGGTTTTATTCGTCGTGGCTATTGACGATTGGAACCCAGAGACAGCGTATTGAGTTTCCCCTGCGAGACCTTGCGCCATAGTCTACTGAGGAGTAGAATGTGCCGGTGGCTTCGAGGGACACCTGAGGAGCTTGGGCTCGGCAGACTGCTGCAAAGCAGCAACAAAAGAGAATATACTTTGCCGCTGTGGTAAGCCAAAGCAAGAGAAAGTTGGGATTTATTGCCTTACCGGGCATTATCTTATACCTTTTGCTCCTCTTGGAGCCATACCCCCACTATTCGTAATAGCCTTTGTTAAGTATTAGTTGAGTTTGTTAAAATGTCAATGTCCGAGCCGCATCACGAAGAAGATTCGGGAGCAAAGACCTCACTGGGCTTTCGCCACAGATGGTCGTGAGACTCGTGATGATTGAGCTGTGCCGGATGACGCGACAAGGGGCAATCATTCTGGCAGATCTGAGCAAGAGATTTGAATCCGATGTTGAAGATCTGACGTGGTAGATTGGAGATGTGTATCTTCAATTCTTGCCAGCCGCTACGCTCTGCGTGCGGTGAGAGGGCCGTTTTTTGAAATCTCACTTCATCCAAGTGAAGACGCAATGCACGGCTCTTTGTAATAGAGAAGGGGACATTCCAAGCGTGGGCAGCTAACGTGATGATGCATCATCGTGTTCTTCTTTCGTTCCTTGGATTGTCGATAACTTTTTTCGCCCACCCTCCCTCCCTGGGTTTCTTGCCGGTAGCAAGCTACATGCAAGTTTGTTTTCTTTTGGTCTGCCTAGAAGACCAGCTCATCTAATAACGCCGCACCTGCTGGGGTCTCTGGGTTTCACCTAATTATGGGTCTAAGTCATGCAGGTACATAGTTTCGCCAGAGAGACTCTGCATGACTTTGATTTGTAAGCGGGTTTTATTCGTCGTGGCTATTGACGATTGGAACCCAGAGACAGCGTATTGAGTTTCCCCTGCGAGACCTTGCGCCATAGTCTACTGAGGAGTAGAATGTGCCGGTGGCTTCGAGGGACACCTGAGGAGCTTGGGCTCGGCAGACTGCTGCAAAGCAGCAACAAAAGAGAATATACTTTGCCGCTGTGGTAAGCCAAAGCAAGAGAAAGTTGGGATTTATTGCCTTACCGGGCATTATCTTATACCTTTTGCTCCTCTTGGAGCCATACCCCCACTATTCGTAATAGCCTTTGTTAAGTATTAGTTGAGTTTGTTAAAATGTCAATGTCCGAGCCGCATCACGAAGAAGATTCGGGAGCAAAGACCTCACTGGGCTTTCGCCACAGATGGTCGTGAGACTCGTGATGATTGAGCTGTGCCGGATGACGCGACAAGGGGCAATCATTCTGGCAGATCTGAGCAAGAGATTTGAATCCGATGTTGAAGATCTGACGTGGTAGATTGGAGATGTGTATCTTCAATTCTTGCCAGCCGCTACGCTCTGCGTGCGGTGAGAGGGCCGTTTTTTGAAATCTCACTTCATCCAAGTGAAGACGCAATGCACGGCTCTTTGTAATAGAGAAGGGGACATTCCAAGCGTGGGCAGCTAACGTGATGATGCATCATCGTGTTCTTCTTTCGTTCCTTGGATTGTCGATAACTTTTTTCGCCCACCCTCCCTCCCTGGGTTTCTTGCCGGTAGCAAGCTACATGCAAGTTTGTTTTCTTTTGGTCTGCCTAGAAGACCAGCTCATCTAATAACGCCGCACCTGCTGGGGTCTCTGGGTTTCACCTAATTATGGGTCTAAGTCATGCAGGTACATAGTTTCGCCAGAGAGACTCTGCATGACTTTGATTTGTAAGCGGGTTTTATTCGTCGTGGCTATTGACGATTGGAACCCAGAGACAGCGTATTGAGTTTCCCCTGCGAGACCTTGCGCCATAGTCTACTGAGGAGTAGAATGTGCCGGTGGCTTCGAGGGACACCTGAGGAGCTTGGGCTCGGCAGACTGCTGCAAAGCAGCAACAAAAGAGAATATACTTTGCCGCTGTGGTAAGCCAAAGCAAGAGAAAGTTGGGATTTATTGCCTTACCGGGCATTATCTTATACCTTTTGCTCCTCTTGGAGCCATACCCCCACTATTCGTAATAGCCTTTGTTAAGTATTAGTTGAGTTTGTTAAAATGTCAATGTCCGAGCCGCATCACGAAGAAGATTCGGGAGCAAAGACCGGTGTCAGTTCTACCCAAGAAGCCACAGACTGCGCTCGAGGCCCTGTATTTGATGAATTATGAGGTTCTTTTTCATCAAACAACCTAGTCTATTGGTGGCATAGGGAAGATACAATGGAATCTGTACAAATCCTCCAGGACAATTTTGAGGATATCAAGAAAATACTACTTAGGAGAAGGTGGGCAAGAAGATAAGAGAGATCCAACGGCACTCAGTAGAGAAAAAGGCCTATAGCTATCTTACGTAGAACATCTACATATGGCGCTCTACATAGGTAAGTATGTACTTGCTTGGTGGCAAACAGCCCGACAAATGTGAGTACCAAAATTCGAATACCGAATCCAACATAAGAATTAATTCCAGCAATTGCTTGATTTTTTAGTGAAGGTACTCAACCCTTCTCCAGATAGTGTTAACCCTACCTGGAAAAGAAGGATGGAGGAAGAACGAGGAAGAAGCAGTTGGAAGACTCAGGCTTAATTGGGAACTATTGGCTTCGATCGCGGGGTTCCACTCTTTCTTTTATTGCCACTTCAATACTTGTACCCCCTACCTAGAAGCCGTGACAAATCTTTAGTTGCAAATCACGGAAAAATATGAGTGAATAATTTTAATCCCCCCCAATGAAATGTAAGCTCAGCACCTAAAACAGGAAAGGACAGTTTGAGTACCAAAATGCTACACAATCCAACATAAGTAGGAATTGAAATTGGAGAGCGAGTTAACCCCCGAATTATGAAAAGAAGGCGAAAGAACGGGGAGATCTACCTTAGAAGCTATCAGGCCAGATTGGGACCAACTTGAGACGCGGGTTTCCACTTACTCACCTATGCATTACCACTGTCAAATCTTCATACCCCCCACTATCCAAAACGCTAACAATCAAGTCGTAAATCACAAAAAAATGTCTAAAATTCACCTACTGGTAGGGGAGCCTCTTGCAATTCAAGGTTAACCTCCATCTAATCAATGAGGCTCAACATAATCAAAACCATTCTGACATCTCACCAGAACCAGATCAGCTAATACTTTCCCAATAGTTTTTTTTATTAGTTCAACATCTAATACTATTAGCCAACCAGTCACACTTCCTGATTTTACCTGCCGTAAAATCGACGCCATTTTTTGTACCTGCCGGCGGAGATTAGACAACATTGATCATATATTGCATAAGTAACCATGTCGGCCTCCAACAACCACGCCGACAACAACAACAGCAACGATCAAGCAGGAGGCGGCTCTGGCTCTCCACTAACCTCCATCTCGGCCACCAACCGAGGACCAGCGAATACCACCCTAACACTCCCACCACCACCGGCAATGAATGCTCTTTCCGCCAACCTCCGCCTCCGCGAAGATGAAACTTCCCTAATCGACTCCTTCTCCCTCCACCTCAACAATTACCTCGGCACCGACGATGATGACGACGGTGGAGGCGATGATTCAGATGATACCAATGCCACTGACACGAGCGATGTGACATGGTTAACTTATCGTGATGAGAAGTGCAATGAGGTCAAGGAGGAGTTTATACGACGATTGAAGTTGGAGAGTGGTGATAGGGTGTTGAGTGTGGAGGAGCGACGAGCGTTGTTGGAGGGGATTGTGAGGGAGCAGGGACGGAGGGATGAGGTGGAGAAGGAGCGGAGGAAGAGGATTGTTGAGGAGGAGGAGGAGGGGGTCATGAGTGATTTTGGTGAGGGTGGGGAGAGTGATGATGTGGAAGATGTGGAGGATAGTGTGGACGGGGGCAGAAGAGGTGAGGAGGATTATGAAGATGAAGAGTGTATACGAAGATCAACGGATTCACATCCTCATCCGGCGGCACTCTTTGATGCTAATCATAATTTTGTAGGCATCGGTCGTGGCCCATCTGGATCACTGCCATCATCATCGGGTGGTGGTGGTCCATCCTCCTCCTCCTTTCACTCATCATCCGTGAATAACCACCATCACAACAGCAGCATGCAGCCCTCAGTAATGAGATACAACAGCAGCGGTGGCCGCATCATGGGGGGATTAGACCTAGTCAAGGAAGAAACACGATCCGATATCCGTGCAGCGGGGGGAAGTCGATCTCAACATGATTCTCTCACCACTTCCAACCATTCCAACAGTCAACAACAACAACAGACTAGTATGAACGCACCACCATCCCCACAACATCATCATCATCACTACACCCAACAAATCAACCAAGAACACATCAACAGTATAGTCAACCTAAAACTCCTCGTAGCCAACCAACAAGCCATGCTAGACGCACTATCCTCCAAGTTACACAATGCCGAATTGGCCAATAACATACTTCAATCGGAAAACAAGATTTTGACTCAGAATAATGAAATGATTCAACAGCAGTTGATTCGAAAGACGAGGGAGGTTGTGGAGATGAAGAGGGAGATTTTGGGGTTGGAGACACGGTTGTTGCAGCAACAGCAACAACACCAGCAGTCTGCTTCCTCATCCACCTTTGCACCACCTACCACTAATAATGCCATTTCCGCACAAGAGCAATTCACCATTCGTGCATTAGAATCCAGAATGAAAAAGATGGATCAAATGAATAAGATGTTGATGCAGGATAAGATGCAGATGCAGCGTGAGATGGCCATGTTGAAGAGGAAGGCTGATGATAGTGGTAGTAGTAGTGAATCTTTCATTGTTAAGAGGGTTGAATCGTATGTTAGGAAGACTGATAGTGGTAGTGGTGATAGCAGTGCTGCTTTTGCAAAGGTTGCAGAAGATGAACCTAGGAAAGACGACGTTCCACCACTCCTACCGCCGGAAGGGCAGCAAACTTCATTACCAATAGCCCCTGAAGGTTCAACGGATTCAAGTAG
Organism: Skeletonema marinoi; assembly: GCA_030544225.1. Classification (NCBI taxonomy): domain Eukaryota; phylum Bacillariophyta; class Thalassiosirophyceae; order Thalassiosirales; family Thalassiosiraceae; genus Skeletonema; species Skeletonema marinoi. The sequence continues at coordinate 1,199,040 of CM060505.1, read as the reverse complement.
TAGTGGGGGGGGAAAGAAGAAGAAGCAGCAGCAGCAATCCAAGAAACACACGGATGAATTCATTCCATCATCTGTTCAAGATACTACTGCTGCATCATCAAGAAGATCTTCGGCGTCGTCATCGTCGTCGTCGGAGCCTCCTTTGGACTTTTTGAGAAACAAAAAGACCCAACTACTACCCGAACGAGAACCATCATTGGTAGCAGCAGCACCATCTCTGTCTGCTTCTGTACCACCAGGTTCCGATTCAAGTAGTAGTCGGTCGAAGAAGAAGATAGAGGTCATCCCGTCTATGCAAGATTCTCCTGAAGCATCGAAACTGTCCTCATCGATGGAAATCGTCAAGAACATTCGACGAACAAGATTCGCTGACCAACAAGAACGATCCTCCACGTCAGGTTCCTGTCGTATCCAAGGATCTGGTAAAACATATTCCGATGGAGGTAGAGAATCCTCCGCCAAGGGAAGTGCTAGTGGTACCGCCGTGGTAGAACCAGTACGGTACAAATCCCAAATCGCCTCCTCCAACAAGTTATTCGGTGATACTAAATTACTCAGTGGATTAGTCACACGTCTCGGTATCTCGAGTCGACTATCAAATCGGGGGGAATCCACCATGCGAGTGGAGGACCTATCCAAGGAGTTAATCCCACTCGTTGGATCACCGAAATTTTGTGCCATGATCTACAATGTCCTAAGTCCTGAAGAATGTGCGGGATTAATCCGCCGTGCCAAGGTGGAGCAATTTGAAGAGTTAAGTTATTATCGACGTAGTTCGGGAGCGGAACCGGCGAACATATCGTGTTGTAAACGATGTCGATTGAGTGATTCGGGTTTGGCGGTGGATCTGTTTACGAAGATTTCGGATGCGTTGAAGGGGACTCCTTTGGAGAGAGAGTTTCAGAGGAGACCTTCGGTGGAAGATTATGATGAAGAGGAAGAAGGGGAGGGTGTTGCAGATGGTAGTGTTTTGAAAGGAAAGAGGCCGGGTGCAAGTGTGACAAGGATAAGTGAACCTTTCAATGTCATTCGATATGATGTAGGGGAATTCTTTGCTCCTCATCGTGATAACACATTTCGAACAGGGACAGAGGTATCACGTCTCACGCTGCAGGTCTTTCTGAATGAGAAGTTCAGTGGAGGCGTCACAAGCATCCGACATGGGAAGAAATTCTTTGATATCAAACCCAAGATGGGTAGTGTCCTGCTCGTTGATCAAGAATTGCGACGGGAGGAGTGCTATGTTGTAAGTGGGAAGAAGTATGTCGTCCGAGCGGATGTCATGTATGATGAATGTAAAGTTGATGCGGCCACTGCCGTGACGGAAAGAAGTGCTTACACCAGAGACACCAGAGAGAGTGGATATACCAGAGAAACTAATCCACTGTAAATGGCGAATAGATCAATTTGAAGAGATAAGGATGTAATTTTGGGCTGTACAGTACATAGTAATGTAATGCATCAATTATTTTAGGAGTAATATTTTCGTTGCTCCTTTATCACATTTAAGAAGGTGCTCTCGTCTTCACGTGTATGTATTCAAGTCTCGGGTGACTCATCAGCAGTGCCCTCTTCCCCTCCTTTTTCATTTGTGTTGACATCGACAGTCTTCTTGTTGTCACTGTCGGATGTTCCTTCCTCACCATCACTCTTCTCTACCTCCTCTTCTACACTTGCTACCTTGGAATCATTCTCCTCATCATTAAAATGATTATCAGCAGTGTCAGCCTCTGTCGCCCCTTCCACAAACTGCAACGCTGATAATTCCTCGTTGATATCATCCAACCTATCTGGCTCACTTGGAGTCGACCGCCTCTTCCCTTTCTTACTCTTCCCACTTGAACGTGTCTTGGTGGCAACGCCCTTACCACCACCACCCATCCCTGCCCCACCAACAGCACTTTCCTCTGGAGGATCAATCGGTGCTTCACCCGTAGTACAAATCCGAATAAACAGCCCCTCCGCCTCGGCAGCACCGACAACATCCCCCCGTCTTCGACAAACCATGGCAGTCTTCAATGCATCCTCCGCCTTCTCCACCACCTCATTCGCCACATCCTCCGGCAAATTCTGAATCAACCCCACCAACTCCTCCTGCAATCCCAACACCAAACTCTCATCCCCCGGATCACTCGCATTAAACTCCAACATCTTACTCAACAATGCACGTATCGAACTCGACTTGGGTATCCCATTCTTCTTCAAATCCAAAGTCCTCAACACATGATTGTGCCGTAACGCCGCCGCAAACGCCCCTGCTCCCTCCACACCGACCCGATTCTCCCCCAACCCCAACGCCACCAAGGTGGTATTCCCCCTTGCCAACGCAGCCGCCAAGGCCGCTGCACCACGTGGTCCAATATCATTCTGCCCCAAAAACAACTCCTTAATACTCTTGTTAAATTTGAGCATGTGGGCAATACTCTTGGCACCCTCATCTGTAATAAAGTTCCCCGGTAGCCAAACTTCCGTCACATTCGTATTCCTCATTAAATTATCACATAGTACCTTGATATCACCATCGTGCAAATTCTTGGATTGGAGCCAAATCCCAGTAATGGTTGGATCATTATCGGAAAGTTGGTCGAGTAACTCTCGTGAAAAGTACGAGGCAGATGTTTCTTCGTCATCGGCAAAGGCACCGGTTAGGAAGTCACCGATCGATGTGAGGAGCATGTGTTTGAATTTGGAGGATTGTTTCCAAAAGTCGGATGAGTCGGGTGGTGCATTGTAATTGTTGACTCCGGATGAGGTGGTGGAGACGGAGTTGTTGTCATTATCATTTTGTTGGGCTTTACGTGCCTGTTGTTGTTCATGACGTAATCTTGCCACCTCACTTCGATAGGGTGATTTTCGTGGATGGGAATGACCTTGTTTTCCTCCCCCAAGTCTTTGTCGTGTGGGTTTGGATTTGTTGGAAGAGCGGAAGGGAGGGCCGGATAATCCAAAGATGCCCTTCTTTTTCTTACCGCTGTCGGCTAGGGCTGACTCGTGATTGTTGGGATGGTGAGGCTGTTTTAATGATTGCGAATATTCATCCTCATGGAGTAGTGACGACTGTTGATTATTATTTTCTTCTGGTTCCTCCTCATTGTCCTCAACAACTGTCGTCTTCTCCTCGGGCTCATAATTACTCAACAGAGCGCTCTTTAGATTTCGTTGCTGATTCGCCGCATCTAGTGGAGAAATTTTACAGTCTTCAAATTCGTCGTCTTGACCCCCGTCGCCGCCGTTGCCTGGAGAAGCTGGAGCTGTAGTAGTGGCAGCAGCCATTTCAGATTCTTCTTCTGCCGATAATTTGGCTTGTGCTGCCCCCTTGACATCATCGGGCTGATCTACTGTATTATTATTTTTAGTAGTGTTCTCGCCGTCTGCAGCGGCAGTGTCTTCTGCTGGCTCCTTTTGAGTATCATCATGAACCTCAGCGGAGACATCTTCTGACTGTTCATCAGCGGCGGCAGCAACTTCCGTTGACATTGTTGTTGAGTGTATTGATTTGGGATCGCTCGTGTTAAGATTTTTTTAAGATTTTTCAGATGCCATCAAAATTTTCAAGTTTATCTAGGTCGTGGATGGCCTGCTTCCTCAAAAATGGAGAAATATATCTGCAAAGATTGATTCTTAGTACTCTAATGCGGCGGCCCTTCCTTGGAAGCTGTACTGATGCGGTCAGCTAATAACAAACAGAGTCAACGCCACTGCGAAGGGAGCTGGGTTTGTGCGTTGAGCAAAAATCAGGCTGGGTTGTGGGCTGTTGTGGGCTGTTGTGGGTTGTGGGTGTCTATTGTACATTTCTCAACAGATCGCCAACGAGACTCAGCTCCCGCAATTAATATCTGGCAAAAGATACATACACATAGCTCTAAGTAGTACTTTCTGCGCTGCTTTCTGGTCAGCCATCCGAAGGCCTCTCGGGCTTCTCTGGACGTGGATGGGGAGGAGGCGAAACCGAGTGTTGCCTTTCTCTGGTCGTGCGAACCTTCAGCAAAGCCCGACAGGGGTTCTCAATAGAGAGCATCTAACCTACTTACGGATGTACTGTGCTTCTTTGACTATGGAACATGCATGGGCATGGCCTTAACGATGATGTTGCTGTTCATACTGCAAGTGAATTCATTGGCAAGATACGTGGGTTGAATAAATGGGCACAACTTTCAACGAAGAGAGAAGACCTGAGAACAAAGACAATGATACTGGGAGAGTCCTTGTCATGGCTTCGTTAATATTAAATGGACGACGAAGATGATCTATTTGAGTCTACTTCTTTTAATAATGCTACTACTATGTTACGTGATACTTCTATTTCAAACATCTAAATTGTCTCCATACATTGCAATGCAACCTTCAAGAAAACTAGCCTTATCCTTACATGGAGTCACGATGAAGCTTGAAGCTTGCCAAGCTTCCGTGCTCTGACTGCAGCCCTCCTCGACTCAACAAACGAAGCAACTGCGATGATATCCCATCTCAAGGTCTCACAAGCAGAAGGATTCATCTTTTGTCTTGCTTGTTCTTGGAGCACTGCTCGGACGCATCGTCGTCTACATGCCATAACCTCGTAAGCAGTCTCTTGAGTGAGAAGATGCTCCAAGCCGATAAGGCAGTCATTGTGTGCGCCGTCATCTCCAGAGTAACTAACAGGAAGTCCGGCAGAAGCCATAGCTCGAGCCTTTAGGATGGACTTTTTGTTGGCAAGCTTCATGCGAGAATAGTCTGAATCGTTGTACCAGAGATCGCGTCGATGGACGTCTTCGTTGTCATCGAGGCGGGGAACAAAGTGCAGCTTCGCCGTATCGGCAAAGTGTACCGATCTCTTTGATCGGCTTCGATGGGTGGGAAAGTCCACGATGAGCTCTTCGACCATTGTTGACATGATAGATGTTCAATATTACTTTACTCCTTTTATGAGCACACCTGCTCATACTACTTCTTGACAAGCTACGGTAGAGCCGAGGTAGAAGATGACCTTTAAACATAAAAATATGTAGGGGATGTGGTAATGGTTAAGGGAGTTCGCACAAGGGTTCTTATGTTTGTGGTATCCACATTGTCATAAAATCCTCTGTATGTAGTACGCATTTCGTGGTCTCTGAAAGATCTTATAACTGCAGGCATCCCAAGGTCTGACAAATCGATCAATACTGCGCTAGACGTCCGTCGTAGGCAGCTCGGATTGCGTTCTTCAGCCAACAAATCAGCTTCTACATTAACTGCATTGAAAGAATATTCAAGACGAGAAGAGTACTTAAGCAATCGTACTGCTGATGAGCTAGTCGCCCTCCCCGATCTTACAGATGAGAGCATCATCATGGGCCAACGATTGCTTGAACTGATTATTCCAGCAACGTATCACGACACTGTTCCCGCTGGAGGTGTTTTTTGCTGGTCGGAACATCGATAGAACATGGAGCCAATGCAAGTTCATGTGACGCATTTGCTTGTTATGATCTTTTGTTTGAGGTGAGTTTATTAGTGATGTCATACTGTCCACTTTGACATGTAAGCCACGAAAGGAAACTGGCTCTACAGTGCACAGGGGAAGGAATTCATTGCCAGTTTTCACTTTCAATGCTCTTTAAGAACTTACAACGTGTGGGGTTTCATATCACAGGTTGAGACACAGTATGTTTTTATTACTACTCTGCATTATTTAATTTTTTATTGTATCCTGTGGGTGATCTAGTTAGGAATTCCTAACTTTATCATTTCCTGAGTCCATGTCGACATCCTCTTCTTGGAGTATCTTTTGAGAAGGCAACAGGTCTCAGGTAGGTAGTAACTTTAGATGCTTGGCTGTCATGGCATCTGTCTCCTAAGTATGAAGTAGATATGTATGTTCACTTCAGGCTGCTCTTTCTTTTCTGGTGGTGTAAACTTGCACACCATTCGAGGTAAACGCGCCTGCTAGACACGAAAGATGTCGATTGAAGTGATCGGGAAGGATGATGACGATTCAACAAGTATATGCTTGCAATGAGGAAAGAAGAATCCATACTCTTGTCGTTAGGCAAGTTTTATGGACCTGGAGCTTTTGTCTCGACATCGTCAGATGCTTCATCGGTAGTATCAGATGTGGTAGAATCAATTTCAAATGTAGGCTTCGCCCATACCAGCGGCTTGATGTTGGCAGCCTTGATTCTTGCAGCTTCAGCTTCCTTTGCCTGCTGAGATAGCTTCATTATTTCTTCACATCGCTTTGCACGGGCGAGTAGCTCACCATCATCACAGCCGTCGTGTTCGTTTAGACATGCAGTCGGGAGATTCATCGATGAGTAGAGTGACAATGATAGCGGTGATGGTTCTATTATTGTGAGGCTTGATGTTAAGCTGCTATGGCGGCGCTTCTTTTCTCCAGTGGCAGGCGGATGTGGCTTAGGCTTATCGATACGAGATGAAGTGTCAACTGATGATGAAGTAGAAGAAGTCTCGTTCTCGTCGGTTATCGTCATCATATTTTCCTCCTCCTCTTGTTCACGCTCCTTCCGCCGGTTGTCGAGCTCCCGCTTTAGGCGATTAAATAGCTCTTTGGTTTCTACCATGATGTTGCGGTGCTACTGTGCTACTTCTGATATTATGACTACAGCATACTACCTCTGTCAGAGTTTTGCGCATGCAGTCGATAGTCGAGAAAAAACGGGGTTGGGTTAAGCCTACCTTCTTAATAATGCGAAGGAATGTCTCCTTAGAAGGCGAACCCGGACAAGTCTTTTGGTAGATCAACGTTCTACCATACCATGAGAGTCTTATGTCCAGGTAGGCGTGACCTAATACCAGAGAGTGGTACTCCAAAAGTCTAGTTTAGCTGTTCTCTAAAAAACGGACTTAAGCCTCTCTCTACTTACATACTTTGAAGTAGGTAAAAAGGGTGATTCTTTTGCAGACAAAAATGGTTGAATACCGAGCGAACAAAAACTATGTACCAATTCCTCCTCAAAAATGAGATTGGTGACTGTAAAACTTGAAGTATCCGCCCTTGTTACTTACTACTAGATTAGATACAAGCATAACAACCTCTTGTAATTGGGAGTTTTAGGTAGCGGGCCCAAGCACTTCTTCGACAAGAGATACATAAGTATGTATTGTACAATACTAATACATAATGCATCCGGCAGCAAATACATACAGCCAAGTAAAGCGGCTTTGCCGTGAATAATTATTCTAGCAACATTAAATTAGCATCACAATGGTCCTAAGAGTCAGTTTATATTAACTTCCCCGGGGGGATTTTTCCCCGCCAAGCTTACCAACTTTTGGCGTGAATTTTGCAAGAAAGCGATTCAAAACTGCAAGAAAGCTTATCGGCATAATTAAAAGCAGAGTCGACACATCGCTCGCTTCATAATTCAAAATCACAAAAAAAACGGTCAACCATGCCACGCTGCCGCCCGACGCCTATCGCCCTCTAACTCGACATCCACATCTATTTAACACCACCACCGCACGGATGCTCTTCCTGCCATCACACTGCGTCACCTGTGTGAGAAAAACTAGGTGAAGAATCATTATTTTGTGTCTATTGTACAACTTCTTCAACAACAAATGTCGCTGCATCAATATTTCCGCTTTCAGCAGCAACTGTCCCATCAACAGGCGAACTAATCAGAACCTCCCTTGCTGGCGCTTCGCATTGTGGCGTTATTCATCAACGCGGCTGTTGTCAGTGTTGCTTTCGGGGGATATCTTGGCGTGCCGAAAACAAGCGGACCACCCGACCGTTTTTTTCGGAGCGCATACTTATATCAAGCAACTGACAATCAGCCTGCTACCCGACGGGTTCGAAACAATAAAGGTGAGTTGCAGTTGTCTATTCTGTATTCGACGTCAATTTCATTTAAACTATATTCTTCCGCACATGTCGTCTCACAGTAAATATGTACGTCTACTCTTCACAGTTTTAACGGTCGAAATGACTCTTTCATGTGTAGTCTATCATATGGCATCTATGACGCCTAAACTGACTGTGTTTGCTTGCAATACTGTGCCGCCGATGCAGCTCGCCTACCGAGATTCTGTGTGAAACACGCGATGACAGCGACTTTCTTCCGGTCGAAAATAATGATTGCTAACAGTTTTGCCCTTTTTGATGCACCCATTGCTGATTAACATAGGTCTCTTCTATTTCAAACTCATGAGTTGGCAGGGTCATTTAGAAGGTGTTGGAATATAGCAAATCTGTTGAGACTAGGTTGTGTGCAGATGTGGTGAGAGTTCAAGCAGCACCGAAATGGATTAAAATAAAATTGAATACATGTTACAGTGTAGAAGCAGACATGTGCACAATGTAGAAGCAGTTCTTTCTGTACTTATCTATTTATTGATGCGTTCTAAAGAGCGCATATTGTATGTAATCTTTGGCGTTTTACATGTACAATTGTTGCATTGCGACGGTGGCTGGCTAATGCTGCGTATCTTTTCAGATGGCCTCTCCATAATCTATGAGTAAACAAAGCTGATTACGATCAGCACCATACTGAGCGTCTAGTACCTTCTTCCTAATACGATACAGCATTGCTGCAGAAAAGCATCGTCCTGGAAAGTTTCGTTCAAGATTGATCTGCATGCTGGGAATATCCATCTTACAAAGGCACTTCTCTTGGATGTCGCTTCCCTTGAAGATCAACAGTTTCAGGAAGGAGATGACTGTGTTGGAGGGTGCTCTTCACGGCCATGGTCACTTGCATTTTATGATAGTTTGATAGGTGCTGGAGGTAGGTGTCGGCAATCATGTAAGCGTGAGAAACTATGCTGAGAATTTCTCCTCCTGAATCTGATCATTTTCTGTGAATCTTTTGAATCTTTCTCGTAATTTGGCGGGAGTTGACGATTTAGCTCTAAATATGTGTAATTTCGATCTAGGGGAAAAATCCCCGAGGGGACAAAAAAAGTGCCCCCCTAAGAGTACTTATATTAATAGTGTAATAGTGTTATTGTCCTCAATTTCACACATAGGGAGGGTTACTACTCAAGATAAATGCATTCCCTTGGCACCACATATTCTCGGCGCACCACCAAGAAGATCGAAAGTATTTTTCTCTGCTTCGTCTCATTTGCCAAAGGGAGCTAGAGAGCCAAGCGGTGCCACCTCTACAATAGGTACAATACATAGTTCCCAGTGAAGCACCGCGAGCGATGTGAAGGTGTACACTAATTAAAATATATAATAATTGTTGATATTTTTCTTCAGACATTTAGAGTTTTCCTCTCTTTTTGACATTTAGAGTTGGTGGTCGGTGGTCGCCCCTTCTTCAACTTGCATAGGTAGGCCCCTCGTGAAAGGGGGCCGACCTCGAAGGCCAGTCAATGATTTGGGGGGATTTCAATAGAGTGTCCACGCATTTCAAATTCCGACCCCAAATTTTGTACCTTTGGGGTCAGATTTTGAGGTCAAATTTTGGGGTCGGAATTTGATGCGTGGACACATAAAGCAAATTTTGACCCCAAATTTTGACCTTCGGGAACTCTTTTTGGGGGCTCTTCCCCCTCTTCACCTAAAAACCTCCAAAATTTGGCTCAAAGGTTCGGAATTTAAATTTTGGACCTTTCCCCGGAATTTGAAAAAGGTCCAAAATTTGACCTTCGGAATTTGGACCAAAGGTTCGGAATTTGACCCAAAAGGTACAGAATTTGGGGTCAGAATTTGATGCGTGGACACTCTAATCCATTCCCCCGCCCCCCCCCCCCAAAGTATGCTAAAATATTTATTTCCTCAGACTTAGGACCTCTTCTTCCAGAAAAGCAACATATTATTGGGGTCTTCCCCCGTCCCCCTAAATATTGTTCCAAGGCTTAAGGTGGAACAGAACTAATTATACATACTATTCCTAGCGTACAATCGCCAATTTGGTCGTACGTAGACATTATCAATTCCGTCAGAAAACACTCGCTAACCAGGTACAGTCAAACAATCCACCACTTTTGGACTCATTTACACCCGCACCATGATGTCCTCCAATACTATGGCCGCAGTTACCTACAACCATCCAACATGTCAATTCCGCCGTGCTCAAGTGGCGGCCAATATCATTGTCTATGCGTCGTAGGCGGCAATCGTGCGCAGCCGCCTCGGCCATTATGAAATTATCGTCGCCATCAGTGGCATAAAATCTGCCATTTTCTACTCCGTCCAACCCTACTACCGCCGTTTTGAGGACGATGCGCTGCAAGTGAAAGATCCTTCTCGCACATGATGAATATCTACTATATATTAGACGTGTTAGGTGCCTTGAAAGCATCACTGTCATTATTATATTGATAGTCAACCATATCAAATGCAAATGAAGATATTATTCTACCCCCAAAAGAGTACACAACAATCTACCTTCTTAATGGACTAATAACAACAAATGAGCGTTGATTTACGTACTTATGTCTTTCGTAAGCATATTGGAATACATTGGTGCTTTATTGTAGAGGAGAATATAACATGCATAAAGTTATTCCTTTTATGGAAAATTGTGTAAATTTGCACTAAATTATTATATGAATAATGATGGATAATATGCTGTTCTAATCGATCCACATTGCTGCAGTCTTTCCCAAGGTTAAATATTATCATTATAATGGCATGATGATAATGTTTTGCTCAATTGACAGTGTATATTGTAACGATTTCGAGTTGATTGTTGCGGACGCCAAAGACGAAAATATACATCAATTTTGTGTAGTGTGGGAGAGAGGTTGTACAGCATTTTCCATCGCTTCAGTCAGTCAATTCTTCATCTATAATGATATTGTAATGAGTTGGTAACGAGTGATGGCTTTGGTAATGGTTGGTGGGCACTACTTGTTGTAGTATAGCCGATCATGGTTGTGCTGACCTCTTTTCCGTTGACGCGAGGTTTCGCTGATGGCTATGGCATTATCGGGCGAGAGATCGGCCGCCAAGGCACATGTACCTCCTTATATGTCTACACCATCGATTGGTGTGTCGTGGTGGCGTTGTAGGTGACGTTAATGACCATAACACGCGACCTATGTCTCCTACATCGGTTGCATCGGAGCATTTCCGTTATTTCACGGGCATCGCGAGTATCTCCATTAAGATGCCTTACCGTACCGGAGTAGCTCACAGAAGTTGCCGGAAATACAATTCGCCGGGTAAAAGATCGTGTAGCTCCGGTACGGTAAAGATTAGTTATTGAGCTACTACGCAGTCAACAGTGGTATGATGATGGGTGTTATTGTTGTGTTTTCGCCATGGCGGAAGTGTGGGCAGAAAGCTCTCTGGAGGGTGAGCGTGACTTGAATGAGATGAGATGAGGCAGAATATCTTTTGAAAACGCATGTACTAATTCCTATGTAGACTCTACGAGGCCATTTTGCTAGATAAACGGCCAATTTAGCTAACAAATCTTTAGTTCTGTTCCACCTTAAAAGAGGCTCGTGACCAGCTGCTCGTGACAGGTACTTCAATTTACGATCAGATTTCTATGCATGCAATCTAGTTCGTGATCCAAGGATTGGATCACTTTCAGATTAGAAAGATCTCCTTTGCTTTGCTCATAAATAAAAAAGTACTAAGAGCACCCTGCATCGACCGCATCGAAGTACCTAATATAGTGTGCTGATTATCATCCCTTCCTCATCGCCATGAAGCTATCCCAGGCCACCATCTTCCTTACGACAGTGGCTATTAGCCACATCGACCAATCTCACGCCGTCAATTTCATCGTCATCCAACCCGATGACTTGCAATTCTATGATGACTGGTCGCCACCTCCCTATCTTCCATGGAATCGTAGATATCCTGGCAAGAGCTATCCCGGCTCATCTACGCTGCCTTGGATCAACAAATTGAGGACTGATGGACTGGAAATGACCTCTGCCTACACGGCTGCTCCCAAGTGTGGAACTTCACGTTACTCCACTGTCACGGGGCGTTATCCTTCCCGTTCTTCTCATGGACGTATGCAAGCTCAAAACACTGGAGTGACCAGTCCATCCGATGCCTCTATTCCGAACACCAAGTTGAGAGATATCTTATCTGTTACTGACGGTCAAGATTGCACTACCTCGAATTTGGCTCAAGTCCTCAAGGCAAACGATTTTGAGACTGGAATGGTGGGCAAATGGCATCTTTCCAAGACTAATACGGTAGGGGACTCGATTGATGGGGTCCGCGCTGCCATTAACGAGTGCGGCTTTAACGATGTTGAGGTAAGATATCTTGACTCTCTTTGTTACCATGTTCTTTTGCTTGAAAGCATCTAACTCTCTATCCCTCTATTCTGTACATAATTCTTATCCACCTCTCTCTGTTATTATTAGGCCATGTACCCGGACAACATGGATCCCTCAAAATTCCAAGGCTGGTATGATTCGTCATGGTCGCATAATATGGAATATGTTGCTCACAAAGCTGTAGAGTTCATTGAAGACAACGTAGACAAAAATTGGTTCCTCTACATGGTAAGTCATTATTCTTTCTCTCTATGTATATGACCATGTATCAGTATATGTATCTCATCCATCTCACACTCCATTAGAATCCTACTGTTCCACACTCCCCTGACGTCGCAGAGGCTTTAGAAAAACCCTGCTTGATCACACCCGATGGAGACTTTAGCACCACAAACAACCCCAATGGTGTCGCCGAGCCAACCGATTGGTGCGTCGAGGGTATGACGACACCAGATGCCGATGGAAATTGTGATTGCATGGCATATCGTGAGACTATCAAGACTCGTGCGGCAGGTTCGGTCGCCAATGAGGATTTGGGATCAATTTGGGTCGACGATGCCATTGGAGCAGTTTACAAGGCATTAGAACGTACTGGTCAGCTTTCGGAGACATTTATTCTCTTCCAGTTAGACCACGGGCAAGCCGAGAAGGATAAGATTTGGGAGGGAGGGATCCGTATTCCACAGTTTATCCATTATCCAGATGGTGAGTAACTTTTCTTTGTTGTTGTGTTGCCAACAAGCGTCAATCATTATGATGTAATCGACTCACTCATTTCTACTCATTTGTATCTTTCAGGTCTTGGTACCGCTGGGAGATCTTTCCACGGGATGGTTAGTACCATTGACATTGCTCCAACCATCCTCGACTTTGCTGGACTCACGGAGGAATATTCCATGGATGGCAAAAGTTGGAAGGGTGCCATAGATGATGACATTACTGGAGATGAGTGGAAGGCTAATCGTTGCCTCGCTTTCGAAAGCGGCACTGAGAGAGCCGTGAGATGTGGTTGTCACAAGTACGTCATGATGAATGATTCATCTCCTGAGAAACTTGAAGCCGAGTCAAACAGCTGGTGGACTGGCAATGAAGCCTTATTCAACCTGTGTGATGCATCAGGCAACTACATTGTTGCTGATTCTCTTACTCCAAGTCCTGAAGCCGTAAACATCATCGATGATAATCAAGAATTGGCCGATCAACTTAAGGCTTTGCTCGATTGCCACCTGCTAAAGACAAATGCAAGTGCTGATCCCATCTATCAAGAATGCACTCTGAATGGAGATCCAATCACCACAACTACAGTTGCACCTGGGCCAGTAGCACCCATAGGCCCCCCTCAACTAATTTCTTCCAATCCAGTGCAAAATGACGCAGTGTCAGGAGATAGTACTGTCATCAGCGCTAAGGTATTTGATGATGACATACGCAGAGTGAGGTTCAGGGTCCAACTTCCCGACAGCACTCGTCTTTCCTTTGCTAACGGGGTAAAAGTTTCATCCAATGGCGATGAAAGTGATTATGAGTTTGCTGTGGACACTACGATGAAAGGTAAATACGGAATCATGCTTGAGTTGATCGACTTTTCCGGTAATACTGAGTCGATCCCATCCGATGGCAGCTGGATGACCTTTCTAGTGGCGGAAAATGCTGCGGATGTAGTTAATTCTGCCAGAGCTGAGATTGCTACAATTATTAGTGACCATCCAACTAATCTCGCAGCGAAATTCGTCCGTATGGGCTTTCATGACTGTGTGGGCGGTTGTGACGGATGCGTTGACATGCTCAATGACGATAACTTTGGGTTGGACGTACCTATTGAGGCTCTTCAACCTGTGGTCGATCTCTATTCTCATACTGATTTCGGTGTTACTCGAGCTGACTTGTGGGTACTTGCCGCATTAGAGGGAGCTAGTGGCTCTCAAGACACCCTTGAGCCACACGAATTTGCGATGGAGTGGGTAGGTAGGCCAACTTGTGAGGATCTGAACAGTGTCTGTGTGGACAAAGATGGGAATGATAATGGCTGTTCAGAAGACCGTGGGCCGCACAGGGAGCTTCCATCGCCTGATCTTGACACGAAAGAATTGCTTGCATACTTTCTTGAGGAGTTCAACTATCAAGAGGCTTGGGAGACAGTGGCAATCATGGGAGCTCACTCTCTTGGTACTCTGTCTCGCGAAAATAGTGGATTTGATGGCGAATTTGGGTGGCTAGGCAGTAAGTGTAGAGCCTGCCATGGCGTGCCCATCTTGTGTTGTGCTCTGGCTTGTTACAAACGCTAACCCCTCTCCTTTTATCATCTTTTATCCTTTCATCTACCAACAGACACTAACACCCTAAACAATGCTTACTATGACGGCCTCATGGGAGGAGCAAGCGATCTCGATGATTTTGAAACCCTCATGGAAAGTGCCGATTGGGAGCAAGTCTATGTCAATAATGAAGACATTGGCACGCCGAACCGCTGGGAATACGAACGAGGTGTCGACCCACATTTCGTGATGCTTAATGCTGACATTGCCCTTGTGAGGGATCTTTCAGAAGGATTGATTGGAGAGGAAGGCGAAGTTAGTGAATGCCAAGTCCGATGCGGGCGTCGCAATGGCAACGGTTGCGCCTTGCCGAGGTGTCCACATGCTGAAGACACTTGGGAAGCTGTGAAGACGTACAAGTTTGACAATGAAGAGTTTTTGGCCGACTTTGAGGTTGCCTTTAAGAAGATGTTGACAACTGGTGCTGAAACAGATGCTGGATGTGCGAGTTCGCCTTGCACTGTGCCTACCATTACTAGAAGGAACCTGAAGAAGAACTATCTTAGGAAGTAATGGTAATGATGCTCCCACACGGGGATATGGGGGTGGGCAGATTGCGTAACGAATAATCAAGCCCTTTGTGAGCATGGGAACCATAAATTGAGATAAAGCTGGATCCATGTCTAATTTTAGGTAACATTGTTGAACAATTATAGTATTATAGCTTTGAAGCGGAATGTCAGCATGGAAAAGCATCTTTGTTTCTTCAACGAATGCAACTATTCATCGCCGTAAGAATAGTCTTCGAACGAAATATATGTTCTCTTCTTTCTGCTGCTGCGTCTTGATTCAAGACATATCTCAATTGGTTCATTATTAGCAGAGTAGAAGCGGATAATCTTCTTGGCACGAGCGTACTTACCGTCCTCAACTGTAATATTCGTATGTGCCATGCCAATTGTGATCTTCTTGGAGGGAACGCTGCGGGGCTTCTTTTTCGAGCCGTCTTCATCGGCAGTGACTTTACTGGGAACACGTGTAAAGAGAAGGAAGATCGAGCGTACAAATTGCTTACAAGTTGTATATCCAGCCCAGGAAGTACTACTTGGATACACCACTCCATAGTCTTTACTCAGCTTCCAACCCAAACCGAATGGCATACCAGTAAACTGGTGCAATCCATCGCCATCATCTATCCCAGATAAAATCTCTTTCTCAACCTTGCGGCAAAGATCGAAAAGATTCATTTCTTCTTCTTCAAATGAGCACTCAACTTTGTTTGGATCAATGTATCTGTAGGAACGATCATCAGGGTCACGTTCTGTGAGGCGCACACTTCCACTTCCTTCATCTCTCAAGCTTTGCCTGACCACGACCTCGTCGATGATTTGAGTCTCAGTTGTTTTGGTCTTTGAGTTATATCCGCGACACTCCAAATGTTTGCTTGCATTTTTACAACTCCCTTTGTCGCCACAGGAGTCTTCGTAATGGTAGCATCGGCACGACGCTAGCCACAGCGCATCATCAATCGCACTTTCCTTGCTTGTGAGACAATCTTCAGACCATCCTCGACGCACAGTTGCTTCGAACCAAATGTCAGGCAGACCGTCTACATCCCTCATGAAGCCAATCCTTTTGGCTTTTTCAAGCTTAGCTTGTAATTGCCTCAACGCTGAATCGCCAAATTGACGACAAATCAGACGCAATTTGCCTGCTTGATCCTCAAAACACAAAAATGAGGTGATTGTATCAAGAATTTCGTCGTCTTGGATCCATCCTGGCTGTTGCGCTACTGATCCCAAAAGTTCACGTGGCTCAAGATGAAGACATTTCTCCTTCATCAGTGCTCTCAAAAAGCTGCATACTTGATGCGGCCATTTTACAGAAGACATCTCATCATGACCGAAGGAGAAGTATACACCTTTTTTTGGATGATGAAGCTTGTATTCAAAGTCATAGTCATATTCATAGTCTTCTTCGTCATCATAATTGTCATCAACGAGCCTTTCACTTTCGACTTCATCCAGCACAAGTGCCCCTCCGGTAGATACATAGTCGAGAGGAGGATATTCACGGTCACGGCCCCACTCCCAGCCTCCTCTAAAGTAAGACCGGCGCAAATGAAATGTACAGGAACAGAATTCGAGGTCGAGGCCTTTAGAAATTTCGAACGCGTTATTTTCGAATTCGAACCTGTCACCATCTTGAGGCCTCGAACTCGAATTCTGTTCCTGTACATTTCATTTGCGCCGGTCTTAAGTATTCAAAGTCATCATGTTTCAATTCACGACAAAAAGGAGAGCCCTTGAAAGGAACGCCATACAGCGTAGGACCGTCATAGCCATAATACAACTTGAGTTTGGAGTGTTCTTCCCTATCTCTCAAGTAACCGTCAATATCCATGGGAGAATCCTCCAGAAGAGACGCGACCTGGTAGTATTTGGTGTCAATTGCATGGAGAGTGAGAGTGAGTGGATTGTATTCGCCATAAATGTAATCGACTTTAGGGAGAACCAAATTTCCTCTATCATCACTCCAAGACTGGTCGATAATGAGTTGCTGTGCATTGAGCCTCCCTTTTGGATTGGATTCTGGATTCCAATCCATGAGCGCGCAATGGGTGTCCCCCCCATCATCTCCCCCGAGGCGAGCGATAAATACCACATTATCAACATCATCATTTGAAACTAAAAGCTTTGCTCCCTGATACTGCTCTCTGGGGATTTCCTCCGGTGGTTTTGCCCAGGGGATGAGAATTCTAGTATTCCTGTCGCCGTCATAACGATTAGACGCTGCCCGAATGTCAGGATCGGCCTGTTTTGGAAGACTCCATCGACCAAGAAATGCACGACAGAGCTTCTTGTATGACAGATTCTGATTCTCTGCCACATAATCTAGCACCTCGCCCTCATCAAAATCGTACCGCAGATGATTTTTGAACAGCGTCTCATCATGCTTGGAGATAACGTCATGCCACCCGCGGTTCACTGCATGGAGATTGAAGCAATCTTTGGCAGAGAGAAACGTGGCAATCGATAGAATGACATCCTCGGAATGAATGAGGAGTCCGATGGGGTGGGAGCCGTCCATTGTAATTGTCATTGCCTTTCACACTAGCAAGCTCCGCAATGAGTGATTGGAGCTAGCTGTGTTGAGCGGGTAGATTCGCCTAGGTGGTTTTCTCCGCCCGTCTGTACATACATATCTATCCGTTTTAGCTCCCGCCAAAGCGCCAGCCAAGATAGTCTACATAAGACCCTCTCCTCGCCCTGTGAACTCTTGACTCTGAATGAAGTCAAAAGATAGGTTTAGCAGTCTTCCTTGAGACATTAGTTAGAATATCTCTACATCGATATGTTATGATGGACGGCGACGTTTATCTCTGATCACTTAATCAACATGAATTTCAATTACGTATACATATATTATTCAGACAGCTACAAAAGGTATCTTTAACTCGTCCTCCTTCATCTCTTCTTCAAATTAGCGTCGGCCTCCATGATGATTTAGGTTTTGTGATCCTCTTACTCTGCTGTTCCTTCTTCTTCTTTTTCTCTAACTGCTCGTAAATTTCGTATGCCCTGGTCTCATCCTTTTCGGTCCCAAAAATTTCAATAAAGCACTTGGCCGTCGTCTTCGATTTGAAATGAATACCACCGGGAGAGAACCATCTCTTGTCAAATTTATTACCAGTCGATCGAGGGATAAGCTTCTCAGTCCATCCGTCAGGTAATTCTTCTACAGGGAGGGAGGGGATGTTGTCGTGTTGATTCAGTAAGGGTCCACACTTTACTGACTCGGATGCTGTCACTGTCTGCTTGAGAGGAGTGACTCCATTCTTCGCCATAGCTGCATAAAGCTTCCAAGCTTCGTATTCTGTCCTCGTCCTCATTGTTGGATTTGTGCATGGTCTTTTCTCACAACGCTTTTGTGGAGTTGAAGTGCATGTAGTGCATTTACCACAAGACATTCTCAAGCAACCTTCACATCTGAAACAAGGACGCTTTTTTTTCGTCGATGCGTCTTCATTCGAACCTGAGTACTTCTCCACGACATCAAGCGATACTTTCAAGGGCGGCACTGCCTCTTGCACATTCGAAGTTTTGAGCTTCTTTTTGTTCGGAAATTTGGAAGCATCTGAAGGCTCGATGTCAGTTGGAACCTCACGTTTCTGTTTTGATGCTGTTGCCATGTCTGAATTAGCTCCTTTGATGGGTGGGGTCTTCTCTAACGATTCCTCTTCCTCCTCTGACGGCATTTTCGCGGCTTCTCCCACTTCGCTTGATTTCATATTAATCGAATGAGAATCAACATTGGAAGACGACTTGTCAGCCTTGGCCTCACTGTACAAACGTATCATGTCGCGTATCATGCCAACATCCGGCTTTTTGGTCATCTGTGTCGCAGTAGAAGTAACTGCAATCCTACCTTCCCCATCTTCGGCTGACGGCTTCTTTGCAACATTATCATCTGTATTTGAACTCTTCGTATTGGTAGATGCAGTTGTAGCCTTTGATGAAGTATCCCTCTCCTTCCCTTCAAAGAGAACGTGATATCCCAACTGCTCCTGCTGAACCGTGTTGCCAATAATTGCTCCTGAATCTTTTTCAGTAGCGGCGGGAGATTCAGAAAGTATATTGTTCCTACCATTCCCCGCCACAGCTTTAAAGGAGGACATACAGCCAGGCATATCCTTATGTTCCCGTAAATAAACAACCGTCACTCGATCTTCATCATATGGAAGCGGTTGTTGTACAGTCGATATCAAATTAATACTTAGATCCATATCCACTGAAGCAGCGGGAACGTTCGCCATTCGTAATGGTTTGACAAGAAGATGTGGCTTAACTAAATCATGGTGCAGCGTCTCCCCTCGTGGCTTTAGTATCATATTTGCTTCGGCGTATCCGGGTAATTTGATAGCAGATGATGATGATGACCATGCCACGCGGAATATTGTTGCTTGCCCATCACCGAAGCGCAAAAGATACTGCGAAAAAAGTTCCCTTGGACTAAGCTTGGTCAAAATTTGCAACATGAGCGTAGAGTCATGCGTTATAAGAGACTTTTCAACCACTTCTTTGCAGAGAGTGCCCCATGATGTGGATTTGCACTTTTGGGTGGTTAGGGAGATTGGAACGATCTGCCCCTCTGATGTGTGGACGGCGATGTCCATTACATTGTTGTTGATAACTGCTTCTTCCGCGAAGGTGCCAACGCTTTTAGCGAGGGGGGTGGTGGCTAAGCTGGGCATCTTTGGTGCAATAAAAGCTATTTAGTTGGTGTAATGGTAACGACGGCCGCCTCTGCCTCTGGGATTTCGGTGATGAGAGCTACGGAGATGATGGAGCTGAGCTGGGAGGGGAGAGAATAATTTGTATGTAGGAATTAGTATGTGAAGAAATTTGGTCGTAGGGCGGGCACATTAACAACTTTTTGAAGTGGAATATATCCTTCTACGCGAGATCCAACTATAATGGGCCGCTCTAGAAGCTGTTCATTGCCATATTCACAGCGCTCTAGATACGATATGGTGCTAGAGTAGTGCTGGCGGCCATCCCAAATTGGGCATCAGGTCACCTACCACGTTGTAGCGACGCCATACGTTCAACATATACTTGAGCCGTGAAAAAGATGCTTCTATACTATCATGGCCGACTGTAATGGGTCACTAGAAGCTGTTGCTTGTCATATTCGCAGCGTGAGATGCGGTATGGCCGGCAACGGAGGAGCTTGCGGCCGTCCCAAGTGGGCCTCATCAGGTCACCTACGAGGTTGTAGAAATGCCGATACGACAAAAAAGCTTGATCCATGAAAAAGATGCTTCTATTATCATTACCAACTATGATGGGTCACTAGAAGCAGTTGATTGTCATATTCACAGCGTCAGATATGATATGGTGCTAGAGAGAGGAGCTGGCAGCTGGCGGTTGTTGTCTCAGATGCCTCATCAGATCAGGTCGCCACGACGTTGTAGCGACGCCGATACGACCAAAACGAGCTTGAGCCGTGCGAAAGATGCTTCTATACTATCATGGCCAACTATGATGGATCACTAGTAAGCACTAGAAGCAGTTGATTGTCATATTCACAGCGTCAGATACGATATGGTGCTATAGCGGTAGTGGTGCTGGCAGCCATCCCAAGTTGGGCTTCATCAGGTCAACTAAGAGGCTTCAGCATCGTCAATAACAAAGAAAAGAGCATTTGCAGTAGTAATTTACTTGAACACTATCATTACCAACTATAATGGGCCCCTAGAACATATTGATTGCTATATATTCAACGAGTTAAATATGATATGGTGCTAGAGTTGTGCTGCGGCAATCAGAGTTGGGCCTCATCAGGTCACCTACAATGTTGTAGCAACGCCGATACAACCAAAAAAAGCTTGAGCCGTAAAAAAGATGCTTCTTTACTATCATTACCAACTAGAATTGGCAACTAGAAACTGTTGATTGTCTATTCACAGCGCTAGATACGATATGGTGCTCGAATGTGGTGGTTGATTGCGTCCCAAATTGGACCTCATCAGGTCACCTACAAGGCTGTAGCATGATCAATGCAGATGCACAGGCACTAGCAGCATTAATTTACTTCCATACTATCATTAACAACTATAATGGGCCCCTGGAACATATTGATTTGCTATATATTCACAGTGTTAAATACCATATGGTGGTTGAATAGGTGCTGGCAGCCATCCCAAATTTGATCTCATCATTAGACCCCCTATGAGGCTGTAGCATTGTTGATACATGTACAAAGAGCACGAGCAGTGACAAATTTGCTTCCATACCATACTAATCGAATATAAGGGCCACTAGAAGCTGTGCTTTGATGTATCACAGCGTTAGGTACAAGCTGGCAGTTGATGGGCTCCTGGAGTCCATCCCAAATTGGACCCATCAGGTCACCTAGGAGCCTGTGTCATCAATCATACAGCTACAAAGAGCACGAGGCGCTGCAATCTACTCATATAACTATAACATCATGACCAACTACAATTGACCACTGGTACCTGTGTATGCTCATATTGGCAGCACTAGATATGATATGTTGGCCCAAAAGTTGACTTATCAGGATCTATGAAGTTTTGGTATCGGAACTGCACAGGCAGTTTGTATGAGTCGCTTGATTTCCTTTTATGTACTATTCGTTAGCTTTACTACTATCCCAAACAACCATGATTGGTCGCTAGCGCCTGTGGATGCGGATGTTAATAGCACTCTAGACGATACTTTGGCCCAATGTGCTGCTGGCCGTCAGCCCAACTTCTTGGAATGATTCTGCCACATTCAAGGTTGTACCATTGCTTTTTTAGATGCACAATATTAAGAGGTGTTGTCAGATCTAAATCAAATGATTTGTGCATGAACAATGTTGATTCATACAGACCACTCAGCTCGAACGTGCATTGAGGATCACTAGAAGTTGTTCGAATCTGATTGAGACATTATACAACCTTTCAGAACTTCCTATGCCGAACTCATTCTCGTTGACTGCTCGTCTCTTTCACTCCACCCTATTCTTGTCCACAACAATTTGGTGAAAATGAATTAGGATGTTCTTGATCTACAGAGGAGAGCGATGCACCGATGCGTTCGATTGCTTTCTATGCTAATCTCCAGTGAGACTGTATCTTCGCTGATTGACAATGGGCAGGCGACTAATAGATGCTAATCGTGAGCCAGTGTTTCATCACACAGCTATCAGATGCTACTACTGGTTAGGTCACTGGAGGTCACACTGAGCGATGCCGGCATTACAGCGAGACATGCATGCATTTATTTGGGCAAGGAGGGGAAGGCAGCCCACTGCCACTGTGTGTTACGAACTTCTATTTAGGTAAGCTTCAACTTTGGGTCATTCTTCCCCTCCACGGTAACAAACATGTATAGCATAATCTCATGCAATCCTTGTTTGTTCTCGCTCACTTGCGCCGATTCTGTGGTCAGGACTAAACGCTCTTGATCTAATAAGGAAGAAGAAGCATGTTTACAAAAGCAGTGAAGTCAATCACGTAGCTTTTCAACAATTACAAGTGCTGCTGCCAACTCGGATTGGACCTTTACCAATAAGCAGCGAAATTAGAGGCTGAGCAACAAGCTTTGACCGAAGCGAAGAGCATTGGCGAGCCATAGAATTATGAAATGGATTCTTCTATCACATCTGCAAAATGATCCGGATTCGTCCACGAGCAGGAATTGGCGTGCGAAAAGGCTGGCTTATACTTCAAGAGGGATCAGAACTATCCAAAAGCGCTTGATTAGTACGTACTTTCAGCAGGCTTGTGAGTGTTATCATGGGACTCGAGTATGAAAGTGGCTCTCACACAGAAGGAGTTGAATGGGCTCTAATTACAATTACCAAGGCTGCAGTCTAAACCCAAAACTTTTTATCCCTGTCACTCTCAGATACATTTCCGATGATGTACAACCTATTTCCACTGTAGCATAGAGAGTAATGTAATGTTGATATTGAACGCAAATGAAGAAGACTCTCAGCTAGGTTTGTGACTCTTTGTTCCCACCCCTAATCGGTGAGTATGAGTAGTGAAATCCACCCTTTGATGATGTTGATTCATCTGGGGATACACGGGGCGAGCGAGAGATCCCGGAAATGGCAGCGGCCGGATAGCTCCAATGTTTATGCCATTACTGAGACTGCTACTATTGCCTCTGGGGTCCGATACGGACGACGGAGATAGTTGTATCATTCGTGCTGATTCATTGTGGTAATGATAATGATGACAATGATCATTACTTATCCCAGGAGGCATTCGTGATGGGGAGAATGCAGGTGCTGATAACTCTTGAGAGAGGTGATGATAGTGCAGGAGTTGATCATGACTATGCAAATAATATTGATCCTCGCTGCCACTCCCGATAACAGAAGAGGCCTCATCTGAGCTACTGCTGCAGAATCGTGACCGTGCAAGCTCATTCTCCAACAACATTATCTTATGATCACGGTCTTGACATGCATGGCGATAAAATGATACAAGATCTTTCTTATCTTGTTCAAGACGCTCACAGCGGCTCTTGAAGGCATTCACTTCCTCCAGGATTGAATGATATTCAGATAGTTGATCTTGCAAGAGGACCATCTTCTCCTTCATATCCGATCGGATTAACTTTTCCAATCCAGTTTGCAGTGCGCCAAACTCTTCTGCCGTGAGTTCCTTGGCCATGCCCTCTTCGGGACGTAGCTTGGGAAATGATTCTTCCAACAATTCATCACGTATCTTGGGTGGGAGTGGGAGTTGATCATTCCTCCTCTTTTCCTCGAGCTTTCGTGCGTCGCGAAGGCATCGACGGATTTGGTCTGCTGCGCTTGCATCATCAGAAGTAATAGTGGTGGATGCAACTGCTGCTGCGTTACTTCGTTTTCCTTCCATGCTTAATGCTGAGTGATTAGACTGATGAGGGCGAGATATGTTGGGTGGTAATTAAGGATATTGAAGATTCAAGTTCGTCCACTCTTTTGTGTGACAGAGGCAGATTTACGCCGTGCGTAGGCGTAGGTAATGAGGGCGGCTTGAAGATTGCCGCTTTATCGGTCATAGATGCACGTCATTGTCCTGACCCCTCTTGCCTTAATTGCGTTGCTCCTTTCAAGTTATCGCGATTTTTGTCATCAAAGACTGCAATAGACTAAATACCGTTGTGAAATGACTGCGGGTTTGGACTTTGGATGGACCATACTCATGTAGGGTTAAACCTTTGCGGAAATACCGGATGGGAGGCGAAGTAGGTCAATCGTGCGTCTCAGTGTCGCTCACTTCTCCCTACGAGATCACAACTCAGCTTCGTTGTGTAAAACTTATATTAACTGATGCGTAAGTTTTTGATGTTATCAATGTTAACAAGGTTTTGATAACGAAGCTTGTTTATCGAAGACTGCAGATACATCTAAGTCCCGTGCATAAGCGAACAGTTATTACCTTTCGCTCTCACGCGGTACCCTTGCAACATGGTGGGGTCATTCATCATCAAAATTATTGATTATTGTTTCTGCGTTGCTGAACTACAACCACAACCCTAACATTCACAAAAGAACACCAACCATGGCAATCCAAAGAGACGACACCAGCAGCAACAACTTCCTAAGCCAAGCAGACAGCTTGGCAGCATTTCTATCCGACTGGATTGAAGACTCAACGGCTACGGCGACCCAGATGTCTGCTTCACGTCATCGACCCTTCTCACCACCTCCACTTCCAGATTTTCCATCTGGAACTTTGAGAAGGCGCAACACCTATATCTCTAATGATGGCAATGGGAACAGAATCAACAATCGAGCGATAAGTTCACGTGTGATTTCTCTTCGGACATCACCACGTCTGTTGCATGAAGAAGAGCCGCATGCGAACTCTCAATCCCCGAATGGGATCACGTTGAAGTCATCGCCGTCGTGTGTACGTGAAGTATTGGACAGAGGGTCATTCACAGGAAATGGCGGAGTTATGCTTCCTTTGCCGTTTGCTGTGAGGCGCAACGAGCAGACGACACAGCAGCAGCCGCCGCCATCATCAACTTCAAGCAGTAGTGGTAGATTGACAAGCCCTTCTCTCAATTTGAACCATCATCAGCAGGGTGGTGGAGTTTCATCCACAAGATCTGCTCCCTCTCTCAGGTCTAAAAGAGCTACACGAGGCAGCCGTCGACATAGCGATCCCGGTACTACCCTGCCAATTTCTTCCGAAGCAGGAAACCGTGCCGACAAATCTTGTGTTTTGACCAAGTCTTACCAAGTCTGAGCATGGAGCTTCATGGAATCAGGTTTACGCTCATTCTCCTTCGCTGCTCCTTTAGAGTAGAGGGGCAATGAATGATCCAAGGTATGCCTCATCTCGTTCTCGTTCTCCTGAAAGAAACAGATTCATGTAAGAAAGAGCTGACTTGATTGCATCCTTTCATCGCTTGCACCTCGGCCATCGCCTATCAATGGGGCAAGTGGCGTAATGAGATATGAAGTATAAGATTCTAGTTTTACAATAAAGTAAGCAAATCATCACACACCATCAACACTGTCACCAGCTTCTGTCCGTGCTCCGTGCACTAACAGGAAGTATTGTTGAGTGCGGTTCGCAGTGAAACCCCGATGAGCATATGGATTTCACTCGAGAGATTATCCGGCTTGATAACACCAGCTGAAGCGCTCATATGGCGGCTGATTTTATGCTCAGCGCCTCCTCTTGAATGAACTTCCCATTTGAAGTAGTCTCTGTACATTGGAATGCAACAAAGTAGTCCAAGTACAAGCTCGAGGTTGATTGATTTGACTAGGGGCCAAATATTGTGCTGGCCTGCAGGAGGACTTTTGTTGCTCAGTGTATATTTGTAGAATGCTTTGAGATCTACATTTTTCAGTGAGCCACGATATCCTCTCGCCTCTTGTTGGAGCTGCTTCGTCAACTCCCAAATGCCATTGGAGTGCATCTCTTCACGATGCTGAGTTTGGAGGCTAACCATATGGTTAGTTTCGGCCAAGTCATCAACGAAGGTGCTGGGGAAGGGAAACCCAAGAGCAATCTCTTTGCAAAGAATCACTGTGGCAATTCCTAGGTCTTGACAACTTTGGAAGACTTTGCGTCTGAGTTCGTCGTCTGCGTCCATTCCTGATGCTTCAGGTTCAATACTGCTCCTTCTGCGGACAGATTTGGCAGGGAAGCCCATCAGGATGACCTCCTTAACTTTGTTGGCAAAGAGATCACGTCGCGTCTCGATAACTTCGCTCACATCCCCGAGGCAAGCTGTGCACATAATTACCAGTGACTTATCTGGAGCAGCCATCATGGCACGAATTATCAGTTCCACGCCGGTATTGTTCACGTGAGGAGAAGAATTGCCATAATCTGACTTGAACGTTTTTGCATTACTGCTACCAGATGCCGAAGATGAACTGCGACTGTAGGCAACGGGGATGTCTGGCAGTAACAAGCTGTCCAAGGCGCCACGGGCCGCATCTGCTCTTAGTACTTGAGGAGGGGTCACAGCAACAACAGCGATGAGCTTGAGAGTGCCCATTTGCTGAAGAGAAGCTGCAACAGAGAGCATATATTCATCACTAGCTCGTCGCCCAAAATCTGCACAGACGATAGCGTGAACCATGCCGCTTTCAGGACGAATGCATGGTATGGGCATGTCAAGAGATGCTGGTGCTTGTGGCGCCCTGCCACTGAGATCCTCTATTGCATCTTTCAATTTTTGTAACTGCTTAGCGTTTTGATCACCCTTGAAGTTCATGTTGTGAATTGCCAACGCTCTCTCATACACAGAGCGAGCCTTTTCGTCCCCCACAGCACGAAGAACTGACCCATACAACATTAAGTTAGGGATCAGATTTGCATGGTTTTCCGAGAAGAATTTTTCACATATATCAAGGCACTCTTTCATTAGACTCAGGGCGTCATATGAACGCCCTATGCAGTGGTAACAAGACGCCAATACACTGAGTGCATGAGCATAAGCAGGGTGAAGTGGCCCAAAGATGTGCTTTCGGATTCTTACAGCGTGCATACCCAGCGAAATTCCCTCCTTCCCCCGTCCCAGCGCCTGTAGTGCGTCGGCACAATAGTTCAGCGACTCAGAGACGAGACTATGGTAAAAGTCAAGTTGCTCCATTCGTATTGATAAAGCTTTCTTGTGAAGATTATATGCTTCCGAGTGATTTCCAAGCCCAGCTTCAGTGGTTCCTAGCTGTGTAAACGACAGGGAAAGTTCCAAGCTTGAGCATAGATTTTCTTTTGCGGCACACTCACGGTATCCCAGTGCTTCAGTATGCAAAGCTGCAGCCTTCTGAAGATCCCCTGATTTGCGATAAATCTCGGCGCAATTGGCAACATGATGTGCTAGCCAAACAATATTGGATTGCAATTCTTTTGTTCCCCGTGCTGTTGGTAAAGCACGCTCGTACAATTCCATTGCTTCTCCATATTTACTCTGAGCTTGTTTGAGCTTCGCCAGCGTTGTGATGACATCAATCTCGATCTCCCTGAATGCTAAATCCCGCTCATTCTCGGGAATGTCCATCGTCTTATCCAAGCAAAATTCCAACTCTTCTTCCGCTTCATCGTATCTAACAAGCTCTCGATAACAAGACCCCAATGCAGCGTGTGGGCTCAGCTTCCGTTTCAGTGATGGCTTCACTCTAGTCCTCGACAAACATGGCTTTGCTTCCGTATACAAGCTGACTGCTCCCGTGAAGTCGATCTCTTCCTCAGCTTTCTTCCCTGCCATCATGTAGAGATCAAATGCTTTCTCCCATTGCTTTGCCATTGCGTGATGTCTTGCATAGAAAACAATGCCCTTGCTTTCGTCGGATAAATGCTGTAACGAGCCTGCAATGCGCTCGTGGATTTCTCTCCTTTCGTTGGAAATGATAATGGATTCTACAGCTTCAAAAGTAGCAACATTCTTCCATCTGTAGACGTCCCTCTCCACTTTATGAAATATACCATGCGAAGCCATTACCTCTTCAAGAGATCTATGAAATCCTTCTCTCTTCAGAGCCTCATAGATATTTAGATCAAACGTGAACCCCAAACACGTGGCAATCTTCAATGCATCCAAGTGATTTTCTGGGAGGTTGTTGATCACCTCCAAAATTTCTTCATTCAAGGTATGCGGAAAGATGTCTTCATCTGGAGAATTCCAATCCACAAAATTAGTGATCTCATCGAC
Source organism: Skeletonema marinoi (assembly GCA_030544225.1). Classification (NCBI taxonomy): domain Eukaryota; phylum Bacillariophyta; class Thalassiosirophyceae; order Thalassiosirales; family Thalassiosiraceae; genus Skeletonema; species Skeletonema marinoi. The sequence continues at coordinate 1,170,917 of CM060505.1, read as the reverse complement.
ATTGATCAATCTTTTTCTTTGTGCCCACGAAATCGCCCTTTGAGTGAACATGGGACATCCATTAGCTCGTGCGTATACTGCTTCGGCTATTTTGGGATCAAGTGTCATCTTTATATCGTTTTCGGTGCCAACAAACAGCGAGCGCACAAAGCGTTCCGAATCAGCTTTGGTCATCCTGCCTATTCCAACTTCCAAAGAAACGTCCTCAAGGCTCTTTGGTATCGAGATAGAATTTCGAGACATTGCCAGCATCAACATCTGTGGACATTGTTCTCCAGCCGATTGGAGCAGTTCTTCGATAAGTGACCATGAGCTCAAATCAATTTCGCCACCATTTCCATCGGCCTCAAAGACCATTACAACTGGCTGGATGGGAATTATTAGTTTGAAGATAGACGCAGCAATATCTTTTATGACCGCTGTAGGACTCCGCCCCTTGAGTAAACTCAGTAGCTCCTTATTCATGACATCGGGTAGGATCCGGCCAAGCATCAATTGATCCGATTTATTCAGAATCTTTCGCTGGACGAGCCGTTGGACAATGCCAGCGTCCGTCTCTCCCCCTTCCTTCTCCCACCCAGACATGTCAAAAGATTCGTCACTTCGCATGGTCATGGCATCGCAATCACGTAATGCCGTCGATATTATTGCTCTAAAGGGATAAAACGAAGTCAAAGAATCAGTCTCTGATCTATGTGACTTGAGGACAGTAAAGCCCATACCCCAACTTTGTGCCTTTTCAATAGCTTCATCGACAATTCGAGATTTACCCACAAATCTATCCCCCATTATAGACAAAAGACATGATTCGCCCTCATCCGCAGCAGAGGACATGGCATGAAGTAGCGACTCAAAAATCCCCTCACGGGTTGGCATTGCAACAAATGGTATCGGATTCTCATTCGATCCACCAAAGATGGGGTCTTTCATTAGCCGAGCATCTAATTCCTCCTTTTGTTGCTGCTTGGTGGAACCCTGCTTCGAACCACCAATATCGGAACTATCCCCTCTTAAACTTTCATCCCCCCGAAAACTTTCATTAATATGTCGCTTGAACACTGTCGATATTTGCGTAGATAGTGGTTGAGGAGCAGGTGTTATACCCGAAGTAGAGGGTGTGGTATCAGTCCCTCTCCCCAAAAGTGATGACCACGATGAACTCTTTGCCTCCTTCCACCCCTGGATCACACCAGCTGCTTGTGGTTTCTTTGCCTCATCATCCAAATCCTTCATGGTCATGGAGTGTATCGACGATGCGAGTGACTGCTGCGATCCCATTCGGTTTACTACCCTTACCGGGACAGGACCAGAGGATGAATCTTGCGACGAACTTCTCACGTACCTCTCAGCAGGTTTCTTATATGATTTTTCCATGGATCCCCGTACCGATTCCATCCCCAGTGAATCATCCCCAGTTGCTCCTGATTTATTCGTATCTATAGATTTCCCATCATCATGATCATTCATACTATTATCTCCATGATGATGAGTTACATCATTATTCTTCCCCTCCCCCTCATTATCATTGGACGGAGCCTGATGCAACAACGCTATAATCGCAGTCCCAGTAAACGCACCATGCTCCTTGATCCGTTTTTGCAATTCCCGAAATGATTCTGTATCACTTGCCGCATGGGATACATTTTGCTTTACCAATGAAAATCGTGATGGACCACCACCACCACCACCACCTGAATTGTTGGTAGCATCAGTGGTGCTATTGTTGTCATTATCTTCCCGTCGTGTGAAACTGTTCCATACGGAGGTCACCCTCGTTGGTTTGGGATCGTTCGATCCATTGGATTGATGACTTGTGAAACTTGCGGCACCATAATTGGAATTGTGACGTTCTATTCCTCGTCCGAAGCCTGCTGATCCTCGTCGTTCTCCCAAGCTAGGTCGATCGTATAGTCCATGATGAATATTATTCTCATCATAGTTGTTTGGCGTTGTTTCCACCAACCCCGAATCTTCTTCTCGCTGACCGAACCCCATGCGAGTAGAAGTCATTTTTGCCAATAGCCCCATACTCCGTGGTGTCTTGATCTGATTATTATTGGAACTAGAACTGCTATTGTAGCTATTGACGGATGTATTGTGCGACCGTTCACTTGCGTCAATTGATTTAATTTTCTTTGGCAGCTCTTTCTTTGGTAGGTGCCATAATGTTCCTCCTTTGGATTGTGGTGCTCCCCCATTATCAGTATTATCATCTCCCCCCTCCTTCTTATTATTGTTACCATTGTCCTCCTCCTCATCTCCCTCACCATCCTCACTCTCACCAATCCTAGGCATACTAAATGCACTATCATCATCCTCCTCCCCATGCTGACTCCCCGCAGCAAAACTCCCAAACTGCTCCGTATGCCTTACACTCCGAATAAACCCATATAAATTCCCCTGCTTCTGCTCCTGATACCGCTCATTCACCTCATTGTTGGTAATTTCATGTTGATAATACTCATCGTTATATCTGTCACTATCATCCATATTATAATTGCGGAGATTGCCCGACGATTCAGATTGGTGGAAGCAGCCATCGGCATCGAGTGTTTGACCGAGTGAGTTGTTGAGGTCACGATTCACGGAGTTGCGACGACCGACGACTGCGAGGGTGGTTTTACCGAATTGGGATAGTTTGGCGACTACACCGATGTCTTCGGAGGAGGAGAGGGAGTCGTCACCGTCGTCGGTGTGGATGTTTCGTGCGTGGCTCGAGTTCATCATCATTTTTGTATAGTTATTTATGCGTTGGATTGTAAGTATGAGTGGGGATTTGTGTTGTGACTGTTCAGATGTCTGGATGACTTCTGAGATGGTGATACAAATTAGAGTTGCTATCTTTCTTTCTCAATGCAGCCCCGTCGTATTTATTGAAGATGGTGTCCAGTTCGTTGTTTTTGAAGCAATGTGGATGTAATTATGTACATAAGATGTGATAAAAGCACAATTCAGATGAAAAAAGCTGAAAATTTGCTTGCCAATAGTACTGATACAGCCGTCCTACCAACAAAGATCAGCCCAACAACTGCGGTGGTAACAAAGAACGAATTAATGCACTCATGTGTCATGTGAGTTGTGGATTGGCGGCGGATGGACAAAACTTGTGTCTTCGCCTTCCTTGCCAACTTCCCGCATCCGTTCGCATTCAAACCGCACGGTGCAATTTCAGTTAGAGTACTATCTTGTACCTGTCATTTAAGGTTTTGTATGAAAGATTATTGTTATTTGTCGACGCAGCTATACTGATTGACGCTGAGCCTACCCGAAAAGTGGGCATGAAGAGGTGGTAGGTACAATAGCAGCAGACGCTGAAGTTGAAGAGAAAGAATTTGATTGGAGACTAGCACGAATGATGGGGCTGTGCTGACAGATAACGAAATATGAGTATTCAAAAGATGCTGCTTTGGTACTGTGAAGACTTACATATTGCATCTTATCCTTATCGTATTGACTTAGACTTTGATGATGATCTAGAAGTAGTAGCAGTAGCAGGAGATCCATCTCCAAATGCACTCCGAAACCAGAATGGACGTTGTTCTTCATTCTTGTCCATGCTTCATCAAGCAATTCGACACCACAATGAAACTCTCCAATTTTGACGGATGTGGTGATCACATCACATGATGTGACGAGCACTTTGCTGGTGGAGATGATGATGAGACACCTGGCTATCACCGCTGTAGAAGAGAATCTCCATTATCTGCTGCACCATCTGATGATTACATTACTCGGCTTCATTTTAGCTGGAAGATGTATACTTGCTCTTGTTTCCCCTTCATCAATACTTAACAGTATTCTGCATTCTAGTACAAGCAACTCAAAATTTCTACTCTCACAACTCACACTCCAAACATTCATCATCGAACAGAAACGAACAACCCAAACCGCATTGCCTCTTGCCCAAACCATGGTGCCAACGGCGGCTGCATGCCGTTGGATGGAAATGCAATCATCCTGTATCACATTTTCTCTCCCTTGTTAGAGCAAGATACCATCGACATGGTGTGCTAAATACGGCAAAGTCAAGTCACTAAGCTATCAGACGTCACCTCTTTGATGTGCTTTTGCTAAATACGGCAAAGTCAAGTCACTAAGCTATGAGACGTCTGATAGCTTAGTGACTTTGCCGTATTTAGCATGGTGAGTTTGGATCACTACGCAAAAATCAACTTCATCATAGCCCGCCAGCATACGAAGGGCAAGTCCTATATACCCTTACAGCTGGTACATACTGATACCTGCAATCAATGCAATCTCTCTCTTACAAACAAAACATTCTCTGATATATCCTTCGTAACACGCCTGAGCACGAAGATGATGGTATATTCTGTTTAAGTCTAGAGATTTTACTTATTACTATTTACAAGAGAATCGAAATAGTTTCCATATTCTATATACAATTGCAGCCTTTACAAAATAAGGCCTTATGCTCAAATGGAGTCATGGTGAAGCTTGCCAAGCTTCCGTGCTCTGATTGCAGCCCTCCTCGACTCAACAAATGAAGCATTTGCGATGTTATCCCATCCGGAAGTCGCCGAATTCATCTCTTGTTCTTGAAGGACTGCTCGGACGCATCGACGTCTACAGCTCTTAACCTCGATAGCAGTCTCTTGAGTGAGAAGATGCTCCAAGCCGATCAGGCAGTCATCGACTGAGCTAGCCTTGCCAGAGTAACATATAGGAACTCTAGCCGCAATCATTAGTCGAACCTTTAGGATGGACTTCTTGATGGCAAGCCTCATAAGGGAATAGTCTGACTTGTTGTACCAGCGATCGTGTTGATCAACTTTATCGTCGTTATCGTGGCGGTCTACGTTGTAAATCGCTGCCAATTCGGCAAACCGTACCGATCTTGTTGGTCTGCTTCGATGGGTGGGGAAGTCTACGATGAGTTGCTCAGCCATTGTCATGATATCTTCATACATCAACATCACCCTTTTTGAGCAACCTACGTTCTCTTTGTTCTACAATACAGAAGTTACATCTGACTTTCGAGTAGGCAGTTGTTGGCAGATGCTTACAGCATGTTCAATGTTCTACATACAGAAACTGTAGGCATAGGGACTCAGAATGACTTTTGCATCTTTGAATACCACATTGTACGTCGGAATTCGTAGAGAGATAGAAGGCCAGAAAGAGGCACAAGCAACTCACAACCGCACACAACTCACAACTCCACTCCAAACAACATCATCATCGAACATAAACGAACAACCCAAACTCTTGCGATTGTCTCTTGCCCAAACGGCCCAAACAAACCATGGGCGTGCCAACGGCGGCTGCTATCACATTGGCTGCTCATGCCGTTGGAAATGCAGTCCTCCTGTATCACATTTTCTCTCCCTTGTTAGAGCAAGATGCCATCGACATGGTGAGTTTGGATCAATACGCTGCGCGTCAATCTCTCTCTTGCAAACAAAACCTCATCTGATATATTATCCTTCGTAACATTCTTTCCATAACAGACACACTTGGACCCCAGTGTCATCATTGACACTGCAATTCCACTAAATCATCTTGGTCATTTCGTAGCTCTATCCTGCATACTGTCAATTGCCATCATGTGGGGATGTCAACGGGCGACATTGAAATATTTGAGCCTCGTGAACAATATGATATTAATTGGAATAGCGACAGTATTTGCACAGTGTTCTTTCATCCTATGTGGGATAAATCCTATGAAACTACCAATCCATACATTTATATCGGCTCTGTATGTGGCTACGATTACAGTATTGCCGATAACTCTATCGGCGCCAAGTGGGGAAGTTATTGCATCATTGCAGCATGGCAAGTCTAGATTGAATTATGAAGCAGTGGTTGCATATCTTTTTGGTCCAATATCAAACAATATCAATCCATCTACACAGCATAAACAGCAACTCTATCAACGCAAAGTGCAAAGAATGCATCAATATTCCACACTTGGAACTTTAATTGGCATGTGTGCCTGTGCCATCTTTCGGGTACTAGATCATGGGATGCAGATACAGCGATATCCAATGCCAACTGTAATAGGTGCTACTGTAGGGAGGGTTGGTGGGGTGTTGATGGCATTGTTGGTGACTGTGACTGTGGAATGATAACAACTAGAAGTAGACTGTTAACTTAGACCTGTCTAACCTAACCTAGCTGTGGAGCTGTCTTCTGTCTTTGACTCAGCTGTGGATTCTTTATGTGACTATTATGCCGTTTTCCTGCTATAATATGGCAGGAGTTGTGAGCTGAATTGATATGTTCAATTTCGTTCTTGGAAGTGCAGAGAGCAGCCCTGCCCTGAGAATATGAAAAAGAAGAGAGATAGTGCGGTGTCTCAAGTCAACGCATCTTCTGACTGGTTATCATTAGGTGGACACACCTAAGCACAACAGAAGATGGTATATTCTGTTTAAGTCTAGAGCTACTTTACTCATTACTATTTATATTTACAAGAGAATCAAAATTGTTTCCATATTCTATATACAATTGCAGCCTTTACGAAATAAGGCCGTATGCTCAGATGGAGTCATGGTGAAGCTTGCCAAGCTTCCGTGCTCTGACTGCAGCCCTCCTCGACTCAACAAATGAAGCATTTGCGATGTTATCCCATCCGGAAGTCGCCGAATTCATCTCTTGTTCTTGAAGGACTGCTCGGACGCATCGACGTCTACAGGCCATAACCTCGATAGCAGTCTCTTGAGTGAGAAGATGCTCCAAGCCGATCAGGCAGTCATCGACTGAGCCAGCCTTGCCAGAGTAACAAATCGGAAGTCTAGCCGAAATCATTAATCGAACCTTTAGGACGGACTTCTTGATGGCAAGCCTCATACGGGAATAGTCTGACTTGTTGTACCAGAGATCGTGTCGATCAACTTTATCGTCGTTATCGTGGCGGTCTACGTTGTAAATCGCTGCCAATTCGGCAAACCGTACCGATCTTGTTGGTCTACTTCGATGAGTGGGGAAGTCTACGATGAGTTGCTCAGCCATTGTCATGATATCTTCATACACAACATAACATCACCCTTTTATTTATGAGCATAAGCTTACCGACATGACAGTCAGCAGAAAGTAATCCACAATCCACAGACCCCTCCGCTTCTCAACTTGCATGCTCAATGAAATTTATAGGGTAGAGAAAGGAGTTCGCACGGGGGACCTACCAGCATATGCAATTTTCAGTCTTACATTCCTTTATATTATGGTCTCTCTCCAATGGTGTTACGACCAGTTTACGATCAACTCTCTATGCAGCTAGCTCATGCGCGGTCACTATCTAGAGAGCATTCATGTAGCCAGATCACGCAATTGCTCTTCACGTTTCATTCATACATGACCAAGAAGTACTCATGGCTGCATGTCCTTGAAAACGCATGCAGAATTCGGGCTAATAGAAGGTGCTGAGCAGAGTTTTCTTCAAACTTCTTGGGGCCACGCAACCTTTGCATTCGCTCACATCACAATACTCACAAACTACAAGACTTTGTTGGCGAGGCTACTGAACAATGATTGCTATGCATATGCGCTATGTTGGTCGTGAAGTAGATCAGATGCCAACAAAGAGAATCACCCGCCGCTGATGAGGCTTATCCATTATCATTATCAGATTCACCAGTTCATCAGTAGCATGCACTCGACACGAAGTCATCCGCTTTCACTGATAGATTCAGATTCATCCGAACGGCCTTGGAAGAGGCGGTGCATCACAAAGAAGAAAACTATAACGTTTTCATCTAAAGTTAAAGTGCGTAGCTTTGCCAACGGTCATGACATGCAGGGGTACTCCTCTTGGCTCACATCTGACAAGCTCTCCTCAATAAAGAAGCGAGCCAAAAAGCTATCCATGATTCATTACATCAAGACTCGTCCCGGACAACCCAAGGCACCTTCCAATAACAGCGGCATTGTCTACAACTGCCATCCTGCCCATTATGAGATCATTGGAGAGTCGTTACGAGGTATGGAACATTACACTGATATCTCCAAGGCTCGTAGACGAGAGCAGTTACGATCTAATTCCATCAGGTTAGTAGAAGAGCACCAGAATTTAGACAAGAAAAGTAGAAACAAGCTGGCATGCATGTACAGAGAAAGTGCAAAGGAAGCGATGATGTACGCAAGGAAGATTGCAGAAGAGGATGCCAATGTAGCAGCGGCTATATTGACCGAGGACTTGAAGCAAGGCGTTGATGATCTATCTTCATCTCCATCTCCATCCGCACCATCATCATTTATAACTGCTGCGGCACCAATTTCCCTGAACTACCAAGGATTATACTGTCTTTTTCAGCTTTTGCAATGCATCCAAAAGTAGTCATTGTTGTACTGTAAAATAATCAAACTAGGTACATATACTAAATAAGGTTGCTGCTATTTCGTAGATTAATGTGCAACTAATACATAACAGAAGCACACAGACCTGGGAGCCTTTTACCTTGCATTTATCATCATCCTTATATCACTCCATCCTTTGCTTGCTTCACTACACAACCAAGCGCAGTCAAGAAGTTAGAACAAGTTCGTCCCACCACTGAAATGAGGGGTTAATAGAGAGGTTAAACAACCACAGGAAAAGTAAAGAGCGAAAAGCAAAAAGCAACCCTCACTCATAGCAAGGGCGCAACCAACCATGAACAACGTGCTGCTATCCAATTGCTTTCGCAGCAGAACAAGTAGTCATTCTTGGCTGCTCATCGCAACATCAAGGAGAAGCAGGAACTCATCTGCGGTAACGTCTGTAAAGGCACGCAACAACTGTCACCATCAGTATATGCGCAGATATCCAACACGGACCAAATACACATCATCCTCACAAAATAATAATGCCATTAAACCATCGCCTCGACAATCTCATCGCAGCAGCAACAAATCCAAATACTTCGTCATATCACTCACAACATTCTTCGCCATAAATGCCTTTGGAACATATACACACTTCCACGACAATCTCTTCCAGTACTATCCTCTACCGTTCGCGATAGATGTTGGAGTTGGACCAAGCATGTTGCCCACATTGACACCTGATAGAGGTGAATTGTACCTACGGGATATTTGGAGCCATCGGAGTATTTTTAGCAATGATAATAGAGAGTATAAAAGAGGAGATGTGGTGACAATGTACAATCCATATTCACAAAGTATTGTGACAAAACGTATTGTGGGCGTGGAGGGAGATACGATTCAATTGTTTGGAGAGTATGCATCAGAGTTTTACAAGAGGGACAAAGATGATGGGGGTGTGCCTGTGGATGGAAGATTTAATCCACCATTTTGTCAAACCATGCAGCAAGAGTACTTGGAAGAAGATATTACCTACAACAATGGTACTAAGAATAGAGTCGATAACTATGATGCAACAATGAAAGTACCAACAAAACATGTTTGGGTAGAAGGAGACAATCCATTAGAATCTACCGACTCTCGTCATTATGGTCCATTGCCAACATCAGCTTTGCGTGGTAGGATTGTGTTGCGACTGTGGCCAATGATGAGCAGTGGAGGGTTTTATAGAATGACTGGAGAGCGACCTAGTCCATTTTCAAAGTGAGCAAAGCAAACATAATGAAACTTGCTATAGACCTTATGTAATATTACAGTGCTCTGTAACAGTATTACAACGACGCAAACACTTTATCCTAACAAAATTGCCATGTACAAAATTTCATACAATCGTGAGATTCCTCTCTCATACCTTCATTCTAGCTCCATTAGCTCCCTCAGCATCAAGTTCTTCATCAACCTTGCCAAAGACCTTCCATCCATTCAACCAACCACCAATACCTCTACCTTCCTCATTATCTTCATCATCATAATCTTCTTCATGATATGAGCCCCATCGGCGTCGACTATCGGAACGAGCGTTCTCCTCTTTCATCTTCTGCCGCCATCCATCTCCAGTACTCCAACGACGTTGAGCTTTCACATGTGCTTGAAGAGTGCCCTCTCGGGGATTGTTGTTATCATTGCGTTCTGCATCGGATGTAGCGTCACGTAGAGTTCCTGTTGACGGACTCCTCGCTGTCAACGTCTCTTCTTCAAAGGTAGCACGTACACTCAGTTCACTACCAGATCGTACCATCTTTGTAAAGGGGAGCTTAATGGACGAGCTGAGAGTGAGGAGGGATGCACCAAGATCTGATCTAGCTTGGCGTCGAGAGGGTTGAGGCTGTGATGTCTTGTATTCCGAAGAATCAAGGCTTCTTGTGAAAATTGTTAAATTTTCAGTACAATCAGTATGAACACTCTCACTTCTCTCCTGTCGTTGCAGCAACCGTGCATTCTCCATGTGTAGCTCCTCATTTTCTTCTTCCAACTTCTTCAACCTGTCCAAGATGGAACGATCACTTTCATCAGCATCACCCCAATCAAGAGTACTAGTCTGCTTCATCATTGCGGGCCGCGTCACAGACGAGGCCATGGCCTCTCTTCGCAACTCAACCTCCCTCTCTCGACATTGCCTCAGCTGCTCGGTCAATTGTTCATTCGACTTCTCTGCTGCCCTCCGAGCTTTATTCTCGCGAGATAGGGAAGATAATAGTTTCGCGTTGGTAATCTCGAAATTGTGGAGTTGTGCTGTGATGGTGTCAATGGTAGCTTGTTGATTGGCTATCTCCATCTTGAGCTCAATTAGCTCTTCAATCCCAGCCCTTTTGGTTGCATTAGAGTGCACAGATTCTATAGATGATTTGGATTCTAAATCAGAGAAGGCTTCAGAGGCTACCTCCTCGGCTGCTGTGGCCATGTTATTACCTTTATGGCCGTAGGAATTTGAAAGTAATGATCTGCTGGAGTTGCATCGTTTCTCTGTGATGTCTGCAATAACAAAGAAGTACGTAAAAAGGGTCCCCAAATGTAAATGTGAGCGGTAGTCAACAATAAATGAGAGCGGCAGTCAACAATTGTGATGAATGATCGTAAGTAGTCAAGCCGATCTTCTCACCTGAACTGGATAATCCACTCATTCTCCGTTCATATCTTCTCCTCATAGCAGCTCGTCGACATGATATCTGTTGCCCCTTCTGCTTCTCTTCGTGTTCAGTGCCATTATCACTACTGATAGCCCCCCCTTCTCCTGACCGATAAGAAGGTGCTTCTATCTCACTAATATTACTCTGATCATCCTCCTTCTGTTGGTGCTGGAGCTGGACATCTTCTCTACCAATATCCACCCTCAGAGCATTCAAGCGATCAAAAAACTCATGCCTCGTCCTCTCCCCCTCCCTCTTAATAGTCCGTTTCGTCTCTTGCCGCTGCATCTCCAACTTGAACTTTTTATCTTGATCGGCTTGAATTTCAGTCAATAGAGCCATCTTTTCGTCTCTAGATAATGGACGAGTGTGAGATTCTTGCTGCATTCGAGAGAGGAATTCAGATTTGAGCATGGTAGCTTTCTCTTCGCTGAATGTCATCAGGGTGACTTCAGAGATTAGGGAGCTTATGGAGCATCCGGAGGAGTCATCGCCTTCATTGGGAAGGGATGAAGTGTTGCGGATATCGTTATGATTTTTTAGTGGAATAATTGACGGAATGGAAGGCCTTATGATCTCCTCTTCTTCATTCTCCTCTACTATATTGTAGGCAGGCCGGTTGTTTGCACCAGGATGCTGCTTGTATTCGTTGTCCATCATGGCTGTTGTTTGATGTCTGACCGGAGGCATGCATCAAAGTATGATTGTACAATAGATAAATATTGTTGCCGGACAGATGCATGCAGACTGTAGACTGTGTCGTTTTGTTACTTACGGTGTTCTACAGGCGCTGGGGGAGTAGTAGATACCTGACAGAAGCTATTGAAGTGTGGTAAAAGGAATAAGAAGTTCAACGATCTACAGAACACGTCACTCTGGTTTTGAGCCTCAGAATGACTTTTGCATCTTTGAATACCACATTGTACGACGGAATTTATAGAAGGGCAGATAGCGTCGCCTTCAGCAAAGAAAATGACTCTTGATTGTTTTAGAACCGAATAGATGGATAATAGAGACTACTTTTCTTACAAGGGGAATTTTTGCTACAGGCACCGCAGCAAACATTACAGGTGCTCACTAAAAGTATTTGTATAAATTGACATTAATTTCTCATGTTTTTACATAGAGCTCTTCAACACTTTTGATATTTAGAGTAGTCGATATAGCCATTTCTGGTTAACCCTACCTTACGTATCTCGCATGAACTGCTGCTTGGCGGCTTGGCTGGGTCCTTTGCTCTGTGTCGCTTTCAAGGCTCTAAGAGGCTCGAGAACTCTACTATGTGATCTCTAGAGGTGAAGAGTATGTTGTTGATGTTGCTCTTTACTTCGAAGTTTGTTGGACGGAGCCTACATGAACATAAGTAATGTAGTGAAGTCGCAATCCACGCTTAAATCATTCGAGGAGGAAGTTTACCCCATCCCTATAACTTTACACGTCGAAATGAATAGGAATATGTAACATCTATAATCATCCTGTATTCCTAACTATACAACGGGAATACTTAGACTTTATTCTAATCCAAAATTATCGTAGAGAGCAGCGTTCATGACACAGACTGATACTACCTACTTGTTCTTGTGACACTTTACTTCTTACTGCTGCCGCTTGTTACAAAGAAGCAACTGATCAAACAATGCATCAGTATCGAGATCAGCTCCGACCCCATCCCCAAATAGTTCTGCCTCGTCCATGCAGTCTTCCAATAGCGAATCTGTATGACGTTCGAAAGATATACAGCTCTTTCTTTCTACCATGGTAGACTCAACCCGAGAAGGACACGAGGCTCTTCGACTACCGGCGACCTCCTCTTGATTACGCAGAGCTGTCAGATCAGCTGAGAAGTTTCTTCGAAGCGCTGCATTCTGTGCACTCTGAATGGAGTAGTATAGAAAAGGATCTTGTTTCCTGAGGGCCTTGAGGTCTTCTTCGCTGAGGTTTCTGGTGTCGATCACTCTCTTCGGAGCTTCGTCGGTCGATGCCGCACCTTTCGTTGGGACGGTCAAAGTGGTGACGTAGCCTCCATTGATGGCTGCATCATTATTGTTGGCGGTGTTTTTTGTTGAGTTGCTCATGCCGTTGCTTTCCTTATTGTGTATGTCGAGATGATATTTTTATGATGGCTTGTTGGGTTTGGCTTGTTGGGTTTGTAGTGATGCAAGTACTTGTCCGGTGTCTGGAGGGTTGGTTTGAGATTTATGTGCACGCGCGCTGCACGCTGCACAGGATCGAAAGATGCATCTCGAGAGAAGCTAGCTATTGAGGTGTGGTAAATCGAATAAGAAGTTCAACCGAAAACCCGCGATCAGACAAATCACATGCGTCACTGTTTTAAGCCTCAGCAATGACTTTGCATCTTGAATACCACATTGTACGTCGGAATTCGTGGACGAACTGCTGGACGTCTCAGAGGAGTTTTCGCCCTTCCGATGCCTGCAAAATAAATTTAGAACCGAGCGTTACTTCTTAGGCCTGAACAACATCTCTACAACTTTCTACAATAGGCCTTCCCTCTCTAAGTATAGATCTCTATGATGTGTACAATAGAGTATGTTGTTGGTTGTTGATGCTGCTCTTTACTTCGAAGTTTGTTGGACGGAGCCTACATGAACATACATAATGTAGTCAAGTTGCAATCCACGAGCCTTGAATCATTTGAGGAGGAAGTTTATCCCATCCATAACTTTACACGTCGAAATGAATAGGAATATGTAACATCTATAATCATCCTGTATTCCTAACTATACAACGGGAATACTTAGACTTTATTCTAATCCAACAGTATCGTAGAGAGCAACGTTCAAGACACAGACTGATACTACCTACTTGTGTTTTGTGACACTTTACTTCTTACTGCTGCCGCTTGTTACAAAGAAGCAACTGATCAAACAATGCATCAGTATCAAGATCAGCCCCGGCCCCATCCCCAAATAGTTCTGCCTCGTCCATGCACTCTTCCAATAGCAAATCTGTATGACGTTCGAAAGATATGCAGCTCTTTCTTTCTACCATGGTAGATTCAACCCGAGAAGGACACGAGGCTCTTCGACTACGGGCGACCTCCTCTTGATTACGCAGAGCTGTCAGATCAGCTGAGAAGTTTCTTCGAAGCGCTGCATTCTGTGCACTCTGAATGGAGTAGTATAGAAAAGGATCTTGTTTCCTGAGGGCCTTGAGGTCTTCTTCGCTGAGATTTCTGGTGTCGATCACTCTCTTTGGAGCTTCGTCGGTTGATGCCGCACCTTTCGTTGGGACGGTCAAAGTGGTGACGTAGTCTGCGTTGATGGCTGCGTCAGCAGTGTCGGTGTTTTTTGTTGTTGAGTTGTTCATGCCGTTGCTTTACTTATTGTGTCGAGATGATATTTAGGGTGTCTACGATACTTTCCGAGTCTAGTGTTCAGAGTTCATTTCAGTGTTACATAGTGTTCAGCAATGCGTGTTTGTTGCATGCTAGCTTGCAAAATTCAGCGCGCGCGCAGTTGTGATTTACAATAGTTCAAGTTGAAGTGAAGCGTTCTCGTACCTACTTTACCAACCTTTTGTTCAGTTGTGTTGTGAGTTGTGAGTTGTGAAGTACTAATCGGTTATCCTGTCAAATAAGGTTATTAGCTTTTTTTTGCAAACGTATCACAAAGAACATATCATATTGTAGTTGTTTGAATTTTATTATTATGGCATTTGAAATATTAAACCCAAACGTGCTGAAAAACAATGTCGTATCTTTTACTTTCAGAATCCTTTGATTTTATAGGAGGATAATGTGCTCGATATTTTCGTTCACCTGTCTCAACGATTTACTCTAAATGATAGCTAATTTACTTGTTTTGGAAACACAACATAACCTCCACAGTTATCAAGTTTTCGACAAACCCCATCATCATCATCATCAGACAAAACATCATCGCATCCTCTTCATTGATTTCATCATCCATCATCTTCTTGTGTTTCTCATTGCTCAAACGTCAATGCAGCAAGCATTCATAACAGGGACAGTGATCTCGTTATTCCTACTTGCTTTTGGAACAAAGTGCCTCAATGCAATGGGAATTCCCACATCATCAAAACTATTGTTCTCATCAGCTTTCACATACCTCAACTATCGTGCCGTGGCTGCTCCAGCAGTAGTTCTTCTCACTGCATCAGAGGGGATCTTCAGGGGATTTGGTGATGTGATTACTCCATGGAAGGTTAGCTTAGTCGTTGCTGGATTAAATTTGGTTCTAGACCCATTTTGTATGTTTCGTAAGCAGACCGGGATGGGGATGATGGGATTGGGAATGGGAATTAAAGGCGCAGCTGTAGCAACGTCTTTTAGTCAACTGTGTGGTGCTTTATTGTATGGAAGTCTATTGCTTCGTAAAGGGGTGCTAAGAAGTAACGACAAAGGGGGCAGCATTCCAAAGATTGCTTGGAAGAAGCTAAAACAAATAGTGTCCAGAAAGAGTAATGATTCAGCTGAGCTCAAACAAAAGAAAAGAGCAATAGCATTAACAATTCTCCGCGCTAATGCTGCAATGATTTTGAAACAAGGATCTCTTCTCTTAGGTTGGGCCTATGCAACATCTCGTGCGACTAGGATGGGGCACTCCATCGTTGCAGCTCATCAAATGGGGCTTTCTATTTGGATGCTATTCTCCTACGCTTTGGATGGCATAAGCGTAGCAGCTCAAGTATTAATGGCAAGAGAATATGAAGAGCTGCGAATAGTTGAGAATAATTCCGATGAGAAGTTCGCCGGGCAGCAGAAAAAAGTGCGGTCTCTTTCCGTTTACATGATGACTGCATCTCTTATTCAAGGGTTGATCGTGTCGGCAGCTGTCTTGCTACTGTACAAACTCCAGCCATCTTTCATCCTTACAAATGATCCAGCAGTAAGAACGAACCTCCTACAACTCTTTCCTCATTTAAGTGCTCAGATGACTTTGGTCAGTGCAACACTTGTTGCAGAAGCACTCACTGTCGGAGGAGGTAGATTCAAGTGGCTCGCCTTTGGAACTACGGTGAGCTCTCTCGTTGCTATGACGCGGCTTCGATTGTCTACCAGCTTGATTGGAATATGGAGCGGGGGCATCGTCACCCTGTTTCTTGGCAGACTCATCACTGCATTACTAGCTGTACTTGACATGAATGGCTTCATTCCCCGGAGAAAAGCTTTAGTAGCCGAGGAAGAAGCCGAATAAAGAAGATCTCGACCATAATGAACACGATTATTCAATAACTATTCAGCTACTTAGCATAATTACTAATACCATACGTCAGACAATCGAAGCAATCAATCAAACAAGTCTCTCGTCAACTAGAAGACGCCGCCCGTCGAGTTAGTTACTACAGCAGTCTCACTGCAAAAACAACAGTTATCTATGGCCAAACCCATGTCACCTTCCCAGTTCATCCCATATTTCGGACAGCCGGGCTGATCATTCGCTTCATACCATTCGCAACCGTCTCCCCACACATCTGTCCACCCGGGAGTGCTCCCTTCGCACAATGAAAGGGTAACAACGTCGGTGGAGAAGCAATAGCAACAATTCTCATTGGCTGATCCTAGCTCTCCTTCATAAAAATCACCGTAAAATGGACATCCAGGATCGTCGTTCATCTCGTACCAATCACATCCATCTCCAACAATATCTGTCCAACCTGGGGTGCTACCGGTGCACGATGACGAAGTGTTGGATGGCGTGGGAGAGTAAGTAGGCCAATTTGGCCACTCTGTATCGATCAGAGTCGGAGATGGAGAGTTGGTACCTTGAACAGCTTCCAAGTTCCTCCTCCCTTTCTTTTGCTCCGGTTTGCCGCCTGCTTTGAGTGCTACCACAGTAGTAGCGGAGAATAATGCTGAATAAAAGATCTTCATTTTGTAGTGAAATGTAGTGGCTGTGTTTGCTCGAACTTTTCTTCAAATTATGAGCATAAAGAGCAAGGCCATTGATAGTGGTTTAGTCCTCATCTTGATTTGGTTCTTGGTCCTGTCGTGCTTGGTCTTACTCTTCCTCCGCGCACGATAGCTGGAAGATGGGTATCTCAAGCCTCATTTAACTGCGAATAGCTAGCTACCGTATGTTTGACATGCTCTGCAAGTTGGCACATGGGGGGGCTTATATCTCGGGAAGTACCCCGAATTTCGACCTCGTTTTTTTTCTACGCCACGGCCCATAATCTCCCGCGTGGCGTAGGACACGTTTCAAGGTCAATTTGATGGGTTTTAGGCGAGATATAAGGCCCCCCATTTTGAATACGTTCTTTGTGTGGGCCGTGGGCATGTACCTACTTTCGTCTAATTTCTTATGTTCCCGCAATTATTTTACTAGGGCGCACACACAAATCAGAATCCAAGTTGAACTAAAAGAGTCGACTTTCGCATAAACTTTGGTGCTGAATAACATCGTAATTGCAAGAGATTCGCGACCTCTCTCTGGCCTAAATTGATCAGCTTCACCTGAGCTTTCTGTCGATGTGCAGATCATGGGGCTCCGCCGGGTTTTTGAAAAAAAACTTGCAGAGCATGGCAAACATACGGTAGCTGCGTACAAGTGTAGATGTCGGCACCTCTGAGACTCACCCAGTTTCCCTCGTACGACCCAGCCAGCCGTGAACGAACTTGGTTACAAATATGTGGTTTTGACCAGATAGATGGGCATACCTGTTAGAAAAAGGAGTGACAGAAGATGTGGCAAAACAAAGAGCATGCATGCATACTACAATAACTTAATGTTCAACAACTTCAAATTTTACGTTCCATCAGATTGAAACTGAATGATCAGGTCGACTCCAAGATGATATATGCTTTACATGTATCCGCGTCCCCTACCTCGTCCTCTCTGCATTGATGGAAAGATTTGCTGAATTCTACCACCCCCACCCAGTGACTTACTGACGCTCATGTCTACCCCACCTTCTTCCAATACAGATCTACTACTTGCACCCCTTCTATCCCCACCTCTCCCTGCACCTCCACTTCCACGTCCAGGACCTCCTCCTCTACCACCACCGCCACCTCTTCCTCCTCCTCTCTTACTTCCAGACAGATTGCTCGATTCAAATCCTTCCTCTGCAATCCTACCAAGCATGTGCGTCAGGAATGCCGAGGGATTCCTCATCTCTTCCTCCTCCTTCTCACCCAGTTCCTCTTTCCGCTCCTTCCTCACCTTCTTCTCTTCTGCATACTCCTTCAATGCATGCTCTACAACCTGTGCCGAATGGCGTTTGCACAATGCAATCACACCTTCGTCCAATTCACCCTCCATGATATCTCCATTCTTCATGTGATCAGAGAGGATCTGATCAACCGTCTGTGAAATGTAAGCAGATTGAGATTCACGAAAGTGGGATATCTTGGATTTTTTGGCAGCCTTGCCCCCACCAGTGGTTCTTTCAACATTCAATCTTCTACCATCCAGATGAGTTAAATGAAGCTTGAGACACTCGTACTGGGTTTCAGGAGTGGATAGCTCCACAAATGCCATCCCTCGACTTTTCTTCGTCTTGGCATCAGTCAAAAGACGTATCTTGGTTGTTTCCTTGGTAATGACTTCCTTACCCAAGTTGGTTTGAAAATGCTCAAATAACATATCCGCGGTAGTACTAAAGCTAAGTTGACCAACGAATACAATGTATGGAATCTTCTTGCCCCCTTCTTCGTCGGCACTACTTGCTGGAGCTACCGTCTCGTACCACTTTAATAGTTCTTCTGCTGGACAACCACTCTCTTCAGTTGCAATCGCTTCTGCCTTACGTTTCGCAGATCGACGTTCCTTTGCATTAATTTCAGTATTCGCTTCAAGTTGTGCTAATTCATCACGAAGCTTATTCGCCGCATCGGCTTTTACTTGATCTTCTGGAGATAGCTTTGGTGCTCCTCCTCCTTTCTTGCCTCCCTTCTTCTTTCCTCCATTCTTCTCCTTGTGTGCTTGATACCAGTCCAATAATTCTTGTGCCGATATGCCATCACATTCTTCAATAGCTATAGCCTCTGCCTTGCGTTTAGCGGATCGTCTATCTTTTGAATTGAGATTATCAGGATTTGCTTCTAGTGTGGCTAGCGCAGTTTCAAGCTTTTCTGCCGCTGCTAGTTTTGTTTGGATTGTCTCATCACTTTCTTGAGGAGTTTGTGACGAGGATGATGATGTTGGTTGTTCTTCTGTGGTGGTATTGGCTGATGCTTCTTCTGTGGATGCTGGCTGTTCTGGCGGTGTGTAGGTTTCGCCTCGGGAAGCTGCTCTTGCCTGCATCCGGCGGAGTTGTGCGGCGCTCTTCTTTGCTACCATGATGCTCCTTGTATTTTGATGGAGTCGTTGGGTGGTAAGGCTTTGAGTTGTAGTTATGAAGCAGCTAACAGCATCTTCATCATCTTGCTTGATGGTCTCGTTGGCTCTGAATGAAAAAAAGAGGGGAAGAGAGAAAAAATACGGTCGAAGGAAAGACTGAGAAAAATGTTGTCACTGTCACAGCGTTATTGAAGTTTATCTGGAAATTTTGAGAAAGCCCGCCTTTTCTACATACGTTGGAATTAATAGTTATTTTCTACCCCTTCCATACCCAAAACCCAAACGACAATGAGGCCATGAGATTTACTTCCGATGAATGACGGACGGTGATACTTGCTTTTCTTTACAAAGTTGCTTCAGTAATTTAGTTGCACTTACCTTCATCGATGAGAGGAGACGTGACGACGGCGACATCCCTTCATGACGATGGCATACGAAGAAGAAGAGTTGCAGGACGAAATGATCAACAACATGATCCATCATCTGGCACGCCAAGGAAAACTACAACGAATAACACAAGCAACAGCGGTAGCGGTTTCTCGACGGCCGCAAAACCCACTGAAACTGTAAAGATAGATGATCATGAATCGAAAAGTAAACCTCGTGGTATTTGTGCAGAGAGCTGCGGATCTGCTACTGTGGGTGGGACAGTCGTCCTATTTGGTCTCTGCGTTGCATATTATGTGATCTTTCAACGCAGCAACAACAACGCCAACCCGTTATCGTCATTAACGATGAGTTTTAGCAGCATCTTATCACCCAAAAAGGCCACCGATGCACCTCTTGGCGATGGTCCAGTGCCACGCCCCAAGGATTGGCATCTATGGGGATATTACAACTTCAAAGAAAACTTCAATTGCAGTGGGTATCTGAAGGATAGGACAAAACCGCTCCCTACCATGAAGTATTGGGAAACCATGCTAGAAGCATACAATCAAGTGGTTGATCCTACCTACAAATTTGATCCCGACATCCCTCCAACTCAAGGGTACCGACTTAACGAGGATGGACCTCCTCCTTATTATGCCAAATTATCGCCGGGCAAGGGACGTGGTCTTTTCGCATCACGAGATATCCAAAAGGGAGAGATTGTTCACAATGGAACCAAGTCAGATGTCGTATTTCCCAATGAAACATCGTGGAAGCGTTTCATGTTTGCCATGCCAAGAAAAATGGCATGTGATAATGCCGAGTGGTCGTTTACGCAGCAATTTGAAGAAGATGGACGAATGAGGATCGTGTCTTCACTCAACATTGCCATCTTGATGAATGAGGGTAATACTCTGAAAGATGTGAATGTCGAACCTAAGGATGACAAGGGAGAAGCCAGCGAATACTCTACGTTGTTTCGAGCCATTAAAGATATCAAGAAGGATGAAGAAATACTTATGGATTATGCGAACTATGACACTGACTATGCAGCAGCAGGCCTTGCAGAGCTGGTCTTGTCCGAAATATCATGCACAAGTTTTGAAACTTGTTCCCTAGATCAATTTTGGCTTTTACGTAAAAGAGAATGGCGTCTCGCGTTGGAAGCAAATCCTGTGTTGATGCCGATAATACTCATTTGTTGGTTTGCGATGTGGGGTATAATAATTTGGATAGTTCCATGACCAACAAACATCGCAGCCTCTAGGCAGGTGGATAGTGTCATGATAGTTCCGCTGTGATAAAGTGCAAACAGATCTTAACTACAAACTTTCCATATTTTGCCTGGTTAATGTTTCTCTTCTTCTTACCTGATCCAGAGATTACTTACACTTTGTGAGCGACAGAAAAGAAGACCATATTCCAAGAGGAATGCATAACTTGTGACTTAACATCTTAACATACAATATGAATCACGAATCAAAAGCTTTCGAAAGACATTCAACTCCCCAATCCCAACGTGGAACCTACGTGTCGAAAGACAATACCCCAACCCATCGCAGCATGGTGTACGTATGTTTTGACCGCCTCCATCTTCGACTTTTCTACCTGGTGCCCAATTCCAGCAGCATCGTAGTCAGTATCATAATCGGCATAGTCCATTAGAATTTCTTCGTCCTTCTTGATATCTCTCATGGCATAAAACACCGCCGAGTATTCACTTGGTTTCCCATTTCCATCCTCCGGTTGAACATTCACATCTTTCACAGTATTGCCCTCATTCATTAATATGGCAATGTTGAGTGAAGAAACGACCCGCATTGGTCCATCTTCTTCAAATTGCTGTGTAAACGTCCACTCGGCATTATCACATGCCAGTGTTCTTGGCAATGCAAACATGTAGCGTTTCCAAGACAGCCCATCAGGGAAGACCACATCTGACTTGGTGCCGTCGTGCACTATCTCCCCTTTTTGGATATCTCGTGATGCAAATAGTCCCCTACCTTTTCCGGGTGATAACTTGGCATAATAAGGCTGTGCTCCGTCCTCGTTGAGACGGTACCCTTGAGTTGGAGGGATGTCCGGATCAAATTTATAGGTAGGATCAACCACTTGATTATATGCTTTGAGCATGGTTTCCCAATCTTCCATGGTAGGGAGTGGCTTCGTCCTATCACTCAGGTAACTGTGGCATTTAAAGTTATTTTTGAACCCTTGATATCCCCACGTCTTCCAATTCTTGGGGCGTGGCACTGGACCATCACCGAGAGCACTCCTTAAATTTGATGAAGAAGAGCCACCACGATGATAATTCCCAAAAAGTAACATTGGTGTCAAGAGACCAAGAAAGGCAAGTGCTGCAACTACAGGAATAGACTTGTCGCTCAGTTGTTTTGCAGTGTGCTTTCTGCCCAGATGCTTTTTGTTAGCGTCGTAAAACGCTGCTGATGCGGCGGCGTCGGTTTGGGTAGATGGAAGAAGCGGGCTGCCGCCAGCTTCGTTGGCTGTGATATGTCGATGAGTAATTGCCATGATGTTGGTAGTGAATTTATGGTGGCCTTCCCGTTCTGTAAGTATATATACAAGCTATTGTAGCATGACATTGCTGCTCATTGCTCATTGCATTCTTTCTTCGTCAAAGTGGGCTCGGTGACATCTTTTAACTTTTTAGTGAAGGTGAGGGTTATTGGAGTTAATTCTTCTTCCTTTAGTCACGGTGAGACAGGTATACACCTCCTCATCCGACATCCGAGACAACAGAGCTTCTTCGATGATGCTGCGTAAAAACCCTATCCCACCCACATCTTTGACACTGGAGTTCCCATCGTATCCCATCTGCAGTATCTCTCCCAGAGGAATGAGATACTACTTGCTACTGCCTTTCAGCTCTTTAGTCAAGGCGAGTCTTGTGTGAACACCACGAATGATTCGACAAGAAAGAATTGTGACGATGATCAATCTATCCGAGCTCAGAAATGAAGGAACAGTACAATGTTGTCTCCTATGCGGAAATCACTTTAAATCACGTTTCTCTTCATCTATTCAGCAGCAGTCTTGTCCACAGGCCTTCGAGGACTTGTAAATACTTCAAAGAGCGGAAAGAAGGGTAGCCCTACAAAGAGTAGCAAGGGTACTTCTACAAAGAGCAGCAAGAGTAGTACATCCTCGTCTTCCTCTTCGGGCTGTTCTTACTCGTCCTCCTCATCATCTTCATCGAGCTGTTTTTCGTAGAAGTCTAGCAAGTCTTCTTAGCGTACGTATTTCTTGACCGCCTCCATCATCGACTGTTCTACCTGGGGCCAATTCCAGCTTTATTATAGCTTGTTTCATAATCGTCATAGTTCATTAGAATTTCTTCATCCTTCTTGATATCTCTCATGGCATAAAACACCGCCGAGTATTCACTGGGTTTCCCATTTCCATCCTCGGGTTGAACATTCACATCTTTCACAGTACTACCCTCATTCATCAATATGGCAATGTTGAGTGAAGAAACGACCCGCATTGGTCCATCTTCTTCAAACTTTTGAGTGAACGTCCACTCGGCTTGGTCGCATGCCAGTGTTCTTGGCAATGCAAACATATAGCGTTTCCAAGACAGGCCATCAGGGAATACAATGTCGGATTTGTTCCCATCGTGGACAATCTCCCCCTTTTGGATATCTCGTGATGCGAAAAGTCCCCTACCTTTGCCGGGTGATAATTTGGCGTAATAAGGCTGTGCTCCGTCCTCGTTAAGTCGGTACCCTTGAGTCGGAGGGATGTCCGGATCAAATTTGTAGGTAGGATCAACCTCTTGATTGTATGCTTTAAGCATGGTTTCCCAATACTCCATAGTAGGGAGCGGCTTTGTTCCATCATTCAGATACCCACTGCAATTGAAGTTTTCTTTGAAGTTGTTATATCCCCATAGATGCCAATCCTTGGGGCGTGGCACTGGACCATCACCGAGAGCACTCCTTAAACTTGTCAATGACGAAGAAGAAGTGCCAGCACGATAATTCCCAAATAGTAACATTTGTGTCAAGAGACCAAGAAAGGCAAGTACTGCAACCACAGTAACAGACTTGCCGCTTAGTTGTTTTGCAGTGTGCTTTCTGCCCAGATGTTTTTTGTTAGCGGCGTCGGTTTGGGTAGACGGAAGAAGCGGGCTGCCGCCAGCTTCGTTGGCTGCTGTGGTGATATGCCGATGAGTAATTGCCATTGTTGTTGTTGGTAGTGAGTTTACAACGGAAGCCGTACTTACGAGTTAGCATTGACATTGCATGCTGTCTATATCTTGCATTCTTTCTTCTCTCTCTAGAGAGCCTATTGTACTCTCTAGCCTTGTAAAAAGATGTCGAACTTTTAACTTTTCAGTGAAGGTGAGGGTTATTGGAGTTAATTCTTCTTCCTTTAGTCACGGTGAGACAGGTATACACCTCCTCATCCGCATCCGAGACAACAGAGCTTCTTCGATGATGCTGCGTAAAAACCCTATCCCACCCACATCTTTGACACTGGAGTTCCCATTGTATCCCATCTGCAGTATCTCTCCCCAGAGGAATGCGATACTTCTTGCTGCTGCCTTTTAGCTCTTTAGTCAAGGCGAGTCTTGTGTGAACACCACGAATGATTCGACAAGAAAGAGTTGTGAGATGATCAATATATCCGAGCTCAGAATGAAGGAAAAGTAGAATATTTTCTCCTATGCGGAAATCACGTTAACTCACGTTTCTCTTCATCTATTCAGCAGCAGTCTTGTTCATCATGTGAAGGGGTTCGCGTTCTCGATGCATAAGTTCAAGTTCAAGCGCACTAAAGCATGATGTGTGCATAAAACAAGTTACTAATATTGTTGAAACTGAAACATCAAAACAACACCCAAATGAAGCTCCTTTATTTTCTTTTGATTACTCTGGTTGCTGGTGCGGCGGCTAATGGTGAGTCTCATTTTGTCTTCTGCAACCCCTACGAAAGTTTGCCGTGATGGCAGATTGTGTTCGTCACGTTCACGCCCTTCTTCTCACCATTGACTATTCCCTCGTTCCTACGTATTAGGATCGTCCACAGGCCTTCGAGGACTTGCAAGTCCTTCAAAGAGCGGAAAGAAGAGTAGCCCTACAAAGAGTAGCAAGAGTACTTCCACAAAGAGCAGCAAGAGTAGTACTTCGTCCTCGACGTCCTCTTCGGGCTGTTCTTATTCGTCGTCCTCGTCCTCCTCCTCAAGCTGTTATTCGTCAAAGTCTGGCAAGTCTTCTTACACGTCTCCTTACTCTAGCTCCAGCACCAAGAGCAGCAAGGCCTCCTCTGATAGGAGTTTTACGCCAAAGACGACGAAATCCCAATCCCAAAACTGAATATGATGACGAGTAAATAGCTGGTACTACTGTCGGTTGATTGACTTGAACTTTGCTTGAGCGTTAGTTTGTGCTGATGATTTCTGATTGATATGATGCTCAACGTAATGATGATGATGATGTGCTGATTGATAGCTGCTTAAAATAATGGCGATGATTGTTTGCCCCGCCCTCTACAACATGTATTGTTCTTCTTGCTATATCTAGCCCCTATTTCTCAACGCGCAAAAAGCCTCAAGTGAGCTTGATAATAGACTTCCCATATTTCCCTGATTGTATCTCCTCTTCCGAAAGCTGTAGCACTGCATGGAGAAAGGTGTTCTGTTGCTCTTCATCCATCCATTTTGCAAATTTAGAATTGCTCAAGTGGATCAAAGTCGTATAAGACGACAATTGGGAAATCTTGTTGAAGTTTTTTGGTTTTAGAAATGAAAGGAAGTCTTCGTTGTCCATCCGTATTAGTCTGCACTTTGTTTCCAAGCCTGCCTTGATCTGCTCGTGTATGGTGCGCAGTGCTGCTTGATCCATGCCAAGTGTTCCTCCCGCTATGTTTTCAATTTCTCTTCTCCATAACTCAAGGCAATGCCTAGATGAGGATCTCTTGACAACAAACGTTCCACTTTGAAAAGGATATTCGCTGCTAATGGGAGTGAAGAAATGTATTGTCGACAGCCCTCCTCCTCCTCCTCTTAACTGATGCGGAGACTCTATCATCTGATGTTTGGATCTAAACAGATGTTCCAACTTATTTCCGGCAATAATATCAATATCAAGATAGTATATCACTTCAATATTATTGAGCCTCTTGTCCATATCAACATAATCTAATACAAAAGTCTTGAAGCGTTTCACCTTTAGCGACAGCGTTTCACGGTTAAACTCTAGCGGTTTCCCAACAGCTCCATTGAAATGCTCTTCTCTTGGGTGCATGACGATCACATTGTTCTCCTCATCCCAATCTTCATACCGACTGGGAGGAGCATCAGTAAGCAACACAATGTATCCAGTCCATTGCCCTCTGCGGCGAAGAGAAAGGACACAGCGCTCTACAAGAGTACTATCCGCAGCCTGTTCCCCGAATGATATAAGAAAGATGGCATGTGTTTCAGCGTAGTGATTTGACACTTGAACTTGGGATGTATCGTAGATGTCAGCTTTCATGCTTATTTCATTGTTGTCGCTGCTTCTGTTCACTTCTGCAAGATGGTTTCCAACAAGTAGGAGAGATAGTACTAGCTGAGATAGTGCTGCAACTAGCATCAGCTTGATAATCGAATGCATGCTTCTTTGGGAGCGTTGACTGCCCTGTTTTGTCACAAGAAGCCACCCCAAGGTGACTACGGCCGGGAGGAAGACGTATTGATAATGAAGAAGGGGCATGCTGTCGCTTTGTGCTGTGCGGTCGGTAGATAGGCAACTTGCGTGGCGTTGGAGCTCTCCGCGTATCTATGAAGTCTGAAGTCTCCAATGTTTTAAATGATTATGTCTGGGCGTTGGCTTGAGACAGGCTCGGAGATACTTAATACTTCGACTCAACGGAAGAAAACGTCAACCACGAGAAAGACGCGTTAGAAACTTGGAAGTTGATGTCCTGCAGTTGAGCGCAAAAAAGTGCAGTGCAGTCTCTTAGATTTAGTGTTGAGTGACAGTTCGCGCAAAACCCCACGCACAGCTGCAAACCTCTTCGACAATAGCAGCGGGTACGGGTGGTGGAGGTGGCATATTGTAATAACTCTCTTCACCATGTCACTTGATGGGTCGCTTGATCGCCATGAAAACAACAGAAGACGAAATGGTGATGATATCTTAGAGCTCAAAGCTTCTTTAGAAAATTACTTTCTACAAATTAGACAAGATGGTCATTCACTGGAGGTTATTATAACGCAACAAGACAGGTCAACAAGGTGTAGAGCCGCAGCCCAGTCAACAGTTGATGTAAAATTCCATCTACGAAGAATTATATCGCACAAGCGTGTACATATTTGCTCTAGTATCGCTGGTGCTCTGCCACCTACAATTTCTTGTGTCGATGTAACGCAGGCTTGGTGGATCCATCGAAAAGCATCGCCTCTATTGTACAAACTGCAACGTTGATGAAATGAAGAAAGGCTTGCTTATTCTTGCGGCTTGAAGCCTATACATCTATCTCAAGATGTGATCAATTCAATACACCATCGCGACTGGTTATGAAGCCAGTCAAGACCATCAAGCTGGCCAAAGAATGTTGTAAGGCAGCGATTTTGTATAATATGATTAAATTATGATACACAATGATTCGTGTGATATCTCTTTTCAGACTTTTCATGAGGCATCAGTCAAGGAATACCTTACAAAGTCAGGTAACTGTAAAAGGAACACCAAAACAACGTAACGATATCTACCATTGACCTGGACCATGACCATGGATTAGCACAAGAGAAAAGTTTATAGGATCGTTTGAGAAACACAACATATGCAATATTGTTGAACAAAGCAATCACCTAGTTTAAGAGAAGGATTATTATCTGAGAACACATAATCGAGTCTTCAAACCAAATCATAGAGCTTAGAGCTTACTTTTATAGTGTTGAGCCTATCTACCCGGGCATCACCTCCTCGCGGAACACATTCTATGATTTATTGGACAGATCTCATCTTTTGCTCCCCTTTTCCCAGTTGTCTGTTGCCTGTCGATTGAGCTGCTAGCTGGTCGCAACAATAAGCACTTAGGTCACTATTTTAAGCATACATACGTTGTCATCATCGAACAACCAACAAAGAATAACTTTTGATTGGCTAGATAGTTATTACCTACTACAATAAGACAAAAACAATAATGATAGCTTCTCACGAGATCAAGGCACAATCTCAATCTCAAGAGCTTCTCATCAACTTATTTTGAAATCAACGGGGAAGTCTCAGATTCGTTCTTCTCTTGGGAATTCTTCAACCAATACTCCGTAGCAAGCTTGCTCCCGGAAAAGCACCCATTCTCCAATGGGGCCAAATAGTGAGGAATAAAACTGTGACCCCAGTTAGAAGTTTCAACGTGATCCTTGCAATCATCATAAATGATCCCATTCCCCCTTGTGTTCCTCCAAACTTTTTTCAAGATGTTGGGAAAGATATGACCAAGAACTGCGACGACGTCTCCACGGTTAGAGAGGCATTCAAGATGGCTTACGTACTTGCCAGACATGTAATGAGCGGCGCCAGCAAAGATATAAACCTCAAGCTTGCTCATATTCTTCTTCATAACTTCCCTTTCCTCTACAGTGTACTTCTCCTTGTCCTCAATCCTATCGTTAAAGTCAGCAATCACATTTCCACTAATGATTGTGCCCTGGGAATGCGCCACCAATACAATCTTTTTGTAACAATCCTTCTCCATCTCCATGCCAAGTTTGTTCCTAAGCAGCCTTCTCGGTCCTGTACAACCAAGCCTAAACAATCCAGTTTTACCCATGAGACACTCCAAGAGATCAAGGATACTGTCATATACATCGTTTGTTGTTAGAGACAAGCCATTCATACACAATGCAAAAGATGAGACAATACACTTACGGTCCGTCTGTCGGATTATGAAGAAGTTTGCAAGGCCTGCCAAACACTTCAGTAATCTTCTTACACGCCCCCTTGGCAGCATCGAGGTCATTAAGGATTCCATTACAAAAAATCCACAATTCTTCCGGATGGTCATTCTGCACCTCCCCCCCGTACACCTGCTCAAAATCATAATAGTCTTCATCCTTTTCATACAATTGATTCCAGAACCAATTTCTGTCTTCTTTGGTTGCTCCCCTCTTCTCCAAAAACGACGTTTGAATGACGGTATCAAGAATTCCAAGTACCAAGAAAATCAAACGAAAGAAAGGGCGAGTGATTGCCCTTACGGTTGTAGCGACCATGCCTTTCTTTGATTTTTTCACCGACGCTTCCTTCGATTTCACCATTTTAACTTGTGGCTCCGGCTGCTTTGGGCCGAGCATCGACTTGATAATATAAAGCGGAGATCCGGCGACTCCACATGCAGCGCATGCAAGAGCTCCACCAATCAGGTAGCCCCCTAAACCAACGTTGTAGCCGTAGTAAAAGGCACCGAGCGAAAGGATCCATGCGCTAGTGGACGAAATCGATCCACAGAATAACGACATGACGGGCTGTGTGGAGATTCCCGCGACGACGATCCCTGAGCCGATTGCCGTGGTGACCACTGAGGTGGCTCTCAAGAGCTGGGTTCTAATAGTCAGCAGCATAGTTGATGGCTTGAGTAATTATCTTGTGTGCAGAGCAAATTGCAATAGATGCAGTTCTTATTCAGTGATGGTGTGTAGAAGCACGCCGACGCGACTGTTATTTTTTAGTAGGCAGCTAGCTTGAAGTGGTAGTTTGAGATGAACACTATCGCAATTCAATGCAATAATATTATGATTGAGTGGTCCTTCTTGCTCTAGTGCACTTCCGGCGGCATGTCAACAACGTCGCTTCCAACATTTTGAAGAGATCTTGGGAGGATCTTGGCTTGGTGGGTCTTCTTTTCAAAGCCCTTTTCGAGTGAAGCGGTGTTGGTGTTGGCTTGGGTGTTGGGTTGAAGTTTATGCATAAAAGGTGTTGTGAGACACATGACATGTTAGATAATGTGACTTCTCGTGTGGTTTCTTGCGTTGGATCCGAGAACTCTCACAATTCTTGCTCGCCACTTTCCAAGCGCCGCCCACCAGCCGATAAGATGATGTAAGAGAACCCCTGGCTTGGCAGCCCCAACACTGAGAGCATCATGCACCCTCTCTCTTTATGCTCTCTCATCTTGGCAGCAGCCACCGTTGGGTGGCTGGCAGCAAAATCAAAATTAGGTGCACATAATACAGAAAGGTCGAGCCGACGAAGAAATGATCCTCCGCCTGCCTCTATCAATACTCGCTTGATTATTGTCATGGCATCTTCAATATCTTTC
Organism: Skeletonema marinoi; assembly: GCA_030544225.1. Classification (NCBI taxonomy): domain Eukaryota; phylum Bacillariophyta; class Thalassiosirophyceae; order Thalassiosirales; family Thalassiosiraceae; genus Skeletonema; species Skeletonema marinoi. The sequence goes on along the minus strand of CM060505.1, from coordinate 1,141,060 downwards.
TTACTTGGAAGTCATTTGACGCTCCTATTTGATAGAAACACAACAACAAGATTCAGTTGGACTCCAGACGAGGCAAATCGCATGCACATGGGAATGGGACCTCCTATGCCTCAGCGACTACGTCCCAGCCGAAACATTGACATCGATAGGATTGAGCATCCCGATGATGGACTGCTCTATGAAAAAAGACCACCAGGGAAGTTTCCTGTTGCTATTGATGGGAAGCATATAATAGCACACGGCAAACCGCGAACTGCATCTACTCTTCTCTTTAATATGGTTGGGGTGAGCAATTTTCTGTATCTAATGCGTCATGAGCCAAAACTTGTGTCCTACATTGAGCCTAAATACATCAAGGATGGACAACCTTATGGAGAATATCTTCGTGAGGGTCCTACAGAGACCACAAAGATCTATAAGACCCATATCGACTTGGAAAAGTTCTTGAGATACGATGCGGTTATCTTTACTACCGCCACAACCAGCAAGGAAGCAGCTTCAGTCAAATCGATCCTGGAGGAACAAGGTCACGATGTGGCGTACGTCCAAGACATGCAACGTTTGAAAAGAGAAGGTATTCCTAGTATAGCACAAGATTTTGCCTTTGGATATGATTTACCAAAGGAAGATGAAGAGAAGATGGTGGAATACTTTTCGAAATGGGAAATCTTGCGTCAGTGTTGTGGTGAACAAATGTCCAAGTATTGGAGGAACGATTTGACTCCAGATGTTTACAAGAAAGTGACCTTGAAAGATCACCCGCACCCCTTTTGTGCGGATCACGATATTGATGAGGTAGAGAAGGGATTTATGGAAACAAAGCTGTATAGTAAGCTTGATGCCTATCCTAACATGCGCCCATTCAACAAACCCTCACTGCGAGATGGAGAATTGAATGGTACTTATTGCTCCTCGTACAACGAACGCATCAAAACTGAAGCATTGAACTTTTATGGACAGCCACTTCCCATGGAAAACATAAGAACCGGCAATTGGACAGAAGAAGAGCATAGTATTTTCCTTGAAGGTCTTAAAATACATGGCAGCAGGAAACCTAGCAAAATCGCAAAGATGCTTGAAACACGAACTGTAATGCAGGTATACACACATATGAACGATTACATCCAACAACAAATACAATCGGGAAATGATGACGATGATGAGTTGGTAAAAGTGATGGAACGACCTGCACTCGAAGGAGGAGATCTTGCTATAGGAGATCTCGCCTTGGCATACGACGAGACAGGCAAATTGATTTTGGTAGATAAAACATCTATGAGCGAGATACAAGTACAAGTTCAGAAGCCATCTGATGACTCATGAAGAGATAATAATGTACATAGTTTAGTGACAACAATAGTTTCACTTTTTGTCATCAATCTCCTCCCAGTAAAAACGGATCAATATGACGGTAATATTGTCAGACGAGCCAAGATGTGTTGCGAGCTCGGCAAGACGTTCAGCACCGTCCTTCGCACTCAACTTTTTGTCAAAGAGCAAGTTCTTAGCTATACGGACTGCATCGTCAGCATCCATGACGTCCCACAAACCATCACAAGCCATGATTAAGAACTCATCTACTACGCCTTCCTGACCAATCTTGAAAAACTTGACATCTGGAACACTACTTACGAGGTCACCTTTGAAACGTCCAGAATGTCCGTCAGGATAAATGAATACTGAAGGACCATCCCATGACATTGCTATCTCTTTTCGTTGTTCTACAACCGCTTGTGTCGGCAAGTTGTACGCCGCCTTGAAGTCCCTATCACCAATCGCTCGACTAACAGCCAAGTCACCACACGTCCTCGCAATCTGAATGCTCCTTGCTGGATCTGATCGATGCTGCCCTATTCGGTCAGCAAAACAGCGTTTTACAATGTCAACGACATCCTCATCGAAGAAGTCCATCCGATGGATTTGTCCTGTAGGAATTTCGGTTTCTTTCATGATCCAACCATTTGCTGCGTTGATGCGTTCTTCTTCTTCTGGGAGCAATGGACTGTGCGTCTCTGTGACTTCTCTCCAATACAATCGTTCACCAGACGAAAAAGCCCCGTTCGCTCTGTCCCATAGCATGTCCTCATCGTCTTCTGGATCTAATTCTTGCCACTCACTATCGGCGGTTTCAGCGATACCAGAAGAGACTACCCGGCACACAACGCCACGACAGTCTCCTAAATTTGCAAGTGTGACGACATCGTCAACGACCAGTGCTGCCAGCGCAGTCGAACCACTGTCCCACTCTCTGCCATCTCTCGTACATAGACTACAAAATTCCTTGTCTAATCTATCAAATGCATTACTCAACACTTCAAGCGTCCTATCTTCAATGGAGCTCAGAATTGCGGAATCTCTGCTTGCTAGCGCACTCTGTTCTTCCATGAGCATCTCGGGAAACTTTTCAGCTGAGAATCTCGCGGCTAAGAATCAACCAGACAAAGACGGAAAAGGTTAAGAATAGGTACGGCAAGAGCCAGCCAGAATAATAAAAGTGGACAAGTCTCACCTTGATTGCCAACATGCCCATCAAATATTGCAAAGAGACCCTGTTGCTTCGTTTGGCCTACATCTTGCTCGGCAAAGGATGTCAACCCCTGAGATGAGATCATTTCATCCAAATTGTTAATCACTACGTAAGAGTCCTCGTTGGAGTTTCTAATACCGCATTCCGACGATGCTCCTACCTCCCATTTCAATCCGGATAAGAAAGCCCGATTTCCAGTGTCATTCATGTCATCATCAAACGGAATGGAATCTTCTTCAACTTGGGCATATCTCATGGAGGTGAAGAATCCTCCCCCAATGCAACCGTACGGCTGCAGTCGAGCCTTTTCAAGAATAGAAGCCTTGCGAGGTATGAAAATATCGTCGAGGATGGAGCCCAAAATAACAGTTGGATCAGCACAACCACCTCGCCGCACATTCGAAGATGAAATGACGTCTGAAACGTCATCCATCTGTCTACTCAATAAACTAGATGTCGTCGAGAGAGCCGAATCCGAAGGAGTATCTGATTCAGCGCCGTCATCTTCTCGTGTCTGCGTCTTAGCCCTCAAAATTTTAGAGCCATCATCGTCAACGATACTATCATTCAGAGGTACTTGCGTCACAACAGATGTTGCAATTTCACTTTCACTATCTGTGCCAACTTTGGACACCTCCTTTTTCCGTCGTAGATGAGGCGGAACGTATTTACAGGGAGCAGCTTTTCGCATGTGAGGCGGAATGTACTTCTTTGGAGCAGCAGCAGCGGCCGTGGTAGAAATAGGAGAAGAAGATGTTCCTTCAACACTTTTTCTAACGCCTCGTAAACCCAATACAGCAACAGCCTTCTTTTGTGAGTCAACAGAATCCGCTCTCTCAATCCGTGGTATTAATGACTCTGGAGATCCTACAGGTGTTGGAGAGGAGGCATCATCACGCACTTTTCGTCGATAGAGGGCGTTACGACCGTGTCCATGAGAGAGCGATGGACCAGTACTGGGTGAATAAGCACTGCCGAATGAACTACTCCCCATGGGACTCGAAGATTGTTGTTGTTTGTGCTTGTTCATTGTATTACTGCCAACTGGTGTACCAATACGTCGATGCTGATAAAGTTGATGCACCGGTGAATCAGGACGCATACGCATGACATTCGCTCCATGATGCCTATTATTCAATGCTGAATTGACAATCCGTTGCATGTACGAGGCAAGAGATCGATGAAATTGGAACATCCATGTATTCATATCATCGGAGCTTCCTGCACGTAATATCAATCGGTCGATAATTTCATGCTGCTGCTGTTGTTGATGATGTTCCCCCGAATTTCGTGTGCTTGCATCACTCTGTTCATCATCATCACGATTACCATAGGCTAATAGTTCAAATGCATGATCACCATGATCTTGTACCGATGATCGTACGGCACCAACACAATCGAGTGCAACACGCTTTTCCCATAATATATCTGTGTCGTGGTGGAAAGTACTTGTTGAATTGGAATGGTGCAATAATACCGGGCTATGCCGAAGCGTAGGTGTGGGAGTTGTATTGTTGGTGGGTGTAGGAGTAATGGCTGATAATACCGGAGCGTTACCCCCAGGTTGTTGATTCATTGAAGAAGAAGGCATTCTAACATGAAAGAAATCAGACTTCTTCATTGGCATCGGTGACTTGGATAAATCAAATAAGTCTTTCTTTCCCATTTTTGATAATGAAGTTCTAGTTGACGAATCCACAGTTGCTGCAGTTGACGAACTACCCGTTCTTCCAACTGTCGAATCAATAGGAATAGGCACAGATGGAGAAGAAGAAAGACCCAACGATGGAGACGTAGTAGTCGATGTTGTCACTACAGTAGTGGCAGCATGGAAATTACGACTCTCATTCCGTTCCGCCTGCGCCTCATCTGATTCACCTTCCATTGCATTCCGGTAAAAGTATAATATCCCCTCTTCCAAGACACAATATTTGGCTCTCCAGATGTGTCCATCTCGTTGATCAATGTAGTCTGGTGGGGGTGGAGGATACTCCTTCTTGGGTGCTGTTGATGGTGTCACGGATATTAATTTGATCGACGACTTATTGGGTGTAGAAGACGTATCATTGAGTCTACTCCCATTCGAATACGAACGTGACATTAATCGATTCATGCTCCTTCTATTCGTTGTCATTCCAGATTCTATTACCGCTGCAGAATTTGCACTACTCGAAGCAGCAGAGTTTGTATAATGTTGAAGCTGTTGTTGTTGCTGTTCTCCCCCAATCGGGACAGGATCACTCCTCGCTGGTTCTTTCAATGGTATTTGACTAATCACAACATCACGTAGTAACTGTTGTTGTTCTTGCTGATAATCCTCCCGCGAATCTATAATGGGAGATCCAAAGTCAGAACTCCTCTTCTTCGACATGAGATGTTTTACTTTTCGTCGTCGTCGTCCAGTGAACAATTGTATGAGTGGAGCACAGAAGCATTGGTCCTCCTCCTCGTAGCCCTCATCTTCTACAGAAACCTCATCATAATCATATCCTGGACTCATTGTCAGAGCATTATCCGAGTCTACCCCACCAAATGGTAACGTATACAACGGTTCTATACCACTACCATCAAACGAATTCAATAGCAACTCCTGCACTGGTGGTGGCGATGCAGTAGTATCAACCGCCACATCCACATTCGAATGACCTGCAATAGTATCAACATATGGATTATTACTCCGTTTCAACAAATAGCCCGCATGTCTTGGAACATCAATCCCACTACTCATCCTCCTACTGTTTGTAGTTCCACCACCGTTATACTCTCTACTTCCCGATCTTACCCTGCTACCAGGTGTTATACTGCTATTTGCACCACCATACAATGGTCTTTGATGATGACCACTGTTTCTTCTCACAACACCATTACTGCCATTGTTGTTACCATGATAATGACTGTCATATTGATCATTACTTTCCGCATGTGAGATAATTGGACGTAGGAAGGAGGCTGTATTCATTGATTTGGAGAGTTGTTGTTGTTGTTGTTGTTGTGATGTACTGTTACCGAGACTGTTGATTCGTTGATGTCGTTGTTGCTGCACTTGAAGTGGTTGTGGTGGTTGAGGAGTATTGATAAGACTGGGATTGTAAGCGGTGATCACATTGCCATGAAGTGATGATTTTTTGGGAGGAATCAATATGGATAAGCCTTCTTCATTGTTGTTGTTACTATCACCACCACTGGTAAAGTTGTGAAATATGCTATTGTTGGATACATAACTAGCATTATTGGCAGCAGTTGTATTGTTCATTGTGCCATTATTGTTGTTGTTGGAAGGTGTATCATCTAAAATGGCACTGAAAATGTTGTCCACATTTATCATACCACTAGTAGCTCCACCACCATTATTATTGAAGCTAGAGAACTGATCTGCTGCACCCATACCTGAAGAAAACGCTGAATCAATACTAGTTGTTGGAAGTATTTGATCTTCTGCAGATCTTTGCAATACTGGTGGAGGTGGGATCTCTAAGGATATTCCGCTATTTGCTCTTTCTAAAAATGAAGATGATGACGGGGGGTTGACGCGATTGTGTGTCAATGACTCAACATCACCAGTTGCCTCTACTGCCGTCATCATACTAGAAGATTGTTTGATGCTTGCTTGCTGCAACGATGGAGAATAAGGAAGTGGTGACACCGTTGCCTTTTTTTCTTCCCTTTTCAGTGATGATGACAACATGGTACTAATGCAAATGCATGTGATATGCTCATTTACTGCTTCTCTTTGACGGTATGCAGCGATGAATTACGGAAATGAAATTCGTAGCCGAGTGTATTGGGACGTTCTATTAGTCGGTTGGATTACTACTTATCATTTGATGCGTGTGCCCTCTCTTTCATCGGCATTCATAGTGTCAATTATTGGAAGTTCATGTTCTTTGTGTTTGAATTTGAAGCTCTCATTGACGTGATCCATGTGCCAGAATCAACACATTTATGTAGTTATATATGAATCTCAACGAATGAGTCCCGTGTGGCGCAATGGTAGCGCGTCTGACTTCTAATCAGAAAGCTGCGGGTTCGAGTCCCGCCTCGGGAAGAGTATTTTTTATTGCTCAGTGAATCGAGCGACGTGGACCTTGAAGAGCATTTCCTTCATTTATCTAAGTATTTGCTTGGTCATCCCTCCCATCTTCCAAGATGCCAAGATGCCCTGACTAACTCTGCTTGAACGATGGTGTCAAAGCTAACAGCGCCACTTTTTCATACAGGTACTCTTCATCTTCATTGGGGGAGTGAGCCAGATGCAGCAGACAATACCTATGAGATTGGTCCTTGATACTAATACACTGGGCTAGTTCAGATTATATTTCCAATTCAGCACATGATGAAGAAGCAGCGCTGCTTATGTGCCCTCTCTTTCATCAGCATTTTGTTAGTGTCAATTAAAGGCTCTACACCCAATTGATTCATGGCTTGATCGCCATGATCACTAACTCTATGTAGCTTAATTTTTGCCTTTTATTATGATCTCTTGTGGCGCAATGGTAGCGCGTCTGACTTCTAATCAGAAAGCTGCGGGTTCGAGTCCCGCCTAGGGAATATTTTTGCTCACTGACTTCATTTTGTTGATCTTGCATCGTACTTAGATCGTTGCATCTCACCTATTTATCACTTCTTGGTGCTGCGAAGCTCTCCAAATGAAAGGATAGAGATGTTGCATAATGTTTTTACTGGAAGTTTTCAATACTGTCTGCGTTTGTTTCAATCCTATATATGTCACTTGTGGGAGTTTTGCTTTTCGAGGAGTGAAAGAATTGGCAAGGTGCAATAGGAGACTGTAGAGTGGACACTGTATTCATGATTCTATCTTGAGATGTCGATCAACTTCACAATTTTAGTTACCATCTTTATCTTACAACTAGTACACTTACTTTCTTCCTTGAAGGTCTCATGCCAAGCCAATTGCTCAACATATGCTCTATCGATGTATACAATATGTCTATTTATTGCTCTGTTTGTGTATTTTCCAAAGCTTGATCTTTCTGGTATTGATTCTTTCATCCTTCAATATTGCAACGCTTACTCCTCCTGTGGAAAATGTGTGCATCCATCAATCCTGCACGCTATACCTTTGTCCCCGTGTCTATAGCACACTCCTCCATTCCAAGCTTGACTTGTGCATCCCTCTGTGAGTTTGACCTTTGCACAATTCCTTCGGCACACTCCGTCGACAACTGTATTTGTACATCCTTCTTTGATGCATATTTTGACCTTTGCAACGCTTAATGCACACCCCTCCTTTTTCAGCTTTCCATACTTGCTGCATATTTTAACCTTTGATCCATGCTTCATGCACACTCCTCCATTCTGAACAATATTTGTGCATCCTTCGCTTGCCCTTTGCCCCATGCTTCATGCACACTCCTCCATTTTGAACACGATTTGTGCATCCTTCGCTCTTGCATAGTTTGACCTCTACCCCATGCTTAATGCACAATCCTCCCATCTGAGCCTTATTTGTGCATCTATCCGCAGAGCAACTACTTGCGTCTTTTTGGAGTACTTCTCTCTCTTGAGACTAATTTTTGTTGGACGATGCATCATCGCTGGCTGCAGCAATAGTAGCAGCAGATATCTTTCGAGTGGATCTTCTTGTTTGTCGCACGATGATGTGTGGACGAACGTAGACGGCGTATTCTACTCTGATGCGGTTGCAGCGGCAGCGATGGCTTGTGCCTTCCTCAGCTGGCACTCTCGCTCGGTAAATGAAAGTGGCTATATCGTCTTCACCATCAATTGACTCTGCCGGTTTTTCAGTTGTTAGATAGCGTATTGATTGATTCCGTTGCCAGCCAGGTTTTCCTCGGCCATTGGCCACTTCTAAGATCTTACAAAAGCCGTTAAGTATGCTCTCATCTTACTATGTAGCCGTTGTGCTCACATCTTCAAGATATCGATTACTTGTGCTTCTGTTTCACAACAAAGCAAGCGGGAATTGCATGTCTTGGTTGCATCAAATGCGAATACAACAAAGTGACCGTTGACGCGTAAATTACAGATAAGCGAGCATCTACTCACTGTCTCATTTTCGAGATGCATTGCTACAATTTGAATTTTCGTGTGGGAAAGCCCTTGGTAAAGTTGGCGGATTTCCGGGGAAGGGCCGTCCACGGAACAAATGAACGTGGGAATTGGTATAGGTACGCAGCAAGAGTTGACTATGGCGGGCTATTTTTGGAGTAGTAACCCAGTTTTAAATTTGAAGGGGAATACACATTTCAGAATGCACAAAACACAACATGGGTACAAAACACTCATTTAGCTATGTTACAACTTTCATTGAGGGGTGTCATGTCCGAATTCAAATCTGGCCCTTTCTCTTGGCACAAGACAAAAAGTCGTTTTTCATCTATTCAAAAAGAGGTCAACTTTACCAGCGAAGCACAACACAGGCCACTCCACCCAAACCACCATACATAATTCAGTTGGCCATTATCAACACAAGTGTAGTAACACCACCATCTAGTTTAAGGATTGATCATTAATAACCCCGCTAGACACACTACACAGAACACATCATGTACGTCTCATTAGTTTCCATCGCCGCCATCAGCGCCGCCGCCATCCAAGGGGCCGCTGCCGACACAACCGCCGTTGTCGACCGTAGCCTCGCATGGGGATCAGACGACGATTGGTATTCCTCCGGTAAGTCCGGAAAGAGTGGATCATCCGGATCAGGAGATGCCTGGGGATCAGATGACTACTCACCCTGGTCTTCTGGATCTGGAAAGTCGGGCAAGAGTGGCTCCGGCAGCGGCTCATGGTCGTCCTCCGACAGTTGGTCCTCCTCCGGTAAGTCCGGAAAGAGCGGATCCAGCAGCAGTTGGTCTAGCAGCAGTTGGTCCTCTGGAAAGTCGGGTAAGAGCAAGTCTAGTAAGTGTGGCAGCAAGGGATCCAAGTCCAAGGGAAGCAAGGGCGGATGGAGCTCCTCCAGCAGCAGTTGGGGATCTGGCAAGTCCGGTAAGAGCGGCGGATCACATGATGGCTGGTCTAGTGACAGTTGGTCCTCTGGTAAGTCCGGAAAGAGCGGTGGATCCGGCAGTGGTGACTGGAGCGATGATTATTCCGGATGGGGAGACTCATCTGGCAAGTCCGGTAAGAGTGGATCCTCTGGCAGTGGTGATTGGAGCGACGATTATTCGGGATGGGGAGACTCATCTGGCAAGTCCGGAAAGAGTGGCTCTGGATCTCACAGCGGCAGCTGGGACAGCAGTAGCAGTTGGTCTTCTGGAAAGTCCGGAAAGAGCGGCAGATCTGGTGGAAGCGGATGGGCAAGTGACAGTTGGTCCTCCGGTAAGTCCGGAAAGAGCGGTGGATCACACAGCAGCAGCTGGAGTAGCAGCAGTTGGTCTTCTGGTAAGTCCGGAAAGAGTGGTGGATCTCACAGCAGCTGGGGCAGTGACAGTTGGTCCTCTGGAAAGTCCGGAAAGAGCGGTGGATCTCACAGCAGCTGGGGCAGTGACAGTTGGTCCTCTGGAAAGTCCGGAAAGAGTGGTGGATCTCACAGCAGCAGCTGGGGAAGTGACAGTGGAAAGTCTGGCAAGAGCGGTGGATCACATGGCTACACTGGAGACGTAAGTGAACACAGTGATTTTATCGTTTTATGCTCGTCTCATCAACCACTCAACTGTAACTCACGTCATGAAATTATTATTTATTCCATCTTCCACAGGGATGGTACACTGAAGACAGTTGGTCCTCTGGAAAGTCCGGCAAGAGTGGATCTGGAAGTGGAAGCTGGTCCTCTGGAAAGTCCGGCAAGAGCGGATCTGGAAGTGGAAGCTGGGGCAGCGACAGCTGGTCATCAGGAAAGTCTGGCAAGAGCGGATCTAGTGGAAGCTGGGGAAGCGACAGCTGGTCATCAGGAAAGTCCGGAAAGAGTGGTGGATCAAGCAGTTGGGATGGATGTGATGATAGCAGCAGCTGGTCATCTGGCAAGTCCGGAAAGAGCGGATCAAGCAGCTCGTGGGGCAGCTCTAGTTGGTCCTCTGGAAAGTCCGGCAAGAGTGGTGGATGGTAAATAATACCAGCCGCGACTGAAGCTCCTCTGTTAGGGTTTTTTAGGGTTTGCTTGTCCTGTACAAATAGCGGTAGTCATCTTGTGACAGCTTTTCACGCTAAAGTACGATCTTCCTTCGGTTCAAGTGAATGGGGTTGTCCAATTAAGTATACCTTGATTAGAGACGGGTTGGACATATTTATGTAGTGCATAGTCTAAAATGTGAAAAATTATCTAGAATAAGAAGTTGCTTCTTACTTTGTTGCCCTTCTTGTTATCTGTAGTTGCCTCTGAACTCGTCACAACTGTCTTCCTAATCCTTTGCAGATTGCTCATCCAATTCAGCTTAAGACTGGCACGCACACAACAATAATCACCAATGCTCTCTAGCTCTCTCTCGATCATGTCATAAGTAGCATAGCTGAGTGGTGCCCATGGCTGAGTGTATTGTTCAAACTTTGTAGAAAGCAAACTCTTTCGGCATGTTCTTGGCGGAAAAAGCATTGTTGGTGGCAAGTTTTGAAGTGGCGCGCCGGAAACGGCCGTTATCGAGCGAGGGTTTCAAAGAACAAAAGTCTCGCCGATCTTCCATCAAGCAAATGATGCTCTGGTTAGTTGTGCGTGGGGCGGAGGAAGCATGCCAACGAAACCAATAGTAAGAAATTCAGCCAGCAATAGGACGCAACGAATAGTCGTCACTCGTTGATCGATCAATGACGATTACACAGACAAACCAGTGAGCTCACTTCAGTAAAGACTGTGTGCCGAGCGAGTGCAAGCGGCTAAGTATCGAAAAAAAAAGATGAACGCAAACTCTGCTCTCGATGACAGCCGACGTTCATCGGCAGAGAGTCAGTCTAGTAATGGCACCGCAACTAGCAACCGCAGTAATCGAAGTGGTGCTACTGCCACATCATCATCGTCAACTCAACAACAAAAACGCAAGATGAGGCCATCCACTGCACCAGTAAAAAATGTCAAAGCGCAGCACTCTACTTCTTCGTCTCATCGAGCCAGCACTGCACCAAGCAGCAGCAACAATACCACTACCGACGATGCAGCATCCAACGTTCGAGTAGTAGCACGCCTACGCCCCCTCTCCACCAAAGAACGAAATGAACACTCTAACGAATCCATCCGTGCCAATGTCCACTCTTCGTCCATTGCCGTTCCCGATCATCACAATGATACTGGCAATAACAACAATACGCGAAAGTTTGAATTTGACGCGGTATTTCCACCGAATTCTAGTCAAGAGCAAGTATATCAAAAGACTTGTGGGGATATGATATCGAAATCGATCTTTCGGGGGTTTAATGCGACGATATTGGCGTATGGGCAGACTGGGTCTGGAAAGACTTATACCATGGGTACGGATTATAGCAGTAGTGGTGGTGGAGATGAAAAGCCAATTGCAGCATCATCCAACATCAACAACAAAAGTAGCAGTAGTAGTAGTCTTGCCCCACCAGCCAAATCAGAGGGAGTCATCGGCCGTGCAGTCCACGACCTATTCTCCACACGCAACTCCCTCCCCAACGGTCGCAACCGAGTCAAAGTCGAAATGTCCTACCTCGAAATCTACAATGAACAAGCTATTGACTTACTATCCGATGATCCCACAGATGCATCTCTACTACAAGTCCGTGATTCCAAATCAGAGGGGGTGGTGGTACAAAATCTCAATAGTTTTATCGTCTCTAGTCCAAGGGAGGTGGCGGCATTGATGGAGAAGGCGGGTGCCAAACGTGCTACGGGTTCGACTCAGATGAATTCGGTGAGTAGTCGAAGTCATGCTATTTGTACTTTGACTGTGACTATTGCACCATTGGAATCATCGGATGGTGGATCTGGGTCAAATAATAATGAGGCGTCTTCTTCTCCGAGGAATCATGCAATGAGGGCAAAACTGACACTTGTGGATCTTGCTGGGTCAGAGAGGATTAAACGTACTGGTGCGGAGGGTGCTCGTATGAAGGAAGGTATCAATATTAACAAAGGTGAGTGTTTATAGTGACAACATTTGTCTGTTTGCTTGGATGATGAAACTTCACAGCATCCTCTCTAACACTTTTGTCTTTCTACAAATAATGGAACTGGTAGGATTGTTCGTGTTGGGACAGGTGGTGAGTGCTCTATCCGAGCTTGGTCAAAGTGGTAAGACTTCCAGATCGGCATCGTCAGGAAACAACACCTCACACATCCCCTACAGAGATTCCAAGTTGACTAGATTGCTACAAGACTCTCTAGGAGGGAATAGCCGAACAGTCATGATTGCATGCATCTCACCTGCCGATTCGAATGTGGAGGAAAGTACGAATACACTTCGATATGCCGAACGTACACGTAATATTAAGAACTCTGCAGTTCGTAATGTTGTTAGTACGGGCTTATCTGCCAGTGAGGCTGCCGCGTTGCGTAGGGAGAATCAACAACTCAAACTTGAATTGGCACAGATGGAGACGAAGATGCACATGTCACAGGGTGGTGGCAGCTATTTGGGGCATGGTGGTGGAAGTGGAATAATCCCTTCCCTTGAAAATTCTCAGGATATTGCCTTGGTGGCAAAGATGCAAGCTCAGTGTACCTCATTCCTTGCCGAGATTGCCATTCTCAAAGAAAAGGGTCAAAATCACGCTAATGAAGTTTTGGAAGCTTCGGAACGTGCGGATAAGTGGCAAATGAAGGCAGAATCAATTCTTCAAACGGCCAGTGAACAGGGTATTGTCCTTCCCGACAGTATGAAGGAAAACAATCTCGATCTTGTCTCTCAACTTCGTAGTGAATTGAATGATTGCAAGGCGGAACTATCCGAAGCTCGGACGGACGCTGCAGTGGCTCGTGCGACTGCTGGTGTTATCATTTCTGGAAAAGGCGGTTATGGTGACATGCAAGGCATGAAATCTAGTGTAGAAGACATGATTATTGACGAGGATGGAGAGGAAGATGATGACGAAGACGACGGGAAGGAGCAATTGACGACGGAATTGTCGGCTGTCAGTAACCTCATTGAACAGAAAGAGGCGATGGTGGTACAGATTACCAAAGAGCGTGCTTGTAGAGATAATCTGCAACATCATCTCGAGAACTCACTGAAACTTCTCCAGACTGAAGTCGAATCACTAACCTCTGAACGCGACGGGCTGCTCACCAAAATGTCAAGCACCACTGAGCATCGCCGTAAGGGGAAGCCCGACGACCCTACCACGAAAAAGCTGCGTAATGAACTTACTCGTCTGGGTGATCGTATCAAAGAATTGAATCAGAAAGCAAACGAGCACAAGAGGAGTATCCGAATGAGAGAGGAGGCGGAGAGAAGGTGTGAGAAGTTGATGGCAGAAATTGCGGAAGATAAGAAGCGTCGTGCATCTTTGCAGAAGAAACTCAAGGAAACGTCGATTGAGATGCGGGCGGAGAAAAAAGCAGCTCACCAAAAAGCTCTCAAAATGATGAAGGATACTCAGAAGTTGAAGATTGAGATGAGCAAGATTAAGATGGCTGCAGAGAAGCAGGCCACAGTGCTGAAGAGGAAGATTGACCAACAAGCGGCAAAGGACAAGGCGAGAAGAGACTTGGAGAATAAAAGACGATGTGCTGAAAAGATGCGTCTGGCTTCCGCAATGGCCGATAATGGCGATGTCAAAGAGAGTAGAAAGAGTGAACTTGCTAATTGGGTCGATGGAGAACTTGAGTTCTGCGTTATTGATTCTCAAATTGAAGAGACAAAGCGTAGCCTCGAATCGGCCTTGGCGCACAGAAAAGAGCTGAGGAATAACAGCACCGACGCAGACGCTAATGACGATCTTGTGCAGATCGAATCCACCATTCGCTCGTTGAAACAGACAGTTCATCAACTTGAATCTACTGCCAAAAAAGCATTTCCAACGGCAGAAGGCTTGAAGTCCTCCTCCAGCTTTTCCTTTCTGGATACTGATACTTTCAGGTCACTTTCTAAAAACGACGCTAAGTACGTGCTATCATACATCTTTGACACTTGCTCCTCCGCCAAGAAGGAGTTGAGCACAATTGAATCGACTCAAGAAACTTCTACAAAGGCTGCAGTGGATGCAGCAATTGCAAAGGAGAAGCAGTTGTATGACAAGGAGGTCATGAAATTGAAGATGCAGCATGCGGAGGTCATGCTTAGCCATCTTGAGACGACTCAGGGTGCCGTTACCTCAAGTATTGCATTAAAGATGGGACCTGATTTCAAGAGCCAAGTGGATGATGTGCTTGGATCCTACGTGCAGAGCTGCTCTACTGCCGGGAATGTATTGAAAACTGATTTACATCAAATGAAAGAGTCTCAGGAGGGAATGCAGAAAATGATTGAAGGCATCGCCTTTGCGTCCACGAAACCAAAAGCAAAGAAAAAGAGTGCCATGAAATCATCGTCGTATGAGTCCGAAGAGGAGGAAATGATAACTGATGAGTCATTCCAAGAAGATATTGGCGAAGAAGACAGTGATTATGAACCGACTCCTGCAAAGTCAAAGCGTCGTGGAGGCGCAAAGAAAGCAGCAGCAGCACCGCCAACGCCTCTATTTGGCGAAGAATTCATCATTGACGAACAGTTTATCAATGATGACTTACAAAGCATGAGAGTGCAAAGTCTGAAAAAAGTGTGTAAGCATTTAGGTGTCACGGCGACAGGCAAGAAGGCGGATATATTGGATAGGATCCGTGCCTCGTACCAGTCGAACGCTGCACTATCAAGTCCATCATCTGATGGCGCTTCGAGTCAGCACGAAGAGAATCAGCAAGAGACATTTGGGTCTATTCGCAAGAAGGTAAATTTTGAGCTTGATGCCGATACCAAGCAAAGAAAGCTTGAGAAGGAGAACTATGAGAATCCAAAGACTCCTTCTTCAGCCGCAAAGAAGCGTCCGCCACGTGATCAGTCAATAGTTCGTTCACCTATCCGGCCTGGGCTTGGACTTGGGCTCTCTCCCGTTCGTCACTCATCGTCATCAGGAAGCACTGCAACTCCTCTACATTTGCGGCAGACTGCTTCTTCGAAGCGAAGACGAATGTCGAGTATGCCTGTTGACCAGAGACCAAGTGCCATCACAGCCTCTGCCAAGAAAAGGCAGAGGCAGAAGATGAATGAATCAATCGCAAAGTTAGGGTTAGGGTTGGGCGATGATATGTCAGAGAAGCCATTGTGAAACTTTGGGGAATAATATACTCAACTACATGAGGGGAAGTAGAAGAATATTAGTACAGCTTTATTACTTTATTTTTAATAATCTCTGGCTTGATTACAAAAGTCATATCTCTAAGCTTCACTGCACTTCACACAATGTATTCAATAGCAATTGTGCCTTCCATCTATTTACAAAACGAGAACGATGAGCTCTATCATAGGAACAGTTCTTCCACATACACGATCGTGTCAACTCATACACATCCAAGAATGGATGATCCGCATTCTTGGGGGCTACATTCGGAAGCAAGCCTCTATACACTTCTGCTTGGTCTTGTACAAGTTCAGCTGTGAATCTTTGATCAGGGTAATAATATGGTGGAGAAACAAAGATTGTCCGATTTGTTGTATCAATGAAATTATTGATTTCCTGTACTGTTGCATTGACTTGTTTCTGTCGGCGATAAATATGAACTGCGGACCCAATGATAAATACGTAATCAGTTGAATTATCCGTACCAAGTTCTTTGATAATCTCAGAGCAGGTTGTGCTCAGAGGCGCCAACCCATAACATTGTGGTCCATATTGCACAAAGGGAAATGTTGAGTTCTTTTCCTCACTACGGCGTTTCTCCATTTCGTGTTGTGCAATCGTCGTGACCTCATTTCGCTGTGTTGAACCGAATATCTCTTTACCATTATTAATGTGCTTTGATAAAAGAATGTCGACCAGTCCGATGTAAAGTTGTTTCATGTAACTGTCTCCAGAGAGCATTAGTCTGATATCGCGATTTTGTGCTTTAGGAGATAAGCATTCGATTGCCTCTTCAGATGAGAATATGTGCAAGGTGTCATTGAGAGTAGGTGGGATGCAGATACCCTCTGTGTAGGCATTCTGTTGAGTGAAATCCAGATATGATTCTTTGGAAGTGTTGCTGCTTAGTATTGGCCTTGTTTCCCATTGACATTGAAGAGAGGTACCGCTGCCCAATGTTTTGTGAGGATAAGGTATGAATCTTACACTACGCTGGTGCAGAGGCTGCGCTTTATGGCCAGAGTGATCATGTACTTCCGACAAGAGATTTTTGCGGAAGTTATGTACCAAAGACAGAGATAATACTATCAACGCCCCGACAAACCATCTCGCCGATGGAGACCTGCAAAGAGATGTATTTTGGACTGTGGCAAATTTGGTTGGCGAAGAAGAAGAAGCGACAGCGTTATTACGAGATGAACGGTGGGTAGCCACCATAAACACTTCTTGTTCAGGGGGATGATCCATTGGTTATTCATTCACGCCGTCACCAGAACATCTCAGTAGTAGTCCATTTGCTACCATAACTTCACAACGGTTGGTTCTTCTTGCTATGTAGTTGAATAGCTCTACTTAGCGCTGGCCTTTGGCCATGGTCAAAGTTATTTGACCTCTGCGTACATAAATATGAATAGAGGTAAGCACACATACCTAAATCACAACCTACATACCTTCCGGGGGCCCAATGTTCCCGCCAAAGTTCTACCGCCTTACTTGAGATTTCGAGGCTCTACGGCCCACATACTATTCCTACGTAGCTTACCTTGACTCGACTTATCTCCATCCACCTCCAACTTCCACCCTCAATGGCACTGTACACGTTGTGATCTCTGCTACGGTGAGTGTCGTCGGCGGCAGCGGATATGAAATACACTCGATAACAGTGTATCTGTGCAGGCATAAATTATATATTCCCTGCTGTGAGCTGGTGGTGGAACGATCTTATTGCAACTGGCCGTTTTTTCTCTGTGCTAACTCTTGTTTTTTTCTTGAAACGCCGCTGCTCCTAACTTAAATCGGGTTGAACAAATCAATAATAGAAACAATTAATCATGTCTGACGTCGAAGTTGAAGAACCCGTTATCGCCTCAGAAGAGGAAGAAGAATTCGTCGCCGAACAAGGTGCCACTGAAGTCAAACTCTTCGGAAAGTGGTCCTTCGATGATATCGAAATCCGTGATATTTCTCTTGTCGACTACATCGCCTGCAAGGGTGACCATGCCACCTACCTTCCCCACACCGCCGGAAGATACCAAAAGAAGCGTTTCCGCAAGGCATCCTGCCCCATTGTGGAACGTTTGGCATGCACCTTGATGCGCAAGGGGCGTAACAGCGGAAAGAAATTGATGGCCGTGCGTATTGTTCAGCATACACTTGAGATCATTCACTTGCTTACGGATCAGAACCCCGTTCAGGTGGTGGTTGATGCCATTATCAACAGTGGACCACGTGAGGATTCCACCCGTGTTGGTGGTGCTGGTGTTGTCCGTAGACAGGCCGTGGACATGTCCCCCTTCCGTCGGGTGAACTATGCTCTTTACCTCATCGCCACTGGTGCTAGAGAGGCTAGTTTCAGAAACTTGAAGACTATGGCCGAGTGCTTGGCTGAGGAGTTGGTCAATGCCGCACGAGGAAGCAGTAACTCTTATGCTATCAAGAAGAAGGATGAGATTGAGCGTGTTTCCAAGTCTAACCGTTAAAGAACTAAAAAGTGTACCAATTTGGATAGAATAATATTAGTTATATTGAAGCACAGCTCTCTCATAGGGCATCCTTGATTTGATTCATGCATGGTAGTATGCTTGATAGTAAGACAAACATGCTCATTCAGCCGGATTAGTGTGACTCAATCCATCTGGAGGAGCTTCATATGCTCTCTGTGCAAGCAATCTAGCTGTTAGATGCTCTCTGTGCAAAGCAATCTACCAAGCCTTCACGTACATTCACACTCGCCGTTGGTTTAAGCATGTTCTAAACAGCGAGTTCGATCCAAAAATGAAGTGAAAGCTTGAAAACAAGCATATTGTGCCCGTTTAATAAGCTTTTGCTTTGATGCAAGACGTGACTCATGAAGTTCTATGTATGCGCTTCTTCTTCATCGGCGTCTCTTTGTACATACCTTCTCAACAAACCTCTTCTGCACTATTCTTGTGACGTATGCAGAAAAGAAGGGTGCACACTAAACGTTCGAAAAGAAGACGGAGTATGCTTGAATCTGGTGCAAGTATCAAGTTATGCAGTATCCTAAAGGAAGCACCCTCAACGCTCGAAAACGAAGAGTGTGCTTCAGGCATGATGGTGGAAAGTTTTTGGTTAAACGGTTCCCATGGTTAAACTGATCAGCATCGAAGGATGCAAAATGCAAGTGAGAACAGAGACGAAGGGTGCATGGAGCAAAGCTTAAACTATCTCATGTATCAACGAAGGTAGGATGCACTAAGACTAAGCAAGTCAGAAACAGAAAAGGCAGAGGTGTGCTTCAGGCATGGTGACAAGATCAATGCAACGAAATGACCAAGATCAAGACAAGCCGTACTTTATCACGCAGCGTTAAAGATTCATATTGCTTGGAGACAGAGCTTAGCAGAGTTCTACCTACTGGAGGAGTACCTAGTTGAAGTGTTATGAGTAAGCAAGTATCCTGAATCCTGAAACAAGAAAAACCAGCCCCTTGTGTAAACAAAATCCTCTACCTCCTCAACACCATCTCCCACAATGTAAAAATCCCGGAGGCCCGATATGTTTTCTACGTAGGAACTTAAAATACTTAATTCCTACATACAATTAGGACGCGGTCAGACAAAATCGAGCGAAAGTTTTTGTCATCTTCACCAAAGCAAGTAGTTCACCACGATGACGGCCACCATCCTGCCCTATCAAAATCGTCGCCATTTCGGTGACAATCGTTTCTAAATTTACAACCTATCCCTTCTATATGTCTCATAAAAAATATTTGGCAGTATGGTTGTATTGGATTTAGAGATAGGTGGCTAATATCATTCCCCCGACAACTGCCCGTCACCGGCGTCATCATCGTGTCGGCGGTCCATGTGATCGGAGATATATGAAGAGATTAAAGCCATCGAACGCCATTTCTCGGTGCCAACTTCATCTATGAGTAAACTAGAGTTGTTACGGCCGGTCTTCCGCTGTGATTTCTATGAATACACTCCGCTCGGGTCGACATCCACCACCGACAGTTCATCTGAGTGTTGATAATGTTCAGTAATTTGGTGTTGCAATTCGATGGCGTCTTCCACATATCAATATAATTCATCCTAGACGCTTCATCTATCGGTCATGCACAACCGATGACGCGGAGGAGTGATCTGCAATGGAGTTGGTGTGTGTATAACGACAGGATCAATCACCAACATGTACCGGTCGGACGTGTTAATTTGGATGATGATCAATATGATGTGCGGTTACGCTGACTTCTCGGTGATAAACGCAGATGAACCGTGCCATTGATGTTACGAAGAATGGTTTGGAGGAATGTTGTCGAGGACAGAATTGGTATAATGTCAGGAGACTCCTTCAACATTACAAATTGGCAATTTTCATGAAGAGTTGTACCCACTTTTCCCTGACTCGGGCATGAATTACTGAGATTCGTCAACTTATTTGGGCAGCCAAGCGTTACATATAGTAAGATAGGACTGGAATATGAGTTATTTGGCATGTGTTGACTTACAAGGATTGTTATTATACGATAGGGTAGGGCTGAGGGTACTGAGCTAAAGGTAGCTCTTACATTCATGGACCCAGTTATCTCAGTACAATTTGATCAAAACGGCGGCCCCAGCGAAATGGAGCTTCTAGAGTGACTCTAGAAGCTCCATTTCGCTGGGGCCGCCGTTTTGACAATTATTGGGTGTGTACAATCAATACTACGGAAGCATCACCATGGTCAAAAACAAATTTGTTAGTGAATGATGGAGGTGTCGCCCCTTAAGAAAATAAATATGAGTCCTTGGATGTATGTCTTATTTTTTTGGTCTGAGTCCCGTTTCCAGAAGTGGGAGGTGGTGTCAACCACTACACCGCCGACCGCACCTATCAACACTTCACCAAACCCCAAGATATCACCATGATGAAGCCAGCACTACACCACCTCATCTCCCTCCTCTTCACCATATCACCCATCATCGTCTCCTCATCCGCCAACAATGACGCAGCAGAGGCCACACGATACTCCACACTGCCCCCCACAGTCTTTGCACCAGGCGGACGATTGTTCGGAGTAGAACGCGTCGCTCGTGAAGCCATGGGTCAACAACCATCTACTACTACTGAGGATGATTCTGCGGAGAGTTGTTGTACGGTGTTTGCTATGCGATGTGGTGTTCGACAGTGCAGCCATGATAATGAGGAGGATGATAGGGGAGAATTGACAATCATGGTGGGTCTTGGTCCGATAAGTCCATCGTTGTATCGAGATGTCGAATTGTATCAGCAGAGTAAAACAGATGAACATATAATATCGAAGCAAGAATCACATGACAATGATGATGCAGACGAGCAACAAATATCAACAAACACTGTACCATTTTACAAACCGCTACTTGCACCAGAACAAAAGTCATTATCATCATCACTGCCCATTTCCATTCTGTCACCAACACTTATTACCGCCACAGGAGGAACATCAATCGATTCCTCCATCCTTCTCCGTCGATCTATCGAAGTAGCATTATCACTATATAAACTTGACAATGGTGGGATTGACTTTTTTGCGTCTCATTCTTTGGAAGGTACTACAATGTTGGCTTCTACATCAACCATTAGTGGAAGTGGTCGTGGAGTGCAGCAAATGATGACAGCAAGAGGTGGCGGTGGTGGGGGAGGAGCGTCTGGTGTAACGATAGAAGCACTTGTACGACGTATAGCTGACATGGCACAATCGTCAACACAGAATTTAGGTGGGAAGTGTGGACGGATGTTGTCTAGTTCACTACTTGCCATGGGAGTGCAGCAGTCTCAACATGAAACAGTAGAACAAAATCATGATGATGATGATGATAATAGAGACTGTCGTGGTGAGGAAGATGACATACTGTGTATATGGAGAGTAGACCCCACAGGACAATTTTGGAAATGTGATGCATCCGCTGTTGGGAGGGGTACTGTGGAGGTTGAGGCGGAGTTGTTATCTCGTGTGCGACGGTGGAAAAAGAATGAGGCAAATATGAAGAAGCAGAGAATAGTGGATGGTAGTAGTAGTACTTCCTCGGTAGCAGAGGAACCAACAGTATCATCGGCTGATGTTGATGACGATGAAATGAAGCAAGTGATGATAACGAACAACGATGTTCGATCGTATCTAAGCTCATTGACAGAAGATGAAGCTGTAAGCGTTGCAAGTGATTGTCTTGTAAATGGAATTATGAATTGCAAAGGTGCTCCTTCTTACAATCACCACAGTGAGAAACGTAATGGAGGCAAATCTTCGTCTCTTCGAGACTGGATGGAATATGATTTGAGGAGAAGGATGCATTGTGTCATCCTTCGTTCTTCGTGTAGTAGCAAACAGTCATCGATGAAGTCATATGAGATTGTTCGGCGACTGTAGTACGAGTTCATGTCTTCTCTAGAGGGTTATTTATACGCCACACCGATGTCTTTCAGACTAAACAAAAAGTTTCTTACTCTCCATTCGACCTTTACCTTTAGGCTGGCCACATGCATTTGCTTAGGCGAGCCTTGGAATATGAAAAGTGGCCTTGCTTTCGCTACGCACAGCAAGTGGACGCACTGCCTTCTTTGAGTTTGATGCTACTGCAATGATCGATTTGCCTCTCTGATCAATTGCATGTACCTGTGCTTCAATAGTAGCACAGAAACATTCAAGAGGAATATCCACCTTATCTGATCCAAAAGGGTCGACTAGTTTTGTGCCCATTACAATGAGAAACATAATAATCATGGATGCCAGGAAGACAACGATGGGTGTCATCCAACCAATTGCCGTCGACCAAACTGCAGATGCCAGCAAAAAGAATGTAATGAAGCTAGTCATTGTGATTGCATCATAGCTTGCAGGCAAGCCACTGGCACGAATACGGACACAATTCCCGATTAAATCGTTCATGTGCTTTAGAGTATTGTCCAAGCATCGAAACAATTGCCCATGAATTTTGTTCGTGTCATCCATCCTAAGACCTTTTCCGCCAGGGATCATATGAAGTTGAGCAATGACTTCTCTTAGCATATCAAGACAGAAATGCGGCTGCCAACTAGGAACGCCGTCCATAAGGTCAAGCTCCTGCTGTGTTAGGAGTCCCCTCTTCACAAGATCTGGTCCGTCCTCTCCCTCTTCTGTCAAAGATTTTCCACGCAACATAGACTTACAAGCGTAGCTGTAGACAATGACAAAACGACTGAATCGATCTTGCAGCTCTTCATTAGCAAACCATCGGCGGTTCATCATTCCAAGCTCTAAACACTTTGATATGATATCGCCCTGCAAACAAAGCAAGTTCTAGTTCAGAAACATGTAGAGAAAATGCATAACTTAAATGAACATTTTGTACAACTTACCCAGAAAATACGACTCTCCCACCATCGATCGTAACAAGCATTAAAGCGGAACACAAGAGTGAATACGAAGAGCGTTCCAATGATTGACACGGCATTTTTACAACTCTCAATATCATCCAGCCATTGTTCCGCTGCGCCGCCAGGAGTAGCAGCTGCAAGTCCTCTTAGTTCCTGCGCACCGAAGGAACAAAGGATCGCCCAAACAACGAGGAAGAGAACAGTTCCGGCAAACAACCCCGCTGAGTCTTCGATGCTGTGTAGATGATGTTGACAGTAAAACACACATAAAATGATATGAGTTGTGCGAGGGAAATATATATGATGAGACCTAACCTTGACAAGGATCGTGATACACAGAGGAGGAAAACGCATCAAATCACTACAATGACAACATACCTTGCAAACAAAAGAGTTAAAAAGAACTGTGCCTTTCCCTCTTCATCATCCAATTCGGCATGTCGACGAGTTGATGATCCATTAAACCGCGCAATCATGCTCCTGCTTTTGGTGAGCTGGTTGATTTTGGAAGGGTTGTCTTGAGGTTGCGGGTGAGGAGGATTTACCTCAATGGAACCCTCAGTATCAGACGAAGTGGGTGGCGAAGGAGAGGATGTCATGGTGCTGATGGTGAAGGATAATGAATGGCCACAATACAACACTTGCGCAAATTGTTATGTACATAATCACTTCAACCTAAACTCGCATGCGAACACCCCTTTCCTGGCAGGACAGAGGAGTACTACCAATTTACGGATGCAAGAATGACAGAACCACTTCCGAGTAACGTGTTCAAAACCATAGAGGCGGTAGGAGACAACGTTACTTGGATATGTGAAAGATTTCCTCCCTTTCTTGTGGGTGTTTAGATGCGCGACTGTGACAAAACGATGTGACAGAGTAGCGCGACTAAAAAAGGAAGAACAAAGATGTGACAGGCAGAGCGCGACTAAAAGAGGACGGTTTTTGCGAAGGCGTGTTGCCAAGTTGGCGTGTAGAAAATAAACTAAGACCCATTCTCTCTCCGGCTCCGGATGCGGAGGAAGAAATGTGAATTAGATCGTGTGGTGACTGTGAGTCCCGTCGGCTCAAAGTATTAGCTTGGTACTGTTCTCATGAGGTTTCTATCGAAGTCGACTTGATTTGTGAGTCCCGTTGAAAAGAAAGACAAAAGTGATGTCTGCGTCTAGAGTAGTATTAGTAGAGTCATTTTATTGCACAGGAAGAAAACACAGAAGAATTCGTCTTTACCAAGCAATGCCCGCATGCTGTGCAAAATGTATGACCACGTCGCTCACTGTCGAAGCCCAGCATCCAGAACCAGAAAACTCGGAATGACCCCACCTCAGCAGCTCTCGCAGACGACGTGAATAATCACAGAACAACAGGCAGAGCAGTCATAAATAATCACATCTTCCACTGGAGATTAATCTTGGCCCCAGTAACAGAGTACTTACTGCATCATGATTGGAAGAGCTATCATCGCTGCGCTCTTGTCCTGCGGGCTCTACCAAGTCCCAATTCCTACACTGGTAGGCTTGCTTGCACTGACTTTTGTGTATCTTTCCTATGTCTTTTGGGTCTTCAAGAAGTGGAACAAGGATTTCTCTGGACATCGAACGACTCGTCGAAACAAGTATTCTCCAAGTAATCGCAGCATGCCTCCTGTCAAGACGTTGGACGAAAACAAGGAATTGATCTTGAATAACAGCAAACATCATGCACAATTTGATACTTGCGAATTGTTAAATGATGTAAAGGATATGGCGGTCACGAGGAAGAAGAATGAAGTGATTCGTGAACGTGCGAAGAGAACTATGAGTTTATCTGTAGGAAAAATGACTGGTGCTCTGCTTGGATCATTGAATATGGTGGATGCCGCAGACGAGTTGGATATGGATCATATGTGAGTAGACATGTATGTTGTGTATTGTCCGACAATATACATTGGTGTTTTTATTCACCTTTGACTAATTCAATTCTTCTTGACACTTGATATTGATATACGTTCAGCTACGTCCCCTTCACCGATTTTCTCTGGGGATTTACTTTCATCGGCCCATTTTCTTACTTTTTGTGGAGGTATCGTACAATTATTCTTCGCATTCGGCAATTCCTCTGGAAGCATGGCTTGATCAAACCAATGGACTGTGACTATGAAGCAATGTGCGCGACGCTGTGTCTTGAACAAACGCAGGCTGTTCACTACTATGCCCGCACACCAGAAGGGAGCTCGCTTGGTAACATTGCTGGTTTCTTCTTTGCCAACTTTGCCTATGTTGACAATGACTGCAACTATCAAGTAGCAGACTTGTTTGCTGTCGACATTGATTTGGACACGAAGAGATTCGTCAAAGCGAAGTTGGATGATATCAATGTCAATGCCAAGGAAACCTTGATCCTTTTGTGGTTTAATACGATTGCCGGTACGTTCATCACATCTCTCTAACAATCACACTCATCTCAATATACATATCTTATTATACATATCGCATGCTCACTCTCACCGAATTGTCATTTGCAGCGCAACACGTCAAGCTTCATGCCAGCTAATTGGGGCGTCAATGTGGACGAAGCTTTGGCAGATGTGAATCCATTCTTTAGGCAGAGCAGCGTTGTCACAGTTTTGTACAACTACTTTGGTTACACATCCTTCAATGGCTTCTTCGAGACATGGGCAAAAGAAGGTCTGGTTTCACCAGGGTGGATGAAACCTGAGAAACCATTCGTACAGGCCATTAATCACGGGATAAAGGCCAACGTTTGGCAGCACTCACAAATCATGGAACTCGTCAAGTACTCTGAGTTTGTCAATTTCGTCGTACAAGTGAGAGCCATCTTTACTGCTGAGTTTCAGAAACATAAGGATTTGTTCCCTGGGACGGATGGAGAAGCCAGTGAGTCGAAATGGGTGTACAATTTGTATGAAACATATAGCCGCTCTCTGTCTAACAACTCGTTGCTGTTGCTTTCTTGCTTTCAGTGTTTGTTGGTACTGTTCTTCATTCACTCGATCACAGCCTGATGGATTGGAATCTGAAAGATCCCTTGTGGTTGGATGTGGATGATCCAAGGTTTGGTAAGATGGCTGAGGTTGGGCGTGTGGTCAAAGTCGGCTTTGTGACTGATGTCCCTGGATTGTACTTCCACAAAAGGTTCAAGGGAAGTGGCCACCCATTCTATGAAGCTGTGTACGAAAAGGCAGCCAAGATTAACAAGAAGTTGGCTGACAACATGGATACTTGCATCATCAAGTAGATATGCGACTCTTGGACACCTGTAAAGCGTTCTTTATTCATATTTTGTTGGGAGTGCAATCTGGGACTGGGAAATAGTGAGAGTGCTGCATGATTTCATGTAGTATTAGTATACATGTTGGTTGGATTGACAGATATCAATGCGATACCTAGATAGATAACTTTGTCATGTTTGTTACATTGTTATATTAATTAACAATTGCTGCTGTTGTAAATTGTTGTGTAAATGGCAATGAGAAAGCCAAGATTCGCAGTAGAGGTAGAGCTACTGAGAGAGTTCGCTCTTCGATTTGAGTTCAATTTATCATACAAGAAAAAGTAAGATAAGGCGTCCATTTGATCAAGAACATAGAAAGTGTTCAGGGAATAACTGTCGTCACACGACAGATGCGCTAACTATATTGATCACAATCACAAGCAATGATGAATAATGAAGAATCTTTTTCACGGCTCAAGCATTCTTTAGTCGTATCGGCGTCGCTACAACATCATAGGTGACCTGATGAGGCATCTGAGACGGCCGCCAGCTCTACTCTCTAGCACAATATCGTATCTCACGCTGTTAATATGACAATCAACTGCTTCTAGTGACCCATCATAGTTGCCCATGATAGAATAGAAGCATCTTTTTCACGGCTCAAGCATTCTTTAGTCGTATCGGCGTCGCTACAACGTCGTAGGTGACCTGATGAGGCATCTGAGACGGCCGCCAGCTCAACTCTCTAGCACAATATCGTAACTCACGCTGTTAATATGACAATCAAGTCGTGGGGAAGAACTGGAGCTCTGGAGCTCAGATGACAAACAAACAAACAATCAACTGCTTCTAGTGACCCATCATAGTTGGCCATGATAGTATAGAAGCATCTTTTTCACGGCTCAAGCATTCTTTAGTCGTATCGGCGTCGCTACAACGTCGTAGGTGACCTGATGAGGCATCTGAGACGGCCGCCAGCTCTACTCTCTAGCACCATATCGTATCTGAAGCTGTGAATATGACAATCAACTGCTTCTAGTGACCCATCATAGTTGGCCATGATAGTATAGCAGCATCTTTTTCACGGCTCAAGCATTCTTTAGTCGTATCGGCGTCGCTACAACATCATAGGTGACCTGATGAGGCATCTGAGACGGCCGCCAGCTCTACTCTCTAGCACCATATCGTATCTCACGCTGTTAATTTGACAATTCAACTGCTTCTAGTGACCCATCATAGTTGGCCTTGATAGTATAGAAGCATCTTTTTCACGGCTCAAGCATTCTTTAGTCGTATCGGCGTCGCTACAACATCATAGGTGACCTGATGAGGCATCTGAGACGGCCGCCAGCTCTACTCTCTAGCACAATATCGTATCTCACGCTGTTAGTTTGACAATCAACTGCTTCTAGTGACCCATCATAGTTGGCCATGATAGTATAGAAGCATCTTTTTCACGGCTCAAGCATTCTTTAGTCGTATCGGCGTCGCTACAACGTCGTAGGTGACCTGATGAGGCATCTGAGACGGCCGCCAGCTCAACTCTCTAGCACCATATCGTATCTCACGCTGTTAATATGACAATCAACTGCTTCTAGTGACCCATCATAGTTGGCCATGATAGTATAGAAGCATCTTTTTCACGGCTCAAGCATTCTTTAGTCGTATCGGCGTCGCTACAACGTCGTAGGTGACCTGATGAGGCATCTGAGACGGCCGCCAGCTCAACTCTCTAGCACCATATCGTATCTCACGCTGTTAATATGACAATCAACTGCTTCTAGTGACCCATCATAGTTGGCCATGATAGTATAGCAGCATCTTTTTCACGGCTCAAGCATTCTTTAGTCGTATCGGCGTCGCTACAACATCATAGGTGACCTGATGAGGCATCTGAGACGGCCGCCAGCTCTACTCTCTAGCACCATATCGTATCTCACGCTGTTAATTTGACAATTCAACTGCTTCTAGTGACCCATCCTAGTTGGCCTTGATAGTATAGAAGCATCTTTTTCACGGCTCAAGCATTCTTTAGTCGTATCGGCGTCGCTACAACATCATAGGTGACCTGATGAGGCATCTGAGACGGCCGCCAGCTCAACTCTCTAGCACAATATCGTATCTCACGCTGTTAATATGACAATCAACTGCTTCTAGTGACCCATCCTAGTTGGCCATGATAGGATAGAAGCATCTTTTTCACGGCTCAAGCATTCTTTAGTCGTATCGGCGTCGCTACAACATCATAGGTGACCTGATGAGGCATCTGAGACGGCCGCCAGCTCTACTCTCTAGCACCATATCGTATCTCACGCTGTTAATTTGACAATTCAACTGCTTCTAGTGACCCATCATAGTTGGCCTTGATAGTATAGAAGCATCTTTTTCACGGCTCAAGCATTCTTTAGTCGTATCGGCGTCGCTACAACATCATAGGTGACCTGATGAGGCATCTGAGACGGCCGCCAGCTCTACTCTCTAGCACAATATCGTATCTCACGCTGTTAATATGACAATCAACTGCTTCTAGTGACCCATCATAGTTGGCCATGATAGTATAGAAGCATCTTTTTCACGGCTCAAGCATTCTTTAGTCGTATCGGCGTCGCTACAACGTCGTAGGTGACCTGATGAGGCATCTGAGACGGCCGCCAGCTCAACTCTCTAGCACCATATCGTATCTCACGCTGTTAATATGACAATCAACTGCTTCTAGTGACCCATCATAGTTGGCCATGATAGTATAGAAGCATCTTTTTCACGGCTCAAGCATTCTTTAGTCGTATCGGCGTCGCTACAACGTCGTAGGTGACCTGATGAGGCATCTGAGACGGCCGCCAGCTCAACTCTCTAGCACCATATCGTATCTCACGCTGTTAATATGACAATCAACTGCTTCTAGTGACCCATCATAGTTGGCCATGATAGTATAGCAGCATCTTTTTCACGGCTCAAGCATTCTTTAGTCGTATCGGCGTCGCTACAACATCATAGGTGACCTGATGAGGCATCTGAGACGGCCGCCAGCTCAACTCTCTAGCACCATATCGTATCTCACGCTGTTAATTTGACAATTCAACTGCTTCTAGTGACCCATCATAGTTGGCCTTGATAGTATAGAAGCATCTTTTTCACGGCTCAAGCATTCTTTAGTCGTATCGGCGTCGCTACAACATCATAGGTGACCTGATGAGGCATCTGAGACGGCCGCCAGCTCTACTCTCTAGCACAATATCGTATCTCACGCTGTTAATATGACAATCAACTGCTTCTAGTGACCCATCATAGTTGGCCATGATAGTATAGAAGCATCTTTTTCACGGCTCAAGCATTCTTTAGTCGTATCGGCGTCGCTACAACGTCGTAGGTGACCTGATGAGGCATCTGAGACGGCCGCCAGCTCAACTCTCTAGCACCATATCGTATCTCACGCTGTTAATATGACAATCAACTGCTTCTAGTGACCCATCATAGTTGCCCATGATAGTATAGAAGCATCTTTTTCACGGCTCAAGCATTCTTTAGTCGTATCGGCGTCGCTACAACGTCGTAGGTGACCTGATGAGGCATCTGAGACGGCCGCCAGCTCAACTCTCTAGCACCATATCGTATCTCACGCTGTTAATATGACAATCAACTGCTTCTAGTGACCCATCATAGTTGGCCATGATAGTATAGCAGCATCTTTTTCACGGCTCAAGCATTCTTTAGTCGTATCGGCGTCGCTACAACATCATAGGTGACCTGATGAGGCATCTGAGACGGCCGCCAGCTCAACTCTCTAGCACCATATCGTATCTCACGCTGTTAATTTGACAATTCAACTGCTTCTAGTGACCCATCATAGTTGGCCATCATAGTATAGAAGCATCTTTATCACGGCTCAAGCATTCTTTAGTCGTATCGGCGTCGCTACAACATCATAGGTGACCTGATGAGGCATCTGAGACGGCCGCCAGCTCAACTCTCTAGCACCATATCGTATCTCACGCTGTTAATTTGACAATTCAACTGCTTCTAGTGACCCATCATAGTTGGCCTTGATAGTATAGAAGCATCTTTTTCACGGCTCAAGCATTCTTTAGTCGTATCGGTCGCTACAACATCATAGGTGACCTGATGAGGCATCTGAGACGGCCGCCAGCTCTACTCTCTAGCACAATATCGTATCTCACGCTGTTAATATGACAATCAACTGCTTCTAGTGACCCATCATAGTTGGCCATGATAGTATAGAAGCATCTTTTTCACGGCTCAAGCATTCTTTAGTCGTATCGGCGTCGCTACAACGTCGTAGGTGACCTGATGAGGCATCTGAGACGGCCGCCAGCTCAACTCTCTAGCACCATATCGTATCTCACGCTGTTAATATGACAATCAACTGCTTCTAGTGACCCATCATAGTTGCCCATGATAGTATAGAAGCATCTTTTTCACGGCTCAAGCATTCTTTAGTCGTATCGGCGTCGCTACAACGTCGTAGGTGACCTGATGAGGCATCTGAGACGGCCGCCAGCTCAACTCTCTAGCACCATATCGTATCTCACGCTGTTAATATGACAATCAACTGCTTCTAGTGACCCATCATAGTTGGCCATGATAGTATAGCAGCATCTTTTTCACGGCTCAAGCATTCTTTAGTCGTATCGGCGTCGCTACAACATCATAGGTGACCTGATGAGGCATCTGAGACGGCCGCCAGCTCAACTCTCTAGCACCATATCGTATCTCACGCTGTTAATTTGACAATTCAACTGCTTCTAGTGACCCATCATAGTTGGCCTTGATAGTATAGAAGCATCTTTTTCACGGCTCAAGCATTCTTTAGTCGTATCGGCGTCGCTACAACGTCGTAGGTGACCTGATGAGGCATCTGAGACGGCCGCCAGCTCAACTCTCTAGCACCATATCGTATCTCACGCTGTTAATATGACAATCAACTGCTTCTAGTGACCCATCATAGTTGCCCATGATAGTATAGAAGCATCTTTTTCACGGCTCAAGCATTCTTTAGTCGTATCGGCGTCGCTACAACGTCGTAGGTGACCTGATGAGGCATCTGAGACGGCCGCCAGCTCAACTCTCTAGCACCATATCGTATCTCACGCTGTTAATATGACAATCAACTGCTTCTAGTGACCCATCATAGTTGGCCATGATAGTATAGCAGCATCTTTTTCACGGCTCAAGCATTCTTTAGTCGTATCGGCGTCGCTACAACATCATAGGTGACCTGATGAGGCATCTGAGACGGCCGCCAGCTCAACTCTCTAGCACCATATCGTATCTCACGCTGTTAATTTGACAATTCAACTGCTTCTAGTGACCCATCATAGTTGGCCTTGATAGTATAGAAGCATCTTTTTCACGGCTCAAGCATTCTTTAGTCGTATCGGCGTCGCTACAACATCATAGGTGACCTGATGAGGCATCTGAGACGGCCGCCAGCTCTACTCTCTAGCACAATATCGTATCTCACGCTGTTAATATGACAATCAACTGCTTCTAGTGACCCATCATAGTTGGCCATGATAGTATAGAAGCATCTTTTTCACGGCTCAAGCATTCTTTAGTCGTATCGGCGTCGCTACAACGTCGTAGGTGACCTGATGAGGCATCTGAGACGGCCGCCAGCTCAACTCTCTAGCACCATATCGTATCTCACGCTGTTAATATGACAATCAACTGCTTCTAGTGACCCATCATAGTTGGCCATGATAGTATAGAAGCATCTTTTTCACGGCTCAAGCATTCTTTAGTCGTATCGGCGTCGCTACAACGTCGTAGGTGACCTGATGAGGCATCTGAGACGGCCGCCAGCTCAACTCTCTAGCACCATATCGTATCTCACGCTGTTAATATGACAATCAACTGCTTCTAGTGACCCATCATAGTTGGCCATGATAGTATAGCAGCATCTTTTTCACGGCTCAAGCATTCTTTAGTCGTATCGGCGTCGCTACAACATCATAGGTGACCTGATGAGGCATCTGAGACGGCCGCCAGCTCTACTCTCTAGCACCATATCGTATCTCACGCTGTTAATTTGACAATTCAACTGCTTCTAGTGACCCATCATAGTTGGCCTTGATAGTATAGAATCATCTTTTTCACGGCTCAAGCATTCTTTAGTCGTATCGGCGTCGCTACAACATCATAGGTGACCTGATGAGGCATCTGAGACGGCCGCCAGCTCTACTCTCTAGCACAATATCGTATCTCACGCTGTTAATATGACAATCAACTGCTTCTAGTGACCCATCATAGTTGGCCATGATAGTATAGAAGCATCTTTTTCACGGCTCAAGCATTCTTTAGTCGTATCGGCGTCGCTACAACGTCGTAGGTGACCTGATGAGGCATCTGAGACGGCCGCCAGCTCAACTCTCTAGCACCATATCGTATCTCACGCTGTTAATATGACAATCAACTGCTTCTAGTGACCCATCATAGTTGGCCATGATAGTATAGAAGCATCTTTTTCACGGCTCAAGCATTCTTTAGTCGTATCGGCGTCGCTACAACGTCGTAGGTGACCTGATGAGGCATCTGAGACGGCCGCCAGCTCAACTCTCTAGCACCATATCGTATCTCACGCTGTTAATATGACAATCAACTGCTTCTAGTGACCCATCATAGTTGGCCATGATAGTATAGAAGCATCTTTTTCACGGCTCAAGCATTCTTTAGTCGTATCGGCGTCGCTACAACGTCGTAGGTGACCTGATGAGGCATCTGAGACGGCCGCCAGCTCAACTCTCTAGCACCATATCGTATCTCACGCTGTTAATATGACAATCAACTGCTTCTAGTGACCCATCATAGTTGGCCATGATAGTATAGCAGCATCTTTTTCACGGCTCAAGCATTCTTTAGTCGTATCGGCGTCGCTACAACATCATAGGTGACCTGATGAGGCATCTGAGACGGCCGCCAGCTCTACTCTCTAGCACCATATCGTATCTCACGCTGTTAATTTGACAATTCAACTGCTTCTAGTGACCCATCATAGTTGGCCTTGATAGTATAGAATCATCTTTTTCACGGCTCAAGCATTCTTTAGTCGTATCGGCGTCGCTACAACATCATAGGTGACCTGATGAGGCATCTGAGACGGCCGCCAGCTCTACTCTCTAGCACAATATCGTATCTCACGCTGTTAATATGACAATCAACTGCTTCTAGTGACCCATCATAGTTGGCCATGATAGTATAGAAGCATCTTTTTCACGGCTCAAGCATTCTTTAGTCGTATCGGCGTCGCTACAACGTCGTAGGTGACCTGATGAGGCATCTGAGACGGCCGCCAGCTCAACTCTCTAGCACCATATCGTATCTCACGCTGTTAATATGACAATCAACTGCTTCTAGTGACCCATCATAGTTGGCCATGATAGTATAGAAGCATCTTTTTCACGGCTCAAGCATTCTTTAGTCGTATCGGCGTCGCTACAACGTCGTAGGTGACCTGATGAGGCATCTGAGACGGCCGCCAGCTCAACTCTCTAGCACCATATCGTATCTCACGCTGTTAATATGACAATCAACTGCTTCTAGTGACCCATCATAGTTGGCCATGATAGTATAGCAGCATCTTTTTCACGGCTCAAGCATTCTTTAGTCGTATCGGCGTCGCTACAACATCATAGGTGACCTGATGAGGCATCTGAGACGGCCGCCAGCTCTACTCTCTAGCACCATATCGTATCTCACGCTGTTAATTTGACAATTCAACTGCTTCTAGTGACCCATCATAGTTGGCCTTGATAGTATAGAATCATCTTTTTCACGGCTCAAGCATTCTTTAGTCGTATCGGCGTCGCTACAACATCATAGGTGACCTGATGAGGCATCTGAGACGGCCGCCAGCTCTACTCTCTAGCACAATATCGTATCTCACGCTGTTAATATGACAATCAACTGCTTCTAGTGACCCATCATAGTTGGCCATGATAGTATAGAAGCATCTTTTTCACGGCTCAAGCATTCTTTAGTCGTATCGGCGTCGCTACAACGTCGTAGGTGACCTGATGAGGCATCTGAGACGGCCGCCAGCTCAACTCTCTAGCACCATATCGTATCTCACGCTGTTAATATGACAATCAACTGCTTCTAGTGACCCATCATAGTTGGCCATGATAGTATAGAAGCATCTTTTTCACGGCTCAAGCATTCTTTAGTCGTATCGGCGTCGCTACAACGTCGTAGGTGACCTGATGAGGCATCTGAGACGGCCGCCAGCTCAACTCTCTAGCACCATATCGTATCTCACGCTGTTAATATGACAATCAACTGCTTCTAGTGACCCATCATAGTTGGCCATGATAGTATAGCAGCATCTTTTTCACGGCTCAAGCATTCTTTAGTCGTATCGGCGTCGCTACAACATCATAGGTGACCTGATGAGGCATCTGAGACGGCCGCCAGCTCTACTCTCTAGCACCATATCGTATCTCACGCTGTTAATTTGACAATTCAACTGCTTCTAGTGACCCATCCTAGTTGGCCTTGATAGTATAGAAGCATCTTTTTCACGGCTCAAGCATTCTTTAGTCGTATCGGCGTCGCTACAACATCATAGGTGACCTGATGAGGCATCTGAGACGGCCGCCAGCTCTACTCTCTAGCACCATATCGTATCTCACGCTGTTAATTTGACAATTCAACTGCTTCTAGTGACCCATCATAGTTGCCCATGATAGTATAGAAGCATCTTTTTCACGGCTCAAGCATTCTTTAGTCGTATCGGCGTCGCTACAACGTCGTAGGTGACCTGATGAGGCATCTGAGACGGCCGCCAGCTCAACTCTCTAGCACCATATCGTATCTCACGCTGTTAATATGACAATCAACTGCTTCTAGTGACCCATCATAGTTGGCCATGATAGTATAGCAGCATCTTTTTCACGGCTCAAGCATTCTTTAGTCGTATCGGCGTCGCTACAACATCATAGGTGACCTGATGAGGCATCTGAGACGGCCGCCAGCTCTACTCTCTAGCACCATATCGTATCTCACGCTGTTAATTTGACAATTCAACTGCTTCTAGTGACCCATCATAGTTGGCCTTGATAGTATAGAATCATCTTTTTCACGGCTCAAGCATTCTTTAGTCGTATCGGCGTCGCTACAACATCATAGGTGACCTGATGAGGCATCTGAGACGGCCGCCAGCTCTACTCTCTAGCACAATATCGTATCTCACGCTGTTAATATGACAATCAACTGCTTCTAGTGACCCATCATAGTTGGCCATGATAGTATAGAAGCATCTTTTTCACGGCTCAAGCATTCTTTAGTCGTATCGGCGTCGCTACAACGTCGTAGGTGACCTGATGAGGCATCTGAGACGGCCGCCAGCTCAACTCTCTAGCACCATATCGTATCTCACGCTGTTAATATGACAATCAACTGCTTCTAGTGACCCATCATAGTTGGCCATGATAGTATAGAAGCATCTTTTTCACGGCTCAAGCATTCTTTAGTCGTATCGGCGTCGCTACAACGTCGTAGGTGACCTGATGAGGCATCTGAGACGGCCGCCAGCTCAACTCTCTAGCACCATATCGTATCTCACGCTGTTAATATGACAATCAACTGCTTCTAGTGACCCATCATAGTTGGCCATGATAGTATAGCAGCATCTTTTTCACGGCTCAAGCATTCTTTAGTCGTATCGGCGTCGCTACAACATCATAGGTGACCTGATGAGGCATCTGAGACGGCCGCCAGCTCTACTCTCTAGCACCATATCGTATCTCACGCTGTTAATTTGACAATTCAACTGCTTCTAGTGACCCATCCTAGTTGGCCTTGATAGTATAGAAGCATCTTTTTCACGGCTCAAGCATTCTTTAGTCGTATCGGCGTCGCTACAACATCATAGGTGACCTGATGAGGCATCTGAGACGGCCGCCAGCTCAACTCTCTAGCACAATATCGTATCTCACGCTGTTAATATGACAATCAACTGCTTCTAGTGACCCATCCTAGTTGGCCATGATAGGATAGAAGCATCTTTTTCACGGCTCAAGCATTCTTTAGTCGTATCGGCGTCGCTACAACATCATAGGTGACCTGATGAGGCATCTGAGACGGCCGCCAGCTCAACTCTCTAGCACAATATCGTATCTCACGCTGTTAATATGACAATCAACTGCTTCTAGTGACCCATCATAGTTGGCCATGATAGGATAGAAGCATCTTTTTCACGGCTCAAGCATTCTTTAGTCGTATCGGCGTCGCTACAACATCATAGGTGACCTGATGAGGCATCTGAGACGGCCGCCAGCTCAACTCTCTATCACAATATCGTATCTCACGCTGTTAATATGACAATCAACTGCTTCTAGTGACCCATCATAGTTGGCCATGATAGTATAGAAGCATCTTTTTCACGGCTCAAGCATTCTTTAGTCGTATCGGCGTCGCTACAACATCATAGGTGACCTGATGAGGCATCTGAGACGGCCGCCAGCTCTACTCTCTAGCACCATATCGTATCTCACGCTGTTAGTTTGACAATCAACTGCTTCTAGTGACCCATCATAGTTGCCCATGATAGTATAGAAGCATCTTTTTCACGGCTCAAGCATTCTTTAGTCGTATCGGCGTCGCTACAACGTCGTAGGTGACCTGATGAGGCATCTGAGACGGCCGCCAGCTCAACTCTCTAGAACCATATCGTATCTCACGCTGTTAGTTTGACAATCAACTGCTTCTAGTGACCCATCATAGTTGGCCATGATAGGATAGAAGCATCTTTTTCACAGCTCAAGCATTCTTTAGTCGTATCGGCGTCGCTACAACGTCGTAGGTGACCTGATGAGGCATCTGAGACGGCCGCCAGCTCAACTCTCTAGCACCATATCGTATCTCACGCTGTTAGTTTGACAATCAACTGCTTCTAGTGACCCATCATAGTTGGCCATGATAGTATAGAAGCATCTTTTTCACGGCTCAAGCATTCTTTAGTCGTATCGGCGTCGCTACAACGTCGTAGGTGACCTGATGAGGCATCTGAGACGGCCGCCAGCTCAACTCTCTAGAACCATATCGTATCTCACGCTGTTAGTTTGACAATCAACTGCTTCTAGTGACCCATCATAGTTGGCCATGATAGTATAGAAGCATCTTTTTCACGGCTCAAGCATTCTTTAGTCGTATCGGCGTCGCTACAACGTCGTAGGTGACCTGATGAGGCATCTGAGACGGCCGCCAGCTCAACTCTCTAGAACCATATCGTATCTCACGCTGTTAGTTTGACAATCAACTGCTTCTAGTGACCCATCATAGTTGCCCATGATAGTATAGAAGCATCTTTTTCACAGCTCAAGCATTCTTTAGTCGTATCGGCGTCGCTACAACGTCGTAGGTGACCTGATGAGGCATCTGAGACGGCCGCCAGCTCAACTCTCTAGCACCATATCGTATCTGAAGCTGTGAATATGACAATCAACTGCTTCTAGTGACCCATCATAGTTGCCCATGATAGTATAGAATCATCTTTTTCACGGCTCAAGCATTCTTTAGTCGTATCGGCGTCGCTACAACGTCGTAGGTGACCTGATGAGGCATCTGAGACGGCCGCCAGCTCAACTCTCTAGCACCATATCGTATCTCACGCTGTTAATATGACAATCAACTGCTTCTAGTGACCCATCATAGTTGGCCATGATAGTATAGAAGCATCTTTTTCACGGCTCAAGCATTCTTTAGTCGTATCGGCGTCGCTACAACGTCGTAGGTGACCTGATGAGGCATCTGAGACGGCCGCCAGCTCAACTCTCTAGCACCATATCGTATCTCACGCTGTTAATATGACAATCAACTGCTTCTAGTGACCCATCATAGTTGCCCATGATAGTATAGAAGCATCTTTTTCACGGCTCAAGCATTCTTTAGTCGTATCGGCGTCGCTACAACGTCGTAGGTGACCTGATGAGGCATCTGAGACGGCCGCCAGCTCAACTCTCTAGCACCATATCGTATCTCACGCTGTTAATATGACAATCAACTGCTTCTAGTGACCCATCATAGTTGGCCATGATAGTATAGCAGCATCTTTTTCACGGCTCAAGCATTCTTTAGTCGTATCGGCGTCGCTACAACATCATAGGTGACCTGATGAGGCATCTGAGACGGCCGCCAGCTCTACTCTCTAGCACCATATCGTATCTCACGCTGTTAGTTTGACAATTCAACTGCTTCTAGTGACCCATCATAGTTGGCCTTGATAGTATAGAAGCATCTTTTTCACGGCTCAAGCATTCTTTAGTCGTATCGGCGTCGCTACAACATCATAGGTGACCTGATGAGGCATCTGAGACGGCCGCCAGCTCTACTCTCTAGCACAATATCGTATCTCACGCTGTTAATATGACAATCAACTGCTTCTAGTGACCCATCATAGTTGGCCATGATAGTATAGAAGCATCTTTTTCACGGCTCAAGCATTCTTTAGTCGTATCGGCGTCGCTACAACATCATAGGTGACCTGATGAGGCATCTGAGACGGCCGCCAGCTCAACTCTCTAGCACAATATCGTATCTCACGCTGTTAATATGACAATCAACTGCTTCTAGTGACCCATCATAGTTGGCCATGATAGTATAGAAGCATCTTTTTCACGGCTCAAGCATTCTTTAGTCGTATCGGCGTCGCTACAACGTCGTAGGTGACCTGATGAGGCATCTGAGACGGCCGCCAGCTCAACTCTCTAGCACCATATCGTATCTCACGCTGTTAATATGACAATCAACTGCTTCTAGTGACCCATCATAGTTGGCCATGATAGTATAGAAGCATCTTTTTCACGGCTCAAGCATTCTTTAGTCGTATCGGCGTCGCTACAACATCATAGGTGACCTGATGAGGCATCTGAGACGGCCGCCAGCTCTACTCTCTAGCACCATATCGTATCTCACGCTGTTAATTTGACAATTCAACTGCTTCTAGTGACCCATCCTAGTTGGCCTTGATAGTATAGAAGCATCTTTTTCACGGCTCAAGCATTCTTTAGTCGTATCGGCGTCGCTACAACATCATAGGTGACCTGATGAGGCATCTGAGACGGCCGCCAGCTCAACTCTCTAGCACAATATCGTATCTCACGCTGTTAGTTTGACAATCAACTGCTTCTAGTGACCCATCCTAGTTGGCCATGATAGGATAGAAGCATCTTTTTCACGGCTCAAGCATTCTTTAGTCGTATCGGCGTCGCTACAACGTCGTAGGTGACCTGATGAGGCATCTGAGACGGCCGCCAGCTCAACTCTCTATCACAATATCGTATCTCACGCTGTTAATATGACAATCAACTGCTTCTAGTGACCCATCATAGTTGGCCATGATAGTATAGAAGCATCTTTTTCACGGCTCAAGCATTCTTTAGTCGTATCGGCGTCGCTACAACATCATAGGTGACCTGATGAGGCATCTGAGACGGCCGCCAGCTCAACTCTCTAGCACCATATCGTATCTCACGCTGTTAATATGACAATCAACTGCTTCTAGTGACCCATCATAGTTGCCCATGATAGTATAGAAGCATCTTTTTCACGGCTCAAGCATTCTTTAGTCGTATCGGCGTCGCTACAACGTCGTAGGTGACCTGATGAGGCATCTGAGACGGCCGCCAGCTCAACTCTCTAGAACCATATCGTATCTCACGCTGTTAGTTTGACAATCAACTGCTTCTAGTGACCCATCATAGTTGGCCATGATAGGATAGAAGCATCTTTTTCACAGCTCAAGCATTCTTTAGTCGTATCGGCGTCGCTACAACGTCGTAGGTGACCTGATGAGGCATCTGAGACGGCCGCCAGCTCAACTCTCTAGCACCATATCGTATCTCACGCTGTTAGTTTGACAATCAACTGCTTCTAGTGACCCATCATAGTTGGCCATGATAGTATAGAAGCATCTTTTTCACGGCTCAAGCATTCTTTAGTCGTATCGGCGTCGCTACAACGTCGTAGGTGACCTGATGAGGCATCTGAGACGGCCGCCAGCTCAACTCTCTAGAACCATATCGTATCTCACGCTGTTAGTTTGACAATCAACTGCTTCTAGTGACCCATCATAGTTGGCCATGATAGTATAGAAGCATCTTTTTCACGGCTCAAGCATTCTTTAGTCGTATCGGCGTCGCTACAACGTCGTAGGTGACCTGATGAGGCATCTGAGACGGCCGCCAGCTCAACTCTCTAGAACCATATCGTATCTCACGCTGTTAGTTTGACAATCAACTGCTTCTAGTGACCCATCATAGTTGCCCATGATAGTATAGAAGCATCTTTTTCACAGCTCAAGCATTCTTTAGTCGTATCGGCGTCGCTACAACGTCGTAGGTGACCTGATGAGGCATCTGAGACGGCCGCCAGCTCAACTCTCTAGCACCATATCGTATCTGAAGCTGTGAATATGACAATCAACTGCTTCTAGTGACCCATCATAGTTGGCCATGATAGTATAGAAGCATCTTTTTCACGGCTCAAGCATTCTTTAGTCGTATCGGCGTCGCTACAACGTCGTAGGTGACCTGATGAGGCATCTGAGACGGCCGCCAGCTCTACTCTCTAGCACCATATCGTATCTCACGCTGTTAGTTTGACAATTCAACTGCTTCTAGTGACCCATCATAGTTGGCCATGATAGTATAGAAGCATCTTTTTCACGGCTCAAGCATTCTTTAGTCGTATCGGCGTCGCTACAACGTCGTAGGTGACCTGATGAGGCATCTGAGACGGCCGCCAGCTCAACTCTCTAGAACCATATCGTATCTCACGCTGTTAGTTTGACAATCAACTGCTTCTAGTGACCCATCATAGTTGGCCATGATAGTATAGAAGCATCTTTTTCACGGCTCAAGCATTCTTTAGTCGTATCGGCGTCGCTACAACGTCGTAGGTGACCTGATGAGGCATCTGAGACGGCCGCCAGCTCAACTCTCTAGAACCATATCGTATCTCACGCTGTTAGTTTGACAATCAACTGCTTCTAGTGACCCATCATAGTTGCCCATGATAGTATAGAAGCATCTTTTTCACAGCTCAAGCATTCTTTAGTCGTATCGGCGTCGCTACAACGTCGTAGGTGACCTGATGAGGCATCTGAGACGGCCGCCAGCTCAACTCTCTAGCACCATATCGTATCTGAAGCTGTGAATATGACAATCAACTGCTTCTAGTGACCCATCATAGTTGGCCATGATAGTATAGAAGCATCTTTTTCACGGCTCAAGCATTCTTTAGTCGTATCGGCGTCGCTACAACGTCGTAGGTGACCTGATGAGGCATCTGAGACGGCCGCCAGCTCTACTCTCTAGCACCATATCGTATCTCACGCTGTTAGTTTGACAATTCAACTGCTTCTAGTGACCCATCATAGTTGGCCATGATAGTATAGAAGCATCTTTTTCACGGCTCAAGCATTCTTTAGTCGTATCGGCGTCGCTACAACGTCGTAGGTGACCTGATGAGGCATCTGAGACGGCCGCCAGCTCAACTCTCTAGAACCATATCGTATCTCACGCTGTTAGTTTGACAATCAACTGCTTCTAGTGACCCATCATAGTTGGCCATGATAGTATAGAAGCATCTTTTTCACGGCTCAAGCATTCTTTAGTCGTATCGGCGTCGCTA
Organism: Skeletonema marinoi; assembly: GCA_030544225.1. Classification (NCBI taxonomy): domain Eukaryota; phylum Bacillariophyta; class Thalassiosirophyceae; order Thalassiosirales; family Thalassiosiraceae; genus Skeletonema; species Skeletonema marinoi. The sequence continues at coordinate 1,099,149 of CM060505.1, read as the reverse complement.
CAACGTCGTAGGTGACCTGATGAGGCATCTGAGACGGCCGCCAGCTCAACTCTCTAGAACCATATCGTATCTCACGCTGTTAGTTTGACAATCAACTGCTTCTAGTGACCCATCATAGTTGCCCATGATAGTATAGAAGCATCTTTTTCACAGCTCAAGCATTCTTTAGTCGTATCGGCGTCGCTACAACGTCGTAGGTGACCTGATGAGGCATCTGAGACGGCCGCCAGCTCAACTCTCTAGCACCATATCGTATCTGAAGCTGTGAATATGACAATCAACTGCTTCTAGTGACCCATCATAGTTGCCCATGATAGTATAGAATCATCTTTTTCACGGCTCAAGCATTCTTTAGTCGTATCGGCGTCGCTACAACGTCGTAGGTGACCTGATGAGGCATCTGAGACGGCCGCCAGCTCTACTCTCTAGCACCATATCGTATCTCACGCTGTTAATTTGACAATTCAACTGCTTCTAGTGACCCATCATAGTTGGCCTTGATAGTATAGAAGCATCTTTTTCACGGCTCAAGCATTCTTTAGTCGTATCGGCGTCGCTACAACATCATAGGTGACCTGATGAGGCATCTGAGACGGCCGCCAGCTCAACTCTCTAGCACAATATCGTATCTCACGCTGTTAATATGACAATCAACTGCTTCTAGTGACCCATCATAGTTGGCCATGATAGTATAGAAGCCTTTTTTTCACGGCTCAAGCATTCTTCAGTCGTATCGGCGTCGCTACAACATCATAGGTGACCTGATGAGGCATCTGAGACGGCCGCCAGCTCAACTCTCTAGCACCATATCGTATCTGAAGCTGTGAATATGACAATCAACTGCTTCTAGTGACCCATCATAGTTGCCCATGATAGTATAGAAGCATCTTTTTCACGGCTCAAGCATTCTTTAGTCGTATCGGCGTCGCTACAACGTCGTAGGTGACCTGATGAGGCATCTGAGACGGCCGCCAGCTCTACTCTCTAGCACCATATCGTATCTCACGCTGTTAGTTTGACAATTCAACTGCTTCTAGTGACCCATCATAGTTGGCCTTGATAGTATAGAAGCATCTTTTTCACGGCTCAAGCATTCTTTAGTCGTATCGGCGTCGCTACAACATCATAGGTGACCTGATGAGGCATCTGAGACGGCCGCCAGCTCAACTCTCTAGCACCATATCGTATCTGAAGCTGTGAATATGACAATCAACTGCTTCTAGTGACCCATCCTAGTTGGCCATGATAGTATAGAAGCATTTTTTTCACGGCTCAAGCATTCTTCAGTCGTATCGGCGTCGCTACAACATCATAGGTGACCTGATGAGGCATCTGAGACGGCCGCCAGCTCTACTCTCTAGCACCATATCGTATCTCACGCTGTTAATATGACAATCAACTGCTTCTAGTGACCCATCATAGTTGGCCATGATAGTATAGCAGCATCTTTTTCACGGCTCAAGCATTCTTTAGTCGTATCGGCGTCGCTACAACATCATAGGTGACCTGATGAGGCATCTGAGACGGCCGCCAGCTCTACTCTCTAGCACCATATCGTATCTCACGCTGTTAGTTTGACAATTCAACTGCTTCTAGTGACCCATCATAGTTGGCCATGATAGTATAGAAGCATCTTTTTCACGGCTCAAGCATTCTTTAGTCGTATCGGCGTCGCTACAACATCATAGGTGACCTGATGAGGCATCTGAGACGGCCGCCAGCTCAACTCTCTAGCACCATATCGTATCTGAAGCTGTGAATATGACAATCAACTGCTTCTAGTGACCCATCATAGTTGGCCATGATAGTATAGAAGCATCTTTTTCACGGCTCAAGCATTCTTTAGTCGTATCGGCGTCGCTACAACATCATAGGTGACCTGATGAGGCATCTGAGACGGCCGCCAGCTCTACTCTCTAGCACAATATCGTATCTCACGCTGTTAATTTGACAATTCAACTGCTTCTAGTGACCCATCATAGTTGGCCATGATAGTATAGAAGCATCTTTTTCACGGCTCAAGCATTCTTTAGTCGTATCGGCGTCGCTACAACATCATAGGTGACCTGATGAGGCATCTGAGACGGCCGCCAGCTCATCTCTCTAGCACCATATCGTATCTGAAGCTGTGAATATGACAATCAACTGCTTCTAGTGACCCATCATAGTTGGCCATGATAGTATAGAAGCATCTTTTTCACGGCTCAAGCATTCTTTAGTCGTATCGGCGTCGCTACAACATCATAGGTGACCTGATGAGGCATCTGAGACGGCCGCCAGCTCTACTCTCTAGCACCATATCGTATCTCACGCTGTTAATATGACAATCAACTGCTTCTAGTGACCCATCATAGTTGGCAATGATAGTATAGAAGCATCTTTTTCACGGCTCAAGCATTCTTTAGTCGTATCGGCGTCGCTACAACGTCGTAGGTGACCTGATGAGGCATCTGAGACGGCCGCCAGCTCAACTCTCTAGCACCATATCGTATCTCACGCTGTTAGTTTGACAATCAACTGCTTCTAGTGACCCATCATAGTTGGCCATGATAGTATAGAAGCATCTTTTTCACAGCTCAAGCATTCTTTAGTCGTATCGGCGTCGCTACAACGTCGTAGGTGACCTGATGAGGCATCTGAGACGGCCGCCAGCTCAACTCTCTAGCACCATATCGTATCTGAAGCTGTGAATATGACAATCAACTGCTTCTAGTGACCCATCATAGTTGGCCATGATAGTATAGAAGCATCCTTCGCACGGCTCAATCATTTGTTGTTTGTTTCGGCGTTGCTACAACGTCGTAGGTGACCTGATGAGGCATCTGAGAAGGCCGCCAGTGCTACTCTCCAATCTTCGTGTTAGGATTTTTTTAGGTCTTATTGGCGTCGCTACAACGTCTTAGGTGACCTAGGCCCACTTTTGGACGGCCTTTTTTTTGCGCCACTTTGTCACCTGATCGTATCAACAGTTTCTTGCGACTCGTTATAGTTGGCTCAATATCATAGATAGATATATGCCAATGCTCAAGCACAATGCACGTGTATCAGCGTTGCTTCAACGCCGTAGGTGTTCTGACAAGGAGTGATTGGGATGACCGCCAGCGCCACATTCATCAGCATATCATATTTGTTTCTGTTACTATGGCTATGAATAGCTTCTACTGGCCCATAACAGTTCGTTGTACGATAGCATAGAAGGATATATGCCACCACCAGCGCTCTTTGCACTTGTATGTGACCTGAGGAGCAATTCGGATGGCCATCAGCTCGTACCACATTCATCCACCATAACATTAAAGTATCTAGCGCCGTGAATATGGCAATGAGCAGCTTCTAGAGGTTCATATAGATATAGTTGATTACGATAGCTAGAAAGATATGTGCCGCTGATAATGCTCTTTTTACGTGTATCAGCGTTGCTACAGCCTCGTAGGTGACCTGATGAGGCGCAATGGGCCGCCAGCGCCACATCCGACTGTCACATAGGCATCTCTAGCTCTAGCTCTAGCTACAGTATTCACCAACAGCCACCAACAGCCACCAACACCATGATGCATTTGAAGAAGTGAGAATACCGAGATAGAGGAACAGTGGAACGGTACTCAGATATCCCTCTCTTCCGAGGTTACATCACATCTTCAAAATACATGTTTACTTATGTTTGCATCTAAAAGAAGGTGCAATTTGTGTCTTGATCGACAAAACAAAGAGCTTTCTGATGATCTACTTCAAGAAAGACTAAAAATGGTCAAGTGTTACCTATGAGGACGTTTGCAAATCATGCAAGCAGAGGCATTAGCATTAGGCATGGGCATGCATGGGACTACGGCTCTATGGTATGGCTACGATGGCATCCATTGGAAGAACTTGCAGTAACAACAGCATCCAAAAAGCCTGCTGCTGAAAGTGAGCAGAAGTATTAGCTTTTAGTTTGAATACGTAAAGAGAATAGAATCATAAACGATGTTGTCTGTCATCTGTGTCTGCCTTTGATCTTGTATTGCGACGCTGCTTGGCATTGGCAGGACAGATACATACTATACGAATAGTACATTATCTGTAAAAGTATATTGAATATTGACTTAGTAAATTACTCGGAATAATAATAACTAGACGAGCAGACATATCTTTTGTCTTTCTTTTCCGCAACACGCAGAGCAACAGCACAGGGCCATAGGCGGGTATAATATAATCCACCCCATTCGATGATCGAGAAATTGGTCGGGAGACACAAGGATACAATTAATCTTTCTTCCTCCGTCTGCGTCTCTTATAACGAATACTACCTTCAGTATCTACAATAGGGACAATTTCCACTGTCCTGGGGGCGTAGTTTGGACCGGTTGTCACACGACGACGGTGAGAGGAAGGATCGTCTTGTCGACGGGCATGTTCGGCTGCAGAGATGGCCACTTCCATCGCCGCAATCCAAAGCTCACAAGCAGCAGGAGAGCTGCCCAGCGTTTCGAAGTTCTCGTTCAGGAGCCCTCGATCACGCGGCAGCAGATCCTGCGGATCAACCCACAAAAAGTCTTGCATTTTTGATAGGATTCGTTCATGTTCAGCGTGAGTGTATCCATCTGGACCTTTAAAGTGTACCACCGCATTGCGATACAGCCATTGACGATGGGTAAGACCCAGCAGACGTTGAATCAAACCTTTCGCCCAGCGCTCAACAGTCCACCGCGTGGGTATCGTTTGATAGTGTGCAAACTGAAAATCTACCAACACCGTAAGGATGCGTCCTTCCACAAAGCTGTCAAACCCTACCTCATCCATAAGACTAGCAAGGAAGCCATAGATCGGGAGATCATGTGCAAAGAGAGAAGCTACCTTGACATCACCACGACCACTGAGAAATTCTTCAATCATATAGACGAGTTGGGGATCTGTATCAGCCTCCTTCAACCATTCAATCAGGTCTGAAACAGAGTCGTTGTAAAATGCTGTACGACCAGGCGATGGGCACCGAACCACATGTGATGTGTCTTCATTATTGCAGTTGCAACTTGGGCAAGTGTTCAACACTGTTGGATCAATTCGAGAGAGTTGCCGATTGGTACCACAAAAGTGAGAGACATGTTTTGTGACCCAGACGCGGAACATCGTAGGAAAGGTTTTCATGCAGGACTCTACACCATCCCAATATATCAGTCGAAAATGCTTCCGATCGACTATCTTCCTTGAGTGGAACAGCTCCCGAGCCACTTTATATCCCCATGCACGACCAATCGCCGTAGATGGAGACCCCGTCACACGCTTACCATCGACCTTCACCACCACTTGTTCGTGAGGAAAGATACTGCTGATGTATGTGTCATCTAAGAAGGCGTCGAGAAGAGCTGTCCTTGCGACAGAGTCCACAATACAATTCTCACGCTGTACACGAGTGAGTTGGTCCCACCGAAGAACTTTGTCAAGATGACCCTTCACATGGTGATACTCTATAGAAAAGCCGAGCCGACGACGATATTCCCTGCACAAGCGGATCAAATCAGCTTGTGCTTGCTTCTCAGGCAAGGAACGGGTCAAATTTTGATTGTGATTAATGACACCCATGTTGTCGCAATGAGCCTGAACAGGAGGGATTGCATCCAGGGAGACTGAAGTTGTGGAGATGACCGCCAAAAGAACCTGAAGAGCACCAATACTTCCGAGCCATTCGCCTCTATAATTGTCAGCATTATCACTCTCCTCCGCAAAGGACCCGATAGCTCGCTTGTCGGTGGAGCTACAGTAAAGCACGAAACCACACGAGCAGGCTTGTGAGGTAAGCTGAGGCATATAGGATCCGTCATGAACTATAATCAAAGTACCATTCAGAAGAGCATGAAGTAACCACGAGCCATCCTCGTCAAAGGAAAATCGATCCCACATTGTGTGATCTTCAAAGGAGTCAATGACTTCTTGAAGAGATAGAGCTGTGGGAGGCGATGGGACTGGAGCGAAGGAATGCACAGTGACAGATGAATCTGTGAGGGAGGTTATGCTGGCGAAGTGGGTTGCGACAGGAGGGTCTACCACAGTGCATGAGAAGGTGAACTGCACTGCATTACGACGAGATACGGAAGCTGAAGGTGACTTGACATAGATTACATTATCTGTAAAAGTGTAAGTGTAAGTCTCAAGCTAGATACCCTACACACGCTAAGCTCTACTTCACAGTTAGCTTGACCGCCAGCTAACTGGAGGTCAAGCTAACTGTGTGGTGACTGAAAGAAGTGCGTGAAATCCATGCAGTTCTTGTGTAACATAGATATTCGAACGCGTCGACAGCCGAAGAGGAACAGCTGAAGATGCCTCATCAGGCCACCTACGACGTTGTAGCGACGCCGATACAACCAAAAAGAGCTTGAGCCGCGAAACACATGCCTCTATACTATCATAACCAACTATGATGGGTCACTAGAAGCAGTTGATTGCTGTATTCTCAGCGTAAGATACGATATGGTGCTACAGAGTACGGTATTACATACACATACGGCTGTCCACAACTGGGCCTCATCAGGTCACCTACGACGCTGTAGCGACGCCGATACGACCAACAAGAGCTTGAGCCGTGTGAAAGATGTTTTTATACTATCAGGGGCAACTATGATGGGTCACTAGAAGCAGTTGATTGTCATATGTTCAGCGTCAGATACGATAATGGAGCTAGAGAGTAGAGCGGGCGGCCGTCTCAGATGCCTCACCAGGTCGCCTACGACGTTGTAGCGACGCCGATACGACCGAAAAGAGCTTGAGCCGTGCGAAAGATGCTTCTATATTATCATGGCCAACTATGATGGGTCACTAGAACAGTCATTGTCATATTCACAGCGTGAGATATGATACTTACTTATGGTGCGGCAGCTGGCTATGAGTTGGCTGTCGTTGCGACTATAAAAATGTCTTCAAGTTCTTTCTTCGTCGACGCGTGGTAAACTGCAATGAGCCTGCGATGAGCCTGCTACCCTCGGCCGGCCTACATATGAATACCAACTGGAATCTAATAATTCACACCAATAGTTCAGTCCAGTTTCAGTCTCAATCTCAACATGAGTGCCAAATCGCTACCACCAGTCGTTTTCATCCACGGGTGGAAAGCATCAGTCCTTGCCGATAAAAACACGGGCAAGGATGAATTCGACTACACCTTCGGTGTCGTCATGGGCTTGGCAAAAGACCCGTCGATAGAGCTGCCGATGGAATGGGACAGCAATGGCAATCAAGTCAAGGACAATCTCATCGCAACCGAAGCATGCCATAGTGCAACCTGCATGTGCCGGATGGTGAAGCTCGGAGATATTTACGGACCGCTGCTGGATCATCTCGAGAAGACTCGTGATCTACACGTCTTCGCCTATGATTGGCGTCTATGCCTAGACGAGACGGCGGCAAACTTTGCACAATTCCTCATCAACGTCAAGGAAATCACAGGACAATCACCCCAAGTTGTTGCCCATTCGATGGGATGCCTCATCACATTACATGTGCTCAATCACAACCCGGATATCTTCCACTCCATTCTATTTGGTGCAGGCGCCATGTCGCCAAATGCATCTGTTGCCAAGGATTATTCCCTCGTCGGCGAGAAAAATACGATCGTACGAAATACAACAATGTTCTCGCCCAAAATTAACTTGTCGAATCCAGCAGCATTACATTTCATGGCTTACCCGGGCGAAAGAGAGTTGTATGGCAAACCAACCACTGCCTTGTTCCGTGACGGCGACAATAATAATTCACTTGATTTAGACTTGCACAATATCGAAACTTGGAAACAATACAAGATTGGAATATATCATCCCGAATCTGGAGTGGATGTCGTAACAAAGAAGATGGAAACTTGGTTCCAATCTGTATTGGATAAAGCTCACAATTTCCGATTGGGACTGCTACCAAAAAATACTGGGCTCAAGGCAAGTGATTGTCCTCCGATTTCCGTCTTACGTGGGGATCATGGTGATACCGAGTTTAGCTACACTGTACGTCACTCATCAAAGTCAACTACGAGGAATGATGGTGGTAGCAGTTATGTGGATTTTAAAGAGGGCATTGCTTATCTGAGGGGCGATGGACGGGTTACGCTGGAAGATACTGTTCCACCAACAGATATTCCAGTTTGTAAGATTGTGACGAATGCGAGGGAGCATTCTGAAGTTTTGAACGATCTTGAGAATGTGGATATGTTGTTGAATCTTTTGATTACAGAGAGAAAGTAACACGATGGCGGTGGATGAGTTTATACCATACCTTCTCTTGTGCTTGTTGAGTGTCATTGCTAGTTATTGTGATCAATGTGATTAGCGCATCTGGTGTATGACGAAAGTTGTTCCCTGAACACATTCTATGTTCTTGATCAAATGGACGCCTTACTTTTTTCTTGTATGTTAAATTATTGAACTCAAATCGAAGAGCGAACTCTCTCATAACTCTACTGCGAATCTTGGCTTTCTCATTGCCATTTACACAACAATTTACAACAGCAGTAATTGTTAATTAATATAACAATGTAACAAACATCTTAGAGTACGTCTGGTGGGCCTCCCAAGGGACAAAGTTATCTATCTAGGTATCGCATTGATATCTGTCAATCCAACCAACATGTATACTAATACTACATGAAATCATGCAGCACTATCACTATTTCCCAGATCGCACTCCCAACAAATATGAATAAAGAACGCTTTACAGGTGTTCAAGAGTCGCATATCTACTTGATGATGCAAGTATCCATGTTGTCAGCCAACTTCTTGTTAATCTTGGCTGCCTTTTTGTACACAGCTTCATAGAATGGGTGGCCACTTCCCTTGAACCTTTTGTGGAAGTACAATCCAGGGACATCAGACACAAAGCCGACTTTGACCACACGCCCAACCTCAGCCATCTTACCAAACCTTGGATCATCCACATCCAACCACAAGGGATCTTTCAGATTCCAATCCATCAGGCTGTGATCGAGTGAATGAAGAACAGTACCGACAAACACTGAAAGGAAGAAAGCAACAGCAACGAGTTGTTAGACAGAAAGCGGCTATGTGTTTCAAACAAATTGTACGACCATTTCGACTCACTGGCTTCCCCATCCGTCCCAGGGAACAAATCCTTATGTTTCTGAAACTCAGCAGTAAAGATGGCTCTCACTTGCACGACGAAATTGACAAACTCAGAGTACTTGACGAGTTCCACGATTTGCGAGTGCTGCCAAACGTTGGCTTTGATGCCGTGATTGAAGGCTTGAACGAGTGGTTTCTCGGGTTTCATCCACCCTGGTGAAACCAGACCTTCTTTTGCCCATGTCTCGAAGAAGCCATTGAAGGATGTGTAACCAAAGTAGTTGTACAAAACTGTGACAACGCTGCTCTGCCTAAAGAATGGATTCACATCTGCCAAAGCTTCGTCAACATTGACCCCCCAATTTGCCATGGCATGAAGCTTGACGTGTTGCGCTGCAAATGACAATTCGGTGAGAGTGAGCATGAGATATGTATAATAAGATATGTATATTGAGATGGGATGAACGTACCAGCAATCGTATTGAACCACAAAAGGATCAAGGTTTCCTTGGCATTGACATTGATATCATCCAACTTCGCTTTGACGAATCTCTTCGTGTCCAAATCAATGTCGACAGCAAACAAGTCTGCTACTTGATAGTTGCAGTCATTGTCAACATAGGCAAAGTTGGCAAAGAAGAAACCAGCAATATTACCAAGCGAGCTCCCTTCTGGTGTGCGGGCATAGTAGTGAACGGCCTGTGTTTGTTCAAGACACAGAGTAGCGCACATTGCTTCATAGTCACAGTCCATTGGTTTGATCAAGCCATGCTTCCAGAGGAATTGCCGAATGCGAAGAATAATTGTACGATACCTCCACAAAAAGTAAGAAAATGGGCCGATGAAAGTAAATCCCCAGAGAAAATCGGTGAAGGGGACGTAGCTGAACGTATATCAATATCAAGTGTCAAGAAGAATTGAATTAGTCAAAGGTGAATAAAAACACCAATGTATATTGTCGGACAATACACAACATACATGTCTACTCACATATGATCCATATCCAACTCGTCTGCGGCATCCACCATATTCAATGATCCAAGCAGAGCACCAGTCATTTTTCCTACAGATAAACTCATAGTTCTCTTCGCACGTTCACGAATCACTTCATTCTTCTTCCTCGTGACCGCCATATCCTTTACATCATTTAACAATTCGCAAGTATCAAATTGTGCATGATGTTTGCTGTTATTCAAGATCAATTCCTTGTTTTCGTCCAACGTCTTGACAGGAGGCATGCTGCGATTACTTGGAGAATACTTGTTTCGACGAGTCGTTCGATGTCCAGAGAAATCCTTGTTCCACTTCTTGAAGACCCAAAAGACATAGGAAAGATACACAAAAGTCAGTGCAAGCAAGCCTACCAGTGTAGGAATTGGGACTTGGTAGAGCCCGCAGGACAAGAGCGCAGCGATGATAGCTCTTCCAATCATGATGCAGTAAGTACTCTGTTACTGGGGCCGAGATTAATCTCCAGTGGAAGATGGATTATTTATGCTGCTCTGCCTGTTGTTTTGTTAATTTTCACGTCGACGGCCTGCGGCGGCGCGGGTAATGACCGATCTTTTGGCAAAGTTCAAGAAGTTTGCCTGCAGTTGGACGTGGCGTGGTACAACAAGCGAAATCACCCCTTTCTGATGACCCGCCGAAGTTGAGGTCACGTGACCGAAGGAAGGTAAAGACTCTTATTTCTTCTCTTGCAGTTCCGAGTTTGTGACTCAAGTTTTTCACGCCACACGCCACCCTGCTTTTACCAACAGTTTACTTTCCCTTGTATCTTGATTAAGTAGGGGGGTATGAGAATTTCAGCTATGCGTGATTAAGAGGGGGTATGCAAATTGGGGGTACCGAGTTGTGACTCTATTTTAGCCCCCGGAGGGGGCCCTTAGCTTGGGGGCGAATGGAGATGCGCGTAGGGATAATGAGGGTTAATCCTACTCCAGGCTCAGGAGAAAAATATCAGGATATGAGCTCACAAAAACCAGTTTTAAATTTACTAAAAATAGGGTCCTCGGTAGATCATGGAGATAATGTAATTTTAATATCTCCCTACCATGGCGGAGGTACCATGATAGTTGGATAGTCGTCAATCTGCTTGTGGGGCTCAAAGTAGAGTAAAGTTAGGGTAAATTACGTACTTTTGTGGTTTAGATATGAGGTAGGTATGAATTTGAAACTCCATTTAGAGGGATTGCCCCCTTGCCCTCCAGACCATCCCTCTCTCCTCTATCTCTCTCTCCTCTCGCGATCATATATACCTAGCCAGAACCCAAGCTTGTGCCCCAGTATGGTAAGTATCAATCTTCTACAACTTGATACCCTGATCATAATCTCTACGAAACCAACGGGCTGTATGCTCTGGATCTGGAGGATTAGTTTGAGCTAGAATGACAGCTGAGAGCTGAGCTGTTTATTGTTATCCTCATGAGCTGAAACATTTGTTTTCATGGTAATGTAGGTAGGAACCAAGTCAAAGTACTCGGCAAGATGCTTGGCTGTATCCATAATTAGAATCAACTCGCGATGGAAGTGAGCCTTGGCAGAAACTTCCAACGCAGCCAGCCTTGACTGCTGAAGTTGGGATTCTGCAACACCAGGCAATTGGCAAGATTGATCACAAGCAGGTGATAGATCAATACCATTGTGATGATAGCTACTACTAAGCTTACTTCTACGACTACTAATGCTGTGTGTATAGTTTTTGATTCAACAAGTGAGATGATTGGGCTTGGTCATAACGAGGAGTTGTTTTGTACTTTGCACATACTCCGAGCTTCAAGTGGTGCGTCCTGGCTGTCGCAGACAAGAGGAGTCATTGCCAACAACCATTAGACCTTTCAATTCCCTACTTACATAACAATGTGATAGGCATCAATCTTCTTGACGGTAAGCTTGATTATTTAAATTGTTCTCCTTAGCGTCTGAAACATCTCCCTGGAGAAGTCCTTGGAGGCAATATCGAACCATGTGACCTGCAAAATCCCACAAGAATGTACAGAAGTCATAATACCTCACGATATTAAACGCAGATAAGCCACAGAGGTAAAAGTTGAACTTAGGGCTAAGACGATTTTGTAGGTTGATCTTAGTGAGGCTGAGAAATCAAAGATGAAGGGTACATGTCCTCTATGACATCACAACTGCAATGAAATAATGCGATGCGATTCATAATCGATGTAGCTACTTATCAAGAAGAAGTCTTGACCTGAACATCAGAGGCTAGACCTATCCAAAGTGGCTCGCATGTTTTGTGGCTTCTGTCAAGGTAGTTACCCCTGTACATACCCCTCCCAATCCAAATTTTGGCGTGCCAACTGCCCCGAGGGGGCAATTCCCGCAGGGACCTGTTTATGCTCATTTTTTTCTCATCGTAGACGGGACTCACTGCAAAGCTTAGACAAAATGGATGTCAATCGAGCAGATGGCTGATCATATCCAGCGATTCTTAGCGATCCATGTAGCATGTGTGTAACATCACACTGACACAACATCTGTGCTGACGCGATGCCTCTCTTACTATCATCATGGCCAACCTTCGTTCAGGTACTTTGGTAGGTGCGAGCATGTACATGTACTTCGCGGAAATGTTCCTCCTATCAAAAAACTTTACACCCGAGAATGTATTCTTTCATCAAGCGGCCAATTCACTCATTGTCGTCATGATTGATTTACTAAAGGGGTTGTTTGCGAAACTTTTGCCCAAGCCAAGGTGTGAAGATCGACTATGCTGGTGATTACGGCACTATTTACCATTAAGGGTATTAAGGATAACCTTCGTTTTGTGAGAGAGAACCATGATAGTATAGAGGCATGTGTTTCACGGCTCAAGCTCTTTCTGGTCGTGTCGGCGTCGCTACAACGTCGTAGGTGACCTGATGAGGCCCACTTGTGGATTGCCGTATGTGCTACTCTCTAGCCACCATATCGTATCTGACGCAGTGAATATGACAATCAACTGCTTCTAGTGACCCACCATAGTTGGCCATGATAGTATAGAGACATGTGTTTCACGGCTCAAGCTTTTTTTGGACGTATCGGCGTCGCTACAACGTCGTAGGTGACCTGATGAGGCATCTGAGACGGCCGCCAGCGCTACTCTCTAGCACCATATCGTATCTGACGCAGTGAATATGGTAATCAACTGCTTCTAGTGACTCATCATAGGAAGATGAAGATCAGATATTGAAAAGAAGTTGTCAAAAAATGTAATGATATGCATTGCTGTATATGTACAAATGTACTCTCAATCGTCACTTACATGTAGTCAATGAGCCATGTCATATATTTCGTACTCAGATCACTTATCGGTGGATGCTCCGGCCGACGCGTGAGCATGATGGCAAGGGTTGCACCCCAAATGGCATAGTCAAGACGAAATGGCATGGTAAGTAGGTGGTCTTTCCGTAGTCACTACGCCTTGTTTTTCAGTAAGTAGTTCACTGCGGTTGCTGGGGCCCGGATTGATTACGGGAAGATAAAATTTAGGCCGCTCTGATTCGAACTTGAATGTCAAGGAGTGTCAAAGAACTCCGATGTCAAAAAGTACTGTCACCTACGCGAGCGCTAAAAGAATTACACGATTAATTATGGTAGTGTGCACCTGTTACATATTTTGTTTGCGGTGCCTATTGTAGCCAGAAGCTGCCCCTTGTGTGGACGAAAGTCATGATTTTAGCTGGCCGACGCTGTATCTTAGACGGGACTCACAAATCACTGGTGGCGGGAATGTATGTAGATAGAGGTTTCAATAGCAGTATTTATCATACTTCTACACATTCTTAGATAGGAGCTCGCTCACATTTTGCTTTCAAATGCACCATGTCGCGTCAAGCAACATAAAACGTAACAATCACCATGTCTTCCAACAACAATGGACCCACAGGCCCCTCGGGAGACATCCCCAAACGACGTCGCATCATAGCCACCGAAGAAGATGACGACGAAGACGAGCGAAGTGTCAGCAACAACGCAAACAATGACACCCAACAAGCGGAAGAAGGTGGAGATGAACCAACCACCAATGACAATAATGAAGAAGAAAACGACACACAACAGCAACAACGCCGAAGACAACGGGAACGTTTGGAAGCACGGGCGGCAGAACGGAGACGTAGAAGATTGTTAGCTGAGGCGGAGGATTTACGTCAGAGTGCGAGAGAGAGTTATCCTGGTGATGAATTTTATCAGGGTGAGTTTTTTGTATACATGTCATGTGTCATGTAATATATGTTGATAGAATCCATGGATGCAAAGAGTTGTACAGAGAATTAGTTCATATGCATCATTGACAATATTCAATAGTATGTATTATTTATTTGCGTCGTCTAACTCTTATTTTATTCATAACATAACATGAACCATTGTCTCTTTTAGGCCCCGATATGAACGAGGTACCAGATCCAGAAATCCTTCAAGATCCAGCCATGGACGAAGAAGACGCTGATAACCTCCCCTCGGACAATGACGATGCCAATAATGATGATGATTACGACGATGGTGATGACGACTATGATCCCACTTACAATAATGATCTGGATGCCGATGCCGATGGTACAGCTGCCCAAGTACTATTTGGAAATCGCGACAGTCGTCGCCGTGGCCGTAATGGTGGTGGTGGACGTAGAGGACGTCGTAATGCCAATGAGGAGGAAGAAGAAGACGGAGAAGACCTCATGGAAAATGCCATGAAGGATTATCAACCAATTGCTGCACTTGATACTTATGGTACAGAAGATATTGACAATCGTGATTATGACAATATGGATGCTGATGAACGTTATGCGGCTGAGGCAGTATTGCAAGCAAGGGATAAGGAACGTAATTTGAGTGCCATGATGGGTGGTCGTGCACGTGGATTTTATGGTGCGTTGGACGCTATGGAGGAAGATTTGGAAGAGGAGGAGGAGAGGATGAGACGTCGTGCTATGTTTGGACGGGCGGGTGGTGCAGGTGGGGGTGATGGTGGTGATGGAGGAGGTGATGATGATGGCATGGATGATGATGATATGGACAATGATAATTTTGAAGATGAGGAGGGTGTTAACTTGGAAGCATTTGATGTTCCATTGCGTGAATGGATTGCACAGGATCGTACTAGGCGTGAGATTCAACGTAAATTCCGAATGTTCTTGTCCACATTTCGTGAGGGAGAAGAATTTGATGAGGATATGCTGGATGATCCAACGTTGGATGAGGCAGAACGAAAACGTCGCAGAAGGCTCTTGGCCCAGACCCCACCAACATATGAGGATAGGATTCGTCAAATGTGTTCTGTGAACAAGAGTGCATTGGAGTTGTCGTACCTACATTTGATGCAGAAGGAGCCTACATTGGCATTATGGATTAATGAGGCACCCAGAGATATGTTGGACGTGTTAAATGAGGCTGCGACGAGGCATACGTTGAGGTTGTTTCCATCGTATCATACCATTCGTGATGAGATCCATGTGAGGATTGCGGATGTTCCAATTGTTGATTCTCTGAGGGATTTGAGAAGAGCTCATTTGGATGGATTGGTGAAAGTATCGGGAGTTCTCACTCGACGTTCAGGCGTCTTTCCACAATTGAAGTTGGCTTTTTATGATTGTATCAAATGCAAATCTGTCATGGGACCATTCCGAGTGGAGGACACCACGTCTCACTCATCAGGACCAGATGGGAATCGGGATGTTTCCGACTTGCACTCTCCTACAATTTGCCATGAGTGCGATTCCGAGGGACCCTTCAAATTGAACGCGGCACGTTCACGTTATCGCAATTACCAGAGGGTGAACTTGCAAGAACGTCCTGGTTCAGTCCCTCCTGGACGTGTCCCAAGAACCAAAGAAGTGGTATTTTTGGATGATTTGGTGGATATCGCTCGTCCTGGTGAAGAGGTGGAAGTTACTGGCATCTTTTGTCACTCGTATGATTACTACTTGACCCAGCGCAGTGGCTTTCCTGTCTTCCAAACTTATGTGTCGGCAAATCACATTCGTAAGAAAGAAGATGCTTCCAGTGCTCATAATCTTTCCGAGGCGGATCGTAAGTTGATTTTGGAACTGGCAGCGGATCCCAACATTGGGAAAAGGATCATTGCAAGTATTGCTCCCTCTATCTATGGGCATGAGCATGTGAAGATGTCCTTGGCAATGGCTCTATTTGGAGCAGTTCCGAAAAATGTCGATGACAAACATCGTATTCGTGGAGACGTGAACGTCTTGATTTTGGGAGATCCAGGAACGGCCAAGTCCCAAATGCTGAAGTATGCCGAGGCTACTGCGCCAAGAGCTGTGTATTCGGCCGGAAAAGGAGCAAGTGCAGTGGGTTTAACGGCGAATGTTCACAAGGATCCTATCACCAGAGAGTGGACCTTGGAAGGAGGTACGTCTTGAAACTCTTCTTCTTCATGCCTTGTCTGTTTCACATCCTTCTAACAGAGCAAACTTCTTTTCTCTTCACTGTTCCATTCTTTTCTCAGGAGCTCTTGTTTTAGCTGACCGTGGAGTATGCCTTATTGATGAGTTCGATAAGATGAATGAGCAGGATCGTACCTCCATCCACGAAGCAATGGAACAACAAAGTATTTCTATATCCAAGGCAGGAATTGTGACAAGTCTACAAGCGCGGTGCTCAGTCATTGCCGCAGCCAACCCTATTGGGGGCCGATACGATAGTTCTTGTACACTTGCAGAAAATGTGGAACTTACCGATCCTATTCTTCAGCGTTTCGATTGTCTGTGCGTCCTTCAGGATACAGTTGACCCCGTTGCAGATGAGCGTCTTGCTTCTTTTGTTACTGAAAGTCACATGTTGAGTATCCCTACTAGTGACATTGCCAGAGGAGCAGCACTTGCACCACAACGCTCCCGTTTTGAATCTTCCGACGGTATTGATTCTGGAGATTTGATTCCTCAAGCTCTCCTACGCAAATACATTCAGTATGCACGTGCCAATTGTCGTCCTGCTCTTCGTGGCGGTACATTTGATCAAGAGAAAATTGCCTCTCTCTACGTCCAACTGCGTAAAGAGTCGGTGAACTCTGGTGGTGTTCCAATCGCAGTTCGTCACATTGAGAGTATCATGCGTATGGCCGAAGCTCATGCCAAAATGCACTTGCGTGACTATGTCCGAGATGATGATATGGATGCAAGTATCAAGATGATGTTGGAAAGTTTCATCAGTGCGCAAAAGTTTAGTGTGAGGAGAAGCCTACGTCGTTCGTTCGCCAAGTTCTTGAGCTCTGGAGAAGATCGTGTGCACTTGTTACTTCACATCCTGCAGGATATGATGAGAAATGAGGCGATGTATCAAACAATCCGTCAAAAGCAAAGAGGTGGAGGCGAAGCACCGGAGGTATTGGAGGTACCGTTAGAAGAGTTTGAGAGCAGGGCTAGGGATAGGAAGATTTATGATGTGGTCGAGTTCTGCAAGGGACAGGCATTTGAAGAGGCTGGATATACGTTGGATATGGGAAGAAGATTGATTGTGAAAAACTTTTAAGTTTGGCATGTGGTGTTTTTGGGGACAGGGGGAATGATATTGACTTATGCTATACAATAACTTGATCTTTAATTAGAGTTGCATATGATAGTGATGGAGTAGTTTTGCCCGTTGGGGTGTAAAGGTATATATGGTATCATCCATTAAGTGGTAGCATCCAAAAGCAAGACCAACAGAGTTTTTGTCTTCACGCCTACCAGCAGCAACTTATACCAGCAACACCAAGTTTGCTGGGGTCATCATGTCTCTCTAATAGTAACCCTTGACACTTGCACGCTTCCGGTCATCGGTCATCCTCAAATTCACTTGTATTATTGTAATCCGACTTGTGCATGACCCTGCTCACAAGTGCATGCATTCCTTGCTTCCGACAACATGAGAACTTTTGCGGCATTCTTCTCATAAAATCTGATGTGGAGTCGGGGTGTCAGAAAGGTGTCAACAAGCGTACCAATGCATCGTTACACTTTGATACTCCTACTTTAACATGGGAACCAGTATCTAAATTCGACACAAAGTAGATAAAGATTTTTTTTGCTGACTAACTGAGAAAGCAAAGCAGGGCTGCTGCATGCGGCAGGCTGCTGCTCGCTCATGCCCAGAAGTTGGCCGTAGGTAAAGTAAGTTCCGTTGAATGACCCGCTTGGAGATGGAATGGCATGGGCTGGCGCTGCTAATGCCTCTATTTGCTACGTGTTGCTGGTTATTATATTAGCGGCAGCGGAGACGGTGAGGATCTACTGGATCGACGACGAGGTTGATGGCGAAGGCGGCCCTGGTGCAACATAGGTGTCAAGGGCGGATTATGTCCGCGCAGCTCGTTTGCACTTGCCCACTGGAGTTGCCATGCTTCTATTGCATCGAAGTTGGTATGGCGCTATGGCAAAGCCGCCTCGACCGTGGTTGCACACTTGGTCGTCATCTTATTCTGATGTGTGTGATGAGGCGACATAACACATCATTAGATACTTTTGTGCACATCACATGCTTGAGCCTCAGATACCATGTGGAAACGTCGACATAAGCGCCATCGATCGTTATATATGACCTTATTTACTCATACTTCACATAATCATCTCACTTGGTCTTTTCTTCACTCTCTACACAATCAATTCTCAGCCATCATCACCTTTTGGCAATCAAAACGCGCTTCCCAACATCCCCAACTTCTCAAGCAAGGGCATATTACACAAGTTTGTTGCCCACAACACGTAATCACTGAAGTATATCGAGAAATAGTCCTATTTTCTTGAAAACTACAGTATTTGCGGCATTTATTCTACAAGTGTGGATAAAGTTCTGACTCTTTTTCTACTAAGATAGAGGGTTATTACTACATTAGGTAAGTTTATTCTGTTATTGCTTTCCATGGAAATCGATGCAACCATGGTATTTCCATGGATATCGCAACCTCTCGCCATGTCAGAGAGGACATTCGAATCCATCAACACTTGCATCAGTTCTCCGCAAAGCTCCGGAAACGGCACTTTTGCCTCTCCGAGCTTCGGTCATCATGGTCAGAGCCTCTTTCGAAAAATTCTCACCCCTTTTTCTCGACTCGACTTCAATTTCACAGTGGAATTCGTACAAGTGCGACTACCTCCGCCCCCAAAAATTTTGCGCACAGCTCTCTTCCGGACTTGCATGACACTCAATCGCGCTACAATAGCCATCAACTCCCGTCCCCCTCTCCGAAATCATCAATCTTTCTCACGCTCGCTTTCCAAGTTACCAACCAAGATAAGAGCTGCACCATCATCATCATTTATTGAGTAACTATCATTACTCCCGTCGCCAATCAAGTCGTTGACACCCTTCCGCTCCTCTATCAACCTTGTTATTTTGACGAGTTGGTTTTCGCCTACATCCTCTCCCCCCATTTGGGGAGCGATATATAACACAAAACGACAACAAGCAAGATCAAGAAGTAAACTTTTCAACTGCCTCTAAGCGATATCATCGCACGAAACTAGTATGAGCCATCATACTCAACTAATGACCCGAGGACTCGGTGGTGGTGGAGGAGGTCGACCTCGTGAAGACTCGATATGGAGTAACTGCTCCTCTGATTCATGGTTGCGCACTGCTGCTGATACTACTCATGTTCTCAACTCGACTATATCCACTACGCAACACAATGCCAACGCTAGTGCTCCATCACCCAACACCACCACCAGCAGTAGTAACAACTTTGATCTCAAACTCTTCATCAAGGACGTACACGACAAACACGGCCGTAAGCGTCCCCTCTCTGTGAAACCATGGGCATCCATCAAGGATGTCAAGGATCTATTGGCCAATCACTTGCATGTCCCCCCATCCTCGCAACGGTTGTACTTTGGTCCATTGTTGACTAGTGCACGAGAATTGCCCAATCATCGTACGTTAATGGATGCAGGGATCTATAGGAATGGGGAGACACTGTTATTGGAGATTACACGCGGAAATAATGTCATGTTGGGGGGAAGTAGCAGTGGATTATCCTCCAGTGTCCAAGATTCTCATTCGATATCCTCATTAAGGACCAAGGCGAATGATGTGTGTGTCTCATCCTCATTGTTGGATTTGACACCAAAGTCATTGCAGCGGTTGGTACAACAGGCACGGAGGGGGTTGGCGTTGGGGTTTAAACCGGCGTTGGCTCCGGATGGGAGTGGTGGATCGTACTTTTTATGTGATGCGAGGAAGAAACGTGTGGGGGTATTTAAACCTGCGGATGAGGAGCCGTTTTCGGAGAATAATCCGAGGGGGTATGTTCCTCATGATAGTAGTAATGAGGGTAGTGGAGGTGGTGGAGGGGGAGTGGAGGATGATGCACCGACGGAATCGTTGAGGCAGGGGATACGTCCGGGGGAATTGTGTTTGAGAGAGGTTGCTGCCTTTATTTTGGATCATGATGGATTTTCGGATGTTCCCATGACGACATTGGCTGAGGCACAGCATCCTGCCCTGCATGTGAATGGTGCGAATTGGACGTTGAGTGAGGGGGGTGCCTCGGTAGGTGTCCATTCCATCAGTTCTCCCCTTTCAAGTACCAATCTGATGGCATCTGCTTCTACTGGTGGTACTGGTATCAGCAGCAGCGGCGACCTTGTCAAGAAGGTGGGGTCCTTTCAAGAATACGTCTATGCGGAATGCTCGATGGACGACCTCTCGCCTTCCAAAATCTCCGTTGAGGAAGTGCATAAAATTGCCATTCTTGACATTCGCATCATGAATGCCGACCGAAACGTTGCCAATATCATGTGTCAACGTATCCCTGAAGACCCTGATCATTTCCGACTTATCCCTATTGATCACGGATACTCTCTCCGAAGTGTTTGTGATGTGGCGTGGTTTGATTGGTGCTGGCTCGATTGGCCACAGACCAAGGTGCCCTTGGGGAAGAAGGCACGAGATTACGTGCTCAATTTGGATATCGACGAGGATGTTAGGTTGTTGAAGGAACGTTTGGGGATGGGTGATGATGTATTGGACTATTACAGGGTTAGTTGTATGATTTTGAAGAGTGGCGTGAAGGCAGGGTTGACTCTGTATGAGATTGCTAGTGGTATTTTGTGCAGGACCGATCCTTCTGGTGAGTTGTATTGGAGCGACTTTTCTCGATCACTTGAAGACTCCTTTTCTCTAACTCTTTACTCATTGGATTCGTCAACATTTTTCAGGTGAAATCCCCTCAAAACTTGAGACCCTTACTTCCGTGGCCGGGGAACTCGCCACGTCGGCTGTTCACAATGGCCGCTTTCATCATGCCACTGCATCACTCGCCCTTGAAGAGCAGCTTTCCACGACAAAAAAGGCAGTAGACCGACGATCATCTGTATTCCCTTCGCCTTATAGCAAGCCCCGCCCTGTCGTACGATCGGCGTCTTCGTCGGTGTTCTCTCAGGTACCAAGCATGGGAGGAGAAAGTGCGTTTACTGATGAATTGTTTAGGGGTAGTAGTAACCTCTCTGGAGAGGACCTGTCCACTCCTTTTGACTCCCGAGCATCATCCATGAACACCAATCCGCCTGAAGTTGTCCAGTCTTCTCAATCGGATGATAATAGCTTTGATTCCGCCTCTTGTTCCTTTGCAAGCGGGCCCGATGATGTGGAGGCTGATGAATGGGCTGCAGACATGATTGCTATTGCCGATCAGAATATGGACATAAAGGAAAATGGGTTGTTTGGACGCAACCGTTCCACTTCTGAATCTTCTTCTTCTTCCAGTGAAAGTAACTCGTCTAGCAATTCATCCAAATCCCCTGTTGGTTTCTGGACGGTCCGTCCAGGTTCATCTTTTGATGATAGATCAACGGACGAGGATGATGATTCTATCTGCTGGGCACCGGCGCTATCACACAATCCCATCACATCGTCAAAAGACACGAATCTTCTCTCTCCACACGCATTCTCTTCTTCCAATTTGGTCAAATTTGTGGAGGAGACCAAAACAAGCAGTCCAGAGGAGGATTCGAACAATGCTGACGACGAGTTCGGACCAATCACACCTCCTACCCAAGTCACGTCCTTTTCCGCTTTCAAGCCACTCCAGAAGACAATGTATCGCAGTCACTCTTACGCTGCATTTTCTTCCTATTCGTCTCACGACTTTGACCGCAGACCTACTATGTTCCAAAGCACTTTGTGCCAAAGCACGAACGTGCGTGCTCGCGGCAGTCTTTCATCTACTCAAGAAAAGGACTTGTTTCGAACTTATTTCATGAAGTTTGTCGACTTGCTCATTGTTCGAGAGACCGAGCGTTTGATTCACAATCGAGCCGATGAATAGCTACATTCGTTCTTGACAACCATGATGAGTATTCTCCATCACGCCATGTTCAGTTGTTCAGATTCACAGTTGCGCTGAGAGTTTTTCATCATGATGTAAATTACAGTAATAATAAGCAATAAAAAGAAGAATATATTGTAAATGGCTAAAATATATCCATATTTATCCATGTGGTGAGCGAGCACGTAGCTTCATCAGAGAGCAAACGAAAGTTCAAACGAAGAAGAAAAGTGCCCTAGGTTTAACATCCATTAATGCCTCTCTACTTCTTCTGCTTCATATATCTCTTCAAACTATTAGAAGTAAAAGCTGAGCATACTTATTTAATACTCTCTGCCAGCTTCTTCTTCCTTTCAACCCAAAAATCAAAACAAACAAATAATGTATAACCCCACAGATATTTTCCTTTGCCGTCTTTACCACATCCCGGCTACAAAAGCTACAGCGTGAGCTCCAACAAGCGTAATCAACGACATGCTCAAAATGGTGGAAGAGCTAGGAGCTCCAGTAGCCTCTTTTATCCCAACAGGCTCTTCACCACTGGGGGCAGGAACGGGTTCTACTCCAGTCAAGGATGTGTTTGTAAAGGTGCCGGCAGGGGCAGGAACTTCATTAGGCAAGAATTCGTCATTTTCACAAGGCTCATCCTTGGAGCAGGAAGATCCATCAGGAGTCTCTTTGCAACACACAGGCCAGCCATTATTGCTTGGGTAACACAATTTGTCTGGTGCGTAAGTGCATGGATTCGATCCTAGCATGGGCATGTCTGCAGGATCCTCGCATGGAGGATTGACACCCACTTCAAACTCACTGGGGCTAGGGCATGAGCTGGGATCAGCACAGCATTGAGGCCAGCCGTTTGTGCTTGGCCAGCAAACCTTATCAGGTGAGTAGGTACAAATATTTCCACCTTCAATTCCTGCTTGCTTATCACATCCAGGTTTCTCCGTAGGGCACTCCAACTGATTGATGAAGCAGCAAGCGGGCTGGCCCATGTGATAACATTCGGTATCAGGAGTTTCAGTGCAGAAACTCGATCCTAGCAAGACAGCAGGTTCTTCACAGGGAGGAATCATACCCGATTCAAACTCAAGTGGACTAGGGCATGAGCTGGGATCAGAAGAGCAGCAGGGAGGCCAGCCGGTACTGGGCCAACAGGATTTGTTAGGCGCGAAGGTACAAATGCTTCCACCGTCAAGTAGAGGTTCCTCACAGGGAGGATTGACACCTAATTCAAACTCGCTTTGACTAGGGCATGTGCTGGGATCAGAAGCGCAGCATGGAGGCCAGCCGGAAGTGTTCGGCCAGCACTCCGTGTTAGGTGAGTTGGTACAGATGCTTGCACCTAATGGGGCTCCACCGATGTCCGCCTCGCAAGGAGGATTGACTCCCAATTCAAATTCGCTTTGACTAGGGCATGTGCTGGGATCAGCGCAGCAGGGAGGAAAGCCGGAAGTGTTCGGCCAGCAGTCCGTGTTAGGTGAGTTCGTACAGATGCTTGCTCCTAATGGGTCGCCACCGATAACAGGATCCTCACAGGGCGGGTACTCAGCGGTGCAAGTTGAGTCAGTGCAACAGGGAGGAAATCCATTAGTGTTGGGAAAGCAAGTGACTGTGATGATAAGAAAGAAAGAAAGAATGATTAGAGCGCACCACATTCACATACATATAAGAGCCAAAAGATACATTCATTCAATATATAGATCTCTCTCTCTACTCACTGTTTGGACTGTAAGTGCAGATGCTGCTTCCCATCAGTCCGCCGCCACCGATGATAACAGGGCCCGGCTCCATCTCGAACGGGTTCGCATTAAAGTCCGAAATGTTGAAGTCTGAAGGAACGTCAACAGAATCAAAGCACGGCTCTCCAGCAGGATCGCACGACTCTCCAGATGGGTCAATAGTGCAGCATAGAGGCCGGCCAGGTTCGACAGGATTGGGATAGCACGTTGCGTTGGGTGAGAAGGTGCATGGGTTGGATCCCAGTCCGCCGCCACCCAAGCCGAAGCCGCCGCCGGCGGCGGTGGCGTTGTTGTCTTGGGCAAGAGCACCAGACAGGAAAGCAGCAGCAATTTGGAGACGCATGATGATGATGATAGGGTGGTGGTGATGACTTATATGAGGAGCAGATTCGACACAACAATAAGACGAGCCTTCAAAGATTTATGGATGCATGCATGTCTTGAGTTTTTGAACGTGTTGGTTTATTTCAAAAGAAGCAAAACCCGCAGATGGATCTTTGTGTCACAACGCCATTGGTGAGAAGTGAGAACGTGCCAAACGGTATGTACGCCGGAAAATCCAAGAAGAACGATTCCGTAGAATGCTTTGGACCTCGATTTCGACTTTCGACCGAACCTGTCAAGGAAAAGAAGCCTAAAACAACATCAATCAAAAGCTACTTTGCGATCAAAGCAAGGGCGAAATGTTTATGCATTTGAAATGCAATCTAATCAAATGCAGAGCATTGCAGCAACAATAGGCGCAGAGTAAGTAGTAGTATAGAAGATAGACAAACTTAAGACAAGATGAAAAATGAAGTACTGTATTTCCTTGCCAAAATGGCAGTAGCATTAGCGGTAGTTGATGCATTCATCCCTCGCGCAGAACATTACATGAAGGAAAAGCATTCATACAAAGAGGAGAAAGGACCGAAAGAAACTCAGCATCAGCAGCATCAGTACACAAACCGGTTGAATACTGATCTACCTGACAAAGACAAGATGCATCTGCATCCTCCTCATTACAACCATCTTCCTGATCCTGGTTTTCAACAATATCATCCTCACACAAACACATCAACAGATCAGCACGTGAGCGAAGATAAAACAAATGCACTCCGTAAAGCAGGACAGTCCCAGGAGCCACTTCTTCATGAACAAGAACAAGAGAAAAAGGAGACAAAGACTGACACTTGTATTACACTCCTTCCCCATCCCAGTATAGAGAGTAACGCATTGAAGAAACCAAAAAACCATCAGTTTGAATTCTTTCGCCATCCATGAGAGTGAAAGAGTTGTGTAGGTGTGGATGATTGCAATAAAAAGCGCTTTGAGACAAGTGATTACCTAATATGTAAACATCCCAACAGTTGTTATCAACCATCAAATGTGATCTTAATTTCCATTCCTTGCTCTCATCTCTCTCTTGTATTGTGAAGGATCACTGAAATCACCATCTTTGCCGCTCCAAATGCCTAATTTCATCTGCTTTGCCATTTCAATATTCTTCTCAAGCACCTCTTTATGTCCATCATACTCTCTACCGCCGCCAGTGTAAAGAGACGCAAGACCCTTTTCTGCCAAACTTACTGATAAGTCTAGATTATTCGGTGTGATCACCTCTCCAATAACACGATCATATTGATCTTTCCGTAATAATTTCACACGCACAACTTTATCCAAGACCTGATTAGATGTGTATTCTGTAGCCTCCTTAGCAAATGGCTGGCCAGGGTTGCCACGCTTAGCTGTCTCAGGTGCATCGATAGCATACAAACGAACGCTCATTGAGCAGTCTGCGATAGGCTTTTTACAATCCCTTCCTTCAGTAGGGATTGGAGCATGACGCACTCTGATGGTGTCTCCGTCAATTACTTTGATGACTCGACCACGTATGACTTTTTGCTCTTTGTACCATGATGAAGGAATGTCGTTGGCTGTATTATATTGTTGAAATGAAATCGGTAACACGTCCGCCGTAGTCGTTGTAGATAAAGATATGATAGTTGAGGAGGAGGGAACAGTGCTCATCATCTCAGATGGCGGAAGCGACGGATCTGGCAGCACCACATCATTGCTATTGAATAATATCGACGCCGCCAAGGAGAATGAGACGAAGCCCTTTTGTAATAGGACCGGCAAGAGCATTGCGATGATAGTTCTGTGTTCTCCTCCCCCGTTAGGGTCGTTAGTTGTGGCAAGCAACACGATGTTATGTTCCAAGAGCGAGGAGACAAGAGACAGGCAGATGCAAGATGCAAACACACAATTTGCAAATCGTTGTGACGTGAGTGGTGTGCGGTTTCAACTTTCTCGTTTTCAACACAAAGAGGTTAATGTCTTCTTTCTCTTCACTCTTGAATGAATTCTAGGCCAAGCACAAGTGAAATTAAGTTCTGCTTAGAGAAGAAGAATACTGCCCTGCTCATGCCTGCGGATGTCCTGTCACCAATCGTCCTGTCCAGACGTCGAAGCTAAGGGAGATGGCCTCACGCCTGCCTCGAGGAACAAACCTACAGATAGTCTGCGGTCACTATTTCATCTATTCTCATATGAGGTACTTGATACGAAATTTTTTAAGAATGTTATGAGGTTCTTGTAGAAGTATGTATCGGCATTTATTCGTCTTACAAAAACACGTATCTCATGAAGACAGCGACAGCTTCTCCACATTCACGGTGGACAAGGAACGTAATAACACTCCTTATCACCACCACAAGTAAACCTGTTACATTCTTCTTGGCAAGTCAATGCCTCCGTTCGATCTATTCCACATTGATATTTGTTAACCATTGGCCCAGAATATTTTGTGGATGTGGTGGTTGTGATTGGTCGCGTGGCTCCACACTCGACATGCCAGCAGAATTCACCATTTGGACAATCCGAATGACCGTTTGGGCATCCTATTCCACAGTTTTCCGCTGCATCGTAGTAGTCTGATCCACAAGCTCGAACTCTCTTTTTGGTAGGAGGAGTAGTAGTACTGATGAGAGAATCACCAGCCTCGTCAGAAACTGCCTCCACCTTGGAAGCTATTGTATCACCCTTCGCCCTCTTCTCTGGCTTTCGATGAGGAAGTGGTTTAGGTTCCTCCTTTACCCATATCGCTGCATACGACTCCTTCTTTTCTCCAGACAAAGCATAATTCTTTGGCTTGACACAATCTCGAACTACATAGCAAAGCATTCCCTCTTCAGGACATGTACCCGTCTCACAACTAATGTCATTCCAACCAGGATCACTACACCGTTCTCTTGCATCACCGTATGCAAAGCCGCAGGTATATCGAACGGTAGTCTTGGATTCGTCCAGCTCACCGTCTACAGTATCCGTCAATGTCGTTTTACCATTGATACCACCAGTAGTACTAGAGTAGCTACTAGTCACCTCTCTCCACTGAAACAACTTTTCAAAATCCACCCCACCGCAATCTACATTGACATTTAACATTTTGAAATTCACCGCATCCAATAACGGCGTAGATCTAACCAATAACATATCTGCACCAAGTTCTTGTATAATGACACCATTCAATTGATTCATCATGGCATATTCCGTCTTGTAGCATAACGACTTGGGATCATCATACGATACAATCCCTCCCTTATTGAATGCCAGTGGCGTCAAAGTCTCCTCGTCAAAATACAATGGCATGGCAGGAAGAAGATCATATATATTGTGATATCTCGGTGAACCCTTATCTTCGTTCCAAGTAGCTGTATCACTACATACACCCAACCAATCACTCGTACATGCATCACCAATTTCCACCGCATCTTTGTAACTATGTCCATAAAAGGGTAATCCGAGATTGAGTTTGGAACGAGAGGCTCCATTCTTGATATATTGTAGTACACATCCATTCACAGATGCATAGTCCACCTCATCTGTATCAGTGTACAACGGAGCATTAAACCCAGCAGTCTTGGCCTTAGTTCCGTGAAAATCCATCGTGTCCAAATTCAATTCCGTCAAGATACTATCAAAATTCGGTATCTCTCTCCCAATGACATCCCCATAATTCACACCATCTTCATCATTTGTATTACAAGGCATACTAGCCGTAAGTCCATAGGAATTACCATGCAAACTTTCCAAGTCATCTAATCGTTTGCGCACTGTTTGGAGGAGTAATCCATAATCAGTCATTTCTTTTTCTGTTTGGGGATATTTGTATTGGATGTCAATGCCGTCGAATTTGTAGTTGGTGATTAGCCATGCACATTGTGCAGCGAACTGAGAGAGTAGTGATAAAAAGTGAGTGTGTTTGCTTTCAGTTGTAGAAAAACGATGACAAATAATGATATGTGTGCACATGATATGTACAATCTACTCTACACAAACCAAACCAAGGCAAATGCAACTCACCTCGAGCCTCCCACCATCCGTCGAAGCAACCACCCTAAAAACCTCCGCCTCCTTCCTCCTATCCTCCTCCGTCTTGACACTATAATCCCCAGCATTCCCAACACTCGCAAACACCTGCACCCCATTCATATGACACAATCCAATCAACCCCTGTTCATAAAAGTGATGAGCGCATTGTCCCAATCCCAATTCTGGACTGCTCTTGTGACAATACGTAATGTCTTTCTTACTAGCATCGGGATTCCAATCGTATGGTCCGTAGAGAACATGTGGATCAATGTTGGAATTTGAGGAGTAGATTTTACCATAGTTGTTGATGTTGAAGGAGGAGTAGTTGATTCGTGTGAATTTGGAATAGTCGAGATTTGGGGGGTGTAGGAGGTTGGAGCGGGTGTGGTACAGGTGGGGGCCGTAGGTGGCGATTATGGAGGATGGTTCTTGTTCTGTTGTAGCGGTGGTGGTTTTGGAGAGAGTCGAAGTGACAGCGGCGGCGAAGAGGGCGTATGTGAATGATGTGTCTGGAAGCCTACATCGCCGCCGACGCCGCTGCCGTTTTGTAGTATCCTTCTTCTTCATCGTCTGCTGGCAATGTTGGTTCAGATTAGAGGTGCACTGAGCAGGCGTAGCAAGCTCTTTATGATGAGAGCGAGGTCATCATCGTTTGTTTTGCGCTGCAGGCTGCAGCGAGGTCCAGAGTGGGGCAGTTCAGGGCTGAATTAATAGATGAAATTTTGTCGCACACATTGTCGTATCGGTAATTGAATTAGTCCCAAAGAGTTTGCAGTCCTTCCTCCGTCCGTCCTTTAGCCAGCTGCTTTGATTCGTCGCCTCCGCACAAACCAACCCAAAATATCATTGCATTGCCATCATCATAATATCTTTTCGGAGTACTATCAATCTCATCTTATCAATAACTACAACCACAACCAACCATGTTTAGAATATTAGCAACAAGAGCCGTGCGATGCACCACCACCCCACACTTTGCCACCTCACACAAATCCGCCCTAGCCGCATCCTCCCTTACTCGATTCTTCTCTGACGAAGTCTCCGAAAAGGTCAAGGGAACAGTCAAATGGTTCGATGCTACCAAGGGATTCGGATTTTTGGTACCGGATGATGGGAGTGCGGATATTTTTGTGCATCATTCTGCTATACATGCGGAGGGATTTCGTTCTCTTGGGGTGAGTTTTTTGATTTGATTTATATAATTTGATGTGTTTGTCTTGATGTGTGACTGCGCAGGAATAGAACAAAGGGGGAGGGGAAGCTACTGATTAATGCACTTATGGAATTACCGTCTGATGTTGTGTTCCTATTTGGAATGCTTCCGATTGAAGACAATTCTGCGGCTTGAATGAAGCTTATATGTTCTACATATATACCCTCTTGTCTTTGTCTTGATGCGTGTCTGCTTAGAGCGAGACGAAATGAAAGCTATTGATTAATGCACTTATGGAATTACCGTCTGATGCTGTGTTCATATTTTGAATGCAGTAGATTGAAGACAATTCTGCGGCTTGAATGAAGCTTTCTTGTTGTTTTGATTTTCTCTTGAAAAAAATTGTCATCCTCATCTAACATATCTATCTTTTTATTATCAACCTTAGGATGGAGAAGCAGTTGAATTCGAAGTAATCACAGAGCCCAATGGCAGGTCTAAAGCTTTCAATGTTACTGGACCTGATGGATCTTATGTGCAGGGAGCACCCAAGAGGTTTAACAATGACTTTGGCCATGATGACCGTGGATATTAAATTAGATGTTTGAATTGAATCGACTTGATTGTTTGCATAATGGGATAACGATAGGAAATATAAATAGAAGGGGGGATACCAACTGCTGCTTGTGGAGAGAAAGATTACAACTCAAATCGTAAACTTGGCTTGCTTCTTTTGGGGGGGAATGAAATTGAAGAAGCAGAAATAAATTAATGAGCCGAAGTAATCTAATTGCTATCGTCTCTTTATCTACACATAATTCTAAAAGTCCCACTACTCCCAATCACAAAACATTAAAAAGAAAGATAGTGTGTATCAAGGTTACACACGTTTCACATGTTGTCGGCTGACCTTTTAACTCTTGTTAATCATTCCCCAAGTTTAAAGCCCACAATCCATGCTTGTCTCTTTTACAAAATCCCTCTCCTTACCCCATCAAACAGCTTAACGCCTAGAATGCTTATTGCTTCCTGCCCTCCAAGGAGCATTAAACGAAAACACCGGAACAAACTTGTGAATCTCCTCCTTCTGCTGCTGCAAAATACACTCACTAATCCACACCAAATTACGAATCTCCTGCTCCTTCAGCTTGACATAGGCATAGAATGACGCATAGTGCATCTGTCCCTCGAATGCCAACTCGAGCATTTGGACATCACGTTCATAGAATGCATCATCAATGGATTTACCATCGGATCCAGCCGCATGGACATTCCAAATGGAGGAGTACATGGGGAATAGTTCCAGGACACGTCCAAGTTCATCCTCATCACCGACATCGCCAAGCATGGAGGTACCAGCGGGGTACAAATGTCCCACGGCAGGATAAAGACGCTTCCTATCCGAAGCTCTCATGGCCGGTTCATTCAAGGGGGTACCAAACGAGTTCAATGTAATATTAATCGCATTGGTATCGGCACGGACCTTGAGAAGATCCCCCATAATCACGGCAGTTTCCCCACCCAAGGAGTCGACAAACTTGGCAAAATCCTCAATCCAATACTTAATCAAAGACGATTTGATAATTTCAATCTCCACCTCTTCCAAGACATTGGAAACCTCACTCCTATCACTCGACTCTTGCAGAAATTGGGCAAAGTACGGTCCCACAGGGGTATCCACCAACACGGTCTGATACAAATCTTGATATCCACGGGGAGTACTCTCAAAGGTAGGAATGGACCTCATGGTACTCTCCTTGAACATGCCAAGGGGGTGACATTGGGCAATGAGTTCGTTAATGTCACGGCCGGAGAGAGTGCCTTTGAGGAGGAGCATGACGTTTTCGATCATGTATTCGTAGGTGATGAAGTCGAGGAAGGTGGAGAGGGGTTCGATTGCTTGGGTGCGGAGGTATTTGAATTCGGTGACCAACTGTGTAGGGGAGGGGGGTGATGATGGAGTGAGTGGATGAGTATTTTTGATAAGAAAAGTAGATATGTTGTGTTGTGAAATAACGGCCGGCAATGACGGGTAGGCACTATCAAAGTGGCTGCAGCAGCGCGATTCCAATCAATTATTTGTTGCCTGTATCAATCTTTCCTGAGGAAGAGGGGGAGCCTCAGCATGAAAGAGTCTTGTCAACGTATTCAACAATAATGATGAAAACAATGACTTCATCTTTTTTTTGCCTCAATGTTCTTCATTCTGTTTCTGTCTTCTTATGGCTGGAAATCAGCCCCCCGCATCCTCTCGCCGCTGATAGAGTTGATGAAATATATTATATCATTACTGATACGCTGCCATTGTACCTCTCCCCACAATTATCATTGCTTCGCCTTAAAAATAAAGGCGTTAAGTCATTTATCCTCCCTCTTTTTTCACACAAATAACAATCTCTCAATCTATTTCAACTCACCTTCTCCACAGCAGCCTTCTGCAACCCCGTAGGAATCAGCGTCCCCATATCCGCAAGTGCATCCATATAATCCGTCTCACTCAAATTCAACCTAACATCATCCAGAGTCTCACACTGCGTCAAGTGATGATAATCGGCATCGGCTAGGAAAGAGGATCGCATGCCTCGGACGAGTGCTTCGGGGAAGCCGTGGAGGATGTTGAATGTGGCTAGATTGCCTGGACCGGATTTTGGTGCGGGGGTTGCCATGGTTGTATCTGTTTGTTTGGATAGAGTGGAGTATTGGACGCTACTATTGTTTACAAGGGCATTGCTCTTGTATGGTAAAAACCAACGGACCTACGAGAGCTCCTTTATTGATAGTTTCAGTTAGTTTGGGGGCTAATTTAGGAATCCTAATACGCGCGAGATTTTCCGTCCACACAAAGCAGCAACAGCAAGAGGCCGTGCATGCATAAGCAATCTATAAGCAATACATCGCTCTCTAATAGTAATAAAGAGCAAGAGCCATTGAAGTGATTTAATAGATATAACAATCGGTGGAAATAGGGGGGAATAGAGTGTTGTTGGTTTAGCCGAGTTTCGACGTGTCGTCCCCCACAGTCCCAGATACACGCAGAGCACACACATCTCGTGTTCAAGTGGTGGGAGTGGTCGCCGTCGTCCATAGAAGCTCAACGAAGCAGCTACATCAATATAAATAGAGCGAGAGGACCTCTTATATACCAATCAATAGATATAATATGGTATCCGAAGCCCTCTCCTCTCCCGCCACCGACGGAGGACCCGGCATAGTCAACATCCTAATGGACCTAGGACCAGCCTGTACATCCAACGCGGGGACATTTCGTGATGCACTTCGATTAATTACTCAAAAGTTGCCTGGTGGTGGAAAATCATCATCCAATTCCAACTCCTCATCAGGAGCCATTCCATTAAAGGAGGGGGGTATAGCTCGTCTCATCCACTTTTTCGCAGCGGTTGGTGCTCGTACCAAAGATGGATCTTCCAACCACCACAACCACAATAGTGATGCCTCACTATCCTCCGCCTTTGTAGGAGTACTAATGAACGACACCACCGATTGGAACAAGGCAGATAAAACTTCCCCCTCCGATTGGAATCTCGATGTGGTCTCTCAAGTCCTAACCGACTTTTCACTCAGTCTCCATTGGCCACTTGTGGCACGATCCTTTGACTTTCCAGAATTTAAAGTGAGGGATACACGTCATTTGGAACTGTTGTTGGCATTGTATAGTAAGGCGAGTAGTGGGGGGAAATTTTCATTGCCGCTGGAACCGATTGCGGGGGTGGGGGATTGGAGGAATAAGGAGGGGCAGTTGACGTTGTTGAGAGCGTTGTTGATTGTGACGCCGAGTGTGTATAAGTTTCCTTTGGAGGAGGGGGAGGAGAGGAAGGATGCTGCGGCTGCCTTGGTGGATGTCAATTCCTCTACAGGAGCAGCGTCTCCGTCATTGTTGTCATCGTCTTGTCCTAATCCGGGGGGATTTGCCTGTTCCAAGGTATTGCAACGATTATTATCCCTGAGTGATGAACCCAAACTCCATCAGAGTGCACGTGAGGTACTAGGGATGGGATTGCAATCCTGCCCTGAAATTATTCTATGTGCACTCGTCCGTCTCCAATTGTCCAACGCTGCCGCCATGAATGTTGCCGACACACCTCCCCAACAACTAGCCTCCATCCGTGCACGTGCCCAAGCGGGGATGCCCCTCAAGGGGGAATTAATGAGAGAATTAATTCCATTGTTCTTTAGTCCGAATCCCAAGTGGGTGGTGAAGAATCCTACGGGGGCGATTCGTCGATTGTGGGAGATTTCGCCCAATACGGTTGTGGCGGCGTGTGTGGAGGCGTTTAAGGTGTTGCCCACCGCCGAGGAACGGGCGGAGGTTGTGGCGTTTCAGTGTAATTTGTTGAGGAAGTCATTGCCGAATGCGGATAATGGGGCCTTGCAGCAGGTTGTGAGTGGAAGTAAGGATGCCGATTTTGCGTATACCCTGGCTTGTTATATGGCGGATAATGGTTTGTTGGATTTTACAAATTGGTTATCGGAACGCACGAATAATGTTGGCAAGGCTGCTGTGGCATTACAGACGATTGTCTTTTTGACCAGGACATATAATAAGGCCAAGTTGCGAAGTACCGCCCAGGGGGATGGTGATTCGGTCAAGTTGGTGTTGAGTTGGGAAAATCTTGCGTCGATGCTTCGAATGCTTACCATGGTGGATAATGAGACGATGAGTCAAGTCATTCCCAATACGGACACCACCCTTGGAAGTCAGGGGAAGATTATTTTGGAACGTTGTTTGCAAATGTATCCCAACATTGCCACCCTTACCAATTCTTCAAGCTCCAACAACGCCAACAGTCCCCCGAATCAACCCGATGAAATTGAAGAGGCTGCCAATGCCTACTTTCAAAAAATATATGCCTCCGAGGAAAGTGCACGTGAAGTAGTAGAAATGTTGAAACGATTCAAGACCTCTGGAAGCTCTCGGGAGAATGATATCTTCGCATGCATGATTCACAATCTCTTTGATGAATATAGATTCTTCTCCAAATATCCCGAGAAGGAACTTCGTATTACGGGTATTTTATTTGGACTGCTTATCAAGGAACAGCTTGTGAGCAGTATTACATTGGGAATTGCCTTACGGTATGTCCTCGAGGCGTTGCGTAAGCCTCCGAATCAAAGTCCGCAGAGTGGAAAGATGTTTCGATTTGGTATGTTTGCCCTAGAGCAATTTAAGGAACGGTTGCATGAATGGCCTCAGTACTGTTCTCATATTGTGCAGATTGGTCATCTCAGAGAAGGATATGCCGCCTTGGTTGGTGAAATTGAAACGGCCATGGATGATAATCAGAGTGCAGGATCTGTCTCTACAGCACCTACGGCTCCCACTGGTGCGTCTGGTATTACAGAGAGTAGTGTGGGTAGTGTCCTCGGGGGAGAAATCTCCGTCCCCAGCAGCAGTATGGGTGGATTTGTGAGTAGCACTACAGGAAGTGTTGGCTCTGCCCCCCTTGGAGGGTTGGGGAAGATTGAACTCCCTCCACCCAAGCCAAAGAAGGCCGTATTTGGACCTGGGTTAGGACGAGCCGTGAATGCCCCCGCCGAGCAGAATGAGACTCAGAATGAAGCACCTCCAGACCAGATTTTGGATAGAGTTCAATTCCTCATCAATAATCTCTCCATCTCGAATTGTGCTGAAAAAGCAAATGACTTGAGAGATATCTTAGAGCGTCGATACTTCCCATGGCTTGGAAATTACCTCGTCGTGAAGCGAATTAGCACACAGCCCAATTTCCACACCATGTATCTCTGCTTCATTGATAGCCTTGGAGAGTATGGAAAAGGGTTGGTCGATGCCATCATTGCAAGTGTTTACGTGAATGTAGGAAAACTTCTCCGCTCACAAAAGATCACCACATCTACTTCGGAAAGAAGTCTGTTGAAAAATCTAGGAAGCTGGCTTGGGCAGATCACACTTGCTCGCAACCGTCCCATTTTGCAGATTATGTTGGACTGTAAGGAATTGCTCTTTCAGGGATATGAAACAGGAATGCTTATTGCGGTTACTCCGTTTGTTGCCAAGATTCTCGAGGGAGCGAAGAATTCAAATGTTTTCCGTCCTCCTAACCCTTGGCTTATGGGCCTCATGGGAGTGTTCCGTGCTCTGTACAACGTGGATGACTTGAAAATGAACATCAAGTTTGAGGTGGAAGTGCTTTGCAAGAACTTGAATCTTAAGTTGGAGGATATTTCCTTGCGCAATGTTGATCTCTCCAAGAGGGTCCCTCCCGTGAAGGAGAAGAATCCCGATTTCAACCTCAAGAGCCAATCTGCTGCTGCTCCAGCCGCCGCTCTGTCTCCTGATAAAACTTCCAGTGGTGCTTCTACGGGCGGTGACTCTGCCAAGTCTGACGATGAACCGCAGCAGACTGTTATTCCCAACTTGGCTGCGTATGTTCAGGTCAATCCTAACCTCACCCAACTCTTCGAGCAAGTCCAAGGTGGACCGCTTTCCACCCATATTACTCTCGATTTGTTGAAGCGCTCTGTTCCCATTGCCGTCGATAATGCTATTCGTGAAATTATTCAACCCGTCGTAGAGAGGAGTGTGTCGATCGCTTGTATTACGTCCAAGGCAATCGTGACGAAAGATTTTGCCATGGAAGGAGACGAAAACAAAATGCAGAAAGCTGCCCAGTTGATGGTAGCAAACTTGGCTGGAAGCCTTGCTCTTGTCACTTGCCGGGAGCCTTTGCACTCAAGCATTTCAACGCATCTTCGTCAGATACTTTCAAGTGCCATCAATGATGCCACTGGAAATTCCTCCACTTCTACACAGCTTGGTGAATTGGAGAAGAATGCCCTTGATCAGTGTTGTGCTATTTGTTCCACTGACAACCTCGAGCTCGGATGTCGATTGATCGAAAAGGCAGCTACGGAGAAGGCCGTGAGGAAATTGAATGACACCATTGCTCCCGCTCTTACACTCCGCAAGGATACCCGTGAGAAAAAGGGTCAGCTGTATTATGACATGTCCATCTTTGGCAGCGAAAATCAGAGGTATCCACGGGAATTACCAGACATGCTCAGGCCCAAACCAGGTGGGTTGCGCCCAGAGCAGCTTCTTGTGTACGAAGCCTTCCAAAGGATTCCACGTCAACCTCAACCTACCCAATCAAGTTCTGAAAGTCAGTCGGGACAGAGTACTGGAGATGCCAGCAACAATTCATCCGGTCAACTCAACATGAACGCCATCTCAGCTATTGCGCTCAAGTTGGATAAGACTGTTGAGACTCTGCTCAATACAGCCGGTCCTCGTGCACAAGAAATCAGTCTTGCAATGATTCCACCTGAGCATGAAATCAAACAACTCATTGCGGCCATCCCACGTGTTGTTGCCTCTGTTGGTGATCCTTCGTCATTGAGCTCGTCTGACACTGATTCTATTTTGAGTTTCTCCCAAGGCATCTTGAAGCGAATCTACGAGGTGGACTTGTCTCAACGTCTTCGATTGGAAGCCTTGATTGCACTTCTTGAAATGCTGAACAAAATCTGCCCTCAACTCGGAAGGAACATTGGAACTTGGACCAAATATGCACCCACCAAGACTGATGCTGAGCGCAAGCTCCATCGGGCTGTGCTCCTACTCCTCGTTCGCAGTGACCTCATCCAGATTGGTGATCTCGATGCACACCTTGCTAAGAGTGCTGACGAGGGTCGTGATCAGGTTTGGCTAGAGTTTTTAATCCTCTTCGTGCGTGCGGCGACACTTGAGAACATTGTCCCTCCCGCGAAGATGCCCAATATGATCAATATTGTTCAACTTATTGCCGAGGATAGGGCACCGACTAGTCAGCAGATCAACCCAGCTTTCCGCAAGGCAGCCGCTCGCCTTCTCGAAGAACTTCGCAACAGCCTCAGTTCCGGTGGCGATGCACGTGGAAGGCAGGCATCACCTGTACGTGCTAGACCTTCTTATGAAGAGAGCAGCAGCATGTCTCCCACATCGGTGAAACAGCTCACTGATGCCTCGTTGGTGATTGCCAAGTCTTCCCTAAGTCTTGCCAGTAATGACCCTCCCAATGCAAAGCAAAATGTGACGGACATTCTTGTGAACTGGCTACGTGTACAAAATGAGGCTGCCGGTAATGACAAGATCCTTGCCCAATTCCTCCAACTCTTGCAGCAGAAGTTTGGTGTTGGTTCTAGCGATGACGAAACTGAGCGTTTCTTACGTCTCACAACAGAGGTTGTTGTTGAATCATGTGTAAAGAGTGCTGATGCTACCAAGGGTCTCAGGTATGATGCAATTGACGGATACTCCAAGTTGTTGTCCTACCTTGTCATTCACATGAACGGTGGAGGCACATCTGAGCAGGTGACTCAGCAGAGACTTGGCATGTTGAACAAGGTGTTGGGATGCATTACTCGTTCCTTGGTAACAAGCCATGAGAAGGCCCAACAAACCAACGCTCCGTGGGATCAGAGGCCTTGGTTCCGTTTGCTTCTTGACTTGGTGTGTGAGTTGAACACACCCAATCAACTGTTAGACTCAATGAAGTCTAGCATCGTCAATGTTTTTGGAAGCGCCTTCCATGTCATCCAGCCCCTTGTGGTTCCAGGCTTCGCATTTGCCTGGTTAGAGCTCATCTCCCACAGGATGCTTTTGTCCAACCTCCTCCTCGCCAAGGATCAAAAAGGTTGGGGTGTCATGCATCAGCTATTGATCGACCTATTCCTCTTTATGGAACCCCACCTACGCAAGTTGGAACTCACCGATGCCCTGAAGAAGTACTACGATGGCACTCTTCGTGTCATCTTGATGCTTGTGCATGACTTCCCTACATTCCTCGCGGCGTACCACCTGTCCTTCTGCAACGTGATCCCAGAGAATTGCGTCCAGTTGAGGAACATCATTCTATCGGCAACTCCCAAGGGCGTTCCTTTCCATGATCCCATCAATCGCAACTTCAAGATCGACCAACTCCCAGAGATTTCACAAAGTCCTCTCATCCTCTCCAACGTGGTTGGGCCTTTGATGTCATTCAAGAATGAACTCGATAACTACCTTCGAGGACAACAGTCTCCAGAATTTTTGAACATCTTGCTCAGTCAACTTCGCAAAGAAGACAACTCGAAGGAATTGGATGCTCCGAAGGTCAACTCTGTTGTTCTTTACGTGGGAATGCAAGGTCTCGCACGTCTTCAGAATGATCAAATCTCGAGCAATCTTAGCCGTACGCCTGAGATGGAGTTGTTCCAAAAGTTGATGGAGCTTGATGACCGTGGTAGGTACATTATCCTAAACGCATTTGCCAACCAGCTTCGCTACCCATCCAGCCACACGCACTACTTCTCGTGTGTCATGCTCTTCCTCTTCAATGAGTCGAAGGACGAGGGTGTCAAGGAGCAGATCACACGTGTGTTGTTGGAGCGTCTCATCACTCAGCGTCCTCATCCTTGGGGATTGCTAATCACCTTCATCGAGTTGATTAAGAACACCAAATATCAATTTTGGAATCATTCTTTCACTCGTTGTGCTACCGAGATTGAAAAGGTGTTTGAGAATGTGGCGAGATCCTGCATGTTGCCTGGGGCTGTGGCAGCAACTGGGGGAGGGGATTAGGAAATCATATACATAATGGGGAAAGGGGGATTCAAATAAATAAAGGTTTGATACATGCTGAAAATATTGAGGGTTGATGGTGTGGTGTTTGTGTGGCAAAGGGGGAAAGCTATAATCGTTTACTGTATTAAGCCTGTAACTTTGTAGATAATTTTAGTAGAAAAGAAATTCATTAAACAAATACATGTCTGCAATCTTGCATCATCGAAGGGGTTCAAGTTCAGTCATCGTGGCATTAGAAGAATGAGTAGAAACAACCACTCTTACTCGATGTCAACAATCCTTGCAACGTATCTCAATTGGAGTCACCTTTCCGCTAATTCAAGATCAAGTTATTCAATCATCATCGTATTATCATTATAGCCCTTGAAGAATGTGTACAAGCAATCAATCATCACGCACTCAATCATATCAACTTGAGCTCCTCCAAAAAACTCGTACTATTGTGCACAGTACTTCCACCCAATATGACACGGACCCTTCCAGCATTCGCCTCATTAAATTCACTAACCTTGGTAGCTTCCTCATACGTCATTCCACCCACCATAAAAATCAGAATTTCCTGCGGTAACGGCAAGTTGTCCACGCCTATACCCGATCCCAACTTGCTTACCATTGGATAATCCTCTCCTCGTAGCTTTCCCTTCACAGCCGATTCAATTGTATCCATCAACAATGGTGAATGTTGCGAGTACACATTACTCACACCCTGCACACTGGTCATGAAACTCTTTGTCATTTTACTCAACGAACTTTGATTCGTTCCGTACAACCCCGGCCCTCGCACCTTGGCCCCGGCATACTTTAACACAGCATCAATCAAGGCAATATTGTTGGGTGGGACACCCCCTCGTCTCATTGCCTCTTTTACGGCCGGTATAGCATTTTGCATCGCAGTCTCGTACCGTAATGCATACAACATTCCCAATCGCAACTTGTCAGGAATTTTAATGGACGAACTGTCCAATTTGGACATCAACTCCTTCAAATGACCCCCCTGATCATCCGAACATGCCAAATCTTGTTCAAATGCCGAAACATCCATTAAACTACACACTTCCACCAACCGTGCCAATTCACCCATAATCGCCACATGTTTCGACACCGTATGCGATTCACTACGTAACTCGGGATACTTCTCCATAAACGACTGCATATCCTCAATACTCTTCAAATTGGACACC
This sequence comes from Skeletonema marinoi, assembly GCA_030544225.1. NCBI lineage: Eukaryota > Bacillariophyta > Thalassiosirophyceae > Thalassiosirales > Thalassiosiraceae > Skeletonema > Skeletonema marinoi. The sequence goes on along the minus strand of CM060505.1, from coordinate 1,058,844 downwards.
TGATGCTGCTGTGACCTAGCCTGATAATCCTGTAGTAACTTTTGTATCGCCTCACCTAACTCACCAAAGTTGGAATTGCGATGAGATTGAAAAAAGGCATCGTGGCCAGGAGCAGAAGATAGTACGACTTCTTCCAAATCTTTGGATACGTTGGGTACACCTCGTAATATGACACGGTTGTTATTGAGTCCAAGTAGTTCGTGTACCATGGCCTGATAGGTCCATTGACTTAATAATGGTGTGACAGGATCATCCATCCGATCAACTACCAATAATAACAAATTGTTGTTCGTTCCACCACCACCAGTCCCTCTACGAAAATGGAATATATCATCCGATTTAATATTCGCACTAATATCTTGCGCAAGTTGCTTGGCCAATCGTGAACTTTTCTGATATCGTATTGTCCCCGGCTGTCGTTTATTCGCCAACAACATGGATTGCAACCCCAGTATATTTCGTTTGTACAACGCACTCGTCATTTGGAGTGTATTCCGACAATTCAAACTCACCAAATCGGGATTGATTGGTAAAAAGTCGGCATAGAATTCTTGTACTTGTTTGACACGATCTTGTGGATCATTTTCGCAGAGTAGTTGGAAGAGGTTGGGGGGTAATATTCCTGAGAAGTAAATGTGATATTCCGAGAAGCGTGGGCGGGAGAGTTCACGGACGAGTAGGCCGATGTTGTTGTCGGTGGGGCGGAGGAAGACTACGGCTTTCATGTGGCCGACGTGTGCTTCTTCTTGGAGGGCGAGGGAGTGGATTCCGCCGCCGTTGTTGCTGCTGTCGCCTCCATTTTCGTTATTGATTGAATTGTTATTATTTGAATGCTCTTTTAAATTAGGATTGCATCGTGGATCATCGAGGCGACTGACAAGGTAGACTTCACGAGATAAGATTTCCGATTGGGTGGAAACGCAGCTGAGAATTTGAGTCGTTGCCCCGTCGAGAAGGAGGACTTTCATGCCGTTGCAGCGACCATCGCCTGTGACGAGGCGGTCGACGTAGGTGCGGATGGCGCTGATGCCGTCCAGTTGATCCGAGTTCATGGTGGAGTAGTAGTAGTACTGCTCGATGATAACTTACTTATGCACATAAACGATTCATGATGTGTAGGTATGTAAGTAGGGTAAAAAACTTTTTGGATGGGAGTACTTGTTAGATGGGACATCTGTTTAAAACCGCTTTTACCGTTACGACTGTAAACGAGAAAGAGATCACTCTCACATATCTCCTCTCACATTCATGTCACCAAAATCAATCACATGAGCGAGTTCCACAACTGAAATTTTGCAACCAATGTAATTCCTATGTACAACACAATTTTTTGACATTCGAAATTTCTGTGAGTGTGACCCCCTTTCCGTTCTCATCCGAGTACGGAGCAGCTCATGTGTTCATTTTACAATCACAAGTGTAAGACAGCAATACATATTGACAGCATATCATAACATAGAGCGTTCGATAACAACGCTTTTGTAACCAAATCATATTAACAGACATCACAAGCGCAGCATCAGCAGCAGTATTCAACATCATGAGAGTTCTACCAATCATCCTGGTGGGCAGCTCCGCCCTATCTACGACCTTTGCACAATCATACGGTCCACCAAACGGTGACTGCACCCCCGGAGATCAAAACACATGTTGTGACATGACAAACGACGGCTTCGAGCACGCTCGCAGCTTCTGCATTGATCATGGATGCAATCAGAACATTTGCTCCGGGAAGCCATCTGGTAACTCTGGTTATCACGACGATGACGACGACTTGTGGGGAGGCGGTGCCACCCAATGGGGCCATGACGACGATGATGACTGGAGCCCTCCTGTCGATCCTTGGGCTGCTCCACAGACAAACTCTTGGGGTGCTCCCGTTGACGTTTGGAGTGCTCCCAAGACAAATTCATGGGGAGGCGGCACCCAGCAATGGGGTGACTGGGGTGCAGGATGGGGTAGCGATGGACATCCTACCTTCTCGCCTACGCTTTCGCCAACATTGACGCCTACAGTGTCACCTACTTGGGAGGCACCAAAGTACGACAGGGATGTACCAGCACCTTACTACCCACCGCCACCACCAGCTCCCAAGCCTTACTACCCACCGCCACCACCAGCTCCCAAGTTTGTTGAAACTTGCTGTGTCGGTACTGCTGACAGCTGTCCAATGGAGTTTCCAATGACCAAGCAGGTCCTCTTGTCAGGAACAACTCGTGTCTGTTGTGTCACACGTCGTGTCGATTTCCCTACCACTTATGGAGGAGGAAGTAGCCCTTACGGAGGAGGAAGTGGATACGGAGGAGGAAGTGGATCTTACGGAGGAGCAAGTACCCCTTACGGAGGAGGAAGTGGATATGGAGGAGGAGCAAGTCCTTACGGAGGAGGAAGTGGATCTTATGGAGGAGGAAGCGGATCTTACGGAGGAGGAGCAAGTCCTTACGGAGGAGGAAGTGCATCTTACGGTGGAGGAACTAGTTCTTACGGTCAAACTCCACGTTATGGTTCCGGAGGAGGAAGTGGATCTTACGGTGGAGGAACTAGTTCTTACGGTCAAACTCCACGTTATGGTTCCAGAGGCTATGGGACTAGGAAGTTGCAGTACGATTTCAAATCTCAAGGATACGGAGGTGGTTACAGTCAACCCTCTAATGGTGCTGGTGCTTACGGTGCTAGTGCTTACGGTGCTGGAGCTTACGGTGCTGGTGCATACGGACAAGCCCCATCTCAAGGATCTTACGGAGGATACAAGCCATCAGGAGGTGGTTACGGAGGTGGTTACGGAGGTGGTTACGGAGGTGGGTACGGAGGAGGCTACGGAGGTGGCTACGGAGGTGGCTACGGGGCTACTCTCGGATTGCAACAGTGTCCCACTCTCGCGCCTACACCTACACCATCATCAACTCCTTCCTCGGTGCCATCCCAGTCTGCTCAGCCCTCATCATCAGAACCCCCCACGGAATCCGATTCCTCATCAGAAGACTATCCACCCTACTATCCCCCAGCTTATCCTGCTACTCCATACGGAGGAGGAGCTTACGGAGGCACCAAGACTTACAATCAAGGAGGTGCATACGGAGGAATGATGCCAAACCAAGGCTACTCAGGAGGATATGGTCAACCCCAACCTTACGGAGGAGGATCAAGCTATGGTCAAACTGGATCTTCTTATGGTAACCCATACGGCAGTGGCAGTGGGTCAGGCTACGGATCATCAACAAGCTATGGACAAGCTGGATCTTCTTATGGACAGGCCTCCAAACCAAACACGTATGGCGGTGGATCAAGCTACGGGCAACCTCAAGGATACGGTGGATCAAGCTACGGGCAAACTCAAGGATACGGCGGATCAAGTCAAGGATATGGCGGATCAAGCTACGGGCAAGCTGAAGGAGGCTATGGGGGAGGAAATAGACAAAGGTATGGAGCTGGAGGGTACCGTCATTTGGAGAAGGAAACCAAGGAGAGTGCTACAGAAGACCAAGAGGAAGCCGCTGAAGCACCACGAAGTTTAGAGAGCAAAGAAGAGAAAGATGAAGCTGTTGAAAGTCCTGAGGAGTAGATGCTCAAGCTTCTTGTTGTTCGTATTTGTGTATCTGCCTAGTAATTTACGTAATTAGTTGTAGCATTCTTTTCAGCTAAGAGAAAATTATGTGTCTTTCATCTTAGCCAGCCTTTCATCGCCGAACCAGGGTTAGAAACTTATATCCATTAGAAATAATTACAACTTGCACCTGCGAATACTTCGGCTCAATAACTTTGAGCAAGTTTGTCATCCCATGATAAAAACATGTCAGTGTCGTCATTCGACATTTGCGCTGTCGTATTATCCAGCCTTGCACGATCATTAGCTTATTGCAACCTGTGCAACCATGGACAAGACTAGAACAAACCGATAATTGGATAAACTCTTTGCACTTTTCATCTTCATCGATATATCTTTTCTAGATTGCTCCGCTATCAGCCATCCCGTGCAATCCACTGGCCAGTCGCACTCTTGTCTCCCACAGTGAAGCACTCTAGCCAAATAGCAGTGCCAACAACACACACAAAGAACAGACCCATTGATCCGAGTAGATGTGAATAGGAACCTTACAGCATTATCATGATATCCTTGTTATGAACATTGATATGTAACATGGTGCTGGTGCTGACGATGTGGTTGAATGCGCGCACATATGGTCATCGTCGCCCGTCCAGAATGGACTGAATCCATCCTTCTCGAACCAGCAGACGAATAGATTGCCGAAAATCAGCATCTTGTATGAGTAACAAAATCAACACGAACTGACTATGCTGATGAACCTCCGCAGAAGCTATCTCGTCACAACTCACAACACTGATGTGGTGAGCACCGAAGTAGGAAGATCTTTCACTCTAGAATCATTTGATAGTATCAACATTATTCATTGCGTCTTCTCCTTACCACAACATGCCACAGCTCGAACTACGCGGCCAACACACGTTCCCGAAAAGACGCTCCAAAAAATTCATCGATACAAGAGCAGTACCAAGTCCTACGTAACGAAATTTTTATGGAAAATTTGTGTGAGAATCACTCAGCGAAAAAACAAAGAGACACCACCGTTCCTTCTGTGCACACAGAGCACACAGAGAACAACAACCCGTGCGAAATAGACAGACAACACAGCAGCAGCAGCAGCAGTATTCAGCATCATGAGAGCTCTACCAATCATTCTGGTGGGCAGCTCCGCCCTATCTACGACCTTTGCACAATCATACGGTCCACCAAACGGTGACTGCACCCCCGGAGATCAAAACACATGCTGTGACATGACAAACGACGGCTTCGAGCACGCACGCAGCTTCTGCGTTGACCATGGATGCAATCAGAACATTTGCTCCGGGAAGCCATCTGGTAACTCTGGTTATCACGACGATGGCGATGACTTGTGGGGAAGCGGAGGTGCCACCCAATGGGGCCATGACGACGATGATGACTGGAGCCCTCCCGTCGATCCTTGGGCTGCTCCACAGACAAATTCTTGGAGCCCTCCCGTTGACACTTGGGGTGCTCCCCAGACGAAATCATGGGGAGGTGGCTCTCAGCGATGGAGTGGCTCGGGTGCAGCATGGGGCAGCGATGGACATCCTACCTTCTCGCCTACACTCTCACCAACATTGACGCCTACATTGTCACCTGTTTGGAGTGCACCTCGGTACGACAGGCAAAAGAGTTACTACCCACCAACACCTTACTATCCGCCACCAGCAACTCTACCAGCTCCCAAGCCTTACTACCCACCGCCACCACCAGCTCCCAAGTTTGCTGAAGTTGAAACTTGTTGCACTACTGGTGCCGACGCCTGTCCAACGGAGTTCCGAACGGAGAAGCAGTCGTTCTTTTCAGGTTCAGTACGCGTATGTTGTGGTCGTTTCTATGGTGGAGTAGTTGGATATGGAGGAGGAAGCGGATCTTACGGAGGAGGAAGTGGATCTTATGGAGGAGGAAGTGGATACGGAGGAGCAAAATCTCAATACGGAGGAGGTGGATACCACAATCTGAATCAGTCCTACGGCTACGGAGGAGGAGGAAGTGAATATCAAAGTCAAACTCCACGTTATGGTTTCGGAGAGGGTGGATATCAAGCTCCGCGTTACGGTAACGGTGGCTATGGAAATAGGAAGCTGCAGTTGCAAATTTTTGCAAACGAATTGCCACCACAGTGTCCAACTCTACAACCAACTGTGTCACCCACCCGTGAACCAACACCTGTCCCCACGAGACCGCCAACACCTGTGCCCACCAGTCCACCCACTCAGCCACCAACACCTGTCCCCACCAGTCCACCCACTCAGCCACCAACACCTGTCCCCACGGCACCGCCAACACCTGCTCCAACTCAAGCACCTGTCCCCACGGCACCGCCAACACCTGCTCCAACACCTAACCCCACAAGACCGCCAACACCTGCGCCCACTTTCCCACCCACTCAGCCACCAACACCTAACCCCACGAGACCGCCAACACCTGCGCCCACTTTCCCACCCACTCAGCCACCAACACCTAACCCCACGACACCGCCAACACCTGTGCCCACCAGTCCACCCACTCAGCCACCAACACCTAACCCCACGACACCGCCAACACCTGTGCCCACCAGTCCACCCACTCAGCCACCAACACCTGTGCCCACCAGTCCACCCACTCTCCCACCAACACCTGTCCCAACACCTGTGCCAACGCCGAAGCCAACAGTGTACTATCCACCCTACTATCCCCCAGCTTATCCTGCTACTTCATACGGAGGAGGAGCTTACGGAGGCACCAAGACTTACAATCAAGGAGGTGCGTACGGAGGAATGATGCCAAACCAAGGCTACTCAGGAGGATACGGATATGGTCAGTCTCAACCTTATCGTTACGGAGGAGGATCAAGCTATGGACAAACTGGATCTTCTTATGGTAATCCATACGGCAGTGGATCAGGCTACGGATCATCAACAAGCTATGGACAAGCTGGATCTTCGTACGCCTCCCATGCAGGATCTTATGGACAGGCCTCCAAACCAATCACGTATGGCGGTGGATCAAGCTATAGGCAAGCTCAAGGATACGGTGGATCAAGCTACGGACAAGCTCAGGGATACAGTGGATCAAGATACAATGGAGGCTATGGAGGATATAAAAATAGGTATGGCGGATACCGTAGTTTGGAGGAAGAAACCGAGGAGAGTGCTACACAAGACCAAGAGGAAGCCTCTGAAACTCCACGAAGCTTGGAGACCAATGAGGAGAAAGATGAAGCTGTTGAAATTCCTGAGGAGTAGACACTCAAGCTTCTTGTTGTTCGTATTTGTGTATCTGTCTCGTAATTTAAGTTTTGTAACAGGCTAATGGCCTTAATATAAGTGATAATCATCTTCATTTGCAGAGTAGTATCATATCTGAAATGATGCTGCGCGTGCTTCTTTCCCTTGAATGCTCTCACATCATACAACGGCAGACGAACATACCTCAGGCTTTCTCCTTTCAATATCAATACATCATTATGACGAGAACAGCAACGGAAACGTCAGAGTAATGACGATTGAGAGTTTGACATCGCAGCAACAACGGTGTGACACACAGAGTTGTGAGCACTGTGAGCATCATCTGAAAAATAGATTTTTTCTCCATGGCTCAGTATTGTAGACAATCATTTTGCAGTTGATAATATAGCTGTGTTCGTTTGGCGTTATGCCATTCAGGTTTTGTTCGTGGTTGGGATAGTCATATGTACTGACCGGGTACATCGCTGCAAACAACAAAGTGTATCATGATTTGATATTTGAACACTAAATGAAAACTGCAAATAATAGTATTTCAGATTACAACGAAGCAAGATGGACATGATAATCAAACACATAGGATAGTGGATACTTTGCACAAGCTTAAACTGGCGTCCTTCAGCTTTTGTCTACATGTCTCACCGCCTCGCTCCCTTCTTTTTCGTAACAACCGGTGCAAATCCATCATCATCTATTACTGGCATGGGCTTCTCCGGAGCAGCTTCTCCAAGTTGTCTCGGTGGTGGCAACTCCTTCTTTGGCTTTGGTGGTCCACCAAACAAGTATCCTTGTGAGTATTCTAATGCAGACGTAGGACCAGTAGCTGTAGCAGCTGTGGCTTCATTTTTTGGAGTTGTTGAGGATGAATTCATGGCATCATCATTATTATCACCACCGACTTCTTGTTCCTCACTGCTATCATTCATAGCATCATCATCGTCATCATCATCATCTCCATTCTTAATGACACTCTTCACCTCACTCTTCTTCAACAGTTCCTCCGCCTGAATCGCATTCATAACAACCTGATTCGCCAACGCACAATCCCCCTTGGCACAACACTCATACATCCTCCAAATCAAATCTGCCACCTCCCTCTCCGACTCATCTTCCAGCACCACTCCAAATTCTTCTTCCATATAAGCACCTAAATTATCTTCTAGTTCGTATAATGTCATTTTGGGATTGGGAGATTGTCCGTCAAAGTAGGAGAAGATGTTGCGTCGTAGGTCTTCGGCTTTGGTGGCCGATTCGGTTCCGCCCCAGGTTTGGTCGACGGCTGTTTTGAGGGCGGACCATGTTCGGAGGGTGGCGGTGACTCCTGCTTGGAAGGATGTGTACGGATTGTTGTTGTCCTCGGCGCTCATGATATATGTATGTATTTATAATATGATGGCTTGTCAATGGCACTGCGCTCTGCTTAACAATTGAAAGACGATAGGACCACTTTTTATCTGGAGAGAGCTCTGCTGGATACTACTGCTGCCAAGGGACACGGGCGGTTGCTTGCGGCGTGCTTTTGTTCGGCGGCAGGCGGGATGGATGGCTCTCGATCACTGAAGGGTGAGGGCCTCTTTTTAATACTAATTCCCAAGTATGTAGATTTGATTGCACCTCGGAATTAGTATCTAAAACGACACGAGGCAACCTCCACCAACAAAAAGCAAGCTTTAGAAGTCGCTTCCATAAACAACCTTCAAGTAGAGCATAAGAAACATGGCGTGGGGAAGCGGAGCCTTCAATTCTTGCGATAAGCTCCTCGAGAGAGTGGAGAGAAATGATCCAACGCTGAAAGAGTTGGTGATTTTGCCAATGAAAACGTTTGGGGCGAAGGATTTAGATCGATTGAGTAATGCTATTGGTGAGTTGAATAAATGTTGATGTGTTTCCATCTGCGGTGGCGATATATCTTGTGTATTGCGCAATACTATGTATTTTGTTGCATGCTAAACCGTCTTATCTGTCCAATGCAATCAATACATGTCACCACAGAAAATGGCGTGAACACACATCTAGTCTCAATTAGCGCATCAGGTCATCAGCTACCACCCAGTTCACTCAAAGCATTCGGTAACGCTCTATCGATACAAGCTCAAAAGCAACAAATATTTGGTATCACAAGTCTTGCAATTGGTTCAAAAGACATGGGTGATGAGGGTGTAATTGCATTATGTCAAGGGTTGGCACCATCCAACGGGGCATTATTACAACATTTAGATTTGGGATGGAAGGAAATAGGAAAGGATGGGTTGTATGAGATTGGTAGAACATTTGTTCATTCTACATTTCTCACACAGTTGGATTTGTCACGGAATGATTTTGGAAATGATGGTATTGTGCAGCTGAACAAGGCAGTAGTAGAACATTACGATGATGCGGTGGCATTTCCTGCATTGGAACAATTGATATTGTCAGAGTGTAATATTGACTCTGCAGGAATGGATGTACTTGCCAAGATTCTCTTGGGTCAAGAAGATGCGAGACGATCAAAACGTATCCATCTTGCCATTGGATCGAATCCAATTGGATCTGCGGGGTGCCACTCATTGGTGCAGTTGCTTTCCTGTGCCGATCATGGGTCGATAATTTCACATTTGCAAGCAGCACAATGTTCTATTGGTGATGAAGGGGTGGAGATTCTATCGAATGGATGTCACCAACATTTGAAAATTATGGATATTTCAGACAACAATATTACAAAAGATGGTGCCAAGAAATTTGCACAGTCGTTGAGCCATTCTTGGCCTGACTTGGTGGAATTAAAAATAGCGAAGAACGAGCTTGGCAGTGATGGCGTATCAGCAATTCTTGCATCTCTCGTCACCAGGAGTGACACCGGCGAGAGCACGGATTCGGAGAAGAACTCGACGTTGAAGAATTTAGACTTATCATACACAAATTGTGGAGCGGAAGGTGCAAAGGCAGCATTAGCAAGTGGGGGACTTCATACTCTTCGTCTATTTGGCAATACAATTGGTTCTGATGGATTCGATGCAATTGCCCCGTTGTTACAAGGAGGGCATCCCAACATTGAAAATCTGGATTTAGGAGGGAATAATGCAGAGGAGGATTCTGTTGTGAGGCTGCTGGACTCTATTGCTGACAAGAAGGATGAATCTACTCACTCAAAGCTGGCTGTGCTTGAAATAGGTGGGAACAAGTTTGGAGATATGGCTATGGAGGCGTTGACAAGGTTACAGTCTGTTTGGCCAGAGCTTGATGTTGCACATGACAAGCCAGTTGGAGAGAGTGGTTGGAAAGATGAGGATCAAGATTGAGTTTGAGCATACATAACATGTGTGTACATCGCTTATTGTACTGAAAATAGGACCATGTCCTCTTCATTTATATTGGCAAATAAGTAAAGGGTGATTTTCTTATGTATCAGCGATGCATGTGCAAGAATCCAATAAGTATGAGATCATGCCAGATGTTTTTCGGCGCTGTCTATTCATACTCATCGCTCAATTAGATTTGCCCATTTTGCCTCGCCTAAACTCTGATACCAAGCCCTCATAATATCTTTCAGCAGCATCAAAAGTGTTTCCACCCGCAAGCCTCTTACAACTACAACTCATCTCAACATGTGCCATGAAACTTCATCCTCCAACAGTCGTCGCCAGGGCGTCGTCATCGCAGCCAAAGGTTTCCTCGTTGGTGCTTCAGCTGTGTCTGCTCTGTTTGTACTCGAAGACTTGGTGTCAAAGGAGGACTCGACCGCATCCTTACGTGGCGGATCTAATGTACCCTCAACTATCGATCCTACTCTACCAAGCAATTCTTCTAATGTAGAGCATGGAAATCCTCCTGAAATCAATATGCAACTACTTGCAGCATCGGATGAAACCACTCTTCTGCCAACTCAAAGCTACGTCCCATCTGCTGCTCCCTCGACGCCTATTCCAACCTACACGCCGACTGCAGCTGGAGAGATCCCTACGGATATGCCCACACAGATTGATAATGATGTCAGCTCTTCATCACTTGCCAAATTCAGGTCAAACAACGAAGTAGGTTTTCGTTTGAAGCTTTACTGGGAGAATGGTTACTACTGGCAAGAGATTACCACGGAGAAATTCTGGTGCATGGCTTGTCCATCAGGCGAAGAGTGCAATCGAAATGACAAGATGGAGCTCCGTGACTGTAAGATTAAGAGTAGCCAAGATGCTCAGTTTGTTGCAGCTTCCATTGGAAAGGGGCATCAGTTCAGGATTGCCAACACAAACTTGTGCCTCCAAAAGAGTAGAAGGGGGTCATCAATCAAGTTAAAGCCATGCAATACAAAGAACACGTGGCAACACTTTGTTGGATTCAAGCCTGATGGAAAAAAGTTTGATCTCAGGCCTTCTACTGGCAGCAAGCGTTGCCTAAGCCAACACCACCATCCAAAGCGTGGCGAAATCATCTACGCTGAAACTTGTTTCAAGGCTCATCGTGTGGATACTGGCTATTGGGTGGCGTATTGAAGTCGAAGTGTTTTGCTGGAATACTAATAGTGTTAGGATACTTGTTGGTGGATGGATTTAAATAGAACTATTCTAGATAAAAGAGTTGGATCTTACACCGAGCAGTAGTTACTTCAAACCTGCTCTATTGAAACCAATCGAGTACTTTATCCAATGCAATACCTTGAGATGCTGGGAAAAATGTGGTGTCACCAAAGGACAAAAGACACCCATCTTTGCAACCCCAATATCCAACCAAGACCACAAAAGCACGACAGAATCGAGCATCTGCCATCTGCCTGCGACATCTTCTGACATCAAAAGATAATATTGTATCATTAAATCATTATCCAGTTAGTCTGAAGCATCGACATTATAGCACACCGGTTGGCAACAGCAGTGCAATGAATAAGCACAAACAAAAACAGAGTCCAATGGTTGGCAGCTCCTTCGGCGGTGGCTATTTGCACACTACGCGTTCTCATGGCGATGCGGCTGCTTCACAGAAGTATATTCCTCCTCATAAAGCGACTCGTCTGCGACAGAAAAAGGAGGAGGTGGCTAAAGCTAATACAGGCAGTAAAAGCAAAGTTGCAACATCTATCATAAATGATACTATCGTGCATGATGATGGTGGTACTTCTGAAAAAAAGGTTAAACCACATCGCGATAGTGTAGAATCAGAATCGTCGTATAATCCTCTCTGCGCGACATCTAGTTTATTGAGTGGACAGCTGGAAGACGCTTCCGATGAAACATCTCCTTCCAGTGTGCGGCGAGGTGGTTGTGCTGATCCAAATGTTATTCTGGGCTCCATCACCGATGATATATTCATACCTCCCGAGGCTTCTATTCTTGACAAAAAGGCTCAACTACAGCCTTACGGTGGTATTGGTGGAGGATTCTTCACCTCCATGAGATGTGCCCAGGTGGAAGATGGAAACGACACTGGAAGTCGCACTTTCTTATCCGGACTGAAGTGGGAGGTAGGAGCATCATCGGAATGCGGTGTCAAAGATTCTAACGAGGACTCTTATGTAGTAATTAACAATTTGGATGACATGATCTCATCTAATGGGTTGACATCCTTTGCCGAGCAAGATGTAGGCCAAACGAAGCAACAAGGTCTCTTTGCAATTTTTGATGGACATGCTGGCAATCAAGGTGAGGCGCTAAATACTGCATGTAACACTTTGTCTGATCTGAATCTGGTCTTACCTATTCTGATTCTTAGCCGCAAGATTTTCAGCTGAAAAGTTTCCAGTGATGCTCATGGAAGAACAGAGTGCTCTAGCAAGCAGAGATTCCGCAATTCTGAGCTCCATTGAAGATATGACGCTGGAAGTGTTGAGTAATGCATTTGATAGATTAGACAGGGAATTTTGTAGTCTATGCACGAGAGATGGCAGAGAGTGGGACAGTGGTTCGACTGCGCTGGCAGCACTGGTCGTTGACGATGTTGTTACACTTGCAAATTTAGGAGATTGCCGTGGCGTTGTATGCCGGGTAGTCTCTTCTGGCATCGCTGAAACTTCCAATACTGAGTGGCAAGAATTAGATCCAAAAGACGAAGAGGACATGCTACGGGACAGGGCGAACGGGGCTTTTTCGTCTGGTGAACGATTGTATTGGAGAGAAGTCACAGAGACGCACAGTCCGTTGCTTCCAGAAGAAGAAGAACGTATTAAAGCTGCAAATGGTTGGATCATCCTTGACACAGACAGATTAGGGCATAAATCAGATCCAGCAAGGAGCATTCAGATTGCGAGGACGTGTGGCGACTTGGCTGTTAGTCGAGCGATTGGTGATAGGGACTTCAAGGCGGCGTACAACTTGCCGACGCAAACAGTTATAGAGCAACGAAAAGAGATAGCAATGTCATGGGATGGTCCTTCAGTTCATTTATCCTGAAGGTCATTCTGGACGTTTCAAAGGTGACCTCGTAAGTAGTGTTCCAGATGTCAAGTTTTTCAAGATTGGTCAGGAAGGCGTAGTAGACGAGTTCTTAATCATGGCTTGTGATGGTTTGTGGGACGTCATGGATGCTGACGATGCAGTTCGTATAGCTAAAAACTTGCTCTTTGACAAAAAGTTGAGTGCGAAAGTCGGTGCTGAACGTCTTGCCGAGCTCGCAACATGTCGTGGCTCGTCTGACAATATTACCGTTATATTGATCCGTTTTTACTGTACTGGGAGGAGATTGATGACAAGAAGTGAAACTATTGTTGCCACTAAAGTATGTACATTATTATCTCTTCATGTGTTATCAGATGGCTTCTGAACTTGTACTTGTATCTCGCTCATAGATGATTTATTTACCAAAATCAATTTACCTGTCTCGTCGTATGCCAAGGCGAGATCTCCTATAGCAAAATCTCCTCCTTCGAGTGCAGGTCGTTGTATCACTTTTACCAACTCATCATCGTCATCATTTCCCGATTGTATTTGTTGTTGGATGTAAGCCGCCTGAATCTCTCTAGAACCATATCGTATCTCACGCTGTGAATATGTCGATCAACAGCTTCTAGTGACCCATTATAGTTGGCAATGATAGCATAGAAGCATCTTTTGCACGGCTCAAGCATTGTTTGGTCGTATCGGCGTCGCTATAACGTCGTAGGTTATCTGATGAGACACCTGAGACGGCTGCCAGCTCTACTCTTTCGAACCATATCGTATCTCACGCTGTGAATATGTCGATTAACAGCTTCTAGTGACCCATTGTAGTTTGCCATGATAGTATAGATACATCTTTTGCACGGCTCAAGCATTGTTTGCTCGTATCGGCGTCGCTATAACCTCGTAGGTTACCTGATGAGGCATTTGAGACGGCCGCCAGCACTACTCTCTAGCACCTATCATAGATATCTAATCTGATTAACTTTACTTATGCGCTACTCTGGCTCCTTATCGTATCTACAGCTTCCAGTGGCCCATTCTAGTTGTCACGATATCATAGAAGGATATATCCACTGCTCAAGCGCGATGTACGTGTATTAGCGTTGCTTCAACGTCGTAGGTGACCTGACAAGGAGCAATTGGGATGGCCGCCAGCGCCACATTCATCACATAGCGATGAAATGGAAAATTTTACATGAACAATCCAGGAGGTTTAACTTTCCCATCAGACGATACACCTACACTCATCAATTCCATTTGTGCTCTCTCTTTGCTAGAGATATCTTCTCGAGCCGCCTGATAAGCGCGGAGAGATGAAGCAAGCTCCTCTTTTGTCACATACCCATCTTTATACCCAGCGGTGAGCTTCTCGGTCGATTCTTTGCTATAGCCAACAAGTGCTAGAAATTGATAGTGCTTCATTGCTACCTTGATTTGTTTCTTTTCCATAGCCAGAGAGGCAAGTTCATCATGGGCCTCCGCACTGCCCAAGGCAGCGGCCTTTGTGAGACAATCAAAAAAGTCAGAAGCGTTGTACTCTAGCCTGTGTAACTCGGAGAGGTAATAATAGGCATCACCGTTCCCCAAAGCGGCCGATTTCTGAAAGTATTCGAATGCTTTTGCATCGCCCTCGGGAGATCGTTTCCCTTTCCTGACAGTCCCCTCGAAGATAAATTCTCTATCCCCTTTTAATTTATCCAACGAATCACCCGAATATCCAGTTTTGTGCAAGCAAGCAAGCTCCAGCAAAGCCCTAGAGTCTCCTTTATTCGCACGCAATAGTAAACATCGCTCACGTATCTTATGATGTTCAATAGTGTATGGCACCATATCATCCGTACTACGGCAAAAAGGGCATCCACGTTGTTCGTCACGTTTCTCTGCAGACGCAGTCCCATTTGGACCAAAAGTTGACATAAGCAAATTGATTCGTTCCATTTGACTTAGATTTTCATAATTTGAATTTCCAAACATGTCCAAAAAGTTGCCAGGGGTTGAGCGACCAAAGCATGCCTTGCACACAACTTTTCCACAACATGCAAAGTATTTGGATCGTCGGGCACCGGGAGGCATTCGATACATGCACAGGTCACAATCTTGTGGAGAGGGTGGAGGAGTAAGATCATTATCCTCGTTTAATTCTATACTGTACAATGCAGCGTTGAATTCACGGCGTTTATTGGCAGTTGCCTCACACTCCTTCTTGTGGGCTTTACGATGAGATTTTTGGCAGGGAACTCCACAATATCGAACAGAATAGCAAGCAGTACAACGCTTCAGGCTCGATTTGTTTTCACTACTACTATTCTCCATCATCACATCAAATGGCTCCTTGCCACAACCGGCACATTTTGCTGGTGCATCACTCTCTGCATTTTTCTCTGAAGCTTTTGTTTTGTCAATCTGATACATGATATTTTATGATTGAGTTTACTGATGAGCAGCTTTGAGGATGTTGGGAGGATTGAGTCAAGGAGTATTGTAAAGCACTACTTATGCCAGCGGGCAGGGCGCTGGTCGGCGTTGGTGGAGGTGTTCGAGGTTGTCTGTTGTCTGAGGTCAGCACGATGTTCTGTTACGGCGTCTGTCGAGCTTTCGAGCGGACTTATGATGGATGAAGATGGTGGATGGTGGATGAGCCCGTATTGAGTGCCGGTAAGACTTTCTCTGTTTAACTTTATTGTTGCCATGATCATTGAGTATTGTATCACGGCTCATGCTTGTATTGGTTGTATAGGCGTCGCTATAACGTCGTAGGTGACCTTATAAGTATCATTTTGGGACGGCCGCCAGCACTACTCTTTAGCACCATATCGTATCTCACGCGGTGAATATGATATTCAACTGCTTTTATTCACCCATCATAGTTGGCCATGATAGTAATAGTACCATATAGAGGCATCTGTTTCACGGCTCAATCTCTTTTTGGTCGTATCGGAGTCGCTGACTGGTGTCCTAACACCTAATGAGGCATTTGAGACGGCTGCCAGCAATACACTCTATCACCTATCATAGAGATCTAATCTGATTAACTTTACACAGTGGTACTTTGACTCCTTATCGTATCTAAAGCTTCCAGTGGCCCATTCTAGTTGTCACGATATCATAGAAGGATATATTCCACTGCTCAAGCGCGATGTACGTGTTTAAGCGTTGCATCAACGTCGTAGGTGACCTGACGAGAGAGCCCTAAATGTGCTAGATAGAAAGAGACGAACATAGCGGCGCATGCACGCCAAGCTGAAAGACGAGCAGCAAGCTCATTGTGGAGGCATCTGATTCAGGCCGGCCGACCCCATTGCCAGCGAGAGGCAGGCGAATGGGGTCGGCGGTGGATTCGTTCTCACTACTACTATTCAAGACCTTTACTCTAGCATTGCTCAGATGTAATAGTATCGAGTGGCAGTCGTTTGCCGCATTCGTCGAATGAAATCGAAGTCGAAAGTCGTCGAATGAAAGTGGCGATCGAATCGATTGAAACAATTCGTAACATTGTGTAAATCTAAGTAACAACGACGTAACATTCGTAACAAAATCCGGGGGTTATTATAAGGGCCGTCCCGCAATTTCGCAGTTCACCTCGACGTTCGCTAGTTTAAAGTTCTTGATTTTTCGGCGCTTCTGGGTCCCTCCCCATTCGCGCAGGCTCTTAGACGCCGTCGGACCGATTCTTAGAGGGGGGTATGGCGATTCTAACAAGGAGCTATTAGGATGGCCGCCAGCGCCACATTCATCACCTAGCGATGAAATGGAAAATTTTACAAGTACATTCGAGAAGGTTTTACTTTCCCATCTGACGTTACACCTGCACTCATCAATTCCATTTGTGCTCTCTCTTTGCTAGAGATATCTTCTCGAGCCGCCTGATAAGCGCGGAGAGATGAAGCAAGCTCCTCTTTTGTCACATACCCATCTTTATACCCAGCGGTGAGCTTCTCAGTCGATTCTTTGCTATAGCCAACAAGTGCTAGAAATTGATAGTGCTTCATTGCTACCTTGATTTGTTTCTTTTCCATAGCCAGAGAGGCAAGTTCATCATGGGCCTCCACACTGCCCAAGGCTGCGGCCTTTACAAGACAATCAAAAAAGTCAGCAGCGTTGTAATCTTGTCTGTGGAACTCGGAGAGGTAATAATAGGCATCACCGTTCCCCAAAGCGGCCGATTTCTGAAAGTATTGGAATGCTTTTGCATCACCCTCGGGAGATTCTTTCCCTTTCATGACAGACCCGTCACAGATAAATTCTTTATCCCCTCTTAATTTATCCAACGCAGCACCCGACCTTCCACTTTTGTGTAGCAGAGCAAGCTCTAGTAAAGCCCTAGAGTGTCCTTTATCCGCACGCGATACTAGACATCGCTCACGTATCTTATGGTCGTCTACACTCAATGCCAAAATATCATCTGTGCTGCGACAAAAAGGGCATCCACGTAGTTCGTTGCGTCTCTCTGCAGACATTGTCCCATTCTGACCAAAGGCTGATAGAAATGAATAGAATGTTTCCATTTCACTTTTATTTGGGTCAAACATGTCAAGAAAACTGCAGGGGATTGAGCGACTATAGCATGCCCTGCAAACGATTTTTCCACAGCACGCGAAGTATTTGGTTTGTTGGGCGCCGGGGGGCATTCGATACATGCACAGGTCACAGTCTGGTGGAGAGGGTGGAGGAGTCGCATCATTATCCTCGTTTAATTCTATACTGTTCAATGCAGCGTTGAAATCACGACGTTCATTGGCAGTTGCCTTACACTCCTTCTTGTGGGCTTTACGATGAGATTTTTGGCAGGGAACTCCACAATATCGAGCAGAATAGCAAGCAGTACAACGCTTCAGGCTTGATTTGTTTTCACTACTACTATTCTCCCTTCTTAGATCAAATTGATCCTTGCCACAACCGGCACATTTTGCTGGTGCATCACTCTCTGCATTTTTCTCTGAAGCTTTCGTTTTATCAATCTGATACATGATATTTCATTATGATGAGCAGCTTTGAGGATGTCGGTAGCTCAAAGTCTACGGCTGGCGCTGCGCTGACTGAGGCTGATGGCGTGGCTAGCGGCTCTAGCCGGATAGTCGACGATGCGATGTTAGATGGATGGTCAGCAAAATAAGAGCTGTGGTACTAAACTACGTGAAGAATTATTACTCATACAATATACAAGCCCTTATTCTAAATCAAATCGACAGATCTTTTAGATGGTTGCATACTGTCACGCTGTTTGCTGCTCGCGCTTGTTGCTATTGTGTTGCAGTGGCGTGCGATAGGCTTGTGATTCTTCATGAAGTACACTCTCAAGGGTTCCAATGATGTAAACTGGAGTGGACGACCAGAATGGACTCTGCAGCACCACCCCATCAACGGCGGAGACTGAAAGGAGTGATCAATATTATTGCTATCACATTCTGTCTCTGTTGTATTTTTGTCGTTCTATCTCTCTTCGTAGTGGATCACCTTGCCCGAAATTCAGTGCAAACGCACAACAACGAAATTGATCTGTCAGGGCTAGATGGACGGAGCACTGCGGTACATTCAAGTTTATCGCTTTCATCACACAACAACACCTCAGACGTCGTGTCTACCATATCAACTAACATAAGCAACAGAAGGCCTAATGATGATGACTTCTTGTTCAGTAGCATCACAAACCTCACCAAAACGCTCTCTCATAAGCCATCTCGTTACACAGACGGCTTAGAGTTCATACACATTACAAAAACAGCCGGGTCGAGCATTGAAGCGGCCGCTGCTCATGCAGGGATCAAATTTGGGGCATGCCACTGGTTAAAACTCGAGCATTTTGGGCCAGGCTGTAACGATCCCGACAAGGGGTGGGATTTGGAACTAAACAAAACTCGTACGCCATATCAATGGAAAGGGTCAAGGCCCATTGAACACTGGCACACACCATGGCATTGGTTTCGAGATGACCACAATCCGTATCAGAATAAATCCCTATTTACTGTGGTACGCAACCCGTATGAAAGACTTGTATCAGAGTTTTTCTTTAGCTGCAAATCTACAAAATATGCACTGTTGTGTTTTGATGCGACTAGTGAGACAATGAATAATTTCATACGAACGAGATCTTGGGCATGCCTTCATGGGGAACGATGCATGGGTCACTTCCTCCCGCAATATGTCTATGTCTATGATATGGAAGGAAATCAGGTCATTGATCATGTACTACGATTAGAACATTTGAATGAAGACTTCTCAGCACTTATGACATTGTATGATTTACCTATCGGCCGACCTGGTAAGATGAATGTTCGGAATAATACGGTTCACACAGGTGCTAGTGGTACATTGAATTTGACTGTGGCAAATCTAACCAAGAAAACAATCGAAGTGATCAATAAGGTGTATGATAGAGATTTTGCTCTATTGAATTATCCGAAAGCTGCATCTCCGGATGATTTTTTGTGAGTTAATTTGGTCCTTAAAAGTATGCGGCTGTTGTAATGTAAAGTTTGTAATTGTAAGCTATGTACGAATCACCTTGCTTTATACTTAGCTGCTGCTCATGCTCTTTTTGGGCGTATCAGCCTTGCTACAACCTCGTAGATGACCTGATGAGGCGCAATTTGGATTTGGGATGAATGGCCGCCAGCGCCAGAACCATATCATTGTATGCTACGCTGTGAATATGGCAATCAACAGCTTCTAGTGGTCAACTAGCTGGTTATGATAATAGAAGGATATATGCCACTGCTCATGCTTGTGGTTTTAGTGGTTCTAACAGCCATGCTCTCGTAGTAGATCGAAGATTCCTCGCGTTACAATACTTGGTTAGCCCTCGTACGAAAGGATGCAATTCGAGCAAGGCAACAACTTTCGGGTATTGGGCGCTGCCCCCGACATAGCAGTGCCACTGGTGGACACCAGTTTTGATAAATGAACACCAGTGCTTCAAAATGGACACCAGAGCTGTCAAGAGTACCCAATGGAATCTGCTTGTGGGGGGATGTTTGGGGGGGAAATCGCGGATCAGCAGCTGTCGCCTCATACATCAACTCCAAGCGCAAAACAAAACCTACTTAGATTGGCGCGCGGCGGCGGGGCAAGCTTCTCCCATCTTTCATGCTACTTTCATGCTCAATGCACATGCTTCCATGTAATAAGTACAACCGTCCCATGAACTCTTTCAGTTGCCTGTGTTTCGGTAGTTTGATTGTACTTTTGCTTCACAAAACAAGATCAAGAGGCGGGCAATAACAATAAGAAACTTTTATGTCTCCTACTGATTAGTGATAGTGAGCGAAGTCACAGATACAGATAAGATACAGATAAGATACAGATAAAAGTAATATACTCTAGCTCCAGCTCTAGTCTATTCTAGTTGTTATTATTTGATTGGTAACCCAACATGGCGAGGATTGGTCGTTCTTTGTGATCCTTCAATCGTTGCTCGAAGCGAATGAGTTTCTGAGGGACATCGAAGCTGCGCTCAAGGTCTAAGGGTTTCATTAGGTAGAGTCCAGCTAACGTTCTCACCCTGGACAAGACAACGTCGACCCAGTTCACGCATCGATAGTTCCAGTCGTTGATGATGATGACATCTTTGGACATTCCCTGCAGCTTGTGGCCTGTTGTTGCTATGTTAGAGTTGACAGGAGCCTGTTTGACCTTGGCGTTGCCCTAGGTTGTAGGTGTGGTTTCGGTCTGTGGGAACTTGATTGTGGCCGAAAATTGTTGTGGTTTGAGCTTGAATGTCCGTGCTTTGGTGCTGGCAGGTGCAGGTGCCGGGTAGTGCTCGAACTCCACCCACTCGACGTCGTCAACCGAAACAGTCCATACCTTCTTTCCGTCCCAATTTTTCCACCTCCTCTCCCGCCCATCCCCATCCTTCCTGAGTTTGACCCTCAAGCATTTGCAAAGCGTCCCGTTGCCTCGCCCTTGGTCAAGATCCTCATTCGTTATGCACATATGGTGAGATCCGGGGTAGATGCGTAGGGCGGGCTCAATTTCAGCTCCACTTGCGGCAAACTCGGTCGACTTTATGTCGTCATCTCCCAGCTGCGTGATGACTCATGGAAAGCCGCGGAAACCTTTCTACGCTGCCTGATGTACATTTTGGGTCAGCCCACGTACATTTGGAGACAAAATGTTTTTTGCAAGGGCTTATTGCTGCCATAAAAGCTATTAGCCCCCCAGAAAAATGTACGTACATACATACGTACATTAGAGCGTTTCCGGAATAACTCTAACCTTGACTTGCAGTCGAAGCTTGGATAAGCAACGCAAAATGGATTTGATGACACTTCTTTGTTGCAGTTGAAAAGAACCCTAATAAGATATGCCAAAATGATGTCGAAAAAGCTGAGCCTCCTCACTGCCATCATCCTTTCGTTATCTGTTACCAACTCTCTATCAGAGGTGTTGATAGCGGACGACCAGCAGCATCAAAATGACGGCGGCGATGATGATGACACCAATTATATTTTGTCCACGAAGAATGAGGAAGAAGAACGTCCCTCTTCGGTTGTTGTTGACGCCGCCGCCGCTGACACCGAAAACGACCTGCAAACCAAATCACAGCAAAATGTCATCGATGAAACGACGATACTAACAACAACTGCGACATCATCATCATCGCCGCCAATAACATCCCATAATCATGAACCGCCGAGCCATTTTCAAATCTCAGCACACATCCAAACAAATCTCCACACAGGCCTTTCCTATTTCCTACCTCAGAATACTCTTCAAGAAACATCATTTGCTCATATTCCATTCTTGGAATGTGGAGCTATTGGATCCACCACGGCAACTGTGCCATTGGTAAGTGGTGTATTTCGTCATGTGCCTGTCATGAGTGGTGGTGTGGATGAGGAGGAGAAATTGAAGAGGGGTGGTTTGGAATTTTTAGAGGGTGTTTCTGGGGAAGAAGAGCAGTTGATAGCAGATGGCGATGACAAGATGCAAGATGCATTCTTTGATGATGGTGAAGATGCGGCTACCAGTAATGGCAAAGAGAAGGATACTAATGGGCCGAAACGACCATCTCCTCCAACCTATGTTGTTGCTCTATCCCCATTACAAATAACGGTGGGAGGGAACGGCAATGAAACACAACAATTTGAAGCCGGCGACGTTATCTTCTTTGAGGATACATGGTTAGGCATTTGGGATGACGCAGTGGATAGTGAAGATTCTGACGAAAACAAGAACTTGAATGGCGAGGAAAAGGTCAAGGGTTACACCATGCGTGCCTCGCCTGAATCAAGAAAAGATATGAATGTGATCATGTTGACTATACCTCCGGCGTTGCATCGTCAGTGGAAACATAGACACCAACGACAACAACAACAGCAGCAGCAACAAAAGCAAGAAGCTGAAATGGTCCATGACAAAGTATCAAACAAGAGCCACAAAAAAGCACCATGGTGGAAACTATCCTCACGCATCATCAAGAAGCAACAAATAGACGAGCTAATACCCAAACCATGCAGTTTGGAATCCGATCCAGCATTTGCTCATCCGTCCGTATCAGTGCCCACGACACGATCTCATCACTTTTCACAACACTTTACCAATTTACTACGGCAATTCCATCAACCGTTTCACTTGTCATTATCATCCTCTTCGTCTCATGCTGATTATGATTTGATACTTCCAATATTTGCACAAACTGCTGCTGCAACTGTAGGAGGAGCCACGGCTTTTGCAGGAGTTCTTCATTTACTGAGAATAGTGAACCCTACTGTGGCAATTGGGTTTGGTGCCGCATGTGTGATTGGATTTGGTACGTGGGCGATTGTGTGGTTGGGTGAGGAGTTGTTGGATGAGTGGGAGATGTGGAGGGAGAGGAGGAGGTTGGAGAGACGGATGAGTGAGAGTTGGGGTATGAGTGCTGAATAATGTATATTAAGATAGAAGAGATGTGCGAGGTTATATCACCATCTAGTGTTAAATGAAGAGAGTATATATATGATATGAATTTTGACTGTAATTATGGAACTGGGTTTCCTGATATATGAAGGTATTGTAAAGTCCTCTCCCTACGTCAGAGTTGGAGTACACGACTGGCTTTCTCAGTTCTTCTTCAAAAAAATGCGCCACCTTTGGTCGTTTTCGAGTGCGGAAGGTGTATTCCCTTGGTTTCAGTCTTGGCTCTGATTCTCCCCTACCCTTCCTACAATACTGTCCTGCTATTCTAACATTACACTGAAGAAAGACTAGAAAGAAGGTGAATTCTGAAATGGTTGAGGAAGAAGGCATCGATGCACTGAAATACAACGCCCTCAAAGCGAGGTGCAGCGCATTGGGACTGAGCGGTAAGGGGAAAACAGATGAACTGAAGCAGAGGTTGAAGGATTATAATGAACTCAAAGAGAGGTGCAGCGCATTGGGGCTGAGCACGGACGGAAAACCTGAAGAAATGATGCAGAGGTTGAATGATTACAATGCTCCCAACGCACAAACACCTCGGCTTTCAGACATTGACGAGGAAGACGAGAGTGAAAGCGAGAGCGATAGAACTACGCCACGAAGGAGGACTCGGGGTAGAAGCGTTGATCTGAATAATCGGAGGTTATCTGGTTTGAGTACAAGATCGCGGACAAGATCTTCGTCTCGTGATAGAAGAGGAAGTGAGATTGGAAGACGTCGAAGCTCTTCTGTTCCTAAAACTCCCACTCCGATCAATGACATATTGCTGGGGAATGAAGATCCTTTCGAAGGAAGTCCACTTAGAGCTGATCAAATTGAACAGCGTCTTGCGGATATCGAAGGCAAGCAACATTCGACTGATGATAAGTACGGTGAAGTTGTAAAGCATCAAAGAGACCTACAAAATCAGGTCTACAATGAACTCAGCTCGTTAAAGGAGTTTAGGGAATATGCAAAAAGCAAGATCAACGAGCTTAAGAATGAGGAGGAGTTAGTCAAAAAACACAGGGAGCAAGTCAACAAATATCTCAAGAAGCATGTCAACGATACCAATGATTCCATTGTCGACGTCAAGAGTGCTTTTGAAGTTGAGATAAAGTCTATCAAGTCTGAAAGCGTCAAAATGTCTCAGAGGATAACAGTGGAAATAAAGTCTGTCAAGGACGAGTTGTCTGAGAGCATCAAGTCCTCCAATGAGGGGGTGGATGGTAAACTGACTGCCACCAAGAGAACAATGGATGAAAAGTTTGCTGAATACAACGGCAAGGTGGAGACATTAGGTAAGGAGGTTGCTGAGGTTTGGGATCTCGTCAATGACGATATAATAGACGAGATGAAGTTGCTAAACCAAAAATTGTCGGCGGCAGTGTCCGAACAGTCCGAGTTGAGGTCTGAGCTATCCAAACTGAAGGTCGAACTGTCCGAACTAAAGTCCCGAAACCAAAGCCTGGTGTTTATGTCTATCTTTACGGCACTACTACTTGTTGTAGTTGTAGCGACGGACTTCTTTCCATTCGATGCTGCAGGTGCCTTCGATGCAGTTTCTACCAGATTCAAATTGTGTTGGATTTGGTTCCAGCGTGGATGCTTCCAAACACCTCACTAAGCCCCACTATAGCAATACATGTTCACTTCCCGAATCAGAACGGTTAGCTTTGCCAAACTTTGTCAACACTACATCTTCTTCAGCGTCCCTAAACAGGTCACTTTCGTCGCTATCATCGTCACCTCCTAATTGTTCGCTCATTTCTATTTCATTGCATTCTGAAGCTACCTCGTCTTCGCCAACTACATCCCCGCTTTTTATTAGACCATCAAATTGCATACCAACCTGATAACATGCAAGCCACAGTATCAGTGCTGTCACAATGCTAGGCAAACTTCCATACTTGAGAATACCATCCACACTACCAGCATAATTGTTGATTACACTCCCAATAGCCTTTGCAATACGTTGTCCAACAACATCTATCCAGAACTTGGCTTTGAACTTCACAGCATCAGAAGTGGGCATGTATAATACCTCCTCGGATGGATCATGCACCGAATATGTCAATGCCTTGCATATACTCAGTGATATGAAGAGGAAGTAAAGATTCCTTTCGAACATCACGAATGCACATATTGTCACCAAGAGCAACACTGTTGGGAAGATGCGAATTGTTGTGCGAAGTCCATAATTCTTGATCAGCCGTGGAAAAGCGTAGAAGGAGAGGAACAATGATAGGATATTGACGGTTTGTCCATACCATCCCATGAACTGTATGTATGTGATGCCTTCGTCAGAGTCACTCTTTGTTGAGGCTGTTGAATGATCTGATTCATCCTTGATGCTTATACCAACGCCAAACCGATCGAGTCCAATCAAGTTCAACTCATAGTGCATGCATGTAAGGGCAATCTCATAAAGCACGGACGCTGCCAGCACGAGCTTGAGATACTCATAACGAAAGATCATGCGGAGTCCTCCCAAAAGATCATCAGAGACGCCGCCGTTAGGTGCAGTTTGTTTCGGAGAGTCGGTCCTTGTTATGAGCTGGTCATCTTCTCCAATAATTTGTCGTGTATCCCCTCTGTCTGCATTCTGTGCCGATTGTTGCACATTATTATGCATAGGCTTTGAGAACAGTTGAGCATAAGCCGCCATGACCAACATCCCAACACCAATGCACCCACACGCTGCAAAAATCAACATTGGCGTTACATGTGCATCACCCTCTTTCACATCATCAACGCGCATATCTACATCCACCCTCCCTTCCTCATCTAAGATAAAATGTTGTTGCTCATCCTGTTTCTTCCGTCTTCCTGAAACTGCCGACAATGTCGACCCCGCAATAGCTCCCATCTGCGCTAATGCCACAATAGAACCATAATGACGTTCGGCAGTTTCCAATGTCAAATGAGAATTGGCAAATGCCCAAAATATAGTGATGGATACAGATCCAAATGATTCTACAAGTGCGAATAATACATATCCAAGAGTGGGATAATACCAATCGCCATGATCATCGTCACCACCGTCATCAACTGGTGTGCTGAATTCACTGGATTGATAGACATCCAGTCCACCGCTCTCAAGCTCTGCAACTTGACTCACATCCTGAAATATAGCTTTGGATCGAAATGACGGATGTGTCTTTAGTGCAATTGCCACTGCTATGAATCCATGAATGTAAAAACTGCCAACAATGTAAAATGCAATAGTTGTAATTTTCGAAGAAGAAGATGATGTTTGTTCCCCCTCAGCATCATCATCATCATCATCATCATTTGTAGATGCATTCGTCCATGCAAAATGATTCCAAAATTGGCTAGACACCCGAACCTTCATGCTCCTCCATTTCATCCTGATATAATTGCCATCATTACTGCTGTTGCTACTGTCATTAGTATCCATAGAAGTCATCATTGACAAGGGTAAATTCCTCTCTGACCAAGAATGTTCCAACTCTTCATTCAATCTATCCACAGCATTCTCCCTCCTCCTCTGTTTCTCCGCCGCTTGATATCGTTTCAATCGATCCAACCACTCCATCCCCAACGCCAATACAATCACCACGACAAAACTCACCATTTTCGCACGTGGTTGATGTTTGCCCAAGTCACCATCCACTAATATTGCCAATGTCGGTTCTTTGATGGAATCCAAGATCCAAAAGCTCGAGAGGGTGAATGCTAGATAGAGTGCTAGGAGTATTATTCGTAGTGGGAGGAAGCATACTGTGGACTGGTGTTTGAGTTTGTGGAGGAGACGTGATGCAAGTGTAGTATTGCTGCGGTTGTATTGTAGATTCGATATTAATTCATCTTCGTCATCGTCATTATCCGATTGGTCATTATAGGCATCAGTTTCATGGGGTGTAAAGTCATGAAATTGTGACTCATTCGTAGATGAATGATGACCTCGTTTTTGCTGGGGATTGTATCGTATAGAGAAAGATCCCATTTTGACCTTCTTTTTAATGGAGGAAAGTAATGGGTGGGCTGAAGAGTCATTATTTTCATCTTCTTCGTCGGCAAAGTCATTCATATTGGTAGTATCTACTGGGGCTGATGAAGCAGCTGGTAATGATACTGTTGTGTCAGCGGCGGCGAGTGAGCTATTTTGTGGAGCGTTTGCGGTGTTGTTACCGCTGCCGCTACTGTTGTGCTCGTCGTTGTCCCCCATAATGTCTTCTTTCATATGCATAGTGACTCTCATGGTGATGCCTGGTCGGAGCTGGTCGGCGCTGATCATATCTAGCACGCGACCCGGAAAATTCAGTACCAATTCCTAAACGAGTACCGCACCAGACGACCTGGGAGAGGAGATATACAAGCCCATACTGTCGAAATCATGGTGAGACCTGTGATAGCGTCGGTTAGCAGCTGTGTTTATGATGGGATTGTGTGATTTCGACAAGATCAATTGGAGCCGAGAATAGAAGTCAACAAGTCGTCCTAGAAGTAGATCGTCAACACCGATATGAATATGAACCTACGCCTACCCCTACCCTATGTCTACGTGATGATTATTTGATGATCTAGCGTTGTCCTCTATGTGCTTGCGCTTCTCTTTGATGTGTACTTTTGTGTTGTATTGTATACTAACGACGTATCTGTATCTGTTTTATTCATTTTTGCCCAGACATCAAGCGATGTAGAACGCTAACTCAAATTGGGCAACGTCTTCGTGGAGTGGTTCTGGAAAGTCTGGCAAGAGTGGTCACACAGGAAGCTGGAGCTCCTCTGAAAGCTTTTGAAGCTCTGGAAAGTTTGGAAAGAGTGGAGGATCTCACTTGCACTCGGGATTGTGGGACTCTGGAAAAGGAGGCGAGATTGGATCTAGTTCAAGTTGGAGCTGTAGTTCTGGAAAGTCTGGAAAGAGTGGAGGATCTCACTGGGGAGATGACTCTCCTGCGTTGGGTCCTTCCTCTTCCTGGACCTCCTCTGCAAGTTCATGGAGCTCGGGAAAATCAGGAAAGGCTGGTGATAGCTGGACTGCTTAATGGGGCGGATTGTCAAGCGGATGGTCATCAAGTGGCAAGTCAGGCAAGAGTAGCCAAGTCTGCTTCATGATTCCAGTATTAAGTAGAGCACTTGGATGATTCGTGAAATATACTGATGTGCAGTTGTTGTTGTTTGGCGTATGTTTGTGTACGTGTAAAGCATATCATGCGTGTTGTATGTAGAGTAAGCCAGCAATGGTAATAGAAATAATTAGTAGACAAACAAGTAAAATCGGACCCGTGCATCTGTAGTCTAGTTTTCTCATGAACCCCAAAGTTGTTCGTTTATCTAGAAGGGAACTATCATGGTGCTTGTGGAAGTATCTCATAATAGTTGCACGATCTCACGCTTACGTAATAACGCGAGGAACATATCCACGCTTTAGCTCTGGCCCGACCAACCTCATGCAACCTTCACAGCATGTCTTCCAATCTTTATTGCATTGTTCCAAACGGTGCTGAAAGCAATAGCTGTTTTGACAATCGACCTCATAACAATAAGATACAGGATTCACCTTGTCATCTACACAACGATGGCAATTCTCGGCGTCACATCCCTCAAATTCACAAGTGTCAAGGTTCATACACATGTAACAAGCTCTATCACCGCATCCTTCACACGACATGAAATCCTCCTCTTGACAATCCTTGCAAAACGCTTTGCCGCATTCCATGCATTTCCCAGTTCCCTTCTCGTAGCAGTGGTCACAGACGCATTTGTGACAATCACGTCCGCATGGTCTGCCTGTACATTCAAACATCCCCCTCATCCCATCGCTATCATTCCCACTGCAGTTAGCACAATACTCTTTTTCGCAGACATTGCAAAACGTCAACATTGGGCGCCACTCTTCAGCATCAAAGTTAGGGTCTTCATCTAGACAATCGTAACAGTAATGTTTCAAGCAACCATAACAGGTGTTTTGTTCAATTCTACAGGAGAAGTCACTGCGTGATGGTGATAATACATCTTTGCATCTTCTCCTACACTGCAAACAGCACATATTGCGTCGATATTCAGTCTCATCGTATCGAAGTATAAATTGATCCAAAAGCCCACTTCTCTTCCACTTTCTAGGAAACTGCAAATGTTTCAAATTGTGGTCTGCTTGATCAATCAAGATGCTGTCTAAGATGGGAACCACCACAGTGTCTTTTATTAGAGGCTGGGGACTCAAATCAGGACTTTCGTCCACTCCAACCAAACTCAAATCCAATTGTTCTAAAACCCTTGACCCTCGCAGTGGATCTAATCCTCGGCCTGTTATGTTCACAACCCCAGTAAGCTTCAGCGTCTTCAGTTTCTGAATAGCATTAATGCACATCAAGAAACCCGCTACATCGTCATCATTCAACCTACTTGCAAGACCGCCTATATCAACAAAATCGACATGCTCCCAAAATCGCTTGTTGGCATCTCCACCAGCAGATGATTTTAGCAACACTGCCCTCGTTGCAGCTAATGGACGTTGCTGCTTTTCTCTTCTCAAAAACGATGTCAATCCAACAGTCGATTTGTTCCAATTGATATCTCGCCAAGAAGCTGAATCTGTTGTTATAGCTAGCGCAAGTATGGCTCTTGACGTTTTTGGCAGGTAGTCTGCAATTAATCTCAATCCCTCATCAGGAAGATCTGTAATGTTTAGATCAGTTCTTCGCCGTTTCGTCTGTTCTCCAGTGGTAGCATGTTGTGGGGGTGAATGCTGCGGCTGCTTCATCCTGTCGCTAGAATCTTGCCTTCGTTGTTCTTCGATGTGCGGTTGTCTCTAATTCAATCGAAGTGATGATGTGTGCAATCGCTGAATTCTTCTTTGTCGCATCTGTCTGGTATCTGGTACACTGTCACAGCGACGTATGCGGTATCTTCCTCCCTTAAAATCATACTTTTATGTAAGTACAACCTTGCGGGCTCTTTTGTTGGATCGCATGTGATAGGAGCACGGCCATTGCACCACTCGAATGCTTGATGAGGTGGGGTTGATTAGGGACCCGAATCATAGCGTAGATCGAAAGATCTTTTGCCTGAAAGAAGGCACACATCAGATGCAAAACCCCGTGAAGACAACCATTGAGATTCGTCGATCACTGCACCAGAATAACGCTATAGTCAAGCCATCGCCCTGTACATAGGAACGACGTGGGTCTGATGAACTAACAAGATACAACGTGGAGCTGCCGGATGTAGTCACGGGCGAGTAGCAGCAGCGGAAGTCATGTAGAGTAACCAATTATCCCATGTAGAAGAAGATATTATTGCAAGAAAGTTTTCTTGAGTATGCTAGGCAGTACGGAAATAAAGAGTTTATTAATGTGATTTCATATATACATCCACCACTTCGTCTCCAGTCTCCAACCATTTTGAATATGCATTTTCCACATCACACGACATCATCAACAATCAATCGAAATCACTTCATTCGACGTATTCTCCTTCTCCGGACGAGGTGTACCACACATTTCACACAGGGCAGTTGCAGTGGTATACTTGTGATTTTCAAAGGTGCATGTAGGACACTTCCATATTCCACATGATTTCTTTTTGGCAGCAGATGAGAGTGTGGCTTGTTTTTTAGATGTACGTGATTTGGATGGGGTGGCCTTTTGTTTGTGGATATTGTTTGTGATTGATTTTCGTTGTGTTGTTGTTGTTGTGCTGGAGCTAGTGGAAGAAGCAGCAGCAGCCTTCATGGAAGGAGCACCACCACCAGCTACTGCATTAGTGGTGCTTGCAGCTGCCACAGGAGCAGCATTACCACTTTTCGCACGAGGCTTGGAAGCATTGTGATTACTACCACTACTTCCATTCGCCACCACCGCAGCAGCAGCAGCAGCAATACAACTCGGAACAACAACACCACTACCTTCCTTACCTCCACTCGAAGAATCACTACTCACTCCACCACCATTCTTCCTAGCTTTCACACTCTCAATCATTTCTTGAAACTTACGTTCCATCTCACCATCCACTTTTTTCATCGAACCAGTCGTCGTCTTCCTAGCCTCCCTCTTCCTCCCCTTCTCCTCCTTCATCACGGTTGCAACAACCTCACGTTCCGACATGGGATGTTGAGAATCACACTGTGAGTTGTAGAGGAGGATGTATTCCGAGTGGCGGTGTTTGAGTTCCGTGTCTGTGCCGGTGGTGGGTAGATTTTCGGTGGTGCAGAGGGTGAGTAGTTGTTTGCGTTTTAGGTTGTGGTAGGAGATTGTTGGTTTACGTTTGCGTTGTGGTTGTTGAATGTTGTGACTGTTGATTGAGGAGGCTGCTGGTGGTGGTGGTGGTACAGATGATGCATCTACAGCTGAAGCGGCGGCAGTCCTACCACCGTCACTCTCACTTGATGTCATTGTTTCATCAGCATCCACCTCATTTCCATCATCATCATGATCCGATGAATACTCTCGTTTATAATTGGCAGTACTTCGTCGAGCACGTTTCAAAGACGACATTGATATTCCTGCTGCCGCTGCTGGTTGCTTTTGTTCGTCATTGTTACCATCATTACCACCATTCTGCTCATTATTTCTCATCCGCTCCCTCCTCTCCAGCACATCCAACCTCACCAAACTCCGTCTCAACTCCCCCCTCACCCCCTCCCTATACAAATCAACCTTACTCTCCAAATCCCGATTGGGCAAAATCGCCTTCTCCCAATTCCCACCACTTCCATTTGTCAATAAATTGGTATTGCACACGGGACACTCGGCCTTGCGCTTCATTCCACAAAACTGAGTCCGCAAGTTCTTACGTATGCACATACTGCAAAAGGTGTGTAAACAAGGGTATAGTGAGACGGGGACATTGTAGAGTTCGAAGCAGATGGTGCAGCGGAAGGAGAGGTCGAGGGAGGAGAGGGAGCGGTGGAAGGGGTTGGTGGATGAAAAGTGGGGTGCGGTGGTGAAGGTGGTTTCGTCGGGGGGGATTGTTGAGGGGTCTTCAAGGGGGATCATTTGTTGAGTAGTAGTATTTGTTGATGTTGATGATGATTTGCTGGTGCTGCTGGTGGGAGGAGGAGGAAGGTTGGAGGCGGAAGGATCGTCCTGTACTAGAGTGGACCTAGATGCACCATGGTGATTGAATAGTAGTATATTTTTGGCGTTTTTTTTGGTGTCGATGTTGAGTTGATTTGAGGGGGCATCTGAATCTTGCCCTGACTGTGGGGGGCAGGCCCTTAAAGTTCCTAACAATTAAAAAACTTCTATGCTAAGCCCCCAAAGGGGGATAGTGGGAAATCTGTTTTACTCTAGAGAGAAATCAATGCACTTTACAAGAAGTAGTCAAGTTGATGCATTCTAACAACTGATGACAATGATACTAAAACAGTGGTGGTCGCCTACTATAAGCCGTGCAAGCATGAGGAAGTCTTGAACGTATGCAGCATACTTATTTCAGAAATGAAGACGGAAATTGAAGCTATTCTTCATTTACTATTTATCATGAAACAAACAATCTAGGAACAAGATGGATGGCAGAGCATCACTAACTCCGACATGGCGACAAACCACGAAACACATAAACATTAATCAAGACAATGGCATTTGAAGCATGCAGCATCTCAATCATTTCGTCGGAGCAAAGAGGAAGACACCTCTTAAACAAGAGTGGTGAACTCGAAAGTATTGGCGTAAATATTGCCCGCTTCGTCAACATGCTTGATAGACACATCACCCCAGCAGATATATAGATTTTCGTTGTCTTGATTCGTAGAGCCGGTATTCAATGCGAAGGTGTATAGCTCTCCGTTGCCAACACCCATGACGGCACCTGAGTTGGCAACGAGGTAATCCTCAATGGTAGTTCCTCCGATGCATCCACTATTATTGCCTGAACTAAAAGTTCTTGCACTGCTAACTACAGTCTCGGGAGTGACTAAGAGTGTCCCAGTACCCACTTGATTGGGAATGCTAAAAACAAGATTGCAATCGTAGTAGGCTGTACTATTTTCGTCAACACGCAAGTACATGTTGATGTAACCTCCACTACCACCACCATTGGTACGTGTAGAACGATAGTCATATCCTACACTGAACTCCTTGAAGAGACCAAGATCCATGCCGAGGTGTACGTCGTTCCAAAGCTCAAACCTGGTGCGGCTGTTAAGTTCTGTGTTGGTGATTCTGCCACAGACTGCGTCTTCCTCGAAGAACATCTCCCCATTGTTGACATCACGCTGGAGCCACCAGTCTCCGACTAAGACGGGGCCATTCTCGGGATCTTGAAGGCACTCGAAGTAGGGGTCACAGTCGCTTGAAGCGTAACCAGCGCCGCATAAAAGCAGCTCATCGCAGCACACTGCTGAATCTAACGGTGGTGTAGTAGGGGCGGCCGGAAAATCCGGGTAACAAGCCCCAAGTCCATTAGGCCCCGCAGCTCCGATGGGATTAGGCGATCCTGCCGCAACGACATCGTTGAGAAATCCATACTCAAGACAGGCCTTTTTGCCCGCCTTGCCAGAAGGGGCTGAGGCAGGAGATCCTGTAGCTTTTCCGGACTTGGTCATAGTGGTTGACATCATCGAGGTACTCATCTTGCTGGCGGATTGATTAACTCCCATTTGATACGCAGTCACACCGACTGCGGCCAGCACTGCAGCTGCAACCGTTGTGCTCATGAGGACCTTGACCATGGACGTTTTGCCCTTTTTGTTGGAAGATGATGCAACGTCGTCGTTGTAATCGTGTTCAGGGAGGGAATTGATGGAGCCGCCTTCTTCAAAAGTGCTGATGAAGACATCGGATCTGATTTCTACACCCTCTGGTGCATCAGCGGAGGCGGCTTGGTGGGGCTTCAATGACATGGTGGATATTGATGTGATGTGAGCGTGGCAAAGGGCGAAGAATCTGCAAAAAAGATTGAGGAGGAGAAGAAGGATTATGAGCGTGAGCAAGTGCAGGAGTGTACACTGCTAGCTTTACAGCGCATCCACATGCAAAGCAAGCAAAAGGGCATCTCAACTACTAAGTAACTCGGAAAACTTACTTGCATTCGTTCAAACAATTACATTATGAGAGGTTTGAAATTGCCAACAAGATGCAAACGACGCGAGTTCACTGATTTTTTGGTGAAGACAACGTCAAAAAGAATTTGGCCTCCAGCCTCCATTTCTTGAGATGCTCAAATAGCCTACGTTGGAATAAGTAGAGACGGTTCAAATTCTACATAAATTGAACAAGACTGATGTATGTGAGTAGGCCGTTTTTCTGAGAGGTCATTCTGATTGTCATTTCTTCTGCAGTCTGAGTAGTTGCTTCAGCCTTGTTCCAAGTTGTTCTCAGCTGCGGCCCGGGACACGCACGACACTCAGACATCAGTACCACATACTTCCTTGAGTTGAGCCTACTGTGAGGACAATACAGCGGTTAGGGCGCAATCCCCCAAAGTCTCCCCAAATAAAGCCGGGTTCGGTCGCGTAGCACTACTTATTGTAGCGTGTGCGCGGGCGCAAAGCAAGGAGCAACACCGGAAGAAAGGTACTCACAAAAGATTATCGTCAGCAGGATTGGTAAGCATCGAGGTAACAACCAACATGCTGCAATCACAGGTCACGTTCAGCCCCCGCCCCGTACTGATAGCTATGTCAATTTACTTTTAACTTTACCTCGTAGATTAAGTATGATCATGAGACCCAAGCCCGAGAATTTCTAATACATGCACTGATTGGTATTGGTTGGTTTACCTTCACCACCAATGCGGAAATCCTGGCGCACCAATCGTAGCAAAGTAAACCATTGCAAACTAAAAGCATTCATCAAGATTTGCACTCTCACCAAGTATTTTGAGCCTCTGATCAGTTTAATCTGAAAAGGGTATACCCGCAGCAGCCAGCCGTTCCTCATACGACTTCAACTTCTTCTTCTCCTCTGAATCACCACTACCACTCTTGGTCACAACCACTTCTTCACCATTACCAACCCCCTCTCCATCCTCATCCTCATCCTCATCCTCCTCCTCCTCCAACGAAATAACAGCCGTAACCTCCGGAATATAATGCATCAACATATTCTCCACACCATTCTTCAACGTCACACTCGAACTAGGACAGCCCACACAACTCCCCGCCAACTGCACCGTCACAATGCCCGTATGTTCTTCAAACCCCACATATTTAATATCTCCCCCATCCTCTTGAACAGCAGGACGGATGCGCGATTCCAACAATTCTTTAATCATGGCGACTACCTCATCATCATCTTCCAAAATGGTCGTGTCCGTAATTTCCGGCACTTCCAATAATGCCGGTTGATTGGTCGCATAAAAATCCATAATGGCACCAAAGATGGGTGTTTGTAAATGCTGCCAATGTGCCTCGGCGAATTTGGTAATGGTGATGAAATCGTATCCCAGATAGATGCTTTTGATGCCCTCGTCGAGATTGAAGATTAGTTTGGCAAGGGGGGAGCGGGCGAGTAGGGTGGGGTCTTTGCGGGTGATGTGGAATCCGACGTTGTTGTCGCTGGTGGTGTAATCGTTCATGGTGGAGGTGTTGTCTATTGCGATTTCTTCACCGTTTTCTAGTTTGGTGGAAGTGTCGTTTTCAATGTCTTCTGGGATGTGGCCGAGGACGAGTCGACCGTTGGGGATGAATTTGAGACTTTCTGGATTGGGTGTTGTGGCGGTTTGGATGAAGAGAGAGCGGCGTTGTTGTTGTTGTGATGGCTGTGGTTGCTGGTAATGATGGAGGGTGAGGTGCTGAGGTGGCTGAATGCCGCTTCTTTGACTGTGCTGTGTTGATGATAGTGATGTCGTTGCCGCGGCCGCATGGGCTAATGATGAATTGTTTGCTCGCTGCTGGCGGATGAAGGCACGAGGCAGTGCTCGTCTCGAGATGATGCCTCTGGCTATTGATGTGGTGGCGTTCATGATCATTATTTTGATGGAATGAAATGGAAGATGAAAAAATCTTGGAAAAATGGTGAGAGAAACAGAGAAGAGAGGCGGTATCTATGTGTGGGTGCAAGTCGCAAGTGCCACTCGCCACGGACTTCTTTCTCAGCAAGATAAGAGAGTACAATAAATAATACCTGGATATCGAGTAACTAAACGAAGTCAGCTGTTGCTGGTGTGGATTTAGAGACGTGGCATGCTACTCACTAATGTTAATCTATCTCAGTCTCTTGCTTCAAACTTCAACCACAAGTTCAAATGGTAAGCTGTTATCCCAGAGGTCTTGTCGCAAACTTTGAGCGGTCGCACCATCCGTGTAGACTTTCTCAAAATCATTGCAAATATTCACAACAGTTGGCTGGCAGATGCGGTTAATGTACTTTTGTGTTTCGTCCTTCAAATCGCGTTTGTAACCAATTCGTTTCCAGTCTACTAGGCAGAGATGGGGAATACCTTTAAAGTATCTCATTTGGGTGTTGACGTAGGCTTCCTCGTCGGAATAAGGTTTGATTTTCCTTGTCACTACCCCAATGATATAGACTGGCCCGATGTATTGTGAGTTGTCGCTTGCATCTGTCCTTTCCTTCAACCACTTCGGGCAGTAATGACACCTTTCATACTCATGTCGCATTACAATGAATGAGCCAGGTATGCAACGTTTCAGCCACATGGCGACTTGCCCAGCAGCAGATGCTCTACTATCATAAAACCGCTCCCAGTCATCATGTTGAAGCATTGCCTCGCGCAGCTCTTTCTGGGCCATGTCAGCAATCATCGGAACAACATCTTCAGGTACTGCGTGAAAGCAAGGCGTTGCGATTCCTTGTTCAACAAACGGGCCGAATCCCTCGTTTTTCTTCAGTTTTGCCTCCACGAAGGAGTTCAGATGAAAAATTGATTTCTTCTTGAAAGCCTCCTCGGTACACTCAATGATGGCATCTCTTGCTGACCAAAATTGGTCGTCGTTTTGGTCACCTTCCAGTTGAGGGGGCAAATGTATCTTGTCATCTCTCTCAACCTTGATTCTTTTGGTCATTCTTTGCTCGATTGCGATGTCAGAGAATCTAGACACATCATCATCATCATCATCAACATCATCATCATCATCATCAACATAGCTATTTGATGATAATAATGGCAACGGCGATGGAGTTGCCGCGTTGACTTCTCTTACTCGCTTTTTGGGTGTTGCAACTTGGTATTCATGTGGCAAATTCAAGTCACTTTCTTTCGTTTGATTTCCCTTCTTTTTGATCACACTTGCATCATAAGCTCGAAGTGCACCCGCCAGAGTAGAGAACTTTTGTTTTTTACCATCAATATTGGCAACATACCATCCAACTACTTTTGCCCATTCGTCACTCGATCGTCCATCTGTTATATTTTTTACTCCCTTCCATTTCCACTCCTCTTCGCCTTCGTGCGACTGTCCGAGCAAGTAATCCTCAAGAGGGAAAACGTTGTAATCTTCTGTGCTGCCTACATCACCATCATCAAATTTTACAGCATAGTCCCGGATATCACCAAAGCGACTTTTGCTATCAAATTGTTTATAAGATAATATCTTTCCTGGATGCCATGTCCGCTTACCACTCTCCTCCCACAACGCGTAGACAGCATCTCCTTTTTCAAACAGAGGTTTCAGACCTCCTCTTTCCATTCCTTTGGATAATACAACTGCTTGATCCTTTGGTGTTTCTGATTTGCTCTCGGTCTTGACCTGGGCCACATCTGCTGTGTAGTAATTCTGTCCTTGATCATCTTCATCATCACACAAAGAAATGACACGCGCATTCTTCTCTTTATACCAAACTTGGCTGATCTGAAAAGTTCCGCGGCACCTTATGCACGGGCAAGTCACTTCAATCACTGATGATTCGGCAACAGATGTCTTCTTGAGCAGTTTGTTCCTATTTATAACACCTAAGATACATTTTTCACATATGATGTGTTTACACCAAGATCCTCGGAAATTTTCGACAGGAACGTTGTTATTTTCGTCACAGGAAGAGCAACCCCAGTGACCAGGCACTGATATGTCTGCTATTTCTGGCTTCATGGCACAGGGCGGCGTCAGCAGGAGGAGAACGATCAACCAGCAGAGTGGCGAGTGTGGAAGTTCATTGCATCCAACGCGAACCTGTGTTTTGGCGCCTTCCGCCTTCTGTCCTCAAGAATCAAAAGTGAAGCAAGATGACGCAGTGTTGGCTCCCATACTATGTAGCTCTTTAATGCAGATCTGCTCGTACAGATGACGCTATTACAGCTCCTCCTACTCGCAGCGGTACCTCTTGTAGCCCATTCTCATTCAAGATGGGAATGTCCTGCACCTCGGTCATCTTCCACCGGAATAAAGAATGGACCATGTGGCTCACAGCCGCTGAGCCTTTACCAAACTGATGCGGCTACAGACGAAATCAAACCGGGCCCACTGCGCATTATATTTGAAGAATCAATCCATCACACTGGATCACCATTTCGTATCTCTTTATCTAATGATGGTACCGACGATGGTGCATGTGTTTTGCTTGATCATGTGCCACATAATGACTGCTGCCGACCAGATTTTTTTGATGAATCGTCATACACAAAATATGTAGTGACAATTGAAATACCAAACGTTAAATGTGAACGATGCTCCTTGCATCTATCGAATCCGATGACGGATAAGATTGGTAGTGATGGGTCACCAAGTGGTATCGGGTGCACTGATCCTGACGGGTCATGTTT
Organism: Skeletonema marinoi; assembly: GCA_030544225.1. Taxonomy (NCBI): domain Eukaryota; phylum Bacillariophyta; class Thalassiosirophyceae; order Thalassiosirales; family Thalassiosiraceae; genus Skeletonema; species Skeletonema marinoi. The sequence continues at coordinate 1,020,208 of CM060505.1, read as the reverse complement.
TTCAGTGTATTATTCGTGTACAGAGCCTTTTCGAATTGTAGGGGATGAGAATGCAGTGCAAAGAAATGAATATTCTTGTCCAGATTGGAGAAGTGTTAATGAAGATTGGCCTTTGGTATGGGTTGGTGATAATGGAGAAGATGTGGATGTGACTACATCAGGAGTTTACAGGAGAGAATCGTCTATTTGGAGCGCAGATGATTTTACTTTGACAACCGTTCCAAATCAGTATCGTCAGGATGCAGGTGGGTTATGTGGAGAGCAAGTGACAGCAACAACTACTGTTCCAACAACAACAAGCGCAGAGACAACGGCGGCAACAGCGTCTAGTTTGACAAGTGGAACAACTACAACAACACCGACAGCAAAGGAAGGAAACAATGAAAGCAATGAATCGAAGACTCCGCCTCCGACTTCAGCTGGAATCGCAGTTGCCTCTTCATTAATCATACGAATAATGATACTGGCTGGTGCAATCACATTCGGGTTGCAATCACTTATCATTTGACATGGTATTTGATCAGCAATTGTACATACTACGGACCCATTGCCATTGCTCTAATAGATAGACGTTAGATAATTCACGCGCATGCACAAGCAACTAACTGACAATTGAGCGAACTAATATCTCGTCAATGATGAATCAAAGTATATAATCGAACACCCTGCCAACTGCCAAGCGACTTCATCATGGCATACCGGACTTACTTTCTCCCTTCTCCCTTTTTTGTCTGTCCTTTACCCGCCAGGAAGCCAGCGCAAAGCGCAAATCGTCGCAAAAGTTACAGCATACAATGGTGAAACAGAGAAGATGATGGTCGTCCATAGCAGCCGTCGTCGCGCTAGCGCTAGAGCCGCCATAAGCTATGTCTACTTACTTGTCAGTGGCTTGAGTAGTCGTCATTATACTTGCAGTTCGTTCTTGTTGACGTACAGCAAGTCGGCACATCATACATCAATCAGGTTTGGTCATCGGCACATCCATCAAGGACATCAACGATACTCAACAAAACCTTTGTCTAGCACCAAGCTGTTAGAGGACACGAGTCACGATCAAATTGATGCTTCAAATAAATGGAGTTTTGTTCTAGCCAACAACGTAGAAGATCATCAGGATCAAACTACTGCAGAAAAAGATGCAACAATACGCAACATATTAGTATGCGGTGATGGAGATTTGAGTTACAGTGCTGAGATTGCATCAGAGTTGGATACGCTTGGGATAGAGTTGTATGCAACTGTGCTCGAAGATGAAGGAACTCATAACAAAGGTATGTTACTTGAGCATTTTGCATTTGCAGTATGCGATTGATGGCATCTAATCTTATCTGACTTAACCTTCACATTCATATCATTTCTTCTCTTCCGTTCAGTGTACAAGTATTCCTCATTGAATGCAAAGATCATCAATGCTTTCTCTAAGCATAATGCCTTATTTGGAGTAGATGCAACAACTCTATCGACATATTTCGGAGGCAGCGACAACACAACAACATTCGACCGTATTCAATTCAATTTTCCTCACTGGAGGGGCAAAGCAAACAATCGGTACAACCGTCAATTAATAAATGAATTCCTGCGTAGTGCAGCCACTGTTTTGTCTCCTCGGGGTGAAATTCATATGGCTTTGTGTGATGGACAAGGCGGTTGCTCGTCGACAACACTTCAGGAATGGAAGGGTAGTTGGCAAGCGTCCATGTTCGCTGCGGAACATGGGCTGCTTCTTGCATCTGTGAGTCCATATGAACCACAATACAATCTAAGTTCTCACCGTGGTGTAGATCGTCCATTCAATCTGGGGAAGAAACCAAAAATGCATGTGTTTGCAAAGCCAGATGGTCATATACATGTTCCAAGGGACATTCAACTATGCTGCCGGCATGAGTTGCACATTGTTGTTCCAGAAGACGAGGAAGATGATGGTAGCTCTGACACAATTTGTTCCATGGATCAGATTCTTGCAGGTGACGCAGTTGAAATGATCATACAAGGAATTGTCCCTAAAGGAGTTCGTGTCGAAGTTCCAGCTCGTCAAATTCTTGAAATTCGCGAAGCCGAGGGATCACTTCAAAAGGTAGCAGTCTTTCTCATTGTGTATTGCTCAGAAAGATATCCAGTGACGAGATCGCAAGCTGATAGCTGGCGTGAGTTGGCTGAAGTTGAGGTAGAAAAGTTTGTTCCTCTCCGTGAAAATAGACGTGGTCGCACTGTTAGTCATCCATTCCCCTATCCTAGTCTGCATCCTGAGATCAAATATCGCACCACTGGCGAAAGATAAATGAAATAATGCAGCTCTTCAATATACAATAGTTAAGGCATTCTAATCAGTATTGTATCTATATATCTCAAGAGCGGCAGGCTCGAGTTCAGATCTGTCGTAGTGAACTGTCGCAGCGGCTCTCTTTCTTCTTCTTGGCCTGCTTGATAAAAACAACGTTGCTTGCTTTTTGCTTTGGTTGCGTGCTTCTCACTCCAATACTCAAACTGCTGAGCGATCCAACGGTAGAATAAGGTGATATATAGACAGAAACCGCAAGGTGATTTGAGTTTGTAGACCGCTGCGAAAATAATGGCAGATAACTCACAGAATCGAAGCTCTGCATCGGCGAATGATGAGGGCGGTAAGGAGAAACATAATATATTTTGACGTTGCTCCGTGGCATCGATGCCCTTACTCACGATATCCTTCACTTTACTTGCGCTATCTCAATGTAAAATACCATTCATTAAATCAACTGCTGAATTATACGCAGAAATTCGCTTCAATCAATTGCTAGACGAACAGGATCACAATAGGTGCAAAGAGGGAAATAAAAACGCACTTCTGGCAGAAAAATTGGAGAGACTACGTGCTCTCAAAGATGAACTTGCGAAAGATAACTGGATGTTTGAGTCCAAGAGATGATGGAGAGACTCTTGAATAGTTCTTCTGGTAACATCATGTTAGGGGGGATGGTGTTGTAACCTCAACACAAAACCAAAAAATCGACACTTTCACAAACCATTGCAACGCCATTAGAGAGGAAAGATGGAGATAGAGGCAGAGGGGAATTGGCAACAACAATCACAAATCGGACAAAGCGAAAGCGTACAATAATCATCAAACAATAATTTTCAGAAGAACAGAAGAAGAATTTTATTTTAAATTGTGAGTGGTAATCTACTTCGTTGTATTGTGACACTGTCTGATATAACTCTATACATAGTAAGTGCTATATTTAAGATGACAGATTCGGAAGCAGCATGGAATGCTTCTATTGTGTTGGACGCAGTCCGTAATGGAGACCTCAAAACTCTCCGATGGTTCTTTGATCGCGACTGTCCAACTGATCTTGCCCTGAATCAAAACGGCGATACGACTTTGCTCATCGCCTGCCGATTAGGTCTATTGGATGTAGCTCGACTCGCACTTGGCTACAATGCTCGCAATGATCCACATCCAGACTACGGAAACACAGCTCTTCAGCTTGCAGTGAGCTCAGGGCATGGAAGCATTGTAAAGTTGATTTTAGATTGTGCTGCGCCGAGTGGCTTGGATGAAGTCATTGTCAACCATACAGACGCGAACGGAGAAGCACCTATTCATGTTGCAAGCAGATGTGGATCTATCGATATTTTGACTCTGCTTATGATGCACGGTGCAAACGTTGGAGTTGTTGACGCTAGAGGGCGGACCTGTCTCCATCTTGCAGCTCAGCAGGGTCAGGTTGCGTGCTTGCTGTGTGTCCTCGAAGTCGGTGGGGACGAATTCATGGAAGTAAGAGATGATGAAGGTTGGAGGTGCCTTGACCTGTCAATTCGAGCGAATAAAATGGAGTGTGTCCAGGTCCTTCTTCAGACAGGAGCCAAAGTCTCTGCCGATGCCATCGAGCTGGCAACAAAGAAGCCGAAGATGCTCAAGTTGTTACTGGAATATGCCGCCGATATGGATGGGTCCATTGACACCGAAGAAGACTCGTCTAGCAGCGGCAGTATCGAAAGCAGGGGCGGTACAATTTTCAGCGGCTTGGACACGTTCATTGCTTCTCCAGAATTGCGGCAATTCCGAACGCCAATGTCCACCGAAGATAAAATAGATAGAGAGGAGGAGGAAGAGGTGGATATGGAGAGAGATCATCAATTCAGTCAAAATAATGAGACATGGACCATTTATTTCACCGAGGATGGATACAGATACTTTTACAATACTGATCGAGAATATAGCACATGGGACGATCCTAGAAGCAAAAGAGTGCTCTTTGAGCAACAGCAAACTCTATCTTCAAATAAGCTTCCACCAGCATCTCCAAGCGTCCATCTTTCACCAGGGTCAGGGCACACACTCAAAGAAGTACGTGTCAAGCCAACTACAATTGCCAAACCCTTCCTATCAGAGAAAGAAGCACCAGAGGAAACTAAAATTACGAATCCTCTAGAAGCTGCAGCAAGTGATCCCAAAAGCATTCTACTTGCACAAATAAGGACCCGACGTGACAAAACTGCATCTTCTAGTGAGCCATCCGCTGATGACATGAAATCAAACAATCCCAGCCCAAAAAGGGAGGATCAAGAAGTGAAGCCAACTACAATTGCCAAATCTCTCTCTGACAAAGAGGCACCCCCGGAGAAACCTGAAGTCATCAATCCTCTTGAAGCTGCAGCAAGTGATCCCAAAAGCATTCTATTTGCACAAATAAGGTCCCGGCGTAACAAGGAGTCATCGTCTAGTGAGCCAATCACTAATGACATGAAATCAAACAATCCTAACCCAAAAAGGGAGCATCAAGAAGTGAACCCAACTGATCCTAAAATCATTCTTCTTGCTCAAATAAAAGCACGAGAGAGCAAATCTACCGACATCCTAGATACATCAAAACCAGGCATGAAAGCTAACACCAATTCAAACGATGGATTGCTCAAGTATCGAAAAATGAAGACAGTCGGAGTACCCTTGCCTGCTATTATGCAGCGGATGTCTCGAGATGGTGTCTGTGACAGCGCCATCCAAATGTTCCAACAGCAAATGACCAAAGGAGACGAATCCGCTTTACCAAGCCAGCCCCAACTGAGCTGCACAAACACGGATCCATCGAATGAAGTTGTTGTCACTTCGCCGGCCAAATCAACCACTCAACAGAAAGAAGACCTTCTGAAAGATAAATCACTTATGAAATACGTCCAAATGAAGAAGGTCGGGGTCCCTGTCGCCGCAGTTGTCATGAAGATGTCACAAGATGGCATCGACAACAAAAAAATCGACTCCTTTCGTGTCGCATATGGACTTGATTCGTCAGGCAAGAAGACTCCGAAGCATCTCCCTGCGCCACCTCATCGGAGATCCAGTAAAGCGATGCAGAAAGTTCACGTTAGCACCATAAAAGAAGAAAAGCTGCGAAATTCTTTGTGGACTTTGAGTTCGCAAATTGATGCAGAGATTTCTCAGAAAGAGGTCGATGCGTTGGAGAGCTTATTCAGTCGTCCAAGTGCAAAAACTGCGATTGGATCCAAACGAGGCAAAGGAGTTCGTCCTGCTAAACAAAGTTCTGCGATGATTATCGAATCTAAACGAGCAAACAATCTCAATATCTCATTAGCTCAGTTTAGAGCATTCAGTAACTTCGACGATTTGGTGACAGCAGTAGTATCTCTCGATGAGAGCAACCTCAATGCGGAAAAAGTCAACAACATGACAAGTCTCCTCCCAACAACGAGCGAGCTGAACCAATTGAAGCAATTGAATGGCCAAGTGGATGGGCTAGGGCGAGCTGAGCTATTTTTCCTAGCGGTAGCAAAAATGAAACATTTCAAGGAGAAACTGTTTTCCTTTTGCTACCTCCTTCAATTTGATGACCAAATGAAGACTCTAACAACCAGCTTGCTTACACTGGAAAAAGCCTGCACTGAAGTCATTAGATCTCAACCTCTCGCATTCGTTTGCAAAAAGCTTCTACAAATTGGTAATTTGATGAATGGTCAGAGTGCCACCGGCATTACTTTGAATTCTCTCATCAATATCGCAAAGAAGAAGGGTGGAAGTGGTGGCAAAATTTCAGTCATTGACCACCTGATATCCACTGCAGATAATTGCGACGCAATGTCTTTCAAACATGACATGCCAACCCTCCGCGAAGGCACACGTCTAGATCTTGGTGAGATACAGTTGTCACTGAGAGAACTTGAATCCGGTTTGAAGAGCATAGATAGTACTATCAAAGCTGAGCAGTCACTGATGGACTCTCAAGATGAAAGGCCGAAGCACTCGGTAGATTTTCTTTCCAGAATAACCCCATTTCAGCAGAGAGCGGTGCAAGAATTGAAGACGATGACTGACTTGATTGAGCGTGTTACCTCCAGGGTTGATGAGCTCAAAAGATTCTTTGCCGAAGAACCAACATCCACATCTGCGTCAATTTTCGAAGCTCTTCTAGAATTCTCTTTCATTGTTGAAACGTCCAAGGAGGCACACCATCGGAAGCAAAGGGCTCTACGACGAAGAGATTCTATGCAGCGTCCCCGAACAGCACATATGTAACCAGTAACATGTTCCTCCATACCCAAACACATTTACCCTCTCAATCTCTTTCTTCTGTTAAGGAACTTGAGCATTTCGCAGCTAGAGTAGAACGGACACATTAGATCATAATCTGCGCAGCCTAGCTCAGATGCGTCAAAGCAGCACATGTGCGATTGACAAAGCGTTCTACATTGACCATTACCCGAGCTAATGTTGTCTTGACTGCATGCCTGGTCCACCTGGTCTTGCACTTCTAGCTTTTCTTCAAGTGTCAATGGTTGCACCGCAGGCAGGAAGTCTTCATCTACATCCTGATTGCCAATCACTGTTGTCACGGGAGCCGGCTTGTTATTCATGTCAAGTCCGCTGGGGTGTGGGCTTGTATTCACGCTATTCCAATTATATGAGTCATATGCCAATTGCTCACATCCAGCGTAATAAGTACACAGACCCTGATACGCAGACGAGCAATGATTGCCAACTCCGAAGTTTGTCTCAAAGCAGCAGAGATGACCTGTAGCGAACGGGAGGAGCGCAATCTGTTAGAATGTATTTCCCGTGCACTGCTTGATTACGATAGTGAAGTGTTTCCAGCAACTTACCTTGGCATATCTCCTGACATTTCCCCATACCGATGCCAACAGTTCCCGACGAACAAAATTGGTGGACACTTTCTTCGATGAGTGCCATTTCTTGAGCAGTTGGTCTCGAACTCGAAGATCCACCATCTCCGTCAAAGCCAGCACTAAATTCATCAGCAGGATTACTTTGAAATAAAATTTCACATGCCTTGTATGTTTCACATGCAAAACTTGGGTCATTTTTGCAGTCGTATCCACCCTGCGTTGGCTGGAAACAACAGTCGTGGTCTTCACCGCTGGAGCGAAGAGTTTGTGAGTATGTGAGTGAAGCAATAACATGAGCAATACAATGAGAGACTGACTTACCATACTCTTTTACACTCGCTCCTACCCAAACTAGTCTGGACATTGATTACTGAGCAATGATGACTAATCTCTTCTGACCCGGTGGCAAATTCTTCGTGTGATACCTTTCCATCTGCGTTACTATCCATTTCCTTAATATTTTGGTACATCATTTGATCAACCGCATCATCAGATTGTATTCCCAGTGTACTGATCAAGTCATCTTCCTCACCACTCAAAAGATTATCGTCTCCCATGCCCCCATCAAGTCCATCATCTAGGAGGACATCGTCGAGCCATGATCCTAGATCAGAATCATCCGGTTTCTCGCTCCATCCATCGGTACTCACTCCTGGCGGAGACTGATCATTGACACTTGAGCTTGATGTAGTTGTTGTTGTTATTATGGTTGAGCTTGCAGTCGTTGAGCTTGTGGTAGTTGAAGCAATATTGGTAACATCCTCCTCGTTGTCGCTACCATCACTATTGCTGCTGCTGATACCATCATCTTCTCCCGTAAACGAATCTGATGAAATACCAGACCCCAAAACTCCAACATCATCCACAGTAATACGAAATCTTGTAATCTCTTCTTTCCCCAAGAATATTCCATCGGCCATTGGTCGAAATTCTCTCCCACCAATGATGCGGAGACCATATTGCCCCTTCCCATATTCGCAGCACATACCATCCCCCAACTTATCATGCAATATGAACTTGTATTTTCCTACTGGTAAACAAATTGACTCATTGATTTCTTCCGTATATCCGTTTATGGTGGTATATTTGCCATACCTGTAAGGTCCGCCAGACTTGATTGTGGTTTCAGTATACTGGACTGCATCATCATCATCATCAGATGATGTAACCACCTCCCTTTGTGTGATATCCCACGATGTTTCATTGCCAAATCTATCTGTTTTCAGAGTGATTGACATTATGGCACATGGTTCTAAGGAAGATGATGTCAAATCTCCATTGCTACTGCTGCTGCTGCCTCCAAGATAATCGTTTCTCGGTCTAAAGAGAAATGCTAAAAACACAACAATCATGAGGAATGCTGTCGCAACTAACATGATTTTGAGCCAATATGATTGGTCAATATCCTTGATATCTTCGATATTCTTCTCTTGATAACGTTCTTTCCTCTTGCGATAGTTGTCTTTGCCCTTGTGATAATACTCTTTGCTCTTGTCATGATACTTGTTGAGGATATCTCGGGACTTTTCCTTCAGTACTGTTTTTCTGTAGTTTCGTTTGACATGGCGATGAGCAGAACCTACGCTACTATCATCACTATCTTCGGATGATGACCCAGATGAGGAACTTCCATCATCATCGTCGTCGTCAATTTTATAGAGTCGCTTGGATCCTTTTTTTCGGTCACCATAATTTCTTGCTTCCGCTTGCAACTGTTGTCGATAGGAATTGGTGGCAGCATAATACGCATCATATGCTGCAGTATTGCTCGAAGGTCCATTTTCATCGTAGGAATAATCATCTACCACCGCTTCAGCGGCTGACGCCGTGGCAGCATGCAATTGTTCTTCAGCAACTTGTAATTTTTGTTTCAAGAAATTGTACTCTTCGGGGTCTGCTGTTTTTTTATTCAGTCGGTTGAGTGCCAATGAAAGATAATGACATTCTGTTTGAAGATTTTGAATGGATTCTTTTTTAGGAGGAGGAGAGGTCGTCATGGTTGAGTCGCTTACTACTACAGAATGATTGATTCGTCGGCGATGAATCGGCCCCAGGATCGGCTCGCTGTCGTTTATTTTATGGCATCATTGAACAAGCTTTTGAAGGCTTGAGAGTGGGGTCACTGAAGGTACAGGTACGTAGGCTTTCGGATAAGGGGGGAGCCCCCCGGTATTGGAGGGTGAGAATCGCCTTCATAGAGCCAGGTACAATAGGCATCTATCTAGGCCCTCCCAGAGGGTTGCCCAAATGGGGGAAATCCCCCCCATATCGGGAACTCCAGCCCCTATATATCCTGAAAGCCTAAGGTATTACGTCGATGTGAAGCTTTATTTCTCTCTCTCTAGAGAGTGCGAGTCTTGCGTCTTAGATAGAAGCACACCTCCTTGCTCAATCCATTGTTGGTTAACTGCATTAGACAAGTGCTTGTAAACATATTTAAGCATTACTCTTCTTCACACAGACAATTACGAATTGCTCTCGAGTGCAGTTGGAAATAAACGATCTCGCTCTCTCCCCACCCATTTCCACTGTTGAACGCAAGTGGTTCAGATCAGAGATCAGGCCTACACACCAGAAAGAGTGCCGTTGTATCTACACCCCTAAACGGCGACACTCAATATCCCCTTCATACCGACACAAAGAAAGTCGAAGACATTCAATCAGTTTTCTCCCCCTCTACTAACTTCCCACTCTACTAACTTCCACCCCAATACACAATAACACAGAATCAAACTTCTTAATCCGCCCCAAGGAATCCTGATCGCTTCAAGTTATCCGTCATAATGATTGTCCTTGTAGAATCCAAAACAAACTCCATATTATTCGTATCAGTCGCACACGTCACATGAATAAATGAATCATTGAACTCATCATCAATCAAACAATCCTTGAACTTTTGGATAAAGTACAACACCCCATGATCGAAATCCTTCGTTGGGCCAGCGTAATCACAGAAAGGCCTCTGGGCGGCAATATCACTATAAAGGATCTTTTCTGCGAATATATCCTTCTTGTTCAAAAAGAGCATAATGGATGTATTGGCAAAGGCACGGTTGTTGCACACACTTCGGAATAATTCCAAAGCCTCCACCATACGATTGGTACGTTTGGCCTCAGCCAATGTTTGGTCATACTCGCTAAGTGCCGCAACGAAGATAACGGCAGTAACTTGATCGAAGCAATCAATCCACTTTCGTCTCTCAGAACGTTGTCCTCCCACATCGTACATTTCAAAGTCAATGCCATCAATGCGATAACGTTCCATAACAACTTGCGTTGTACGGACACGTGCGATGAGCACATCTTGGGTAGTTGGTCTGTAATCTGGGGAGGCCATGCGGGGTATGTCGTTCAGATATTCTTTATGGGAGTCAATGATATTGACGGCCGAGCGCTTGGCCCATACTTGTTTCATTGTGTTGGACTGTACAATAAAAGAACAGAAGATATGACGAGAGAAGTTAATAATATAGTTGACACAATAAAAGACAGCCTCGAAAATCTCCAACATATTTGACCGCCCAATCCCCAAAAATCATTCTTTGATCCTCAACGCAGGGGACGGATCTGATAACATATAATATACAAGGCATATAAATGAAACTCACCTGCCACAAAATACGAATGCTTTCATGATGAGCCAAAAACTGCTTGGCATCATTATTCGCCGCCAACCCCGCCCTAGGACTCTGCCCCACCCAATCCTTCCCCCCTGCACCTCCTCCACCCCCCTCCATCTCCGCTGCCGTGGCAGTATTATCCACCAAATAAGCCATAAGTTCATCATAAGCCTGACGACACGTCATGGCACTGTGATCCCCCTCCTCCAAATCTTCATTTTCACGTGATTCTCGATCCAACTCCTCCTCGAGGCCCAGATTACGCAAATGACTGCATAATTTACGTACTGCCACGACAATGTTCGATCGGGCGACAACACCATACATTCGTAGATCATCATCCGATCGTTCTGTTCCATATAATAAACGCATCTGTTTGAAAATGGTGGATTTCCCGGACTCACCAGCTCCGAGAAGGAGCATTTTGATTTTTCCTTCCTCTTCTTGCTTCATGCGTTCTAGCTGATTATCGATGGAGCGAGAGTCGCTTTGGGCTGCAGCGGCGGCTTGGGGAGGGGCTCCACCGCCTCCCCCCGATGAGGGGGGTGGGGCGACTTCGGCCGGTGAACTTGCTCCGCATCCCATGGTTATTTTAGCAACCGAGATATGGACGACTTATATCTGCCTAGAGATAGCTTGGTATACTTATTTTTAGAATGTATCGGCGGCCTGCTTTGCTTCCACCGCGATGATACTTATTGACTTTATTGCAAAGTCAATAGATCTCAACCGTCTGCCAAGACCCAAGTAAGACACTTTGTTTGGTTCGTCAAGTTCGCGGCCAAGTCCGACACAAAGTTTGGAACCTAGAGTTGGTTCACGGAGCGTGAGGCCTCACGTGAATCACGTGAAACGTGAAATCCATTCACACGACCCTCTGTGGCGTGAAACGGTGTGAAACTCATAACCTATTCATTCTACTCTCTTCTCTATGCGACCCTCTTCTCTTAACCCTAACCTGCTCATTCTACTCTCTTCTTCATACGACCCTCTTCTCTTTTTTGTTCACATTTGCTCACGTGATCACGTCCAACCAAGCTGGCACGGTTGGAGATCACAAAATGTGTGGCGTGATGGAACGTGAACCAACTCTATTGGAACCTGCTTCGATTGTTTCCGAGTGTGATCGATTTTCTCGTTGCATGCTGAGACACACATCTCTTCATCCTTCCTTCGGGACTCAAAAATATCACGGACGGCGACGGACCTCTTCTTTGCAAATACTTAGACGCTATTTATGAATTGCTTCCTCGGCTCGGGGATGGACTTGATCCCCACTTATCAGACGAAACTACGACTTCCTACGAGCTCAAGCATGAGTGATGTGTGGACTAGAGACAAAAATCTTACTACGGTAAAGGGCGAAGTCGATGATGCAACGAGGCCTGCCTGTGAGCTACTCGCCTTGACTCGGAAGTAAATCCAACCACAGAGGACTTAAACTAAAACTAATTGATTTTTACTGTGCACTACGCGTGAGAGAGAATATAACCGTGACAATACAGCGACCCAAATCCAAACAAACGAAGCAATTCAAAAAGAGTGGTGTCACTTTCTTCAAATTCGACAACCGCAGCCGCCTGTGACAGCTTCCTAGGGTCACATCGGGTGTTTTCGTCATGTCAGCAGACTCAGTCATGTTGGAGAACCAGACGAATGGAAAGGAGTGTGCATTCATCAAAAAGACTAGAGATTGCTATTATCCGACTGATAAGAACACCTTTTTGTCTGCTGTCTTCTGTAATTTTGTTCCCTGATGCGACAAGTAGACACCACTCCGATTGCCTTCAAATGGTGGCGGCTGCGATGACTCCCTTTGCATTTCATTAAGAATATCCTGCTCTCTTTCTCCTCTCGCATGGCACAGTAAAAAAAATTCAACAACATCAACAACATATAATAATAGCGTTTCGAAACTAATACGCTCAATCATGTCCAGAATATCTCCTCAAGTTTTCCGACATGATAGTTTTCCTCGTCTTATCCAGTACAAACTTAACATTGGACGTATCTGTCGCACACGTCACATGAACACACGAATCATCAAACTCTTCGAGCAAGCAATCCTTGAACTTTTGGATAAAGTACGCAACACCATGATCGAAATCCTTTGTTGGGCCGGCATAATCAGAAAACTCTCTCTGAGCGGCAATATCACTGTACATGATCTTTTCCCTAAATATATCCATCTTGTTCATGAAGAGCATGATGGTAGTATTATCAAAGGCACGGTTGTTACACACATGCCGGAATAATGCTAAAGCCTCCACCATACGATTGGTACGTTTAGCTTCTGCCAGTGTTTGGTCATACTCGCTAAGGGCAACAACAAAGATGACAGCAGTGACTTGATCAAAGCAATCAATCCACTTTCGTCGTTCCGACCGCTGCCCTCCCACATCGTACATTTCAAAGTCAATGCCATCAATACGATAGCGTTCCTGAACGACTTGTGTGGTTCGGACACGTGCAATAAGTACGTCTAGGGTGGTTGGTTTGTAATTTGGTGAGGCAAGGCGATCAATGTCATTGAAGTATTCTTTGTGGGAATCGATAACGTTGACGGCGGCGCGTTGGGTCCATACTTTTTTCATTGTTTTGGACTATATAAAAAAAAATGAAGAAAGAAGAGCAGAGTGCTGTTAGGACACAGTGGAACACAAAACAACCCAACAGGATAGATCAGAGAAGTCAGACATGAATGGAAATATAAACTTACCTGCCACAAAATGCGAATACTTTCATGATGTGCCAAAAAAGAATTGGCATCATTATTCGCCGACATACCCGCCCTAGGGCTCTGTCCCACCCAATCTCCTTCATCAACAACCATCTCCATCGGCGGGGCAGTATTATCGACCAAATACGCGATGAGTTCATCATAAGCCTGACGACACGTCATGCCATCATCAAAATCTTCATTTTCATGTGATTCTAAATCCAACTCCTCCTCAAGGCCCAGGGCACGCAAATGACTGCATAATTTACGCACTGCAACAACGACATTTGATCGGGCGACAACACCATACATTCGTAAATCATCATCTGATAGTTCCGTGCCGTACAATAACCGCATCTGTTTGAAAATGGTGGATTTGCCGGACTCACCAGCTCCGAGGAGGAGCATTTTGATTTTTCCTTCCTCTTCTTGCCTCATTCGTTCTAGTTGATTATCGATGGTGCGAGTCTCGGCAGAGACTGGTAGTGGGGCTCCCCCGTGTGAGGAGGGTGGGTCGACTTCCGGTGGTGCACTTCCTCCGCAGCAACTCATGATTTATTAATTGTATTTAAGGAGGAGGATTTTATTGTAGTAGGGCGTGGAAGAAGTTTACCAACCGAGTTGGGTGCTTTGATGTAATTCTCTGTTTCGATTGGCCTCAACTTGTGATACTATACTTTGCTCTCAGTGGCAGTCGGCTGTCTTTGTGGTGCTGCTGCTACATACTGTCGTTCCTCCCAAAGCAAAGGCCTCGTCGCGTTCGTGAATAGCGAGCGAGGTCGCCGTGGTCGGTGGTGTGTGCGGTGGTGTCGCTTGCTTTGGTGAAGATGGCAAACACTTTCGCTCGATTTTGTCTGATCGCGTCTTGATTGTATGTAGGAATTAATTGGTTGAAGTTCCTACGTAGCCACAATCGCGATTACATGAAGGCTCCGTCCGTCCAAACTTCGTGATTTTTTCTTGCGCGCTTTCTATCATGGACGAATGTCATTGAGGCGGCATTGGATCTGAGACGCACTCTACTCTGTACATACTAAAAGTAGGTACACGGATGTAAGTCTACCGATGGTACGTAGTTTTAAGGATAGTAGGTACGCCCAGGGACCAAAATCCAAAGCAGCCTCCTCAAAAAAAATCATTGCAGTGCTTTTCAAGAAGGGGCCAAAACAGTAGAGTCATAATAGCAAAGCACCAATAGTTCGTCTCGGCGTGGCAACCCAGCCATTGAAAATAGTGGAAAGATACTCTACGTCGTCTAACCTGCAAAAATGTCTCTCAAACTACGCGATTTAATCCGTCAAGTCCGTGCCTGTAAAACGGCCGCCGAGGAGCGTGCGGTTATAGCCAAGGAGTCGGCAATGATACGTACGGCGATTCGGGAGGAGCAGGAGCATTATCGGCATAGGAACGTGGCTAAATTGTTATTTATGCACATGCTGGGTGAGTGAACAGTAGATTATTCAGTGGATGAGTGTATTATTTTCTGTACACAACTCGTGTCCTTTTTTTCCATGTCCCTCCATTCGTATACATTTCTAACTCTCTGTTTATCATCTCCCTCATAAAATATATAACATTTACAACTGCAGGCTACCCCACCCACTTCGGTCAACTCGAATGCATGAAACTCGTCGCCTCCCCCCACTTCCCCGAAAAACGCATCGGCTATTTAGGCATGATGCTCCTCCTCTCCGAACAA
The DNA here is from genome assembly GCA_030544225.1 of Skeletonema marinoi. Classification (NCBI taxonomy): domain Eukaryota; phylum Bacillariophyta; class Thalassiosirophyceae; order Thalassiosirales; family Thalassiosiraceae; genus Skeletonema; species Skeletonema marinoi. Next base: position 1,005,051 of record CM060505.1, on the reverse strand, counting down.
CAAGAAGTCCTCATGCTTGCCACCAACTCACTCAAAAATGATCTCAACTCCTCCAATAAATTCATTGCCGGACTAGCACTAGCGGCTATCGGTAATTTGGCCACTCCCGACATGTCTCGTGATTTGGCCCCCGAGGTGGATAAACATTTGAGTAATTCAAATCCGTACTTACGAAAAAAGGCGTGTTTGGCCATGGCACGGTGTTTACGAAAATGTCCCGACATGGTCGAAGACTTTGTGGAGCGTGTGGTAGGATTGTTGAATGATCGGAGTCATGGGGTGTTGATTACGGTTGTTCAGCTCATGACGCAGGTGTTGGTGATTGATCGAGAATACATCCTTGAGGAAGGAGGTGGGCAATACGATGGTGAGGAGGATGCGTACTATGAATCACCTACCCGAACGGCATTCCTCAAATTAGTTCCAAGTCTTGTCAAGTTGTTGAGAAATCTATTGAGTATGGGCTACTCGCCTGATCATGATGTGGGGGGCATCTCCGATCCGTTTCTGCAAGTTCAAATATTGACATTGTTGCGGCTATTGGGGGCCAATGATGTCAAGGCCTCTGAGGAGATGAATGATGTTTTGGCACAGGTTGCAACCAATACGGAAACTTCCAAGAATGCGGGGAATGCCATTTTGTATGAATGTGTTCAAACGATCATGGCGGTGGAGAGTGATGATGGCCTTCGCGTGTTGGCGGTGAATATTTTGGGACGATTTCTGTTGAATCGGGATAATAATATTAGGTATGTGGCGTTGAATACGTTGGCGAAGTGTATTGCGGATGGGGCACATGCTGCTCGTAGTGGTGATGGTGGAGGGGAGAATGGTGAGGATGCCAATACTGCTGCGTCGGCATTGCAACGTCATCGTACGACTGTGGTGGATTGTCTGAAGGATCCAGATATTAGTATCCGTCAGCGTGCTCTGGAGTTGATTTATCATTTGGTGAATCAAGAAAATGTAGAAGCATTGACTGCGGAGTTGTTGAATTATCTAGTTCTTTGTCCACGTGATCACCGAGGGGATATATGCAGTAGAGTGTTGAAGGTAGTGGACAAATTTAGTCCCGAAGATCGGTGGAGGGTAGATACCCTGATTACGATGTTAACCATTGCGGGCAGAGAGTGTGAGTCTAGCGTACAGAGTGCAACCACGATATACATTTCGCAGTCATCAGAGGATTTGAGGGCATACGCCGTGCACAAGTTGCTCAAGGCAATTAGAGATGATGATGGATCTCAACAGGGACTCTTGAATGTTGGAATCTGGAGTATTGGCGAGTATGGAGACTTACTGCTGAAGCCATACAGCTATAACCCTCCATCCAGTGGTGGCAACTTATCGGAAGTTGCCGAACTTAGCGCAATGGCATCTGAAAGTGTTCCTGTCACTGTTTCGTTCATGGCATTGGAGCCAACCTCAGTGGTGGAGATAGTTGAGGAGGTAATGAACCGCCACACGTGCCCCTTGGAGGTGAAACAAAGAGCATTGACTTGCTTCACAAAGTTGCGTGAAAGATTCGAAAATTCAGCTGATGCTGCTACTCTAGAAAAGATTCAAAACTTGGTGAAGAAGTACGAAGGATCGAGCTCTCTTGAACTGCAGCTTCGCTCGTGCGAGTATGGGGCTTTGATCAACGCTATCAAGGGTGTGTCAGTGAAAGGTGGTGACGGGGACGACATATTTGGAGCTAATCAGGGCAGTGAAAGCGTCAGTGAAACTGTTAAGACTGCTGCGAAGGAAGCCTTGGCTCGAATGCCCGTTGTTGACATCAAATTGATTCAGAGAAAGAGGGCAGAACGTGCTGACGCATTGATGGAAGGAGATGCTATGGATCCTTTTGATGCTGGATCCAGTGATGATGCCGCTCCTGCTCCATCATCATCTGGAGGAGGGGACTTGTTAGATCTCAATGATATTTTCGGAGGTGGTGGACCTGCTGCCCCCGTCGCGACACAGAATGGAAACGCACTGAAGGCTCCCTCCGCAAAGATAGAAGCAGCACCGAACAACGATGTGGATCTTCTTGCAGACATTTTCTCTGCACCCGCGGCTCCAGCTCCCGCACCAGTTGCGACACCCGCTGTTGGAGGATTTGACATCTTTGGCGGAGGACAGCCAGCAGCACCAGCACCCGCTATTCAGAACAATATGTTTGCACCCCAGCCCGTGGCTGTCAACCCCGCTCCTTCTCTCGGTTCATCTTTGGTAGATCCCTTCGCCGCTCCAACCCCATCGCAACAACCTCAACAACCTATTGCTCCTGCTGCGATTCCATCCTCTCCAGCTGCCGTTGGCGGTCCCACTCCATCTTCAGTCACTGTGCAAGGCTTCTCGCACCAGGGACTTACTGTGGAGTTCGAATCTTCGAAACCTGATACGTGGAACAAACAAAACTCGCTTCTTGTAGCAAAATTCATAAACACAACAGATGCGCCGCTTTATGGGCTTCATCTGCAAGTTGCTGTTCCAAAGTATGTAACAATGGAGATGAAGCCACCAACGTCAACAACTGTTCCAGTTACTGGGGGAAGCAGCACGAAGCAAGTAACGCAAACTATTTCTGTGACAAACACCATGCTCGGCACGAAAAACCTTATGTTGAAGCTGAAGGCCAGTTTTACATCGAAGGGAACGAAAGTTGAACACTTGGCAACTTGCTCAGGGTTCCCTGCTGGTCAATATTGATTAGTCTCGTTTTAATGTTAATTTTTTGAATAGTTGGCATTATGTATTATTTTCAGGTCATTGCATCATGAATGACAAGGCAGCACTTGCGCATTAAGTATGTATTGTACGAGGTATGTAACTCATCACCTCGTCGAATTCTGACTGAGTGAGCATGAGAGAAAACACTTCGATCCCGATCGAGGCCGAGTCCCTTGTTGAAGCAAGCAAGAAAAAGATATGTACCATACCTTCAAAACCGACAAGACGCATCCAAGACGCAAACAGCCAGAACCAAGATGCAGAGTAGTGCAGAGTGCACTCACCTTGCTTCACCCAATTCACAACACAGTGTTAAAGCGCATGGTATCTTAACATCTACTGTTGCGCTGGCTGAGATTCCGATCGAAAACTGTAACGCTTTCAATGTTATCAATTACTCTCATCTTTTTGCTGAATGCATTTTCTTTAGTGCATGGAGGATGTCCGAAGTTCTGCCATCGACGTATCAGGCATGAACTCAAAAGTAATGTATGCAAATGTACGGCAAAATATTGTAAGCCTGGTACATCGAATACCGGTACTGGTGCTCAAACTACGAGCTCGACAGCTTGTGAAGCTCACTGCTGTGCCAATTGTCGAGCAACACGGAGATTGCAAGAGGAGCCTGAAAACACAACTTCTGTCGAGGAATCGAATATTACAATAATACCTGTTTCTAATCCATGGTGCTTTTGCTACGGTGAAGAGAATAATCCTTTCGATTACTGCCCTATTAAGCCCCTAACCGACTTCGAACAATGTTTTGAAAAGTGCAATTCAACTTGCTCTGGTGTCGGGGAGGGCTGTGAAGTTTCCCCGGTTTTTGTTGATGAAGTTAATACTTTCAATGATAACAATGCAAAGAATTACATCAGTGAATGGCAAGCATCCGGCGTATCTGGCAGCGTTTGTGTATGTAAATTGAAAGGATTCAAGATTGGTGCAAACATTGTGTTTGAGGAACAAGAATGTAACGAATTTTGTTCTCAAGCAGATTCTTTTGGAGGTGTTAGATACTGGCTGACAACCGATGAGCAGACTACTTCTCCGCCATCCTCTTTGCCAACTTGGGTAGTTGCATTTCTATCCACTGTAGTTTGTGTTGGTTTTATCATGATCACTGTGTTGTTCTGCAAGAATCGGGGCCCCAGTCAGAATGGAACGTAATTCCGGGGGGGTGCCTGAGGTGCGCTCCTATATTTGAAATCCTGTCAAATCTTTGTTGCAGTCTAGGCAAATGCACCTTGGTGTAGACTGCTGTAGTTACTTACATATCGATGTCAATGTTGGGCGTAGACAAGTGCCATAAGAATACTTTTGTGCTGCTGCCGCTGACTGCTTCAATTTTAAGACCAGGTATTCATGGGCAGAAGTTCGTAGCGCTTAGCTTATGGAAGTCAACATGCAACTATTTAGAAATTTAATGCCTTTCGCATAGTCATAATATGATGTATGTACTACACTTCGAGTTAGTCATAACAACATGATGTCCTACACAACTCGAGCCAATATGTGTTGCGAGTCGATTGAACTGGCATTCCATCCTAAACTGTCGATACTAGATAATATAGGACATTGGAGCGTTATCTAGTAGCTTCGTTGTTTCGTCGCTTGAATCAGGTTTGGATTTGGCAATCATTGCATTGCTGTTCACATCATCGTCGGGCCCACTTTTTCTGTCTTCCTTGCTTTTCTTTGGTTGGGATTCTTCCAGCCATTCATAATATTTTACAACGACGTCTATACGCGGTGCTTTCAGAGGCCACAACCAAAATGTGGAGAATTCCTTCCAAAGTTTATGATAATAATATATGAGAGTGGTCTGTGTACATGTACCATCTCCAGCCTTTTGGTCCATCACAGTAAACGCTTGAATCACACGTGTGGGTACTGGCGATTCACAGCAGGCATCCTGCATAGCCTTGAAGCTAGCTTGATGGGTTTTCAAATCTGCGCCCAACTTGAAGGCAAGACTTTGATGCTGGGAACGTTGCTCCGGATTTTTAACTATCTTCTTCGCAATATCAGTGAGATCTACTTCAGAGACAATATTTCTGTTGAACCAATCCTTCTCGAAGTCTACAGTAAGACAGATCTTTTCCAGGGCTTTCACCGCTGCTCGATGCATATCACATTGACTCTGATAATTTGTGCGCTTACCAATGGCATTAAATAAGGTAGAAATGGCACCCAAAATTCCCACCGCGATAGACCACATCTGTTTCGAGTGTCCCGTCAACAATGGTTCAAATTCAACAGAATTTTGAGCAAGTTCCCCATCATCGTTCTGGGAGGTTTTTCCGGAAATAAGAAAACCGATTACTGTGATTGCAGTAGCTATGAGAGTCACCGGCAAGAAGTCGAACCAAAAGGAACGAAACTCGAAGTAATCAACAGCGAGTTTATGCTCAATCAAGGCACGTTCAAATCGGTTGGTAAGTCTTGCGTACTCGTCGACCAAGTCGTCTTTCACTTGGATTAGTCTGTCTTCCTCATTGTCGATTTTTTCTTGGAGCTTCTCTGAACCGTCAGAATTGGCAATACTAGATGCATCCATGATTATTGTTGATGCTATATGATATAATATGGGGTGTTGGAAGGTCTACACTCTACACTGAATTATGCACCATGCAAACATTTTTGTGAGAGTAGACAAGGGAAAAAGGAGTTTTGGTCTTGACCAGGGCAGGGTTTTGGCGCGGAGAGTCTGTGTCGTCAATATAAGAAACTGTGAATCTTGTAGTGTGAAGTATGTCCACATTGCTGTTACAACAACTACAAAACGGACAGGACCTACGACTAACTTAGAGCTTTGGCATGTATAGGCCGGAATGTCTTGAAGTCGTGTAGCTGTCTCACTTCCTTCATTGCGGCATTCTCTCCTGCCTCGCCAAATGTTTTGAGCCCCTGCTTGAGGGATAACTGCAGGAGACACATATGGACCACTTGTGAGAAGGAGTCAGATGTGTCAGGCTCGTGGATGCTGCCGTCGATCTTGCTCATCTGCATCAGTGCTGTACCTTCCACGTCATCGAAGGAGAGTAGCCCGACATTCTTTGGAGGAAGATTCCTCTTTGAAGTTGACATACTTGTTTGTGACATGTAGGTCGAATCTTTGTCAAAGCGGTCAATTGTTGGTGGGCGGCGGCTGCTCCTGCGCACTCCTGCAGTTTGGGCCTGCATGTCGTGAGTGCTCGTATCATCTTCTGCATCGGGCTCAGCATCTTGCTGATATTCAGTCTCTGATTCATCCTCTGAGCCCGAGGCCTCATCACCATCAAGAGTGGGCTCAAATCCTTCATCATCTGCTGGCATCTCATCGTCATCTGACTCGGACGTCACATCATCCTCTGGACCCTCGTCGTCATCCTCTGATTCCTCGTCATCATTTGGAGTGAGGTAGGTGGAATCATCGTCGTCAGCATACTCAGAGGCTGAGTGTTCATCATCTGAAATAGGAGATAGAGTAGTGGGGTGGCCATGGCCCATAGGGGCATGCGGGGATATTCCCCCATGACGGAGCACGGCTGCCGCTGCTGCTCGTCGATCCATTGCAGGTACTACTGGTTCTCCATTATCCAAATGTACGCCTGGGATATCTGCGGCTATCTCCGGGTTAATTGTAGCTGTAGCAGCTGTGTCCATACTCTCGCCAATTTGGTCTTCGTCATCATCATGGAAACCAACCTCTTCTTTGTTCCGGTTGGTCACGCTCCAACTGCCCCCTCGTTTCTCCTTCGTGGCCATCTGGTCCACCTGCTGGATGATGGAGTCGGGCATAGGGAGCTCTGTCCATTTGCGCTTCTTCAGTTTCTTCCCGGTCGTGAGGCATAGGAACTTGTACGTCCCTTGTAGATTGGCGGTGGGACCAAGGGCAATGCACGGCCGCGTCCGAGACTTCATGCCATTGAGCGGAGATGGCTCATCATGCACCTCTACATAGGCGCCGAAATCAAGCAAGCAGTCTCTCCCGTAGTCAACTTTTTGGCCAGATAAGATTTCATGAGGCGAATACTCATTTGAAACACCTGACTTAGATGGAGAAGCATTGCGCCAAAGAATGATAAAGTACACTAGCTCAATGATGATTCTTCGAGGGAATTTGTGAAATGGAAGGGTGTTTAGCAGTGCCCGTCCCTTGTCCTTTGAAGATCTGATTTCCCTCTCCACAAGTGGCACGTGTTCGCGAGCGGCTGCAACATTGATCGGGACATCCAGGTGATCCGCAAGGCTTTCAAACTCCATGTCGAGGAGGATGATCTTCACACTATATCCTGCACGTTTATAGAGACTTACAATCCGGTTCAAGCTTACAGTTAGGGTATTAGAGCTACGATTGGGAATGTTTTCGACGGTCAAGAACTTTAGTTTTTGTGAAACTGAAAGTAAGAAAGGAATCTCATTGACGTAAAAGACATCAGCCTCCAAGGTCACGTTGCAATGAAGCACATGGAAATCGCGTGGTATCTCAATTCGATCCGTATTTACTCGTTGCGGCTTTTCTCTCACCGTCTTTCCTCTTATCCCTGCGAGATTGGGACCAAAGATTTGAACGGCGTTAGTAATGTCACGTGAGGTAATTGGGCAATTGGATATATTACGCACCATGGCTCTAAAGGAACGATCACTTGGGGCCCCCATTCGGTTTGCAGCTCTATATGCCCGTTCAGCCGCAAGCACATCACTCCTTGTAAATCCTTCGATGTTTCCCCTGACGGTGTTCACCATCATGACTGCATTTTCTCCATCGCCGTCGCGAAGATCCACAAAGGGGAATCCCTCTGGACTTCTGTGAAACTCGATCATCCCCTCGTCGCATTCAATCCCCTTGGTGTGCACGATGAATACTTTGCGGGCGTGGTCATATGTAATAGGATACAACCGTTCAAGCTTGTCAAAGGACACAATGTTTGCCATGCCATCCTCATTGAACCAAGTGTCGAGATGTTGGAGGTAAGGAATCTTGGCTCTTTGCGTTGTTGTACTCGCGCCACCATTGCTGTAGGATCGAAGGGCATGCCTCACTGCTCGGATGTCTGATACGCAATCTCTGTTCATCATTTGGTTGAAGGTGCTGCAGGTGTCAAGGTACACACACCAAGGGTTGAGCCGAGACTTGAGTTTTCCTTTGTTCAAAAGCGTCACAGCATCATCAATCATAGTCTCGCACGATGCGGCAGCTTGCACTGTGGCAACGATCTCCCTGGATCGTTCCAACGCTGGAGGATGAGTAAATCCATCGGCAAGGTTAGCTTTTGCGTCGTTTTCCAAGATGAGGTTCCTGGCAGCTCCAGCAAGATAAGCAGCACGCCCAAGGAGAGCTCGGCTGGTGTTCACATCACGTTTGTAAATCTGAGCTGCAGCACGGGAACTTTTGTTCCCACCTTCACGTTGTAGCCTCAACTCCGGATTCCACGTGGAAGTCTGGTAGCTACTATCTGAGCTGCTATCGTCGTCTTCATTGGGCCATGCTAGAGGAGGCGGCTGATCATCGCTACTACCAGAGTCAGTACCTGTACTGTCGCTGTCATTCACTCCTGCAGCCGACAGCTCGGATGGGGTCACGTCCACGATAGAAAAGGCGGTAGACACATCAAGGGAAAGGATTCCGCCCGCCCCAGGTACAAGGAAAGGCACATCGCCTGAGTCTTCCTCAACATCAACCAGTTCCCAGTCTTCAGGATCATCTTCCGCATCGACTAGCACGCTCCAGTAGTTGTCGCTGGCAGCATCGTCGGTGGAGATGCCAAGGTTGAGGTGCATCTCTCCGGCTTCATCCTCAGAGTCGGCCTCAAAATCATCAAAGTTGAGATTCATGTGCACCTGGGCCGGAGTTGTGTCGGACTCTTCTTCGTGGCAGGAGATGACGCGTCGGCGACCTTCTTGGCTTTGAATGCAACCACATCTGCAGGCCTGCACTTATTTTCATGACGCTTGTGGGATGTACTACCACAACCCCAGCAGGCCTGGGCAACTTCCACAAAGGCCAGTTCTTCAGGTTCCTCCCGTGGCTGTGGTGTAAATCCTGAGCGAGGATTGGAAGGCGTGGAAGACTTGAATGTCGCTAGATATTCGATGGCACCCTCAAGCGTTGTAGGATACTTATTCATGTCTGACATAAACAGATCCTCTGAACTCTGATAATCGCGTTGTTGCAATTTATCTTGATCCTGTCTGAATTACTTTTGATGTGACAGAATTTAATTTTGTCATGTCAGAATTAACCCTAGTTTGATAAAAGTTAATTTTGATGTTCACTTTTAATTCTGACCAACCGGTATTGATCAGAATTAAATACTGTCACATCAGACTCAAGGTGTCTCTTCGCTCCAGATAAGCTGGAATAGGTTCTCAGCCCAACGATTTGCTTTTTCATCAAACAAACACTCCCAAATATCAACTGAGACATACATCTTTCTTTGTGGCATGGGCGGCAGGAGCGAGCAAGAGCGAGCTCTGCCGCCCACGAAAAAAATCAAAAAATCAAAACAGCGCATGCAGCAGCGCTTTAATCGGCCCTCGGGGCCCCAGTCGGTTGAGTGCAGCGGTATCGGCGGGCTCGGAGGTGCCCTCCTTACCCTGTAGGTCATTTGACCCTTTTTGACTCCAGCCATTTCTACAGGGAAGCACGTAGGAATTAGTATCTTAGGATTTAGGAGAAATAAATCTTGACCCCCCATGTAGAAATTTAATTCCCACTGTGGAGCATACTGGCGGCTACAGGATACCGCTGCGTAGGAACTCGGTTGCCTCTAATCTTGTAAGCATTGTTTCTCATAAATGTTTGATCCCAAACGCATTCTTCGTCCTTCTTAGCCAGAAGCTGTCTCGTGTACAAGAACGTCATCACACTCATCTCCAATCATCTCCCTCTATTGTACCTTAATTTTCCCACCTTGGAAGGATTTTAAATTCCACACCAACACCACCTCGCACTCATGTATCGAAGTAAGTTTTGGGTAGTTCCCACTCAGGCTTCTTCTCTGACCATGTATTGTTAGGGAATTTGATCATGTTGCCAATTCGTGTCATGAGTGCCTCCCTGTCTGGTATTAGATTTTGTTCCATAGCAGTCTTGTACGTTGTGTTGAGGATCCTATTCGCCATTTCCTCGTTGTATGTCTCTGCCGGTGCTCAGCTCTCCTCTGAAGGTGCTCTAAGCACCTCTCCAACTTGATTACCGCCTCGCATAGTTGGCCGTTCGTCTTTTCGGTACAGTTGAGTATCCTGTCGATGGAAATGTTGGACCAGTCCAATGAATGGAGCTGTCCTGAGGATGATCGCCCACTCTCCTTCCCTGCTGCCGAGTGCCTTCCCCTGCTTTAATTGCCACGTGCTTTCATTACCATGTTGTGTGTCTTTTCCGTGTGGTACAGTCCATGTTGATTGTTGTTGTGTGCCACCTGTTCCCAATACGCGAGAGAAATGAATGCAAGATTGATGCATGTGTGTCAAACCAGAAATACAAATGGGCATGCGGCTTACCCTGTTTGTGTCGGCTTGCGTTTTGTTCCGACTGTGCGACAAAATCCTTGATCTCCTTGCGAACCATTGATGCGTCTTGCGATTTGTTATGCGCTCACTTTCACTTACCTGAAAGATGCCTTTTGCAGCCATTCCCTCCCCACATCATCCCACTAAATAATTTTCTCACCTTGGAGGAAAAATAAATTCGGTACGAAAATAAAATTCCTTGCAAGCACCGCACCCTCACTTACTCACCTTGCTCCAGCGATAAAAGTATTGTAGCATCTTCTCCTCACTCAACTTTTGTTTTCGTTACAAAAAATAAGTTCCCGCTGCTTCTGAGTAGAACTTTTACTACCTGCAGTTGTGCCTGCTTACGGCATGAATCAATCTCCTTCACTGAATCTGACCTCTGTTGATTGTTGTTACGTACTTACCACCTCTACAACCTGCACTCGTGTCGACTTTATTGCCACGGCAAATTTTCATGTTGTGTTGTCACGGAGCGTGAGAGCGTGACTCTCGTTTCAGTCCACTAACCAACTATCCGCAGCTTTTCAGATATGTATCGCAGACAGCTATCCGATGTTTTAGTGCAGTACATTCAGTCGCCAGAGCGGAGCTGCGTTTATTGCTCGTTTGTTTCGGGCGGTGGCTGTGGTAGCGCATGTTGTGCACACATCTCATTGAATGGTTATTAACATCGAATGCAAATACTGATTATGTTGAAAAATTAGTATGGTATAGAGATAGACGAAGGTTGGGCATCATTGTAACGCTTGTAGTTGTGTTCTTGGCTGGTTGTTCTGCTCTCTATTTTAGTGGCGGAAATGAACAGACGGGAAACCCCAAAGAAGAGGATACATTCGATGCGACAATAAAGGAAAACATTCCAGACAGCAACCACGTCAAGGAAGATGATCCAATTTATCCGCTGCCACCACCTCCACCGATTGATCACTCAGTTTTACAAGGTGGCTTTGATGGCACCTCGCTGAAACCACTGTCTGCTGATGATTTTAAGAATATTATTGAAAAAATCATGGCCAACTAGAATGGGTCACTAGAAGCAGTTGATTGACATATTCACAGCGTGAGATACGATATGGTTCTAGAGAGTAGAGCTGGCGGCCGTCTCAGATGCCTCATCAGGTCACCTACGACGTTGTAGCGACGCCGATACGAGCAACCAATGCTTGAGCCGTGCAAAAGATGCTTCTATACTATCATGGCCAACTAGAATGGGTCACTAGAAGCAGTTGATTGACATATTCACAGCGTGAGATACGATGTGGTTCTAGAGAATAGAGCTGGCGGCCGTCTCAGATGCCTCATCAGGTCACCTACGACGTTGTAGCGACGCCGATACGAGCAAACAATGCTTGAGCCGTGCAAAAGATGCTTCTATACCACAATCATGGCCAACTAGAATGGGTCACTAGAAGCAGTTGATTGACATATTCACAGCGTGAGATACGATGTGGTTCTAGAGAGTAGAGCTGGCGGCCGTCTCAGATGCCTCATCAGGTCACCTACGACGTTGTAGCGACGCCGATACGAGCAAACAATGCTTGAGCCGTGAAAAAGATGCTTCTATACTATCATGGCCAACTTTGATGGGTCGCTTAAAGCTGTGGATTGCCATATTCACAGCGTGAGATACGATATGGTTCTAGAGAGTAGAGCTGGCGGCCGTCTCAGATGCCTCATCAGGTCACCTACGACGTTGTAGCGACGCCGATACGAGCAAACAATGCTTGAGCCGTGCAAAAGATGCTTCTATACTATCATGGCCAACTAGAATGGGTCACTAGAAGCAGTTGATTGACATATTCACAGCGTGAGATACGATATGGTTCTAGAGAGTAGAGCTGGCGGCCGTCTCAGATGCCTCATCAGGTCACCTACGACGTTGTAGCGACGCCGATACGAGCAAACAATGCTTGAGCCGTGCAAAAGATGCTTCTATACTATCATGGCCAACTAGAATGGGTCACTAGAAGCAGTTGATTGACATATTCACAGCGTGAGATACGATGTGGTTCTAGAGAGTAGAGCTGGCGGCCGTCTCAGATGCCTCATCAGGTCACCTACGACGTTGTAGCGACGCCGATACGAGCAAACAATGCTTGAGCCTTGCAAAAGATGCTTCTATACCACAATCATGGCCAACTAGAATGGGTCACTAGAAGCAGTTGATTGACATATTCACAGCGTGAGATACGATATGGTTCTAGAGAGTAGAGCTGGCGGCCGTCTCAGATGCCTCATCAGGTCACCTACGACGTTGTAGCGACGCCGATACGAGCAAACAATGCTTGAGCCTTGCAAAAGATGCTTCTATACCACAATCATGGCCAACTAGAATGGGTCACTAGAAGCAGTTGATTGACATATTCACAGCGTGAGATACGATATGGTTCTAGAGAGTAGAGCTGGCGGCCGTCTCAGATGCCTCATCAGGTCACCTACGACGTTGTAGCGACGCCGATACGAGCAAACAATGCTTGAGCCGTGCAAAAGATGCTTCTATACCACAATCATGGCCAACTAGAATGGGTCACTAGAAGCAGTTGATTGACATATTCACAGCGTGAGATACGATATGGTTCTAGAGAGTAGAGCTGGCGGCCGTCTCAGATGCCTCATCAGGTCACCTACGACGTTGTAGCGACGCCGATACGAGCAAACAATGCTTGAGCCGTGCAAAAGATGCTTCTATACTATCATGGCCAACTAGAATGGGTCACTAGAAGCAGTTGATTGACATATTCACAGCGTGAGATACGATGTGGTTCTAGAGAGTAGAGCTGGCGGCCGTCTCAGATGCCTCATCAGGTCACCTACGACGTTGTAGCGACGCCGATACGAGCAAACAATGCTTGAGCCGTGCAAAAGATGCTTCTATACCACAATCATGGCCAACTAGAATGGGTCACTAGAAGCAGTTGATTGACATATTCACAGCGTGAGATACGATATGGTTCTAGAGAGTAGAGCTGGCGGCCGTCTCAGATGCCTCATCAGGTCACCTACGACGTTGTAGCGACGCCGATACGAGCAACCAATGCTTGAGCCGTGCAAAAGATGCTTCTATACTATCATGGCCAACTAGAATGGGTCACTAGAAGCAGTTGATTGACATATTCACAGCGTGAGATACGATGTGGTTCTAGAGAGTAGAGCTGGCGGCCGTCTCAGATGCCTCATCAGGTCACCTACGACGTTGTAGCGACGCCGTTGCGAGCAAACAATGCTTGAGCCGTGCAAAAGATGCTTCTATACCACAATCATGGCCAACTAGAATGGGTCACTAGAAGCAGTTGATTGACATATTCACAGCGTGAGATACGATGTGGTTCTAGAGAGTAGAGCTGGCGGCCGTCTCAGATGCCTCATCAGGTCACCTACGACGTTGTAGCGACGCCGATACGAGCAACCAATGCTTGAGCCGTGCAAAAGATGCTTCTATACTATCATGGCCAACTAGAATGGGTCACTAGAAGCAGTTGATTCACATATTCACAGCGTGAGATACGATATGGTTCTAGAGAGTAGAGCTGGGGCCGTCTCAGATGCCTCATCAGGTCACCTACGACGTTGTAGCGACGCCGATACGAGCAAACAATGCTTGAGCCGTGCAAAAGATGCTTCTATACTATCATGGCCAACTAGAATGGGTCACTAGAAGCAGTTGATTGACATATTCACAGCGTGAGATACGATATGGTTCTAGAGAGTATGGTAGAGCTGGCGGCCGTCTCAGATGCCTCATCAGGTCACCTACGACGTTGTAGCGACGCCGATACGAGCAAACAATGCTTGAGCCGTGCAAAAGATGCTTCTATACTATCATGGCCAACTAGAATGGGTCACTAGAAGCAGTTGATTGACATATTCACAGCGTGAGATACGATGTGGTTCTAGAGAGTAGAGCTGGGAGCTGGCGGCCGTCTCAGATGCCTCATCAGGTCACCTACGACGTTGTAGCGACGCCGATACGAGCAAACAATGCTTGAGCCGTGCAAAAGATGCTTCTATCCTATCATGGCCAACTAGAATGGGTCACTAGAAGCAGTTGATTGACATATTCACAGCGTGAGATACGATGTGGTTCTAGAGAGTAGAGCTGGCGGCCGTCTCAGATGCCTCATCTTGTCACCTACGACGTTGTAGCGACGCCGATACGAGCAAACAATGCTTGAGCCGTGCAAAAGATGCTTCTATACTATCATGGCCAACTAGAATGGGTCACTAGAAGCAGTTGATTGACATATTCACAGCGTGAGATACGATATGGTGCTAGAGAGTAGAGCTGGCGGCCGTCTCAGATGCCTCATCAGGTCACCTACGACGTTGTAGCGACGCCGATACGAGCAAACAATGCTTGGGCCGTGCAAAAGATGCTTCTATACTATCATGGCCAACTAGAATGGGTCACTAGAAGCAGTTGATCGCCATATTCACAGCGTGAGATACGATATGGTGCTAGAGAGTAGAGCTGGTGGCCATCTCAATCCCAAATTGGGCCTCATTAGGTTGTATTATAGTCTGTAGTGTTGTCGTTACACATAGAATTACCATCAGCTGTCAGATGAACCTTTTTCGATCCCAATGGGCCACTTTTATCTGTTCAGTACCATACTACCATATTAGCGTTTTATCGTTTCTTACGATCGGCAGAAATTTCATTTCACTTATGCAACGCATGTATATCGCTTGTTTTTTTTAGCAGTTTCAGTGATGATGGAAGGTGACGTTGTAGTTTTAGAGCGTGAACTTCTATACAATCATCATTTGTAGGGTAATATACATGGCCATAATGCTTTTTGAGATTACATGGCTGATGTTCAGAACCTCCCTCACACGCATGTTTGTTAGTGAGGTTGATAGAGTTTCATGGAGATTGGCTATGGTATGATGTCAAGCGTTTCCATTCTCTATCCCTTGTTTCTAGCCACTGCGTAGTCCGATTACATTAAGCAGTCTAAAGAAATTGCTTTGTTAACAACACCATACCTTAGATCATTCCTTTTGCATAATTAATCCAGTGCACAAAATAATTCTGGTTTCTATTGCAATAATAAGGACAGTCTCATATTCATTGGTAACCTCTCTGTTAAATTTAACCCAATAGCTGAGAAAGACACCAGTTGATTGAAAGTTCTTGAAGTGTGCCTAAGAAATAATCTGCATCATCAACTCCCCACCCCTAACAAATGTAGAACACAAAACAACATTAGTTCTTGGTGCTCCTAAAAGACCCCTCAAAAAGCGGATAATAAGTAGGATTGAACGCCGCAAGTGGTTCCTTCAACTTCTCCAATTCGGCCGGAGGTCCCTGAACATTCAACTCAATAATATCCGCATTCTCCAACGCTGCCTTCAACTCTGCATCCACATTCGCCAAATGCTTCAACAATCCATCGGCAGAGTTGTATCCCTCACGGCAGATGACGAGATCGTCTTCGGTAGGTCCGACGAATCCGTAAAAGACGCATGTGTCTTGTTCGTTGGCCTTGACTTTTTCGAGGAATTTGGGTAGGACCTTCATATACTCCTCTTTCTTTCCTTCATGGATTTTGAATTTGGGAACGAGGGTGATGATGTTGTCGTCGCGCCAGGTCATGGTTAGAGAGGTGTGAGTTTTAGTAGGAGAGATAGGGGCGAAGGCGGATGCGCAGGCGATGGTGATGGTGTTGATAATGACCGAGAGCTTCATGCTGACGTTGGATTTTGCGAGTTCGGAGTTCGGCAGGACTTCATCACGACATTCGCAGCTTTTTGTGGGTAAAAGTGATCGAAAGATCTTTTCTATTCAAGATGTGACATTCATTGTCACTGTGACTTCACCTTTTAGATTTTCATTCTCCTAGTATCAAGATTGGTGTCTTAATGTGGCGCTCCGTGATCTATCTGGCTACATAAATATACTGCTGCGGCTGCGCTGGCTGAGGAAACACTTGCATGATGATATTATTATTATGACGTTGTAGAGTGCCTCTAAAATGGCTTCTTCCACCGAAGTATTTGTAACCTACGCCAACATTATCCTGTACGCAATTAGCTATCAACTCCAGAGACCCGTCGAACCGTTCCTCGTCCGATCACTCATTCACAACAATCAAAATAACACATCAAACACCAACGAAGAAGAATCATCCAATCAAACCTATGGGCGCCTCACATCCTTCTTTTCGTTCATCCAGACCATCGGCTCTCCGCTGATAGGAATATTGTTAGATAGAATTGGCGTTCGTAAAACTTCTATACTGGTGTATTTTGCAAGTGCATTAAGTTATTGGATATTGGCGAATGCAACGTCAACAACTTGGTTATTCTGGAGTAAACTTCCGACTATTTTGCAGCATGCATTCTTGGTTGGACAGGCCACGGTAGCATCTTCTACTGCAACAACATCAGATAACAACAATGAAAGTGGTGGCTCGAATGGTGGAGATAAGCAGAGGGCTGTGGCACTGGGAAGAATGAGTATGTCCAGTTTAGAATGGTTGCATTTTTCCTCAATTGTCCATATGCAATTCTGACTCCTAACTTCTTCTGCAACTTTACAGCAACTGCGTACACTATCGGTGCAACTATCGGTCCAGCTCTAGGAGGGTATTTGGCAATGGGAGATTTGTTCGCGGGCGCTAGGCTGGCAATATGGGGATCCATCATATCTGTAATTCTTTCAATTATGTTTCTCAAAGATCGCAACAATAGTGAACGTACGGAAGGAAACAAAACAAACAGTGACTCACAAAAGCACCATCAACAATCTTTTTTGCAATCAATTCACAAAACACTCTCCTATTTGAGACATCCGACAATTGGACCGCTTTTATTCATCAAACTACTCAATGGAGTTTCAAGTTCTGCATTTACAACTATCCTGCCATTAGTACTTGTAAACAAGTTGCATTTGGATACATCTCAGCTCGGATATTTCATGAGTGCTTCATCGTTGAGTGTTGCTGTATTTGCAAGCTTTGGTATATCTGCTTCAATGTCTTTAGTCGGGAATCGTTCCGATCGATTGGCGTCACTGGGTTTAGCGCTAAGAGTTGTATCAATAGTATGTTTTGGTGGGGCTGTGTCTTGGTGTCTGCTTCATTTGATAGCTGCAGATGATACATCAGAAGAGCAACAACTCGTGCTACCTACAGAAGGACTTTGGCTTGCAACAATAGCATCTATTGCAGTATCAATATCATCTCATATGCATGCAACGTCGTTAACAACTTTGACCACCGGTGCGGTGTCTGTTGAGCAAAGGGGTGCAATCTTAGGATTAGAGCACGGCCTTTTTTCGTTGGCTAGAGTTGTGGGCCCTCCTTTCGGAACGCATCTCCTTAGTCGACCAATTATAATGAGCGAGTTTATGCCAGAATCAGGATTTGCTGGGATCTGGGGAGTGATCAGCGCGTGTGTTATTATGGATGTCATTCTCTTGGTTTGTTTGCATCGTTGGTCAAGCAAGAAAGATACACAAATGAATAGCGACGAGTGCATTGGGCTCACAAAGGCTGGAGACGATAAATGCGATGAACATGACCATAGCGATTGAATAAATGATGTATATATTTTTTAGTTTCATGCATGTGTATCTCTCTTCATTGTATTGGTCAATAAGGACAACTAGAGAGCTCTAATTTGGCAAGCATGTGAATCAGTACGAAGTGAAAGTTATTCACGATAATGTATCAGCGATGCATGTGCAAGAAGCCAATGAGTATGAGATCATGTCAAATGTTTCTCGGCGCTGTCTATGCATACTCATCGCCCAATTTAGATTCGCCCATTTTGCCTCGCCTAAACTTTGATACCAAGCCCTCATAATATCTCTCTTCAGCAGCATCAAAAGTGTTTCCACCCGCAAGCCTCCTACAATCTCATCTCAACATGCGCCAAGAAACTTCATTCTCCAACAGTCGTCGCCAGGGCGTCGTCATCGCAACCAAAGGTTTCCTCGTTGGTGCTTCAGCTGTGTCTGCTCTGTTTGTACTCGAAGACTTGGTGTCAAAGGAGGACTCAACCGCATCCTTACGTGGCGGATCTAATACACCCTCAACGATCAATCCTACTCTGCCAAGCAATTCTTCTAATGTAGAGCATGGAAATCCTCCTGAAATCAATGTGCAACTACTTGCAGCATCGGATGAAAGCACTCTTCTGCCAACTCAAAGCTACGTCCCATCTGCTGCTCCCTCGACGCCTATTCCAACCTACATGCCGACTGCAGCTGGAGAGATCCCTACGGATATGCCCACACAGATTGATAATGATGTCAGCTCATCATCACTTACCAAATTCAGGTCGAACAACGAAGTAGGCTTTCGTCTGAAGCTCTACTGGGAGAATGGTTACTACTGGCAAGAGATTACCACGGAGAAATTCTGGTGCATGGCTTGTCCATCAGGCGAAGAGTGCAATCGAAATGACAAGATGGAGCTCCGTGACTGTAAGAATAAGAGTAGCCAAGATGCTCAGTTTGTTGCAGCTTCCATTGGAAAGGGGCATCAGTTCAGGATCGCCAACACAAACTTGTGCCTCCAAAAGAGTAGAAGGGGATCATCAATCAAGTTGAAGCCATGCAATACAAAAAACAAGTGGCAACACTTTGTTGGTTTCAAGCCTGATGGAAAAAAGTTTGATCTCAGGCCTTCTACTGGCAGCAAGCGTTGCCTGAGCCAACACCACCATCCAAAGCGTGGCGAAATCATATACGCTGAAACCTGTTTCAAGGCTCATCGTGTGGATACTGGCTATTGGGTTGCATACTGAAGTTGAAGTGTTTTGCTCTGGAGCTAGAGAGTTGTTTTAAGATTGTTTTGTTGATTGTTGATATTTGTGATATGTAATGTAAACGGATTTACCCTCAAATATAGCTGTTGGTCTATTGCGTGGCAATTATTTTGGAAACGATAAGTGGTGTATGCCCCCACAGTTCGGAGGTGTCGAAGGATTCAATGGTTCACTCTTGAACCACACGCCAAAGTCACTTTCTTTTGTAATTAGTGGCATCGTTGAATCCCATCCCGGCCTGATCGCGAAACCAGATGTTGTTTTACTTGATAACTCACAAAATGGAGGCAGCTGTGTATTGTTGCCTGCCCAGCCCAAGTCTATGCTACGCAAAAACTTTCCTGTCTTCAGGCACCAAAGTGCAAATGATACATTGTTTTGACCAGCAAATGGGGATGTGACTATTGTTTCTGTAGGGTCCAACGCAACCCCAGTGCATCTCGTTGAGTTGGTTTTATGTACTAGTGAGTTAGGGATAGCAAGATCCATCACAGTAGCTTTGTCGGAAGAACCAGCGTTTGTATTGAATTTGCGGACATCTAAAACACGGCAAGAGCCAAATGAGTACTTCACCACAACACTGTTCCCATCCTGTAGCGGATGTATGGAGGTGGCAGATCCAAGACTTGACATCGCCGCCGTAGAGACTTGGCTAGTTCCACGTTCATCATATAAAGAAACTGATCCATTACGATACCCACATAAAACTTGGTCATCCAAATATTGTACGGATAGTGCCTCTGACCTGTTGCGCTTTGGAAATTGAAGTTCGCGGCCAGTAGTTATATGAAGATAGCTCACTCCACATTTACTCTCCGCCGGGCCACTGACAAAAGCGAGCTTGTCATGATCTATACAATACAGCACAGTACATTGTGATTCAAATGAGAAGAAAGCATAGGAAAGATATCAAAGAGGACTCGATAGCAAACAGTCTCACCATTTGGAGAAAAGCAGAAGTCATTCACCTGCACATCATCCAGTCGAACGATATGCGTTAAACTTGTACTTTTCGAATCGAAGTTTTTGAAGGCAAAGCAGTATTGCAATGATGAATCATGCGCAAGAATGCCAATTTGATTGGTAGATGGAGAAAACTTGACAGATTGGCATGTTGTATCAACATGATCAAGAACAGACAAATTCCATGCATTATTATAGTTGTCGGGAGGATTAGCCAACTGAAACGCTTTTCGTCCACCTGGCGGAAGAGAGTATTTCTGTCGACAGAACAACTCTTCTCCTGCAATGGTGACGAATGAAGGTATTGAATTTGGATGCGGTTTAATGTCAAACGTAGATGCTGTTGGCGGCAGGAATGTTTTGCATATGCAATCATAAGGGGTGCCAAGACTCATTCCTGACTGGATTATTGGATGCAGCAATGAATGCCACCTTTCACCCAAGGACGATTTACTATTAAATGACTTCGTAGACTTCTTTCGTCGTTGAATTTCTTTTGTGACTGGTTGTGGAACAGGTTGGTCCCGTGATTTCCTACTCGTATGTTGTTGAATCTGCTGATCGGACTTCCTAGTTTTTGTATAACTTGACAACATATCGTCTGCAACTGCAGAGGGAACAACTGTAGCACCTCTTGCAATTGCTATTGGACCAAGAATGTTTACAATCGCATTTCTTTTGTGAGAATTTGCGTACTGTAGCGATGTTGTCAGTAATTGAACAATTCTATCTGAACAGGGGATATGTTGCTGAGGATCACATTGTTGCTCACTGCAAGACTCGTTGTCACCATGCTGTTTCTTTGCTTTCTTCTTTTGCGCATGTTTATTCGGCAGTGTACGAGAATGATCAAGTGCTGAACCACGAAATAGAACTCTACTGACATCTTCATCTGAAATAGAGTTGCGTTTTCTCCATCTCAACCTGTCTATACTAACATTCTTTGCTTGATTCTGTGCTTCTTCTTTTCTATCCGATGCATTGAAAGATGATTTTGGAAGATATCGATTGGAAATCGGATCAAAGCGAAAGTCTCCAATCTCTTGCTTTATTGATGGAGCAGCATCACGTTTCTTTTGCTTGTTATCTTCTTTTACTTTTGCAGCTGCTGGAGCATCCGTATCACCTTTCTTCTTTTGCTTCTGTCTCTCGCGCTGAAGTTGTAGCTGTGCCATGATATCATCCATGTCACCACCGCTGGTGCTGGTGCTGGTATTTCCATCAGATGACTTGTTCTTTGCTCGGTGTTTCCCAGAACTGCTGTGATGGGTTTGTTTGCGTCGCACGTGATTCTTTTTCCGGTTCATGATGTCGCGTTTATTCACAAGATATGTTAATTGTATACGTCAATTAGCGGTGGCCTGAGTTGCATGTCCTACCAGCCAAAGCATTCAAGAACAGTTGGGGAATGAGTTCATTGTCAGCATGGGTGAGGTTCATGTCATGGTTGTAGATAGCTATTGATCCAAGCTTTTTCCTGGCCTTCGTCTCAGGAAAAACACCATCGCGCCTTGATCCTGCAAGCTGGTGATCTACAATCTGTGGGAGAAGAGAGGGAAAGGTAGAGAAGTAGGTAGGCTAGAGTAAGATGCTAACAAGTCTCTAGTAAACCGTGGTACAAGTCTATGCAATAGAATGTGCCCTAGTCAAAACAAATGGGCGTTGATTTATGCACTGCGCACGTTGGAACGACAAAAGCAAGAAGTTAGCTCGACTAACTTCTTGCTTTGACGATCGATTTCATGATAGCCTTGGCATAAATATCCGTGACACCCGGCATCGACCAGTGAGTGCAGTCTACTGTCATTTGCCTGTTTGAAACTCGTCGCAGCCCCAGGTGAAATTTTCCCATTACCGAAGTGCTAATCTCTCTACCAATCATAGGAACTTTGCCCTCAAGCTGATTTTCTTCTTTGTAGAATTGATTGTGTGATAAATTGACTGCGTGGCGGCAAGTCAAGGACAGGTCGGTGGGCCCTGACCAGCGGCCATCGTCATGCCCGGGAAAGTGCTGAGCTGGGGTAGCAATGTATGTGATAGTCGGCCAGCCAGGGTCTTCGTTCGACGATTTTGCCTCCTCCATGCACTGAAGCAAACGATGCAATTTCTGCATGTTCTCGATCCTATGCACTCCGCGGTTGTGAAGAGTGCCATAAATGAACACATTGTCTTCACGAGTGAGCAATATCTTCTCTTCAAAAGAGTGATCACTTTCAGTTTCAGTCTTTGTGCTCAAGATATTCGAATTTGCAACCTTGTTGTAGGTGACTTGTTGAAATGGCTCTCGCTTCTCACAGGCTTCTATCCAGTCCGTGTTGTCATAGAAAGGATCATTATCATCTGAGGACGGTTGGTCGTAAGTTCGTTTATTCCAATCAAACTGCAAAAGGTTACCGGCCCATGGCGAGAAAATGATCTCAGAGCCATTCTTCAGCCACACACGTCTATCGCCGACAAACGAAGTATTGGATTCCCACGCCCCTGCTCTGTGAGACATACAACTTAGGCTGCTGTATATTTGGTGCATGACAGAGTCACCAATGAGAACAATCTTTGTGTCTCTGAGGCCCGCCAACGTTTTAGAGACAGTAGTAAGCGCTCCAGAAAGGTGCGAAAGCAAATTGGCCCCATCTGGATCGATTCCCTTGTGTAGGAATGTGTCGATGCCGTTGTGATCTGGGCATTCATAGGTGTACACAAGCGGAACCTCATCTGCAACCAAGGCGGGTGAATCTGAGTCGTTAACGGCAGCCGTTTGGGATAGTTGTCTTGGCATAGATATAGAGGTAGATGTCTTGAGGGTGAGGTCTTGGATGACTCCACGTCCATAAATGATCCCAATTAACGCTAATGATGCAAGAAATAGCATCTTTCCTTTTCCAGATCCATGACTATGAGTGTGATGCGGCCACATTATTGATTTGTTGTTGTGTCAAAAGGGACGAACGATGAGTGCCTGCTTCCTGTGATGAGTATGGGGTCACCTACCTGAACTTGTGTTTGTGTGCTGTGCTGCTTGTGCTTCCCTATGACCAATGACTATGACCTATGACCCCGATACTTCCTCAATCAAGCTCGGCTCCAAATCGGAGCTGGAAAAAATAAGGACGGCTGAATAATTAAGGACGGCTGAATCGACGTACAGACCTCAAAATTTGCAAAATCTCAAGAACTTGTGCGTCGGACATGAAAAAGATGCCAAAATACCACACTAACCTCGAGATCCGCCCTGCTATTCATGCCCACCATTCCGTCTTCATTTAGCAGCGGTAATGACCAAAACAGGTAGAACAGAAGGCCACTGGCGTGGCCTCTCCAATAAGCTTGCGGCGGGAGGGGCTGAACCTACGGGGAAGGTGGCATCCACGCGGCGATTGGAAAACCACCATCGACAAAATTTTGACTTGCCCTGAGTGGTGAGACAATAAGAAGACAAAGCAGTAATGGCAACGGCCGACAAACCCTACTGACTTTAAATCGCCAGTTTTCAACAATATCATCATGATATGCACATGTGTATGGGACCATGACAATGAAACTGCCACCACTAATACTACTACCGCCGCTGCACCGCTTCGACAACAAAAAGAAGTCGACTTTGACATATTGCGGAAGCCCGACCCTCGGAAAACAGTAGGTGATGTAAGAAGTATCTATACAGTCTATCCGCAAAAGGGTTGCTTTGGTTTGGAGGTGTTTGGTTATGCTGATGGTAAATGTCCTCATTGCAAGTCTCAACATTGACGCAGTCAAAAGTGTGAAATTAATCTACACAACGGGGAAGCCTCGGTTTGTGCAGTGCATCAGGTTGATATGCAAAGATTGCTACGGCACAGGATGGCAGTCTTGCGAGAAGACTCTTGTAGTTAAATTGTCGAAACAGCAACAAAACCTGTTGCATGCAGTTGTTGCGGGGAAAAGATATGATGTTGATACGGACATTATTATGCAAACGCGTGTTGGAGCAACGACATCAGCGATTGCGTGTGACAGCCTATCTACCTTAATAAATTGCATGCTCAATGAGAAGATGAGTACGAGGAAACATACAGGATTGCCAAGGATGACTTGAAAACAGTAGCATCGCATTCTGTTGTTGAAAGGAAGGTCTATCCACTACCATGAGAAGATCATTGTTTGATGCCCGTTTCCATTGGCACGTCACAAACTATAAGAGAAAGCAAATAGCATCGGTCGGAAGGTCTATGCTGCCATTACTACTATGAGAAGATATTGGCACATCAACGTCACGACCTATAATTTATTTGATGCCCGTCTCTATTGTCACGTCACAAACTGCTTCTGAGGCGAAACTAGAGCATAATAGGCGACATTATGTCTTAAACTTACTTAGCTAAGTATCAACAAGCGATGAGTTGTATTCTGTACCTCCTCCATTCGTTCTTTATGTGAGGTCTAAGGGATCTAAACACTGCACAGTATTCCAGCTTGTGTCACTTCGTTCTCTCTCTTTCTCTCTCTCCTCCTTCCTTTCTCGTCTACGCTCGCTTCGCTCGCAATTTTTCCCCCTCTTTTCCCCCCCTTACGCACTCTCTTTTCCCCCCAGCCAGCTCTGCCGGGGCGGGTGGAGGGAGGAAGAAGAAGACGTTACTAACAGTACACCATTTACCCAGACAGTAGCACCATTTACCCAGCAGGCTTAGCGCCGCTACAGAAATAAAATGACGTGGATGCACCAGAAGTAAGTATATGACAGAACACAAAAGCTTGTCCCGTACGGCACTCAAATTGATCATCTGGTATCGAGATGGGCAAGTCACACGCACGGAGTGGGCCAATGACCCCGAATTTCGAGGGGGGTCATCGTCGCACTTCGCCTTTTGGTGAGCAGATCGCCTGGCGTCGGTGTCATTGCGAACCGGAGCGTGGCCGAGAGAAGCGAGAAGCGTCCATCATCGCTAATGATCGCCAACAGGAGGTGCCCTCGAGCCTCTGAAGGCAAAAACAAGAAGGAAGTGGGCCGGCTGCAGACATGTCACACCTTAGCGCCTTATGTAAGTATGTAGTACGACTACTCCTACTTATGGGGACGGAGACTGGTTTTGACCTTCATCTTCATTTCAAGTGATCATCAACAAGTAGTATGGATACTTAGGTGTGCCTATGTATTCCAAAAGAGTTGTGTAGTGTTGTTTACTGATACATAGATAAATCGTTAAAGAAGTACACACAAATCTCGCACTCGCATAATTATCATACTTATCTAAGCTAGCTTTCAAAAACGCCCTAGCCCTATCCAAACATGTTTACGCCGATGCGCCCAGTAACGTGACGTGAAGACATGTCTTTCAACATGATCGTCTTCTCGGTGCACGTTGCATAAGATTTGCCGGACGGGTGGTATTTCTGTCGCAAGTAGTTGCGCTTACTAAGTTGCATTAGCAAGACAACTTTCAATGGAGCATCGGATAAAATTGCTCGCTCAATCGGGCATATACTGCTTCCGTCTTCAATTGCAAGTGACTCTGGAGAGCTTTGGACGAGTGTTCTGACAAGCTCTCTAAATTGAGACGCTTTGAACGCATGCATCACGTTCTCATCAAAACAAATGTGAAGAGGCGTGCTGCCTTGATTATCCACGGAGGAACAAGCTCTTGGGTTCAACATGAGAACATGAGAAATGACGGATAGCTGTGAAACCTTGCTAATAGCTACATGAAGAGGAAGTCTACCCTCAGTATCTCGATGACTTGCAGAATTATGCATGCCATGAGTGAGTTGAGAAATGATAGATAGTGGCGAATCAAAGCGGAGTGCGAGGTGCAGGAGTAATCCCTTGCCTTCTCTCAATTCTTCGTTAGCCCTCAATTCAATGGATAGTAGATCCCAATCACGTTTCTTGATCACGTCCGCAAGCGTAGACAATTGTGCAACCAGTACTTCGTCTTTGGGTGCTTCGTGAATCTTGCAAGTGGTACTATTACTATCCTGTGCCGTGGTCTCCACTTCGTCTTGGGGCTCCAAATAGATCTTGCAGATGGTACCATCTAACGTGTGCTCAGTCATGTGCTCCGTCAAGAAGATCTCCATATCTGCGCCTGATACCCTTCTTTTCTCAGAAGACTTGCCCTTGGAGACATGGTGGCGACGACGATGATTGCGACTGTTACGTTGCCAGTTGAATACTGGCGACGAGAATATGCCGCCGTATCCGTATCTTGTCTTTGTCATCTTAAAAAGCGCTTTTGTTTTTGTGGATGGGGTGGAATGATATATCAGGTATTCTCTAGAGTTGAGACGGACCGTCGTGCCAAGGGCCAAGGGTGTTTGTGGCCGCTCGCTGCTGCGATGAAAGAATGCGTCGACCTGTTTGGGTGGTAGAATCGTTCCCCTCAATCCGGAAGCCAAAGCCGCAGGATTAGATACAGAGGAACTAGTACGCAAAGGTTTGGAAGTTCCTCTTCAATGATCTTGAGAGGTTTTCAAGTTCAACAAGGACTCAACAATCTAATTAGGCAATTGAAATTTCACCAAATTCTACGTCGGAATCAGTACCGATCGTCGTATCGACTATCGACCGAGCGAGCGTGGATGACATACATGACATCAACCTTCCTCATTCATGATGTCGGCGAAGTTGAAAAGAGTATCACCCGAAAAGCACAACAAACAACACAGCATCCAGCAACCATCTAGCCTCCACTCTGCCTCCCTCCACCCCATATTGACAGCGGCCGTTGTTAGTGTAGACCTCACATATTGTACACTCGACACCTACATCTACTCTGATAAGAATCTACCTATTACTATTATTTTCTTTAAGCTCAAGCTCGACAAGCACTATGAAGGTGAAGGTGCCTACATTTATCAGGAAGATTACTGCCAAGACAAATTGTCGATGCAGCAAATCAGATTCGTCAGATAATGAAGCAGCAGCAGCAGCAGCAGCGGGATTGTATCGGGAGAGCGAAAAAGAAGAACTAAATTCTACACACTTGCCGGTTGTTGAAAGAGATTCGTCTCAATCACTATTAAAATTGAACGATATTACAACTACAACTGGCCAATGTCCTTTCAAACATGGAACTGTCTATTCTGGACCTTACCCTGGGTATGCTCATGGAAATCCCAAGCGAGGCATCTGTCCAAACGGCTGTAGAGCTGAGATGACTGGCGATAGCGACATGACTGATGATGAAAGTACCGCCGAGACGATGATGCGCGAGGCTATGGAGTATCTTGAACTTTATTATCATGAAAGAAGTGAGGATATGAGCGGAACAAAAGGATTTCTACCTAAGAAGGAGAGGATGGCCCAAGTGAGGAAAGCTATCCACGAGACTGCGACGTATGCGCATACTTTCGATGAGCTAGGTAAGATTTATTCTTCAATGAGAGGCTTGATCATAACCAGTCTTTATTTGTATGTATTCTAACAATATCGGCTCGCTCTTTGTGTAATTTCATTTTAGAGCATGGTGCTCGTGTAGCATGGAGGAATGCTCCAAAATGCAGCAATCGAAAGTACTGGCAACAGTTGAAGCTTCTAGACTGCAGAAATGTAGACACTAACGAGGGGATGTTTGGATCATGCATCAAGCATCTGACAAAGGCGGTCGCATGCGGATCTGCAGAAGCTTACGTGACAGTTTTCAGACCCACAAACCCAGGAACATGCGACGGGCCAGCTATTTGGAACGAACAACTACTTTCATATGCTGCTTATAATCAAGATGGGGAAATTATTGGCGACCCAAAGAATGTAAGTTTTCTCGTGTATCTCTCCTCTTGTTCCTATTCATTTCCCTCACATTATTTCTTCAGCTGCGATTCACTCAAATGCTCGAGGAAAGATTTGGATGGAAAGGCCCTCCCGATGGGAAACAAGGGCCTTACGACTATCTCCCGTTAGTCATACAGTCTAGTCCCAACGACGCCCCTCAATTATTTGACGTGCCATTGGAATGTGCTCCTGAAGTTCATATTCATCATCCAGAGCATCCCGAGCTTTCTGAGTTAAACATGCGTTGGTATCCAATCCCTGCTGTTTGTGCTTTGGATCTTACAATAGGCGGGATCGTTTACAGTGCAGTTCCTTTCAACGGATGGTATGCCAATACGGAAGTTTTACGGGACTTGACTGATGCCAGTCGGTACAATATGCTTGTCCCAGTAGCGAGAGCGCTCGGACTTGATCCAGATACTAAAGCGGGAGACGAACCCTTGTGGAAAGATGAGGTGATGACTGTCCTCAACAAGGCAGTTTATCATTCATTTAAAGTCTCTAAGATCGCGGTAAGTTCACCTCAACTCCTATAATCAGTTTCCCTTCTTGCTTCTCTTCGTCTTCGATTCTCTAACGCTTGTTCATTTTCCACAGATGATAGGCCACCACCAGTTGATAGACATGTTTTGGCTCTGGTACAACGATGAAATGCGCCATCGACGTTACTGTCCAGTAAACTGGAAGTGGGTCATTCCACCGATGTCATCTTCAACCAACGAAGCATATCTTGGACTGAATAAGGCTCTGGAATATACGCTCAAGCCAGCCTACGTGGGTGGCAAAAACTTCCTCACCCTCGAAAGAGAACACTTTGGCGATCGAGACACTGCAAAGTCAATGAGAATGTTTTTCAAAGCAGTTCGCTTGGCAATACTTATCAAACGCTGGATCAATCGTTTTCGACTGGAGAGGCAACCAATACTGATTCTCTACGCCTCTGTGACTGGAAACGCTGCCGCCTATGCCTCAAAATTGGGATCCATCCTTCGCAAGTGCTCACAAGTGACATTCTTTGATTGCTGCGGGACAAACTCAGCTGACGACCTTGAGATTATGTCTTTGGTCAAATCAGCTTCCCTGTGTATCTTCATCTCGTCAACTCAAGGAAATGGCGAGCTTCCTTCTCTGTCTCGGAAGTTCTTTTCGACGCTTTTTGGCAAGAAAGGTCATGATGATCATGTACTGTTTGAAAAGAACTGTGCCGTTCTGGGTTTCGGAAGTTCTGCCTACCCGATATTTTGTGGCGCAGCTACCGAATTGTCAAGGAAAATTGCTGAGAGCGGATGGTGGGAAATTGTGCCTAGTGGATTGTGTGATGCCGTTAAAGGCGAGGGTATTACGTTTCAAACCTGGACAGCGACGTTGTTGGACAAGTTGGCTAGCATGCCTGGTGCAACACGTTTGATAGTACAGCTTTCTGAAAGAATGAATGACCTCGATCACACCGACACTAGAAGACAGATTATTCTTGAATCTGTAACTGTCCGAATTTTCTCATCGAGACAAGTGAAAGAGGCAGCTGCAAATAAATTCTTGTCAAGCTCATTGTCAAAACGACGCAGCAGTGTTGCTTATCAGCGTGTTGGTCGGAGGCGTAGCCCGGCTTTGGCTGGAAGAAGAAGTACTGCCGACTCACTTGACTCATCACGCCACCTTGATGGTAGCTTACATTGTATGTTTGAAGTAGATGAAAGAATCAATGAAGCAATTACAAAGGCACTGCAAAATACATCTCGGCTGAGTAAGCGTAAGGATGTATTTGAGGGCCAGATCTTGAGTCGCGTAGACTTGTTGCCGAGTGAGAGCGAGGACGATACAGATTTGAGTGATGGTGATGACAATGAATCAACTAAACATGCTCGCAGAAAGACAAGCCTAGTGAAGATTGATTTGAGCTTGTGTGGAAATCCTCCTTATCAACCTGGTGATCACGTTCAAGTCTACCCTCACAATACAATTAGCGAAGAGAAGCTCAGAGCATTCATTGGGCACCTAGCCGGTGAATTGAGCCTTGACGATCAAATGTACGTAACTGTTGAGAATGAGGAGGTATCAGTTTCGCTTGCTGAGATTGCTGTCACGGCACCATGTTTGTATCACAATATCGACCAGCTTGTGTCTATAGATTCCTTCTTGAAGACTCAAGCTTCGATGGAAGCTCCGATCCCTACACAATCGTGCCTAGACTTGGCATCTCTTGCGACGAGCGCAAAAGACAGTGCATTGTTGAAAGAAGTAGGGACAAACAAAGCTGAGTACGACAAGATGACAAGTTTGTGTGGGATGAAGTGGATGGATGTATTTGACATTTTCCCATCATTATCAGGGCAAGTAACACTGTCGTTTCTGCTATCATCCATGAAAATGAATCATCCAAGGTCATACTCGATTGCTAGTTGTAAATCGTGCGTTGGCTCTGAGATAGATCTAGTTGTAGGGAGTCTCATATTTTCACGTGGAGGATATAAAACCGAACTTGGTGTTTGCTCCAACTTCCTTACGAATGTAAATGAAGGCGATGAAATCACATTCAAAATTGAGAGGAACCCTTCCTTCCATTACCCTCTCGATCCGAATGCACCACTTATTTTCATTTGTACTGGTACAGGGTTTGCTCCTATTCGCGGTCTGCTACAAAAGCGATCGTACTTAAGATCAAGAGGTGAAAAGATGGGCACGGCATACCTGGTGTTTGGTTCTCGCTCAACAAAGGAAGGTCTCTTCGAAGATGAAATAGAGCGTTTCATCAATGAAGGAACTCTGACAGATGCGTTTAAATGCTACTCTCGCGAGCCGGGGATGACAAAACAATATACAACTGATATCATGAAGACTGAGGAGATCGAACAAGTTTTGGCACCCGTTATAGAATGCGATGGTCATGTATACATTTGTGGCTCTGCGCATATGTTTGAGATGTGCAAATCCGTTATGATTGACATGACATCAAAATTCCACGTGTCAAAACTCATTGAAGGAGGTAGACTTCACTGCGATGTGTTTGGTGCACTCAACCCTGCTGCACCAGTTATTTCTCGAAGTAGGTCGGCAAGATTTGAAGGATCAACAAAATCTCAAACGATGAATCTTGTTAGAAATCGTCACACCCAATCACAACGGTACAGCATGAATTAGTCAGAAACCTGCATTTATTTGCTCTGAGGTTCATGATTCATGACCATGACGATGATAATGATACACATCGGAGTGAAATGCTGGGAGGTCCATGACGATGATACACATCGCATGGAATGCGAAAGAACACAAAGGCAACTAAATGAAGGAAAGGAAAAATTACACACCATCAATAATTTAGGGGAACAATATTGCATGGGAAACACTTCATAATATTATTCGTAGCATTCTATCTTTGCCTTCGCAAGAGCATGAAGTGCATCCCAACGCTGTGAGTATAGCCAACAGCAACAGCTTCTAGTGGCCCATTATATTCGGCGACGTTAGTATAGAGTAGATTTGCCACTGCTTCATGCTCTTTATAGACATATCAGCGAGATGCTACCTAGGTACAGGCTCGTAGGTGACCTGATGAGGCCCAATACCAATATGGGATGGCCGCAAGCGCAAGCACCACATTTGACAACAATATCGTATCCAACGCTGTGAGTATAGGCATCAACAGCATCTCTAATGGCCCATTATATTCGGCTACGATAGTATGGCGTGATCTTCCTTCACCTGCTTCATGAATAGAAGCCAAAGCCTGCCATCAGTCATCAGTTGCCAGCCCATTCCCATCAGTTTCAAACATCCGAGAGAAGAGAGAAGCGTCCATGTATCGCTAATGTTCGCCAACAGATGGAGGGCTGTCGCCCCAACCAGGGTTGTGTACCCATTTCTTACCTACCCAATTTTTACCCAAAAATGGGTAGGTATTACCCATGGGTATACCCAATTCTTTACCTACCCAACGAATTTATGCGATGGGTATTTACCCATACCCATTTACCCAGTGATGGGTATTCTTCGGGCTCAATTTTTGCCCGATTATTGTGTAGAATGGCCCGAATTTTGCCATGTTTTTACCCATTACCCAACAAATACCCAACAATTTGGGTAGTGGGTAACCCATTTGTTAATTACCCAAAAGTATCCGGAATTGGGTATTTACCCGGTGTTACTTACCCATTCAAAACTGAGTTTGGGTATTACCCAATACCTACCTACCCAACGGATATTCACGTGGGTACACAACCCTGGCCCCAACAGGTGCCCGCATGTGCAAGACATCACGATCAACCACAAAGTTCAAGGGAAAGTGATGGGTGGAATGCATTCTTCGTAGATTCTCTGTGCAGTTTATGAGTTCTCTTCAAGATCTGTGGATATCGATGGGATTGCTCGTTCCATAATTCAACAAAGATATCGCTCGCACTGCCAACAACAATGAATCATCATCGCCCCCTTCTCATCTCCTGCCTGCTAGCCTCAACTGGCTCCATCAGCGCCTTTGCCCCTCCGCAAACTTCTACTGCCGTCAATGCCATCGGCCGCCGCAGAAGCACCACTCCTCTCTTCAGCGCAATAGTTCCACCACCCGAAGAACGATCTGACGCCAACCCCTCCACAAAATTCGGATCACCCCTCTCCGACGGTCTCAAGGAAGCCAATCGATGGTCCATCGGATTCCTCAAGGGGACCATCTTTGACACATTCTTTGCCGGGGAGGATAGAGCCTACGCTAGATTTTATGCCTTGGAAACCATTGCAAGAGTGCCATACTTTTCGTATCTTTCCGTCCTTCATTTGTACGAAACATTAGGTCGTTGGAGAAGGGCGAAATATCTCAAGTTGCACTTTGCCGAAAGTTGGAATGAACTACATCACTTATTGATCATGGAGGAACTTGGTGGGAATGACAGGTTCTTGGATCGGTTCTTGGCACAGCACATTGCCTTTGGGTATTATGGTGTAGTGATACTCTCATATCTTATCAATCCCATCTTTGCGTACAATTTGAACCAAGATGTGGAGGAACATGCCTTTTCAACTTATGATGAATACCTTAGGGAAAATGAGGAGATGTTGAAGGGACAGCCTGCCCCCCAGGCGGCGATTGATTATTATGTGGACGGTGACATGTACATGTTTGATGAGTTTCAGACGAATTGTGAGATGCGTCGACCAAAGATTGAGAATTTGTATGATGTGTTTGTGGCGATTAGGGATGATGAGGCGGCACATGTTGAGACGATGAAGACACTTCAGACGGAGTTGGATGTTGCTAGTATTCATGATGGGGAATGTGAGGTGGATATCTTTTAAGACTTGTGGATTGTTTGGATTTATGGTTGAATGGTGTGGACAGTCTACTACGGACATGATTAACTACTGTAGCTTACTTAATAAACTTGATTGTTGCTTGCGTTGTCTTTCAAAGTCATTTGTTTACGAAGACGAAGGGGTAGGTACTTGTTCTCAATAGAGACGACCATCCGTCATGTCCCCACTGCAAACAGCTGATACAAACGAGAAGCAGATGAAGTCGTGTGCATTAAATGAATTCCTAACAATCTTATTCTACATCCTACCACTTGAGACTACATACAATATTTGATCTAAATCCTACTTCAGGCCTAAGAAAGCATCGCAATACTACTTCTTTGCTTACGTTTTCGTGTGTTTACACCGTTTCTTCAGCCGTAGGAGAAGGCGTTGGAACGAAAATAATGGTTGGAAAATCAGAAGTCGGCATAAGTGTCGACGGAGCTCCAGTCCCTCGACACCAGCAGCAATTTTCGTTTGCAACTCCTAACCCTCCTTCATATGCATTTCCATACCTCGGACACCCCGGTGCATCATTGGCTTCATACCATGCACACGTATAGTGATCAACATCTTCCCAATCAGGAGTATCTCCACTACAAGATGAAGTTGGTCTCGGCGTGGGTACCGCAATCTTACAATGGCAACAGTTCTGATTTGCAGTACCATCCCCAAAAGGTTCATGTATCACACCATCCTTGAACTTCCATGGGAATGAATCACCGTATATTGGGCATCCGGTTGCGTCATGCTCTTCATACCAAGAACAGGGAAAGTTATCTAGATCACTCCAATCAGGAGTGTCGATGCAGGTGGAGTTGCTGTCAATTGTTCTGTCTCCGATATCATCTGTTGCAACCAAGCTCGGTTTATGTGTTGTAGATTCGATGCTAGGTTCATATGTTGTTGGTTCAGAACTCGTCGGCTCGAGAGTTGCGCTACTTGGTTCATATGTTGTAGGATCACTCGTTGGAGTTGAAAGAGCAGGAGTAGGAGCCGGCATACATTCACATACATCTATATAACTTGCCCCAAGACCCCCCGGTTGTAGAAACGCACAATCCATTTGAGGAATTTGACCAGCCAATCCACTTGCCTCGAAGTCACCGCATGGATAGGAGATTCCGAATAGTTCAACATTAAAGATGGAATCGGGTGCACCGACGACATTGCCCTCTCCGCAGATTTCACATGATGTAGTTGATTGGCCTTGTGCTGATGCCACGAGGGCAGAGAATAGCGTGATATATAGTGTGGAAATGATCTTCATTGTTCGCAAGTTATGAATATATATGGAGAGAGGGATCACCACGCCACTACTTTGATAGTTGGCAAGGCACACACGCACATTATATTGACATCATCAAGCGTTGAGAGCAGTGAGAGTGAGAGCTCTAGCATTCATCATTCATTTTGCTAGGCGTTAAGACCATCAGTAGCGTCCGCACTCTCGTTCAAGCCCCCCAGCAAAATATTTGATCGTCTGGTGGTCGTCTCCACGTTTTGTGCCCAAGACAACGCGGCACAAAATTGATAGTCACCATGACATCCCTCCTGTCCCCCCGGCTCTGTGCAGCAGGTGCCAAACGAAGCTACACCTTTCTAGCATCTGCCCGCCTACCTGAATTTTTGCTCAGTCAAAATACTCCTACTACTCAGACCGTCAACAATGAACAAAACAACACATCGCTTCGACAATCCATCATCACCACAAACAATCACTTTTTCTCCACAACCTCATCACCAACTTACAACAACAACAACATCACGCAACAACAACAACAACAAACTCGAAAATTTTCGAAATATGCATCAGTAGACCACTCCTCCGCCTACACGGACGCAATGGCCTCATCTCACGGGCAGCAACTCCAATTAGCACTGGAGGAAGGGCGGGGGAAAGATGATGCGCCGTTTGATCCCTTTAGTGCCTTTTTGGATGAGATGGGTCAGACTGTGGACAGTGTTGACGATGATGGTGGTGATGGTGGTAGTGGTAATAGTGATGATATTGAAGAGGCTGAATTTGAAGAATATGACAACCAAGAAGAAGAAAATGACGACGAAGAAGAAGATGATGAATATCAACCAATGTACGATACCACCGGGGCACCCCTCCGTCCCAAATCCGAACGTCTCGCCCTCCGCGCAGGCTACCCATCCGGAGGAAACTTTGCCGTAATCTACCTCGCCGGATTTCAACACAAGGTTACCAAAGATGATTTATTGGTGGTGAATAAATTAAAACCAGTGTCGGAATGGAGTGTGGGATCGACACATACCATCAAGGGGGATGATGTGTTATTGGTGGCGAATCAGTATAAGACTTGTGTGGGATTGCCTGGGGTGGCGGGGGCTGAGGTGGATGTGATGGTGGAGGAGATTACGAGGGATAAGACGTTGGTTATTTTTAAGAAGAGGAGGAGGAAGAATTCGAGGAGGAAGAATGGGTTTAGGAGGCAGGTTACCTTTTTGAGGGTTTTGGATGTGAGGATGCCGGAGGGGGAGGCTGTTGTGGATGGGTCTTTGGAGAGTGAAAGTATTGCTGCGTAAGAAGAGAGCTTTCACTGTTTATGGGTTGGTTACATATGATGTGACAGATTGACTAGAGATCTTAATGCTGGTACCATATACAGCAAATAATAGAACACAAATATGAGTATTATGTTGCAATAATGAAGCAAGATAGTTTCTCTCTAGCTGAGTGCTTCCTTAGCTGATGGTACAACTCCCAAGAGGAGACCTCTCTTTGTTGAGGACGACGACGGCACAGCTGCACCAACCAAAGTACCCGTACGTTTTTCATACGTACGTATGTACCTCTGTACTTCACTGTACTTTCTCTGTGAGTACCATAAATACCCTACTTACCCAAAAGAGAGAAGCCCGCCTATGGTACCTCACAATTATCTCCACCACACAGAACGGGGCTTTTCTAGCGGCGGTATATATGGGCCACCGCACGACAATCAGCGTAACTCGAGTGTCACTAAAGCGATATTGTACTGTAGATGGAAGATGACTTCATAGGGGGCAGTTTATACTGGCTGCTTGAACTCGTATTGACGCTAACATGAAGATTCCGCACTCAGTCGATGAGAACTCTCCATCAGCTGCTGATGATGTCGGCGAATCAACATCCATACAACAGCAGAATGACCCAACAAAGAGAACTTCACATGAATTAGATGCGACTATTTCCGACCATGCAGCAAGCTTTATTGACAAGACGAGGGCTCGTTTGGAGCTGGCACTTCTACAGGGCGAAGATGATAGCAATGGACAATCTAGAATTAAGAA
Organism: Skeletonema marinoi; assembly: GCA_030544225.1. NCBI lineage: Eukaryota > Bacillariophyta > Thalassiosirophyceae > Thalassiosirales > Thalassiosiraceae > Skeletonema > Skeletonema marinoi. The sequence continues at coordinate 968,768 of CM060505.1, read as the reverse complement.
AGAGATCGACGCAATCAAAGTAGCGGCGGCAGGTGTTGCAAAGACCAAGGACAAATTAGAGCAGGGCATTTTGTCTAATGAAGAAATATTTCAACGAGAGAAGTCGGTCCGAAGTCATCAAGATGATTTATCCAAGGAGGCGTTGCAGCGGCGGATAGATGCCAAACGTAGTGCTGAGGAGCAAAGGAAGAAAGCAATAGATGCTCGAGAGTTACTGTCACAATTGGAAAAGGAGGCGGAAGAGGCAATTGTAAAGGCAAAATATGCAATGAAGAGAGCCAATGCAGCTTGGGTAGAGGCAGGAAGAGAACATAGAAAAGCTTTAGATTTAGAAGCACAAAATGAAGAGACACAACACATAGAAGAAGATGATCCTACAAATCAAGATGAGCTAAACATCAAATTGGAGGAATCGCAGTTTATAGAAAACACTGACACCAATATCAAAGAAGAAAGAAAAGATAAAGAGATTGAGCTAGGCAAAATGAATACCTTTGATGACACAACATCGCAGAGAATCTCAAGCTCAGAGGGATATTTTACCAAATACTTCAAGCTATCAATCAAGATAGAAGAGTTACAGAAGGACAAGGATGAGTTAGATGAACATTTAAAGGAGCGAGAAGCCACAATAGAAAGTCTGAGGGGCAAGCAAAGCCTCCATGAGAAGAAGATCATGTCGCTGAATAAGCTTCACGAGCAGAAGATCATGTCGTTTGATAAGTATATAAAAGGGACAGGGCAAACGCTGCTGTTTTGGAAACATCAAGCAAAAGTACTTGCTGAGAAGCTACAAACATCTCGGCAGAAGAAATCTGAGCAAGAGGAAGAAGTGATGATTATGAAAGATCAATTGGACATCAAGCTGAAGGAAATAGATGAACTTCAAGCAGAAATTGAAGATCTACGACAAACAAAAGATCAATTTGAGGCTGCATTGCCGACGGTAGAGGACACGCAGCGATCCAAGTTGCTTGAACTGAAAGTAGAAGCCGATGTGCTTCTTGAAGATAAAGAACACTCCTTGAATACGCTACGAATAGTACACAATTCTCACTCGAAGGCTATACAACATCACGAGGAGCAGATCAATGTCCTCAGTGATGATATATCCGCTTACGAAAAGGAGTCTGAAGAGGTTAAAGAAATAGAAAGAGACGTAGCAGAGTCTGATACAATGCGGAGTGAAGAAGTAAAACAAATAAAAGAAGAATGCAGCCGCTGGAAGAAGAAAGCTACTAGCTTGAACCTCAAGCTTGACGTCCTCAAAGATGAAGCCCAATCACAGAAAAGAGAAATTGCTCGCTTGAAAAAATCTGCAGATCAAGACAGATTATTTTCGAGATTGCTTTCTGATCATAAGCTACTGAAGAAGAAAGCGAAGGATCTACAGCTCAACCTTTGCGTCATCAAAAAGGAAGTAAGAGAGCGTGATGCCAAAGTGAAAGAGCGTGATGCAATTATAGATGAATTGAAGAAAAATACACTGCCGACAGACTCAGCGTCGCTACAGGAAAGGCCAGATGCCGGACAAAAGAGTGCTACATATTGGAAATATGGTAAGAGCAGTTGACGCAGCATTTTCGAATGCTTTGACGAGGAATGAATGTACAATAAGTAGCTCAACAACTCCATATTTTTCTTTCCTTCCCCCTTTTCAGAGGCCACCAAATTGCAAGAGAAGTTAACAAAACTCGAAAGGCAATCGAGAGTTAGAGATGCGATGATGGAAATATCTAGTGAAATATCAGGGTTCAAGAAACTGCAGGCACAAGAGAATGGTTTGCATCTTGGCTCTGCATCAATCTCATTTGATATTGAGGAGATCAATGTGGCGGAGTCGCACGAACACGATGTTTCAGCCATATGTGGCGAAGATGACATTGCCAAACCGACGCAAGTATCACCATGAACTCGACTTGTTTACATTTTACAGGCACCACCGATAGAGGTGGCGAGGCGCCCTGGACTGCATACACACAAGACTGTTGTTTCCTAGCTAGATCGTTACATAAACATAAATAATTACATGAGCTACAAGAGTAACATTCATATCCGTGCTAATTCAGCGAGTAGCAATCATTGGGCTCTGGGGCAAAGGCCGACTGATGCAAGTAGTCTTGTCAAGGCATACATGCTTTGTCACAGTGTCGTTGCTCTTATTCACAATCTTGCAAATACTGAGCGGATTCGTGGATCGAAATTTGTCAGAGAGCTTGGCAAATAGCTCAGATTCTCTTCCTAAACCATACCGTGAGAGCATACTCTCGGCGCTGCTTGTGCATGCAGGGTGAAAGATAGCAAGGTAGAGCTGGAGGAGAGAGACGTAATCATTGCAATCACTACCATCAAGTCGAGCTTTTAGAAGCGGATCCAATCCGTTCATTGCTCGATACTTCTCTGCTAGAACAGAGAATAGAATCGCCTCTTTGCCTACGGACTTTGCAAGAATTCCGTCGACTTCATCTACCTTCGAAGCATCGTTTTGCTCGAAGAAAGCTACCAACGCCTGCTTGTAATCGATATTTTGTTCAATCTTTCTTATCTTCAATGGGTTGATTGCATGGAAGTTGGTTGCCAGTTTGGAGAATAACTCATCTTCCTTTCCTTTGTATTTCTCAAGAAGATTATCTACCTCAGCCACATCTGATGGCCTAAACACAGATAAATACGCTGTTGCCAACGCAGCAAAGTCATCTAGCTGCTCTTCGGATAGGCGAGCATGATGAGTGACATAAACAGCATTCAAAGGATTCGACGTGTCGTAACGCTTGGCAAGCATCAGCATCAGCTTTGCTTCCTTCCCTTCGTTGCGCTTCAAGAGAACATCGATCTCGGTAATCCGCTTTTTGTCCCAGCGGCTGAAGTACGAGTTTAACAACTTTTTGAAGTTGATTCGTTCGAAGCGAAAGTCGGAGATTGATGAAGCAGTCGACGAGGACGAGGAGTCCGAGCTGTATGATGAGCGACTAGGTGGCGACAATGGCGAAGGCATGGTCATATGTTCTTCTAATTAGAGATAGAATATGGTGACGACCATTAAGAGGAACGTCTTTTGATGCAAGGAGCGAGGAGGCTCCACGGACAGGAGTTGCTCCTCGCTCTCGTTCATTATTTTTCTTTTGTTTGATAGCGCGCCAAATCGGACTCCATCCACTTTCATACTTTAGCCAACCCTCGCAAACGCCACTTCAGCAAGTCACCATCCACGGTCCGGCCAACTCACGGGCGCGCGACATTTTGGACACTAGCTAAACTTTGACACATGTTACTGAAAAAGTACCGGACCTCAGCTGGAAAAACGTTCTGCAGTCGACTTCTTCATACTATGGAGAGTTAGGGTCCAGAACGTTTTTCCACCTGAGGTCCATATTTGCGATAATAACAGCGTCCAAAGTATCGTACTCAGATATTCTGGCTCCTTTTTGCCAAAAAAAATGTGTGTCGCACCGGGGTCAATCCACGTAGGAATCGTCTAAACTCTTTCTCATAAAAAAACCAAAATGTCAGGCTGGCCGGACCGTGCATCAAGTAACGATGCGACCAGATATGCAATAATAGCTACAGTACCTTACATGGGAAGATGTGATGAGGCCGGCAAATGAGAACATGTGACATAAGTATGTTATGTCTCGTACTTTAGCAGATATGAGACACTGAGCCCTACTCCGTGCCTGCTGGCTATGCCTTCAATTGCTTTTATCCAACCTCAGAAATTACAATAAGGGTGTTGCATGTTGCATTGTATTGCGTTCTGAAGTTTGTCGACGAGGGTTTGTAAAGGTCGTACCAAGAGCAAAGTTGCTGCGTGCAGCATCACTTGCTTTCTTGCCTCAACACTCAACTATCGTAACACTTACCATGTGCATAAAGAAGACCTCATTTATTATCATGACATCAATTAAACAACAACAACTTATTCATCACACCGACTATCCAGGCGCAGAGCCAGCAATTGTTTTCGTCCACGGATTCACTTGTGATGAAGCCGACTGGGCCTACCAAGTCAAGCACTTCGGCGTCGTCGGCCAGCGCATCATTACCTTGGATCTTCCTGGCCATGGAAAGTCGATGAGCTGCAATACCAGCACCTTAACAATGAAGGCTATGGGCAGCGAAGTTGTAACTATGCTCCACCATCTTCGGGTGAAGAGTACGATCGTAGTGGGTCATAGCATGGGAACAATTATAGCAACTGAGATTGCCACCCAAGCGCCTGATATGGTGATTGGTGTTGCGCTAATCGACGGAAGCCGCATCGCTAAAGGTGATCCAGAAGAAGCGGTGGCAAAGAGCAATGCTCGATTTGAACAGGTGGGGTTTACACGATGTGTTACAGACATCTTTGAGCCCATGTTTCTACCTGGTTCAGATGAGAAGGAAAAGGAGCACATCATCGACCGTGCATGTGCACAGCCCGAATACACATCGATCAAAATCTTATCATCTGCCATCCGCTGGTGCGCGGCAGATTTTGAGTACAAGTATAGCCAGTTGAAAGTTCCCGTGCAGGTGGTTCAATCGACCCATAGAGGAGAAGGAAACAAGCGCGTTCCTGTTACAAGCGACATGCACATTGAGTGGCATAATGAACTCAAGACATTTGGTGTGGATGTAGAATTTGATCTCGTCGCAGATTGTGGTCACTTTGCAATGTTAGACAAACCAGAAGTAGTGAATACAAATATTGAGCGTCTGCTAGAACGAATTGAAGCTGCAACTGCGCAATATTCATCTGCTTCGGCCCAGTGAATAGATAAAGCCTTGGTTACTGCCATAATCATACTAATAAAGTGAACACCAATGTTGTACACTTTCTTTTCATAGATTGTATTGGAAGAAAGCATCACTGCAATGAGCTCCATATGCTCTCTCTCTGGTGACGCGTGCGTAATAAATACTCTAGCCCCCCTGGATCAGCCCCCCGCAAAATCAACGATCAACGATCATGTATTGTGGTAACATTACATACTTATTCATATGTGCAAAGCAACTTGCTAACCCACACCCACACACCATAATTTAATATGGCAGAGACACGCTTTGACGTTGGTATGACCTGGTGAGTAGATAGTGTCGAATTGAAATTGTGTGTAATTTGAGCGGTACTTTCAGGGGATCTCCCGGCACGTCGAAGTGACGTGATGTTGACGTTGAAATTGTCATTGTGCGAATCTTTTGCGTCAGACGAATTAAATCAACTCAATATCACCGCTATTCTGCTATCTTTCTTTGCAACCATCACAGTGGAGGTTGTGCAAATGCAGTCAAGAGAATCCTGGGCAAAGTGGATGGTAAGTGTTCGTCTGATATTACAAACGCCCTCACACAAACTTATTGTATCTTTTGTATAATCCGAATATTGAATATTGATGTTAACCAAACCAACACTCCTCTTGTTCATCATATGCATATGCAGGAGTCAGCGATATTCAAACTAACGTAGAGGCTAAAACAGTTGTAGTGGTACATGATGAAAGTGTATCCAAAGATGACTTACTGGCCAAGCTACAGAAATGGTCAGCGGCAAGTGGTAAATCTGTAGCTTTGTCTTCATAAATGTGCTTGGGGAAGATGGGGATAAATGTATCTGGGTTTGATATTGTACTTATGCACTATCATGCATGCAATAAACTCGTGTCGTAATAGGAAGTTCTCCTACAAAACAATCTATTGGGGTTAGGCAGCAATTAGGCACGAGTTCTGACCATTATAACAATTCACACTCTTGGTTCTACGTTAAATTAATACCTTCAAAATCAAAGATGGAGTGGGCATATGATGAAATCAATCAAAATGCATATATCAATCAATCCCCTCAAATCATTATTGTGAGCGAGGCCTACTCAATGAGACTGCCTCAACTTTTTCGCCTTGTTTGCAGCTTTCTGAAACAAGTAAGAAAGAGAAGAACGTGAGACGAAATTCATACACAGCAATACACTGGAAGTATCATGCGACGAATCTTACCCCTCGTTTGACAGAAGTCAGGCTAGATCGCTTTCGCTTCATTCTCCTCCAGAGAGGCGTATCAAAGTCGCCGTCTTCAATCTCATCAAGGAATTGAAGAGAACACAAAGGTCCAGGAGGGAAGAATTTCCTCTTTCTATGGTCACTTGACCCTCCAACAGACTCCTTGCTGAGGTCGAGGGAAAGGTTCAACGCGTCACCTGTAGCTCTCTTTCGTTTTGACTGGTGCTGAGAAACTTCTACATCTACATCGTCGTCCGAATCGTCAGCATCATGCAAGCTACTCTCAAAGGTTGGGCTTTGGCCATCATCATCATTGTCGTATTGGCCTAAATCATCATCATCGTCACTCAATGTCTCACCGGCGGCGTTGGCATCTTTGATTGCAGACTTTGATAGGGTCTCTTGACTAGATTGGGAGTTGACCTCGTCGTCGCTGTTTAGGCTAAGTTCATCTACCACGTCAGATTTCCTTGCCGAAGACTTGCCGTCGTCACTGCCATTGTGACTCATGCCATCATCATTTCCATAATCGACAGAGGATACTACACTGGACGGAGATGGAACTGCACTGGATGGAGACGGATCTACGGCTGACTCGTCGAGAGTCTCTCGGATAGTAGACATGGGAGAATCGTTCTTGCGTTGTGTAAGTAGAGCGTCGACGTCGACATGATCGCTCGAAAGTGAATTCAGGTCTGCAGCCTGTCGATCATTCATTAGATCGTCTTCGTCATAGCCTTCTGCATTGTGAGCTTCGTCAAACTCGATTGGATCATTATCATCATCCAATTCTCCTACCGAGTTACCAATTGAGGGGGTACCAACACCTACTTCTCCGTCATCTTTCGTAATAGCAAACTCCTGGGTAAGACATTTGGATGAGTTGTCATCGTAAAAAGATGTTTTGCTTTGACGAGAAGACGCAACAGACAACGCTTTTGAGGCAACTGATTTCTCAATGCTTTGATAAGGAGCGAGCAACTTTTGGTAGTCTTCCGAGATTCTCTTCGTATCTGGCGAAGTAGGCTGACTTTGATTAGATGCAGTGAACGTGGGAGTTGGGTCAGGCTTTTGTAGAGGTGATGGGTCTGGCTGCTTCAATGAGCGAGGAGATCGAGTTGAGACATCGCCTTTTTCATTATTCGGTGTTGGCAGATTAGTAGGCACTGTTTCTTCAGGCATTTGATCTTCAGCCCCTTCCTTCATTGCAAACTCACTCGAAGCGAGATGTGATGCTGAATTCTTAGCCACGCTTTCGTCGTCTGTGCGATGGTCGTGTGAATCTCCACTAGATTTGGGCTGATGAGCTTTTTTCAATTCGATGCTCTCTGTAGACTGCTGTTTGTTTGTAACTTCCACAAACACCCCTGGATCATGCCAAGTAGTGCAAAAGTCGGGGTGTTTCCAAAAGGGTTTATTCTTCGACTTGGAGAAGTATTTTTTCCACCCAGCTGGGAGATAATACTTGTGAGAAAGACTTTCTTGGTCGACAGGCTGAAGTTTACCACCAGCTGGCTTGAATTGGTTAGTGATGTGACTCGCAATCGTCTCTTCATCAATCAGATTTGCCTGTCGAGTGTTGATGGGATCCACTATCGGATCTACTCGTTGTATGTTGAGTTGAGATGGAATAGCCGATGAAGAAGAGCTCTTCTTCTTGTTGGCATGTGCAGTCGAAGGATTATTACCACCTAGCGTAGTCATAGAAGTGGTCGAAGCGTTATCGTCCATCATTGTCATCTCGCTCATATCATCTGCGTGAGATCTCTCGAGCGATGTCCCGCCCACAAAAGATCCAACGACGCGAGATTCCTCAGACTCATCATTGCAGCTATTCATCATGGCCTCCATAATTTTCGCATTATTGACAGTGGCAGCAGCAGCAGCAGCAGCAGCAGCAGCAGCAGGTTTGGAATCTTCTCCACCTCTCTTTTTGGAGGGTGCCATGGGTGCTGCAGAAGGGCAAGCATTCGCTGCACGCTCATTATGATTGCCAGTTGGTTGATTGCTCACTGCAAATTGGGGTGCTGAATAGTTGAATAAAGGCAGAAGGAATTAAGACGAGCGAAAGACAGATATAAGCATCACATTAACACACCATAGATGCTTACCAGGACGCTTCTTTCCTTGCTCCACCACATTTTGTTCGTGTACTATATTTTCCCTCGGTTCAACCTTCTGAGATTGTCTCCTCGCGACAGCCACTTCCACAGGACGCGTAGGAGGATCAGGCTTTTCATGGGGCGATGTAATTAGAGGAGAGTGCTTCTCTGGAGAAGATCCCGCCGTATCCATGTCAGATAGACTATCATTATTATCAGGAGGATTGTTCGCGATGGCTACTTCTGCGGAAGAGGAAACTCTGGCATCTCGATTCTTGGACTGGTCAGATTTACTGCGTTTCAACGCTGAAGAGATGGTGGATTTGACTGAGTTCTTCTTCTTCTTTGGCTGCTTCGATAACGACTGCTTGGAGGCAGTTGGATCGGGCTTTTTCAGCGGCGATGGATCTCTCTTCTTCTTTTCTGCCTCGCGGCGATCCATCAACCTCTGCTTCGACTTGGCATGCTTCTTCTTCTTTCGAGTAGGATTCATGCCAAGAAAGTCATCTCCCAAACCATACGCACCACCAATTGTTGTTAGGTTTGACGCTTTTGGTGTTTTGGAATCTCGGCGAGGAGGTGCGTCTGTAGAGGTGGATTTCTGTGTGCCGTTCTCCTTGCCCGGCCGCAATGGAGCAGTGGAAAGATTATTGCGGTTGCCTTCATTAGAAGAGGATGTGCCGAATGGCTTCCTCTTTTGTTTCGATGCAGTCGGCATGGGTTTGTTTGATGGACGCTCTGGGTGTGGGGACAATCTCGGATGAGGTTCATCGATGTTGTCTCCGCTTTGTTGTTTTCGCAAAAAGTTAACTCGTGCGAAAAATAAATTTTATAGTCGTACTTACTATGGTACCTCGAAGTTTAAACTGAGATGAATTGATACCTTTCTCAATGTTCAGCTCGTAGCTTGGTTGAATTCAGCTCTATGGTATTCCGTATAGCTTGGTTGATTCGCGGTAGTACAGCGGAACTATAATACAGGAGCCTCATAATAAGCCATCATCATCATGCCATCAAGCAAGAAGAATCGAGGCAAAGCGAGGAAGAAAGCAAAAGAAAAGCAAAAAGGAATTGACGAAGACTTTGCTTTGCTCTTACGTCGATTCCAGCCTGGTCAGAACATACGCGGATGCATGCATGGATTCATCCACTCGGAAGATACCTCGGATGATATGAATATTCACGACATTCTTGAGACTGCTGTAGAAGCAATCTGTATCAGTGAGAAGAATAATGATCGAGTTGGTGGTGCGTTTGAGAATGCAAGATCTGCAACTGATGAGAAATTTCCTTCTTTATACAAGGACGCTGCAGCTCTTCAGCTATTGTCTCAAGCGCTTCTCTGCATTGCGACGGACATGCTACTCGATCGCCGTGCAGGAGGAACTGCAGCTGTGACGTTGACACGCTTCCAAATAGATTTCAAAGCGAAGACCATGTTTCGCGGTGCAACAATTCTTGCTTTTGCAGAATATCTATCTCAATATGTAGAAGTGAAGCTGCATTGCTCTAAGCCTTTCTTCTATTACCACAAAGTTCACGAGCTTGTCTGTTCAGACGAGAGAAGAATGGTCAGCTACGCGAGCAAGCGGATCAAGTGTTCATGTTTGGATACAAAGTTCTTGGAAATCAAGTCGGATAAGAAGATGAGCATTTGCAACAATCTCGATTGTATTCAAGGGAAGGTGGAGTTGAAGGCATTGCTGACGTGTGAACGATGCCGCAAAGCGCATTACTGTTCAGAAACATGTCAAGCCGCTGACTTTCAGGGGCACAAGTATGATTGTGTTGGGCGGAAGAAGTGGAAGAATTCTGTCCGTGGAAGGAAGAAGTTGCAGAAGAAGACTGCCTCTAGACCCCAAGATGAATCACCAACACCAACAACAGCAAAGCGGTTGTTTTGGTAACTACTAATTGGCACCACCCCTGCATATTGAGATATCCCCAACTGATCACTACCACATCACATTAATGACTATCACATCAAATGAAGCATTGCCAACGCTACAGTATTAGACCATTGCACTTCAATGAACTTCTCATTCATCACACTATCCTTCACCTCACTCAAAGTCATTGATTGTACATTTTGCTTCTCCATATCATGAGCTCCAACATCGGCATTCGATGGCTGTTCTCCACTACCGTCATCAAATACGCCATACTTGCAATCTCGTGCAAGAAAAGGATGAATCCAACCCATCCCTCGATTGACATCAGTGCGATACCTTCCAAGAGGTGTCCATGAATTGCACGTCACATGTAATTCCTCGTACACTTCACGTTTTGCTGCGTCTGGAGGTTCTTCGCCATAAGGTTCGACTATTCCACCTACTACTGCAAGACTCACTTCTGATGATAAGGCATATTTGGTCTGTTTCAATATCAAGAATGATGGATTGTCCTTGGAAGAATTGGGATCTTGAACAAGTACGTTGATACGATCATGATAATCAATCCAAAGCCAATCATCGATGACTGTGTTCATTATTTTCACCTGGTGCTGAGCTACACGCATCCACTGAGATTGGACGAGACACTTATTACGAATTGTTTCTCCACTAGTTTTGGATGCATCGGTAGCGGTACTTTCATATTTACTTCCGCGGTATGGTCCACCAAAGGTGATTCGACAGTCGCCCATAGCTGCGATGTGACGTTGTTGTGTTTTGATATTATGACTAACAAGACTAACAAATAGGATGGAGATGACGACGATTATCGATAGGACTATAAATATCCAACGCCTTCCTACTCGTGAAGTATCGCCTCTATGACTGTGCTGCACATTCATGATCAGTGTTATTGATACAAGGAGGAGCAGAAGAACTACTACTGTGAGAACTCTTCAACTTTACTACACAGCTGAAAGTGAGGGTGAGGGGGAGAGATCTCTTTTTCTACAGTTTCGGGCATTGGGCTACCCCCAACTTAGCAGTGCGCCACGCTGGACACCAGTGTTGATAAATGAACACCAGTGCTTCAAAAAGGACACCAGAGCTGTCAAGAGTACCCATTGGAATCTGCTTGTGGGGGGGATGTTTGGGGGGGACATCGCGGATCAGCAGTTGTCGCATCTCATCACTCCCTCCATCCTCATCCATCCTCCATCCTCCATCATCTCTCCACCAATCACAGCCTTTTGAATGCAGTAGCATGGTCATGGTAACCAATCAAATAATCAGACTGACAAACAATGATTCGATCAAAATTGCATAGAGCCGCAACGGCAGCCAGCGTTCATCGCTGCAAACAGCGTCGCCATTATACAAAAACCCTTCTTGTAGCCAGCAGTACAACACATCAAAAGACCAAGCCATCCTTCTTTGACCAAGTAGATGAACAAATGAATCAAGATTATCCACAACAATATGAACATTATTTAGAATCAAAACGAGCTTACAAAAATAGAAAAGAGACGATGCTGCAGAATGAAGAGGCGCGTTTGCGTCGATTGAATTATGATGATGATGATGTTGTTGCACCTGTAATGGCTGACACGAAGTTGTTTCAAGAAAATACTAGTAATGATGTGGCACAGATGTCCAGCAGGTCTCGACATCAAGTGGAACAAATAGAAGAACCATGGTACAAAAAGATTGAGCAGCAGGAAGGAGGAGCAACAACTCAATCACAGGCGGAAGAAGCAACATCAACAGCAGAGTCATCGAAACGAGAAGCAGAATCCAACATTTCTCTCAACTTGGACAATAACCATAACAACAACACTACAGGGAAGAAATCATCCATCTTTTCCTCCATTTCCAAATCAGCCCTCAGCTTCCAAGATGGAGACAAGAGTACCACTATTCCTTTGTCAGAGTTATTTCCATCCCTCTATGCAAAGGAATCATCATCCGACACTGCATCTTCTTCAACTTCTTCCAACACGGACACTACGACAGATGCAATCAATCCAGAAATGATGTATGATGCTAGACATTTCGATGCCTACCGTGAAGCCATGACAGCAGTCATGTCGAATGAAAAGATGCAGCGGACACTATCGAAATTTGAGAAGAGAGATGAAGCAAATGTACAATTGATAGAGAAATTGAAAGAGTGGGTACTTAGTGATCATCGAGTTATCGACGAAGAGGTGGTTGGAGATAGGTGGAGTAAGTTAGAGAAACATTGGAGGGAGGAGTGGATGGTAGGTGGTGCTTCTTCGTTGATGGAAGGTAGTAATGGTGGTAATGATCCTGTATCAAATGTGATGAAGTCTGAGTTGAAGGCACAAAATGAATTGTTCCAGTCGAAACTGCTTCAAGCTGATGATGAAGGGGACAACCAAGAGGGTGAAAGGGACCCACAGACGTTCAATCAAATTGCGCAACTACTATTTACTGCCCTGGGTAGATATTGCGCAGAACGAGCCAGATCCGTTCCAATGGAAGTAGCGTGGTACAAAGTGAAAGAGAGCGGATTGGTGTTACCAAAGGATACCATTTCCACATATTTATATGTCGTGGGGACGATGGGGATGGGAGATTCGTTTCGGATGACAACTGGGGATGAAGAAAAGAAGGACAACAGTGAAGCATCTATTTCGGAAGAGGTTGTCACATATCATGACCTCGCTATGAAACCAACTGAGTCGAGCATTAGTCTACGTGTGAAAGCATTTGCATCCAAGGGAGATGCTAAGACTGCGAACGAGCTGTTGGAAGCTTTCAAGAAAAGGATTGGAGACGATGTTGACAACAAGGAAGCCATTAGACTACGAACATATCTGCCTATTTTGAAGCAGTACTGCGAATCAAAGGATGTTGGTGCGGCATTGGCAGTGTTCAAACAGATGCAATCGATATCCACAGTTATATTGGAACCTGAAAACTATGTGCTACTGTTGGCGAGTATTGCTGAAAATGGTTTCTTTTGCAGCAACTCGCCCCCCATTGAAGGAGCATTGGATTTAGGTCTTAATCACGAAAGTGGTCCAGAGCTCTTTGACGAACTCGTCTCAGAAATGGCTGACGACGTCCTCGAAATCTCATCTGCAAGTGCAAGCCGACTTCATAATGCCTTGGCCATTGGATTCAAAGAGCGGCCAGAGAACAACTTGAAGGAGATGCACCCACTTGCATCTATGCCAATTTCTCGTCAGCCTGCTGAAAGCAATGAAGTTGTGGCATGCAGGATTTCTTTGGATAGGTCAAGTGGCATTTGTCCTGTAACAGAGGCACAACAACGTCTTATAGTTCTTGAACCATCTCAAAGAAGACAATTGCATGATGATCTATTGACATTGTCAGGAGAGCAATTTTCAAAGTTTGCTGGTAAAAGAGATGACGAAACTCCAGAGAGAGCGACAGAGGAACTTCAGAAATTTTCAGACTGGCTAGATGAGAGAGACGGCGAGCCCTTCACAGCAATCCTTGACGGAGCGAATATTGGGTATTATATGCAGAGCTTTGACAAGGGAAGATTCAACTATCATCAGATAAAGTTTATGGTTGATACTCTGGAAGAAAGAGGCGAAAATGTTCTTGTAGTGATACCCAACAAATATGGTTACAACTCGTTCTATACCTCAAAGTCGCATCACCAGCAGCTGGATGCTGAAGAGAGAACGATCATGAATGACCTCCTCAGGAGAAAGAAGCTATATAAAGTACCACCTAGGTGCTTAGACGACTTCTATTGGATGCTGGCAAGTGTCTCTGATCAGGTTTCTGCTCGTAAAGAAGTCGACTTATCAGTTGCGAATGATGATTCAAGTGGCCGCTGGCCTGGAGTTCGCCCTGTACTGATATCCAACGATCAAATGCGTGACCACAAATGGGAATTGCTTGAACCCAGACTGTTCAGACGTTGGTATGGTTGCCACATTGTCAACTACAATTTCACGGCGTTTGTAATGGGCGAGTGCGTGGATGGAAACGAAATATTTTTCTCACAGGCTGACTTCTTTAGTCGAGAAATACAGGGAAATCAGTCTGGTTCCGGTAAAGCGTGGCATTTTCCTGTGAGCGATTGGGATTTGGAGGAAAGGTTCGTTGTACGCTTGTAGTGAATTAAACTAGAGAGAACGCACAGATAACAGATATTCTATCATAAAGCATTTACTTTTATGTTGTAAATAGCAATTCAACAGCCGCTTCACCTTCGGTATTGTCCATATTGCCCAGGAGGAGGAGGAGGCATTCGCTGGCCCTGATTCATTGGTGGTGGTGGGCCTGGTTGACGCACTTGGCCAGGCATTGGGGGAGGCGGCATTCCACCAGAGGGAGGCCCAGTCATTTGTCTCGGAGGAGGCATTCCACCAGAGGGAGGACCACTCATTTGTCTCGGAGGTGGCATTCCACCGGAAGGAGGCCCACTCATTTGTCTAGGAGGTGGCATTCCACCGGAAGGAGGACCCTGCATTGGCGGAGGTGGACCACGATTTGGTGGAGGAGGATTTGAATTCATTTGCGGAGGTCCTGGGCGAGATGGTGAAGGAGCCCCCATTGGCATAGGTGGAGGTCCACGATTCTGCATTGGAGGACCAGGGCGTTGCTGTTGCATGGGAGGACCAGGTGGTTGGTTCTGCATTTGTGGAGGAGGTTGTTGATGACCCATTGACGGGGGCATCTGCGGTGGAGGTGGACCACCGCGCGATTGCATTGGAGGTCCAGGTGGTTGGTTCGGCATCTGTGGCGGAGCTGGGCCACGCATTTGGTTTTGCATCTGCGGAGGCATTTGCTGACCGGGAGGCCCAGGCGCCCTTCCGGGAGCTCTTCCAGCACCTGGAGGCATACCTTGTTGCTGGCCACCAGAGTTGACAAAGCTCATAAAATCTTCGTAGGAATACGTTCCCCCGTTGAATGATGCTCTATCTTCAACTAAATACCAAAAGAATCGAGACTCTAGCCCTTGATCACCTTCTCTAACAACAGTCACCTTGGCGACAAGCGTTTCAGGAGAATCATCTTCACGCAAGGCACACACAATTGCATTGACACGAGAAGCAAAATCATTTCCACTTGTTTGTAAAGTGACACGAGACATGTCGACTCCCTCCAAGGAATTGGTTCCAAACAGGGAGTTGAGAATGGCTGGATCAGAAGATCTACCAACCCACAAAAACATATCAAGCCCATTGTCCAACAAGAAAATGCCATTGCTGGCAAGTCTATCGATGGTGAGGTCGAGCACACTTGGAAGCTCGATATGATTCTTTCCTGCAACCTTTCCATCATCAGCATCATTAGCTGAGGGAAGGCCCGCATTAGAACTCATGTTATGAAGCGAGAACATGCGTGGGTATACAAAATGCTTCGACGCAATCACATCCATGTTGTTGAGTCGATGCATAGCGTGTACACGCTCATCAGGGTGAACATCCGTACCTCCACGGAAAGCAACATTCTTCATCGTGGCCAAAGTATAGAGCGGCAATAGCTTCAAGTTTTCTGGAATGGACTTCTCACCCTCAGCTTCTCCTCCTTGCTGCTGCTGTTGATGACCACCCATAGGAGGAGGTGCGGCATATCCAGAAACACGACGAGGCTTATCTCCCTCCTTCGAAGCACGGATCAAGTCAATACACGCCTGTTGCAATTTACCACGAGCATTGTCCAAATTGGTCTTAACGGCAACATCCAACGCCTGCTTTGCCAATAATGCCGACATGGCTTCTGCATCCACCGTATTAATCACTTCCGACGCCAACGACGTCACCGGAATAGCCTGTGTAATCACACGAATGCGTCTCTCCCCCTCACTACTCGTATACAACAATGCACTTTGAATCGTCATGAACGAACTGTTCAAATTGTGCTCATCATGGGCAAAATCGAACGCAAACACGGAATCCGAATTACAATTCGGCAACGCCAACAAGTCCGATCCACGAATGAAGAAATTTCCATAAAAATTGGTAATTTTCATCCCCCTCGTACACCGAATGCGCATTACACTCTCAAATGCCGTATGCTGCGTCAAGGAACGGACCAACTCACTCTCAAACTTTGGCCCATCCGTGTCATAATTGAACCCGGGATAGGTCCGTAACGTACCCGCAGTCAACTTGGGCAAATCCCCCAATGTCGCCACATCAATATACGACCGAGGAAAAAGGTACATGTCCACACTAATCTGTGACCGAGAAAACTCCACAGCAGTCTCCTTAAACCAAGTCTGCGAAGGACGCAACAACTTCACTTCATCCACAGTCCCCATAATCTGATGATTCTCACGTGGAGCCAACGCCCCATCCCCCAACTGTGGCAACAACGACTGAAAGACGGACATTTTTCCTCCAATATGTTTTGTGACCGTAAACGCCGCCTTCAACGCAGGTCCCAAACACGACGACGCTGCCGTCGACCCTTCAAACATGGTTGGCAAATTCTCCAAAAACATATCAATCACCTCCCGACTCTCTTGCAAATTCACCAACAAATCATCTGGCGCGGGAACAAACAACTCCACTAAATCCGCCACCACCAACATCTGAGGCTGTGTCAATCCACTCTTGAGTGAATAATACTGCACTGATTCATCATACGTCAAGAACCCCACTTGGGTACGTGGACTTCCCGGCAAATCATCCAAACTACGTGCAATCCCATCAGCGACACTTTGCAACATTCCACTACGGACACTCACGGCACTCACATCAATCACAAAGAAGTAGCTGGGTGGCTGTGGAGGACGAACCATATACTCACTCGGAGCAATGTATTCAATACACGCTTGACTCAATTCCGGTCGATCGTACCGGTCACGACGCTGTCCACTTTCATCGAGGTGACAAAAGTACGGAGTGGGAGTTTCATTGAGCTGTGCGCAAATGTTACAGCGCCATCGACGTCCGTTTTCGAGCCAGGTGACGAAGGCGTTGATGTAGGTGCGGCATCGTTTGCAGCGGATGATACCCGCGGCTCCTGGTTGGATTACGGGGACGTCTTCATCGTCTTCTTCGTCGTTGGTGGGGGATGATTTGGTGTCATCGCAGTAGGGTGCGAGTGGACGAATGACTGCTCCCATGGGGACCTTGGTGGCGTGAGCTAGTGCTGCGTTGGATGGGATGTAGTTGGTAGTTAGTCGGAGGATACGGGATGGTGCTTGTATGGATGTATCAATGTTATCTTGAAAGATGTCAACTGCTCCACCACCTCCCTGTGGAATGGGACCGCCTGGACCAACGCCCTGTTGTTGCTGATGTTGTTGGGGAGCACCACCGGGCATCATCATTGGTTGATTTGGTGGTGGTGCACCGGTAGATGGTTTGGATTGGAATTGTCCACCACCGGGAGGCATCATCATTCCAGGTTGCTGCTGTTGTCCACCTGGTGGTCCCATAGGAGGTTGAGGAAAGTTACCAGGTTGTGGTGGTTGCTGTTGGAATTGTTGTTGCTGTTGATTACGGATTGGAGAAGGTGGTGCACCAATGTTTTGAGGGTTGGGGGTGAACATTCTTGGTCCTCCTCCACTGTGTAAGATGAGCGAGACATGAATTGAAATGAGATAAATATGTGAGGTTGAGTTGAACAGAAATTAAGACAAAGTCATTGTTTCAATTCAATGATAACTCGCTCCGATAAAATACCTCTGATGTATTTTCCAGGTCATATGATGATGAACCAACAAAAACATAACAAAGACAATAGGAGGAAAAACACGAATGCAACATAACAATAAAATGAAACTCACACGGAAGGACCAGGCGGACCAGGCTGCTGCTGCTTCATTCCACCACCCAAATTCATACCCCCCATGGCTTGATTCAATCCACCAGGAGGAGGTGGCTGTTGCGGATTGGTCATTGGAGGAGGCTGATTCATCCTCTGTTGTTGTTGAGGTGGACGAAATTGAGCATTATTATTATTTGGTGGCGGGCCTCCCATGTTGTTGTTGTTGTTCATTCCACCTGGTGGAGGGGGCTGTCCAAAATTGGAATTGGGTGGAGAGGGACGCTGCATCATCATTTGACCTGGTGGTGGTGGCTGTTGTGCAAATTGATTATTATTTGGTGGAGGAGGCTGTTGCTGACCAAATTGTGGTTGTTGCATTTGTGGAGGGCGTTGAAATCCTCCACCGCCTGGTGGTGGAGGCATTCCACCACGCTGCTGCTGTTGCATGTTTGGTGGTGGTGGAAATCCTCTTCCGCCTCCTCCTGGGGGTGGTGGCATTGGATAGCCGCTCATTGTTTGTTATCTTGTGTCGTGTAGCAGTAAAGAGCTCTATCCCCACTACAGTGCAATGCTCATGGAGATTTTAAAACAGCCACGCTCGCCACGAAGGCGAAGGAGAGAGCAAAAGATCGAAGATATTTTGAGTGGATTATTAAAGCATCATTTATACCCAAATCATGGTCATTGCTCTCAAATTGGATAGGTCTGTCCACGCCCGACTTGATTCGTGATTCGGAGGGCCAAAAAGTTGGCATTTTATTTTTCGACGCCGATAAAAATCATATATAGCATATAGCGACGTGACACCACCACCATACCATCATGGACTCCTCCTCGAGCGACGACGACGTTCCCCTAGCCCGATTCAAAAAGGCCGCTGCCAAACCTGACAAGGCCGTCTCTTCTGCCCCCGCTGCTGCCAAGAAAAAGACGTCGGCGGCAAAGAAACGGCCCAACTACAAAGAAGATAGTGAAGATGATGATGACGATGAGGACTATGCCTCGTCACCTGCTCCTCCCAAGAAGAAGAAGAGGTCATCATCTGCATCTGCCTCTACCTCTACCTCTAGTAAAAAGAAAAAGGCAACCACCACTAAAAAATCCACCAAGAAAACACCCGTCAAAAAAGAAAATGGCAAAAAAAAGGCAGCAGCACCCAAAAAAGAAGTCAAGGGACTCAAACAACTCGATAAATCCGAACGAATCTCACATGCCATGCAAGCCTACCTATGGTGGAATGCCGATGACCCTCCCAAGGGACAACAATGGTGTAAAATGGAGCATGCGGGGGTGAGTTTTCCAGAGGGGTATGTGCCGCATGGGGTCAAGATGAGGTATGATGGGAAGGAGGTGGATTTGACTCCTGTGGAGGAGGAGGCGTAAGTTGATTATATTTGTCTTGATGTGATTAGATTGGTGTGTGTGCATTGATCTACATCTGTGCAAGTAATGATTCTGTCTCACATTCCTAACATCACGCTTCACTGTAACATCACACACACACACACAGAGCAACATTCTTCGCAGCAATGGATCCAGACGGCATGCACCTAGGCAACAGCAAAACCAAACCAATCTTTGAAAACAACTTTTTCACCGACTTCAAGGCAATTCTGGGTAAGAACCACGTCATTAAAGATTTCAAAAAGTGTGATTTTACACCCATCACAGCCCATTTAGACGAACAGAAAATTGTTCGCAAGGCCATTACCGATGCAGAGCGCAAACAAAACAAAGATGTCAAGAATACAGCCATGTTCAAATTTGGATATGCACTAGTCGATGGACATTTGGAAAAGGTGGGAAATTACAATATGGAACCACCAGGTGCCTTCCGAGGACGGGGGGAACATCCCAAAATGGGAAAGTTGAAACAACGTGTCGATCCGGAACAGGTTATGCTCAACCTATCGGAATGTGCGGCTGTGCCCATGTGTCATGTCCCCGGTCATGCATGGGGGGATATCCGTCACAATCCAACGGTGCAGTGGTTGTGTTCCTGGACGGAGAATATCAATGGTCAGAGTAAATATATGCAATTGGCCGCCCAGTCGAGTTTCAAGGGTAAGTCGGATCGAAGCAAGTATAACAAGGCAGCACGCCTTTGTGGCAATATTGATAAGATTCGGAAGGATTATAAGAAGAATTTGACTTCCAAGAGTAATGAGACGAGGCAGTTGGCTACGGCGATGTGGGTGATTGATCGATTGGCACTTCGTGTGGGTGGTGAGAAGGATACGGAGGAAGAGGCTGATACGGTGGGATGTTGTTCGTTGCGTGTGGAACACTTGAAGTTTGACCCGAATGATGAGGGAGGGGATAATAAGGAGATTGAGTTGGAATTTTTGGGTAAGGATTCGATGTTGTTTAAGCAGACGATTGATTTTGGATCAGCGTTGTATACGGAGAATAATGGGATGGGAGAACAGGTGTATGAGAATTTCAAGAGATTTTGCAAGAAGAAGAAAGTTACGGATGATGTGTTTAGTGATTTGACACCGACAATTCTCAATAATCATCTCAAGACGATTATGGATGGTTTGTCTGCGAAAGTATTCCGTACCTACAATGCTTCCAAGACGCTGCAGGATGAGTTGATGAAGACCGAGGAGGCCAAGGGATGGAAACGTTTGACTGCGGCTGAGAAGG
This sequence comes from Skeletonema marinoi, assembly GCA_030544225.1. NCBI lineage: Eukaryota > Bacillariophyta > Thalassiosirophyceae > Thalassiosirales > Thalassiosiraceae > Skeletonema > Skeletonema marinoi. The sequence goes on along the minus strand of CM060505.1, from coordinate 948,421 downwards.
TGGTCGAGTACAACAATGCCAATCGTGAAGTTGCAATTCTATGTAATCACCAAAAGACAGTGAGTAAGGCTCAGGAGGCAACATTGGATACATTGGGTGAAAAGCTTGAAACTCTCAAGACGCAGAAGAAGGAGCTCAAGAAGATTTTAGAGAATATGACCAACGGCAAAAAGAAGAAGATTCCTCTCAAGAAAAACATCAAGGAGGAACAGGAGAAGGTCGCAAAGGCGCTTGAGAAGGCGAAGAGTATGAAAGAAAAGGCGAAAACCAAGGAGGAAAAGATTGCAGCGACAGAGCAAGATGAAAAGGCGAAACAGATGAGGAAAGAGCTCGGGGAGTTGAAGTTTACTCAAAACCATTTGTGGGAGAAGGAACCATCGAAAGACCAGGTGGTGAAGAAAATCGAGAATTGGAAGGAAAAGATCAAGAAGATGGAGCTCAATATCAAGCACAAAGATGACAACAAGGAGGTTGCGCTTGGAACGTCCAAGGTATGTAGTTCTTTTGCATCGATCTCATTCATCCTTGCCTGCCTCGTATGTGTCATATTAAAACCATCTTTTCTTCCCTATGTGCAGCTCAACTATATGGATCCACGTATCTCTGTGGCATGGTGCAAACGCAATGACGTTCCAATCGAGAAAGTCTTCTCCAAAACCATGAGAGACAAGTTCAATTGGGCCATGGCAGTGCCGCCTGAATGGCTATTTAATGAAGAAATTGCAAAGCAAGGGTAATTCACTCTCACTATTATGAACATTTCATATTGTACAGAGAGAGGGATGGCTCGCGTGAGGAATGAAGGGGGTTGCATTCACTAGGATAAATACATACATAAAACGTTCAATTTTACTACCACCAGAAATGACGTTTCCGAATTTACGATTAGACTCATTGCCATATCATCTCCTCCAAGTAAAGCAAAAGCACTTAACTAATCATATTCATATCCTGATTTCTAAAACTTCACATTTAACAAATAAAATGATGCACATCATTCACAAATAATATTCTAGGCCGACCTACTGATATTCAGGGCGAGGGCACTCTCTCTTGATCTAAATAATGAGAGGAGCAATGTGTGTGCGTGCGTCCGCCGTCCGGGCCGAACGGCTTGCGTTTCGAAAAGCCCGCTTCGCGTTTTTTCTCACGGGAAATTTGGCCCGCGATTTTATGTAATTTGTAATTTTGTCCCTACTTAAGAAACGTATTGTACCTGTAGAATATCTATCTACCTATATCTCCTCAGAGCTGATGTCTTTCAGTGATTTCGGAGCTGATGTGTTTCAGCGAGCAAGTGAGGAACAAGCTGATGTTTTCAGCGAGCAATTCCGCCATTTCTCTGATGTTTTTCAGTGAGCAATTCGGAGATTTATAGCTGATGTTTTCAGTCATAGATCCATCACATCTTGACACTTTCAGAGCTCATCTGTGTGAGGCTGACATCTTGACATCAAGCACATCTTGACACTTCCAGAGCTCATCTGTGCATTACATGGACATCACATAAAATGTATATCACATAAATACCAACTTACATCTGAAACATTATCATTACTACCTCCTGCAATCAAACCAGAGCAACCCACATCACACTACAAAGACAAAGAAGTTCTTTCATTACTCTGACATTTGGGGATATGCCAGCATCACGTGCCACAACCATAGTGTCCTTGTCTTCTTCTTCTTCTCATACAGTTATAGCAGTAGTAGTTACAATATAAATATCATGACAAAAGAGTCAAAGTCCAAGCCCCCCATTCTTCCTGAGGACAACTTTGGTGCTGTTGGTGTTCAGACACGAAAGAGAAAGGCAGATGCAGATGCTAGGAGGACGGATGACAGCAATATTGACAATATTGACACAAAAAAAGAAAAGCTTGAGAAGCACAACTTGATACCGTCCTCTCCTCCACCGAAATCAATACTCACCTCCAAAGCCACATCATCCATATCTCCCATGTGCTCAACGGGGTAAAGGAGGATTTGGATGACGCGAGGACCACTACTGAACAAGTTGGAAGCTCTTTGTCGAACTGGCAAACAAAATTTGATATTTTGTGTAACTTAGCACAGATGTCTGGAGTCGATCAAGCGATCCTCAACAACGTCAGGAATGAACGTGATAGTCGTACCTTATTCAACTTGGCTCAGGCTTCTGCGATCGATCACAACACCACGTTCAACAACATCATGATCGAACATGAGAATGAACACTAAATCTATCAAATCATACCAGGTACCAAATATAACAAGTAAAAATACCTCTTATTGTGCTCTTTTATCAAACTTGAATCATTTCCTCCTTAATATTTCCATTTGCAATGACTAGCTCTACAACATAATGTAGGGCAACTTGACTGGGACAACTTGATGTTGATGATGTTACAGGTCAAAGGTGTAACATGAAATACTCAGCTCCTCTCTTATTTAAAACCCCGCGTAGCGGCTAGACGAGCGTCAGCGAGGCTAGTGTAGTCTACAAGGCTACGATAAAATGAGGATTCTTCCAATAGACTCTTTTCAAGAGCAATTTCAACATCGTCGAGCTGCACACCAATGTGCAAGAGAGAACTATGATCATTCGCATTGAAGTTGAAACACCCATCAAGAGTGGGGGTAAGCAGACCAGAATCCATTAGCACCTCCAACAACGTAGTCATCTGACCAAGGCTTGCATCATCCAACATAGCGTGTTGAGTCGCTTGAACGGCATACTTCTTCAGGGTTGCAACACTGACTGCAGCGGTTGGACCCCAGACTTTTCCAAGCGAGACGGCGATACATAGAATCACCTTTGCGGCTTGAGGTAAACCACGAATGATTTCTTCGTGCCTCGTTGGCATTCCCTCACGAATGGCTCGCATCATTTGGGGCAGCTTCACCAACGGGTAGCTGTCGGCTTCGACTTCGTCCAACCATTTCTCCGTGCATGCATCCAAAGCCTTGTCAACTGCATTGGAAGTGATCTCAAGAGCCTTGCATGCATCGCCAGTTGACGCAGCAACTCTCTCCGCAATTAGCTGAAGAGCTTTGGCGTCAACAATCTTCTTACCGACACGCTTCTCGAGTATAGCCAATAGGTCTTCTTCGTTGCAGGTTGGGAAGACAAGCTCGTGCGGAGTATTGCTAAGCTCTCTAATCTTGGTGGCATTGATATCGTTGACAGAGTTCGAAATGCCAATCATGCTGAATGGCAACTCCTTGTCTTCGCACCATTCGATCAAAGTGGAGAACCATTCTTCAGCGCTACCTCCTTGGTTCTTGAAAAGCATGGCAATCTCATCAACAACCAAAATCATTCCCTTCTTTCTAAACTGATTCATAAAAACAGCTAGGGAGGAATTTTTCTTAATTCCCAACTTCTTCGCCATGCTCTTGAACATTTCATTCTTTATTGCATCAATACCCATGGACGCGTTCGATGCCATGTTGATATGGCAGTAGCAAGGCTTGGCGAACCCACTGTCTTTTGCCCACTTCGCCAGATGCTGTGAACATGCAGTCACGACAGTGCCGGGACCTCCACAGATATACATGAATCCAGGACTCTGGCCTGCCATTCCGTCAATCTCATTCCCAGTTCCAATTGCTCTCGTCATGAAAAGCTTAATCTCATTCTCTAGCTGCTCAAATACAGAATTGGAAGACTGAAAGGCTAAGTACGAAGGGTGAAGCGTCAGTTTGCAATATTCAAGCTTGTCTTTGTAACTAAGCTGTTGATCTGGCAAAGGAATGTAGCTCTCTTTGGATTCACCAGCGTGAGAAGATTTGCTGCTTTGCTTGCTATTTGTCGGGTATGGAGCTTTATTGCTAAGCGTTGATAAGTTCGTCGGTTTCTGCACATCACTATGCTGACAATCAGTTCGAGTCTTCTTTGAGAGCGACGCATTCCTGTCGCTTGCATTTATTTTCTTGCGTTTGTTGGTGGTAGCTGTGGTGATGACAAGAGGGGACGACATCATCATTTCGCCTGGAGTTGATAACAGTTTTTCGCCTTTCCAGCCAAGATGTTCCTTGGCAAATATTTGAACCTCATCCTCTGACTCAAAGTAATCACTTCCTTTCTTACCACGAAGCACTTCCTTCTTCCTCACGCCCGCCCAACGTGGATGAATATAGTAGATGCTCACTGTTGAGTCGCCAGCTGTGTATCTCCACCCTTCTGATCGCATTTCCTTCCAAAGCTTAGCCCAAGGCAAGTGTATCTGACTTTTAGACAATGAGTATTCAACCTTTTTCTTGTCAAAATGAGCCGGATCTTGAAGACCCGTCTCTACTTCTTCATCCACCGCCATTTCTTCAACAGAAGGAGGAGACGTATCTTCCAAAGTAGATTCAATGGAATTGGACTTAGCTGCTTGTTGTAAAGATGCATTCAAGTCAATTTCGCTTTGAACAGAGTTTTGTTTACTGGGTGTCAAAGCAGTTTTCACATTCGAGGTGACCCCTAGATCAGGTGTAGAGTTGTTTCTATTCTTTCCAGCCGGATCGACTTCTTCGTCATCATCTTGTTCTCCTGCAAGCTCTGCGCCAAATGCTCCAAAACCAAAAGAGGAAGTGTCTGATGCATTTGCCTCCTTGCCATTGAACTCCACAGTCTCAACAGGAACATCCTGCTTCTTTTTCCTCGTAGACGTCCTCCTAGGAGTCTCCTTTCTAGCTTCTTCATCCTTCGCTGGTTGCCCTCCCATTACCAATGTCTTCTTAGCCGAGTTCATAGTGGTCACCTGCACCGGCATGACATCGTCACCACTTTCCTCTATTTCCATCCGTGCCATGGCAATTTTGAAGGCATGTTGAAACTCGGAAGATGCGCAATATCCTTCAGCACCCTCCATTTCAATCACAGAATCGAAGAAGTCAAATATCACGTCATCTTCAACAAGCTCGCCACTGTCATTTTTCGTTAGTATAGCTAGAAAATTAGCGGAATGATTGCCCTTTCCCAACAAATAGGCAAATCCAGCCTTGGCCATTGAAATACCCGCCTTCGTTGCCAACTTATTCGCTGCAACTGTGAACTTGGCTGTTATCCTCGTCCATTTAATGGACTTTGGATCATCAATGTCCATTCTGAGTTGGTCCATGAGCTCATTGAATGAATTAAATTTCAGCGCAGGCCATAGTTTATTCAATGTGACAGTTTGATCAGGTCCAGCACGCCCAGGTGTAAAGGCAAAGTCCGTATTGGGTGAAGTTTTCACGAGACAGAGACGTTCACAGAATTGGTGTGGAGCGATTTTGGTGTCGATTTCAGAGGATCCTAGTTGTTGCATTGTCGTCATGTTTATACGTTTGTGTTGTTTTGCCGCAACATGCGGGGTTTTCATCAAAGCGATGGGGGTTTGCTTCGGTAAAGGATCTCTACATTCAATGCGTTGGCTGGTGAATAGACAATATAAGTAATATTAGCGAGTTGACGAATTCATTGCATTTGTAAGCGATATAAAAGATACTTACGTCAAGTCATTGGTAGCGATACTTGCAATGAATAGCTGCACTCTCTGCAGTTCAGCAATGGAAGAAACACCTCCTTCTCCACTCGAAGACAGTCCAAATCGTGCAATGTGATTGAACAAATCGATGAGCTGTTCAAAACGATCCCGCCCAACCTGAGACTTGTGGCAGGACACATCGGGTAGGAGGTAAAACTCAAAATGCTTACTGAACTGATAGCCGAGTCCCTTCAGGATATTCTTCACCTCGTTTGGTTTCATACGGTCACTTACAGTGACATATTCGTCGTAGGGCTCTGTAATGTGAGCAGAACGGATCCATTGCTCTAATTCTGCCATGTCGTCATCCGATATTTTCGTGTGCTTAGCTCTCGATGGAAGCCCATATGCACATAGATATTCTCTCATATCCTGAAGACTTTCGAAGAAGTCGACTCCCAGCTTGAACTTTTCAGTAGGTGCCGCGTTAGGAAAGCAAAAGAAGCTGCTTCCATAATGAGCTGGATCATAGCTAGTCGACTCACAAAAATTGTAATTTTCAGCAAGTAACTTGTAAGATTTTTCAGAATCGATTTGACACAAGTCCATCTGGCGCTGTGTTTCCAAATTATTAAAGGTCATCTGATACTCTCTATGGTCAAGTGCTTGCTTAGGCTCTGTGGGAGACAGCTGGAGTAAGTTTTCAACGTCCTTGCTCGATTCCGCTGCATCACTTGAGTGCTTGCTCCTTGATCTACGCGGAGTGATTTCGTTTACATTTTCCTTATCAGGATCGATTCGTTTACTGCAGAAGTACGCATTACAAAATGTTGGTGAGATAACAGATAACCAATAAAGAAAGACCGCAACACAGACATTGGCATGAGATGTACTTACAAGCTGTCAATTTTGGCGCTTGCGATGTAAAGGTCTAACCGAAGGCGATCGTCGTCAGTCAGACCGACGGTTGCAGAACCACGAATGTGGGGAACGCCAAACCGGGCAAGATGCACACACATGTCCTCCTGGTTCTCAAACTTTTTCGACTCTTTCAATGGATCGGGATCGTCAACAATATAAAACCCACCACACCAAGTTAACCCTAGCTTTTGAAGCATTGACCATGCCCCTCTAAAACTCAAGTACCCACCAACATCTGCTGGATTGACAAACGCAGCATCTGGTAGCCCTTTGACATTGGCAAAGCGAACCCAACGACTAATCGCCATTACATCTGGGTATGCGAGAAATCTTTTGCACTTTGGAATACCATATGCGCACAGATGCTTTCTGAGCTCCATCAACGTCGAAAAGTAATGTCGTCCTTCAATAGCACAAGAATCCTTTCCTGGTTTATTCTCGTCGCCGGGCAGACAATACATTCCCTTGTGATATTTGAATCCGAAATTTTCCATCAACAACTTCCAAGCATCTCCTGAAGACATGACTTGAAAAGTGTTGTCCTCACTGCTTGCTTCAGAGACTTCAGACTCGGTTTCAGCGCCATTACTTGCATAATCCATTTTTATGTTGTCACTTCGGGAGTTTGCGTTTTCTTGAGCGGTCTCGAGTGTAGAGTTCTGTTGCTTTGCGTTGTAGGTCAGATTCTTCCGCGCCGATTGCACTCCCATGCCAATTTCTGCTTCGAGAGAAGTAGGAGATTTAGGGCCATCACTAAAACGACTACCATCATCGACACTCTCACTCTCATATGTAGACTTGAGAATTTTGGTCTTCTTCTTCCCCTTGGTCTCATTGGCACGTTTCTTTCCAGCCGGTGTTTTATCGGTCTGTTTCTTCCCAACCTTCGAATTCCTCTTCTTCTCCTTCTTTGTCTCCACAATAGGCTCAGCAGTCGTCGCAACAGCTGCAGAACGCTTTCGGCCCCTCCTTTGACCGCCGTTGTTGTTACTAGGTGTCGCTACCTCTCCTCTAAAACCCAGGTATTCCTTGGCATATCTCTTTATTGACTCTTCGTTGACGAAATAATCCTGTCCCACCTTTCCTTCCTTCAACACCTCTGTTTTGCTTCGATTTGCAAAATTAGGATGGACGTAATACCAATCGACAAGTCCGTCTCCAGGCATCCAATCCCACCCTTGCTCTTGCATGCTGTTCCACATACCTGCCCAGTTCGTCAATCCATCAGCAACCGGAGTGGCACGAATGCCCTTTGGACTCTTCTTTCTAGCCAGATCAACTTCTCCGTCTTCGTCTTCTTGTTCTTCTTTAAGTTGAAGTTCTGCGCCAAATGCGCCAAAAGAGGAAGTGTCTGATGCTGATGCATTTGCCTCCTTCCTAGCAAACGCCACAGTCTCAACAGGAATACCCTGCTTCTCCCTAGCAAACGCCACAGGAACACCCTGCTTCCTTTCCCTCGGAGATGTCCTCCTAGCGTCTTTCATTCCAGCCTGTGAGCGTTTTTTGGCTTGTTTCTTTCCAGCCTTAGACTTAGAAGCAACAGCAAACTCAGTAGTCGCCGATACATCCGCAGATCGTTTTCGACTTCGATCAGCGTTGTTGTTGCTAACTGATGTCACAACCGGGAGGGATGCTGGTGGAGGATTCTGATGCGTTTGCTGGCCTTGCAATCGTAGAATCTGTGCTTCCAAAGAACGCTTTCTACGAAATTGCGCTTGAAACAATGAATGGTTCGCGTTAGGATGCATCATGATGAAGTTCAAGCTATCATCCGTTTCGGACAACTCAGTTTGAAGACTAGCAATCATGGCAACCTTATCTTCGGCGGAATCTGGTGTAGAGTTAATGATGTGATGTTGATTTGCGCTGTCAAAGCTGACTGAATGCACTCCCATGTTAATTTCTTCTTTTAGAGTCGGAGGTGAAGATATTGGGCCCAAAATACCTTCACTGAAAGAGCTATCTTCTGAATCGATGCCCATGTTGTTGGTTTGTATGTAATTGTATGCTGGCTTTGTAAAAAACAATGCTGTGATGAAAAAAATGCCCAACGGCTGAAACGCTCTTGTTTAGGGACCAACTTTGAACGGAAGCTCTACAAGAATCAAGGAAGACCTTACCGCTTACTTCGGCTTGAGGAATTTCCCGAGCCAATTTGTATGCCACGTCCCCGGGAAAGTTTCAGCTGGTAGATTGACTCACGCCACGTCCCCGGGAAAGATATGTTGGTAGATTCGTTTCATTTCTTCCAACAAAGCTCTAATTAGACCACGCCACGTTCCCGGCAATCTATATAATAGGCTTCAAAATTCAACGGCATGAAAGTGCAAGGCTCCTTCCACCTCCCAACAATAGTAGATCACATACGCGATCCCAGCAACTTTTTCTGCAAACATTTGGCACTGAATTGCAATGTTTCTTGGCTTGTCGATTGTTCGCAATCTAATAGGCTTCAAAATTCACCCGGATGCGATGGCATGAAAGTGCAAGGCTCCTTCCACCTCCCAACAATGGTAGAAGATCACATACGCGATCCCAGCAACTACTTCTGCAATCATTTGGCACTTAATTGCAATGTTTCTTGGCTCGTCGATTGGGCCTATCAAACTTCGGAGTTGCTGGCAGTAATTGGGCTCGAAGAAACAAACATCGAGTAAAGAACATTGGCTCTACCAACCAATGGTTCATATTCGTCGTCGCATCCTCCGCGGATAGCCACCATCATATTGGTGGGTCTTTCACTTCAGTAAGTAATTTGATACATGTCCAGTGTTGGAAATATACTATCATGCTACATCAACTCTTCGTTGGACAAAGTTCGAAGTTGTCACCATTCATCTCCGCTGCCACACTTCCTTGATACCTCAGAAACACATCTGTCTCGCGAATCATGAAATCATCCTCTGAAGAAAACACAACCAGGATTATCGAGCTACGCGCACGCTGCTACCTACACAACCCTAACCTTAATTCGAACTATTGTTATGTAGTTGTTTTTATCAAACTCCAGCGTCAATTCTTGAACATTACGCCGCTCACCATTGCGGGGGGCAATCTATAAGTATCTAAAACGGAACGAGGTTTGAGCAGCGTCTGCTAGATTAAGCCTCTTCGCCTCTACTACGATTGGACACCATCGATAAATAAATAGTCCAAACAAAGCTGCAGAAGTTAACAAACAATGGGATCCACTGCACCGGAATGATCTTGTAACTAATAAAGTCCACAAAGGGCCAGAAGCCCAAACCACTCGCCCACACTGCTGGCAGATCATTTTTCACCTTTTGAATCCACGCACCAATACTGAAGGAGCCAGCTTGAATCATACCTGCACCAAAGAAAACAGACGTGAATGCAGGCCCGAAAATGATTTGTCCCAATGCTGCCTTTTGCAATGTTGAGAATAAGGAAGTGGAGGGCAACATTTTGAATACCATAGAGTACCATGCATTGGCAGCAGGTCCAAAGACCAACAGTCCCACTAGGAAATTAGTCAACATGCGAGACCAAACCAAAGGCGCTTTATCTTCTTCGTCACCGCCACGCTCGATTAACTGAGCACAATAATCTGACGCCATGAAAATAATACCTGCAGTCAGCGATTTTGTAATTATGGGCCGGGCAGATAATTGGCCCGTGTAAAAGGTGGCAAATGCTGCAAGGATGGAGGAAATGGGTGAAAGTACCGTTGATAGTGCCAAGCGACTTGATGAAAGTATGGTGACATCATCCGATGTTAAATCGCTCTTTTTGGATTTGAGTGATGCTGTTGATTTTGCAGTCATTTCTACAGACGCAGAGGGTGATTCCTCATCGATGACATTATTATTTGTTCCATACACTCGTTTCATGTTGATGTCTGCATCAGTAGTGTCACCAGATGATTCTGATTCCACGTCGTTCTGGTCACCACCTCGGATTAATGCAAGTTCAGATAGACATAACACCGATCGGGGAGATTCTTTCATAATTCGAGCAGATGCGGATGTGGTGAACAACCCACCGCTACTACCAGTGTAATGGACGGTCGGTACACGTGATGGGTGCTGCTTATTGATGGCTAATGCTGATGGAGTTGTGCAGCTAAAGGCGCCGGCCGAAACGGGAGAGAGGGAGATGAATAGCAAGAGGAAGGCGACAGCTGAGGAAGAGGAGGTCGCCGTGGTGGAAGCTGCCATGATTGAGAAGGAAAAGAATACCTAGGCTTGCAAACAAGAACGCTGCCGTCGACGGAAGCAAAGTGGAACAATTTTGAGTTCAAGGGGCGGGCGATCTGGAAATGGCGTGGGCGTCGCGTGGGCGGCTCATTTTGTTGATGACGTCACAATTAGACCCTGTAAAGACTCGTACCTGCGTACGTATTAGCAAATCACGGCCACTTTTGTCGTGGAACAATCGACCAAACAAAATGAGAACACTCAACTCCGAAAGATCTCAGATCTCCATACACTGCTCTCATTGTTCCCTACTTGCAACATTCATCATCCAAAATTCATCATGAACTCCGTCATCCTCGCTACCCTACTCAGCTCGGCTGCTGCCTTTGCCCCCCAATCTACCGGCCGTGTCTCAACCGCCGTCAACGAAGTCAATTGGCAACCAGACGAATCTGCATTCGCATACGGATTGCCTGGAAGTCTAGCCCCGGTTGGAGAGTTCGATCCCCTTGGTTTTGCCAAGGACACACCCCTAGCTACCATGTTGCAATGGCGTGAGGCAGTAAGTCACTCAGTGTATTGCTTGTATTACATGTCGCTTCACTCAAATACTCACATTACTCTTCACTTCAGGAAGTGCAACACGGACGCGTTGCCATGCTTGCTGTCCTTGGCATGTTGATAGTTGAGGAACCGATTGAGTACCACCCACTCTTCGAGGCTTACAACAAGGATATTGGACCAGCCATCCGTCATTTGGACGAGGTTGATGCCGTGTCTCCATTCTTCTTGATTGGTAAGTAGAGCATGGGTTCTTTTATATCTTGTACATCTCTTACATGCGTCAAATATGACATTGCATGGTTTTATGTTTATGCACAATAAGCATGACAAATGCTTCACCATTATACTCATCATTTAAACAAATGTTTCTCACATATGCACATCTTATATCCAGGTCTTACCCTTCTTATCGGAAGTCTTGAGTACAACCGTGCTCTTGTCGCCTTTGCCAAGCCCGAAGGAAGTTTCTCCTTCCAACAGCTCAATGAAGATCATTACCCCGGTGACGTAGGTTTCGATCCCTTGGGCTTGAAACCCGATGATGCCGAGGAATTTGCGACTATCCAGACCAAGGAGTTGCAGAATGGACGTCTTGCGATGCTTGGAGCTGCGGGTATCATTGCCCAGGAGTTGACCAATGGAGAAGAGATCTTTGTGAACCTTGGCTTGGCTACTGATCGTTTTGATCCGTCTAGTGTTCCCATTCAATTCTAAATAACTTTTGATTGATTGGTTGGTTGATTTGGTTGGAATTTATGAGAGTGAGAAGGGAACTAGAACAACACTGCACATCTCTCCTCGCACCCGTTCCAAAAGTATTTGTCGGAAATGACCCAAGATTGAGTAATAGACATATTAAAGCTAGAAATTTTATCCATAGAACGTCGTACATATCTGAATTGTTTATCGTTCATTGCTTTGTTAAGATATTGTGTGATTTGGTAGTCGCTAAAGTATATGTAGTGCTACCATAATCTTGTACATGATATATATGTTCAGATATCTGAGCATATGGCTCTTGAGTATACTACTACTGATTGTTCTGATGGTGATCAAATTCTTGCCTGGAAAAGTTGGCTGTTGCCTTTATGCTCTTTTAACAAGGTTGTAGACGTAGCTTTGGCTTGGTCGTAACAGCAATCAAAGAATAAATATGAAGTCTCGATGTAGCGCAGGAGCAGTGTCTAGTAAAGCTGGGCGATCGTAGCGGTATCCGTGGCGATCGTAGCAATAAAGATGAGGTGAAGCATGCAGCAAACGTCAAGGCATAGCCATCCTGTGATGAGAGACTTCACGCGATAGCTGCAGAATATAAATGCAAGGATACTGCCGCTGTTCTTCATTTTAGGAAAGGGTCATAATCACCAAAAATCAAAATCCAAAATCTCACACTGAATGACAATGACACATAAAAGTCGATCTTTTGATCACCAAGCAAGCTACTTATTCTACCATGGCCGACTTTGAGCCAATACCCGGCAGCAGCCCCTTGAATGCTGCCGCCACCGATAAAAAGAAAAAGGCAAAGAAGAAAGGGCTGAATAACATTGATGAAGAAGATGTGGAAACGTTATCACTCGCCTCGTCTTCTCATCAAATTTCCGCATTGGAAGTAGGTCACGACAATAGCGACAGTGATGACAGTGACGACTACTCCAACGATACACATGACGACGATGATGAAGAATACGAACTGACCGATCACACCCCATCATTGCAACAACGCTCGTTCTTCCTCTGCTGCCGCCTCTGGCGCCCCAAAGAACGCCTCCGCTGCATTATTCTCCTCACACTCATCTTCCTCACAATCTGTGCAGTATATTACTTTAATGACGGCACTAATCCAAATAATTCATTGCGACGTCCCCCTCCCGGGGCGGTGGGGGTGGGTCACGCATCCTATGATACAATTGAATCCACATTTATCGAGGAGTACGATGCTAGATTGACCTTGTATAAGCATCGATCCACCGGAGCAGAATTTTTGGCGTATGTTCCAGATAGTACACGAAAGGGTCCCAATACTTCTGGAAACAGCAACAATAGTGGAGGAGGTGGATATGATCCAAAACCAGACAAAGTATTCGGAATAGCCTTTCGTACCAAACCATCCAGTTCAACCGGAGTTCCACACATTTTGGAACATTCCGTTTTATGTGGATCACGAAAATACCCATCCAGAGATCCATTTGCCTATTTGTTAAAGGGGAGTTTGCAAACGTTTTTGAATGCTTTTACCTATCCGGATAGGACGGTGTATCCGGTCGCATCGAGGAATAGGGTGGATTTTTATAATTTGATGGATGTGTATTTGGATGCGGTGTTTCATCCACGGGCGGTGGAGGAGGAGGGGTGGTGGGTTTTAAGGCAGGAGGGGTGGAGGTATGATGTGGTGGGTGCCAATGAGGATGGGACTGTTGGTGATGATGAAAGTGGTGAGGGTGATGGTGAACGAGACCTTGCAGATGTCAATTATGCACTCGATTCCATGATCAATCGTGCCGAATTTGAATACAAAGGAGTTGTCTTTAGTGAAATGAAGGGTGCCTATTCCGATCCAGAGGGGTTGATTGATCGTATCTCCCAAACGCTCCTATTTCCAGACAATTCGTACCGATATGATTCTGGTGGGGATCCAGCCGTAATTCCAACTTTGACACGTGAGGAGTTTGTATCGTTCTACAAGAAGTATTACCATCCCACGAATTCGCGATTGTTTGTGGCTGGAGATGAAAGTGATGTGTATCATGCGTTATCGCAGGCGGATCGGTATATGAGTCCCATGGGGTATAATCCGGAGAGTCGAAAGGATTCAGCGATTGTGTATCAGAAGAGGACGTTTCACAAACCCGTGTTTGAGAGGAGACCGTATGCTGCGGCACCTGGTGAGGGTGACTCGGGGTTTATGCTTTGCATTACATGGCTTTTGAATACTCAACCAACTACTTCGATGATGCAACTTGCTTGGATAGTTTTGGATAGTTTGTTGTTGGGTAAGCCCTCTTCTCCTCTAACAAAGGCATTGGAGGATAGCAATTTGGGAGAGTCAACTATTGGTGGGGGTTTGGATGATACGCTATTGCAATCTACTTTTTCAATCGGGATGAAAGGACTGAAGAAGCGAGAAGATGTGAATGTGTTGGAAGGTTTGATCATGAACACTCTTCACAAATTGGACTCAGATGGATTCAGTGAGGATGACATAGCTAGTAGCATGAACACCATCGAATTCAGCCTACGTGAGGGGGGTGGAGGGCTGAGGGGAATGGAAATCTTCCTTGGTGCTCTTTCTCAATGGAACTATGACCAGAGTCCAAGGGAAGCAATAATCTACGAGGATGCCTTGAAAATGCTCAAGGATGAGATAGCTCGAACAGGATCAAATCTATTTCAGCAAATGATTCGTGATACCTTAATTTCAAACAACCATCGTGTTTCTCTGGAGTTATATCCAAGTGCAAACTTGGAAGAAGAGCAGCTACAAGACCAAAAGATACAGATTTCTACTGCTCAATCAAGGATGAGTGATGGGGAATATCAGAATATCATCGATGAAGGGATCAAGTTGAAACAGCTTCAAGCCATGGAAGAGACCCCTGAGGTTATAGCATCAAATCCCAGTTTATCTATCAGTGATATTGACAGTACCCCCGTTGAGTACCCTATTCATGTCGAGGACAACTTCGCCAAGAGTGGTATCCAGCTTGTTTTACATGAAGTTGAATCTGATGGTATAGCTTACGTTGACTTTGGGTTAGATGTTTCTATGGTACCGTATGATGAAATTGTCTTATTGAATTCGCTGGTAGCTCTCCTCAATGAGGCAGGGACTTCTGACATGAATGATGCTGAGTTTAGGTATGTTGGTATACGAATGTATTGTATTTTCTGCCTCACCGTCAAATATCTAACTCTTTATTCTTTATGTCGATGTACAGAAATTACATTGGCAAAGTCACAGGAGGAGTTTCGGCTACCCTGCAAGTCATGTCAGTGAAACCGGCTGGATGGGACGATGAGATAAAAGTTCTACCGGGCGTGAACATCCTATCAATGCTATTTATCCGTGGAAAGTGTACCGCAGATAAAATACCCGATCTCTTTGACGTGTTTACAAAGATATTGATGGATGTAAATCTCGACTCAAAGGATATCTTACGAAACGCTCTGAAGTCTGATCTAAGTGGAAGGAAGAGTTCTCTTACCAACCGTGGTCATAGCTTTGCTGACACAAGATTGCGAGGGCGTTATTCGGTTCGAAACTATTTGGGAGAAAAGATGCATGGTTACTCCTCTTTGGATAGTAGTGCGGCTGTATTAGAAGCCGTAGATGCTGATTGGGCACAATTCGTACTTCGGCTGGAAAACATTAGACAAGCTATCATCAATGGCAATCGTAATGGGATGATCATCAATTTGACAGGAGACAGATATGTCTTGGATGCTGCCATGGAGATCGCCGAAGATTTCTTAGTGAACAAACTCCCTGTTGACTTGGGTAATCCAGCTCCACCGACTCCTGATTTTCGGTCTGTGGAACATCCGTGGGTTGCTCCTGCTCGAGAAGAGATGAAGGGAGCATTTTCCTCGCAAGATGAAGGCATTGCCGTTCCGACACAAGTCGCTTACGTTGCAGAAGGTGGAAGGATGTACGATGTTAGTGAAGATGTCAGTGGAAGTGCATCGGTTGTGTCTCATTACTTATCCACAGGTTACATGTGGGATGTCATCAGGGCTAAGAATGGTGCTTATGGAGGTGAGTGATTCGCTGTCATATGTACTGCCATTTGCGTGGTTAAGGCGTCAATTTTTCTAACACATACCATTCAGCTTACTCGAAGTTTTCGAGTGTTGACGGAGTTGGAACCTTTTTTACTTATAGAGATCCAAATACTCCAGACACAACGCTTGGCTTGTTCAATGGCGCTGCTCAAAGTGTATTAGACGATGTCGAATCCTCCGCATTAACACGCGACAACAACGCTGCTATCACTACAGCGATTATTGGTACAATTGGTGGACTTGACGGCAGTGCACTTTCTCCACGAGCTGCAGGATGGGAAGCCCTCATCCGTCACTTGTACGGAGAGAGTACAATAAGCAGGCAACGGCACAGGAATGAAATTCTCAAGACGACAGTGGATGATTTCATCGATTATGCTCAACGTGTAAAAAGTTGGAGGGAGCAATCTATTGCTATTGTTGCGTCTCTATCTGCATTTAATGAGATGAAGTCGAGAACAGGGCAAGAATTGTCAGTTTTGGTTCAGGCTAATGCCGATCAACCTGAAGATCAGAGTGGAGAGCTTTAATTCTAGTTTGTCTTCAATTTAGTATACAAATCATTCTGTCTCATGTAAACAAGAAGAACGCGAGAACGATGAATCCAATTGACTTCAATATTCCATTCATCCTCTCTTTCTCCTTATTCTCGTTCTCTGCCAACGAGGGTGATGGACCCGGAATCGATGCCTGAAACTGTAATGCTGCCAGCGATGGAAAGTATCCACACCCATCCTCCAGGCGCCCCAATCCTCCTTGAGTGGAACCACCATCCCCTCCATCTGATCTATCATTGGCAGCCAAGGTTCTTTGACGTTCTCTATGTTGTTCATTCGCTTGTGTTCTTGCCCTATCCCTAGCTTCTGATCGTGCCTTTTCGAGTGATTCTCTTCTTTTGAGTTCTTGTATAAAGTCATTCCATTCTTCCATGGTAGGGTTGTTGATCAGTGTATCCTTTTGTTGTTGCAACAAGGCCTCCTCTGCAGTAGCAATGCAATTCAACCCTGCATCATTTACAATTGTTACATTTGCATCGTGATTCAACAAATGATTTGCCAATTGAATTTCTCTGGATTGGATCAATAAATGTAGAGGTGTATTACCCGCTTCTCCGCGATCATTTGGATCAGCACCTGCATCCAATAACCCCTCCACTCGTACACTAACACCTGAAATATCATATCCAACACTACCTTTGTATTGCTGTCGTTGCTGTTGTCTCTTGTGAACTCCCTGACATATCGCAAGCAATTCCTTTGCCAACTTCTCCCGATGAACATTCGCCATACTTCCCACAGCCAAATTCGGTAACAGAGCATCCGTAGTACTCGTCAAGAATGAATTGGTAACCGGACTGCGAGTCCGGCCCATATTAAACCATGTGATTAAGCTGCTTCGTTCGTAGGTATGCCCATCTTCGGCTACCACGGGATCTTTCATTAGTTCTTGGGTGATGGGACATATTAGTTCACGTGGTGCGGCGATGGTGGCGAGATAGGCATCGAGTGATTCTTCGGTTGGGAATGGTGGGCAGAATACCTCATTGGATGAAGTGTTATCTGGCGATGTGCCACTCTTTTGCTTACTCTTGCTTGCCATTGTATATTTCAGTACCCCCGCAGCTGCTATGTTCAAACTGGCCGATGTCCAATGTTGCTGTTGCTGCGCTACTTTGCTACGAATAACCGCTACTGCTGCTATACTATCTATCTTATGTGTCCTCTTGCCTGATGTCAGCGCTGCTACGAGCTACTTACTGCCACTGTTGGAAGGGCTTTTCAATGAAGAAGCGATATGTCTTTGAGATTTGCACTTGGAGATGTCCGTTCGCGCAAAAAAAATGTCTCATCTCCATTGTCATTCCAAGCTGGAATCTTCTTCTCGTAGTATTGACGATGGTATGGTCGGTGCGAATGAACAGGCGACTACGACTATGTGCTGCCATGCTTCCCGATGTGAGCAGATCGACTGTACGACTGATACGTTGAAATGATTGGGAATTCACATCTGTTGTACTGGATCAAAATCAAACCGCAGCGGCATCTGACCATTTACTGATCTGAATGAAAATTGAAACAAAACATGTCATACAAAGATTCCATGACAACCAACTTTATGTTCTTAATGGTTTGCAGCTTGCTCTTGGCTTGCACTGTCGTCTATGCGCAACAAAGCAGCGAGATAACTGATGCCTGCAATATCTCTACAGATTCTCCTCTAGAGCGTGCACGTCTCCTCAGGTGAGTTGCATAACGCCAAAGCTACTTCAATGGATTCTACACACTCTATACATACCTAACAACTTTTCGTCCGTATACAGAATGCCTCAAGCAATTGACACTCAGAATGCAGAGTTTGAGAACGAGAGTTTCTGGAATAAGCATGGGTCGTTGATACAAGAAGCCTGGAAAGAATGGGAGATAGAACATGCAACAACTCTCTCCAACTTGAATGATGATGTCAAAGAGCAAGGATGGATGGAGGCATCTCTAGCCAAAGCAATTGGTGACGCATTTACAAAT
Source organism: Skeletonema marinoi (assembly GCA_030544225.1). Classification (NCBI taxonomy): domain Eukaryota; phylum Bacillariophyta; class Thalassiosirophyceae; order Thalassiosirales; family Thalassiosiraceae; genus Skeletonema; species Skeletonema marinoi. The sequence continues at coordinate 930,037 of CM060505.1, read as the reverse complement.
CCTTCTGAAGAATCAGAAGCTGCAGTGAAATCTTTCTGGACAAACAATAAGGGTACAAATCAAGTCCTGCCAAAAGGAGTTTATGCAACACAACTTCTCTCACCAAGAGGAGTTTCCTATCTTCGCAATCTATTCGATCTTGCCTCTACGTCAGGTATCCCCACTCATCGTCCAAATGGAATGAATCGTTTTGGAGTCATACTCGACAGCAATGTGCATGGTGCAGTGCCAGTGCAACCATTAGTCGAAGCAGTCGAAGAGATTACATCTCGCATTGTACGTCCAGTTGGAAGGATGCTATTTCAAGATCGTATCGGGTGCGAGGATGATTTGGATTACTATGCATTCACTATTTCATATGACGGTACAAGTGCAAGTAGCACGCAATCAAAGGATATGGAGCTAAAGGAACATCGAGATGCATCTGTTGTTACACTGAATATCAACTTGAATCTACCAGAAGAGGAATATGGAGGATCGGATGTGTTCTTTCGTGGGTATCCTGTTGCAAATGGCTGGAGTAGTTGTGGCTTCTTTGCAGACAATTCAAAAGATGAAGATGGTGAAGGTACAGTATCATTCAGTCCAGGCACGGCCATAATTCACCTTGGGGCTCATCGCCACGGATCGCTTCCGATTACGACTGCACATTCTGATAGAGACAGCGAAGGAAAACAAACTAGTGGTGGCAAGAGGTTTAATCTGGTGATTTGGATGTTTGGTAAAAACGGAGATGTCCGTATTGCTCCATACTCGGAAGAGGAGCAGCTGACAATTAAAGAACGCTGGCGTGGTTGTAACTAGAGGTAGAATGTATATAATTTAACGATATAGAACGCTTTGAATTGGGAATCGACAGATGCTCGTGGCCCAATGAATGTTGGTTGGTGGCATAGACGAAGCATGTGTCCTGATGAGGTCCATATTATTTGCGCGCTGGCAAAATTTTGGCGGGTCAGATCTTTTTCATCAGTGATCAGAGATTAGAAAAATAAACTATCTAGAGAACCCACTAACTATTTTTGACCAAGTCAGTTTCCATAGTGTAGCTAACAGGCAGCGGCAGCATCATTCCCTTTTGCAACCATGTCCGAGAAAATAGTAACCTACAGCGTTGAGCCATCCAAATCGAATCGCTCATCATGCAAGAAATGCAAGGTGAGTTATCGTGCGCCGCTGTCAGCTGAATAATTGGAGATTTATCGCTTTAGTGGCGGCACGTCATTGTCGTGTCTTTAGTTGTCCCTGCACATTGTTTACTTCTACATGCATCAACTGAAATCAAAGTTTTTATCTCTCTTTTATTTCTGTGCAGGAGAAAATTGAAAGCGGCGTTCTCCGTATTGGATACGGTAAGTCAAGCGGCCGCATTAGATATATTTACGTTACATCTTGGAAAGTACCAACTCTTTATTCACTCTTAAACAATCCACAATTACTAATTACTTGTGTCTCTCTCCAACAATCTTAATATGTGTATTATTTGCGCAGCTATCCAGGATGGTGACAAGAAGTTCACCTCCTGGCATCACGTCAAGTGCTTCAATATGCCAAAGAAAGTGAATGGTATTTCCACCAAGGGTATGGAAGTTGCCGATTTCGTAGAAGAACACCTTGCCGATCCTACTGGCCTTTACGATGACGAGGATAAGTTGGCTGAAATCATTGCCGACATAGAGTCCAAGCCTCCCAAGAGTGAAAAATCTAACATTTTCAAGGATAAGGTTGCCACTTACAAGAGAGCATTGGATGATATGGAGGGTGATGATGATGAAGGGAAACCATCTGCTGCTAAGAAGGCAAAGACTGATATCGAAGAGAGGGCAAGGGCGTACGGAGTGTACAAGCAGATGAAGAATCCTGAGCTCCAGGATGTTTTGCGCTGGAACTTGGGTTATGCTACAAGCGGAACGAAGGATGTGTTGCTTGTGAGGTACGTACATCTCTTGCGTCACAAATGCGCTTGATAAACTCACTTTATGTACTAATTTTTCTTCTTCTTTATTTATGCAGGTGCATCGATGGTCATGTGAATGGTCGTTTGGCAAGGTGAGCTATCTGATAACATTTATATACCATGCCTGAAAATTTATGTACATCCCTGACATCTAACTGAATACATCAATACATATTCTTCTCTTGACATTTTACAGATGTCCAGTTTGCTCCCAAGGAAAGCTAGGCCTTTCTGACGAAGATGCTGGTGATACCATCAAATGCGGTGGCTACTGGGACGAAGACCTCAACATGAAAACGAAATGTACGTATGCGGTCCCAAACAGCAGTGCTCCGCGCTTGAAGCCATGGTATGCGGAGGAACCTTCAGAAGAGCAAAAAGAAGAGATGAAGGAATTCACTGAACAGCAAAAGGCTCTTGCTACGGGCAAGTCACCTAATGGACCTCCTTCTGAATTGCTTCAGGCAGCTGAAAAGTTGGACTGGCCGGATACTAGCGATCCTTCGCAAAGAAAGAAGGCATGTGTGCTCATGTATGAAGTGTGCACCTCAGGCAGTGTGAAGATTGACCTCCCCGAGGATCAAAAGAAAGCAAAGCAGAAGATTTTTGGCCTCTTCTCCACTGCTTCTGGGCCGTTGTCTGCTACCGAAGTGCTCGGATTAGTCGTCAAAGAGTATGGAATCGCTACTGCAAAGGCTGAGGCCAAGGCGAAGCAGAAGGATGCTTTGGCTGCCGGTTGTGAATGTGCTGCCAATGCTGGAGTTTTACAGGCATTCCAAGAGCTCTCCGAGCTTTACTTCAAGGGTGGTAACTCGAATGCGGGTATCAGTGTAAGTGTGACGCACGTTGTAGAATGTGTAGATGTTTGCGTCTTCAACCTGCTCATTTTGCCTTGCCTTCCTTCCTTTTTAGGCCAAGAAGGTGGCTACTGCCATCCAGGGCCTTGATTTTGAGATCACCGTCGACAATGTTATGGGTCTAAGCAAGGGCCCCAACAAAGTTGCCAATATTGGCAAAAGTTCCGCGGATAAAATCAAGGAGTTCCTCTCGACAGGTAAGATGCAGAAGCTTGAGGAGAAGCGCATGCTTGCAGCATAAATTGCTTCTTCACTATGATGGGTGGACGGACAAGTCATTACGCATAGAGATTACGATGAAAGCATGTCAGAGTTGTGTTTGGAGTGGGGGAAAGCACGAGGCTTGATCAGAGAGATCTTGCCAAGTCATCCTTTACGTCCGAATGAACTCAGTTTCCTTTGAGGAAGAGGCATCTGCCGTTATCACTACATAAACTTTACATAAGAAAACTTCAAAGCGCACTGCATTGATTGGGAAAAACGTTACTATCAAAACTGTTACCTACAAAGTATATACAACATTATAAACATTCTCTAATCATCATCAGACGCACTAGCATCTATGTCGGACGACATAGGTATAAAATTGCCCCACCAATCTCTCCATTTGGGGTTTGTCATCTTTCCAATAGAGTATCTATCCAGGGCATTGAGAGTTGAGCTTGAAATGCACCGTTTGCACTCGGTATTGTTAGCCAAGGAGCAGAGACATTTGTAGGATTTCCTTGTTTCCTCGCTTCCCCATTTGTTGCACACAAAACGCGGAGGAAGAGAGTGACTACGATGTATTGACGGTGGCACCGAATGTACGTTTCTATGGTGCTGATGACTCGGCAGGCTCGGCTCTGTACTCCTATCCGGCCATTCCTTTCCTTCTTGTTGCTTGTTCTTCATGAATATTGACTTTGAAGTTTCATTCTACACTTTTTATGAGAGGTACGGTACGTTTGGATGAAGTCAGGTTGAAGATAAGAATACTCCGAGTTGACATTTCCGAGTTCCACGACCAATGCAGACCAAAGATAAGATTGGGAGAGAGGAGGCAGGGTTCTCGTTGTTGATTTGAGTTGAGTTTGTGAAATGTGAAGGACGCGTGTATTACGTATCATTTACAGGTATGTTATGTATTTGTACTGTAAATTCCTAAATACTAGGTTACCGCTTACTGAACTTCTATAAAAGGGGGCCCCCTGGGCCCCCCTTACCAAGTATTTGCACATGAATAATCTCAACAAAAGTAGAGAAATAGAGGGAACAAGTTTCATAGGCCCCCTAATTCAACCCCTTCCCTCATACCAACACCACACAACTCTTTTCAAGGTGCGACCATGGCGGCGTAGCGGACTGCTACTACGGAGTGGCAGGTGATATTTATCCGATAGCAGCGGTTGAATAAAGTGCTTTTGTTGCGTGCGAGGAAGCTGCGGTAGCTGAAACTGGGAGGGATTCGGGGAGCTTTCGGCTGGAGGAGACACAGATGATCGAATGGAGAAAATGAGAGGAAATAAGGCGGCTACTCTCCTTTACTTCCTCTTCGGCAATCCTCTTCGACAGTGTGTTGGCATGGCGTGCGTAGAAATTAGAGCTGGTTTTGATATGTGAGGTGAAAGAGTCAATTTCTCTTGATGGCTCAGATAGATGCAGGTCTAATGTCTATTCCGTCTCTCAGTGGCGTCTGTAGGGGTGTAGCGATCGTCAAACCACAGTTGACGACCCCCTCTAATGCAGAATTTGCTGACTCCCAGCTTCAGCACAATCGCCGATGTTTCCATTCGGCTGCGTTCTCTTCAGTTTTACCACTCAATATATTCTTTCAACAACTAACATCATCTCTTTTCCTCCTCGTGTGCTCCACCAACAGATATTTTATTACATACATCAAAATGGCTGAGACACGTACACCCAACAAGCTTTACGCCACCCACCCCAAGAACTACGGAAAGGGATCCCGTCAGTGCCGTATGACCGGCCGAAAGGGAGGTATGGGACTTATCCGCAAATACGGCATCGATATGAAGAGACAAGCCTTCAGGGAGAATGCCATCGCTATGGGATGGGAAAAGTACAGCTAAACATTCTGAATATGTAGTTTGTATCAAAAATAAATAAAGAGTTATATCATTACAATTGAGGTCTGTTATAGTTTCGTGGAAGGGCAGTGTGGAGGAGTTCTTGATTCGTATCTCACGTTGATCTTGATACAGTATTGTTGGTTACTACAGAGATAGGATACCAGGAGGACTAGATTGCTGTAGAGTTACAATATATATAGTTAAAGACAATGATTGATCTTAGCAGTGCATTCATTTTCACGAGCGTTATGTCTTGATTGTTCAAGAAAGTTTTCTATTTTCCAACTACATCTCCATCAAACACCACTGAATGAATACATCATCCATCTGGTCTCACAATATTGCCTCAGACGAATGCTAACATTTATTATCACCAGTAATTATTTACAGACAAACCTAAACAAAGATGTCAAATCTAACAAACCTCTTCTTCCATCCAACTTCCCACCATCACTTCTTATTGTATATTTCTCCATTCTACACCACCAAAGCAACCCCACTCACCAAAACACTCGCCCCAATCAACCCATAACTAGTCTTCTCCACATCCACATTGGTCAACATCTCCGGAGCATTATCCCACACTAAATGCCGTAACCCCCCAAAATAATGATACACTATTGGAAACGCCACTGCAAATTTCGCTCCGGAAGATAGTACCAGTCCAGAATTGCCAATATCCGACATTAGTGAGAGTGCGGTACCATTGCCACCGATAAGTTCTAGGGCTCCGAGTCCTGCAGCGCCGAAGGAGAGGGCACAGCCGGTGACTCGGGTGGTGATGGAGGCGAGGGCGCAGATGGGGAAGGAGTAGATTGTTACGTGGGGGGAGACTGGTCGTCGTGTTTTGGCCATGCGGGCATTGTAGTTCTGTGGAACGAAAGAGATTTGTGCAGTAGTTTAGTGAACAAGATGATGCAAAGAGATATGACGAGACTCAACCGAGTGGAATGATTGAGAGACTCACCTCCTTTTTGAATTCTTCTTTACTTTCACTGGAAAGAATTGTCATTCCTCGCGAGAACATCATTGAGGTTGCTCGGCTGGCGATACTGCAGTTGTTGCTTGTCAGCGATGATGCTGATGGGATGAGGCGGCGGGTGGATGACAGCATGATGGTTGAGATATTGGTTGATAGTTGTGATTGTGAGGAGACGAAATGTTGAGGTGCTATTGTACTGCTTTGGAACGGAAGCCATTGAGATGATGCCGTTGGATCCAAAGGTGATGCAAAAGATTTCCCGAACTGTAACCCTCGGGAGTACAAGAATTGTAGAGGGGGTACAAGTGATTCTGTATTAATATTATTAGTTATTGAAAAGGGGGGTAGAGAAATTTGATCTTGAGAGTTAGTATGGTAGTTACCCACTCAGAGCATTCAGAAGCAGCCACTTTCACTTTTGAAAACAAAGATGGAGAAAAACACAGTAGCACCTTTCCTCAGGCAATTAATGAGGCTGCTAGTACACAAAACAAACACCATGAACACTGTTTGCTCCAACTTTTGTCTTGTCTTGATCCATAGAGCCAGTATTCATTACAAAGGTGTGCAGCTCGCCATTTTCAACATCCAGACGTAGCTTAATTGGCATCGATGTAATCATAAAAGTCATCGTTCATCCGCATCAATTAGCATTGCCTTGGCTATGCAATCTTGTATCGCCTACTATCTCAGGGGTGACACCGAGGGTAAAGAATACTGAAGACAAAATTGAAATCGAGGACGATCGAGTAGTGCATCGTCAACACCCAAGTACATGTTGTTGAGGTAACCGTGGTGCATCGTCAACACCCAAGTACATGTTGTTGAGGTAACCTCCACTACCACATGGACTTGTAAAACAAAAGTCGTATCCTACAAACTGAAATCCTTGAGGTTGATCAGCTATCGTCATCTATATTTTCTCTTGGAATATATGTCTTCATTTCACGTGAGTCTTCTTCATAGAGCGGTCAGAGTACTTAGGAGGTGGTCGTCTACAGTCTACAGTAAAGCTTGCAATCCAATTGAAGAGGGAAAAGTCGCGCAGAATAAAGCTGAGAGATTGAAGCTATTCTTCATCTTTATTTTATCAAAATCAGCTATTTATGAATCAAAACAATACAGGGACAAGTTGGATGGCAAGCATCACTAACTCCGACATGGCGACAAACCAGCAGACACAAATTGTACAGACGATGACCATGCATTGACAGGCGGCATCTCAAATCTTTTTGTCGGAGTAAAAAGGACGGATAGACCTCCTTAAAGAGTGGTGAACTCGAACAAATTTTCGAAAATAGTACCCTCTTCATCAGCATGTTTGATAGACACGTCACCCCAACAGATCTCTAGATTTTCGTTGTCTTGACTCGTAGATCCAGTATTCAATGCGAAGGTGTATAGCTCTCCGTTTCCAACACCCATGACAGCATCTCCGTTGGCAGCAAGGTAATCCTCAATGGTAGTAGTTCCATCGCATGATCCCCCGATACCATCAGCTTCAGTCTCGGGAGTGATAACGAGTGTGCCGGTGGCGACTACGTTATCAAGAAGATAGTCAAACCTGCAATCATAATACGCGGCGTTGTCTTCACTGCGCAAGTACATGTTGAGGTAACCTCCACTACCACCACCCAAGGCACGATAGTCATATCCTACACTGAACTCCTTGAAGAAACCAAGAGGCATGCCTAGGTGTACGTCGTTCCAAAGCTCAAACCTGGTGCGGCTGTTGAGTTCAGCGTTGGCGATTCTGCCACAGACTGCGTCTTCCTCAAAGAACATCTCCCCATTGTAGACATCACGCTGGAGCCACCAGTCTCCAACAAGGACAGGGCCATTCTCGGGATCTTCAAGGCATTCGTAGTAGGCGTCACAGGCGCTTGAAGTAGTTAGGCATGCATTCAGCTCATCGCAGCACACTGCCGAATCTAACGGTGGTCCAGTAACAGTCGGAAAACCCGGCAAACAAGCGAGAAGTCCATTAGGCCCATCAGCTCCGATGGGAGTAGACGATCCTTCCCCAACGACATCGTTGAGAAATCCAAACTCAAGGCAGACCTTTTTGCCCGCCTTGCTTGTCGGAGCTTTGGACGACTTGATTGTCGGATTCTTTGAAGACTTGGGCGATCGAATTCGTTTGGCGTCGACACCGGACCCATGGCCGGCGGAGATGAGCAGTGCAGCTAGAGACGTCTTTTTTGTCCACATGGTAAGTAGGTTGTTTTGCGATGGAAGTGTTCTGTGTTTGTGGTGACGGCGAAGAAAGATGATAATGGAATAAGTATTTGAGACGCTAAGCATATGATAATCGCTGCGATGTGCTTATTTACTCACCAATTTGCACTTATGTGTGTTTATGTTTGTGCAAAAACGCCATGCGAAAAAAAAACCCTGCCGCCCATTCTTGCCAAATATGCTCGTGAACCACCGCGCAGCCGTCTTGGGTAATCTACATTGGAATTAATAGTGTGGTCGTGCGGGTAATACTATTTTCGTTAACACTGCACAGGCTTTTAAATATCTACATCGGAATTAATAGCAGTTGTGTGTGTGGGTAGATGAGATGACTCCCTTCGCTGCCATGCAATTTGTCGGAAGTGCGTGTCGTAGTGTCGGAAGAAAGGCCCCTGAAGTTTTCTGCCAAGTAGCCCCGCTTAGAACTTCTAAAAGCTTCTTAGATGCTCTTGCAATAAACAAATGAAAGACACCCATCTTCCTCACGAGTTCAGCTCAGCTTTAGCGATAAGTGATGACATCTATCCAATCTCCGGCTAGCTAGATAGCGCACCCAACCAATGCGAAATGCGAATCAAAATAATGAATCATAAAATCACGATGCGGCTATTATTTAACTTACGTACATTTGGTCTATGTACATTCTACGTAGGAATTCATACATAGGCGAACTTTTATACTGTGCAAAATACGCTAGTGAGACGCAAACCCCGAACATATTCCTTTTCTTCATGCTTCGGAGGACTGTATTTTGCTGGGGGTTTGCGTCTCATTATCATATCCACGGAAAATACAGCGTGCAAAGAATTTGGCGATAGATATTCTGGCTCCTTTTTTCTAAAAAAAATTATAGCGATAGATTTGTGTCACTCCGGTACCCAGTGTCCACGTAGGAACTGTCGAACCTCAATCCGCAAAAAAGGACCAATTTGTATGGGGCGCCGCATCGTGAAATAGGAGGTACATTAGATAGAGCAGCACACTACACTATCTTGCAACCCATACTGCACCAGCACAACCAAGGGAGGTAAACTGCTGCTTAATCACGATGACAGAGCACCACAATCGCTACCGCACTCAACCCACCCTCCTCTTTCTCCTCCTCATCGCTCTCTCCTCTTTCACCCAAATAGTCAACGCCGACTGCTCCGCCTCCGACAATGACTTCACCAACGACCCCGCCATCCAAACCATGACCTTCGACATGGGATACGGCCCCCAAGAATTCCGCGCCTATGTCGAACCAGACGTATCCACCTTCTACAATGCACCACCTGGATCTAAAACTCGCAGCAACCCAAAACACCCCGGGTGGGCTGCCAAATTCATCAACATGAGCAACAAACGTGTCCGTCTATTCTGGGATCCACGAAATGGCAGACCTGGATCCCCCATCACCATCTTGCAACCATTTGAAGCGGGTGGGACTGCCTCATTCCCCCGTCATGAATTCTACGTGACCCCCTTTGATAATGAACAGGAAATATTGCATCGATGGAGTATCTCTCCTCCCCAGGCAGTGTATTATTATGATCCAATTACAGTTCCGGGGGATGAGGAGGCGACACAAACCAATTTGGATAATTTGTCCGTGCGGGATTTTGAAAGTTATAGAAGACACGTGGACAATCGTGACTTTGCCAAGCATTATTTCAACTTTACTGGGAGAGAGTATTTGAGTATGTACCCGAGGAATAAACCATCGCATAAGATTTGGAGGGCGGATTATTTTGGTCAAGAGCATTGGGTGACTACGAGGGAAACTCATTTTGTGGAACATCCCCAACTGGACGAGTTGAGCTCGATTAAAAAGACGGAGGGGCGGAACCGTGTATTGAGGGATGATGAACCACGATTGTTGCAACAATATCGGACACAGGAACCAATTTTGAATATGACATTGAAAGTGTTGTCATGTGCGCCACGTGCATTTGAAATCAACAACTTTTTGTCGCAGACGGAAGTGGATCACATTATGTACTTGACTACTGGAATGGAATTGCACCGATCCACAACTGCAGGTGAAGAGACGGGCACAGAAAGAGATCAGACACGTAATACTCGGACTAGTTTAAATACTTGGGTATATCGTGAGAAAGATCAGATTATTGATACTATTTATCGACGTGCTGCGGATTTGTTGAGGATTGATGAAGCATTAATGAGGCCAAGGTCAAAGGATGAGTATCCCAAGATGGGATCAAAGGGGAGTATTGCCGAGGCATTGCAGTTGGTACATTATGATGTCGGGCAGGAGTACACGGCCCATCATGACTTTGGATATAGTAACATGTTTTCAAGCCCGAAACAACCTCAGAGGTTTGCCACGGTGTTGCTGTATTTGAATGAACCTGAAGAGGGAGGAGAGACGGAGTTTCCTCGTTGGGTGAATGCCGAGACGCGTGAGGGTTTGGCTGTGGAACCACAAATTGGCAAGGCTGTGTTGTTTTATTCTCAGTTGGGGGATGGTAACATGGATGATTGGTCGCATCATGCTGCATTACCAGTGAAGAAGGGCGAGAAGTGGTTGATGAATCTGTGGGTTTGGGATCCAGTCTATCAATAGATTGGGGCTGATTTGAATTGAAATAGGAGTTATTTATGTACTATATATGAGCAATACATTACTTGAATTACACAACTCCCGCTACCTCCAAAGCTTCCTTTACATCCCCCACCGTGAATGCTTTTGGCAGACCATCCGTAAATTTGATCATATTATTCACCAGCTTCCCTCCCTTGTAAATCAGAATTGCCGGCAAACAAATCAAATCCAAATTTGGATTGGCCTCCAATGCATTCACCTCGATAAATTTGGCATATTCCATAGTTTGTGCGACCTTATCCAACGCCGAGTGTAACATTCTACTTGTTGCCATGGACGCTTCAAATAAATGGACAATGACAAAGACACGAGGGTTCATGTCATCTACTAACTCGACATAGTCTTCTGGAGATTTGGATGAGAGAGTGCCGAATGTTGGCATTGCATTTGATTTTTGGAGTTGTGCTATTCGTTGCATTCTGAATTGCTTTAGAAACTCATCATCATCATCATCATCATCACTGTCGTTGCCTTGGTGTTGTTTCTTCATTTCAATTTCAGCAGTGTTACGTGGCCGTATCGATGGCTGTGTAGCTCGTTGCAATCTCTGCATATTGTCCAATTCCTCCCCCGCCTTTAGCAATTGCTCCTCTCTCTGAGCCTCCTTATAATCTGCAATGACACCCTTTACACCTGTATTCCCCGTTGGTCGAAGCGGCATTGTTGTCGCTGGCTGCGCTGTTGATGGAAGATCTTTGAAGTAAAATTCATCATCTTCGCTGTCGTCATCATCACTGCTGTTGCAACAAGAATCTTGTTCATCCTGATGCCGTAGTGCACGGATCTTGTCATCATTGGCATCATCGGTCCATGAGCTGTACCGGCCGGGAACGTTTTGCTTTAGGAATTTATCTTCTAGGTCGCCCATTGTGAAGAGTTATGGAATCTTTTGGATGGCAGCTCAGCATACTACCGTAGGGGCAAATGAAAAAATGACGACATGGAGATGGAGGTGAGATCAGCTGCGATCTGCGATTCCCCCCCGAAACACCCCTGTAAGAGTATCTATGGTATTTGACTGGGTATTCTTGAAAGCTCTGGTGTCCGTTTTATCACACTGGTATTCACTTATTAGCACTGGTGTCCATTTCATTTTGTCACAGAGTTGGGGGTAGCCCCCCCTTTCCGAACTGTAGAAAAAGAGACATCCCTCACCTCCGCTCCCATCCATCACACTTCTTCCTCTTGCCATGACGGACACACACCACGGTTTCAGTTTCAAAAGAATAATCTCACCGTAGATCTTTGAGCATTCATTACAAGAGGGAAAAGGGGTTTGTTGCTGGCATGAACCCTACGATCCCCATCACTTCTTGTGCCCTCTTGTGAAAGGTTCTTCTGACCATGCCTCAAGAAAAAATCAATGACATCATCCCATCTCTATCCGTTCCAAAACAATCCTTAAAATCAGAGCACATTGGTTTCAATTATTCATATCACAACCATGTCGACGGCCAATGGCAACACCCCATTAACAAGGAAGGAAAAGCAGATACGCATGCTCACCTACATGGCGAACAACTGTAATGCTACAGGCCACCTTAATGATGGAGTCGTTAATTTTTTGATGGATGAATATGGATATTCTAGGCCGGGCGTCTGCAAGTTTTGGAAGACTCACAAAACAATGGCAATGAATAATGTACATACAAAACCATTGGTTGTCCATAGAAAAAAGGGCAGTGGCATGAAAAAGAAGATTACTTGTACCACAGCTACTACGACGAACGCTTTTATAGGAGTAGCTGCCTCTTTGACCTGCGACGACATAACTGATCAACCCATAACGGTTACGGAGAAGACTCCGGTGAACGAAGCTCGCCTTCTTCGAAATTGCTCTGTTGATGAGAACTATTCTACCGATATTTACGAGAAAAGTCTACTAATGGGTGATTTACAACGAACTATTGAAGCAGAGGCGAAGGCGGAAGAGAAGATAAAAGCAGCCGCTGAAGCAGAGGCAAAAGCAGTAGCTGAAGCAGAGTCCAACAAGAAGGCTGCAGATGAGCTCTGCAGAATTGATGACGTTATAGAAAAGTATAACATGTGCTGCGTATGCCTTGATCCTTACGTAGTAGATGCAGATTCACCCAGTGAGAGACGCTTACCTATCAAAGGTGCTTGTAGTCATGATGTGTGTGAAACATGCTTAGATTCTTACTTTGCACATGCACAGTCATTGAGTGGAAGAAAAATCCTCAGGTACATCAAATGCCCACTATGTAATGAGAAAAAAGCCTTTGATATTCGAAACAAGATCACAGATCGTCTTCTTCGTGACTTGCTGAAGGCAAGAGCACCAAAGACTGTTCTAGCGAGGAAGATGGTCAGGTTAACGAAAGCTCTGGCACGGATGGCCCACTTCAGCTATCTTTAGAAGTAGCAATGCTACGGAAGAAAAATGTAGAAGCCGAAAAGGAAATGACACGACTAATGAAAAGAAATGAAGAGTTGGAGAAGGTTGCTTCGAAAAATGCACAGCTAAGGAGAAGAATTGAAGAACTGGAGGCATGTTCTGTCGAAAATGGTGGTCTCTGAGGAATAGAATAGAAGAAATTGAGAGTAATCGTAAAGAATCATTTCAACAAAGCAGTCAAGTAAGCCCAGAGCTTCAAGAGATCCGACTACTTCCATTATTTTACACGGAAGCAAACTAGTTAACCTACCGTGAATTGATAAACTCCACTTCCAAATGATCACAAAAGGCAGTAAGCTCATCAATCTTTTCGTTCTGTTGACCAATCTTTCCTTCCACTTGTCCACAATAGTCTTTCACCATTGACTCCAAGGCGGCAGCAGTTGCAATGGTAGCTTGAGACCCATCTTGAGTCCACTTCTTTCCATCCAACTTCAAGCGATGACCACTTTCATGGAGGACATTCCCCACAGTCTTATAAACTACACCTCCTTGACGACTGGTATCATTGCTCATTGCATTACCCTTCGTCATGGCGGCAATATGGGCCATGGACGGAGGAGGCGAAGGACCTGAACTATCCAACCGTCCAGATGATGATAGTCGTTCTCTAAGGATACGTCGTGTCTCTGCACTACGTTTCATCAACTCCGATGCTCTAATACTTGGATGTGGAGATAGTTCTCCATTGGGTGATAGCAAAGGCGATGCATTGTGCAGGTATAATCTCCCATTGGCAATGGCTGATTTGGATGAGGGCGTAGGTGCACTGTTGGGAGTGAATGTAAACCTTCTATTTCCAGTTGTTTGTGGTGTCGACCAAGTATCATTCTTGGGAGAAGGATGGAACGGATATTCAGGTGGTGGTGGCCTCTTCTCGGTCTCGTCAACTGTTGCAGCATCTCCACCCTCGACACTAACCACGGGAGATGGAGGACACTCTTCCTTGAAACGAACCAGTTTCTTGCCATCATTGTCATCATCCCCTACCTCCTCAACACTCTGCTGCTGCTGCTCCTGCTTCCCAAAATCCTTCTCCATCTCCAAACATTTATTCTTCCAAAATTCAATCTCATCCAAACTCCTCGTAAGCCATTCCTCACATTCCTCCTTCACAGCCTGTGCATCCTTCGCCAATTCTAACGCTAGTGCGGCATCTTCCTCAGCAGCTTTAGATCGAATCTTTTCCATGCGCAATTCTTCCATTACTTGTGATGATGACTGTTGTTGATCTTCTAAAGTAGCAGTAATGTTGCTGTTGTGTTGTAGTAGTTGAGATTGTAAATCCTCATTTTGAGATTGGACATTGACAAGTTGTGCATTGGCATCCTTGAGTGCCGAACGTGTACGTTCTAGTTCTAGAGCGAGGGTTAGGACATCTTCTGCGTGGGATGCTTGAATGCGTGCGGAGGTGGTTGGTTGTTTTCGTGGTGATATTGGTGGGTTTCGAGTTGGGGATGAATACATTGATTCCGTCTCTTCAGCTGCTGCTGTTACTGATGGAAGCTGCTGCGGTTGGTGCTGTTGTGGTTGGTGCTGCTGATCATCGTAGTAGGACTCCATATTTTGGGAGTAATACTCCATATTATTATCATCATTTTGATACTCATCATGAAGATTGGGCTGATCTTCCATTATTGGTTGTTGAGTTGTTGACTCCCTCAAGCTGTCAATATTGAATTTCTCCTCTCCATCATCATTGTAGCGCGACATACTACCACGAAACTGGTCTGAAAAATAATCATTTGATTGAATACTATATCTCAACGAGTCGCCAGATTGATTTAAATAGTCCGGATCTCCTCGGTAACTACTTGGACTGTTTATGTAATTCGTAGTGGCACTTGGAGCTGTCCTCACTGGTGAAGACCGTGGATGCTCTCTCCGTTGTTTGGCCTCGGCTGCCAATCTAGCTGCAGCTCGCTTTTCTCTCTTTTTCTCTAGCAGTGATTTTTCAGGGGATGACTTGTTCCTCTTTCCATATCGCCGTGCCACCTGTAAACGATAAATGGTCATAAATTTTAAAGCATGTGTCAATATTAACCTAAAATAAACACCTATGCAATCAGCTTGCATAAAATTCCAATTATGCACTCACCTCTCCAGCAGTCCGCGCATTCCTTCGAGCACGAGCCGCATCATCCGCCGATTTGGCTGCAGAGTTGGTCATTTCCAATAACGCCGCATCCAAATTTCGAATGAGGTCCGCTGCCGCCGATAACTTGTTTCCGCTTGTGTTTTTGGAGGACAGCGATGAGGGGGATTTGGATGCCATGGCGGTGGCTGATCGTGTTGGGGAGAGTGTTGCCGTCATTTTGTTGGCTATGGTGTCAATTGTTGAGTAAAGACGCTGCTATTATGATCTCATTGCAACTGGAAACAAAACGGCAAACGGATCACGGACAGATATTTTGCGGGAACGTCAGCTTCCATTTTGTGACATCAGCCGCTAAAACACTTCATCATCGCACAGTAGATAGCACTCACTTTCATACCAACTAGCAACAAATATCAACATGTCAGCACCTGAAGCCAAACGCCCCAAGCTAGCTGACAAAGCCAATGTGCTCATGGTCGGCACCGGAGAATACACCACCGGCTACGTCGGTGGTACCGCCGCAGACAGTGACAAGGGCGCTGGTGTAGTTGCACTGACCATGTTTGATTTGAGACGTCGGGGTAAAGTGGATAGGGTTGGGATGTGTGGTGTTAATGTAAGTGGCCATGTTGTGTATTTTATTCAGTTTTGATGTGTGCTACATGGCATATCTTTGCTCATCTATTTGCACCGTCCATCATCACATACAGGGCAAGAAGTTTCCTGGAATACGAAATCATATGCAAAAGAACATCGGTGATGTGTACAACAACATGGATCTTACCTGTGATACATTCCCATCCGACGAAACTGTCGATCCAAAAGCCTACCTTGATGCCGTTTCCACATTCCAAGCTGGAGACGTCGCCATCATCTTCACACCCGATGACACCCATTACGACATTGCCATGGCCTGTATTGAAAAGGGATTGCATGTCATGGTAACAAAACCAATTGTCCAAACGTTAGAACATCACACCAATCTAATCAAAGCTGCCAAAGAGAAGAATGTGCTAGTGTCAATGGAGGTGCATAAGCGATGGGATCCATTTTATGCGGATGCACGTGATCGTGCTAGGTCGCAGTTTGGGAACTTTCAGTATATGTATGCGTACATGTCGCAGCCGAAGCATCAGTTGGAAACGTTCAAGGCTTGGGCGGGGAAGTCATCGGATATTTCGTTTTATTTGAACTCGCATCATATTGATTTCTCAGAGTGGACATTGGAGTGAGTAGTTTTGGGTGTATATACACAAGTGACTTTCATCTTGCTCCATTTGTTTCAAAGCATGTCTCTGATCGATTCAATTATCTTGTTCTAGAGGAATTGCACGTCCCATTCGTGTCACTGGTACATCCTCCACGGGGGTAGCCCACTCAAAAGGAATGAAAACGGAAGATTCCATCACATTGACAGTCCAGTGGGAGAATCTAAACGACAAATCACTCGGATGTGCAGTGTACACTTCTAGTTGGGTGGCTCCGAAAGGTGATGTTCATTCCCAACAACGATTTTTCTACATGGGGACCAATGGTGAAATCAATGTCGATCAAGCCCATCGTGGTATGACTGTTGCACAGGATGGAAAGCCTTTTGCATCTGTCAATCCCTTGTTTATGAAGTATACACCTACCAATGGCATGTTTAGTGGGCAGGGAAGTTATGGTGTCAAGAGCTTTGAATGCTTTGTAGATGCTTGTAGGGCGGTGAATGCTGGTGAGAAAACGGTGCAGGATTATGATGATGGAAGTCTTGCGACTGTGGGAACAACGGTGCAGGGAACTGCAATCTTGGAAGCTGGACGATTGAGCTTGGATGCGGATGGAAGGCCTATGGATATTGTGTATGGGGAAGATGGACACACGCCTGTTGGCATCAAGCCACATGAATTTTAATCAAATGGGCTATAATACTTGCTAAACTAAATTGGGATGAAGAATGCTTTAGTGTCTACTTTTAATCTACTTTCTTGTCAGCCGCCCTTTTCTTGTCAAAGAGTTTGTCAAGAAGTTGTGACAAGGCACACACAGCCATTAGATAAATCGACAGCACCAGCATGGCCTTTTCATTGGATGAGTGAATTGTGTCCACCAAGAGATTCACCAGACCAGTTAGAATATTCGACACAAAAAAGACTGGAAGGCCGAATCTATTGATAGAGTTGAATATCCGCGGAGCAGATAGAATAGTTTCACCCATACTCGTCATTGCAAAATGAATCAGACACAAGACAGAAGTGTTTTGAGCCATAGACCACAAGATAAATGGGACGTTCGTTGAACGACGAGAGTTTGATACGCCCAAAACATTCGTTAGGAAGAAGTGAGCAGCCCAAAATGCCACTGATGCAATCAAAAGACGCCCATGTCGCAATTCTGTAATTGTATTCGGATCTACCTTTGGCCAAATACAATACCTCGCCATACTCTCACTCAATAGACGCAGGCTCAAATAACCAATGATACCAAGTATGCCTTCCCTGTTGGCTACAAACGCACTGCACAATGATAACCAAGTAGAATCATCACTGCTGCACTGTCGAGGTCCATTCTCAATAAAATCTTGCCCTCCACCCATACTCAAATACAACTGATACACCATCATCAATAAGCACGCCAACATACCATCCCAGGGCAACGTCAAGGAAAAATAACGACCCTTGATATACTTCCAAGCAACCATACTCCCTTCAACACAACACAATGTAAAAAAGAAATTCCAATGAACTCCATATTCCGAAACGTGTTCTTGATATTCCACTCCTTTGATTGTAATGAGTCGAATGATTCCCAGTAGTAATAACGGTGCACATTTGACAACTGCCTTTTTCATTGATTTCATCGTTGAAATGTTGTTGTTGCTAGCAGTAGACGAAGAGGAGGACGATGACCAACCAGCAATAATGATAAAACTAGCGGCACCCAAATCCATCCAACCATATCCACCAATTTCAGTTTTGCAATATCGTCGTGGAAAGATTGGAAAGTCGACAGCTAAGATGGCAATGGCTGTTTGAATGTAGATTGTTGCTCTGTGTACCGTGAGGAAGGGTGGTCGATGAATTATGTTGTTGTTGATTTTAGTTTGCTGGGATTGTTTGTCATGTTGTGGTAGGAGGTAGGATAGAATGGACATTATCAAATGTAGCACAGATGGACCAATGATGTATGGCAGTAGCGATGTCTGAAGTAGCAAGTTTGGTAGTATCAACGTTGCAAATTCAATTGCAATTTCTATCCAATAGTAACGCTTGTTTGTATGGCTAACACATGATGTGAGCTTGGAGTGAAGACGCAGCCCGATTGGAACAGCCAAGCAGAGCAGAAAAATTTCCAGGGGTGTTGTACCATCGTGGCCTGTTACGAAGGCTTCCTTTTCGGCATATTTTCGTGGAGCTGGTACGTTTTCCATCGCTACGAGGCATCAATAATAGCAGGCACTGCATATCTACCATTGAAGAGAATGAAGAATGAAGCCTCCGCGTTGTGAATTGAAGAAAGCAATACACAACACCAACAAAATCGAGTAAACGGGCTATTTATTAAATCCTAACGTTGGTAGCTCCCTGGCTTCCAAAAAGATCGGCAGGAAGCATAAGAAGCAAGATCCAAGATCCATGGGATCACTAAAACAAACAACACCGACAAGAAGCGAAATAAAGCGGTGCACGATCGGACGGAAGGGGACGTGACAGCATTAAATATATCTGGAACCAATCAAAAAGCACCTGAGCAACCTACTTACTTACAATTAACATTAATTGGTAGTGACCAAAGCATATCATCTTATCTACAACTGAAAATCACACAAAAAATGAACAGAGTATTCGGAAGAAAAAAGGCACCAGGACCACCGCCACCATCCCTCGGCGAGGCATCCCAAGGAGTAGGCGGCCGAATGGAATCAATAGACGTCAAAGTAGCACAATTAGACAAGGAATTAAAAGTATACCGCGACAAGTTGAAAACCACCAAAAGCCCCGCAGCCAAAAAGAACATCCAAAAACGTGCCATGGAAGTTCTCAAACGGAAGCGCATGTATGAAACACAACGAGATCAACTTGCCGGCCAGCAATTTAATATTGATCAGGCATCGTTTGGTATTGAGAGTGCCAAGGCGACTGTATCGACTATATCGGCAATGAAGGCTGCCAATACAGAATTGAAGGGGGTGATGAAGAATGATTTGAAAATTGATGATGTGGATGAATTGGCGGATGATATGGCAGAAATGATGGATGAGTTCCAAGAGATCAATGAGGCGTTGGCACAGAATTTTGCAACGCCGGATGATATTGATGAGGCGGACTTGGAGGCAGAGTTGGATATGCTTGGAGATGAACTAGAGGATGAGTTTGCTGAGGAGGATGCTGTGCCGAGTTATTTGCAGGAGAGCACTTCATTGCCGGCTCAACCGACGGCTATTCCTGGTGGTGGGGGGAAGGTTCCTGTTGCAGCTAGTGGTGCACAGAAAGTTGATGAATATGGCTTGCCAGTGGAGACATAGTGCGCAGTGAACAGAAGCAGCTGTGGATCCATTACAATATAATATGTTATCGCATTAGATACAGTTCGTGTGTAACCTTGGTTCTATTGATAGCTGCAAAACTCGAGTATTTGTTGGCAAACTAAGTGTTATGCTCAACCTAATGTTGGTATTATACTTCATTTAATATGTGTCCAACAACCCGACTATACTTTAGCAACATCCTCTTACATAAATTTGTCAAACTTTGCATCGGTACGGACGCTCGTGTCTCTGACAGTAATGAGAAAGAGTGGCAATACATATTCGCGGCAGGGAGATCGAGTTGTCACGTCTTTTTCGTTGAGTCTTTCTTTATTCTTGACAAGCACAGCGAAAGCCAACACGTGGGAGAGTTCATTGAAGTAATGTTCCATATACTGAGAACGCGTCACAGCATAGTGAAAGCTGTTGGTAAAGTGACTCATGTCGTAGATACCATCTTTTACAATTGATTGTACTGAATCCTTGTGCGTACCGTGGAACATTATCCCAATGGCCATGCGTTGCTTGCGCTTCTTGTCCCTTCCTCCACAAAATCCACGGACAAGGCTCGGGCTCGGGCTAACTTCTTGAATGCTGATGATTTTCCCCCGTTTGAAATCATTGCTTGTTCCCTTTAGATTCTTCATAAAGGACGGAAAGTCCTTCTTGAGGGCCTCCAGTTTTCGTTCCAAGCTCTCGTATTGCTTCATCCTCTATGCATATCCGTATGGGGTTTGCCTGCACCTTCACGTTGCCATGTGAGCTATGAGCGTTTGCATTTCAGCGAAACTTTCACTGTGAGTGCATGATTCATGCAATACTTAGTGCACCATGAAATTTTCCATTCATAACGTTATAAACCACATAAGTAAGTACTAGCATCAGTGCCATCTTGTGTGCAGAGGGCAGAGGCAAGCTGAGCATGAGAATGAGAGCAGAGGCTGAGAAACGCCTTGAGTACCAGTAGTGTGCTAAATTAGACGGATTATTCGCCAAGATCCATTCTCATATTCACTTTTCACTTGCATCATGGGAACCCTTGCATCTTGCTTCTGCTGCTTCTTGCTTTGCAGCTCCATGCATCTGGTTCTATTTGCCTGAGCGAGCTCCTGCTTCCCATTACAATACTCAAAACACTTCAAAACGATGATAGTGCTCTTGTCGACTGCCGCAATTGGATATACCGTGCTGATTTATCTACTGCGCAAACGGCATGATAAATTTCTCGAATCAACTCCCTATCCAAAAACTGCCGCAGACTGTCATCAATTCACCTCAAGGTACATCTACGGTGACTTTAATTTCATTGCTGTAAAATCGCTGGAGTTTGGGTTGTTCAAAACATACGCAATACCTTCGATCTCCAAAGTGTTATACAGCACACGTGAGCTCGTTGACCGTTGTGGACGACGATATGATGACACTGATTTAATTATACGTGAGTTCTTGGAGCATGATCCCAATGAGCCTAGGACAGTGGCCTCGATTGAAAGGATGAATTTCATCCATTCACAATATAAAATTTCAAATGAAGACTATCTCTATGTTCTCAGTGTATTCATCGTGGAGCCTATTCGATGGGTTGAACGATATGGCTTTCGATACCCTCATGAGAAGGAAAAATATGCAATGCATCTAAGATGGAAAATAATTGGGGAGCAGATGGGAATTAAAGACATTCCTGCATCATACGCAGCGACGGAGTTATACTTGGATAGATTCGAAGAGAAGAATATGGTATATGCCGAATCCAACGTCAAAGTAGGAACATCTACCACGAACTTGTTTCTTAGCATCCTCCCTGCGAAACTGCGACCAATGTGCAAACCGGCGATATATGCCCTATGTCCCCCACGTCTTCGAAAAGCGATGGGTTTTCCTGATCCACCCACTCTTCTTGTGGTGCTTATTGATGCATCACTCAAACTGGCTGGCTATTTCGTTAGGTACCTTATGCCTCCTAGGATAATACCGAAGTTCAGAACATCTCGTGAACCAGTTGCAGTGTCAAAGAATACATTATTGTATCCAAAATTCAACCCATTCAACAAAACATACGAGAATGGATACAAGATTTCGGAACTTGGTCCAGAATGCTTACGCAGTTGTCCTGTGTCGGGTAACAAATGAACACAGGCCCAGTAATGTTCTATTATTTGTTGATAAACCTATCGTATTATGTTCAGCCTACTGTAGTTACCATATTTCATTTGCTCTTTCACCAACCGACTATTCTTTAGCAACATCTTGTAGCATCTTGTTACACTCTTTTGCCAAAATGCTCGTGTATCTGAGTATGATTCTTAGTGCGAGGGTTTGACAGTAATGAGAAAGAGTGGCAACACCTATTCGCGGCAGGGAGATCGAGGTTTGCATATACTTAGATGGACCATGAAATTTTCCTTCACTAATACCGACCGCGAACCGCTAAAAGTACCTACAATACCTAATCAAGAATCTGTGGGCGAGCCACGAGACAACTTCTTCTTCTTGAGTAAGTTGTTTGCTAAGTTAGACGGAATATTAGGATCTCATTTTCACTTTTGCAGCTATGGTAGCTTCTGCTACTGTCTACTGTTGACGCGCCTCAACATCTACCATGGTGATATCCTCTGAACTTGCAATCATCTGAGACATGGTCGCCTTCGTATCATATTTCGTCTACGCCTACGTGGCCTTGCCTATCTTTTGGAAGGTGCTCTATGAAAAAAGATATGAAATCTGTCCTCTGGCGAAATGCTGGAAGCCACTGATAAAGTGCCTCTCTGAATCATCTTGCAGAAGCTGGTTGGTTGATGTTGCTCAATGCCAAAAACCAAATAGTACCGCACTGGAAGAGTCTGCAAGGCATTACCAGCACGTACAGCACCCAACAGACCCGGCTTATTGTCAATATGAATCATTTGATCGGTTGAAAACTGCAACCGCTCTTGATTTTCTCGAATGCATAGGTCGAAGTGGTTGCATGGCCCCAGCGAAATATACTGACGTTTGCGTGGATATGACGTTGTTGGGTCCACCGCTACCTCTCGATACAATACCAACGCATGTCCTTCACGGGAAATGGAGGAAGGTATTCACTTCTGGCTGGGATTTGTGGCCATGTCAATGGACAGAATTTTGGGCTCCACATACACCGGAAGAAGAACACCCGCCTGACAGTTGGATGACTGAATGGCCACACAACCCAAATGTTTGGAGAATGGATTTATATTGGAAGAATTCACATGATGCATCCTTCGCGTTCCACATGAACAATGAAATGTATGTTGGAGACACTTATTGGGGCTTTGATCATCCAATGTCCGCACCAGCTACGTTGCGAACTCGTGCAATTATGTGGTCAACTGAAGCTCATGAGAATTGGTACTTGCTGGACTGGACGGAGGAGTGGAATACAATGATGATTTATTATTGCGCTTACACATCGGCAGTGAATCGTTATGATAGTATGACAATGGTTCTGCAGCGAGAGGATTCGCCACCACTCAACAAAGAACAAGCTCGATATTATGAACAACTGGCAAAAGATATACTTGGAGACTATCACGGCACTCTTCGACGAATCCGACCATGTGAAAGCTAGACCAGCATGTCTAAGTTCTCAAGAACAGCCGCTGCTGAACTGTCTCTTATAAAATCGACGCTTACATCCCACAACCTTTTGCTGTAATGGAAATCCGCGAGGAGAAAGGCCAAGACTGGACTAAACGTTATGGTTCTCCACTCGCCCAAGAAAACTGTAACTTCATGTTTACGACTTGGATCTGGATCAACGTCGTGTAAGAAGGGGCGGCAAAGAGCGTCCAGATATTGCCCTCCTTTCAATATGTAAGGTGCATGAGATAACGCAGGACACAATAGACTGCGAGAAGCCCCATGAACGTTTCTCCAAATAACTGGGAAATAAACATGTCCTACCAACCATCGCAGACCGGGCATCCATTTTGAGAAGGTCTCTAAAATAGCATCACGGCTGGAGTCTGTAACTACAGCTCCAGTGTGTACAGCATGCGCTACAATTGGTTGATTTGCCAGGCGACGATTCAATTCAAAGGCAAATAAGACTTCAGCCAACTTTGCTCGGCCATACGCAGGTACACTGTTGCCAATGCTACCATCTCCACGTGTTCTTTCTCCTCTCCAGTCATCTTCTAGATTGATGTCTGCACTACCACCATTCTCGGGAGGAAATGGAAAAGCTGGTCCAAAGATTCCCATTGCTCTTATCAACGCCATCTCACTACTCACCATGATTACTCGAGCTGGGTCTTCGGACGAGCCGGCACGTTTCAAACTGGGTAAGATTCCAAGGACTACCCACACGAGCGTATGAATTTAGTTCGTTAGTCACATCAACAAGCATGAACTACTTGATCGAATTCAACAATGAACTCACCCAGAGCCATGTGTGCCAAGTATTGGGAACCAAACGCATTTTCAAACCCTTCAGCTGTCAGGTCATAAAGAGGAGTTCCGCCCGCGTTAGCAAAGAAGTAATTGATTGTAGGAAATTCTGTTGATAGGTACTTCGATAGAAGCATGACGGAATCTAGGCTATTCAAATCGAGCACCGCTGCAGTCGCTGTTCCACCTTTGCTTTGTATTTGTTCCACTACACGTTTGCATTTAGACATCGACCTGCACGTTACAATACAATGTGCGCCCAACTCGGCGAGGGCAACCGAAGTAGCAAATCCTATACCTCGATTTGCACCAGTAATCACTGCCACTTTGCCCTCTAGATTGGTGTTGGATGGAACCCGAAAGAGAAAGACGTGGTCAACTGAAATCTTGAACCCAAGCAAGCAACTGAATGTAATCAGTAACTTTCTACGCAGTGAAAGCCTTGATTGAAACCAAAGCCAAATCCCACCCAATGAAGGAAAGAAGAGAAAAACGTTCATAGCAGCATGCTTCAAACATGCATTCCATCTTCTTGTCAGCGTACCACTGCACTTGTGGTAGATTTGAAAGACACCTAGTAAAGAGAATAGTTCCGGCGATCGAAACAGCCACAACATTATAATTGGGTGGACTACATACATTCCCATCACTATTGAAAGGGCAACTTTCTTTACTACTTTCACACCTCTTAGGATAGTTGTTGAATCAATCAATGATGCTGCATTTAGTTCTTTTTGCAGTTTTGATCGTCTAGTTAGAGGTGTAGGCTGTTGTTCATTAGACTGCCCGGAAGGATGAACAGCATTCTCCTCATGATTATGATTATGGCTCAGCACAGCGGCCAGTAGACCAACACTTCGACCACCACCGACGCGACGATACACAGCAGACGCCACCTGACGACCAGAAGACTCTTTCGATGGTGTAGGTAACATGATGATTCGCTTAGATAATGCAATGAGGAGGCCTCACGAGCTTGCTTCATCTAGTTTGTGTTGGGGCACTTTTTTTGTCCCCTCGGGGATTTTTCCCCTAGATCGAAATTACACATATTTAGAGCTAATTGCTTCATCCCGCCAAATTACGAGAAATATCAAAGGAGAAACTCTGTGAGATGATCTCTCTCAGTTGGCTACTTTAGCAATCTTTTTTCTGAATTTTCCTGTAGAAATCTGGTACTGTTCTGCGTAGAAAGTACTCGGCAAAATCGCAGCATGAATGAGCCACCGTCGCAATGCAACCATTGTACTCCTATATGTGAAACACGCCAAAGACTGTGTGCTCTTTAGAACGCATCCATAAATAGTTACATAAGTACAGAAAGACTTGCTTCTACATAATTTTATTTTAATCCATTTCAGTGCTACTTGAACTCTCACCACATTTGCACACAACATATTCGCAACAGAATTTGCAACCTTCCACTTCCAATACCTTCTAAATGGCCCTGCCAACTCATGAGTTTGAAATAGAAGAGGTTTTAGCCATTTCATAAGAGATGTTCATCAGCAATGGGTGCATCAAAAAGGACAAAACTGATAAATGCAATCATTATTTTCGACCGGAAGAATGTCGCTGTTACCGCGCTTTTAACTCAGAATCTCGGCCGTTAAGCTGCATCGGCGGCACTGTATTGCAAGCAAACACAGTCGGTTGAGGCGTCAAAGATGTGGTATGATAGACTTGACATGAAAGAGTCATTTTCGACCGTTAAAACTGTGAAAAGAGTAGACGTAAGTATTCGCTGTGAGACGACACATGCGGAAGAATATTGATTCAATGAAATTGACGTCGAATACAGAATAGACAACTGCAACTCACCTTTATTGTTTCGAGGCCATCGCGTAGCGGGCTGATTGTCAGTCGATGTATGCGCTCCGAAAAAAACGGTCGGGTGGTTCGCTTGTTGTCGGCACGTGAAGATATCCCCCAAAAGCAATACTGACGACAGCCGTGTTGGTGAATAACGACACAATGCGAAGCGCCAGCAAGGGAGGTTCTGATTAGTTCGCCTGTTGATGGGACTGCTGCCGCTGAAAGCGGAAATATTGATGCAGCGACATTTGATGTTAAGTTGTACAATAGACACAAAATAATGATTCTTCACCTAGTTTTTCTCACGCAGGTGACGCAGTGTGATGGCAGGAAGAGCATCCGTGCGGTGGTGGTGTTGAGTAGATGTGGATGTCGAGTTAGAGGGCGATAGGCGTCGGGCGGCGGCAGAGTGGCATGGTTGACCGTTTTTTTTGTGATTTTGAATTATGAAGGAGCGTGGTGGCGGCTCTGAATTAATTATGCCGATAGGCTTTCTTGCAGTTTTGAATCACTTTCTTGCAAAACTCACGCCAAAAGTTTGTAATCTTGGCGGGGAAAAATCCCCCCGGGGAAGTTAAGTTTGTGTTCTCAAGTGTCAATAGCCTGTACATACGTTGGAATTGGTACGTTTTTCTCCGCCGCTCAACTCCACCGCCCATCACCAACTATGACGAAGCCCGAAGCCACAAGATTCCACTCAAGATGATGTGTCTATCCATTCATCACGTCTTCACATTAGTGACATTGATATCTTTCTCTGCAGCTGCCAGATCGACGATCGCCTTCGTCGGAAAGCCTCTCTCTCAATCGCATAATAGACACACAGCAGTAGGCCATCACAAAAAGTTGTACTTACCATCATCACTTCCATCAACAGTAGGTGTCTCCAAAAGACTTACATCTCATCTATACGGAAAGGACAAATATGCAAATGACGGTGATACACCCAAACTCACGCAAAATGAACTTCTCTTGCAACTAGAAACAAAATTAGAGTACGACGGAAGAATATCCTCCAAGGTATCACCTTCTGACGACAATGAAACAACCGATGACGACAATGAAGACACCATTATATCCTCCACCCACAGATGTGCCCTAGTGACAATTCTAGGATTGCCCAACATGGGTAAATCAACACTACTAAATGCACTCCTCTCGGATGATCTGGCCATTGCCACCAATCGACCCCAAACTACCCGTCATGCCATTTTGGGCGTCATGACGACGGATCATAGTCAGATTTGCCTGACGGACACTCCTGGAATTATTGGTAGCCCTGCCTATCGATTGCAGGAAGGAATGATGGATGTGGTGAATGGAGCGGTTAGAGATTGCGATGTCTTTTTGGTGGTGACGGATGTTTATAGTGGTGGGAAGATGGATATGGATAGTGATGAGGATGATGATGAAAATTTGGACAAAATGGGAATTGGGGAGGATATGTTGGCAAGATTGCAGCAAGCGCATCGTCCTGTGATTGTAGTTGTGAATAAGGTAGACTTGGTGGCTGATACTGATGAGTCAGTCTACACAAATACACCCGTGAAAGCGATTCAAACGATACAAAAGTGGAGGTCGGTGCTTCCTGATGCATTTGCAATAATACCCACGTGTGCTGCAAATGGACCAGATGATCAAGGAGTTGTTGCATTGCGTTCTATTCTATTGGCGAATGATCCAGATGTAAATGTTGGAGCTGCGATTCGTAACTTAGGGCGTCCAGTCGCTGGTATGTTTCCAGCTAGCTCGGGAGGTATGCCTACCAATGAAGAGGCAAAGGCCATTCTCCCCTTAGGCCCACCTCTGTACCATGCTGACTTCTTTACAGATAGGACGGATAGATTTTGCGCTTCAGAGTTGATCCGGGAAACATTGTTTGAGACCTTAAAGAAGGAAATGCCCTACTGCTGTGAAGTCCGCATTGAAACATTTGATGAATCAAAGAGATATTTGGACGAAGACACTCCGAGCGGATCCAACAACAAGAAAAACAAGTCCATGATTCGGATTGGTGCAGTGATACTTGTCGAACGTGATTCTCAAAAGGGCATCGTGGTCGGAAAGGGCGGACAGAAGATAAAAGATGTGGGCATGGATGCAAGGAAGAAGTTACAAGCGTTCTTCGGTGTGAAGATCTTTTTGGATTTGAGGGTCAAGGTGGATAAGAACTGGAGGAGCAACAAAGAAAAACTCAAACAGTATGGATACATGTGAGATTGATAACGAGCAGCGATAAGTTAATAGAAGCTAATTGATATATTTATGTATCCTTTCAAAACTCATCTCCCTAAGAAGGGACTGCTATCAACATATTCGCAAC
The DNA here is from genome assembly GCA_030544225.1 of Skeletonema marinoi. NCBI lineage: Eukaryota > Bacillariophyta > Thalassiosirophyceae > Thalassiosirales > Thalassiosiraceae > Skeletonema > Skeletonema marinoi. The sequence goes on along the minus strand of CM060505.1, from coordinate 901,757 downwards.
CAATTAGGCTTGCCAAGACGCCTTCGTTCGCTCAACTCATTCTAGTAACATGTGAATAAGTGTATCATGTTTATAATGCGTCTTCTGCTGCCAAAGCTTCAATGGACTCCATCGTCCACTTTCCAACCAAATTCAAGTCATCTCTCTTACACTCTCCATCATCCTGACACTCCTCTTCCCATTCTGCAACTTGAGCCAAATAATGAGCCACATGTGCATGCAAACATTTCACACAATCAAATCTACCTTTCACAAGACTTATACCCGCCACACCACGTCGTTCATCTAATGCATTCTCCCACCCTCGCTGCATGACACTCTTCTTATCTTGTGGAGTTAGCAGCTCCCAACGCGACCTGCCGTAGGATTTGTGTGCTCGCTCCATCTGATCTAGATTGTCCTGAGACGAGCGTAGACGTTGTTCCATAGTTTGGACATTATTATCTTTTGACAGTTCCATTTTGGAAATTAGTATTCGAAGCTTTGGAGAAGTTAACCAGTACATGGTAGGGAATGGTTCAATAATGTGCTTTGGGGATTCATCATCATCGTCGTCGTCTTGTGGTGTGTCTATTCTGGTAGCATCAGCGGTTTGTTCATCAGATGGTGATTCGATGAACCAGCGTCGTTCTTTTTTCTTCTTCTTTTTGGTTTCATCATCGTTGCCATCATCTTTATCGTCGTCGGCTTTTTTGTCATCGTTGCTTTTCTTGGAACGTTCCGCACCCCTACGTCTTGCCTTGAACTTTCTACCATCTGTAGTACCACCACGATATGTTTCACGTATTGCCATTGGATATAATTTTAACACGGCAGGAGGTGATGGATCATCATTTCCTCCTGTTTCACTGCCAGAAGAAGGAGATGTGAAAACTTCTTGTAGAGATGTTCGTGCGGCTACACAGATTGCATTACCCGGTACAAAGCCCAGCTGTGCTTTCAATTGATAGTCGTCTTTCGGATCTAGTGATGTACCTTCTTCCTCATTCACTTGATGCTGCTGCTGATGTTGTTGTTGATCACATGATGTAACATCATCATTGATATTAGATGCAATTCTTTGTTTTTTCAACCACTGCTCTCGACGCCTGAATTTGACACCATCCAACGTGTATGCTCTATCCGATGGTACAACTGATTGATTCTTGTCCTCCGTTGCCCCGCCATCAGCAGCGGTAGTTTCTCCACCGGAAGCTTCTAGTAGAATGGAGCGTGCCTTGTGCTTTCTCCTGCGAGAACTGCGACCAGGACGATTCTTCTTCCGCTTTGGTTCGTCTGGTGACGTCTTTGGATCCTCGTTCATGCTTGTCGTATGCGTTGCTTTCTGTCGAGGGAGGGAGCGGTGGTGGCTTCGGTGTTCGGTGGTCGGGCGGTGGCGAGTGGCGATGGTGGTGGCCATGGTGGTGGTGGTGATTGGGACCCGGAAATGGCAAAATGAGGCTCAAAAGGCCCGTTTTAGGGGTTTGGGCATTTCTAGAGAGAAACACAGAGAAATGACCAGTGTCGGCGAGGCGAGGTGGTTTTAGGGTTTAATAGGGTTTACTGGGAGCTGTGGAATGTCGTTTCAAAGACGATGGACACCTTATCTTCAGCTATTCAGATAACGCTGTCAAAAGCTGTTTCTCCCCGAGCTTTAGCTCGTGTTGATTTAAGGATAATACATGGGTTGGAAATGACCCCGATCCAAAAGTGATCGTAGTTATGCCTCGCTCAGCCAACACAAGTGGCATAAATTCCTCTTAAACGTCGATACCATCACCCTGTGTCTCTGCATCAGCACGAGATCATTGGCATCAGTTCAGCAACAGTAAGTGATCTGGATCTGCTTTTCGCTTTGTTGTGTAATTGATTGATCTTCGCCATCCGTCGACTTTGCTGCGGACGACGCCACCGTCGTGCGTTTGTGTAGGGCGACAGAGGTGGTCGATGGCGATGACGTATGAGAAATAAGGGCGTTGCCCAGATCCAACAGGTTCCAGAAGCATCTAGGCATGGCCGCGCTGCCGACCGCAAGAACCACATAGCATAGCTCGACGCAACGAGAGATGTAGATGTTGAGATATAGGCGGAAAACTGAAACTAGCATTTCTAGAGAGACTCTCAGTCAGACGCGCTATCACTATAACGGCCCGCTTGCTAACATTTCTTTCTGCCAATCAATGCTTCTCTCTTATTCCTATGCAACCCAATGCTATCACTATCATTCCACCCGCACCTGCCGGCCGTCATCTTTTGTTGTCTAAACGCTGCAGGCAGAATTATCATCGTATCAATATCATCTCATCATACCATCATGAAGATTGTCTTTTTCGCCCCATTCTTCGTTGCTCTTACGAGTGCAGCCAAATCTAGTAGGAAGCGTGTCCGCCCTCACCAAACCTCATCCAAGGCAGCAAAGTCAAGTGGATCACCTAACCCCGCCCCTTCAAGGCCCCTTTCTGCCAAGGCTTCAAAGTCAAGTAAATCAATACTTCTTGAGCCATTCGAAGTGACTGGTTGTAGATTGGTATGCCAGGGCATATCTGAGTTGTCACAGAGTGGCAAAACGCAGCTCGAGATGCTACTCGCAGACTACGTTGAACAGTTCTATAATGATGATGATGAGGGGCAAGGCACCGCTCGGCAACTCGTTACCGAATTTCAAAACAGCATCTCTAATGTCACTGCAAACATTACCGAATTTCAAAACAGCATCTCTAATGTCAACGCAAACATTACCATCACGAACATTACGACCGTAGAACCGCCTCCGACAGACGGAGAGCGTAGAGCACAAACTGGTAGTGTCAGCGGTGATATGCATGCGATTTTTACTGGTGTTCGAGTCTCTGAAGCTTTTTTGTCAGACTTTGGAGCAAGGAGGTTACAACTTAATCAATCCCCTGTCCAGGCTTTGGAAGCTGCCTTTGTTTTGGAAGTGTTGGATAAACCCTTCCGCGAAAATGAAGTGTCTGCCGCTGGTTCGTTGGTTGGATTTTTAAATACAATGAATCAAGGGCTATTTGGTACCCTTGATGCCGTGAATGTTATTGTTCCGGACGTACTGGATGAAGGTTATTAAAGAGGAGAGTGGTGGACGGGTGGGGGCAATATATTAATAAAAAATAAAATAAAAAGTGTAGTGGGTGGAAACATGACTTATCGTTGTTGCAGTATCATTCGCTTCTAATTATCAGCATCGTTGCTGCAGTCATGATTAACCTCGAGTTCGGTTCAACTCATTTCATTCAGATCGATTTGATGATGTTGCCAGGATCGGATGAATGAGAGAGAGAGGGTAGATACAGTTTATTTTTTATGCCGATAGCCTTGTCTACATTGGGAAACTCAAATCGGCCATTGGGAAGCCATTGGGAAACTGACATTTTACACGTACAAATTACTAGTAAGACACGTGTCTTCTACCCCGCACACGTCACAAAATACACCACCCACTACACACCCAAGCAATGACTACTTATTTAATGCAGACGAATACTCTAGACAATAGCCTTAATCCAGACCCTTGCAGAAATGATGTGAATGAGCTCGTAAATTTTTCGAGGGTACTTGCTTGATTTGAAGGAAGGAGACGAAGGAGAAATGCAACTAAAATATGGCAGGATGCAGGTGCAGGTCAAGGAAAGGATAGAACTTCAAGTCCACGTTCAGCTCTCCAGTTACTAAATGAAAGAGTATTTAGTATTTCTAAGCTTAATATATCAGACTTGGGTAAAGACTTGGCAGAGCTTTGCATATTCTTGCAATGAAACAGCAACTTGCGCCTGCCCAATTTCAATTTCAATTTGACTTCATCACCACCAGGATGCATATGATGTTGTAGAATGGCTGCTTTTATTGCATTTTTGAGCAGCTCTTGTCTTTCTGATCATTTTGGTATGCTGCAGGATGAATATATGTATCATTTATGAAGCAAAACACGCTGGGAAACTCAGTTTCCCAATGCTTCCCAGTCCTTCCCAGTCATGGGTCGAAAATACCCTGATTGGGTAGTTCCCAATGTAGACAAGGCTATGCCGATGATTGCTGTCTACCTGGCGAGCAGCGAGCAATGCGTGTGGCCCGAATCGGCAAAATGAGGCTGAAAAGGCCCGTTTTAGGGACATTTGCTCAGCCAGTATCACCATACAGGTATGGTATCTATGGTAAGACTTACTTAGTTACAGGAAGCATCATTCTTTGCAAAAATCAAAAATGAAGATGAAGAACCACGCCTAAGTACTTACTTACGATGAAGCCGTAGATAGAAGGAGGAGCCCTACACCACGCACACATCAGCAGGTTTCTGCTTAAATTGACTTCGTAATCTCTTGGTCGCCTCTATCCGTACAGCTGTTGTTGCCAAAGTACGTCCTGCCACGCACACACAAGACTCAAGCAACGAAGACATGTGCTCATAATTTGTAGTTTTCATTGAGAGAGAACTGTTGAAAAACATAAACATCCTTGACAAAAACAACATGTCCTTTGAATCCTCCTCCTCACACGACGACTCCACCATCAGCCGCATCAATAACAATATCCGCAACAAAAAACTCCATCCCGATCCAATCCGTGCCCCACCCCGCCTCACAACAAACAACAAACTCACTCAACCTCATTCCTCCAAACTCATCGGCTATGGACCGCACCGCTCCTACCGCCATTTGCATCACCAGCAAGGCGGTATCATTGGGACATTTCATGTGAGGTTAGTAGAGGGAAAGAATTTGCAACGACGGCATTGGAGTGCATTGAGTTTGGGACCGGTGAAGCATTTGGGATTGAGTCGGGCGCATGGGGAGGTTAGTTCGTTTGGATCTTTGAGGTTGGCGTTTTGGAAGAATGAGGATGCTGTGACTCATGTTGATAATCATCATGAAGATGATGATGATAGTTACATGATGAAACAACCACCAATATCATCTTCTGCATCACATGATTCTGCCGCAGATGCACAAGCAGCTCCTTCGTCTGCTTCAAGTTCTGAATTTTTACCCAATCTTCCGCCTCCTCCACCTCCAATAACAACGGCTACAGGTGATGGTGGTAGCAGTAGCACGCCACTAACACCATTTGATCATCAGGGCTCTCTTCGTAGTTCAACTTCGACGGCAGTAGTGCGATCTCCATTTGTATCGTATGCTCAGAAACAACCAACACTGCATCAACAGCAAGAACAACAACCACCGCCACCACCACCACAGCAAAGGAGTACACCGCGTATAAAGAATTTTGCAACTCCTCCAAGGAATCCTACCAAACAAACAACTCACGCAACAACAACAATAACAGCAGCAGGGGATGATACTATTCACCATCCATTTCCACCTGTAGTACCATCCAATAATACCACACAATCCTCGAAATCTCGCACAGCAGAAATAGCAAAGAACAATTCCAATTCTATTATATCACCACATCATTATGCCAAAGAAGTATTCAAATCAAGCACGGTACCGAATGATTGCAATCCAGTATGGGGTGACAGTAGCAACAATAGCAATCACAATTCCAATGATAACAACAACAGCAACCAAAGCAACTTTCACATTCCCCTCCATAAAGATGATCTACTCCCCACACTCCAAACTGACGGTGGAAAAATCAGTCTCGAGGTACGTCTAGATGAAGAAATGGCTCCTACCGAATCCCTACTTGTAGGTGGAGCATTGACAAGTGCAGTCAATGTTGCATCCGTTGCCACGTCGATGGTGGGGATGGGCAAACAAACCAAGGAGGTGTCGAATCTTGGGAGGGAAATGTTGGGTTTGGGGAGTGATAGATTGATTGGAAAAGGAAGGGTGGATTTGATGCCGTTGTTGGTTGGATTGTGGGAGGATGATTGGGAGGATGTGTCTTCTTCGTCGTCATTGGGCCATCATCATTCAAGTAATGAAGAGGAAGATACAGCAAATTTAATAAATGTGTATGGTAGAATACCGCACAGTGCACGAATGATGAGGAGACGAGTGGAACGGATGGGAATGTTGGATGTATGGGTACCATTGCATCATCCTTCTGATGCAATGAATGCTACGTCGTCAGAAGGTAGAAAAGCTTCTTCTTCTGCTGGTAAAGTCCATCTTCTTATCTCATATGAGCCAAATGGCATGTCCCCCAAACGAGATGATGTTGTTGCATTGGAATCGTTTGCTCGTCGTCCTTTTGATCAAGTCAATAGTAGTGGCGGTGAGTCTGGAAGAAGCAACAACAACAATAACACCAACACATCATCCAACTTTGGTAATGTCATCAGTCCAATCCTTCCGACCTTGTCACCTTTCCTTGTGATTGATATGAAAGGATCGTACCTACTACTAGAATATGCAACCTCACGCACGGTAACCTCTGTGGATCGACTGGGAAATATCAAATCATCACGGTGGGAACGAACTCATCGTGTACGAATACATCGAAATTCAGTATTTGTGATTGAACGACGAACTCTTCTAGACGTTGCAGGGAACATTGCTCGACTGCCCGGAGATATTGTCCTTTCTACCACTGTTGGTCAAGAAATTGCCGAGGCATCCGCACCAGTTGTTGCGGGGGCGTTGGAACTGATGGCACCGGCGTTTCAGAGTGCCAAGTTGTTGATGGGCGCGGGAAGTTTGGGTGTGAGGGCGAGTCTTGCAGGTGCCAAGGCAGCTTCGGTTGCTGTGGTGTCGGTAAGTCAGCAAAAGGCAATGGAAAGAAGGGAAGGTGTATACGTAGATGAAAGAGAAGGTTCAGACAGTGGTGTTTATCGTTTTGGTTGATTATACCATGTTTCTGTATTCTTTTGAGGAATCATTCTCTCTCTGTCTCTATCCTAAAGTCATTGCTGGTTAGGGTTGGGCTAGATGAAGTATCATTTTGGTGCGTGTTGTCTCTACAATCTGCCATGTCTGTGAAGGTGAATGTGATAACCATACTCCTTCAAGTCTCGCTCTTGTTGCAATGTGTGTCGATGATGATGGTGGTGGTGGTGACCGTGGCTATGATCATGATCGTGATCATCTCCGTGATGATGATGCAGATGCATGTGATACAAACACAGGAACAGTCCAAAACAGACACCTCCAAATGACACCGCACTAGCAGATACACCAACTTGCCATCCAAACTGGGAAGGTTTTTGCAATGCAATGCTAAGGACGTACATACCCATTTCGCACAAAGAGCAAAGTGCACCCTCAACAGAGCCAACAGCGTTACGGTAGCGTTCATCGACGATATATTGTTCAATTTCGAGCACTCCGACATCGAATGAGTAAAGTCCTGCTCGAGAGACGACAATAGCTCCAAGGAAGAGATATATTGGCCATGAAGATGTCATTGATGTTGTATCACACAACACATACGAAGCTGCCGCAACTAAGATCGAAACAACTTCGAGAAGCAAAAACGCCAAGCTCAATCCTCTCAACCGTTCTATAGACTTCACCAAGGTAGATTGTTCACTTCCATCATTTGGATCTTTCTTGCGAAGAAGTGAAAAGCAACTGATCCCAACAACTCCAGATATAGCGCCAATGCCTCTGAATACACCAATAGTTGAAGGCGACAGCCCGATTGTTATTAGATATGATGTCAGAACAACGCCAGATGGGCTAAGTGCAGTCATATACAATGATGCCAATGATATTGTCAGCAGTGGTAACCCTGATGGATGATTCATCCACACTATCCAAGGGTTGCGATCTTCTTTCTTGCTATTGTTGTTTCTGGATGAGTTCTCTGGTTGCTCATCTGGTAGCTCGCTTTCATTAGGAATGTCTACTCTATGCAACTGAAGTGCAGAACACGATAGATATACCTTGCGTAAGAGATATATCTCTGGTACAAACGATATAACATTCACAAGTGCAATTAACACAAATCCTCTTTGCATTGAATTATCTTTGGATGCAAGAACTTCTAGGACCCAGCCTGCTAAAACGGGGCCAAACATTGCCGCGAGCAGATCAATGTTGGTCATTGTTGTGTTGATATAACTCAGCGTAATTTTGTTTGGTATATCCACAAATGAAAACATGGTTGTTGACTTCTTTTTCTCTGCCACTTCTTCTGCAACTGGATCATTTGTTGTTTCTTCGTCAAATACTATAGGTAACCATTCCTTTTTCACGGCAACAGAAGCTATTTGAGCACCAAGTGCTTCAATGACCCCGGCAGTAATAACCAAGACTAGTGAAAAGAGTCGTATCAGCGAAGCATCATTTCCATCGACATCATTATTTTGTTGTATCATTCCAGTGGTGCTGAAATTGAATAATAGCAGTGCTCCCACAGAAATCAAGCACCCCGCAGCTTGCATTGACGTCCCTATCCAAACAGTACTCATTCTATCCCATTCATCTGCCAGTTTTCCCAGCCACGGTGAAACTATCGTTCGAAACAACGCACATGTCAACCCTAGTGATGCAGGTGCCGCAAGTGATCCTGGACTCCATTCTAATAGGAGAAGCGGTGTGGCAAATTCCCATGTTCTTGATCCCAGTCGGCTTAATGTTGTAGATAATAAAATGTCAAATGCATGATCTCGTGTGCTGTTTGTTGGTGTTGATTTATTCGGTGATGTTGGGTGGATGCTTGATGTTGATGATGTGATGAGAAGATGTGTCCCTTCATCAACAGCATCTTGAACATCATTGTTCAGGTTGAGATTCATTATTTCAATCAAGCAGTCGTCGATGCCTAATTCACTAAACTACATGCTCCACAATAGAAAGTATTGTTAGAGGTTTCGAGTTGTTGCAGCCAGTGTGTAGGGGGAGCTTCATGAAAGAGGTCTCCATCGGAAGATTCATGGCGTCAATCATAAAGCGCGGTATTTTCAGTATTAATTCCAACGTATGTAACTGAAATCTGCGTCACCCCTTTTCATGAGCACGAGCAATGAGCAAGAGCAACCAACCTACTCTCGGCACAAACTACAGCTCAAGAGGAACAACACAACAACAACAAGAAATGATGATGAAAACCTCTGTCTTCTTGGTCGCTCTATGCGGCAGCTACCAGTTATCAGCTACGCTAGCATTTACCCAACCCAGTTCAACATCGATAGTGTCGGTGCAAGAATCAAGAGGAGCTACCTACCTCAATGAAAGAAGAAACTCACAAGAAGACCAAGATGCACCATCACTAACCAATGAAAGAAGACGTGTTCTATTCCAATGCGCCACATCTCTACTCGCTGCAGCCGTCCCATCGGCAGCACAAGCTGCATCCTCCGAGCTCTTCAAACCAAATCCTCTCACAAACACTGCTCTGGAGAAAATACGCATTTGGAATCAAGATGAAGTCGATAATATCAAATACGGTGGTGAACTTGAGTCCGGTTCAGCGAAACCAGGTGCATTTGAACAATATGTAGATCTGTTACAACCAATTTTGGGAGTGAAGAGTTATCTAGATACTATCAACGAACTGGTTAGTGGTACTGACAAACTGACAACAAAGGAAGAGTATATTGCAATGTTTGAACAAGTGAATGAAATTCTATCTCATGAAATATTCGTCAAGATTCAGTTCAAGAAGGCGTTTAATGCCTTTGCGGACAATATCTACTATTCTGATCCTGATCGAGCTAATTTGTATTTGGGAGGTGGGGCTGTGCCTCAGTCTACGCAGACACTTGCGTATTTGCTTAGGAATGATGTGCTGACTACGACTGAGGATATGCGTGAGTTTCCACTTGCCTATGCTATATTATTATAAATGCACATTTTGACTCGCTATTCCGCATTTCACTTGTGAATCAACTAACCAACACATCACATGTCATGTTCTTTAGGCGCCGAAACAATGTATTTACTAAAAGAATTGAACAAGAAAAGTGCAGGTGAAACCATTGTTGTCGGAGGAGATGGGTTAGATCTAGATGAAATGCGAAAGTTTACGAAAATTGGGACTGAGGGAATGGTGAAATATTTGGCACTTGTTCCACCAGAAGAGCTGGAGGCGGCTATGTCGAAGTTTAATGCAAAACGATAAATAGGTGACGATTAAACTAATGAACAATTTGAGTTGGATGCGGCTAAAGCCAAGTTTAAAGCAACACGATAAACAACAGGCGATGATAAAATTGATGAAGCGCATCTATAAGACTTAATAATATTGTGTTTCCCTTTCCCCCCAGCAATTGTCTCTATATATTGTGTTGTGTATCCTTTTCCTCCCAGCAATTGTCTCTATAATTGTGTTTCCCTTTCCCCTCAACAAGTATCTCTCTATAGATTGCTGCATCATCTCAAAGCACACTAACTCCCCCCATAAGAAACAATACGAATCATCGTACTCCGAATCAAATCCAAAATTTCATCCACCGCACTCTCCGGAAACCGACTCAAAGACGGTATCAACGCCTGCGCCTCCTCCACCATCGTATCCGTCGCCACCAAATTCATCAACGCCGCCACCTCAAACCCATGCAGTGCCATCTCCTCCCCATCCTCCTTTTCCTTCCGAAACGTCTCCAGCGCTCCGTGCAAATTATCCAATTCCGAGACCAACTCTTGATTATCCTTTTCGGGGTTTTTCATGTTGTTGAATCGCTCGACGTACTTTTGGGTCTTTTTGTAGACATCGTCTAATTCTTCGTCGCGGATGAGGGCGCTTTGGGCGGACATTTGGAGGATTACGGCGACTTGGGCGTTGGAGAGGATGTTGATTTCGGCATCGTCGAATTCGGTGCCGAAGGAAAGTTCGGCGGTGTTTTCGACTTTGGCGACGGCTGAGGTGGCTGCTGCTGAGGGGGCTGTGTTGCTTTCGGCCATTGTATTGTATTGGTTTGATTGAAACGGCGTCACTATTTATTATCTATGCGGCTCCATCTAACGTCCATTACTTCGAGATAAATTTCATTTTGAATTTTGTGTTTTTTTTGTGCAGTTGTACAATTAATAAGTAGGCTTTCCCTCATACTTAGGGCGCTCTCATGACGTTTTAAAAGTGCGCATTCCGCACGTTATCCCGCACTAGATTGTTAATTACCCAAACGTATCCGGATTGGGTATTTACCCAGTGTTACTTACCCATTAAAAACTCAGTTTGGGTATTACCCAATACCTACCTACCCAAAATATTGCTGAGAACGACACAAATTTAGTGCGGCAGCGCACTAGCGCACTATGAGGGAAAGCCTAGCAGTGTGAAACAGGAGGAGACGAGAGAAGACCTCTCTTCCCCGGTGTACGATTCGGCCTTTTGAGTTGAATGAAGATTTTGCTCTAGAGTTACTTGGACCGTAAGAATCTAATCAATATATCGTAGCAATGCATGTGCTACTGGAACGGATACCCCATGGCAAGAATCAGAAGTAATGAATAATTTGGTAACTGATAGAATATGTAATACTTATACATACTTATTAGATGGGAGTCGCGAAACACATTTAAACAGAAGTAGCATCACCAGGTACCTCGACGTAGAATCCGTGGTGTTCAGCAGTTGCTCCACCCCACTTGTATGAATTCCAATTATTGCCAATGTGGCTGGTAGGGCCACTGTTGCGAGGAAATCCGTAATTGTTGCTGTTGGTATTGTAATCAGCTTTTTGCCATTCATTAGTCTTGGAGAGAGCATCGCTTACGGAAGTATACAATTCATAGTCAACGTGCATCACGTTGTTGGGTTCCCTCCATTTGTTCATGAACAGTTCTGGTATATCCATAGTTGTGGCCGTAGAAATTCCTTCTTGGTAGGCAGGGAAAGCAGTGAGACGTTGGTAGACAATATTCCTGTGAGGTTCACTGGAACAAGAGGGGCACTTGCGAAGAAGCAAGCAGTGACGGCCAAGTGTAGGGATGCAAGCTTCCATGAGAGTGCGCATCTCTTCGTCAGCTTCCGCAGGGTCGAGATGGGGAGGTAAGAAGAAAATGCCTTCACCAAAAATTTGCTTCCATGTCATGCCTTGTTCCACGGCACCATCAATGTTGGTGAATCTGTTCGAAGCGCTTGTGACAAGCAGTTGCTCCGAGTTCAAGTATTCAGCATTTGTATCATCACAGTTATTCGCCCCAACAAGATACTCATCAATGTCAGTTGCAATGGCTGTATCAGCATGGACTGCCTTGACTTGGGCCTTGAGATCATTACCACCACAATTTCCGTAGGTCATGGTGACTGAGTGGGTAGCAGATACCGACCCAGTTTCAGCATCGACAATCAATTGGTAGGATAGAGCGGTACCAGTGGCAGTGACGCAAGCAGCCTCGGTAACGACGGGCATCTGTTCCACACAGGCGCACATGGGAGCTCCGGGAACGTTGCCTGTGTATCCCTTGGATACGGTTTGGTACATGGAAGCATAGAACAAGGCATTGCCCTTGTACATATCGGACGCAGCATCATCTTCCCAGGTGAATCCAACGCAGTGGGCAGGGTCATCATCGGTGAAGACACTCCATCCAGAGTTGACGTGATTTGACTGAGGAGAAGAAGACAAGTCATGACGACAGACATCGGTGTTATCGACGAGGGCATCCTTGGCACTATCAATGAAGCAGCACATGACGGTGTTCATCTGACAAGAACCCTTCTCGGCATCCCGGTCAATGTTGAAGTTGGTCATGTAGCCATTGTCTCCATAACCATTGGCTCCATTGTAGTCCTCCTTCTGCTCATACTCAGGCCATGAGATAAGGCTATCGTCCATGCTGTTATCAATAAACCTCTTGAGACGGGCAGTATCCATCTCGAAGCCATATTCACCATCTGCAACGGCTCCACCGCCGTCCATGAAGTTATGATCCCTCTGGTAGGTGCCTTGAATCTCAACGAATTGAACTGGAGCATCATACTCGCAGAGTTCGGCAACGGTAGATTCAATCGATGCAGCATCTTGTCCTGGGAAGAGCTCTTGAAGTGTGCAAGTGGAGGTTGAGAGCTTGCCTTCGAGTGCGGCAAGATCGCAGGTGCCTCCGAGGTCAATAACGGGGCCACATTCAGCGGCCGCGGGAGTGGCTAGAAGATATGGCAAGATGAGGGCAAAGGTGGATAGCTTCATGGTTGTCTAGATTAATTATGCCATTTATATTATGCCTTTCTGTAGAGAGTTGGAGAGGCTTTTTGCATATGTCGTGAATGAAGAAAGAACCAAAGGCAAAAAGTGACTAAAATACGAACCCAGCAATCGTATCCGCGTTCAAAACGACAAAAAAGAACCAGCTTGAGTCGCGGACGTGAACAAATAAGTGGTCCTTTGTTGATACCTGTTCCGTTTTACGTAATCCTAGGGGAAATGGGAATAATTAACAGGGATTCATCAACAAAGTGACCAAAGATGCCATCCGGACATTTATTCTACTACCGCGACTCCTGGCTGGTTTCATTTAGCCTTTTTGGTGGCGGTTACGACTGATGACTGCACTTTTGTCCGATATTTAATCACCTTTGGTCTGTTTCTCCACTGTTCATTCACGATACAGTCACTAACACAGATCAAAACGCCCTCCAACTCTCTCCGCGTGACGCCGACGCCTCATAATTAAATATACTAAGCAACACAACCATGAAGCTATCAACCTTTGCCCTCCTCTTGCCACCCCTTCTCGCCACCCCTGCGGCCGGTCAGGCTTGCATTGGATCAAATCCAGACACTTGCGGATGTGATGCTGTCAAACAGAATGACTATCGCGGTGATATTTCCACCACTGAACTAGGGTATACTTGTATGAACTGGGAATCTCAGTCTCCGCACTCTCACTCCCGAACCGTTGCAAATTATCCTGACAAGGGCCTTGGAAATCATAACTACTGCCGTAACCCTGACGGAGAGCCAAGAGCTTGGTGTTACACCACCGACCCTAGCAAGAGATGGGATTTCTGTGATGTGCCCTCTTGTTCGACGACCGAACGTAAGAACTACCTTTGCTCATTTTATTGATCTGAACCATTATTATCATTTACTCATGTCAATCATCTAATAATTATCTTTGCTCTCATGTCTCATGTATTACAGCATATGTTGCACCTGTCGATGCTGACAGTGGCTGTGGCCCCGTTATTGACCTCGGAGGCACCTGCGATCTTACCGCTGTAACCAACGCCCTCTCAACCTCCACTTGCACACTTGCAGAGCTCTTCCCAGGACAAGATGCTGCATCGATTGAATCTACCGTTGCCGAGCTCTGCGAGTATGATGCTCCAGTTCAATTCGTTGAGATTCAAGGCACCTACCAGAGGGATCACAACTTCATGGATGGTGGTGGAGCCGTTGCAGATGGTGAATATGGCTTCGAGATGGATACTGCCCGTCTCAAGAGATTTATTGATAACAGCATGGACGATAGCCTTATCTCATGGCCTGAGTATGAGCAGAAAGAAGACTACAATGCAGCCAATGGTTATGGAGACAATGGCTACATGACCAACTTCAACATTGACCGCGATGCCGAGAAGGGTTCTTGTCAGATGAACACCGTCATGTGCTGCTTCATTGATAGTGCCAAGGATGCCCTCGTCGATAACACCGATGTCTGTCGTCATGACTTGTCTTCTTCTCCTCAGTCAAATCACGTCAACTCTGGATGGAGTGTCTTCACCGATGATGACCCTGCCCACTGCGTTGGATTCACCTGGGAAGATGATGCTGCGTCCGATATGTACAAGGGCAATGCCTTGTTCTATGCTTCCATGTACCAAACCGTATCCAAGGGATACACAGGCAACGTTCCCGGAGCTCCCATGTGCGCCTGTGTGGAACAGATGCCCGTCGTTACCGAGGCTGCTTGCGTCACTGCCACTGGTACCGCTCTATCCTACCAATTGATTGTCGATGCTGAAACTGGGTCGGTATCTGCTACCCACTCAGTCACCATGACCTACGGAAATTGTGGTGGTAATGATCTCAAGGCCCAAGTCAAGGCAGTCCATGCTGATACAGCCATTGCAACTGACATTGATGAGTATCTTGTTGGGGCGAATAACTGTGATGATACAAATGCTGAATACTTGAACTCGGAGCAACTGCTTGTCACAAGCGCTTCGAACAGATTCACCAACATCGATGGTGCCGTGGAACAAGGCATGACATGGAAGCAAATTTTTGGTGAAGGCATTTTCTTCTTACCTCCCCATCTCGACCCTGCGGAAGCTGACGAAGAGATGCGTACTCTCATGGAAGCTTGCATCCCTACACTTGGCCGTCACTGCTTGCTTCTTCGCAAGTGTCCCTCTTGTTCCAGTGAACCTCACAGGAATATTGTCTACCAACGTCTCACTGCTTTCCCTGCCTACCAAGAAGGAATTTCTACGGCTACAACTATGGATGTACCAGAACTGTTCATGAACAAATGGAGGGAACCCAACAACGTGATGCACGTTGACTATGAATTGTATACTTCCGTAAGCGATGCTCTCTCCAAGACTAATGAGTGGCAAAAAGCTGATTACAATACCAACAGCAACAATTACGGATTTCCTCGCAACAGCGGCCCTACCAGCCACATTGGCAATAATTGGAATTCATACAAGTGGGGTGGAGCAACTGCTGAACACCACGGATTCTATGTTGAGGTACCTGGTGATGCTACTTCTGTTTAAATGTGTTTGTCGCTGAAAGGGGGTTTGGTAGACATGAAGTAATAGTAATAGATTTGGGTGTTATGAATATATGGCAATAGAACATACTTTAGCAAGGGTATGAACTTGGGGGCCTTGGCTGGTAGGAGTACTTTAAAAGTGGCTACGTTTGAATATGAGCTACATAATATGTAATCACTTTTATCTGCTATGCGGACACTTTTGATTCACAAGAAATGGACAAGTAAATTCGTTTCGGATGCTGTTCAAAATGTCATCCAACTCTGGAGAAACAAGTGCGCTTGGGGCTCATCAGTGAATGAAGGTCCCTGTTCATTTTAGTTCGATCGCATCACTTTGATCTTGCGGACAGTTTTTCATTCACGATTGCATTCACCATGATGACAAAAGAAGTAAGTTCACGATTAGGTAATCACGAATGCAGGAGGCTCATTCCTGCCTTCTCATGATGCCTCTCTCTCGCAATGGACTCATATCATAAAAACAGATATTGTACCATGAAACTAACCACCTTTGCCCTCATCTTGCCATATCTTCTCGCCACTCCCGCGGCTGCTCACCTCCGCCGCCACCAGCAGCGACAGCTACAAGCGTGTGATGGATCGGATCCTTACACTTGCGGATGTGATTCCGTCGACCAAGAGGACTATCGCGGTGATATTTCCACCACTGCAGACGGATACACTTGCATGAACTGGGAGTCTCAGTCTCCGCACTCTCATGACCGCACGGCTGCTAACTATCCAGGCAAGGGTCTTGGTAATCATAACTATTGCCGTAACCCTGACGGAGAACCAAGAGGAGCGTGGTGTTACACCACTGACCCCAACAAGAGGTGGAGCTACTGTGATGTGCCCTCCTGCACTCCTCCTACCACGACAACAACAACAACAACATCTACAACCACCACGACGACGACCGGAACTACAGTTGCGTCAACTACTACCTCAACGCAGTTGCCTACATGCAATACTCCCGAGCTTACTGATTTGGATGAGTTAGATCTACGCACAGTGTTGAAGGATGCCAACAGCAATTGCGAGACTGCCCTATCCAAAAAGAAGGTTCTCCTGGTCGGTATTGATGGCCTGCGTGCTGATGTTGTAGGGATGACACCTCTACCACACATTACTAGATTGAAAAACATGGGGACACATTCCTTTTGGGCTGACGTTCAGGTACGTGTTTAGTGGATGCCATCGCTATTATTTAGAGTGTTATGCATTATCTCAATGATAGGTTCTAACAGCTTCTTTACAACTTACTGCACTTTCATTTTCATCGCTGTTACAGTCAACAGCTAGTGCTGTGAGTGGTCCAGGTTGGGCATCGATGTTCACTGGAGTGGAGCCTTCAAAGCATAAAGTCGATGGCAATGGAGATTTGACAGACTTGGCGTCTCCAACTGTATTCAAAACTGTAAAAGATGCGTTTGATATGAAGATAGCTGCAAGTGTGAGTTGGCATCCATTGGTGAATGACTTTATCGATAATGAAGATGATACGACGTTGGATGACAGCTTTCTGGCATCGAATGACAATACGATGGCAGCCAAGGCCAAGGACTGGATATTGAGTGAAGCATATGACTTTGTCTTCGTAGACTTTGATGGAGCCGATGCCGCGGGCCATTCCTTAGGCTTTGATGGATACCTTGAGAGCTATCAAAATCGAGTTGTCGAGATTGATGCATTGGTTGGAACCTTGCTTGACGCTGTGATGGAAACAAGTGCAGGCGAAGAGTGGCTCATTGTACTGACTTCGGACCATGGTGGGGAAGGCACAAGTCACTCTGCTTATGACAAGTACAACCGTAAGATCCCTTTCATTGTTGCAAGTAACTCTCCAAGAGTGGATGTTGGATTCATGCCCTTGGCAGATCCAGGAAGTCAGATGGATGTGCTCCCTACAATCATGTACTTCTTGGGCGGCGAGAGTGCCATCCCTGATGGATTGGATGGACAAGTATTTGGGTTCAAAGAATATACTCGAGCTCCTCCACCACCTCCTCCTGGAGCATGTATTCCAGATGCGAACAACTGCGGATGCGCTTCGGTAAAACAAGCGGACTATCGAGGTAGCATTTCCGTCACGGCCTCTGGCAAGACATGTCAAGCTTGGAGTTCTCAATCACCACACTCTCATTCTCGTACTTCTGAGAACTATCCCAACTCGGGCCTTGATGCTAATTATTGCAGAAATCCAGATGGAGAACCAGGTGCTTGGTGCTACACCACTGACTCTGGTAGCAGGTGGGAATTGTGTGAAGTGCCGACATGTGACACAGCATAATCTGAATTCGGTGAAGGTTGATACATTAAGATAGAGGTTACGCATTTAATTTGCCTGGTGAGATATAATTTTAGGGATGACACGTATTGCTTGTTGATCTTCTTAGGCTTGTCATGCTTCTCTCTGTCATCGTCATGGAACCAAAGCTCATCTGGCAATCTGATGAGGTCCAATTTGGGCTTCAACCAGCAACACATAAAGTCGCCATGTCTGCGTCTATACTATCATGGCCAACTATCATGGGTCACTAGACGATATTATTTGCAATCTGATTAATTAAGTAAATGTATATGATTGCCTATTCACTGCGTGACATAAGATATTGAATTCAACAAAGGAGCTGTAAGCTACCTCAGATGCTTCATCAGGTCAATTAGAAAGTTAAAGCGACGCAGATACGACCCACACGAGCCGGAGCCAAGCTATGGATGCGTCTAAAATCAAATGGCCAACTATGATGGGTCGCTAAAAAGACCCATCTCAGGTGCCTCATCAGGTCACCTACGATGTTGTAGCGACGCCGATACGACCAAAGAATGTTTGAGCCGTGAAAAAGATGCTTCTATACTATCATGGCCAACTATCATGGGTCACTAGAAGCAGTTGATTGTCATATTCACAGCGTGAGATACCATATGGTGCTAGAGAGTAGAGCTGGCGGCCGTCTCAGGTGCCTCATCAGGTCACCTACGATGTTGTAGCAACGCCGATACGACCAAAGAATGTTTGAGCCGTGACAAAGATGCTTCTATACTATCATGGCCAACTATCATGGGTCACTAGAAGCAGTTGATTGTCATATTCACAGCGTGAGATACCATATGGTGCTAGATAGTAGAGCTGGCGGCCGTCTCAGGTGCCTCATCAGGTCGCCTACGATGTTGTAGCGACGCCGATACGACTAAAGAATGTTTGAGCCGTGAAAAAGATGCTTCTATACTATCATGGCCAACTATCATGGGTCACTAGAAGCAGTTGATTGTCATATTCACAGCGTGAGATACCATATGGTGCTAGAGAGTAGAGCTGGCGGCCGTCTCAGGTGCCTCATCAGGTCACCTACGATGTTGTAGCAACGCCGATACGACCAAAGAATGTTTGAGCCGT
This sequence comes from Skeletonema marinoi, assembly GCA_030544225.1. NCBI lineage: Eukaryota > Bacillariophyta > Thalassiosirophyceae > Thalassiosirales > Thalassiosiraceae > Skeletonema > Skeletonema marinoi. Next base: position 882,848 of record CM060505.1, on the reverse strand, counting down.
GAAAAAGATGCTTCTATACTATCATGGCCAACTATCATGGGTCACTAGAAGCAGTTGATTGTCATATTCACAGCGTGAGATACGATATGGTGCTAGAGAGTAGAGCTGGCGGCCGTCTCAGGTGCCTCATCAGGTCGCCTACGATGTTGTAGCAACGCCGATACGACCAAAGAATGTTTGAGCCGTGAAAAAGATGCTTCTATACTATCATGGCCAACTATCATGGGTCACTAGAAGCAGTTGATTGTCATATTCACAGCGTGAGATACCATATGGTGCTAGAGAGTAGAGCTGGCGGCCGTCTCAGGTGCCTCATCAGGTCACCTACGATGTTGTAGCAACGCCGATACGACCAAAGAATGTTTGAGCCGTGACAAAGATGCTTCTATACTATCATGGCCAACTATCATGGGTCACTAGAAGCAGTTGATTGTCATATTCACAGCGTGAGATACCATATGGTGCTAGATAGTAGAGCTGGCGGCCGTCTCAGGTGCCTCATCAGGTCGCCTACGATGTTGTAGCGACGCCGATACGACTAAAGAATGTTTGAGCCGTGAAAAAGATGCTTCTATACTATCATGGCCAACTATCATGGGTCACTAGAAGCAGTTGATTGTCATATTCACAGCGTGAGATACCATATGGTGCTAGAGAGTAGAGCTGGCGGCCGTCTCAGGTGCCTCATCAGGTCACCTACGATGTTATAGCAACGCCGATACGACCAAAGAATGTTTGAGCCGTGAAAAAAGATGCTTCTATACTATCATGGCCAACTATCATGGGTCACTAGAAGCAGTTGATTGTCATATTCACAGCGTGAGATACGATATGGTGCTAGAGAGTAGAGCTGGCGGCCGTCTCAGGTGCCTCATCAGGTCACCTACGATGTTGTAGCGACGCCGATACGACCAAAGAATGTTTGAGCCGTGAAAAAGATGCTTCTATACTATCATGGCCAACTATCATGGGTCACTAGAAGCAGTTGATTGTCATATTCACAGCGTGAGATACGATATGGTGCTAGATAGTAGAGCTGGCGGCCGTCTCAGGTGCCTCATCAGGTCGCCTACGCTGTTGTAGCGACGCCGATACGACCAAAGAATGTTTGAGCCGTGAAAAAGATGCTTCTATACTATCATGGCCAACTATCATGGGTCACTAGAAGCAGTTGATTGTCATATTCACAGCGTGAGATACCATATGGTGCTAGAGAGTAGAGCTGGCGGCCGTCTCAGGTGCCTCATCAGGTCACCTACGATGTTGTAGCAACGCCGATACGACCAAAGAATGTTTGAGCCGTGAAAAAGATGCTTCTATACTATCATGGCCAACTATCATGGGTCACTAGAAGCAGTTGATTGTCATATTCACAGCGTGAGATACGATATGGTGCTAGATAGTAGAGCTGGCGGCCGTCTCAGGTGCCTCATCAGGTCGCCTACGCTGTTGTAGCGACGCCGATACGACCAAAGAATGTTTGAGCCGTGAAAAAGATGCTTCTATACTATCATGGCCAACTATCATGGGTCACTAGAAGCAGTTGATTGTCATATTCACAGCGTGAGATACCATATGGTGCTAGAGAGTAGAGCTGGCGGCCGTCTCAGGTGCCTCATCAGGTCACCTACGATGTTGTAGCAACGCCGATACGACCAAAGAATGTTTGAGCCGTGAAAAAGATGCTTCTATACTATCATGGCCAACTATCATGGGTCACTAGAAGCAGTTGATTGTCATATTCACAGCGTGAGATACCATATGGTGCTAGAGAGTAGAGCTGGCGGCCGTCTCAGGTGCCTCATCAGGTCACCTACGATGTTGTAGCAACGCCGATACGACCAAAGAATGTTTGAGCCGTGACAAAGATGCTTCTATACTATCATGGCCAACTATCATGGGTCACTAGAAGCAGTTGATTGTCATATTCACAGCGTGAGATACCATATGGTGCTAGATAGTAGAGCTGGCGGCCGTCTCAGGTGCCTCATCAGGTCGCCTACGATGTTGTAGCGACGCCGATACGACTAAAGAATGTTTGAGCCGTGAAAAAGATGCTTCTATACTATCATGGCCAACTATCATGGGTCACTAGAAGCAGTTGATTGTCATATTCACAGCGTGAGATACGATATGGTGCTAGAGAGTAGAGCTGGCGGCCGTCTCAGGTGCCTCATCAGGTCACCTACGATGTTGTAGCAACGCCGATACGACCAAAGAATGTTTGAGCCGTGAAAAAGATGCTTCTATACTATCATGGCCAACTATCATGGGTCACTAGAAGCAGTTGATTGTCATATTCACAGCGTGAGATACGATATGGTGCTAGAGAGTAGAGCTGGCGGCCGTCTCAGGTGCCTCATCAGGTCGCCTACGATGTTGTAGCAACGCCGATACGACCAAAGAATGTTTGAGCCGTGAAAAAGATGCTTCTATACTATCATGGCCAACTATCATGGGTCACTAGAAGCAGTTGATTGTCATATTCACAGCGTGAGATACGATATGGTGCTAGAGAGTAGAGCTGGCGGCCGTCTCAGGTGCCTCATCAGGTCACCTACGATGTTGTAGCGACGCCGATACGACCAAAGAATGTTTGAGCCGTGAAAAAGATGCTTCTATACTATCATGGCCAACTATCATGGGTCACTAGAAGCAGTTGATTGTCATATTCACAGCGTGAGATACGATATGGTGCTAGAGAGTAGAGCTGGCGGCCGTCTCAGGTGCCTCATCAGGTCGCCTACGATGTTGTAGCAACGCCGATACGACCAAAGAATGTTTGAGCCGTGAAAAAGATGCTTCTATACTATCATGGCCAACTATCATGGGTCACTAGAAGCAGTTGATTGTCATATTCACAGCGTGAGATACGATATGGTGCTAGATAGTAGAGCTGGCGGCCGTCTCAGGTGCCTCATCAGGTCGCCTACGCTGTTGTAGCGACGCCGATACGACCAAAGAATGTTTGAGCCGTGAAAAAGATGCTTCTATACTATCATGGCCAACTATCATGGGTCACTAGAAGCAGTTGATTGTCATATTCACAGCGTGAGATACCATATGGTGCTAGAGAGTAGAGCTGGCGGCCGTCTCAGGTGCCTCATCAGGTCGCCTACGCTGTTGTAGCGACGCCGATACGACCAAAGAATGTTTGAGCCGTGAAAAAGATGCTTCTATACTATCATGGCTAACTATCATGGGTCACTAGAAGCAGTTGATTGTCATATTCACAGCGTGAGATACCATATGGTGCTAGAGAGTAGAGCTGGCGGCCGTCTCAGGTGCCTCATCAGGTCGCCTACGATGTTGTAGCGACGCCGATACGACTAAAGAATGTTTGAGCCGTGAAAAAGATGCTTCTATACTATCATGGCTAACTATCATGGGTCACTAGAAGCAGTTGATTGTCATATTCACAGCGTGAGATACCATATGGTGCTAGAGAGTAGAGCTGGCGGCCGTCTCAGGTGCGTCATCAGGTCGCCTACGCTGTTGTAGCGACGCCGATATGACTAAAGAATGTTTGAGCCGTGAAAAAGATGCTTCAATACTATCATGGCCAACTATCATGGGTCACTAGAAGCAGTTGATTGTCATATTCACAGCGTGAGATACCATATGGTGCTAGAGAGTAGAGCTGGCGGTCGTCTCAGGTACCTCATCAGGTCACCTACGATGTAGTAGCAACGCCGATACGACCAAAGAATGTTTGAGCCGTGAAAAAGATGCTTCTATACTATCATGGCCAACTATCATGGGTCACTAGAAGCAGTTGATTGTCATATTCACAGCGTGAGATACCATATGGTGCTAGATAGTAGAGCTGGCGGCCGTCTCAGGTGCCTCATCAGGTCGCCTACGATGTTGTAGCGACGCCGATACGACCAAAGAATGTTTGAGCCGTGAAAAAGATGCTTCTATACTATCATGGCCAACTATCATGGGTCACTAGAAGCAGTTGATTGTCATATTCACAGCGTGAGATACCATATGGTGCTAGAGAGTAGAGCTGGCGGCCGTCTCAGGTGCCTCATCAGGTCGCCTACGCTGTTGTAGCGACGCCGATATGACTAAAGAATGTTTGAGCCGTGAAAAAGATGCTTCTTTACTATCATGGCCAACTATCATGGGTCACTAGAAGCAGTTGATTGTCATATTCACAGCGTGAGATACGATATGGTGCTAGAGAGTAGAGCTGGCGGCCGTCTCAGGTGCCTCATCAGGTCACCTACGATGTTGTAGCAACGCCGATACGACCAAAGAATGTTTGAGCCGTGAAAAAGATGCTTCTATACTATCATGGCCAACTATCATGGGTCACTAGAAGCAGTTGATTGTCATATTCACAGCGTGAGATACCATATGGTGCTAGATAGTAGAGCTGGCGGCCGTCTCAGGTGGTTGATCAGGTCGCACGCCGATACGACCAAAGAATGTTTGAGCCGTGAAAAAGATGCTTCTATACTATCATGGCCAACTATCATGGGTCACTAGAAGCAGTTGATTGTCATATTCACAGCGTGAGATACCATATGGTGCTAGATAGTAGAGCTTGCGGCCGTCTCAGGTGCCTCATCAGGTCACCTACGCTGTTGTAGCGACGCCGATATGGATATGACTAAAGAATGTTTGAGCCGTGAAAAAGATGCTTCTATACTATCATGGCCAACTATCATGGGTCACTAGAAGCAGTTGATTGTCATATTCACAGCGTGAGATACGATATGGTGCTAGAGAGTAGAGCTGGCGGCCGTCTCAGGTGCCTCATCAGGTCACCTACGATGTTGTAGCGACGCCGATACGACCAAAGAATGTTTGAGCCGTGAAAAAGATGCTTCTTTACTATCATGGCCAACTATCATGGGTCACTAGAAGCAGTTGATTGTCATATTCACAGCGTGAGATACGATATGGTGCTAGAGAGTAGAGCTGGCGGCCGTCTCAGGTGCCTCATCAGGTCACCTACGATGTTGTAGCAACGCCGATACGACCAAAGAATGTTTGAGCCGTGAAAAAGATGCTTCTATACTATCATGGCCAACTATCATGGGTCACTAGAAGCAGTTGATTGTCATATTCACAGCGTGAGATACCATATGGTGCTAGATAGTAGAGCTGGCGGCCGTCTCAGGTGGTTGATCAGGTCGCACGCCGATACGACCAAAGAATGTTTGAGCCGTGAAAAAGATGCTTCTATACTATCATGGCCAACTATCATGGGTCACTAGAAGCAGTTGATTGTCATATTCACAGCGTGAGATACCATATGGTGCTAGATAGTAGAGCTTGCGGCCGTCTCAGGTGCCTCATCAGGTCGCCTACGCTGTTGTAGCGACGCCGATATGGATATGACTAAAGAATGTTTGAGCCGTGAAAAAGATGCTTCTATACTATCATGGCCAACTATCATGGGTCACTAGAAGCAGTTGATTGTCATATTCACAGCGTGAGATACGATATGGTGCTAGAGAGTAGAGCTGGCGGCCGTCTCAGGTGCCTCATCAGGTCACCTACGATGTTGTAGCGACGCCGATACGACCAAAGAATGTTTGAGCCGTGAAAAAGATGCTTCTATACTATCATGGCCAACTAGAATGTGTCACTAGAAGCAGTTGATTGTCATATTCACAGCGTGAGATACGATATGGTGCTAGAGAGTAGAGCTGGCGGCCGTCTCAGGTGCCTCATCAGGTCACCTACGATGTTGTAGCAACGCCGATACGACCAAAGAATGTTTGAGCCGTGAAAAAGATGCTTCTATACTATCATGGCCAACTATCATGGGTCACTAGAAGCAGTTGATTGTCATATTCACAGCGTGAGATACCATATGGTGCTAGATAGTAGAGCTGGCGGCCGTCTCAGGTGGTTGATCAGGTCGCACGCCGATACGACCAAAGAATGTTTGAGCCGTGAAAAAGATGCTTCTTTACTATCATGGCCAACTATCATGGGTCACTAGAAGCAGTTGATTGTCATATTCACAGCGTGAGATACCATATGGTGCTAGATAGTAGAGCTTGCGGCCGTCTCAGGTGCCTCATCAGGTCGCCTACGCTGTTGTAGCGACGCCGATATGGATATGACTAAAGAATGTTTGAGCCGTGAAAAAGATGCTTCTATACTATCATGGCCAACTATCATGGGTCACTAGAAGCAGTTGATTGTCATATTCACAGCGTGAGATACCATATGGTGCTAGAGAGTAGAGCTGGCGGCCGTCTCAGGTGCCTCATCAGGTCACCTACGATGTTGTAGCGACGCCGATACGACCAAAGAATGTTTGAGCCGTGAAAAAGATGCTTCTATACTATCATGGCCAACTATCATGGGTCACTAGAAGCAGTTGATTGTCATATTCACAGCGTGAGATACGATATGGTGCTAGAGAGTAGAGCTGGCGGCCGTCTCAGGTGCCTCATCAGGTCGCCTACGCTGTTGTAGCGACGCCGATACGACCAAAGAATGTTTGAGCCGTGAAAAAGATGCTTCTATACTATCATGGCCAACTATCATGGGTCACTAGAAGCAGTTGATTGTCATATTCACAGCGTGAGATACCATATGGTGCTAGATAGTAGAGCTGGCGGCCGTCTCAGGTGGTTGATCAGGTCGCACGCCGATACGACCAAAGAATGTTTGAGCCGTGAAAAAGATGCTTCTTTACTATCATGGCCAACTATCATGGGTCACTAGAAGCAGTTGATTGTCATATTCACAGCGTGAGATACCATATGGTGCTAGATAGTAGAGCTTGCGGCCGTCTCAGGTGCCTCATCAGGTCGCCTACGCTGTTGTAGCGACGCCGATATGGATATGACTAAAGAATGTTTGAGCCGTGAAAAAGATGCTTCTATACTATCATGGCCAACTATCATGGGTCACTAGAAGCAGTTGATTGTCATATTCACAGCGTGAGATACCATATGGTGCTAGAGAGTAGAGCTGGCGGCCGTCTCAGGTGCCTCATCAGGTCACCTACGATGTTGTAGCGACGCCGATATGACTAAAGAATGTTTGAGCCGTGAAAAAGATGCTTCTATACTATCATGGCCAACTATCATGGGTCACTAGAAGCAGTTGATTGTCATATTCACAGCGTGAGATACGATATGGTGCTAGAGAGTAGAGCTGGCGGCCGTCTCAGGTGCCTCATCAGGTCACCTACGATGTTGTAGCGACGCCGATACGACCAAAGAATGTTTGAGCCGTGAAAAAGATGCTTCTATACTATCATGGCCAACTATCATGGGTCACTAGAAGCAGTTGATTGTCATATTCACAGCGTGAGATACGATATGGTGCTAGAGAGTAGAGCTGGCGGCCGTCTCAGGTGGTTGATCAGGTCGCACGCCGATACGACCAAAGAATGTTTGAGCCGTGAAAAAGATGCTTCTATACTATCATGGCCAACTATCATGGGTCACTAGAAGCAGTTGATTGTCATATTCACAGCGTGAGATACGATATGGTGCTAGAGAGTAGAGCTGGCGGCCGTCTCAGGTGCCTCATCAGGTCACCTACGATGTTGTAGCAACGCCGATACGACCAAAGAATGTTTGAGCCGTGAAAAAGATGCTTCTATACTATCATGGCCAACTATCATGGGTCACTAGAAGCAGTTGATTGTCATATTCACAGCGTGAGATACCATATGGTGCTAGAGAGTAGAGCTGGCGGCCGTCTCAGGTGCCTCATCAGGTCGCCTACGCTGTTGTAGCGACGCCGATACGACCAAAGAATGTTTGAGCCGTGAAAAAGATGCTTCTATACTATCATGGCCAACTATCATGGGTCACTAGAAGCAGTTGATTGTCATATTCACAGCGTGAGATACGATATGGTGCTAGATAGTTTAGCTGGCGGCCGTCTCAGGTGCTTCATCAGGTCGTGTAGCTGGTATTCGGGAAGAAGGACAAGCTTGACGACGTGATTGCTGTCGAGTGTCAAGGCTTATTTTTCTTGAATTGATGCTTGCGTGAGAGATGGCGACAGAGCCAACTTGAGATTCGGTTTGGATCATCCAGATCGATTTGATCTGCAGCCGATTCTTGGATGAATGTTACAGTAAACAGCAATGTCACGTTACATGTCATGACGTCATCACTTGTCGACTGGAAAAATCACAATGATAAGACGCAATGAACACACACCTTTTTGTCAAATCTACGGCAAGCGTGCAGAGTAATATTCTTACTTAGCAGATTTATCTACTATCTTTTTACTTGAGGAAATAGCTCTCTTTTCATTTACATACTTATGGTATACCTGTAAAGCTTGAATCTACTCATGCAATTGAGTGTGTTCAGTGAAGCGGTTCTCAAAGTTGTCAATGCTGTCGTATGAATTCACGATCTTAGGGGACTCTAAATGTTGTTCACGAGCGAGGCATTTCCTCTTCCTCTTCTTGACAGTACGTATGCTGTGATATATCTATTTGTGTTAATCTAATAATTTTTTGTACTTCAATTTGTTCTTACGACTCAATTACTGTCATAAATTGAGTATCTAATTCACCAACTCATTCTCACTTTCATGAACTGAACGCATCATCGGCCATCATGCTAAGTAGTAGTATGTATCTTGTTATTGCATGGCTCTCATAAAATCAGCCAGCTCTGGCCGACGACCAGGTAGAATTACCTACAATTCCCCGGCATGAAGTTCCACCTCAACAAACTCCTCTTCGTCCTCTCGGCTGCCTCCAAGTCGGCTTTCTTCGCTGATGCCCAGATTGCAACAGTCTGCGAATCTCTGCAGCCCTACAGCTATGATTCTGGAAAGACGAAAGCCGCAACCACTGTCGTTTCAATTGACAAGGCGCCATGGATCCAGCTCGATCTATCAGACTCTGAGCTCGCTGATGGAGCAACTCTAACATTAGTTGGCGAAAAGGCCTCCCAAGTTATCACCTCCGACAGTCTCTCCTCAAATATATTCTCTGCCGTCTTCGATGGCAACTCGGTCAGTGTAGAGCTATCCACTCCAGGAAGCGTCCGTGGCAACGGTAAAAACAAATCAAGAGTTGTGGTGTCAAATGTCAAGGTGGGCCTCTGCGGAGATGGCCATATCGCTGAATCTATCTGCGGAGACCGTGATGACCGCGTTCCTTCAACCGATGTCCGCACGGGCAGAATGAGCTCAGGATGTACCGCCTGGCTGATTAGTGAGGACGTGTTTGTTCAGGCCGGACACTGTGGAACTCCATCATCAAGCACTCGTCTTCACTTCACGTTTGGCTCCGCAGCTGCAGCTCCTGAAGATCAATACGGAGTCGACTTGTCTTCATACCAATTTCAGAATAGTGGTACCGGCAATGACTGGGGTGCTGGTAAGTTGTTACCCAATTCAGTAACTGGAAAGCTCCCTGGTGTTGCACAGAGCGAAAAATGTGGATCACCAGGCTGTGGCTGGTTCAATATTGGCCCCGTCCCATCGTCAACATCTGGAAACAATATTAGAATCACCGGTTATGGTAAAGCAGCTGTTGACAGTCGCACTCAGAAGACTCACACCGGCGCGTTGACAACCATTGGGTCTGATTATATGCGTTATGTTTCCGACACCACCGTAAGTAGTTCTACTTGTTGTTGCACTATATGTGTTCGTTACCCTCGCTTGACGCATCACAATTTGCTCACACATTCACTCTCTCGACTTCATACGTGAATATCATTGTAGGGCGGAAATTCCGGTTCTCCCGTTATTCACGAAGAGACAGGATATGCAGTAGGCGTCCACACCCATGGAGGATGTTTTGCAACGTCTGGGTCCAACATTGGGACTCGAATTGACCAGCCAACATTTGCTGCTCATGTCAAATCTCTTTGTGCCTCCTGCACTCTTCAACCAACTCCAAGTCCTACACCTCAACCGACTCAACCAACCCCAAGTCCTACACCTCAACCGACTCAAAGTACTCCTCCTCCGACTCCAAGTCCTACAAATCCAACAAAAGCGTGTGAAGGATCGGATCCTTACACTTGCGGATGTGATGTTGTCAAACAGAATGACTATCGCGGTGATATTTCCACCACTGCAGACGGATACACTTGCATGAACTGGGAATCTCAGTCTCCGCACTCTCATACGCGTACAGCTGCGAACTATCCAGGCATGGGCCTTGGAAATCATAACTACTGCCGCAATCCTGACGGAGAGCCAAGAGCTTGGTGTTACACCACCGACCCTAACAAGAGGTGGAGCGTCTGTGATGTGCCATCTTGTACTCCTCCATCGACTCCAAGTCCTACATCTCCACCAACTCCAAGTCCTACATCTCCACCAACTCCAAGTACTCCTCCACCAACTCCAAGTCCTACACCTCAACCGAATCCAAGTACTCCTCCTCCAACTCCAAGTCCTACACCTCAACCGACTCCAAGTACTCCTCCACCAACCCCAAGTCCTACACCTCAACCGACTCCAAGTACTCCTCCACCGACTCCAAGTCCTACAAATCCAACAAAAGCGTGTGAAGGATCGGATCCTTACACTTGCGGATGTGATGTTGTCAAACAGAACGACTATCGCGGTGATATTTCCACCACTGCAGACGGATACACTTGCATGAACTGGGAATCTCAGTCTCCGCACTCTCATTCGCGTACTGCTGCTAACTATCCAGACAAGGGCCTTGGAAATCATAACTACTGCCGTAACCCTGACGGCGAACCAAGAGCTTGGTGTTACACCACCGACCCTAGCAAGAGGTGGAGCGTCTGTGATGTGCCCTCCTGCACTCCTCCTACCACGACAACCACAACAACAACATCTACAACCACCACGACGACGACCGGAACTACAGTTGCGTCAACTACTACCTCAACGCAGTTGCCTACATGCAATACTCCCGAGCTTACTGATTTGGATGTGTTAGATCTACGCACAGTGTTGAAGGATGCCAACAGCAATTGCGAGACTGCCCTATCCAAAAAGAAGGTTCTCATGATCGGAATTGACGGCCTGCGTGCTGATGTTGTAGGGATGACACCTCTACCACACATTGCTAGGTTGAAAAACATGGGGACACATTCCTTTTGGGCTGACGTTCAGGTACGTGGTGTTTAGTGGATGTCACCGCTATTATTTAGAGAGTGTTATGCATTATCTTGTTGATAGGTTCTAACAGCTTCTTTACAACTTACTGTACTTTCATTTTCATCGCTGTTTCAGTCAACTGCTAGTGCTGTGAGTGGTCCAGGTTGGGCATCGATGTTCACTGGAGTGGAGCCTTCAAAGCATAAAGTCGATGGCAATGGAGATTTGACAGACTTGGCGTCTCCGACTGTATTCAAAGCTGTAAAAGATGCGTTTGATATGAAGATAGCTGCAAGTGTGAGTTGGCATCCATTGGTGAATGACTTTATCGATAATGAAGATGATACGACGTTGGATGACAGCTTTCTGGCATCGAATGATAATACGATGGCAGCCAAGGCCAAGGACTGGATATTAAGTGAAGCATATGACTTTGTCTTCGTAGACTTTGATGGAGCCGATGCCGCGGGCCATTCCTTAGGCTTTGATGGATACCTTGAGAGCTATCAAAATCGAGTTGTCGAGATTGATGCATTGGTTGGAACCTTGCTTGACGCTGTGATGGAAACAAGTGCAGGCGAAGAGTGGCTCATTGTACTGACTTCGGACCATGGTGGGGAAGGCACAAGTCACTCTGCTTATGACAAGTACAACCGTAAGATCCCTTTCATTGTTGCAAGTAACTCTCCAAGAGTGGATGTTGGATTCATGCCCTTGGCAGATCCAGGAAGTCAGATGGATGTGCTCCCTACAATCATGTACTTCTTGGGCGGCGAGAGTGCCATCCCTGATGGATTGGATGGACAAGTGTTTGGGTTCAAAGAATATACTCGAGCTCCTCCTCCACCTCCTCCTGGATCTTGTATTCCCGATGCGAACAACTGCGGATGCGCTTCGGAAAAACAAGCGGACTATCGAGGTAATATTGCCGTCACGGCCTCTGGCAAGACATGTCAAGCTTGGAGTTCTCAATCACCACACTCTCATGACCGCACGGCTGCTAACTATCCCAACTCGGGCCTTGATGCTAATTATTGCCGCAATCCTGACGGAGAACCGGGTGCTTGGTGCTACACCACTGACTCTGGTAGCAGGTGGGAATTGTGTGAAGTGCCGACATGTGACACAGCTTAATCTTAATTCGATGAAGGTTGATACATTAACATAGGGGTTACGCATTTAATTTGCCTGACGAGGCATAATTTTAGGGATGACACGTATTGCTTGTTGATCTTCTTTGTCATGATAATGCACTTCAGCCAATGTTATCTTTACTTAGATCAACAGCTGACTAAAAGAGAACCCAGTCCATTCACACTTCTTTCCGCCGACGGAACACGTGTACAGGATTTTTCGCTTCTCTTTGTCATCGTCATGGTACCAAAGCTCAATCAGAAGGGCCAAACCCAAACTCAGTTGCAATATCTAGTACCTTTTCCGTGGGACAAACCCAGTTAAACTGTTTACAAACAGAAACAGTCCTGTCTTCTCTAGGAGCTCATTAGCGGTTTCGAATATGTACAGGATAGACACTTTGAGAGATATAAGATACAAGCAGTCTGTGGCAATAAGTACATCTTGCTTTCCGTACTGTTCTGCAAATTTGATGGCTGCCCCATATAAGTTGAGGACATGATATTGTTGCAGTTCTACGGCAAGCGTGCAGAGTAATCTTTACTTGAGGAAATAGCTTTTTCTTTTCATTTACCTGTAAATCTTGAACTCATACTGAGACTATGCAATTGAGTGTTTTCGTGAAGCGGTTCTGAAAGTGAAAGTTGTCCGTCAGTGACATTCTATGCCAGCACATGTCGAAGTGTATATCTAAAACTTATCCAAGGATCTGCATTAAAAATGGGCGAGAAAGAACACTACTTAGGCTGTGCTCATCTACAAGTACAAGTCTAGCAATAGCAAGATATCGAAGCAAGTGCTGCGGCTGCCAGAGAGAAGGAACAGATAAATGCATCTTCTTCTGCAGGACGGTGAGCCCCGACTGGAAAGAGATCTTCTGCTAATCAAGACCATGAAGCATTGATGGATCGCCCCGAGAAGAAGAGTACTGTGTATCAGTTTCTCTTTAACAGAAACGAGTGCAGGTTCAACAGATCGTCTTGGAAGTTTCCGAACAAGTGAGCAGTGAATCTCCGACAATCCCCTCTTCGCGTTGCTCTTCGTGAAGTTCGACGATTACCATCAGAATCAGAATTCTTCTTGCCTGTTAGCCACCATCCATCACCGCAGCAGCAGCCCCATCTCCTACAAACTTAAGTATGTTGTTGACTGGCTTATGAGGCCTTCTCTTCTTGCCGAGCAGTTTAGGGTTATCCTTGCCATGTGACACTGAAGACAAATGCAGTCGCAGTTTCAGTCACTTGAGAAGACAAATCTAGTCACAATTTCATACTTAACACCACTCTACTTAGAGCTAATTGTTGTTCACGAGAGGCATTTTGGCATTCTCCTACCTTCCTCTTCTTGACAGTATGTACAAGTATGCTGTGATATATTTATTTTAGTAACTTAGTAATCTACCCGCCAGAAATAAATGTCACCTCGGATAAAATGTCACCTCGGAGAATCTCCACACAAACCACTAACAAAGCACAAAAAATACGATTTCTACACCTCTAAATGGTGGTTCTGCACCTCAATGTCGACCGCCAACCCCAATCACCGCCCATAACATGATAGTACAGACTATTAGCTTTCGATAGAACCACTGGTCGACGTGGTATGCAGTATATTCGCAACACAGCAGCAGCATAGGGGCATGCAGATATGCGTCATTCATAGATTTAGACGGAGTCAAAGGTAGTAGAAGTGGCCAATTTCGTCGATAGGTGCTCAATATCGATGAATTATAGCTTACTTGACATCGAATAACATATATTGGTTGTTTGGTATTTAATATTTAGGCGCCTCTAACTAAATTTGGCCATGTTGATGGCCAAATTTATGCTTATTTTCATTTTGCTAGTGGTTTGTGTGTGAAAAATGGAGGGTGTCACCTCGGAGGAGGTGACAATTATTTCTGGCGGGTAGTAATTTTATTTGAATTTACTTCAATTTGTTCTTACGATTCAATTACTGTCATAAATTTACAGTTCTCAGATCCCGTGTAATCATCTTTTTTGTTTGTGGGGAATCAGAACGAATCACTCTAGGCCTCGTTCGAATCGATTTTTAAATCTAGAGCAATTATTGCTATCACGTGGCTAATAGTGTGATATTTTAAACGAGCCACAACCTATGCCAACTAAAAACGACCAATCTCCAAAAGTATGATAGTCAGCACGTCGGACGAACACGTGCCTTACTCGCGAGGATGTAGAATAAGATTCCGGTGCGATTCATACGAAAAGGCCTTGAATTGAGCGAAAAAAGATGATCACGCGGGGTCTGACTGTAAAATTGGTATCTATTCACGAACTCATTCTCATTTCCTTTGCTTTGACCATGACACATCTTCTGGGCCATACTTAAGTAATAATATTCTTATGTATCATTCCAACCGGCCGCCCAAATAATTGCGTTGAACTCCTCGAAGTAATTATCAATATCATCACCAACAACAACTGAAGAACAACCACCCCCCAGCTGTATACTTCTATTATTTCCTCCCCCTGAAAATTCGACATGCGCCTCACGTGCTCCGCCGCCTTTTGGGCGCTCTTCGCCTCCACCGCCACCGCTCCGGGCGTTCAAGCCAAGGGGCTTCGCCGCAAGCTCATCGCCAAGAACGACTGTACGATCATGGCGATTGAGCCTCTCGCCCTCGAAGGTGGAGAGGAACCCGACATGATCCTCGAGTGTGAGTTGAACGCCGAGGATGCCGGTGGTGTCTCGGGCATCTCCGCCCCAATCCAAGCCACTGCTGCACAGTTGAAGGAACTGAAGGATTTGATTAAGTCTGGCGAACTCGCAGCAGGAGAAGACACCCTCGACATTGAAGGCGATGAGATTGACGAGAACCACCAGATCAAGATTGAACCTACTGTTAGTATGAAGGCCAAGGCGCAAAAGTTGCCAAAAGATAAGAAGGAGAAGAAAGGCAAGTCTGATAAGAGACGCCGTCTTGTGGATACGACGGGCAATCTTAAGATGCTTCTCGTTAAGGTAACTGACAGCGGTGGGCTCACGTACCCTGATGATGCCACAACTATGAGGTGAGTATTCGCCCATTATTCTTCAGCATATGATATTATATATTCATGCACATACAGTTCTAACCTATCTTCTTTTTTGTCGTCGACCCTTTTTGCAATCATAATCTAGTGACGAGGTATTTGGAACAGGAGTTGATCCAGTTAACCTCAAGAGTGGATTGGAAGAATGCTCCTGGGACAAGCTTAAAGTCTTGCCTAAAGCCCTAACACAAGGCGGGTTCCCGGACGATACCCACGAGGTGGCTACAGGTGTCGTCGAGGTGACTATTGACATTTCATTGACGGACCAAAGACGTGGTAGCATCCGTAATGCTATCACAACCAAAGTCCAGAACATGCTTGGTTATGGCTTGCCTGGACCGTATGATTACGTTCTGTATTCTGTTGAGAAGTGTTATGTAGACTGTGGATGGGCTGCGTATGCATACATCAACAGTTGGAACAGTGTCTACCAGGGTGTGTACTACAAGCGTCCTGGGGTGCTTATGCACGAGGTGAGTAGATGGATTTAGTTGTTTGTCTTATAACTCAGAACATTTGGGGATAGTTCACTAACATCATCTTTTGTTGCTCTTCTGTCCATTTTTGTAGCTTGGTCACAACTTTGGCCTCGCCCATTCAGGAGGCTTAAACGGTGCTACCTACACCGATCATACCTGTACCATGGGGAACCCACACTACAGTGATGACGCCTTCCAGTGCTTCAACCCTGCAAAGAACTTTCAGCTCAAGTGGTATGATGATGCCGAAATTACTGAAGACCCCAGGACTCAAGGATACACCAACACGTTGACATTGGTGGGGATTGACGAGTATCCCGATCGAGGTGACTCTCCCGTAACTGTAAGGCTTGAGACTGGAGGTGGTGCTGATTACTTCGTTGGGTTCAACCGTGCAAGTGCTACCGGACCCAACAGGATGAATGACGAGGGTGACAACCAAGTTACCATCATCCAAGTTGAAAGTGGTTCTGGAGAGGGTTATTCTCAGAGTTTCTTGAAGGCAAAACTCTCGCAAGGACAGTCTTACGCCATCACAAACTACGCCGGAACTGGAAAGACTGTTACGATTACTGCTACGTCGATTTATTTCCACAACCCCGGGTACTGCAGTCGTCTACATTAGTGACGGCCTTGTTCCAGCTCCGCCTTCGCCACCTCCAACTCCAGCTCCTGTCACACCAGCTTGCATTGGATCAAATCCAGATACTTGCGGATGTGATGCTGTCAAACAGAATGACTATCGCGGTGATATTTCCACCACTGAAGACGGATATACTTGCATGAACTGGGAATCTCAGTCTCCGCACTCTCATTCGCGTACGGCTGCTAACTATCCAGGCATGGGCCTTGGAAATCATAACTACTGCCGTAATCCTGACGGAGAAGCAAGAGCTTGGTGTTACACCACCGACCCTAGCAAGAGATGGAGCTTCTGTGATGTGCCCTCCTGTACATCTCCACCGACTCCAAGTCCTACATCCCCACCGGCTCCAAGTACTCCTCCACCGACTCCAAGTCCTACACCTCCACCGACTCCGAGTACTCCTCCTCCAACTCCAAGTCCCACAAATCCAACAAAAGCGTGTGAAGGATCGGATCCTTACACTTGCGGATGTGATGTTGTCAAACAGAATGACTATCGCGGTAATATTTCCACCACTGAAGACGGATATACTTGCATGAACTGGGAATCTCAGTCTCCGCACTCTCATTCGCGTACGGCTGCTAACTACCCAGACAAGGGCCTTGGAAATCATAACTACTGCCGGAATCCTGACGGAGAAGCAAGAGCTTGGTGTTACACCACCGACCCTAACAAGAGGTGGACTTACTGTGATGTGCCATCTTGTACTCCTCCATCGACTCCAAGTCCTACATCTTCACCAACTCCAAATCCTACACCTCCACCGACTCCAAGTACTCCTCCACCAACTCCAAGTCCTACACCTCAACCGACTCCAAGTACTCCTCCTCCAACTCCAAGTCCTACATCTCCACCGACTCCAAGTACTCCTCCACCGACTCCAAGTCCTACAAATCCAACAAAAGCTTGTGAAGGATCGGATCCTGACACTTGTGGATGTGATGCTGTCAAACAGAATGACTATCGCGGTGATATTTCCACCACTGAAGACGGATACACTTGCATGAACTGGGAATCTCAGTCTCCGCACTCTCATTCGCGTACTGCTGCTAACTATCCAGACAAGGGCCTTGGAAATCATAACTACTGCCGTAACCCTGACGGCGAACCAAGAGCTTGGTGTTACACCACCGACCCTAGCAAGAGGTGGACTTACTGTGATGTGCCCTCCTGCACTCCTCCTCCTACCACGACAACCACAACAACAACAACATCTACAACCACCACCACGACGACGACGACTGGAACTACGGTTGCTTCTACTACTACCTCAACGCAGTTGCCTACATGCAATACTCCCGAGCTTACTGATTTGGATGAGTTAGATCTACGCACAGTGTTGAAGGATGCCAACAGCAATTGCGAGACTGCCCTATCCAAAAAGAAGGTCCTCATGATCGGAATTGACGGCCTGCGTGCTGATGTTGTAGGGATGACACCTCTACCACACATTGCTAGGTTGAAAAACATGGGGACACATTCCTTTTGGGCTGACGTTCAGGTGCGTGTTTAGCGGATGCCACCGCTATTATTTAGAGTGTTATGCATTATCTCGTTCATAGGTTCTAACAGCTTCTTTACAACTTACTTCACTTTCATTTTCATCGCTGTTACAGTCAACTGCTAGTGCTGTGAGTGGTCCAGGTTGGGCATCGATGTTCACTGGAGTGGAGCCTTCAAAGCACAAAGTCGATGGCAATGGAGATTTGACAGACTTGGCGTCTCCAACTGTATTCAAAGCTGTAAAAGATGCGTTTGATATGAAGATAGCTGCAAGTGTGAGCTGGCATCCATTGGTGAATGACTTTATCGATAATGAAGATGATACGACGTTGGATGACAGCTTTCTGGCATCGAATGATAATACGATGGCAGCCAAGGCCAAGGACTGGATATTGAGTGAAGCATATGACTTTGTCTTCGTAGACTTTGATGGAGCCGATGCTGCGGGTCATTCCCTAGGCTTTGATGGATACCTTGAGAGCTATCAAAATCGAGTTGTCGAGATTGATGCATTGATTGGAACCTTGCTTGACGCTGTGATGGAAACAAGTGCAGGCGAAGAGTGGCTCATTGTACTGACTTCGGACCATGGTGGGGAAGGCACAAGTCACTCTGCTTATGACAAGTACAACCGTAAGATCCCTTTCATTGTTGCAAGTAACTCTCCAAGAGTGGATGTTGGATTCATGCCCTTGGCAGATCCAGGAAGTCAGATGGATGTGCTCCCTACAATCATGTACTTCTTGGGCGGCGAGAGTGCCATCCCTGATGGATTGGATGGACAAGTGTTTGGGTTCAAAGAATATACTCGAGCTCCTCCACCACCTCCTCCTGGATCTTGTATTCAAGATGCGAACAACTGCGGATGTGCTTCGGAAAAACAAGCGGACTATCGAGGTAATATTGCCGTCACGGCCTCTGGCAAGACATGTCAAGCTTGGAGTTCTCAATCACCACACTCACATGACCGCACAGCTGCTAACTATCCCAACTCGGGCCTTGATGCTAATTATTGCCGCAATCCTGACGGAGAATCAAGTGCCTGGTGCTACACCACCGACTCTGGTAGCAGGTGGGAATTGTGTGAAGTGCCGACATGTGACACAGCTTAATCTTAATTCGGGGAAGGTTGATACATTAACATAGGGGTTACGCATTTAATTTGCCTGGTCCACTCACACTTCTTTCCGCCGACGGAACACGTGTACAGGATTTTTCCGCTTCTCTTTGTCATCGTCATGGTACCAAAGCTCATCATCAGAAGAGACAAACCCAAACTCAGTTGCAATATCTAGTACCTTTTCCGTGGGACAAACCCACGGGTAACTGTTTACAAACAGAAACAGTCCTGTCTTCTCTAGCAGCTCATTCGCGGTTTCGAATAAAGGATAGACACTCTGGGAGATATACAAGCAGTCTGTGGCAATAAGTACATCTTGCTTTCCGTACTGTTCTGCAAATTTGATGGCATGATTCTTGCCCCATATAAGTTGAGGACATGATATTGTTGCATTTGATGATTTCAAAGTAGCAGCATCTGCTAATTGCAAACCATTGAGCTCTACATTGTACCGAAGATTCTTCATCACTTGATGATCACCATCGGTAATCAAGACAGAAGCTGCTTCAAGAGCCATTCTACAAACCAAGCCGCATAGTCCACATCCAGCACCAAGCTCTAAAACTTTCTTGTTTTGTATTACATCGGGGTGTCGTCTCAAGTAGGTGCACATGACCTCCGATCCCGTCCAGACTGACATGCCCGTAGACTTGTCATAGTCCTTTTCCGATCGAATGTTAATTGTTATGTTGTTGTCTATATCATATTGAATAGTTTCATAGGCGTCGTCATCGGTTGATGATGCAAAGATATCAAATGGCTGGTTCTCTGCATCATCGTCAGTACCGTGAATGTTGTACTCCCGCCAGTTGCTATCATCGTCTTGATTCATGTTCGTCATGATGCTTCCTCTGATGTAACAATAATTACCATAGCCGTAGGAGAATGAACAAAGAGCAGCATTTTTGATAGTAGATAAGTAGATAAAATGATTGGCTCTCGTCTCTTGGCTGTGGTAGATGAGTTTTGGGTTTTGGTCACGTCACGGACGGGATTAGAGCAGTCAATTTTTACATACAAGTTCATTGTACAATACCTACCCAGCATCAATGGCACAATCAAATCTTTTATTAATTGAAAGAAGAAGAATACCAGTCATCTACTAGGTGGAGATTCATCAACACCTATTGTGCGCTGTCATGACAATTGACAATAGATAAGGCTTAAGTTCTACAGGATTTGTGTTCGCAGTTTTACCCGAGAGTTAAATACCAAGCTTTCAGTTTGTGAAACTGTTTGACACGATCATTGCGGTTGATACTTCTTTAACTTGCTGAAACTGGATTATGGTACGTCTTCTTACAGCTACATACTCTCATGTCTCACTGGGGCAACTCACTCTCTTTCACACTTCTTTCCGCCGACGGAACACGTGTACAGGATGCTTCTTCTTCTCCCTATCATCATCATGGTACCAAAGCTCATCATCAGAACAGACAAAACCAAACTCAGTTGCAATATTGAGTACATCTTCCATTGGACAAGCTGATGCGCAAGTGTTGACAAATAGAAACAGACCTGATGGGTCGAGTAGTTCGTTTATTGTTTCAAATAACGGAGATACACTTTGCGGAATGTAAACGCAATCTGTTGCAACGATTACATCTTGCTTTCCGTACTGTTCTGCAAATTTGATGGCATGATTTTTTCCCCATATAAGTTGAGGACATGATATTGTTGCATTTGATGATTTCAAGGTAGCAGCATCTGCTAATTGCAAACCATTAAGCTCTACATTGTACCGTAAATTTGTCAGCACTTGATGATCACCATCGGTTATCAAGACAGACTCTGGGTTGAGAACCATTCTACAAACCAAGCCGCATAGTCCACATCCCGCGCCAAGCTCTAAAACTTTCTTGTTGTTTACTACATCCGAGTTCTGTCTCAAGTAGGTGCACATGACCTCCGATCCCTTCCAGACCGACATGCCCGTAGACTTGTCGTAGTCAGTCTCCGATCGTATATTGATTTTTGTTTCATCGTCTATATCGTATTGGATAGTTTCATAGGCATCATCAGCATTAGATGATGCGAAGAGATCGATTGGTTGGTCTTCAGCATCATCGGCAGATCCGTGGACGTTGTATTCCCGCCAGGTGCTGTCGTCTTGATTCATCATGTTTGTCATTGTGCTGCTTCTAGTGTAGGTGCATTGCGTATCAGATGTTCCAATGTTGGGCCGCACACTATGGTAGTACAATATGTATCTCTAGAGTAGAGAGAAGAATAGTAGGTGGTATTATCTAGGTGCTTCTTGTGTACACTTCTTAGCTTGGGAACGATGGTGAGATGGATGTTGGATGATGGTAGGTTTGACTTGACTCGACTCGAAGAGCGCGAAGGCAAGGCAAGAACAAGAATTAGGCCTTGATAGGGGGCTGGCGTTCCCGAATGGGGGGATTTCCCCTCCATCTGGGCAACCCTCTTACCTACTGTATATAAGGGATTTTTATTACGCACCCCTCCATGCTGAGACACTGATTTTCACCACCCAATTCCGGGGGGCTCCCCGATTTCCCCTATATCGGCCGCACAAGAATCAGAATTAATTCACATTTTGGAAAATCACGGCGCAGGCATGCGAAAGAGGAAGCAGCAAGCCAAGGCAATCCCCTCCTCTTAGAGTTCATCATTGGCGTACAAGCAGCGCTCTCAGATAAAGTGTATCGACCAACTCAAAACACCCGTCCATCATCATGGCTCTCGCATACCCAATCAGAAGCGCCAAAGACCTACCCCACGCGTTCGCCGCCAAGGACGAATTCATCTCAGCGTTGAGCTATTACCTCTACTCGAACACTGATAATTACATCATGAATCCCCTTGACGACTACTACGTTGCCCCATACTGCTTCATGTGCACCAAGAATAACCCAAAATCAGACAAGGCAGGCTTCCTCGTCTTTTCCAGCATGGCACCCTTCGTCCAGAAGCGGGAACACGACGAAGCCTTTTCTCTCATCAAGCGGCAGGGACTGCACAAAACTCCGTTCATTGGCACTATTGAAAACTTTCAAGAACTTCTCAAATTGAAGGAAAAGGATATTTATACATTTACCAGTGATGGATGCGTCCCTACCGCGGATGATGTTTCGCAGGAGTTGGAGGATGTGGCGATTAGGGTGGTTTGTGATTTGATGAGGTGGAGGTATCCGTACAGTTGGAGGGATAAGAGAGAGGAGGTGGCGTCTTATTTTGGTCCAGTGTTGGATTTGGCTGAGTATGATGGTCGTAAGAAAAACAAGCAGCAGCAGCAGCAAATTCAGCATCAACTACAGTACCAGCAGCAAGAGCAACAACAGCACCAGGAGCATTTTTATGATGCAAAGGAATGCGCTGTAGAAGACCAGAAAAATGCCGAAGAAGAAAAGAAGGAAACAACCGCATTGGACTATCTTCCATTGCCTCCTGTACATACTCCTACTCAAGACAAGAAGAGTGGTGGATTCTTTGAGAGGAATGCTGATATTTTCAACAATCCTTTCATCTCGAGGTACAACCACAACGACCTTGAGAACGAGGAGGATGACGATGGCAATACCTTTATCTCGACGAACAATACGGTGTATGATGAGGATGATATCTTTCATGATATTTATGGCATCTAAATGCCACCTTGCGGTATCATTTTTGCTGTTTTGAGTTGGAAAATGCTGATTGAGCACATTGTGGAAATGTGCTTAATTCACTCAGCTTTGTTCATGTTGTTGATCAATAAATTTCTATAAATGGATATATTATCTTGACTATGAGGCTCTTTGTTTCCTGTCCTTCATTGTTTCTTTCTCTGCATACCAAGTTCCCTTTGCATTCCAATGCGAAGGGTGATGTAGCTTATGTTTCATTTCCATTTTTACGTGATTAAAGTCCTCGACTATAGCGGCAGAGTTGCGTTGCTTGAACCTCCTTGCTACCCATGGTGCAAGCTCCTTTGTTCTATGTGGTTCACGCTTCATTATTGTATAGTATTTTGACCACCAACCTCCCAGCCATTCGCTTGGAAAGTTGGTATCCTTCTCCCATATACTCACAGGATATCGTCGATGGCTCTCGTCTCCGGCCATTGTTCCAATCTCGAGTGACCGCCTACGTTGCTCCCATTCTCTTGGATATGCCAGAGGAACGTGCACATATCGTACGTCTTCTACTACAAGATCGTATGCAAGGTGAGAATGCCCAAATGCATGCAGATGTTTCATTCCTTCTGTTTTGCTCGACAACTTCTCATTCAGCTCGCGTAGTCTGGATTCCAAAAAGGTAGAACCAGAGCAAGCCGGCAACGTTGGTAGTGAGAGGTAACGTTTCTCAGGTAGGAGTTCAACACGTGGTAAAAAGTGAGAGAACGTCAATATTGTTGCGTCTTCACCCCACTCATCAATATTGTCAAAGTCGAGAATAACATCATTCAAGCTATCCATAAGTTGTGCAACAGAATCATCTAATGGTGTGATTGGATGAGGCCACACAGTCTTTCGGTAATCTGCTCCAAGTTTTACAGTTCTGGATGCGGAAGGTATTCCCGCCCAGGATTCGGAACATATCGGTGGTTCAGAATCAAATGAAAGATGATGCCACGAGAGTAATGGAATTATCCATAGAGACCCTACTTTTACTGGCCCTATACGAATATCTTCTTCTAAGCATAGTTGTATTATGCGTTCCATTTTGTCAATCGAATCTGCACATTTGTCTCCTTCAGCAGCAGATTTGTCCAACCATAATTCATGATTGCCTGGAACAAATGCCACCTCTGCAAACGTTTGTTTTAGTGTTTGAAACGTCCATCGTAATATTTGCAAGTCGTGTGATACATCTCCAGCTATCAGTATCATCGTTTGTTCTGATGATGAGACATTATGCTCATCTGTTGTAGCGAGGTTTGACAGCCACTCTCTATTCTCTGAGTAATCACAGTGCAGGTCTGACAAGAGGAGGACCCTCTCAATATTTGGTGCGTGGAATGGTGGCGATCGATATTTTTGAAAGCGACTCTGTAGTTGTGAAATATGACTGTTTATTGGTGCGTCATCTTCATTGTTTATTTGTGCCGAACATGCAAAATGATCAGTTGTTGTTTGATGTCTTCTTGCCAACCAGATTCCCGACGGAGACGTGAAACAGTTGCAGACTGCAGCAAGGGTCGAGAATAGAAGTAGATGACGGGCCATGGCTGTTAAGAATGGGGGCAGTTAATGACAGGACAGCAAATAGCACACCAGGATTGAGTCGATGCATCGAGCGACTTCTTCGAAGAAGGAGTGGGTTGGCATGTACTAGGAGCTGTGTAGGAATCGGTATGAGTTTTCCCGCGCCACATCTCCACCACTTCATTTGCTTGTTTTGTAGCTTGCCTCTGTCCTCTGTATTCTGTATCATTTAACACTCTCTTACCACTTACCACACAAGGACTACGAGCGCTGCAGCCTTCAAGACGAAACTATCCTGGTGTCTGCAAGAGCGTAGCAATAGAAGTTTTAGCGAGAGGTTTTAGAATTTCCACTGCATTATCAGCGACACCACAACTCGTCCTCAAGCAAAGAGATAAATAATGTTCAGCCCAACAATAACATGTTTTGCCAAGGCATCGACAAATGCCGCTGCAAAAACAAATGCCAATGCAAAGTTAAAAGCGTTTCGTCAGATTACACAATCCAGAGTATCCGCGCGTAGGTTTGAGCCGAATGTAGCTGTGCCAGATGATGTGTGGCGAGATGTATTACAAATGACTCTGGTGAGTACTTCTTATTCATCTGACTTTGATTAGCGAAGGTAAATAATGCATAAAGTCTTTGTACAGAGCATCTCCTCACCATCAAGCAAAACTCTTGTCTCTACTCTTATCATCTTCACAAATGTAACTCGTCAACACTATCTACACCGCCCACCATTCACAATTGTAACAAACAAACAATAGACATCACCATCAGGCTTTAACCTACAACCAACCCACATGCTTCTACTCCGCTGTCCCAAAATCAAAGCTACCCTCTCCAAACACGCCATGCTAGGATTTGGAAATCAATATAGAACAAATGATGCATCCGCAATAGCCGTATTCTGTGCAGATTTGGAACCAAGTAAACGTATTGATCGGATATTTGCAATGGAACGGGAGAGTGGTACCAGAGAAGATGGATACTTGGCTGTGTTACGAGTGGCTAGTTCGTTTCTGACTGGTGAAAGTTCGACTTTATCAAGCAACAATTCAAGTGGGTCGAGTACACATGTGTCTTCCTTCTTAAAACGTGCATTTACCAGTGCATTAAGCCCAGTTCAACCAATGCCAACAATGGAAAATGTCGAAAGCTGGAGTTATAAGAATGCAGGAATCATGTCACAAATGTATACAATGTCAGCAACGGCTCATGGATTGTCTACTTGTATGATGGAGGGGTTTGATGCACGACGAGCCAAGGAAATATTGCGTATTCCCGATCGATATGGCATTCCACTAATGGTAGCTACTGGATATGATTATGGTGTTCCACCTGTGGTTCATGCCGACTTGAATGATGACTTGGACTCAGTTGCAGAGCAAGATGACGAATCTGGTGGGACAGCAAAGCAGAAACGTACACCTCGGTTAGAGATGGATGAAGTATTCTTTGGTGACACGTTTGGTGAGCCATTAGACTTACTGCAAACCGTGAGACAAGGTGGAGAAGAAGAAGCAGCGTAAAGTAATGGGAGGTTAATCCCCGTGATACTCTGATAGATCTCGTTGAGATTTCCCCATTGACGTGAGATTGAAATGCGCTCATCCCCCCCGCAGCAGATTTATTGGAGGCACATGTTTGATCAACTTTCTCCATCACCACCCTCAATAATAATACTAGACTAAAACAGCTGCATTGCTCGATGTCATGTTTATGAAAGCAACTTCTTGCAACTGACAACAGAAGACAGCAAAGCAAGCTATGGTTTTCTAAAGGTCTTTATATTATGAATCTATCGTCAAACCTCCAATAGTTGCTGAAATGAAGAACAAGATATTGAAGAGGCTCCCCCCAAATATTTGTAACTTCCCCGCAACTCAGTGGAGTGAGCTTGGAATTGGGAAACTATACTACACACAACGAATTGGATGCCTCCCCCCAAAAGACAAAAGGTGAATGAATGAAACGTGCAATCGTCCCTGTAAAGAAAGAAACAATCCATCAATCCATTGTCCCCCCCTCCCCCTCGAGAAGAAACGTCAAATAAACTTGCTGATTTAGGCACGCTCACCACGGATACGACGAGCCAACTGAATATCCTTCGGCATAATAGTCACACGCTTGGCATGAATAGCACAAAGGTTAGTATCCTCAAACAATCCCACCAAATAAGCCTCACTCGCCTCCTGCAACGCCAAAACAGCCGTCGACTGAAACCTCAAATCAGTCTTGAAATCCTGCGCAATCTCCCTCACAAGACGCTGAAAGGGTGCCTTGCGGATCAACAAGTCGGTGGACTTTTGGTACTTGCGGATCTCACGGAGGGCGACGGTACCGGGACGGTAACGGTGGGGTTTCTTGACGCCTCCGGCGGTGGGTGCGGATTTGCGTGCGGCCTTGGTGGCGAGTTGTTTGCGGGGGGCTTTGCCTCCGGTGGATTTACGGGCGGTTTGCTTGGTACTGTGGGTGGGGGTGATAATTAGTTGGATAGTGATGAGAGAGAGAGGGAGGAAGGGGTGGTGTTAGAAGGTGTTGGTGGTGATAAAAAAATTCTGACATGCAACGCTGTCGTGGGAGGGTGATGCAACGTCAACGGCGTCACCTGTCAACGCCGGCCGTCGCCACTTTCGGTGCTCCTGTCGGAATTAAGGCCGCCATTGCATATTTTGAACGACGGTGGGGGAGAGGGGTTGCATCAATTATTATCATTCAAGGAGGGGACTTACCGTGCCATGGTTGCGATGTGCTTGATACGTTGTTTTCTTTTGTCTCAAAATGAAAATTATGACAATTTTGGAGGTGGCAAGATTGGGAAATTTGGAGTCTGTGCTCTCATCCTCCCGCCTTCACTTTTGTGGATTTGCCCTCTATTTATCCTCTCTTTTGCCCTCTCTTTCGCCCGCTGGTAGCAAGTTTACATATTTTTACCTTGAAAGTCTAAGAGCCCTCCAACTCTATTTAGAGGGCTTGCCCTCTCAGCCCTGCGCCAGATTTTACCTCTATCCCAAAATAGAATGGAGAAGGCAACGCCATCATCGCTAATCCAGTCGCACAGAATTTTGGAGGTTGCATTGCATTTTTCCAAAGAATCACCATTTGATCCTTCTTGAGAATCACTAAAGCATCCACTTTTCCTTCTCCCACTTTTTTGTAGGATTGAAGTTCCAACAGAAAGCAGTGACAATGGCAGTATTTTGCACGTTATAGGCACTGCAGCTCCAATCAATAGAGACGCGGCAATGGACGAAATCACTGATACAGTGAACGAGCTGTCTCTAAACGCCAAGGAGTGGCGTCCAAACTTTGGATTTGCACCTACTCCAACAAACAACAAATCTTCCGAATCATTAGCTTCTCATCATCCATCATTTTCATCCGATAATGCTGCATCCTCAACTAACACCACCACCGCTACAGATGACATGTCATTACAACAAGCAGCAGCCGTAGCAGTCAACGGAGGAACACACTTCTTCGGAAGTGCCGCGCACAATAATTCTCAATCGAGCTCCTGGGAAGGACATCACACAAGTGGCGCCGCCCAGTCATCCGCACCACGAACACAAACGACAATTCCATCCTACCACTATCAACAAACCAATCAAAACTCCAATCGTCCACCACGTGCCACACTTCGCAATACACTGTCATTACCATCGGATGAATATCATCACTATCGTGAATTAACTCTTCAATCTCAGGCGGAAATGGTACCTAATGATGAACGGCACAAGGAAGTCCCAACTTCATTCGTTCGGGCATACTGTCTCGATGATACCAACAATAATCAAACCAATACAAATACAACAACACGATCATCATTTGGATACCCCACTAGATTATTTCGAGTAACGTCCACATCCGATGGTAACTTATATTGTCTACGACGAATGGACTCCATACGATGCGTCAGCCACAAAATCGTTCAAACCGTCATGCATCAATGGCTATCCAACCCCTCCGGACGAGACAAAACCACCGCCTCCTCCTCCGGCGGCTTCGACCACCCGGGTATAGTCCGATGGTACAAATGCTTCATCAGTCAACGAGCTGTATTCTTCATTCACAATTATCACGCGGGAGCAGTTACGTTGAAAGAACGATTTTTTAATACTCCCCGTGGTGAGAATGGGGTACCTCTTCCGGAATCGTTTATTTGGAGTTGTTTGACTCAGTTGGTTTCGGCTGTGGCTGCTGTGCATGGGAGTAATCTTGCCGTGAGGACATTGCAGTTGAATCATATTTTGTGTACCCAAGAGGGGAGTAATGGTGCTATTCAATCGAATTCGGGCCCGTTTGGTCTGCCGAGGATACGACTGAGGATTAATTGTGTGGGGATTGTGGATATTTTGGAGTTTGAGGCCAGAAAGACCTTGGAGGAGTTGCAACGGGAGGATATGAGGTCGTTGGGTTGTATTTTGCTTTCGATGACGACTGGGTCGGAAATTACTGTGAATGATATTTATAGGGGCAATAATGCCCAGCAGCAGGGGCAGATTCTGGTTCCGTACTTTGACTTTGTGAGACAGAATTACAGTCGGGAGTTGTTCGTGTTGATTCATTCATTGTTGAATCCGGGTGTTCCACCTCAGACGATTCGTGGGGTGGCTAGTTCTATGGCCATGAGGGCATTTGAAGAGTTGGATGAGGCACATACGTGTATTGATAATATGGATGGGTCGTTGATGGGGATTTATGAGAGTGGGAGGGCGTTGAGGTTGTTGTTGAAGTTGGCGTTTGTGAATGAGAGGCCTGAGTTTGGGATTGATAAGAATTGGAGTGAGAGTGGGTAGGTTCTTTGCTGCTGTATCACTTTATTGCCTTCTCTTTTCTTGCCCTTGTATGCATGGACTAATTCGTTCCTCTCTGGTTCTTTGTGTAGTGACTGCTACATTCTGAAACTATTCAGAGATTACGTTTTTCATCAAGCTGATGGCTCTGGAAGGCCAGTCATGGATTTAGGCCATGTTGTATCTTCGTTGAATAAACTGGATGCCGCCGATGAGGAGAAAATCGTGTTGGCTTCAAGAGACGGAAAGAACATTCTGGTCCTTAGCTTTGCAGATGTTGCTTGGTGCTTGGAAAAAGCGTATCAGGAGCTGTGCGAACAGGCTGTGCCTCCTCCAGGCGATGGTGGAATGGAAAGGTACTAAAAGATGATGTGGTGTTTGTGGAGTTGAACTTAACTAAAAAAATGAAATAAACAATGAAAAATTGAATGAATTTACTTTCTCAACCTACAGTATTGGCTAGCTGTCAGCCAAAGGCAATTAATGAAACAGGTTTGGCAAGAGCAGCTCAGATGGTAGTGGTAGTGATACTCGAATTGCTGAGACGTCCAACTTGCTTCCGTGCATTAGATTCGCCGCGAGATGTTATTGTAGACATTGCCTGCGTCATATCACTACATCTATCCTATTCAGCTCAAGTAATGTAGAAAACTTGTGAGGTATTGGTATTTCAATGCTTACGTTGCTTTTGTCGATTGCATGTACAAATTCAATACGGTTTGAACACAAGAACATACCCAACTCCCTTGTTTTCTTGGCCATATCACCACCTCCGTCGTACTTGTTATCACCTACAATGGATGTTTTCAAACAGTATGACAGATGTCGTCGAATCTGGTGATTTCTGCCCGTCTTGGGCAGACAGTGAAGGAGTGACAACTTGCCATATTTTTTAGTCGTGACTGTCTGAACTACTCTCCAAAGTGTTACAGCATCTTTTCCATCTATCGGGTAGTCGATGATGCTATACTCCTCTCCATCAATTGTCGTAGAATTGTTCTTGTCAAATGGCGATGGCATGCCGAACGTAACCGCACAATAGCTCTTATGCACTTGTCGAGAGGCAAATAGGTGACTGAACTGTCTCATTGCATTCTTGGACTTGGCCACAAGAACACACCCACTTGTCTTTCTATCAAGTCTGTGCACTGGTCGTGGTAGGTAACATTGTGATGACGGATTGTTGTTTGTTGTTTTGTTGTCTGGTGGGCGTAGAACAAATGGAAGTATAGATTGTAAATCATTTCGCTTTTCACCAATACAGTCCAACATTCCGGGCTTGTTTACTATTGCAATGTGATCATCTTCAAACAGTACTGGATTTTCCATTGCCAAGAAATCTCCGATGTTTGTTGGAGGATCCACATATTTAGTGCAAGACTGTGGATATGAACCATTGTCAAGTCGACTCCGAATTGCAATTACGTCTCCGTCATGTAGTGTGATTGATGAGTTTGCAATAATGCCGACATTGCTAATTGTTGAATCTAAAGTACTGCCACCTGCTGTAGATGTAGGCAAGCAATAGTCATCAGCGCGCAACACCACTAATCTCCCGTGCTCAATCGCCTTTCTTGATTGTGATGCCGATGGGAACGTGTCTGGATCCATCGTGCAAAGAATACGATGAAGTGATTCATCTTTGTATTCTTGCGACATTTGTTCTTTGCAAGGTTGTTTGTATGGTGCATAGATGTGCTCAATTTTGTATTGTGGAGACAATAATGCTTTGCAGCAGATCGGCATCATCATAACCATCACAATGTCGATATGCATACTGAACCTGCGCATAAAGCTTTGTGCGCTGCTTCTAGCCAAATACATCCGTGCTTCTTCGCCACAATGATGCTGCAGGAGCCTTCTTCTACTCAAACATGAACATCTTCGTGGAAACGTAACGAGTTGAGTTTTTGCGTTTTTTGGCGGGAGATTCCTTCGCGGAATAATTGAGCGACAGGAAAGGCAATCAAATCAAGTCCACTTTTGCTGCAGTTTTGGCGGGAGACTCCTTCGCGGAAAATTGAACCATAAAAGTGACCCATCGGTGGTGAAATGACTACTACCGTGCATGATTGAGGTAGTTAATGACCACACCTGCAGCCAGCAGCCAGCAGCCATCCAGCAGCCACCAGCAGCCAGCGCAGATACACATGACGCTGATGATGATGAAGAAGTTAACCTGCTGAATCACATATCCTCCAACTAAAAATGATGATAGCGGCCGACGAGCAGGTCGCATTTCGACCACGCTACTCAGCGGATGAATCCTCCAACGAAGCCTACGCAGAAGATTTGCGACAACAGCGCTTCCAGGGAAGAAAGAGACGATTCTATGCGGTGATAATACTCATCATCGGGTTTATAAGTGTCACTGTAATTTTCCGAATCTATTATTTCATAGCTGGCGGTATTATCACCGTCGATGGATCTATTAAACAAAACTCATTGGCAAAGAAGGAGAGCTTTGGCTTCTTCGATGATATACCGAACAACATGTGGAAAGAAAAGAAGACTGCATCCAAAAAGGCAGTGAAATTGCAAAACAAAATGATTACAAAAACATCCGATATGCTCTCCGAAAGTGGGGCGAATATCGATGAACGAAAGTGGTGGGAACAGAACTGGCTGCCCAACTTTTCATGCGATAACAAAATGTTCATTGGTGGCAAATGGATATGTGAACCAAGTCGCATCATTGATCTTGCAGATGAACACAGAGATGTGATTGGCCGAAAAAAGAAGAGGCAACGAGGGAGAAAAGAATGTCTGATTTACGTTTCTGGAGGCAACGATGTGGAGTTTGGTCATCAGTTTTCATCTTTTGTAGAGGCTCGAATGGCCGAGTTACATAAAGACGAGCCTGGAGTAGATTTGTCAATATGTGAAATACACATTTTCAATCATTTTATAGATCCTGCCCTGTTGGCAAATATGGTTCAACAGGGGAAAGGTATACATATACACCCTTTTGGATTCAGACCCGAGAACAAAGAAAGTATGGGAGTTGCTGGAGATGGTTCCGCCACAGCTTTCAAAACATTCAAAGAAACGGTGAAAGAGCTCGGACATACAGGTAAAAGTCTATCAATTCTTGCTATTGACTGTGAGGGTTGCGAATGGGATATTTATAAAGAGGTGCTGTCATCAGACAATGTGACGGTACAGCAAGTGCTCTTTCAGATGCACGGTACTCCCTTTATAGCAAACCGATTCTTCGTGGCAATGCATAATGCCGGGTATGCAATATTTCACAGAGAAGAAGTTGGTGTCAGTGTGTATGATTATTCTTTCTTGAAACTTGCACCGTCTTATTTTGGTTCAACAAAGCCGCAACTGCGTCAGCCTACGCCTACTAATACTCCTGAGAAATGAGCCGGGTTGCCTCAGCTGTTGAGGTCTGGCTCTCAACAGACATGTACAAAAAAGGCGGCTTTACATGTGATGCATAAATGAAAACAATAAAGTGATGGAGTTACTTATATTTAATGTGCAAACTGAAGTCTTGAGATGAATTATGTTGTTGCCTTACCAACAGAAACGTTCACATACTGGATACGTGGCTCCCTGCTGGACAATGTCAGTCCCCGCTGGTGGAGCCAATCAATATTCAAAGTATTAGTATCAAAGGGACCGGCAAGCCTCGTAATCTACATAATCTGCTGCTGCCCGGCCAGCGCAAGATCGGAGGTGCTCAGCTAGTTTTTCCAAACCACCTACCTACCAACTGACCAACTTAGGTACCCGTCTAACCTTCGTCTTTTCCGTCCACCTCTTCCCACCTCTTTTCTTCATTTGACGCCAACCTTTTACCACCATGAACTCCGCGGTACCATAGTGACGAGACTCTAGACCTACTCCACCTGAAAACATGTACAATATCGCTTACTTCTGTTCACTATTTGCAACCATCATGGGCATATCGTCAGCTTTTTCATCATGCACACTGATTCGATGTCGTCGTCCGGTCTCTACCGCTTACATATCGAAGAAACTATGCATGAGTTCTACATCAACAACAACAAGCATCAGTGGCACAAACTCAATAAGCAGTGACAATAATAACGAACTCTACCAAGAACGATCTGATATTCTCAGAGCCAACTCGAAGTTGTCACTGGCTCCCATGATGGAATATACAGATCGTCACTTTCGACACTTGGTGCGATTAGTGTCAGATAGAACTTTATTATACACAGAAATGGTGGCAGCTAATGCAATTGCACATGAAAGGGAGGCTGCATTACCATCATCATCGTCTTCATTGCTAGATGGGGCATCAGTAGAGGAATTATCATTTGATCCCTCCTATCTATTACGTTTCTTGGGACAAGGACATAACGCAGAAGGAGCTTCAGTACTACAATTGGGTGGATCTGATCCAGATCAATTGTTCCTTGCCTCCAAAACTGTGTATGAATTCAATCAATTGGCACAAATGCATCAACAACAATTATCAAGCAACAATAATGCACCTATATTTTGTGACTACACAGCACTCAATCTCAATTGCGGCTGTCCCTCACCCAAAGTGGCCTCAAAAGGATGTTTCGGAGCAGCACTCATGCAAGATGCAACTCTTGTCAAACAACTTACGTCATCCATGTATCATGGATCTCAAGGTTCTATACCGATTACAGTCAAATGCCGCATTGGGACAGATGAAGGATATCAATTCACACGTGATCAATACAATGCACGAAGTGACGAAGAAGAATATCAATCACTCAAGCAATTTATTGAAACTGTGGCAAGTGAGGGTATTGTGACTGATTTTCAAGTCCATGCACGTATTGCTGTGTTGGGTAAGAATTATAGTCCTGCTGACAATCGTAAGGTACCTCCTCTTCGGTATTATCAGGTGAGACGATTGGCGGAAGAGTTCCCAGAGTTGAATATATCGTTGAATGGAGGGGTGGAAACTTTGTCAGGTGTCAAGAGGGAATTGGATGAATGTCCACAGTTGGACGGGATTATGGTTGGGAGAGGTTGGATGTCCAATCCTTGGGCCTTTGCCATGTCAGATGAATTATTGTATACTGGTGGACAACAACTAGCTGATTCTACAAGACCAAAGAATAGAATGGAAGTATTGCAAGCATATGGACAGCACGCCGACTACGAAGAAGAACGATGGGATCCCGTCAAAATTCGCAGATTCATTACCAAGGCAGCATCCCAATTATTTTCGGGTGAACCCAATGCAAAACGGTATCGGATTTCACTCGATGAAATTGCAGGGTTGCCCAAAAAGTTAATGAAGGAAGATCCAAAGTTGATGGAAAGTCAACCTCCATTATCAGAACTTATACTGGATGCAGCGACAAAACATTTGAGTGAGGAGGTTCTTTACCGCACACCTAAAGAAAGTTATGAAAAGATTTTGTATGATGAAGAACAGGCAGAGAAGCGATTGTTATTTGTAGCAACAGGTGGTGATAATGATGCAAAGCAGGCAGAAGAAAAGCAGAGTTTTATTCAAGAGTGGCAACAGACGAGAAAGGAAGATGAGATGAAAGAGAGTGAGTTAAACTCAATGTAGATAATGTAACTAATACGTTGCTTGGTATGGAGGGTGATTCATTCTTTAGTAGATGTGATCACAACTAAAACTAATTTACGTTAAGAGAAACAAAGCCATCAAAAATGAAAATTGGCAAGTCAAAGTTGTCTACTTTCCAGAAAGAGCCTTCACACCAGCAGCAAGTTTCTCGCAAGTGTCCTTGGCATCTCCAAGAAGCATATCAGTATTGTCCTTCAAGAAGACTGGGTTATCAACTCCAGCATAACCAGCTGCAAGACTTCTCTTCATCACAATAACCTGCTTTGAGTTCCATACACGCAAAACGGGCATTCCAGCGATTTCTGAATTTGGATCATCCTCAGCAGCACTGTTCACAGTATCATTGGCTCCAATCACGAGACAGACGTCTGTCTCATCAAAATCATCGTTGATCTCCTCAAGCTCCTCAACAATATCGTATGGCACGCCGGCCTCAGCTAACAACACGTTGAGTTGACCAGGCATGCGTCCAGCAACTGGGTGAATACCAAAGCGGACCTTCTTTCCAGCATTTTGAAGGTGATCAACCATATCCTTCAACGGGTACTGTCCCTTGGCAACAGCGAGACCGTATCCTGGGACAATAATAACACTCTGACTCTCCATCAAAAGGTTGCACACTTCGTCAACATTGGTTTGAGTCACCTCTCCTTCAAATTTCATAGCTTCTCCCTTTCCAGATGATTTGGTACCATATCCTCCGAGGATCACACTCAAAATGTCTCTGTTCATGGCATCACACATAATCTTTGTCAAAGCTGCACCACTGCATCCAATCAAGGCTCCCACGGTGGTCATGATTGGCATATCAAGCATAAATCCCTCAGCACAAAGTGCCCAGCCAGAGTATGAGTTAAGAACAGTAATCACAACTGGCATATCAGCACCACCAATCGAAGCGGTCATGTGCCATCCTAGCGCACCACTTGTCGCCAAGGCTCCACCCAAAGCGGCAATTCCAGTTCCGAATTCAGGACCTCCCATGACAATTGCTCCAGCACCCAAAGTAGCAGCTCCGAGACCCAAGTTGATCTGATCTCTTGCCGGGTGTGACATAGGTGCAGAACTCATTCGTCCATCAAGTTTCCCAAATGCAACCAAAGACCCGGTGCATGTAACACTTCCAATGACGGTTGCCAAGTAGATACTTGCAAGATGAACCTTGTCCAATTCTGAAACAACGGGTGCATTAATGAAATCACCAACAGCGGCGGCACTCGCAGCAACACCGACAAGAGAGTGGAAAGCAGCGACTGTTTGAGGAAGAGATGTTGGCTCGACCCTATCACCAATGTATTTCCCAGCAGCTCCTCCAATAGCCATAAGTCCGGCAATCTTAGCAGTGGTCGCAGCATCTGGATGAAGATGACCAAGTGTTGACGCAACTCCAAGGGCAACACCAGCTTGACCGGATGCAGCACCCAGTCTTGCAGTGCTCTGAGAACTCAAGCCTCCAATACCTCCAATACAGAGCAATCCAGCAAGAGTGGCCGCGGCAGAGTCAATTTCGGGAACATGACCAGACATGGAACCAGCTGTGTAGAATGCCATTGAACCAGCAGCTGGAATTCCGTACAAATGATAATATTCAGGAGGATCAGTTGGGCGTTTGAACATGTCAAGCATCTTCTTTGTGACAATGAATCCTCCAACAATATTGACAGTACTCAATGTTGTGGCAAGTGCTGCCAAGGTTGTAGCCGACGCAGAGGTACTATGAGCAAGGAGGTGCATTCCACCAAGTGCAGTGGTTCCACTGATAGCGTTTGTTACTGCCATGAGTGGACTGTGAAGGGCATGAGTGACTCCCAATACAACTTGAACTCCAATAATGTTCGACAAGGCAAACGTTGTAAACATGGCACTGAAAGCTGGATCTGGTGAGATACAACCTGCGCCAAGTACACCAGCAGCTAAATAACCAGCCTGCTTCGATCCCTGAACGTAAGGAAGGCGGTAATCAATAACTTCAGGCTCAAGTGCTTTGACTTCTTCCTTCTTCGCAGCAGGAGGTGGAGGAAGTGGTGCTGGCCACATAAGGTTTCCTTTCTCAACAGTCAACATACCTCTGACCGCATCATCTTCATGATCAATGTAGAGGTAGTCTTTCACTTTGGTAGTCTGGGGACCCATCGATAAGAGGAACTTCGAAATGTTGTTACTGTAGAGAGAACTGAAGAAAGAAAAAATGTTGCACAACTCAAGTAAGAAACTAACTCTTGGAGCATTGTTTCAATGCAGGAAAAGTTTCAAGAACAACATTCACTAACCTGCTTGTCGTCGGAAGTCTGCTTGCCAAATCCGTGTAACCAAGACAAGTTACTCCATTGTCAGTAATGATCCTTTCATCTTTCACAGTTGTCCCGACATTACCACCAGTCTCAGCAGCCAAATCCACAGTCACACTTCCAGCCTTCATCTTTGCAACCATATCTTTGGTAATCATCAAGGGAGCCTTCCTTCCTGGAATCGCAGCGGTGGTAATAACAATATCAACTTCTTCACACTGCTTCGAGAGCATCTGTGCAGCAGCAGCATGCCACTCCTTACTCATCTCCTTGGCGTATCCACCAGCACCACTTCCATCTTCTTCGTAATCCACTTCAAGGAATTGACCACCCATGGCCTCAACTTGCTCTTTGGTCACGGGACGGACATCAAAGGCTGTACAATGAAATCAAGAGTGTGAGAAATACCAACTCTGAGATGAAATTCGTGTGTCATCTCTGTCAAACAAAACACAAGAACTCACCGCGTACAATGGCACCCATGTTTTTAGCAGTCTGAATAGCAGCAAGTCCGGCAACACCCGTTCCAACAACCAACACTTTGGCAGGGGGGACCTTTCCAGCAGCCGTCATCTGTCCAGCAAAGAAGCGACCAAACTCATTCGATGCCTCAATAACAGCCCTGTACCCAGTAATGTTCGCCTGAGAACTCAATGCATCATATGTCTGTCCACGGCTTAATGTCCTGGGAATACAATCCATGGCAAATGCTGTAGCCTTTTGATCTTGGAGTTGTTGCACGAGCTCCTTGTTCTGAGCGGGATAGATGAACGAAATGAGAGTGCGATCTTCCAGTTTGCTGGCTTCTTCCGTTGTTGGGGGACGTAGCTGCGTGGCAGGGATTGAGTTAGTAGGTATAACAAGAAGACTATCAGACAATGCTATCATTAAAAAATCAATAAATATACACGATAAATCAAAATGACCATACCTTCATGACAATATCCGAGTTTTTCCACACCTCCTCCGCTTCAACGATTTTGGCACCCGCAGATGCATACTCAGCATCGGAAAAGTGAGATGAGCTACCTGCCCCTTTCTCAATAAGAACATTGAAACCTGGCTTGACTAGTTTGGAGACAGACTGGGGGGTATAATATAATGATGTGAGACACAATTGATGCATCAATACATATTCATGAAAGTGACTTTATGACATGTATAAACTTGTGTTGCTCACCTCTGGAGTAGCCGCCACACGCTTTTCCAACGGAAACCGTTCCTTGGGCACACCCAATGTTAACTTGGAATACGGGATACCCTTTGGCGTTTCATCATCTTTTGTAGCAGCGGAAAAATACCTCTGCGCCGCAGAAGATGATGAAAGAAGCCTTTGTCGGCAGCGTAGTCCATCTGATAGAACCCTGCCAGGGCTGATGGAGGCGAGGCGAATCATGACGACGCCCTCTGTGCTTATAGAAGAATCTTATCCTCTTCTCAATCTTCCGCCGGGCGAGTTGATTGGCACAGTGTAGTATGGTAGCACCTTCACTTCCTGCGTTGAAGTGGAAAATGCCACATCCGATTGTCAGAAAGCAAATCTTTGTATCTTTTCCTTTTAAGACACTTTTATTTTAAGAACGGGCGCGTCTAGCATCTCGAAATACAATGCTGCTGCTCGCTACCATAGCTTGGAGTATTGATAAACAAAGCTACGCCTGTACCAATCTATTGGTGCCTCAACAGCTGTGAGTTAACCATTCAAGGATGTCACCCAAATTTGGTCTCAGGTCGCGTTTAAACATAAATTTCTTATCAAAATTGGTTCTCTATCTAACTAAGCACCTACACAAACTGTCAGGTTCACATCATTGCACAATCATCACAATTCACGCAACTCAATATCCCCAAGCTTTTCTATATCCAGATGTAATACTCTCAGTACAAAGCAACACAATCATTGCATGAGGAGCACATCTTCCGTAGTACGCTGAAAATCCACTGAATAGTCCCAATGGACCTTCCGTCTTCAAGATTGATGCTGCACAATCTACTACACCGCTGTATGGCATTTTTCCTGAGATTGGATCTGGCTTTTGTGCCATTAAACGAGATTTGATCAAGTCAAATGGCATTGAGAATGCTGCTGCTGTGAAACCCTGTGAAGATGAAAAGATTTGAGGACAAATATACAGATGAGATACTGTTTCGAAACGCGTGCATACCAAAAGAGACAACCAATCGGCAAACAAGTACTTACAGCGACAAGCGATGCACCAATTTGTGTTGTAAAAGCAGGACCGTTGGTCATAGGATCATTGAGAAGCTTTGCAACCATCTCCTTCGCCTGATCATAACAAGCAAGCTGTCCAACATTCATTGACATACCACGAAGGATATTGGGAGCCAAACCTTTATACAACGCCGCTGGGCCCTCCTCCTTCACCGTACGGGTAAGAGCATCCATGACATTTTTGTAGTTTTTCCTCTCCGCGGCTGGGGCCATACTATCAGATTGAAGTCGTACTAGTGCAATATCAAAGGGGGTACCGATGCACACGGCTATCGATCCACTTGCCATACCACTCAATGCTTTCATTCCGAAACTAATTGCTTTTCCGTCATTGCGCTTTTTTAACTCGTCTGAGATGGCACGGTGCAATCCGATACGTGCTGTTCCATAAACGAGCTGTCGGCCGATGGCGGCATCGACACCTTTGTAGATGGATGTGATACCATCTGATTTAACCATGTTCGTGAGGATGGTGGCAAAACTGGGGACTGGCTTTCCTGGGTTGAGCTGCCCGAAGAGCTGCATTCGAACCTGCATTGAAAAGGAGATGTAAAATGACATATAATGACTGTATTGAGAAAATGATCATTTATGTACACGAAGTTGTACACAAGATGTGCACAACTGACATCAACTCATAGCTGATAATGTGCAGCGACAGTCGAAGGCAATGAATTCTTCCCAAAATCACTCACCTTCGCCAAATCCATTGGATGGATAGCAATACTGGCCATTGTTGCCGCGGTACCACCGCAGACGAATGGCTCTGCAATCTTTGCTGCTCTATTTTCCGGCATGTTTGAATTGTTTTATTTATTATTAAATATCGAAGAGAAGTAGAAGAGTGGACGAATGCAATAGCTTTGGATGGCTGTGAGTTCGTGTGGATGATAATGCGTTGGATTATGAGGGCTCACAACGGTCATGTAGGTAGATTCATTGGACGGTGGGAAAACGCTTTGCATGCGTGGTTGGTGACTAAGCCACTCCGATGAGGTCACCTCATTCTGCGTAGGAATTCAGTAGACAAGCACACATTTGTCGGTGGGAAGTTCCAGAAAAATGCTGCATCCATCTCAATTTCGTTCGCCTCCTGCATGCTTCCATCTTCGATTTGAGGTGTCTTGTTCTTGGTACTCATTATTATTTCTGCATTAGCATAGAGAGGAATGCTGCTGTAAGTGACTGGGTCAGAAGTGCCAGTATCAACGATACATAAGAAGTTACGTAGTGCTGTATCAGACAAGGTGCAGAGAGGTATGCAGAAAGGTACACCGCCGACCGCCGACATTCATCACCTCAAATGTGGTGGTCAATCAGCTCAGAACAATAGAGTCAGACACTATTGTACTTATTATCTAAACATAATGAGATGAGTGAGCCAACTTGCACTATTTCATTAGCACCTGAAGGGCATAAGCATGTAGAGAGACCTGGCATGTGTCACCTCTCGCAAGATTCTCCTTGCATTATTCGTACAACAAGAAGACATACCTAAGGCAGGCACAGGTCATGTGAAACATCTACGTAAACTGAAGCAACTGCGATGGTAATAATAATCGAGATAATAAATCCTTTACAATAGTCTAATTTCAATATAAAGCAAATAGTCATACTAGCAGATCAACCAAAAAGAAAAGCCCAGGGCGTCCAATGCCATGAGACAATTTCTGTCGCTACCTCACACAATAACCACATCAAATAAAATGAACTCATGCACGCAGCATTTAAAAGTCTGCGTCAAGGCTGAATACTTGATCCTCGGCGGAGACACCCACACCAGACTTGGCATACTCTCCAACACGCTTCTCAAAGAAGTTGGTCTTACCCTGAAGACTGATCATCTCCATCCACTCAAATGGATTGGCAGCTCCGTAGTGCTTGGGGCATCCAAGGGCAGCCAACAGACGATCTGCGCAGAACTCAATGTACTGACACATGAGATCACCATTCATACCAATCAGACTGACAGGAAGAGCATCTACCACAAACTCCTTCTCAATCTCTACAGCATTGGTGATAATCTCTTCAATACGGCTTGTGGGTAACTTGTTCACCAACTTGCTGTAGAGCAGGCAGGCAAAGTCGCAGTGTAGACCCTCATCACGTGAGATGAGTTCATTGGAGAAGCAGAGGCCAGGCATGAGACCACGCTTCTTCAACCAAAAGATGGCACAAAATGAGCCGGAAAAGAAGATACCCTCAACGGCGGCAAAGGCGATCATACGCTCCGCAAAGGAGGCGTTGTTGGCGTCACACCACTGAAGAGCCCAGCGGGCCTTCTTCTGAACACAGGGGACAGTCTCGATGGCATTGAGCAGGTGTGCCTTTGTCTTTAGGTCCTTGATGTAGGTATCAATCAATAAAGAGTAAGTTTCGCTGTGGATGTTTTCGACGGCAATTTGGAATCCGTAGAAGAAACGGGCCTCGGGGCTCTGGACCTCGGTGGCGAAGTTACCGGAGAGGTTTTCGTTGACAATACCATCGGAGGCAGCGAAGAAGGCAAGGATGTGGGAGACGAAATGACGTTCATTGTCGGTGAGGCCATCCCAATCTTTGAGGTCGGAGGCGAGGTCAATTTCCTCGGCGGTCCAGAAGGATGCTTCGGCCTTTTTGTACATGCTCCATATCTGTATTTTGTGTATAGGGATAGGTTGAAGAAGGGGTTAGTAAGTGTAGGTGAACAATGCTGTGTACATGTTGTGAGCAGATGTCATGATGATACATGTACTCACCTCATTATCCTGAATAGGAAATAAAACAAAGCGGCCGGGGTTCTCCTTTAATAAAGGCTCCTCAACATGCCTTCCAGCCAATTCATCTAACTTGTGCTTTGATACCTGCACATTCTTGCTGACAATATTGGATTCATCAAGAGAGTCAACTGATGAACCGGAGGAGACGCTAGGTGAATCGGCAGGTTCAGGTGACACGACAGCGGCAGATGTCGCCAATGACTTTGCAGGGGTCTTATTGACGTTCATACGGTTGCTCTCGTCAAGGTTGAGGGTGATGTTA
Organism: Skeletonema marinoi; assembly: GCA_030544225.1. Taxonomy (NCBI): domain Eukaryota; phylum Bacillariophyta; class Thalassiosirophyceae; order Thalassiosirales; family Thalassiosiraceae; genus Skeletonema; species Skeletonema marinoi. The sequence continues at coordinate 840,819 of CM060505.1, read as the reverse complement.
AATTCGTTGCTAAGGGTATCGACTGTCATGATTGCTGTAATTTCAAAGGGTGTGAGGTTGTTATGGGTAAAAATGCTGTTTGTGAATTTTGAATGTGATGTGATGACAAAATTGATAAAAATTGTGTCGAGATCCGAAGCCATCGAGGTGAATCAGAGTGTTCTGCGCCAATTTAGATGGTCTGTCTGTTGTACTAATTCCAGCGTTGAAGATGCAATCAGGCACTTGTGGAGTTCCTTGGTAGGAATGTACCAGCTGAAGTTTTCACCCTCAATTCTATGTGCTCTTTTTTATGTATAGTAAATATTTAAATTAGAGAGTATCTCGAATCTCTTGTATAATCAGTGAAAGGAATGTTTTTCTTTATGAGGGTATCACTTTCCTTTGGTACCGCTCCATATCTCCGGGGGAACACCTGATTAGCATATATCCAAGGATATAAAGACGCTAGTTTTGGCCAGTTTTGGAATTTTATATCCGTGATATCCAGAAACGTACCTTGTGTGGCTACACTAGCGACCACTTTGGGCATATTGCAGCTCCTGGGGAGTCCCACTAAGGAGTAGGATATGTTGATGGGTCTCACGGACATTTTTCCTTAGCGTTAACCCCAGCTTGGCGAGGAACCCGAAGCGAAGCAAGAAAACGAGAATAGACATCATCGACTCCGTGAGAACCCGAAATGTCGGGAAAATGTCCGTGCTTCGTGTGCTCTTCCACTCAATCATGTTGAGAGATCATGTTGCTTCCATTTTACTTCCCATAGTGTCGTGTTCCTCCAACCCACATCAAATCCGCACAGCATAATAAGCAGCCGTAGTCTTCTTACAATGAAATCATCCACTAACGACAACTCAAACGTGATGTCGGGCGCAGTCACCTCAACCGGATTGGACCTCCTCTTCGCCGCCAGTCAGCTCACGACCACATCAAGTGGCAGTGCCGACCCCAACGACCACCGTCCATACTTGCCAGCCAACAATGGACAATATTCTTACCCTCCTCCAAGAGACGCAACTTCTACCAGTAATAATCAAGATGTCGCTGCCGCCCCATCAAACAACGATGGGGGCGATGTATATTCACCAGTCGTGGACAACTCAGCAAAGAGCTTTGTTCAACTTCTCATGGACATCCTAAACGACCCCGATCCCGACCACGCCTCCATCATCTGTTGGGTCCCAGATGGAAAATCATTCCTCATTGCAGACCAGGAAAGGTTTGAAACGGAACTCTTACCAACGTACTTCCGGGGAGCGATGTTCAATAGCTTTGTGAGGAAGCTCAATCGCTGGGGCTTCCGAAGGTTGAAGAGGACAGGTCATGCCTCATCCTTTGCCCATGACTTGTTTGTTCGAGATAAGCCATGGCTGTGTGGAAGAATGAGGTGTCAATCGAAGCCAAATTTCAAGAAGGTGCCAACCAAGGTGACGGATGATGTGAGACAATCTGCATTTGATGCTGCTACGGATGTCGCCATTCCTCCCTGCGTTGATGTGCAGCATGCTGCACCATCTACGAGTAGTGGTCTCTACAGCAACATCAATGTAACTCAACCATTGTCCACTCTGCAACCACCATTGTCGACTACTGTACCATTTGATGTAACCAAGATCCCATCATCACCAATTGAAGAGCGCTTGAGACGTGAACTTCTCTTTGCATCCATCACACAAATGCAACAGCGGCCCTTAGCACAACTGCCACAGTTGCAAATGAACCCGAACCAACTGCAGTATCTCAACAATATCAGTGCTTTGACAGATGAGGCATTGGCACCACGATATCTTCAGTCTTCTTCGATGTCGCAGTATACTCGGGATTTGTTGCGTAGAAATAATGCAGAACCATCATAAATTACATATTCATACTATGTGCAACATTCTTAGATTCTTTCGTTAGTTATGTTATTATTAGTTAGTTATGAAGTTTTCTTTGTCATGCAGCGGAGCCACAAGAGAAGTTTTTATCACTACTCTCCTTTCTTGTGCATGTCATAAAATGTTTCTTCATTTGTGATGTGAGGCTTTCACAGAAGTGGTGTGATATTTTCACAGCAGAAAGTTCACATGAAAGTCTGCTTTTTTTCACCGGCTCAACTAGGATACGCACCATAAAATCAACAATGTCGTCGTCTTTATTGAAAGATGCTACCGCAAGCCTTGGCGGTTTACGTCTGAACCCCGTAGTCATGGTTGTATCATCTGCCGATGATGAATCGGGCAAGAGTTTCATGACCTTGGTTGATAGTCTTTGCTCTTCAGATGATAAGAATGCCAAGGTGGCATTCGATTGTGAAGGTGTCAACCTAAGCCGACTTGGTACTGTTGAAATCGTGTCGATCTGCTTCTCTGCTTCACAGGTTTACCTTGTTGACTTCGGCAAACACAAGTGCCCCAAGATAGTTGAGGCAGTCAAGAAGCTCTTCGAGTGTTCCACGACCAAGATCATCCATGACTGCCGCATGGACTGTGATGCTCTCTACCATAACCACGGGATCATGGTAAATAATGTTCACGACACGAGCGCTTTTCATGACTTCATCGGATATGAGAAGAACAAGAACCTCAACGACACTCTCAACTACTATGGTATCCGTGTCAATGATGAGCGAGACAAGTCTGTTTACAGGTCTAATCCAAAATTTTGGGCTACTCGTCCGTTGACAAAGAAGATGATTGATTGGGCGTCATCTGATGTTGATAAACTCTTTCAGCTTGCCGAGAAGCAGCTTGAACGCATCTCTGGTGCGGAAAAGCCAAGCGCTGTCGAGAAGTCGGCTCTGTACGCTAGATTGGCTCGTGATATGGATGTAAAATCTGGGCTAGTGGTCCGCGGTAATGTTGGTCGTTTCATTGGTCGTGGCGGAGCGAACATTAGAAGCCTTGAGCGTGAATCTGGATGTTTGATGTATTCAGATCGTGAGAAAAACACGTGGTTTGTGTTCTATCCTAATGATGCATCTCTCAACATTGTCAAGCGTCGAATGAATCCTTACTAGGCTACCGATGGTTAATAAGATGTGATGTGGATGTGTTTGTTGTCGTTGTCGCCTTGATTCCGATCCTAATCTAACTCTCTAATAGACGAACTGGACGAACTGTTTCTCCTTCCTTCTTCATCATCTACTGCTCTATTCTATGCTGCAAGCAGGACTACTAGTGAAATTCCAACTAAGGGCAAACACAAGTTGTCAATTTGGCTTGTTGATGCTTCCAATAGAGTCACGATTAGGAGAATTGTCCCACCCTTCAAGAGATCATCAAAGCCAACAGGACATAGAAGAGCGAACATTGAGACGAACATGCATAATGAGCCTTCCAACGTTCGTGAGGAGCCTCCAGGCCAAGGATGACTACCACATTTAATGCCCGCTGTAGCCCCAGCCGAATCACCTATTCCAAGGACGAGAACTCCCACAAAAGGAAGTAAATGCACCAGCAAATTGCTTTCATCTGTGCCATTCACTATCTGGGTCACCCAAAGAGGCATTGCGCATCCTACAATCAGCGTAATATGAGTGATTGCCAGTCCTCCATCAGCAGCGAGGGAGTCCTTCTCATCCAAAAATATCGTGTAGAATGAATTCAAAGAAAATGAGATGCTGTCCTGTTCTTCTCCAAAAGAGTAACAGCGGATGATTTCCAAAATCATCAGCAGTGTTGTTGCGATTGCATATGACAGAGCCATCATGTCTGAATCTATCCATGTTATCGGAGTGAAGAGGATGACTGCTACAAAGTGAAAGAATTTTCGTGCAAGAACAACACGCCTTTTCTTCATTGCTTCATCAGCTTCAACCCATTTGCAAAGTTTCATAGTCAATGGAATAGACGCAATGAAAACCAAGCCCCAATATCCTAAAATTGCGTAACGCTGGAAATGCACCACACTATCTCCAATTTCTACTCTCACTTCATTTGAAAGGAATTTCAAAAGCCATTGGATTGACCTCGGTATGTACCGCAACCAATCCTTCTGTGATATCGAGGTCGGTCTTAATGTCATTTCCAGAAATCCGATCACAATCCCAACCACACCAGCGAGAGATCCAATAATGCCTTGATGAAGTATCCGCGAAGTCACTTGACAGTATGCAACTCCAACGAAACATCCCACCAACCCCGCCTGCGCAATTCTTGCATGTGCTGAAAATCGATCAGGATAGTCGTCATAGATTGATGAATAGTAATGGTGTAACATGAAATCACCTATCACTGACGCAGTCAAATTTGAAACTACCATCCACTCTCCACAGGTAAAAGCATCTTGCCATTGCTTTTGGTCATCACGCCGAGTGTTCAAGACTGCGGTACTATAACAACCAATCATAGAGATGTGGATTATCCCAAAGAACATACAAGAAGGAAAGCCCAGTGTAAATTCCATATATACTTGGTAGCAGAGTAGTAATACGAGGTACACTTTCCAGCATAATTGCATCACCGCTGCATGATTTTCTGATGTCACATTCTCACTACAAATATACGATATTATGAATGCTAAACCACCGCAAGATGAATACACCACATGCTGCAATCCCGAATTAGTATATTGGAGTGTATCAGCATTTTGACAATACAATAGAAGTAACGCAAAGTACATTATTGGAATCAAATGTGATCCAATTACAAATCCATTGCCACGCAATTGTTGCTTTTGGTTGTTGCTTTTATTGGTCATTCCGAAGATGATTGCAATGAGAGATAGCAATGCTGTCACACCCAATATAACGAGAATTGATTGGGATATATTGCTGAGAATTGATTGCAAAAACATGTTGTCGTCGTGGGTAGTAGATTGTAATGTTTCAGTTCTCCATCGCACAATTATGGTGTTGCAGAGGTAGAGCGGTATTGCTGCTACACATATCCACTCAAGAACTGGCATGGATATCTTATCGATGTAATTGCGTGGCATACTATCGACACCATGTTTATTGTTCGTGGCCTTCATTTTCGTGATGATGCTTGCGTGGCCACGATTTATAGATATCGCTTAACCTTTGATAATCCGCTCGCCTGCCTCATACATCTTGAGCATCCGTATCGTTATGCATCGATATATGCAAGCAGAACGCCTGTGTTAGGTCCATCCAATCAAAGCCTGAGGACCTATCACCAAAGAGGAAAGGAGCCACCATTGACATGTTTCTACGGAGGAATTAGTATGATAATGTCCGCCAAAGCTTACGCACTAAACAATCACTCCCTTCAAACGGCCAGCCAGCAGCGCAATAGGATTGCTCCCGCTACGTTGCCGCTAGACTTGTATCATCAGTAACTCTGTAGCGGAGGAGAATTCCCTAACAAAATTCAACTCTTCAAGAAACAATGAGACGACTGTTGTGCCTACATTTCGTTCAACATCTCCTCATCCTCGGCATCATCGGCACCACAACACTAACTTGTGGTCTGGTGCCGGCTCACAACTTGAACAATCGCCATGCAACAATACACTCTACAAACAACCGAGCGAGAATACTGGCAGCAACTACTACAGATGACACAGATGCTGCAACTACTACCATAGTCGATGAGCAACTTACTAAGCAGTTGGGAAGTGCATTTACTCAAAAACTGACAGAACTGGAAGAGTACAAGAAGAAGCATGGTAATTGTCTTGTCCCTAGACGATATGAGGAAAATCCATCACTTGGCAACTTTGTCAACAAGCAACGTCAAAGCTATCGTAAGTTTCTAATGGGCGAAAAGAGTTCAATGAATGATGTAAGTCCATTATGTGTTGTGTTGCAATATGCCTCTTCAATGACTTGCATGTCCGAAAACTAATCTTACCTATGAAATGATTATTGACGGTGTATATACAACAAAAGAGACGTATAAATGCATTGAATCAACTCGGTTTCGTCTGGGACGCCTCCTCCACACCACGATCAAGTCACAGCGATAAAGCATGGCAAAAAATGTACAGTGAACTCACCAAATTTCACGCCACCAATGGTCACTGTAGAGTACCATCCACATCCACACTAGGACAATGGGTAGTCCGACAGCGCTTCCTATACCGACAATATCCTAATCGAACTGCCAATTCGTCACTAACACCCGAACGGATATCGAAACTGAACAAACTGTCTTTCCCTTGGACCACACGATCGGAACAATTGTGGCAAGAGCGGATTAATGATTTGATGGAATACAAAAGGAAACATGGTGATTGTATGGTGCCACGTAAATATCCACCAAATGAACAATTGGCAGCTTGGGTGGCGACACAGAGGAAGAATTACAATCGACGAGAGAAGGGACAGCCGTCTCCGTTGACTATTTCCAGAATAGAAGAGTTGGAATCCCACGGATTCGTGTGGTCCTATTGGGACTTTAACTTGAATAACTTTCAATAGAAACAGAGATTGAAGAACGACGCATTGTATCGTATATTTCATTCTTCTAGTACGTTATGAATGCAGACATATTTGCTTGTCATCATGCAGTCCAATTGCACCGCAAGCAAATTCTTATCCACAGCTTCTTTGATTTCCATAGAGTCCATTGAACCTTGTCTTCCGTGCCATCCAATAACACAGCGCAAGTCTTGATACAAACGAGAAATCTCCCAGCCAAAGCATTTCAACTCCAATGCTAGCAGAGTCTACAAAGAGTCACGAGGAGTAATAGCATTAGTCCCACCACTTGCATTATCACCCCCACCACCATCATTCATCCCCATCATCATACCACCACTCCCAGCAAACATTCCCATCATCCCCATCATCCCACCCCCACCCGCACCAACCCCAGTCAACATTCCCAAAACCTCCGGCTCCACCTGCTCCAACCGCCTACTCTCCCTCGTAGTCTTGGCCCTGCACCTCACATAAACCTTCTCCACCTCCTCCGTCTCTTTTAGAAAGACATTCATCTCATTGAGAATGTTCTTGGTAGAATCCTTGATATTTTCAAGGATGGATTGGAGTTTGGCCGTGTTTTCTTTGGTGAGGTGTTGGCGTTCGGTGGTGATTGTGGTTTCGGCTTGGAGGGTTAGGGCGTCTTCTTCGGATGCATTGTTGGCGTTGTGGACGGTGGTGGTGTTGTTGTGGTTCTCCATCATCATTGCACCGTTGGTGGTAGTAGTAGAAAAAGCATTGTACGATGATGCTGCGCCGGCGGGATTGAATGCGCCGGATGCGGATAAGGCGTCGTTGTTGGCAGTCGTTGACGCTGAGATCATGCTGCTGTGATCGTGATTGCTACGGCTTCCGGCGGATGCGTCGTCGGAGGTGGCGAATGGATGATTGGTGGTGAACATGTTGGTCGTCTCCATTGTTATTGTTCGCTGGCTGGGTGTGGTTTCCTTGATGCGACATCGAGAGCTTGCTTTTTGCTTTTTGCTTTTGCTTGGCCAAAAGGGAGAGACCGTCATAAGAAAATTTTCTGACCCCACCTTAGAGGATCCACTTTGCCTCTCCAGACCCTCGCGACCTCGATTTATCCCTCCTCAAAAAATCTAATGTAGGAACTTGTACCCTCGTGACCTCGATAATTTAAGAAAATACCCCTCGAAAAAGGTGCTTTTCATGACATTTTAGTGACAATTTGGCTGCTAGTTCTTAATAAAGTACCGTAGTGTCTACCCAGTTCCTCCAAATGACCAACTACACAGGTGTTATACCCGAAAAGAAAAATTTTCTACCCAAGGCAAAAATCTTTTTTTGGCTCTCCGACCCTCGTGACCTCGCTAACGTGGGGTCTGAAAATTTTCTTATGACCGTCTCTCCCCAAAAGCAAAAAATGATGTCACCGTAGATCCTCTACGTAGGAATCAATACTACAAAACCGCACCCCCACCATTGCAGCCGCAAACCCAGCCAGGGCGCAACAACGATACACCTGCTGCGATGAAGATGTCAACAGGCATCATCGCTGTAGCCTTGGCTACCACCTCCAGCATAGTATGCCATGGATTCTCAGCACAGCCCAGCAGCAAACCTATATCAATGTGGCAAATCCTCAATACCAATCCATCCAAAACAGCCTTTCAAACAATCTTTGCACCAGACGGCTCTCGCGGAGAGTACATGGATGGTTACTCCAAAGCTGCCATGATGGAACGATGTCAGGATGATTACAAGTGGTCATTCTTAGGAAAGAAAGGCAGTGTTCGAGAAGTGGAGGAAGAGAGGGTGGAGATGATGTCACATTTGTATGAGAATCGTCAGCTATTCAAGTATGTTTGTATGGTGGCTTTTGCGGAGCATTACTTGAGGGAGGATGATGATGATGATTGGAATGCATCCAAGGCATATGAAACTTTCAAGAAACAAAAAGAGATGCAGCCGCCAAATCAACCAATCTTTGGTGGAGTTGTATGGGATACTTGGCAACAAGATGACAAATTACCAACACTGTACAAGGAAAAGGGCATTGATTATGTAAGGATGCACTGCAATTTTGGTGATGGCAACATCATTGGTGGAGCAGCGCAACTTACACCTTCCAATAATCCTCTGTTTGGAAAATTGGCAAGAGCAGCGAAAGAATGCCAAGTGAATGAAATGGTACCTCTCCTATTGATGCAGGTTCCGTGGCGAGAAGAAGATTCGGATGACTACTTCAATCAAGCCATGAAAAGCCTTGCAGATGAGTTACAATTTGCTGGAGTAGAATGCAAGCAATTTATTTTAGAGACAAGACCACCAATTGGTATTTCGGCGCAACAAGAAGAGGGATTGAGCACCATAGCAAGACAAGAATTGGGCTTCCAAACAGGTCAAAACATGTTCAAGTCAATCAACACTGCATTCCAAGGCACCACAATTGCCGGTTTCTGTGTCGCCGGAGGCTCCACCAAAGGAGAATTTCCAACAGCGATGCAAGATGATACACAGAATGCAGTACGGCAAGGTATGCGATCTTGTGCCCGAGACGAATGGGGCTATGATGTGTGCTTTTGGGAAATGGGTGCAAAACTCATGTTGCAGCCCAAGGTTGGTAGGTTGTGGGGACATAATGGACAGGCTGGACGAGATGCTGCTCGTGAGTTGTTTTGTGTAAATGCTAGAGATATGGCAGATGAAATTAGAGATGGGTTGTGATGATTGTCCACGCCACGAGTTGGTTAAGTAGCAGTCCATATTTGAAACGAGATGAGAGTTTTTCAGTCTCAGTTCAACCTGACCAAAGCCTGGGCACTGCGCTTCGCCCTGACTTGAAAACAAACATGATTGGTATGTGCGTGGATTGAAGTAAATAGAAGCGAACATGTAGCGGCAGAACAATTTGTAAGGAGGCGTGAAGGTAAATATTTTCAACTTCTGGTGGCACAGAAAAATGGCTCTCTCGAAACGCATGTTTCTCTATATCCCCCCTATGGTAACAGAAAAGTTATACAAACCACATCTCTAATGATAGAGTCATTGATTTTCCTAGCTTAGACCTACTTTCAATAATAGTGTAACAACGTGTCAAACGCCTGTTCAAACACAATGTACTTCGTTTCCTTCCCCTATGTTACTCCCCAAATAAAATTACAATAATTCACGTAGTGTCCTCAGAGGGACTGTCCACATTGGGGTTAAGAGTATAATCCCCAATGGTTTCATTGTCCCTGCATAGTGTGTTTTGTGTGTGTGTGTAGCCGCAAGTAGTAGTAGACCGTAGCAGCGCAGTGTGATAATACTGACCATATGATATGTGCGTGAAGTCCATCACTCACTCGCCACAACATCACACATAATCCCCCTCTCCACCAACTGCTCCTCATAACACTCCGCAACCTCCTGATTATACTCCCCCACCTTGGCAATCCCATTATCATGCGCATCCTGCATGGTATAATAGGCGCGACTTTCACAAAGACCCACCACCTGGACGAGACATACGGCGACGTATTCTCGAGTGTTGATGTTGTCGTTGTAGATTCGTAGGATCCAGTCGGAGTTGGGGTGCTGTTGTTCGGTGTAGTCTTGGTGGGTGGGGTCGGATTCGATGGAGGGGAGTGTGGTGGGGAGGGTTGGACGATCGAGGATGCTTGGTGCGTTCATTGAGGGTTCGCTGTAGCCGAGAGCGTTGGGTGTGAGGGTGGCGTGAAGGGCTGTCTGTGGTCGTAGTAAACCCGATTGTTGTTGTTGTTGTTGGTAGCATGGAGGAGTAAAGGCGGACACTACTGCCGCCCCAGCGCTCATGGCGAGTGCTGCTGCTCCGAAGATCTTCACTGGCTTGACCATTCTTTGATATTTAGTGGAAGGATGCAACTTCAAGTTGGAACGAATCTTTGGTTTATTATTGGCAATGTAGCGGTAGAGCTAACGAACGCTTGGTGGGGCGACGAATTATGGATGTATGGTGGGGTTCTGACTTGGCAGCAGGTTAGTTTGCGATGTCTGTGATGTTGAGTCTGTGGTCGTAGGGAGCACTTCTGCTTGTTGCCTCTTGTGTTGTTTTTTCATCTTCCGTTTGACGTGTTGGTGGGGCGTGCGTACTTTACATACGCAGGAATTAGTACAAAATGGTATCTCAATGTTTCGCCAATAATTTTACTGGCTACAAGGGGAGTACCTCGAACTGTACCCCCCAAATTTCACTTGTATTCCCCCTCCTGACCCAGCCTCAGTGTCAAATTGTTGTCCCCCCTCCTCAATTACAGGGATTACTAGCACAAAGCAAGCTGACATTTTCGACTTGTACCCCCCTCGGGCCCAGCCCCGCCGACGCTGTTGCGCCCCCCGGGAGGAACAAGGCCCTCGAGTGCAACTGCGGAGGAACACAGCAGGCGGGCCGGAACGGAAAGTGCAACGGGCGGCAGCAGCAGGGCGTCTTTCGGATGTCTTTGGGGTACCGGTTCAGTGATGGTGTCATCGCTGAATCGCTAAAGAATTCATCTCCGTTTGAAGTTGGAAGCGCAAAATCGTTTGACACATCACCTCTACCATCCCATCCAAGTGGCTTCAGAGTGAGAATTCTTTTTCAAAGTGTAGCTAAGTAGAGCTCAGTGCTAACATTGAATTGTATTGGCACTAAATTATTTATTCTTTTCTATACAGCACAATCACCATGTGCATCAGCGAAACTCAAGTCAGAAATAGATCTTCTGTAAGAGATGCATCATCGACCAGCGACCGCCGCCTTCAATCCTCCTCATCACACAGCTCAGTAGGCAACTTTACTGCCAAAACCACTTCACCCAAACGGATACTCGAAAAACATGATAGTATCGATGCACGCAAGTGCCTAGTAGCACAAGTTGGACTAGAGAACTTCATTAGATCCATTACGGCACCTCTGGACCTAACTCTTCCAAATGCAGTTCGGTTCAACATGAACGGGAATGGTCGGATGCAAACTTGGGAGGACGTCTACATGGCAGAACGAGTTTACACTCAATGCTTGGGAATATCAAAACGCATTTATCAGATGCATGCGTTCACTCATGAACCTGATAAAAAATTGGCCTATTTTATTTTGGAGGAGCATAATGAACGCTCGTTGCCATTTTTGCCGGGGTTTGACTTTCATGTGCTTGTATTTACCTATTATAACGACAGAAATGAAGTGACTGCTGTGGATGTGCAATATGACCAGTTAAGCTTCTTTTTGCATTGTTTTGGACTTGCTCAACTGCATGCTTGGTTCGTAGAGCAAGTGATGACACCGTTGACGATTGTGTGGGCGAAAGCATATCACAACTCTGGATTGGTGAATCCGTTCACGTTTATGCTACAACTAATTTTGTTCCCAGTGTTATTGATGTATTACTGGGGGATTCTGTAACCAATTACTGCAGAGTTCTTCTTGACTACTGCTAAGTATGCTATGCTAATCGATATGTAAATTATGCTTAATCAACGTAATAGGAGTATAAGGCAATTATCAATTATTCTTGCATCAACACTCTCCATCAGATGGAGAAGATGTGTCATATGTGTCTTGTATGAAAATATATTTATGTAAAAACAATCAGTTTACTTGGCTATTTGCAAAGTCCCATCCAAGACATGCTTCCAAATGAAGCCTCCTCCACCAGCCTCTTCATCTTCTTCCTCCTCTTCGCCACTCCCAACCGTGACAATACTTCCAACAGAATCCCAATTGGTCATTTCATTCTCCATCATCATTGGCTTAAGTCCTTCTTCACGTGCTCGTTTGATTCTAAGTAATGATCCTGATAACTCACTCCGTAGACCTTCGCGAGCTCCACGTATCAAGGAAGTTTGAATTGCAGATACAAGCGAAGCTGATTCAATCGAAGAGTGTTCCCACTGTGAAAAGACCTGCAGAGATTTCGATGGAGGTGCATTTTCAGATATACAAGTTATGCATGCACCCACATTGGTCGAAGTGTACGATGTATTCTTCGTCTTTTCTGTCCTGCATTGCTCAAGCAACTTTGTAAGCTCTGCAATGATGTCTATTTCATACTGGTGCTTCTCCAAACAAGGCGCTATCACGTTGAAGAACGTAATTATCTGGCTCAATAGGGTTGTATTCAGCTCGCCATCATTGCCCTTTACCGCGACATCTGATATCGTTTGGAGGTGCGTGAGAACATCTTCCAAAACTTGCTTATTGTGACGATATCTTATGCTTTGAACAATCTCATTTGCTATATCCAACGCAAGACCAAACTCTGACATATTTGTGCTGGTATCCATCAGGAAAGGCAAATCGCGATGATACAGAATACTGCTTTCGTCATCTCGTGAGGCAATGTGTAAGAAACATTCTCTTTTCCAATCCTCGTCTGCGTTCTCTGTGTCCTCTTGCGACGATAACATCAAACACCATTCCTTTACAAGTTCCCTGTCACGCCTTGCTGCGTCGTTTCCTTCCTCGTGATGTAACAGAGACGACATGTATTTGAAGTAGAAAGAGTTGGCATTTTCCACACTAGACATTTCTTTGACGCACCAGGGTTGCAAGTCTGGATAGGCAGATACTAACAGTGTAGTGGGATTAAAACCACAAGAGGATGTAGAAAGCGACGAAAGCATCTCCAGCAGAGCAGACAACATTTGCGGCTCATAAAAGATGAGCTTATTCTCGTCTGCATTCTTCAAATGCTTCATGGATTCTCTGTGGCGAGAATCGTTCTTGGCAACTTGCAACAGTTTTTCAATCAAGAGTTTTGAATGAACCTTACCCGCAGCCACGAGGCATTGATGCAGATCAAGATATGATCCATGTGTGTCAATTAGAGTTGCTAAGTGTTCTTCACCATTTCGCAATGCACATTTGCGAGTAAAGTAAAACGTTACCAACCTACAAGTCTCAATACGCGTTTCAGCGTCCAGCTCCATTTCTTCAATGACTTCTCTGAGATTGCGCTTTTCTCGTTCTATTGCTGTTGTCTTGGTAGTACCAATGCTTCCGCTTGCCATAGAAAGAGACATGTTGTCATCCAATGTAGAGGCGGCCATGCTAGCGTCTGCAGGGCCTCCAGATTGTTTACGCCATAATGCCTGGCGTTGCGTCCAAGGAAGAGGACGAAATGTGTTTAGCCAGATCCTTAATGCATCATTTAACAAGAACTCAGTTGCCATGTTTGTATCATCACCACTCCCATTCAAATTCTTCGAAAAAGACACAGATTTGCTCGCTGCGCCAGACTCGTTGTCAAGGAAGATTTGTCCCGGTAAGAAGTCAGTGGACAAGTGATCCACTAAATCAAACAGCATCGCTGTCATTTCTCCTGGCGGTAATGCCAGCGATTGCTTCTTCTTTCTCATCAAAGTCGTAACGTCTCCACCAAACAAAAAGGCGTCAAAACCAGTAGGAGCATCTTTCTTTTCAAGAGGAGTCGATGCTGTTGTTTCTCCATTACTTTCCTTTTCAGTATCTTGAGCATACAACTCCAATCGTTTCAAAACATTCACTTTCCACGAATCATCATTGGCTGCTAAATCTATCAACCGTCGATGATCGCACTCTTCCGCACTCTCAACGGATGCATCTTCCGCATCGGGAGATGTGGACTCATCTTCCTCAGCAACAGCGCTATCTCCACGATGCCACCGCCTTTTACTAGCTCCAGTACGGATAGATGCTGTGCCACATACGCGAGATGCAACCTCCATTGGATCCTCGTCAGCGTAGAAGCTTTCAACGCGTCGGTCTTGAAACTCGGCCAGCGTTAAAAGAGATTTTGCATTGTTCATCACCTTTTCTCCGCGCGCTAGCATTTGTTTGCGTGCCTCGATTGGATCTATGAAGGTATCTATTTGATCTATTGCTGGAGGTGGCGTCGGTGGTCGTAACATCACAGAGGCATCATTGTCAAGTGAGAAGAACTCGCTTGTATTTCGACTGCGTATCCATTGACGATCAAGAGCCACTTGTCGTGCAATTTGTTCTTGAAGTGTTTGTGGCGTAGGAAGAGTACGTATAACAACTTTCTGTTCATTCCTTTCAATGGAGTCAACTCTATTGTCAGTTACAGCTGTCGTTTGCCTTTTAGGCGTTGATGCTGTTTTAGAAACATGATGCTGAGGATGATCCAAATGTCCAAATAACGGCATACCACTATGTTGATCCACAGCCATAAACGAGGCAATACCAAAAATATCCCCAGCTGCATCACCGCCACCACCAGAATTTTGTCGATCAAGACCAAGCGCTTTCCTTCGTTCCATATCCTCACGTTTTTTATCCTCACGTTGCTTCTGCTCACGCAAGAGATCCATGCCCTCCCCAAGCACTAATCGGAGTCGTACCTCCCGAGAATATTCTCCCGATGTTTCATCCATTGGTTGACTGAGTGGTTGTAACACTGATATAATCCGATCCATTGGGGCAGGGTTGTGAATGGTCCCATTGATGAGTGACTTTCCGTTCACAGCAATGAGGATATCACCAGGGGAAATCAATCCACAAAGTTGAGCGGGACTAGCACGCCCGTCATTTAATGAGTCGATTGCTTGGATGATGACCTTGCCCTGAAGAATGGTAAGTTTCAATCCCAATGAGGTATCTCCAACTATTTCCTCTTGTGGTAGTGGGGCTATTGGTGGTGGTTCGGAGGACGAATATTGCTGCGTAGAATGATATTCCGAAGAGTCGTGATTGGTAGAAGTATTAGGGGGAGACGCAGTAGTATCTCTTGAATGCTGGGTTTTGGAACCAGCAGTCCACGTAGACGCAGCCGTCGCTGATGAAATTGTGGAATCATCATCATAATGCTGTTGCGTGGTGGATGGAAACACTTTTCTCCGTGTAGTAGGTGCGGTTGATAGTGGAGGACGCTTATGACCTGTAGCAGCAGCAGCAGCAGCAGCAGTATCCCCTTTGTGATTGTCATCCTTCTTCTTTTTCACCGCCCTTCGACGTAATATCAACTCTATTTGATTTTGAGGTAAATTCCGTCGTCCTATGCCGTATGGTTTGACTTTGGTGTAGAAATTGTCATTGAGGAATGTCAATTTGGGTAGGTAGTGTTGCAAGATTGGATCATTGACATTTCGTAGCATGCCATCACGATCGTCATTACTAATGGAGGTGAGCGTATCAGACAGATGTTGTGGATTGGATGAAGAAGTTGATGTTGTATCTACTTCATTGATATCAGCTACAGCAGTTGCCTTTTGTCCTGATTTTGCTAGCTTCGTATTGTTATTGTTTTCATTTTGATTCAGTTTCCCCCTCCTTTTTTTTGACTTCTTCTTCTTCTTCGCATAAAGTATCGGCACATTACTGTGCATCGCTACCAAGGAAGGAGCAGGCTGATATGGTGAGAATGCAGTGGATGCATCATCTAGAATGGTAGCAACATTAGCTCGTCTTGTCCGTTTTTTGTGCGCGTCTTGGGTTTCGGTCATTGATGGTAAATTCTTGTCAGATGTCGTCGACATCGTCTCTCCATTGCTTGAAGGCGATTGCTGAGCAGGCTGATCTTCGTTAATGTTGTCTTCATCATGCAGTGCCCCTTCATTGTTATTTGTTTGCAACGCCTTCGTCGTGATTTCATCTTTCGCCTCCCCATCGGTGTGATTTATGTGGTCATTTTCCACGTGATCATTCTGCTTTAAATTGTCATCCGAGGAGCTCTCTGAATAGGTCGCAGCTGGATATGCAGTATCATCAGGAGAAAGCTGCTGCGGGGGCAGCGGAGATGACATGGTAGCTGTTAACATTATGACACTTGGAACTTGTTATTTTTGAAAATGTATGGTGCCCAAGCCAAAGCGAACGCGTGTGCTCTTTATCCTTATTTTGCTTCCGCCCTTCTGGCTATTTGCCTACCTACACAACGAAGCAAAGGAAATCACTGCACCTCCACTCAACTCATATCATTGCAATAGACTCTGAATATAGCGTAGGCTAGCTTTAAAGTGCCCAATCCGTACTCTCTTTCATCGTGTTGTTGCGGTTGTGTGCCGTTCCAAGTTCCAAGGCCGTTCCATGACGGTAAATGAAGCAGATAGGGTCGTTTGACGGTCGATTCGATGACATATCATGATGTGACACTCACCTGCGCCATCTACAAAATTCAAAACGCTCGCCACAATGATGAAATCGCTGATAAATTGACAAGTAGAAACCAAGCTCCGTTCACAGCGGCAAGCAAAAGCACAGACCATCTAAAGACGACGGTCATATCTTGCTGTCTCTTCATCATCTACAGCAGCAGCTGAACCTAATGCTACGCGACAAAAATACATAGCAGCCACCAGGCTTCATCACAAAAAATAGATATCATGAACTCTCCACATGATGACGCCAACATTACACAACACAACCCACCCCTACACGAAGAACCCTCACCCGCACAACTAACCGATACAACCAACGAACCAATGAAAAACTACGATGGGTCACAAATGCGCGATACCAACAGTCAACTTGTCTACAAATCACAATTTTTATCGACCCATCCGTTATGGAGCGATTGTAAGGAGCGAGTGGGCTATGGTGGAAAAAAGTTTACCTACGTTTCGGGAGATGGAGTTATAAGGAATATGAATGCTATTTTTGGTCATGGTGCGTCTTCTTGTCTTTGGTTGCTTGCCTTGCTGCTTGTCTCTTGTTCATTGCAGGATATCTTAATCTTACACATCACATGTGCATTTATATATGGCAATGTCCTTCAATAATAGGAGGATGGAGCTCCCAAATACTCAACGAAAAACTAATCCAATCCGAAAAAGATGACCGTGGACGATGGTACGTCGGATATCTCGCCACAGTTCGTGTCACCCTACTCAACGGAGCCTCCCATGAGGACTGTGGATCCGGTGAAGGGATCAACGATTCCAAAATCAAGGCACATGAAAAGGCAATCAAATCGGCTGTTACAGATGCCATGAAACGTGCGGCACGTCATTTTGGAGAGAGGTTGGGGAATGCCTTGTATGTCAAGGGGAATGGGATACGGACTGCACCTAGAACGAATCGGGATGCGTTGGCAGAATTGGAACGGAAGGACTCGCTCAACTTGTTTGGGAATCAGGCTGCGTTGCGGTCTGTGGAGGAGAAAAAGGTTGCTAGCACAGCTACACCACCAATCAACAATCATGATGCGATTCGAACGGCAGCGGCTGCTACTATGACAGTCTCGGCAGGTGCAGCTACGGCTAGGACGAATTCATTGCCTAATCAGAATCACAACAACAGCAACAATACGAATACGAACCGGACATCGATGCATTCTGGTCGTCCATTACCTCCACCAGCTCCTTCTCCTATAGTGTCACGTGGACCACTTCATCAGCATCATAAACAACAACAGCCACAACTGCAGGGAGTAGCGAATGCCAATAATTTTGGAGGAAACCAGAACAACAACATCTACCTACGACAACAGCAGCAGCAGCAACAACCACAACAACGACCAACCTCACAAATGGCTCCACCGCCTCGACCAATGTATAATCCTGCCAACAATGCAGCTGGGACAACGGCGTATCAATTATTGAACAAGCAGCAGCAACAACAAGTAACAGTCAACAATACCACTGCCAATGATACATCGAAACGAGGGTTGAATAATGGAGGTGATGATAGTACTATCAAGCGACAGAAACTGAATCCGTACAGTAACAACAACAACTCGCGACTGTCTGTGTAGGGAGGGAGGAAGCAGTGTTGTCCTAGAAATCCTACTTCTCTAGTCACGGAGTACTGTTATCATTAAACATACTTGAGCTTGAGATCCGTTTCTTGCAAGAAAAACGCTCGCTTATCGTCAAGCAAACAAACAGAAGAGAGCAGTGGCAACGGTTGGCAACGGACAACAGAGGCTCAAACTTGTCATCCCTTTGTCAAAATAGATCCAGCTACTATCTACTACTTCTACTTATATCCAGTTTAAATCTTCTTATATTCAAGGAAGCGGCTAACTTCTCCTACACCTTTCCTTTTACACAATCTCAACGGCAACACACACTCTCAGCCTTCTGTATTATAGTACAAGTATCACTTCCATTCACATGTGCAACAGCCATCGACTGTATCGAGCCACAAGTATTTCCTCCAGTATCAGGGACGAGTAAATCGAGATTGAAAATACCTCCCTCACAAAATTTACATTGTTCTCCAGATGATACTAATGGTGGAGGAGACGATGATAATTTCTTCTTCGCTTTTACTTGCGTGTCATTCTTTGGAGCGGTTCCTTGTTGCTCTTGGGCGGCTCTGCTGCTACTGTTGTACTCCTGTCCTTTGAGTGGGCATATCTTCTCAACCATTTGGTGATTGTACTCTTCATTCAAGATGCTAAGGACATGTTGTGTGTCCCAATACCAGTCTTTGGGAACATTTTTATTCACGATGGTGCGGTCTAGCACATTTGCATCACATTTCAATTTTGTGGCATCGAAATGGTGCACAGGATCATCTAGGTCATTAGTCGTCGGTGGATGACTGATTAAAAAGAGCTTGATGTCTGGAAAGTGCCTTTCAAAGTCTCGTATAACACAAGAGAAATCTGACTGTTGTTGAAATCTTGCAGCATGCTCCCACCCCAGGTTGATGAATGCAGTTGTATTGAGACTAGGTAAAATGTTCCACAGAGTTGCATTCAGATCCCCTTCAAATGCATTTGTTCTATTACATTCGCCAAGGCAGCGTTTTTGCGTTGGCATGAAGGGTGTAAATGGTGGGTATTCTTGGTTCAAATGAATGAGGTTCTCAAAATTTTGGAGGTATATTAGGTTGGTTTCACCACAAAGAGTTGATCTTTTGATATATCTATTCTCATATGTCTGCTTCGGAATAAAGCGTTGTGATGGACGAAAACAGTCACACAGACCACTTTGTTGATATTCTTCCTCATTAGAATCAAGCAAAATTGTGCTTTGCTGATACCATGAAATCCATGATCCCCTAAACATCAATTTATCAATGAGGTAGCACTCTGGGTCATAATGAGTTGGTTCTTGATTGATGTTGATGTAGTCATGACATTTCATAAATCTTGACAAAATGAGTATGAGTAGAGTTAGATACGGATTCTACTAGTACGATGGATACGAGTACCTTTGGGGAATAGGTACATAACAGATCACACGTCAAAGGACATGTGGCCATAATTTGGAAATATTAAAGAATCGTTTAAGACAACTGTGTTGATACACTACTTCAGCTATTGCAAAGCTAACAGCGGTAAGTGACTGGCACCTATGGTGCATTCCACTTTGTTGGATTAACAAGTCTCGGCTGTCGAGTAATACTCGAGCCTTTGAGCGCAGTCACTATCACAGAGGATCGGATCCGCGGAGAAGATCAGTTGGTGTTGGTTGCATGTTAATCGCACATGCCATATTCATTGTTGAAGGAAAAGGTCCGCGGACCCCAATAAAGCAATTTTGAACGTTGGAGATAGATCTTCTTTAGATGATCGTAGTTGTGAGATCTAAATAAGATAAGGATTAGTGAAATAGACCCCAAGACATCCGTGTCTCTAAGCGAGGGTTGAAAATCTTCTCCGTGGCGTGAACCACACCAATAGAGCTTAACAGCCGGGCATCTCTGTGATCAAGTAGACTGAAAATGTTACGTATTATCGTACTGACGTTGTCGTTCCTCTTGTCGGGCCTTAAACCACACACAGAACCATTTCTTATCATGAGCAAACAAGCAAAGAAAGAACAAGTGGCTACTTGTGTCGACAATCTTTTCTCTGATTACCCTGGCCTTGCGGACAAGGTTACTAAGATCGTTGAATGGAACACTATTCCGAAAATGCTGAAGGCGGATCTGAATAAGTGTCAACTTTCTGCAAGTTTATTCTGGAGACGTGTCTTTTACGGTAGTCAGAATTGGGAGTACTTGATTGTAGGACGCTCAAAGTCTCTACGTGTGATGGAATTAGTATGGAAAATGGCACGTCAGTTCCTCCGTCTATCTCCGTCAAGTTAACAATCAGCAATGGATATGCTCTTACTGCATGGGGAGAGATAACGTCATCATTACTTGATGCCTCCAATGTGGATGTACCAAATATATATCCATCCCCTCAAGATGAGGCCCTTCTCGGCATTATCTCCAGTTACTTGGTACTAGAAGTTTGTGGGGAGCATCGTCTTGTCCAACTTTTGGCACAGCATTCTCTTCTCGGTCTTCGCCTATTTCGTCACCATCCTGTGTGGGGAGATCTCTCGTGGACATCAACGATCTTTCGTGCGCTGGATTATTGTCATGCTCGGCGCAACAAGTGCATTGCTGCTGGTAATTGCGATGTGGATACTACCTCCGACTTTGACTATTACATCATGTCCACACCTGCTTTTGTGAAGATTGTTTCGAGTTCGGTTACTGGTTGTATGCTTTATAACGTGATGTGGCATGTGCTCCAGTCTCTAAGCGGTCTCACTGTTTCTGGGTGTATCAAGTACAATTCGAGTTGTTCTACACCGACTGACACCACTGCACCTTCAACTGCTGATGCCATCTTCAAGGTAGACATCGTTGCTTCTTCTTCATCGAGCATCCAAGTCTATACACCCATCAGGGCTATTTTCATCGGATTATCAAGCCTTCAACGCTGCCTTACCGGAGTGCTGGTATTCAAGAAGAATGGGGAGCCATTATTTGTGGACATGTGCTGTTTTTCCCATCATCGTCACGTGTTAGTTGCTATTCGATCTGACTGTCTCCAACATGATCTTTCTTCGCTATGGGCACAACATCGCACTACGTATGTTGAGTGGGGAGATTTATTGCCGAACCAAGAACATGATTATCGCGGCAGTCATTCTTTTGCCTCATGGGGAGTCAGTGACGACGATTTTTTCGCGTTGTTATTCTCGAAGCATCGCAAGCCTGATCTCTGCTTATTGGTTAGGATCTCTATCGCGTTGTCAGCAGCTTCGGATGTATTTGATATTGATATCAATACTCATGAAGGGTCCTGCTGGAACGATGGGGAGCTTATATATGGAATTCTTGCGCTTAACTTTGATGTTTGCCATGCATTCGCTAGTGATGATAACCAGATGCATCGAGTGGTGAGAAGCACATCTTCCTTTGTTCGTCGTTACATCTTCACAATCCGTGTCATTACGCCATGCCAGATTCATACGACAAGGAACAACTTCACCCTTTTTCATCGTCACAACTTAACATATCGACGTGAGCTATGCTCTTCGTGCAACTGCGCGCTTGGTAGTAGTGGGTCAACATTGTATGATCCCTTCAAGACATTCTTCGTCAAAGTGTCTTCCGATGTTGCTCAATCATCAACCTCCTACGAGCATCTGCGCCAAACTCGATCTGAACTCATCAAGGACATCATTTTCTTGTCTGATGGTCTATACATTGATCTGAGTGTGAATGGAAGCTTCGCTGACGGCAGGTCAAGTAGGACAGCTAATTGGGGAGACGGTTGTTGCAATTGCAGTGATATGATAAATGGTCATTATGCACATGCACAAGATATAAGTGGTGGATTCTCTTTCCTGCTCAACTACGTTGACAAGCATAATGTCAATGTTTCTTCGTGGATTATTCAAGTTGGTCGACCTCGTGTTGGTATTGACGTAGTCTATTCGCCATGCTTCTTCGTAGAGTGTCCCCTGATCCGATCTGGTATCACCTACCAAGTTTGTTCGTCTATGAACCATCGCGCATCGACCTTCTTCTTGCATCGTCACCGATCTCATGGTCATATCGTCACGTGCATCACTCGTCTCGACAGTATGTCAAATGATCGATACACTGATCGCAGTTGTGTTTGGAGCTTCGTTGATGACATGTATGGGCATAATGATGCAGATGCACAAGATACAAACACCAGTAACTGGTCCTTCGCACACAGTGCCACCAAGCCATCTACCAATGTCCAACCTTCATCGCTTCTTCAAGTCAACCTATCTACATCTTGCGATGACATCGATGAATATCCACTGTGCTTCTACACAGAAAATCACTTGGTTCGTTCTCAAATCCACATGTCTACGATTCATGCATGCATTTACAAAGACGTCAATGTATCTGACTTCTCTGATTTCTGTATCATCAGACGAATACTGCTCAAGGAGCTATTTTATGATGAAGTGCACAATGCAGAACTCCGTGCAAGTCTCTCTACGACAGTCGGTGTAATTGATAGTGCTACTGACACTTATTCTTGTGGTGAACCGAAGTATCCTGGATCTGATATGGGCTCATCCAATGTCTCTGGTTCTGACGACATGCTTATCTCTCGTCGATTCGCAAGACGTCGTGACAGTGGTCATGCTATTTTCATCGGACTAGATCGTCTTTGTATTCAACTGGGTGCTGATTTGAGTAAGTCATCTGATGGTATTGTCGACAATGGGAATTCAATGAGTCTGAATGCAAGTGCAGTAGCGAGTGGTGGTGAAATGCGCAATGTCCGTACAACCTCCTGTTGGATTACCGTTCAGAGGCATGTGTTTACTGATGATAGGAGTTCACGCCAACATGGATGTTCACGCTTGAACACAGCACCTGAGGTCGTGTTACCGATGTTACCAATGTTACCGCGTCATTTCGCTTGGTTGTTACACATCATTGCCCTGAATATAGGTATCGTCTTGCTGGACTATGGGGAGAAGTTGTTTGCTGGTATTAACTTGATGCAATACGCATTAGTGCTGGTGGTAACACGTATGTTATCATATTGGAGGGCTTACTTGACCATGGTATCACTCGTAACGACAGTTGGGGAGTGTCAACTTTCTGCAAGTTTATTCTGGAGACGTGTCTTTTACGGTAGTCAGAATTGGGAGTACTTGATTGTAGGACGCTCAAAGTCTCTACGTGTGATGGAATTAGTATGGAAAATGGCACGTCAGTTCCTCCGTCTATCACCATCAAGCCATAACTTTTCTTTAACAATGATTTAGGCTCTTAGTAGTACATCAAACAACACTGCTCTAGTGGCTTTGTAAATTCATCTCTGCTATTGAAGCAGGACGAAGCAACAGTAAGAATACGTAGGAACACATTTGCTGAGGAAGAAGGTGGCATATAATACGCCTCAAGGCGTGAGGAACATCGTGACGAGCAATTGAGAGTGGATTTCGCCAAAGGCATCGAAGGATTTCATCGCTTATTAGTTCGTAACTTCCAATACGCTTTGTTGACTCGTTTCTCTGTAAGAATAAGATCAATTCATTGAAGAACGAGGCCGGTGATGCTATGGATCAAGTGCTATCGGAGGATGAACTTGAGAGGCTCAAATACGGCATCAGCTACTTGAACTACCTTCAGATTGAGAAGGGTGTGATGGCAGAGGCAGGTTTATTGGATGTCGATGGAATCAGCTTGGACGCCTTTGACAGATTCGCGGATGCTGAGGAAGATCATGTCAAGTATACAACCGCTAGAGAGCGAGGGAGAGGACGAAGGAGCTACTACTGCACAAAACCATGGTGGATGAAGCTGCCGCAAAACAGGCTGTTCTCAAGGCGCAGATTGCTTCTGCACAGGCCCAATCGACACAATAGAATACCGGTAGTCAAGGAAACCGAGGGTTATCCTCCCAACAGTTCGCATCTACTTCAGGGTTCGCATCTAATCAAAACAACAAACCCGAGGAGTTCAAAGGCAAGTTAGACACGCTGATTACCAACATGCCGGAGTTTCATGAGGATACGAACTTTACCAACTGGTTTAACATGGTAAAGCTGCTAGCACATGCCACCAAATGCTTCGAGGTGTTGGATCCAAACTATGCGCCGTCTACGCCGACTGAAAAGAGTGCCTTTGTTGCGCGTCAGAACGCTATGTTCTTGGCTTTGAACGCAAATGTCAAGTCGAAGCATGGCCAGACAATATTGTTGACACATCTTCCCAAGGCTGATGCACAGCAGGTGTTCAAGGATCTCACGGCTCATTATTCAGGACCGGGTTCTATTGTCAAGGATGACATTGTTACTACTCTTTATGCCAGCTTGATGACACCTCATCCCGATCATTACGTGAAGGGAACTCTCGCCGATACTCTCGAGGCATGGGAACAGACTCTTCTGGAGCATGATAATACAAAGGGTGTGCCTACGTCACCAGCTGAAAAGAAAGTGATGTTCGACCGCTTCATCCAAAATATGCGAGTTCTTGACCACGTTGCTAACCTTGAAAGTGTGGTGTCCTCTCTCATTGATGCGATGTTTCAAACTGCGAGTACCAACACCAACACACCTCCACCTGTCATGGGCCCTGATCAAGTCATTAATCTCTACAAACAACAGGCTCTACGACTTGATAAGAAGAGGAGGCGGGAGGTTCTCGAAAAGCGACATCGTATTTCTACCGAGGTCAAGTGTCTGAATCAAATCTACAGTGCATACGAGTTGTCCATCAACCTCGGCCCTTCGCTAGAGGATGACCAGCTTTCTGATGAGAAATGGTTTCAAGTGTTCACAATGTCGTCCCGTAATCGCCCACAACCAGGCTTCATGGCAGGCGGTACCTTCCATTTACTCACCAAGGAGGAGAAAAGATTGTGGCATGAGTTCACACCCGAAACCAGAGAACTAATCCTCTCCGCTCGCAGCAATTCTGCACCTACCTTGCGAGGTCCCAGTCATGATGAACATTCCACTACTGATGTCATTGATGAACATTCCAATACTGATGTTGTTCCCCATGTCAAGACTGCACGCAAGTCCGGCACTAATCCCACGTCACGGTACAAGTCAGGATCTGATCCACGTCGCAAGGGTCCAGTAAATCATCGAGCTCGTACCAATGTTGCTGAACAGAAGCGTGCCGAGGAGGAGAGAATTCAAGCCAATGTGTCCGAACTCCGCAGATTTCATGTCAATGTCAGCGAGGGCCTTTTCAATGAATCGACGAGCTTTCTGGACTCTGTCAGAGCGGCACAAAATCATGAGCAGGTATTGCAAGTTCATCAAACCAGTCAATTACCTCCTTTTGATCCTGTTCGATTGCTATCTGTACCTGAGGACGAGAATGTCGACAATGAAGGTGAAGATGATGATGATGTCTCTACTGCGGATGAGGATAATGGTGATGATGCTGTTGCAGTCGATGATATTCCTGGCGATGATGATAGGGAGGTCAATGCCACCGAGGGTGCCAAGCCGTCTGATGATGCCTCTTCTGATGGTAATTATTCGTCAGACCATTGGGGAGCGGTGGATTATGACACTGATGAGTCAGACCATACAGCAGAACTAGATGTGGAATGGTATGCAGCTCTTCTTCACCAACAGTTCGAGTCTGATTGTATTGACACCGGCGATGGCAACACACGCTTCATCTGTGCACATGAGTTTATCTACGGCCATCTTGATGTCACCCCACAGTCACGCAGAGTTATTCAATCAGTCATCTCTATCATCAGCGGTATGATTGACAGAGGAGCCAACGGCGGTGTAGCTGGTGATCCAGAGTCCTTACGTACTATCAGCGTCAATGAAGGTGAGGAGATAGATATCATCGGTATTAACAACCATACCATCAACCGGGTGCAGATTGGTACTGTTGGAGGCGTTGCACGCATTGCTGGACCTGATGGACCTATGGAGGTTATCGTTGTGTTCCATAACTATGCACTATTGAACAGTGGCAAATCCATCCATTCGGCACTTCAACTTGAGGCATTCCGTAATATTGTTGATGACATGGCTATCCAATATGGTGGTACGCAGACTATCACGACCACACAAGGACATGTCTTTCCTCTTGACATTCGCAACGGCCTAGTCCATCTACCTACGCGTGCCTTCACTGATGACGAATTCAGAGATCTTCCACGTATAACCATGACTTCAGCCGATAGATGGAATCCCAACACTGCCAACTCATCCATATCAGATGATCCGTCTTGGTATGCATCGCAAGCCCAACCCGACGATTCCAATACAGATGGGGAGTATGTCTTTGTTACAGCGGATAGTGAGGATAGTGAAGACGAACTACCAGCACTGGTCACGGATGAAAGAACTTCTTGGTACACTGATGCCACACGGCTATCTAGATCTGGAGAACTGTTTGGAATTTCTGGACTCATTGATAGGGGTGCCAACGCAGGAATAGCTGCACGTGGACTGATTAGCAACGAGATGGGTTCATCAGAGTCACCGTTTCTACAATTGGTGAGAGCACAAGTCGCTTTAAATCAGGGGAGCGTAGAACCAAGAATCAGGGAGTTGTATGGAAGACGTAGGGAACAGGTACATACTGACACGTTATATCTGGAGAATTAGTGATGAAATCAAGAAAGAAATTGGGGAGAAAATTGGGGAGAAAACTGGGGAGAAATGTAGTGATACGATGAAGATAATGTCAAGCAAAGGTTCTTCTCGATCGACTAAGATGACGAATCGTAGGGGAGTGACAAAATGAGTATGAGTAGAGTTAGATACGGATTCTACTAGTACGATGGACACGAGTACCTTTGGGGAATAGGTACATAACAGATCACACGTCAAAGGACATGTGGCCATAATTTGGAAATATTAAAGAATCGTTTAAGACAACTGTGTTGATACACTACTTCAGCTATTGCCAGAGTTAGAAAAAAGTAAAGTTAACTTTGGAAGTTGACTTTTTTTTAAGAATATATCTTCAACTTCAACTTTGTCAACTTTTTCATTTTATGCTTGGTGCCAACTTTAACTTTGTCAACTTTGTCGATTGCCAACTCCAACTTTGAGTTGGAGTACATAAGTCTGCCTACTAACTTCCTCAACTTTCTACATAAGAGATTCTACTTACATCAAGGTACTTTCTACCTATGCCACCGATCTATCTATTCAAAGACACCTATCTTTGCCGCCTTTGCCCGCCACACAACATCATAGCAATAGCATTGCCAGCTGTAAAAGCAAGGGGACAAACACACGCAGCAACACATCTTGCTCCGACGTATGTGACGATTTGAATATAGCTAAGAGAGGCTTCTACTTAGTGGCCTATTACAGCTGGTTGGGGTAGTGCGGAAGATCATTTGCACGACAGAAGCAATGTTTACATGTATGGACCGAGATATTGCATCGTATGTGTTCAGATGAGGGCCATTTTGGAGGGCTGCCAGCACCATATCTTGTGTGCTCAACGTATGTGACACTTTGAATATAGCTATAAAAAGCTTCTAACGGCCCATACCAGTTGGTAGGGGTAGTGTGGAAGATTGGTAGCTGTCTGCATACTTTCTTATTAAAAGAAAACCTCATCTAACTGTGTAACTTGGGCATTTGCCCAAAGTTGAACTTTCAGACTTGGGCATTTGGTCAACTTCAACTTTCTCAACTTTTTAACATTTGGGATCTGGCCAACTTCAACTTTCCCAACTTTTGAACAATTTGATGTTTGCCAACTTTCAACTTCTTAACTTTTGGGAAATAATCAAATAATGAACTTTCAACTCTGAGTTCAACTTCTTCCTTTCTCTGGCTATTGCAAAGCTAACAGCGGTAAGTGACTGGCACCTATGGTGCATTCCACTTTGTTGAATCTTTTGAATTTGAGAAACGCAGCAAGGTTCATAAATTGATATCGTACCCTGGAATCGCCAATAAAAACAATTGTTTTCTCAGCCAAGCATTCGTCGTAGCCTTCATGAGTATAGTGTTGGATCATACGTGGAGGCCATTCTATATTGCCAACATACCTTCGAGTTTGATCATTATCAATGTACCAATTATTTGGAACAGTAATATTGTCTGTGCAAGTGCCATAGTCAAGCATATGAGTTGATGTGAACCCCCCTGAATATGAGGAGGAGTTCGTCAGATGCTTGACCTCTTCCTCATCAGTGACTGACACAAATCTGAGTAGAGTTTGCGCCTGAAACAAAACTGTAGATATGAGTGCGATTGCTATCACCTTTAGTGGTATTCTTCTGGTGCCTCTGCCAATACCAGGATGCTTCTGCTCCTGATTGACACTTCCCATGATGACATTGACTTGGTTGTGCAGGTTATTGTTGCAAGCAAAAGTGCGGAGCTCTAGCGAGAAAAGAGGAAGTACTAGGCCTTTGGTTATAGGGGGGATCGGGGGGAGCCCCCCGGAATTGGAGGTGTGAAAATAGCTGTTTCAGGAGGAGCTCTCTAACTGAAAACCTGTTAAAGTATGCCCCCGCTCCAGAGGGTTTTCGAATTGGGGGGGAATCCCCCCCATATCGGAAGAGCCAGCGTCCTATAACAAAGGCCTCTAGGAAGTACTTAAGGACTGGTTCTTCTCGACTCGACCAAGCTACAGCTAAGCTAGCAAGACGAAGAAACCACACGAGAAGTCAAAATGCTAAGTATCATGTCAACGTGGCGTGCATTTCAGTGCACCTGACTCCATTTTAAGTTCCAAAAGATTGCTCTACGTTGCTTGGGGTACATGGCGTTAATAACAAATCTGGCCATGAACACAGTACATCCTATTTCTACGTCGGTCTGAGGCATCCAACTCCATCTCCACAACTCGGTATGCTGGCTTGAAATTGAAGACAGTCATATCATTTGCAAGCATTTTGATATTGACTTCTCTTTCACTACTTTACAATGTTCACTTTCAAAACACATTGTTGGAGCAATATAAATATGGTCGTTCTACACCTACACATCCTTCACATGGAGCGGCTCCACGCCGAGTTGCAATTGTCAATTTTGTCGAAAGCATGGATCAGATCTACGGAGTTTATTCCATCCAAAAACAAATGATGAAACACAACATAAGTGCAGCACATGTTGTTCTTGTCCCACATGATATGAAGCAGAGCTTACAGGATGTCATAGCTTTGTGGGTAGGTGAAGAGAATCGCCGCTTTGTCGTGAAAGACGAAACAGTTGGTAAGATATCTTCTAAATCAGGACTCTGGAAAGGCGTATTCAACAAGTTGTGGGCCTTCAATCTGACCGAGTTTGAGAAGGTAATTGTTTTGGATGGTGACATTCTCATTAGGACTGACATCACGCACTGGTTTGACTATCCCACCCCTTGTGCGATCCAGGCTACGGATGATCTCAACTGGAATTCTGGAGCACTGGTCATCACACCTGACTCAATGGAATTTCAGCAGATGTTGAGTCGATTGCCACATCTTAAGGGGTATGATGCAAATAAAACTTATGACAGCGACCCAATGACTAGTGGATATGGTCAACAAGCATTTGTCACCACTTTCTTCCTTGGAGTTCAAAAGAATGCCACTGATGATAGGAAGCGTTGCGTGATGCCAACAGAATCAGCAGTTTTGAGTAGCTCTCTACGAATTCCTGGCTTCTCTTACTTCAATAAGTTCCAACCTTGGATTTATGAGACAGTCCATTTCACGGTAGACAAGCCATGGCGTGGAAAAACCCATCCAGACCACCCTTTTGTTTGCAGCATGCTCCGTGAATGGAATGAAAGTATGCAAGGTGTTGAAAAGTACTATGATCTCGTCCTGCCCATAAAAAATGATTATCTTCAGAACTGTGGCAACAGCAGCAGCAGAGTCGCCCCAGAGCAACAAGGAACCGCTCCAAAGAATGATGCCCAAGTAAAAGCGAAGAACAAATTATCGTCTCCTCCACTGTTAGTATCATCTGGAGAACAATGTAAATTTTGTGAGGGAGGTATTGTCAATCTCGATTTACTCGTCCCTGATACTGGAGGAAATACTTGTGGCTCGATACAGTCGATTGCTGTTGAACATTTGAATGGAAGTGATACTTGTACTATAATACAGAAGGCTGAGAGTGTGTGTTGCCGTTGAGATTGTGTAAAAGGAAAAGTTGAACTCAGAGTTGAAAGTTCATTATTTGATTATTTCCCAAAAGTTAAGAAGTTGAAAGTTGGCAAACATCAAATTGTTCAAAAGTTGGGAAAGTTGAAGTTGGCCAGATCCCAAATGTTAAAAAGTTGAGAAAGTTGAAGTTGACCAAATGCCCAAGTCTGAAAGTTCAACTTTGGGCAAATGCCCAAGTTACACAGTTTGATGAGGTTTTCTTTTAACGGATACCTGCCTCATACCGCTTTTATGCCGCTATTTGACTTTCTACCATAACTACGTCAATACTAGGCCGATTCTTTCGGTAGAAAGACCAACAACCTTCCATTCAGTTAGTTTAGAGCACAGCCGCAGCTTATCGCGGTGATATTCCGACCATTGGCCGAGATATTGGGGGTATCAAATCGGTAGCATCGACATCATTATTTTTTTGCCTCGGTCATCACGCATCACTCACCACACAAAAAACACCTCCACCATGGG
Organism: Skeletonema marinoi; assembly: GCA_030544225.1. Lineage (NCBI taxonomy): Eukaryota > Bacillariophyta > Thalassiosirophyceae > Thalassiosirales > Thalassiosiraceae > Skeletonema > Skeletonema marinoi. The sequence continues at coordinate 810,243 of CM060505.1, read as the reverse complement.
ATATCCGGCTGCAAACCATGGTATTATTTTGAAGACATGGTCAATATCAACATAAAGACGTCACTGTCTAACCCAATTTTTCATGAGGAATCCGATTATGAGGTCGGCGGCGACAGATTCTCTATCGTTTCGAACGTATATTGATCTACACACAACATAAGTAAAATCCGCTCGAGTTGGGTACCATCATGTCATGGTCTTTGCCACTTGATAGAGACTACACTATCGCCATAGAATAGCAATAACTCCTTCTATATATCATACTAAATTCGCAATTGTCTTGTTTTTATTAATAACATGCAACTACTGTGTGAACATGGCATTACAGACCGGTCATTCGATTTTGTGATGATTCCTCATGTTACGTTTGTCACTGATATCAGTCAGATAATACATTACAACAGCGGTATACCACGCGCAATAGATTGCCATTGGTGTGTTGAGCCAAAGAGTACCCACTTTTTTGGTGCTGGAAGCCATGCTTGACGGCATAATATTCGTGTAGATGACTCATGTTCGGCTTCTCATTTCATCCATTTTTCACCCAAATATAGTAGGTCAATTATTGTATTGTATACGATGAAATGGAGGAAATCCGCGTTACCATACCCATCACCATATAGTATGTGATCTCCCCATGCATTATTGTCGCGTTCCAATCCGTTTTCGATTAGTAATACACATTCTCTGCTTGGTTGAAAAAAAGTGGAAATCTCTCAACATCACTACCTGATTCCATGGTGTTGGTGAAGGTGCTATAGAAGCGACATCCCCGGAATAAACGGTATAGACTGCCCTCAAATATGATATAGTTCGCCTCTGCAAAGTTTTTCTTGGTGGATCTCCTGCAATCATTCACATGATGGTGGTGTTTGTCGCATACTATCACATCGATGTCATCCCGCCACCTGTAGCAACAGCCCGATGCTATGCAGCAACGGCGTCGATTCCTGCGCTTCAAAGGACATCATTTCACTGATAGGTATATAGAGAGTGGATGACTATAATTTGAGCATCTGGAGATGATGGTGAGGTGGTGTTTATGGTGATTATGTTTTGGCGTAGGGGAGGTGCACTCTCATCATCGCCGGCAAAAAAATTGCAGGCTAGGCAGGTATCCGTTAATAAGAAAGTATGCAGACAGCTACCAATCTTCCACACTACCCCCACTAACTGGTATGGGCCGTTAGAAGCTTTTTATAGCTATATTCAAGGTGTCACATACGTTGAGCACACAAGATATGGTGCTGGCAGCCCTCCAAAATGGCCCTCATCTGGACACATACGATGCAATATCTTGGTCCATACATGTAAACATTGCTTCTGTCGTGCAAATGGTCTTCCACACTACCCCAGCCAGCTGTAATAGGGGGGTCACTAGAAGCCTCTCTTAGCTATATTCAAATCGTCACATGAGTAGGGAGCAAGATGTGTTGTTGTGTGTGTTTGTCCCCTTGCTTTTACAGCTGACAATACTATTGCTATGATGTTGTGTGGCGGGCAAAGGCAGCAAAGATAGGTGTCTTTGAATAGATAGATCGGATGTAAGTAGAATCTCTTATGTAGAAAGTTGAGGAAGTTAGTAGGTGGACTTATGTACTCCAACTCAAAGTTGGAGTTGGCAATCAACAAAGTTGACAAAGTTAAAGTTGGCACCATGCATAAAATAAAAAAGTTGACAAAGTTGAAGTTGAAGATTCATTCTTAAAAAAAGTCAACTTCCAAAGTTAACTTTACTTTTTTCTAACTCTGAGTGAAAGCGAAGAACAAATTATCATCGTCGTCTCCTCCACTGTTAGTATCATCTGGAGAACAATGCATATTTTGTGAGGGAGGTACTGTCAATCTCGATTTACTCGTCCCTGATACTGGAGGAAATACTTGTGGCTCTATACAGTCGATGGCTGTTGAACATGTGAATGGAAGTGGTACTTGTTCTATAATACAGAAGGCTGAGAGTGTGTGTTGCCTTGAGATTGTGTAAAAGGTAAGGGTAAGGTGTAGAGAGGAGAAATATTGCTGCCTCCTTGAATAAGAAGATGTTGACATCATTCAATCACGATTGGATGAATTGTATAGAATAATGAATACTGATTAAAAGCATTTGCATGCATTGCTACGAAAACAATAACGGCAATATATAGACTATTTCCTCCCCCTCCTCCCAAAAGACGTATCACAACTTTTCAACCAAGGCATTTCATCCCACAATACCTTCCACGATTCTTCTTCATTCGATTCAGAATCATAATTTTGCTCCTTTACCAATGCCATAAGCAACCGATATCTCTTCCCATCATCCTTCCGTACATTGTACACTGCATCTACGAAGGATGCAAGTCGAGGTAATAGCGTTTGATTCCAGTGGTGTTGATGATTGTGTATTGGGTCGTGTAGTGAGACACGAGAGATGGTAATTTGCACGTTGCTGTCCTCCTTCTTTTTCTTCTCTTTGTTGTTATCCTCCTTGATGTTGTTATTGTTGTTGCTATCAACTGTTGCCATCATGCCCCCACCAGTTGCTTGGATAGGCACATCATTTTCCTTGCCATCCTCATTCTTGATAACAGGCGTAGCACCACTTGTCATCCGCTTCCTCTTCCTCCTCACAACCTGTATTAAATCCGCCTCCTCCACATTATACATATTCATATACAAGCACGTTTGTATTTGATCATAGAGAGGCGGAGGCACTTTTGCTTGTGACATGCGATGCTTGCATTCGACAATGATTGGTCGGATGGTCCATTGCTCGTTGGTGCTGTCGTCATCGGAGAAGTTGTAGTCGTCGTTGTTGTGGTTGGATGGAGTGATATCTTGTGAATCATGAGTATCCATTGACTTTTTGTCAGATGAGTTATTATTGTTGTTGTTGGCATCAGTTGATGAAATTGTTGGTGGTGTTGGGGCTTGATCAATGTAAATTTCATCTCGTATACCGTCGACTGCGCCCACAATCTTGAAGAAACACTTGTGCTGATTTTGTTCTTCTTGAACCGATGGTGAAGTGATATTTGCAGTTGAAGTAGTAGCAGCAGTATTATCATCATCAATCACAATCACTTCTGCTGTTTTGTCTGTTGACTTCTCCTCTGACTTCTTCGCATCGTCATCATTCTTGCCATTCAGCTCCAAATTATTCATCATCATGTCCCCCCATTCACGTCGTTTCGCCACCCCCATGGGTCTAGCAGTAACACCACCACCCATCTCCCCCTCCTCATTCAACAACTCCACGACCCGTTCAAACTTCCAAGTCATCAACGCCTCATTCCTCTCCCTCACACAACACCCCACAACCCCCTCATACAAATCCAACGCCTCCTCTTCATGTGCATTCCCAAACCCTGTGGATAAATTCTGCCGTGATGCATCTATCAATGAATCCACCTGACGCTCTGTCAATTTTCCACTTTGTATGGCATGTGTTTGTATTTGACGTTGGATGGATTGCACTTCTTCCACAGATTGTAGTTTGGTGGTACCTTCCGAGACAGCTAGAGTAGTTTGGACTAAGTTGTGAGTTTCATGGGAGATGGAGGAGGCCATGGCGAGTAATTGTTGTCGTTCGTATGATTTGGCATCTTCAATTAATTGTAGTCCCAACAGACAGGCGTCATTTTGAAGGAGTGATTGGCCGAGGTGAGATTGGTAGATGAGGTCAAAGAATAGTTGGGGTAAGTTTTGATAGGGATGGAGGCCGCAGAGGGCAGCGATGGAGGAGGCGGATAGGCGGAGGGAGTGGCGGGAGTGTTGAAAGGTGTGTATTTGGTTCAGTAGTTGTTGTCGGCGTTGGTCGTCATTATCACTTGATGTGATTATTTGTTTGCGCTTGTTGGATCTTCTTTGTTTGGTGCCGAGAAGAAGATGAGGTGGTGCGGCTTCTTTATCTTTGGTTAATGATGCTGCAAATATCGAAGAATCATCATCATTGGGTAGTGAAGCCGCATTAGTGGCAGCAGCGGCCGGAAGTTGGTGCTGCTCATCGACGGAAGAACAATCATTGTTCATATCGCCGCCGTTATTTATATGCATGGTCGGTGTCCTTCGTCCTTCATTTTCTTCATCTTCGCTTCTGATCACATGTTGAGTTGCGACACCAGTACCACTACGACCAAAAAGATATCCTCGTTTTCTGAACTACAATACCTGTGTAGTTCAGAAACCAAAGGAGCACGGTACAGAGAAACCACACCTAACCCTAAGCAAGTAAATGCTTTTACATATTCATTATTCTATAGTTTATAGACACATTTCATCCAATCACGACCAAAATGATGTCACCATCTTCTTCTTATTCATTCGCTGAATCACATTGAGAGCGACAAGTAAACCAACGACGACTACTGTCAGCAAACCTCGATTGAAATCATCAGGAAGTAGATCAAATCCCTTGGACGGTGACACTCTCGAAAAGAATACATCAGGGCCACCATACGCCAATACCAAAGATTGTGATTCCACGTGGGCCGATGATGATGAAATGGATTGCACGGAGGATACCTCATGGACGTGTGATGGGGTTAGGAAAGGGATGATGGGGAGCATTGGAGCATACTTCATCAATCCTTCCATCTTTTCACTCTCTTTCAAATCGCCATTTGGTCTACGAGGGTCGAGGAATCTTCTATCCAATGATATCACCTGGTCGTTACCCGTTGCAAACATGAACTGCTTCGAACTAATGCCAGCCTTGGTCGATGTAACACCCAATGCAGAAACTGCCTTGGCAAGTCCAAACGTCCTGCTCAATACTATGGGCTTTGCTGATTCCAGACTAGAGAACGTCATTTCTTGTTCCGGTGCAGAAAAGGCAGTGATGCCATTCTTGTCAATCATACCCTCGTGAAGAGTGAGTACACCAACATCGGTGCGACGAGTTCGCTGATTGAAGAATGTGTAGATAACCCAGTTCTCGCTAATTACCACGGGAACGTTGGTTGCTTCTAATAATTCATCGGCACTGTCAACATGTGAATGAGACACTCGGTGCAAAATTTGACCAGAGACAGAGTCGACTAGTGAAACAAAGAGGGATGGGGCTGCAGTATTTGCCACGTTTGGGGGTCCCTCGCCTGGTTTGGCAGCACCAAGTGGTTTGCGCATTTGCTGCGTTGATGAACCCGTGCTTAGTGAGTTGTAAAAGCCATTTGCGCTTTCTTCGCCGGCATCCGGCTTCATCTCGGAAAAGAATGTCGGGGTGGCTTCTGTTACCACAACAACAAGGTGTGGGTTCAAATATTTGAGTAATAGTGACTCATCACCCAACACAGTAGAAGGTGATTGCATCACTTCCCCTCGTCGTGGGTAAGCCACATTGACAATCTTTTCTTGGGATGGGTCAAAGACCGTGGTGCCTACAGTGACCAAGTCAAATGAGTTGGATCCTGCCTTCCTCGACACAATTTGTGAGCGAAATTCTCCAGTGTGTTTGTCAATGCTGTGTACAAACAACCCATTCTTCCCTGCTGCTACCGCTTCATCTACAATTGCACGCGATCGTGCTGTATCTGGAATGACACTGACAGTGTTATCCGAGTGTACCAACAAGGCTACTTGACGACAGCCTGACGAATCATGGAGATGGGGTTGATGAGATGATGTCCTCAATGGCACGATCTGTGAAATTGATGCCTTGACTGGCGAGGTATCCCTAGAGAAGACTCTGCCGCTAAGTCCATCGACGCACTTCCACTCCACAGATGATGATGAGGCCCCCTCGATATAACTCATCGCCAACATCTCATGATCATTCACACCACCATTCCCGTGAGGATCATTGAGTGAAATGAATTGACCCCCATGAACAATCTTATGCCACGATGCACCAGAATGTAAATTCATGGACCAAATGACATTTCTTTTCATGGTATCCAACGCAACTACTCTATGCATGTTCTCAGATAAAAGGACAGCCACCTTGGCAAAACCAAATGCAATATCACGTTCTGCCTTCTTCTCATCTGACATGATTGCCATTGACTTTAGCGATGACAATAAGCCTCCTCCAAAGATGCCCTCTTTCAATGATTCTAACTGCATTTGAATTCTACTAGAAAATTGAAGGTTGCGTAGTGCCTTTTCTTCCTCATAATCAGCATTAACCGCCGCCTCCTGTGAATCACTAGGCGTCACCATTGCATGTGTCTCATCCAAAAATACAGCAGCGGAAACGGACCCCAGAGCTTCTTCTGATGTCCAGAGTTTTGTCGCTTTCGTGGTGCCAGAAGAGGATGCTTCAAACTGAAATGCCGTAGTCATTCCACCTGTCGTGGTAAATGCAACAGTCATGGATTCTGGAGAACACTCCAACAAGTGCGCACGATCATTACGTCCAATTGACGATGTTCCTCTCCGAGTTGATGGGACAATGGATGAGTCACCATCAAACGTTTTTAACGACCATGCAGTTTGTCCATCATTGAAAGCATACGGCATTGCAACAACATCACCTCCATCTTCCACCGCTGTCACCACTAGCCCAGTAGATTCAAAAGTAGGACAAAGTACCACAGCATTGTGCATAATTTCTTCATCGCTCTTCTTCTCTGACCCATACACGCGATGAAGAGGTTCACCGCCCTCAGATCGATCCACCGAAAGCACAAACAAACTTTCAATACGACGAGACGTTGGGTAACGATCATCTACTCCGGCAATGGTAAGTGTTGTTACAGTATTACCATCTTCAACTTGTGGTACAGAGATGGTGTCAATACTTCTCCAGTAGGGGTGCAACATGTCAATTTCATAACTGCGTCCGACACCACCACCGTTACCACTGACTGCGTTAATATTGGTTACAAGCAACAATTGCGATGTCGTTGCTGCAATTGCCAATACGGACAAGCTGTTGTTGTTATTGTTCTCACCAACAACCTTACGCAACGAGGATAAAAGAAGTGGAGTAGATCCAATCCCATCGACATTGAACGGCGCACCCTTCACAACTTCATGACTGTACGATATTGACTTGATAAGTGTTGTACTCCAATCATCATAATCTTCACTTTTGGGAGCAGATGCCTCGGGAGGTTCGGATGTTTGAATCACTTCCTTTAATTTGACATCAATCCATGCCATGGAGGAGAAGGAGCTAATGCTTTTCGTAACTTGTGCGTTTTTGGGAGCGGCAATTTCCTGGTTGAGGGAAGACCATGCTACCAATACTGCCAAGTGTCCCTGATGTTTTTTAGTACTGCTGTCGTTGTTGGTATCATCTCCTTTGACAAACATGACATCGACAATTCGTGCCGTGTCATATTTTTTCTTTGAAACCTTCGCCCTGGCAAGTAATGACTTTGCCGACAGAGCAATGAAAGGCTTCTCCTCCTTGGAAGAAGGGGATGATGGGATGGGATGACCAGTTTTGGTATCCAACAAGACAAGTGATTCATCATCGCCCCCCTCTTCTGCAACTACAACAGTCCCAATAATTCTAGGGTGAGATGTATCCAAAAGTCGTGGAAGATCATGTGGAAATTGATATTTCTCCGTCTCATCAACGTCATTGATTTGTTGAAATAAATCCATATCAAGTTGTAACATGCCATCATTGGAGTTCCACCCACGAAATACCCCCGTATTGTCCATGGAGTATACGACTTTTGAATAGGTGGATGATGCCAGTGTGACATGACGAGGCTTGAACTCGCCATGTTTAGTAGTGGCACTACTGCTACCGCTAAAACTGCAGGCATTTACTCTCCATAGAACTTCTCCGGAGGTGACATTCCGTCCGGCAATGGAGCAGCTTGACTCTTCGTCATTTGATGTGTTTATTTTGCCAATGATTGGTTCAAAATTACTCGTCACCTCGCCACCACCACCAGTAGTATCAGCCAAGTTTCCATCAGATACCGCCCCAGGAAATTCATTCGATTGGCTAGTCACCCATACCCCACTACTTTTAATATTATTATTATCTCCCTCATCATTACTTTTGGGCGTACTATGCTCGATGAGACTAGCATAGCGTACGCCCACCTGTCCGTGGCCAGCTGTACGGATTACAAAATCATTGATACCGGCCTCATCGGCGTATAATGCGCATGTGCTGGTGCAGAGGAGGAGAAAAAGAACGGTGCCGAAGAGGCGAGATGAGGTTGCTACTGCTGGCTTGGCCATCGTGCGGCTATGGTATGCTGGATTTATTGTGGCAAGTGGAATGGTCGGATAATGGATGGGATTGAAGGATGGGGTTGAGGTGGGGAGACCTCTGGGGTTGGCACGAAGAGGGGCGAACGTTGGGTCCCCAGATCACAAGAGAGAGACACAAATTGTTCCAGTCAAATTGTGTGTACAGATTGTTTGAAACATAGCCGCTCTCTGCCTTTTGCAAATGGTTGTTGATGATTTCTTGATTTCTTCATTTCTTGCTCTCAGTGTTCTCAGTCTCAGTACTGTTCTTCGTTCTCTGGATCTAGATCACAGCCTGATGTATTGGAATCTGAAAGATCCCTTGTGGTTGAACGTGAATGATCCAAGGTTTGGTGAGATGGCTGAGGTTGGACGTGTGGTCAAAGTCGGCTTTGTGACTGACTGATGTCCCTTGATTGCACTTCCATAAAAGGTTCATCAAGGGAAGTGGTCATAATTCTCTATGACTATGAAGCTGTTTACTGCAAGGCGGCCAAGATCAACAAGACGTTCGCTGACAACACGGACTCTTGCATCATCAAGTAAATTTGCAACTCTTGTAAACCTGCACAGTGTCTTTTAGTTGGGAGCGCGATCTTGGAAACAGTACGGTATTGCATGCTCTGCAGTATGTATCAGATAACTTTGCCCTTGGTAGGCTCACCAGATCTGTTACGATATAATTACACAGGCTAAGTAAACTCTAGGCGATTGTGAATAGTTCAGTCCGCCCTGCTTCTCCTGTACCTCCACCAAGGACTTCGTGCTTGTAGCTTGGTCAAGAGTAAGCTTGGTTTCATACTTGAGAGTACGTTGTAGGTCTTTCGGCTTTCGGCTACCCAGTCTGCCCTCAATACGAGCCCCCAAAACCCGAAAAGTGCCAAAGCCACTCTCCCATCTCCCTGCCATTTACGCCTTACGCCGTGAGACATGAACCATGAATGTGCGTAACTAATCCACCACATATTTCAACAAGAACAATCGCATAGACAATGCTACTATCAAGAAGATGCATAACTCGCTATCGGTCATCGATGTTGAAAGTTTCTTGCATAGGCCATGTGCAACATATCTTACAAGATCGAAACAATAGTCGCAGCGATTCTGACTCATCGCCACCGTTATCAATAACTAGCAGCACGCATGTCAACAGTGACAACAACAGCTACAGATCCTACTGCACGGTAATTCCAGTCGGAAATTCATATCATTTAACTGATAGTAGACAAGGCATACCATCTACGCGGTTTCGAACGCACCATATCAACGAACACATCTTGTGCAATTCACAAAAAATAAAGTCAACATCACTCTTCCACACGACAACTCACGCTCTAAACGATGCCAACAACACAACCGCAACGACAATCGACACCATAACAAATCACCTCCCAGAATCAATCACTTCCCTCTCCTCCTCAATAACAATATGGGGAGCCACCGTCTTCCTCCTAACCAATTTTCATACACACCTCCACCTTCCGTACTGGGCATGCATCTCCCTTACAAATGTATGCATCCGTACTGGAATGTTACCCATTGCCGTACGAGGTGCTAAAACCTCTGTCAAGTTTGGAAATATCGCACCAGAAGTACAATATTTGATAACTAGTTTTACACGAGACTTTCAAAAGTTAAAAGCATCCTCACCGGAAGGTGGGGGTGGACTGGTACGGACTGGAGACGGCAAGGTTGGCTTTGTGGATACCACGAAAGAACAGTTGCGGTTGGTCAAGACTACTGTATCCACGTTGCAGGGGGTGATGAGATTGGCAAGGGTGAATCTATTCGATGTATTTAAATCACCCATGTTGCAAATCCCGTTCTTTTGGTACTTTGCACTAGATTTACGAAAGGTGATTAATGGTGTAGATCCAGAATTGGCACAACATTTGGTGGAATCGTCATTTTTATGGATTACAGATTTGACGGAACCAGATCCCTGGTATGGATTGCCGATATTGACTGGAGCATTGTTGTATTTGAATGTGGAGGTGGCAGTTGGGAAACGTGCATTGAGTGGTGAGACGAGCAGTCGGAGTAATTTGCAACAGATGATGAAGGATGCGTTTCAGAGTTTGGCTATTTTCATGCCATGTTTTATGGTTCAGCAACCGAGTGGAGTGCAGATCTATCTTGCTACGAGTATGGTGTTCACTATGGCACAATCGATGGTGTTTCGAAGTAATACGTGTAGGGCGGCAATTGGTTTGCCACCGTTGGGTGCCAAGCCAACCGGAGAACATCTGAAGGAGTTTACCGAGCTGGCTGAACAACGTATGAAGGCAAAGGAGGAGACTGGGTTTTATCTTGGAGAAGGAATATTGCTTTTAGATCGAGGTTTTGCCAAGTTGGGTGAGGAGAGGGAGAGTAGTATTGATATTTCGCAAGGCAGTACTAGTGGAACAGAAGAGTCTATGCCGCAGACTCAGAATCTTGGGGTGATTGAACTGCCTCAATATACAATTGATTCGATGTTGGTGTACCCAGAAAAGCTGCAGGAGTGGTCATCCCAACGCAGTTCTACTTCGACTAGACTTACGCCGCTACTTCCACCAGTTGATATGTCGCAGAGTGCAATGACGCAAGGTACAATGCCCATGAACGAGATGCAACAACAAGAATTGATGGATGCAGCAAATAGAGGTGAGAAACCAAAACAGATCGAAATGGCACCTAAGGAAGTGCTTCAAAAGATGGAGGATCAAAAGAAGACCACATCGTCTATTGATGTGAAGAAGTTTGGGTTAAAGTCGAGGAAGAGAGGGAGGAAGAAACCAAGAAAATAATTTTATAGACTGGTTATCATGGATCGCTACGGTATTGACTGACGCTGATTGTAGGTACTCATACTTATTGCTGATACGCTGGATGCTTTGTTTTGCGAGCCATGACCGCCACCTCACAGTGGACTCTCCTCCTCTGTCTCTGTCTATGGTACTTCGCATCACGAAGTGCTAACAAATTTTGTAATTGGATATCGTCGTGTGAAGGATACCTACGATCCTTCTGTTCTCATATTACAACAGATACTTCCTCACATGTGTCCTGACGAGGTCTAATTTTGGATTCAAAATGGACATTTATAGATCGCAAGGATTACCATACATCTTACATTGTACCCACGCTGAGCATAATCGAAGTGGATCAGCCACCTCGAGAGAGAGAAAAAGTGAAGAGGAGAAGAGGAAACGAGTACCTTAACACTGCGTAGGAATTGGTATCAAAAAGTCCCGGGGTCACGCTGCACTTCTTCACCTGATAAGTGATAAGACCACACCACACACTGGTTCAAAATGAGGAATAGTCCACTTAGTGTCACTTAGCTGTTTTACCTTTTCTTCTGTAATTATATGTTACCTACAGGTACCGTTTATCCACTAGCTGGACACGTTTTTGTTAGCCACTCCACCAACAAAATCTACAAAATACCACTGCACCATGTCGCTACTTCAGCAGGCCGAAGGTACTTCCCTCGTCAATGAAACTTGGTGTTTCGGACCATAAATCGACTCTAATACACCCTATGAAGCGATCGGGTCCACGAAACACCAAGTTTCACTGGATATTGAGCGAGCTGCAGGGCATTATCTGCAGGACGACGAGAGTGATGGATATCAAAGAGATCTAACATCGTATCAACGCTTTGACGGTAATTTCCTTCATCGACGATGACGATAATACCTCCCAACTTGTGGATAATAATTAATATGAAATCCCCGTGACCAAAGAGACGTAGCGGCACCCTATTCCCTTTGAGAACTCCATGGTGAGGGGGATGTGCTCTGTATGAAATTTGCACCATGTCGCTACTTCAGCGCATGCTAGTACCTCAGGAAGTGCTTGGCTAACCGGATTTGACACAATAAATCCAATCTAATACATCTTCTGAAGCGTTTAGGTCACTCAAATCCGGTTATTTAATTTATATTGAGCGAGCTAGAGAGTATCTCCTAGACATAAATGAGAATGACGGATGAAAATGAGATCGGGTGCGGATTGACACTCTCTCAATACCACCGCCGTCAGTAGCAGTGCCGAGAGCGCATCCGACATGTGGCTCTATCGCCCCCAGAATGCAAAGGCAATTAATAACCTTAACGCCGTCATTCGCAGAGAACTGCTATTGGAGGGAGGCTAGATATCGGAGAATACGAGAAGGTATATTGGAGCGTACGGGGGTAAGTTTACTGAACAACATGGCTCTGTGGTGTATTCTTGCTTGGGCAATAAACAGCAGATATTCATCTGTCTCAGTAGACGATGTTATCACAAGGGAAGATCACCATAAAGACAATAATAAAAGGGGATGTGGAAGTGGAAGCTTTCTACATTCATTGAAAACTTGTCGCGTCACAGAAGCGTTCGCTCTAGTGAGGAATTCGGAAAGGCGGATGCGGAAAATGGAGGTGCTTTGAGTGCGGAGATAAGAGGGATGACTCAGGATTGCTTGCGAGTTCTTGTTATTGTTAAGATGATACAAAAGCGTAGTGAATGGAATGCAATAATTATTTTTGAATTGGAAGTAGATTTTGTATGTACAAGATTCGCACCGTTAGACGCTTCCAAGTTGCGTAATATAATACCATGGTTACCGCTAGCTATTCCGAGCATTATTACGACTTAGCATGCTGCTAGCTGCTACTTAAGAGTCAAAGGAACGGAAGCCATGGTTGAAAAGTAGTGTATGGTAGCTCATCTATAGGTAAGAATTAGCTACAATTAGGTACTTCCGAGCCTACGTAGCGAAAGTCACAGCTAAATATTAGGCGAAAAGGTAAAACAGCTAGACGACACTAAGTGGCCTGTGAACCCAGGGCACTGTGAACCAGTGTGACCAATCACTCTATTTTTGCCTGGCTCAATGACAGGCAATGACCCCACTCTCTCGATAAAGACATATACTAGCATTCATCAAGATGGTCGTATTGAATAGACACGCGAAAGTAGAAGAAGAGTATTGTGGTCTCCTCGGCGGCGGAAACAATAATGCATCGATTAAATCTGCATCCATGAGACACACTGCACCGTTCAACGCCTACGTCCGTGACAGCAGATTTTCAACAGCAATACTCGTTTGCGGTGTGTTTCTGTTGGGTGTTTTGTACGGCTCTCATTCATCCAGTAATAGCAGTAGTAATGACGCCGTGACCTTCCTCTCCAATGTGGCAGCAACAATGAAGAGTACGCCGCGTGATGTCCACGTCGGCAGTATGTGTAGATGTGGGTCACAGAAGGTACCCATGCCAGATGTGAACAAGGAGCTAGTATCATTATATCATCAGGAGCCAAAGAATCCACTAGGTATGAGTATAGGAGGACAAGACACACGTGTCATTCAGCCACCATCAAAGGCAACGGGTAGTGACCCCAAACGCTTTCTCCATCATCCTGTGGAGGGATGCCAGTGTTTTGATGGTGACGGAAGAATCATGCCAGAACCAACTTCAGATCAATTCATGTCAAAACTAAGTCGGGACTATTTCTTACGACCAAACAATCAATGCCATGAGGCTGAAGCGGAGAGTCAGTTCAATTGGGATCAGATGCCAGATTTTGGCGTTGAGGACTTGCCAATCTTTGTTGGAGTTCTTAGTTACGAATCACCACTCTCACTGAACAATACTCTCCACAACTGGCTCAAGCACGATCTCTTCCATCGAATAGCGGCTCAAGATGTGATGGTGCAACTGAATCATCGATCTCAAGAGGATGAGGAGATTATGTATGACTTTGAGAAGAAACTCAACAATAGACATCCCATGACAATTCTGGGTGATGAGGAAGAAAATCTTCATCCTGGATTGGCAATATCGAACTTTTGTCGCAGGGCTGAACAACACCCATCGTCACATCCTAACGGTGAGAATCTGGTCTTGTTTTTGGAAAAGGATTGGATCATTCCCGATGGAACAGGGAAGCTTTTTTATCTGGAATCTATCTTCCGCAGTGCCATTGCATTATCTCAACGGGGTGTTCCCTACGTAAGTTTGAGGTCAAGTCAAGTTGACGGCAGTAAAGCGTGGAGGTGTCCAGCTGAGGGAATTGGATGGAGGTGTACCACCGCCCATCAGCATCGCTGGACAAACCATCCTGTCCTAATTAGCTGCAATTGGTTCCTAAGATATCTGGAGCCTTTTGTTCTTCTGAATGATCCTATCATGTATTGTGGTTCAAGCGCTGTACATCGGAAAAGAGATGGTTACTGTGACTGGGAAGAAGCGCTTCAGGATGGTAGAGTAGCTTGGACAAACTCTCAGTGGGTCATGGCCCATCTAGGTAATACAGGTGGCGGTCCACTCTTTGTGCATCATGAGGTTGATAAATAGATGGATGGAAAGAAAGTCGAGGAAGTGATGAAAGAAGAAGGCGTCTAAATATATAAAGCAAGCAAACATCGATGATACAACTGAAATGATATATTCACTACTCAAGCTCTTCATATGTGTATCAGCGGTGCTACAGCGTCGTAGGGCAAGAAAACTCTAGCACCATATCGTATCTCACGCTGTAAGAGACGCAATGAACAGCGTGTAGTGGCCCATTACGATTTGTTACGATAGCATAGAAGGATATATTGCACTACTCAAGCTCTTTAGATGTGTACCAGCAAGTCAGCCATGCTACCATACAGCGTCGAAAGTGACCTGATGAGGTCCAATTTGGGATGGCCGCCTGCAACACTTAGGCATAATATCGTATCTAACGCTGTAAGAGACGCAATCAACAGCTTTTAGTGGCTCATTATGATTGGTTACGATTGTATAGAAAAATATATTCCACTACTCAAGCTCTCTATATGTGTATCAGCGGTGATGCAACGTCGTAGGTGACCTGGTGAAGTTCAACTTGGGAGGGCCGCCAGAATCTAATGCTATAAGTGACGCAATGTACAGCTTGTAGTGGCCCATTATGATTTGTTACGATTGTATAAAAGGCTATATTCAACTACTCAAGCTCATTATATGTGTACCAGCCAGTCAGCCATGCTACAACATCGTAGGTGACCTGATGAGGTCCACTTCCGGATGGCCGCCAGCTCTACTCTCTAGCACCATATCGTATCTCACGCTGTTAATATGACAATCAACTGCTTGTAGTGACCCATCATAGTTGGCCATGATAGTATAGAAGCATCTTTTTCACGGCTCAAGCATTGATTGGTCGTATCGGCGTCGCTACAACATCGTAGGTGACCTGATGAGGTCCACTTCCGGTTGGCCGCCAGCTCTGCCGAGGTACAGTAAGTACTGGCATAGTATCATATTTATGTATCGACCTCTTAGGTACTCAAAGAAGATATGTACGTGGCAACACTCATCAACAGAAGATCTCCTTCAACGCAACCATGAGGAAATCAAGTAGTAGTAATAATATCACAATTCGTTTATAATATCATTACAGTCATATCTATTACTGAATTCAGCTTACCAGGTCATTGATAATTATCAGCACCGAAACATATTGTTAGTACGATCACTGTTAGAATATATATTGAGTCTCCCATAAGCCACATGGGCGTTTTGACTCTGAGACGTTGTAGGAACTGAGTGTAAGGCTTGAAAATAAACTGTGAGTTTTCACTGGGTTTGACACATGTTTTCCTTACAAGTGCACGCAAAGAAGTTTAATAATGAGATGCATTTGCTTGACTATACCGTTGTCGTAAATCTCCGCATTCTTGAATAAAATTGAACTGGAGTAAATAGATGAACTCGGCCTTCCAAGTAATGGTAATGGTCAATGGCTCTTTCAGCCTCACACAAAACGTCATGCGTTTAATGATGAATTTTATTTCGCTCACACTCTCACCAAGAAATATCTAACAAGGGGGCACCCATCAAACTGCAATATTCGCACCCATTAAATTGCACGAATCAATATTAAAATCCAGCAAGAGATCTGGTGCGGGGGTCCAAGAAGGACAGGCTCCGTGAGCGTGTAGTCCAAAGGAACCGCTCTGTTGTGAATCCCAGCAGTAGGTTGGCACAACTTCGACTTGAGAGTCGAGACTCGAGAGATGAGTCATGTCCTACACATGGACCGAGATGAATTACGTCCTCAGACAGGACTACATATTGTTTTCTGACCAGAAGGTCCTTTTATGAGCAACGCTAACGCTAACACTATTGTTATAACACAGAACATTGGAATCTCACAAGCAACACCAGCATTTTATGACACAGAAGGTCCTAAAAATGAGCAACACTAACACTATTGTTATGACCCATAAGGTCGTTAATCCTTTTCCAGGCGATCCATGCGTCGCACTACCAGAGTTCGTCTACACGCCAGGCAAAATAGTAAAAGCAGAGCTCGATCCATGGGGCAGCAATGCCGAGGTACCATACAGTAAGTACTGGCATAGTATCATATTTATGTATCGACCTCTTAGGTACTCAAAGAAGATACGTGGCAACATCATCAACAGAAGATCTCCTTCAACGCAACCATGAGGAAATCAAGTATAGTAATGTCACAATTCGTTTATAATATCATTACAGTCATATCTATTACTGAATTCAGCTTACCAGGTCAAGCTCTACTCTCTAGCACCATATCGTATCTCACGCTGTTAATATGACAATCAACTGCTTCTAGTGACCCATGATAGTTGGCCATGATAGTATAGAAGCATCTTTTTCACGGCTCAAGCATTGATTGGTCGTATCGGCGTCGCTACAACATCGTAGGTGACCTGATGACGCATCTGAGACAGCCGCCAGCCTACTCTCTAGCACCATATCGTATCTCACGCTGTTAATATGACAATCAACTGCTTCTAGTGACCCATGATAGTTGGCCATGATAGTATAGAAGCATCTTTTTCACGGCTCAAGCATTGATTGGTCGTATCGGCGTCGCTACAACATCGTAGGTGACCTGATGACGCATCTGAGACGGCCGCCAGCCTACTCTCTAGCACCATATGGTATCTCACGCTGTTAATATGACAATCAACTGCTTCTAGTGACCTATGATAGTTGGCCATGATAGTATAGAAGCATCTTTTTCACGGCTCAAGCATTGATTGGTCGTATCGGCGTCGCTACAACATCGTAGGTGACCTGATGAGGCATCTGAGACGGCCGCCAGCTCTACTCTCTAGCACCATATCGTATCTCACGCTGTTAATATGACAATCAACTGCTTCTAGTGACCCATGATAGTTGGCCATGATAGTATAGAAGCATCTTTTTCACGGCTCAAGCATTCTTTGGTCGTATCGGCGTCGCTACAACATCGTAGGTGACCTGATGAGGCATCTGAGACGGCCGCCAGCTCTACTCTCTAGCACCATATCGTATCTCACGCTGTTAATATGACAATCAACTGCTTCTAGTGACCCATGATAGTTGGCCATGATAGTATAGAAGCATCTTTTTCACGGCTCAAGCATTGATTGGTCGTATCGGCGTCGCTACAACATCGTAGGTGACCTGATGAGGCATCTGAGACGGCCGCCAGCTCTACTCTCTAGCACCATATCGTATCTCACGCTGTTAATATGACAATCAACTGCTTCTAGTGACCCATGATAGTTGGCCATGATAGTATAGAAGCATCTTTTTCACGGCTCAAGCATTCTTTGGTCGTATCGGCGTCGCTACAACATCGTAGGTGACCTGATGAGGTCCACTTCCGGATGGTCGCCAGCTCTACTCTCTAGCACCATATCGTATCTCACGCTGTTAATATGACAATCAACTGCTTCTAGTGACCCATGATAGTTGGCCATGATAGTATAGAAGCATCTTTTTCACGGCTCAAGCATTGATTGGTCGTATCGGCGTCGCTACAACGTCGTAGGTGACCTGATGACGCACCTTAGACGGCCGCCAGCCTACTCTCTAGCACCATATCGTATCTCACGCTGTTAATATGACAATCAACTGCTTCTAGTGACCCATGATAGTTGGCCATGATAGTATAGAAGCATCTTTTTCACGGCTCAAGCATTGATTGGTCGTATCGGCGTCGCTACAACATCGTAGGTGACCTGATGAGGCATCTGAGACGGCCGCCAGCTCTACTCTCTAGCACCATATCGTATCTCACGCTGTTAATATGACAATCAACTGCTTCTAGTGACCCATGATAGTTGGCCATGATAGTATAGAAGCATCTTTTTCACGGCTCAAGCATTGATTGGTCGTATCGGCGTCGCTACAACATCGTAGGTGACCTGATGACGCATCTGAGACGGCCGCCAGCTCTACTCTCTAGCACCATATCGTATCTCACGCTGTTAATATGACAATCAACTGCTTCTAGTGACCCATGATAGTTGGCCATGATAGTATAGAAGCATCTTTTTCACGGCTCAAGCATTGATTGGTCGTATCGGCGTCGCTACAACGTCGTAGGTGACCTGATGACGCACCTTAGACAGCCGCCAGCCTACTCTCTAGCACCATATCGTATCTCACGCTGTTAATATGACAATCAACTGCTTCTAGTGACCCATGATAGTTGGCCATGATAGTATAGAAGCATCTTTTTCACGGCTCAAGCATTGATTGGTCGTATCGGCGTCGCTACAACATCGTAGGTGACCTGATGAGGCATCTGAGACGGCCGCCAGCTCTACTCTCTAGCACCATATCGTATCTCACGCTGTTAATATGACAATCAACTGCTTCTAGTGACCCATGATAGTTGGCCATGATAGTATAGAAGCATCTTTTTCACGGCTCAAGCATTCTTTGGTCGTATCGGCGTCGCTACAACGTCGTAGGTGACCTGATGACGCACCTTAGACGGCCGCCAGCCTACTCTCTAGCACCATATCGTATCTCACGCTGTTAATATGACAATCAACTGCTTCTAGTGACCCATGATAGTTGGCCATGATAGTATAGAAGCATCTTTTTCACGGCTCAAGCATTGATTGGTCGTATCGGCGTCGCTACAACATCGTAGGTGACCTGATGAGGCATCTGAGACGGCCGCCAGCTCTACTCTCTAGCACCATATCGTATCTCACGCTGTTAATATGACAATCAACTGCTTCTAGTGACCCATGATAGTTGGCCATGATAGTATAGAAGCATCTTTTTCACGGCTCAAGCATTCTTTGGTCGTATCGGCATCGCTACAACATCGTAGGTGACCTGATGACGCATCTGAGACGGCCGCCAGCTCTACTCTCTAGCACCATATCGTATCTCACGCTGTTAATATGACAATCAACTGCTTCTAGTGACCCATGATAGTTGGCCATGATAGTATAGAAGCATCTTTTTCACGGCTCAAGCATTGATTGGTCGTATCGGCGTCGCTACAACGTCGTAGGTGACCTGATGACGCACCTTAGACAGCCGCCAGCCTACTCTCTAGCACCATATCGTATCTCACGCTGTTAATATGACAATCAACTGCTTCTAGTGACCCATGATAGTTGGCCATGATAGTATAGAAGCATCTTTTTCACGGCTCAAGCATTGATTGGTCGTATCGGCGTCGCTACAACATCGTAGGTGACCTGATGAGGCATCTGAGACGGCCGCCAGCTCTACTCTCTAGCACCATATCGTATCTCACGCTGTTAATATGACAATCAACTGCTTCTAGTGACCCATGATAGTTGGCCATGATAGTATAGAAGCATCTTTTTCACGGCTCAAGCATTGATTGGTCGTATCGGCGTCGCTACAACGTCGTAGGTGACCTGATGACGCACCTTAGACGGCCGCCAGCCTACTCTCTAGCACCATATCGTATCTCACGCTGTTAATATGACAATCAACTGCTTCTAGTGACCCATGATAGTTGGCCATGATAGTATAGAAGCATCTTTTTCACGGCTCAAGCATTGATTGGTCGTATCGGCGTCGCTACAACATCGTAGGTGACCTGATGAGGCATCTGAGACGGCCGCCAGCTCTACTCTCTAGCACCATATCGTATCTCACGCTGTTAATATGACAATCAACTGCTTCTAGTGACCCATGATAGTTGGCCATGATAGTATAGAAGCATCTTTTTCACGGCTCAAGCATTCTTTGGTCGTATCGGCATCGCTACAACATCGTAGGTGACCTGATGACGCATCTGAGACGGCCGCCAGCTCTACTCTCTAGCACCATATCGTATCTCACGCTGTTAATATGACAATCAACTGCTTCTAGTGACCCATGATAGTTGGCCATGATAGTATAGAAGCATCTTTTTCACGGCTCAAGCATTCTTTGGTCGTATCGGCGTCGCTACAACATCGTAGGTGACCTGATGAGGTCCACTTCCGGATGGTCGCCAGCTCTACTCTCTAGCACCATATCGTATCTCACGCTGTTAATATGACAATCAACTGCTTCTAGTGACCCATGATAGTTGGCCATGATAGTATAGAAGCATCTTTTTCACGGCTCAAGCATTGATTGGTCGTATCGGCGTCGCTACAACGTCGTAGGTGACCTGATGACGCACCTTAGACGGCCGCCAGCTCTACTCTCTAGCACCATATCGTATCTCACGCTGTTAATATGACAATCAACTGCTTCTAGTGACCCATGATAGTTGGCCATGATAGTATAGAAGCATCTTTTTCACGGCTCAAGCATTGATTGGTCGTATCGGCATCGCTACAACATCGTAGGTGACCTGATGACGCATCTGAGACGGCCGCCAGCTCTACTCTCTAGCACCATATCGTATCTCACGCTGTTAATATGACAATCAACTGCTTCTAGTGACCCATGATAGTTGGCCATGATAGTATAGAAGCATCTTTTTCACGGCTCAAGCATTCTTTGGTCGTATCGGCGTCGCTACAACATCGTAGGTGACCTGATGAGGTCCACTTCCGGATGGTCGCCAGCTCTACTCTCTAGCACCATATCGTATCTCACGCTGTTAATATGACAATCAACTGCTTCTAGTGACCCATGATAGTTGGCCATGATAGTATAGAAGCATCTTTTTCACGGCTCAAGCATTGATTGGTCGTATCGGCGTCGCTACAACGTCGTAGGTGACCTGATGACGCACCTTAGACGGCCGCCAGCTCTACTCTCTAGCACCATATCGTATCTCACGCTGTTAATATGACAATCAACTGCTTCTAGTGACCCATGATAGTTGGCCATGATAGTATAGAAGCATCTTTTTCACGGCTCAAGCATTGATTGGTCGTATCGGCATCGCTACAACATCGTAGGTGACCTGATGACGCATCTGAGACGGCCGCCAGCTCTACTCTCTAGCACCATATCGTATTTCACGCTGTTAATATGACAATCAACTGCTTCTAGTGACCCATGATAGTTGGCCATGATAGTATAGAAGCATCTTTTTCACGGCTCAAGCATTCTTTGGTCGTATCGGCGTCGCTACAACATCGTAGGTGACCTGATGAGGTCCACTTCCGGATGGTCGCCAGCTCTACTCTCTAGCACCATATCGTATCTCACGCTGTTAATATGACAATCAACTGCTTCTAGTGACCCATGATAGTTGGCCATGATAGTATAGAAGCATCTTTTTCACGGCTCAAGCATTGATTGGTCGTATCGGCGTCGCTACAACGTCGTAGGTGACCTGATGACGCACCTTAGACGGCCGCCAGCTCTACTCTCTAGCACCATATCGTATCTCACGCTGTTAATATGACAATCAACTGCTTCTAGTGACCCATGATAGTTGGCCATGATAGTATAGAAGCATCTTTTTCACGGCTCAAGCATTGATTGGTCGTATCGGCGTCGCTACAACATCGTAGGTGACCTGATGAGGTCCACTTCTGGATGGTCGCCAGCTCTACTCTCTAGCACCATATCGTATCTCACGCTGTTAATATGACAATCAACTGCTTCTAGTGACCCATGATAGTTGGCCATGATAGTATAGAAGCATCTCTTTCACGGCTCAAGCATTGATTGGTCGTATCGGCGTCGCTACAACGTCGTAGGTGACCTGATGACGCACCTTAGACGGCCGCCAGCTCTACTCTCTAGCACCATATCGTATCTCACGCTGTTAATATGACAATCAACTGCTTCTAGTGACCCATGATAGTTGGCCATGATAGTATAGAAGCATCTTTTTCACGGCTCAAGCATTCTTTGGTCGTATCGGCGTCGCTACAACATCGTAGGTGACCTGATGAGGTCCACTTCCGGATGGCCGCCAGCCGCCAGCTCTACTCTCTAGCACCATATCGTATCTCACGCTGTTAATATGACAATCAACTGCTTCTAGTGACCCATGATAGTTGGCCATGATAGTATAGAAGCATCTTTTTCACGGCTCAAGCATTCTTTGGTCGTATTGGCGTCGCTACAACATCGTAGGTGACCTGATGACGCATCTGAGACAGCCGCCAGCCTACTCTCTAGCACCATATCGTATCTCACGCTGTTAATATGACAATCAACTGCTTCTAGTGACCCATGATAGTTGGCCATGATAGTATAGAAGCATCTTTTTCACGGCTCAAGCATTCTTTGGTCGTATCGGCGTCGCTACAACATCGTAGGTGACCTGATGAGGTCCACTTCCGGATGGCCGCCAGCCGCCAGCTCTACTCTCTAGCACCATATCGTATCTCACGCTGTTAATATGACAATCAACTGCTTCTAGTGACCCATGATAGTTGGCCATGATAGTATAGAAGCATCTTTTTCACGGCTCAAGCATTGATTGGTCGTATCGGCGTCGCTACAACATCGTAGGTGACCTGATGACGCATCTGAGACAGCCGCCAGCCTACTCTCTAGCACCATATCGTATCTCACGCTGTTAATATGACAATCAACTGCTTCTAGTGACCCATGATAGTATAGAAGCATCTTTTTCACGGCTCAAGCATTGATTGGTCGTATCGGCGTCGCTACAACATCGTAGGTGACCTGATGAGGCATCTGAGACGGCCGCCAGCTCTACTCTCTAGCACCATATCGTATCTCACGCTGTTAATATGACAATCAACTGCTTCTAGTGACCCATGATAGTTGGCCATGATAGTATAGAAGCATCTTTTTCACGGCTCAAGCATTGATTGGTCGTATCGGCGTCGCTACAACATTTTAGGTGACCTGATGACGCATCTGAGACGGCCGCCAGCCTACTCTCTAGCACCATATCGTATCTCACGCTGTTAATATGACAATCAACTGCTTCTAGTGACCCATGATAGTTGGCCATGATAGTATAGAAGCATCTTTTTCACGGCTCAAGCATTGATTGGTCGTATCGGCGTCGCTACAACATCGTAGGTGACCTGATGAGGCATCTGAGACGGCCGCCAGCTCTACTCTCTAGCACCATATCGTATCTCACGCTGTGAACGTCTTAATTTACAGCTAGTAGTGGTCCATTATGATTGGTTACGATAGCGTAGAAGGATATATTCTACTACTCAAGCTCTTCATATTTGTTTCAGCTGTGCAACAGTGTCGTAGGTGACCTGTTGAGGTCCAATTTGGGATGGCTGCCTGCAACACTTAGGCATAATATCGTATTTAACGCTGTAAGAAACGCAATCAACTGCTTGTAGTGGCTCATTATGATTGTTTACGATAGTATAGAAGAATACATGCCACTATTCCAGCTCTCTATATGTGTATCAGCCATGCTACAGCGTCGTAGGTGACCGATGAGGTCCAATTATCGTTGGTACCATACGGATCTTACCGGCAACAGTGGCTGCGAAATGGAGAGTTATTTTGATAGATACTGGGTCATATTAAGAGAGAGTATTAACTTTGTAGCGTCAAGTTCAAGTGACGTCCATTGAGTTAGTAAGAAGTTGCTTTCGTCTATATTTTGTATAAGCTGGATGCTTTGCTTGAGAATCAAAAATAACCTTTTCAGTAAACTTCACCGCCCAAGATGATTTATCCTTCTTCTTGTTCGTTTGTAGGAACAAGTATTTCCTCGGTATTGATGACATGCTTCGATTCGACTTTCGAGCCTCAAATAGGCCTGTAGGAATTTCATCATCAAACTTCTCTCCGCAACCAGCAGCACCGCATTCGCCCAGAAAGTTTACTATATCTAGATTTTCGTTCGTTTCAGTATGTCTTGTTGATGACCTCTTTTTTGATTGCGTCTCCAAGAAGGAGTTACATTTCGTCAATAGATAACTCCTTGCCAGGTGATTTCCTCCGTCCATTCTTTGTAGCACAGATATCAATGCATGGGAGAGAGAAATAAAGTCTTTATCCACCATCAAATTGTGTAAAATTGAGCGCATGTGTTGAGTGGGCAACAATTGTCGTATAAATACAAATCCTTTTTCCTGCAAGGCGTGGATGAGCTCATCTGCATAATCCAGACGCTTCTTCACTTGGCTGTCTGAAGAATTGGAGAGGTTTCCTTCAAGATAAGATTGTGCGGGCGAGTCGCAATCGTACCGCATTGCTACAGCCTTTATGAAATTAGCCGTGGTATCATCCAATCCATTTGGGATATCAAAGCGTACGTATTGACCTCGCAGCCGCGCATTTGCTTGCTGAAGGGATGACAATTGTTTTGCTTCTCGTCGATACATATTGTCATCTTGTCTGTTGTCTGTACCTTGACCATGTTGACTTTGAACTTGACTTGATCTCCTTGCTGAGTCGTTACGCTTTGCAAGTCCCCTATTCCTTTCTACAAGAGCATTTTTGTATATCTTCACCGTACTATCTCTCTTCTGCCAGTTCATCTTATGTGCACCACCCTGTGACGACTTTCTGTGGATACTTTGAGCTTCGGTTTGCGTCAGCTTTGTCATGACCGGAGACTGGGCAATAAATCTACTGTCCTCTTTCAAAAAATGATAATTGTTCCAAGCAGAAGAATGGTCCTCGTCTCTTGCTCTTACAACCTTTTCGACAAATGTCTTTGCCATCTTCTCTTCTCTATGTATCACATTCTTTATGGTTCTCTCAAAACGCAGATAATCGTCATTGATTGATTTTACAAATGTCCACATGCATCCATCGATTGCAAATCGTTCCAAATACATCAATAGACGACCGTGGAGGCTGATCTCAATACGTCGATTCTTGCATTTAATCTTACCAAGATGGCGTCTGTAGACGGATTGAATCAGAGTAGCCGCATTCCTTTCAGTGGATGCAACCCGATCTTTTTCTTGTTCCTCCAGATAAAGTCTCCTGAGTTCGGCGAGTCGTCTGCGTTTCATTTTTGCAGCATATGTACGTGCCAATGATTGGATGACGGTAGCCTTTTGGTGTTGTAACTGTAGAAAATATATACCCCAAAGCCGCTTACGTTCCAACACGGCTTGGCGCATACGAGCAATTGACTGTATTTTGGTTGCCATGAAACAGTCTCTTTGCTGGCGAAGTTCAATGAGCAAGTTCTTAGCCAGCTTTCCACGTGCTAATCGTTGTATCTCCAAAGCGGCACAAAATCTTGCAAACTCATCCTTAGCTTGCCTTATTGAATCAAGCCTACACCGAGCTAGATATCTTCGAACAATCTTTTGCGCGTGAACAACGGCCAACTCATATGTGCACTGAATCATGATAGCGACCTCTGCCCTTGCACTTCGCAGACGATTATTCAAATCATGTTTCCTGTCAAACAACATAGGAAGTAACGATCTAGCGTTACCTCGCTGCCAAACTCCTTTTTGGATCAAGTCGACGTCCATGGTCAATTCAATCTCTTCGTCTTCGGCTTGAACAAGGCCCTTTTCGATCATATCATCAAAATTGGCAATCTTATCATTGGCGTCCTGCTCAGCGACCTCACACCTGCATAATTCAGAATCATATTCTTTGATCATTCGAACATACTCGCGTCGCTGCTGCCGCATCCCGGGCAGCAGAAGGCGAAGATGGGCAAATGCAGGCTTCAAGTTGGGCTTGTTAGTGTGGCATTTTGAGCAACACTTGTCATGTGCTTTATTCGGATGCATACACTCTATCTCTCCAACCAAGGCATGGCAACGCCATCCTCCTCTTTGGTATCCTTTTGGCAATGCCTTTACTAATCTAACTGGCATTCCTTGGTGGACAGCGTCGAGATACGGCGCATCATCCTCTTGTCTATTTGGACGAAGGCTTTCAAATCGTCGATAAAGAGTAGTCCTGACTGCAATCACAATTGAATTGCTCGCTGAGGAGGGCGGTAAGCGCAGCAACTTGTTCCTGGGTACAATAAAGTTCAACGCGCCTTGCGTTTCACCACTTGTCATTGCCAAACGCGTCGACCGATGCATTTCCATAGTAGCACGGTTGAACAACGTCGCCTGTCGATCACGCTGAATTGTCATCCTCTTCGTCGATGCTTTCGTATCCCTGTTGTTCGACAGTTGCGATGTAGATGGAGACGAGGAGGCTGCAATGGCAAGACAATCATTGCAGCATTCGTCGTCTTCATCGTCGTCGTCACTACTGCTCATGCACGCTAGTGTTTCTGGGGACGGCATGCTTCTTCCGTTCCTAAAACAAGTCCAAACTACTAACCCAACTTTGCTGACAGTTTGCGTCTAACCAATAACACGATCAAACTTCCATGGGAGCTCTTCCCTTTTTGGCTTTATCACGGGGGTGGCGCGCTGTTTATTTACTACTTGATTTCACGTGCAGGATCTCCAGAAACGTTGTTGGCGGAGTTAAATCTTCAAAGCGCTTTTTCGAGACACGAGGCCTTGCTCTTGCTGATTAGGTTTATCTAACTCTCCTCACCCTCCACAGAAGCCCGCCTCATCCATGCACTCGTAACATTCAAGCCTTGCCCACGCAGTGCAACTATCCACTAGATACCTGCAAAGATTTGTGTTGTTCATTATTTTACACTCCCTCCTTCTCTCTTTGACTTCCCTCTCCAATACAATACATGCAATGGAATTTCAATCAATTTTGGGCATCCAATCATTCTCATAGCTATCCTCAAAGTCAAATCCAGACTTCTTCTGCATATCAGTGGCCAATTCATCAAAGAATCCACCCTTTTTGTTCCAGTCATACCCAGGTATGAAGGAGGCAGTAGTTCGTGGAGTTTTGGTATAATCCGCTGAGTCACTGCCACTGCCATTCCCCCACGGAGAGGGTTGCACCGTACCCATGGGAGATCTTACTGTAGATTCCTCACTAAAGAGATCCAATTCGGAATTCAAAAATTGATATTGATTAATCACGTTCTCCAAATCACTTAGTCGTTGTCCATCCACTCTTGCAACTCTATTTCCTTGGTAAAACACATCATATGTAGGCACAACCTCTATCGCGGCCCGATTAAATAAACTTTGTGCATTTTCGGCTTCTTGAAAACAACGCAAGAATAATGTAGCGGGATTATCACGTGCTAATCGCTCATAAGATGCTTCAGTAGCACGACACTCTGGATTCGAAGAGGATGTGAACTTTGCGATGACGACAATGCCCTCTGGACGGTCGGGCAACGGCTTTGAGGCTAGGTTCACTATATCTTCGAGTTGATCGTATATGCTGAATTCTCGAATTATGAAGGCGGAGTCTACGCTTCCGTAATAGTCGTCAGATTGTGATTGTTGGTGGAGGCAGTGTCGCGAGGTCTTCTTTGTTTGGGCACCAGTTTGGAAGTGACTACAGTAGGCAAACGCTTCAACATTGAGGAGCTGCGCAGCCGCTAATATGAGCGGAAATAATGAAAGTACAACGCTATTCATGTTTAGTAGATTGCCGTAATTTGTCGACGCTGCTTGCCTACAAAAGAGAGACCAATAATATATGGTACCATTGATGCAACCATATCATCGTGTTGTTGCAATGCATTCAAGTTGGTGATAATTTTGTGACTTGATGACGTGTTATGTTGTGGAAATATTGGCGATATTACTGATTTCGCCAAAATACAGGTACAAAAAGCAGCCATTCCTTCGTGTTTCTGCCTTCCCCTTTCCCCTGTTCAAAGCAAGTTGTTCAAAGCGTTCAAAAAAAAAATCATGGTTTGAATTTGAAAGATCAGCACGTTCGCATGCAATAGAAGTTAATGATCAATGATGAAGGAATAATAATTCAACATTTATCAATAATTACACAATGGACACGCACACAGGATCTACCGATGAATACGAAACTGACGAACATCATTTCGACGGCGACGGCGACAGCAGTGAAGACGAATTATTGGTAACCAAAAAACATGTGTCATCTGGAACCAAAAAGAAACGAGGTGTTGTTGTTGCGGAAAAGAAACAACCGAAAGAAACTATAGACAAAAATGACAGTGAAGAGGACGGTGACTCGGATGATGATGATGAGTTTGCACCGAAGCGCAAACGGACAAAGGCCGCTGCATCAAAATATGATAGTAGTAGCGACGATGAAAGTGAAGAGGAAGTGACAAATAATAATACTGACAAACGAGGTCGAAGGGCATTAGGTAAAATGAATGACAACAAGACCAACACCAAAAAGAACACAAGCAGCCGCGACAGCGATTCTTCTGCCTCGGATGACAATGACAGCGATGATGACTCAGATGACTTGGGCTTGGGATTAGGATCGAATAAACAGAGTAGGGCAGCCAGTGATAGGAAAAGGGCGGCATTGATGCAAATGTATCCATCCTCTTCAGACGACTCGGATGAGGATAGTTCAGATGATATTTCATTTAGTGCAAAGAAAAGAAAGCAGAACAACAACAAAAAGCCAGCTGCGAAGAAACCTCCTCCGTCAAGAAAGAATGCAATCGCATTGGATGATTCTAGTAGCAGTGATGATTCGGACAGTGAATGTGTGGATGTCACGCCATCCAAGACCACTTCTACCAGATCTAGGAGACAACCAGCAACGGCAGCAGCGAGTGCGTCTGCCGCAGCTATCGACTGCATGTCATCTGATTCAGATGAAGATATTGAAGTCCCACAAAAGCGAGGATCAACACGGTCAACACGAGCAAATCCACGAAAAATAGCCTACAAGACGGACGAGGGGGGAATGCCCCATCATGATCCATCCGTGAGAGCAAATAGTAATGCAACATTGGAAGCGGCAAAGAGGGCTAGAGCAGCATTGCTGCAATCGCAGGGGTATCACGCTGAAGATGTAAATCTTCCATCATTACCATCACAAGTTGTTCCTGCCGCCAGAGCCTCTCCCGCTGTCCTGGATTTGAGTACAAATGATTATGAGAGGACTAGCGTGTCGAATTCTGCTTCTCGGTCAGTCACAACTCCTGCCGTCTCCTACAGTGGACCCATCATCACAATATACTTGCGATACAGAGACTCATCCAACAAGGAATCCAAAGTTAGTCTGAAGATAAAGATGGATCAACCGCTACAACACTTGGTCGATCAGTTCCAACGTGGCAAAATCACTCAAATGAAGTTTGATGGACAGAATCTCAATCTGACAAAGACCCCATCCTTTTATGACATGGACGACGAGGATTTGGTAGATGTCATTGTCGTTGCCAATCATAAGGTGGCATCCACTGCAGCTGCCAAAGCGCCTCCTATTAGGAGAGAAGAAAAAGTTGTGATTCACATTCGTGGTGCAGCGGGCACTCGTAATGAGACATACGAAATGAAAAAGTCGAATCCTCTGAAGATGGTGGTTGATGATTACTGTAGGAAGAATCGACTTTCTACCGTCACTCTTGAATACAACGGGAGGAAACTGGATGCATCGCAGTCGTGTTCCCAGTTAAATATTGCTAACAATGCCTACTTGGATGCAATTGTGGCAAGTGGTCCACCAATCAATCTTATCTTCCGTGTCAATGGTAAATCAAATGAGACAGAACGAATTTCCATCCGACTGAAAGAAACGTTTCAACAAGTATTTGAGACTTTTGCTCAACGACGAAATGTTAGCGTCTCCCAGTGCAAGTTTGTGTTTGACGGAGAGACGTTGAGGCCATCCACTACACCGGAGCATCTTGATCTGGAAGGTGATGAGATTATTGATGTGAAGGTTACCGAGGCCGCAAGAGCTGCACCTGTACCTGTACCGCCACGTGCAGCAACCCAATCCACAGCGAGAGCAGCAGCAGCAGCAGCAGTTTCTTCTGCCTCGACAGCATCCGCCCCAGTAATGATTACCATCGAAACAAATCGCAATCAAAACAATAACTCTCGACAAAAGAAGTGGAAACTACATGACACCAGCTTGGTTACGAAGCTCAAAACTGATTATACCAAGTATTACAAATCAAAGGGATGTAAAAAGGTCAAATTCTATATCCGCAACCAGTTGATTACAAATGAATCCCAGTCATTGCGTGATTTAGGCATAGGTAATGGAGACATGGTTTATGCAATGGAGAATGGAAAAGCATATAAACCTATGTGAGGTTTTCATGTGTATTACATACTGCAGCTTCTAGCTATAACACTACGGTTACGGCTGTACAGATTTTAGGTTAAAATACATATCTTTGTTAAATACATTTGTTCAATACACAACAGTGACTTTGACTTTACCTCATTCAGCCTCAAATTTTGAACGCAACTCCTCAAAATGTTGCACAATACGAGCATGCCGCTCCTTGGGAGAAAAGTAGCCAGTCACCGAAAGTGACCCAAGCCGTAACTGATCATCCGCATCATCCACAGGAATGATTTGATCCAGTCGATAAAAGTGTGTTCCCAACAGCTGCGCAAAGGCTTCATCGAACTGCGTATCCATTGTATCTAGACAAAATCTTGTAATGCCCGCACATGCCACCAACATGGCCGCTTCGACTAATGGCCACCCTGATTGATTTGGAATGGCTGCTCCATTTTCAGTTAGCACCATGCGAGGATTGTACACATCTGTTGATTTTGATTCTGAGAATATATCACCTCTACTACCTTCATCATCACTATTACTAGAGTCAAATAACGCCTTGGAAGCATCATAATACGGCCTCGCCTTCTCCCACATACCCGGCTCAATCATATCCTGTATCATCTGTTGCGTCAATTCTTCACTATTCTCCACACCACAAAAGTTCACACTCAAGAACTCGGAAAGTGATCTACATTTGTGCTCATACCCCTCACCCGTTGTTGTTGGTAATGATCTCAATATCAAATTCTGAATCTCATCATCCACAGCAATAATCAAATCATACTGATCCAAATCATTCTGTAAATTGAATGATGTCCCATCCTCGGAACAAGTGGTCGAACAAAGACCTAAATAATCACAAATCGTCAAAGCTTCCTCCGGAGCACAAGAATCCATTGGAGCATTGTCCGATGACTCAATCGTCGCCGAGTACGGGAATAGCGTGAATAAAGCATCATTGTATTCAGCGATGCGGGCCATCATGCCCTCGGCGATGCGAGCGTGAAAGTTGGTATTGTCGACAAAGAGGATTTGGAAGTGGAAGCGTGAGGCGTCCAATGATGCGGAGGTTTGTTTGGCGCGGGCTTTTTGGTAGGCGGAGAGGGAGAAGGGGGTGTCGTTGCTGCCTGGGGAGAATGCGTCCACCACGGTGGTGGCGTGGTAGAGGAGGGTGGCGGCGATGAAGGTCAATCTCATGTTGGCATTTTTGTACATCATTTTTTGAGTTCTGATTTTTGATTTTTTGATGTGCTTCCGACGGGCGAAATGGCAGCATAGTTTAGTTTGCCCGTATTTTGGTCAATATTTGTTAGTAGTTGACTCAACCGATTCCTTTCTTGCCCGTCCTCTTTCGTCCAACTCACTGACGCGGTGGTGGTTTAGCCCACGTACTAAAATCCCTCGTCCAACGCTCCTTGATACGAATGAAACAGCATTCTCATTACATATTAAGCGAAGCATCTATGCACTGACAAAGCGTTGAGATGACCACTATAAACTAAGAGCCCATTCTCTCAGTAAGACATAACAAGTATGCAGCAAAAGGTTGTCACTCCAACCGTGACAAACCTATGAATCTTGATGGGGCTTACCCAGCCAGAATTTCTATCTTGTCCAATCCAGATCAAGAAGCATTCCTGCAAATAAAGGACGAATGTCCCAGACCAAGGCAATCCAGTTCCTCTGTTACGAACAAGCGTTTTAAGCCATGTGAATCAATCCCACAAGAGCTTGGCCGACAAGCGAGATATGAACACACATGTTTGGCATGCAAAAAACCTTGCAAGTCCCAAAGGGCAGCACTAGAAACCTCGCGGTTAACTAAGTGCTTGACCGGTCACTGCCGAGTTAAACAGAACCACTTATCAAAATACAGTGAATAAGAAACCCCACCCCAGACTTCCCGGAGACGGTAGATGCCTCCAGCCGACGACGATGGGTTGCCGGTGTGTCAACCTCCCACGCGATGGAATGCCCTATTCTCTCCACGATCAGCGCTCGGCACGACGCTGCCTCTCCTAAAGGGCATGGAAGATTGACGATTTATGTAGAAAAGTATGTGATTTGTTGTG
Source organism: Skeletonema marinoi (assembly GCA_030544225.1). Classification (NCBI taxonomy): domain Eukaryota; phylum Bacillariophyta; class Thalassiosirophyceae; order Thalassiosirales; family Thalassiosiraceae; genus Skeletonema; species Skeletonema marinoi. The sequence continues at coordinate 777,812 of CM060505.1, read as the reverse complement.
AAAGAGTTTTGAAGTAAATGACCACTACGAAGATGATGTGATTTGAGCAATACTCTAATGCTCGTGATGAAGAGTGATGTCATATGTAGATACGGGAGGATAATGAAAAGTTTGCATAAGATGATATGATTCGTTGCAGACGCACCATGACCAGCAGAACGAAGCCCAGCTACACTTTAGGGCGGTAGCGGTACCCGATGATACAGACTTCGTTGCTTGGGCATAGACGCGTAAGAACTCTTGAATGTTGTAGATATTAATGATAGCGGATGCGATGTATGAATAATTTGGTTGTTCATATGTTGTGGTGTAGTTCGTCGTATCGGCTCAGTGCTCTATCTTTCTGAAAAGGGGGAGTTTCACCCCACCGATGTATGGACATCATAATATGTGCCCATATTCTACACCTCGATGTATTGGGTGTTTGCCTCGGCTTGACCCAACATTGTGCGCCTCCAGCTGACAGTTAATCAGACGACTAATCTGAAAAACGTCAGACTCATAGACAATAATCCGTCGCACAAACATGAAGATGTCGCTGCATTCCTCGATGAATAGTGTTATCATCATCCGAGTATGGAGAAGGTACAAAACCATAGAATGCGATACCGTACTGCACAAACGTGCCTTCTTTTGTCCACTTCGATCGAGACAGAGAGATCTGTCATCATCGACTCTACTCACGGCATGACGATAAAGTCACGCCGATGGGCCTTTTAAAAACCAACCTCCCCACCCCCACACCCTAGTACCCCTGACGTGAAGAAGAAGAGGAAGGAGGCCCATAACACTCGACAAAATGAAACGAGCGAAGCTTTAACCCCTATCCTGTGAGGCGAGGAGTATTGCAACTCCCGGTCCCACAAAAAGTACACCTGTACTGCCGAGGAAGACATACCATCCAATCCGACTTCTCGGCCGCCGATATCTCGGCCACTGGCGGTCTAAACAGGCCTACACTTCGGGATTCCAAAAAATAAGTTTGTACTCTAACGGAGTTGGATCCATTGATCAATATATGGTCACCCAACGACCCCAGAATATAACTCAGCCAATATTCAGTTGTGAGCGCTGAACACTCCAGTCGAAAGCTGTTCTGTCAAGTCAGACGGTGACAGTTGTTGTGCGTGGAAGAGGTGTCAGATGTTGATGTTCTGACACTCGTCTGACCATCGGCTTTCATTTCCGACAATGTCTCAATTGCAGTCATCCGTTTCTTCGTCGGTGTGTCCTCGAGATGTTTATCCCAGGGTAGAACACCAGCTTGACTTGGGGGGTACGAGGCGCCATCTCCACCATGGCATTCTTCGATACTTGAGCATAACATAGACCGACACTTGCTAAGCAATACTCTTAAGATGAAAGTATCCACACTCCTCACTATATCAGCGCTAGCTCATCCTTGCAGCGTAACATCATTCGTTGTCCCTACCACACCACTCACAACTCATGTTACTGCTTCTTCTTCTACATCATCGGCATCAACTTTTGGCCAAACATCATTATCCCAACTATCCATGGCTGGATTCGGTGGCGGCGGAAGCACATCCTCCAAAAAGAACAAAAAAGTCAAACCCCTTCCCAAATTAAAGGCCAAGACTCAATGGGATAGATATGCGGATTTGAAACAATGTAAAAAGGTTATCGTAGGTGTCAAGATCGTAGGAGGTGAAGAGGATGCGGATTGGTTGGAAGTGGGTAAAGTTCGAAGTGAAAATGATGAACATACCCTGGTGGCAATTGCAAGGCAGCGTGCATTAATTGCAGACCATGCCAAGCGTCTATACCCGGTAAAAGTACCTGCCAACTCGGTGTTGGAATGGGGGTACTTTCTGGAAGGGGAAGAAGAAGGTTCTTGGGTAACTGTCGACAAGGCAAGTGGGGCAGATGCACCAAAGGGTATTGAGAAGAAATTTGGCTTTGAGGGTATTTCGGATAAGGCAAGTGGATTTTATTGCTATTATAGTGAGGGAAGAGTTGTGGAGCGTGGTGAGACGCTTGCTTCAAATCTTACGACTGGCAGCAAGACCCTTCCTAACTAGACAACTGATAGCTAGCTAAGTAACCTAATTTGAACGAAAGAGGCTGAGTTACTGTTTACATTATGTTACTTGAAAGAGGAACAGTACTCACACACTGGAACCACCCTGCTGAAGCTTGTGGTCATAGAATGCTTTATCTTCCTCTGCAGTCTTACGTTTCTTCACGATATTCTCTTCATATCTCATTTTACGCTTTGAGCTCTTGTCTTTACTACTCTCCAAGATGGACTGGACCTTTTCTTCATAAGTAGTCCCCTTGGCCCTATCCATGAGTGGTACATGGACGGAAGATTCGGTAAGTCCCTTTTGTTGACTCTCGCTGCTTCCATTGGCTGGATAAGGGAATACACCCAATACATTTTGAATGATTTCCACAGCCGCGCCCCAAGTTAGAGTGCTAGTGTGCGTGCATTTTGCGGCCAAGGCTCGCTTGACTTCACCATCATCATGCACCAAATGTTTGCTGCGTTTTTGAATCTTTCTTCGACGTTCCTTATCAATCTGCTCCACAAAGTCCACGACATCCGTCCATCTAACTTCCGTTTCATCTTTCATACTATCCAAAGCATTCTTTGCTCTCTCCGATGCAATTGCGTGCTTTTCCCATCGTTGTTCCAACGTCTTCTGAACATCCCACAAGTTTCGTACTGTTCTACCCAACTGCAGTTGACCAAAGGTGCAATCTTGTAGCACCAAAGCCGCCTCACTGGCCAAATCATACGAAGGTTTGGCAGGATTGGTCTTGACATCCAATAACTCTTTCACCACCTCGGACTTCTCTTGGCCGCGTCCAATGTAGAAAAGAATTGACATTATGCACCGAATTTGATGCCATAGAAATGCCTGTCCCACAATTTCAATGTGACACATGTCTCTTGCAGATTTAGGTAAAATGGATGCACCAATGCCATGTACGTCTTCCAGATAGTGGCGATTGGACTCAGCATCTTTCTCTTCCCGACTCTTTGGTGTCGAACTCACAGAATAGACGCGTTGTGGACTCACAACTTTCCCTTCCACCAAAACCCTCTCAAAGTTGGAAACTTGTTCACAATTCATTTTACAAAGGTTGCGAAAGTCATTCCGACCCATCATGTATTCCAACCCCTGGGCCATGCGTGCTAGATTGAGATTTCTACGTGGAAAGAAGTATCGATAGGTTCGTCGAGAGCAGGAGAAGCGAGCGCTAAACTCGGATGATACTGGGCACCAGCCCAATATGCGGATTGATGGGGGTAGGACATTGTTGAGGGTTTTGCAATAGTCGTATTCATTCATTGTCTTTCGTTGATATGTCGTAGATGCAACTGCATTTCCCTTTTTCTTTTTGTTGCGCGGTTGGACAAAACACTCGAGACAATCGAGCGAATTTTTGGGTAAAGACTCCTCCCCTAGCACGTCACCAGGTTCATCATCATCACTCTTAGCATTACGAGCCAACAATGGAAACGCACTCTTCAAATATAACGCCACCACTTGTCCATTAGCGTGTACTCCTTTATCCGTCCGTCCACATCTAGAGTACTTGCTGGCCGTCCTCTTGGGCATTTGACCATTTTCAGCTTCTTCCACTTCACTTTCAGTGAGCATTCCATGTTCCTCTGGAGACACCAATAAGCGAGTCTTTTCTAACGCTGCAAATAATTCTTTTTCCACCGAATTGTCACAATCTTTTCCGACATTTTGTGCAAAGCCTGAATAATCAGTTCCATCGTAAGAAAATTGCAGTGCTATGTGGCGTGTTCTATGTTTCTCTATTGGTTGATCTGCACGGCCAGTGTCTTTAACTTTTTTCGGCTCTTGCTTGCGCTGTGCTGATTGATTCTTCGCAGCTGCTGCTGCTGCCTGGACTGCTTCCTTTGCATCGGACACGGATACTTTTCCGGATTCGAGCAGATGACGAAGCACTCTGCTGGCATCTACGCTAGCACTGCTATCTTTTCCTCCGCCCAAACCAATCTGGCTGAGAATGTTATCGGTATTTGCAGTCGACATGACTCTATTGTATCAAGCTTTCGTGCACTATATCCATCCAAACTTCCAACGGCAGCACTACCAACAGCAAATAGTACCCTCTATCCTTTTGCCTACGTTATTCCGTCCACTTCATTTTGACACCATTGCATCGATCGCATCCATCGAAGCAAAATGCGTGGCTTTGAGGAAGAAGGTAGCAAGACAGGTATCTGAATATTTCCGCGAAGCTCAAGCACCTACTTAGGTACCTACCTACCTACCTACCAACCTGTCCAGTAGGCAGGTCGACACCTTCTCGTGAATCCTTTGCTGTGGAACGAGACGTGCCAATGCGGATGAACTTACACACAACACCCATCCTCCATGTGCTCATTGCTTAGATTCTTTTTATTTTAGCATTTCAATTTTAATGTTCCATTTACATAGAATTTCGCCCCGGGAGGGCCAACCAGACGTACTTCAAAATTTATGTTATATCATCATTTACATAGAGCTCACTCCCCCAGGAAAGGGTGCTAATGTGAGCAAAGATAGAACCAGAAGCGTGTTGCAGATAGCCACACGAAGGCCACTGATTTCAGTAACTTCGTTTCTAACTGGAATGTCAGCAAGCCTTTGCCCCGTCAACACTACCAGTGCACCCCAAAATATGATGATTCCCGACACTCCATTGAAGCTGTAGAATGCCAAAAGTAGCAGTGAAAGCAAAGATATTAACGATGCTGATCGTCTTCCATATGCCGCCATTGAAGCCCTCCCACCATCTAATCTACCAATCGGCAACAGATTCACAGAGGAACTGTACAAGCCGGCTAATCCAACAAGGAACAAACCATGGATTGGTATCGGCTGTGATAGTGGAGCGAGCATTACCTTTGGAAACACAATGCTTGCAATTGATCCGATCAAGAAGCTTGATTTCATCAAAGCTGCAGGCACCACAGGAAAATATGTGAATGATTGTGCTGTCATGGTCAGCCGCAGTCCCAAGACGATCATGGCTAACGATGCAAGCATTGCAACACCAGGACCACTAATAGCGATATCGAATAGAGCTAATCTACTTGACGGAAAGGATCTCAAAGGGGTGATGCTTCCAAAACTACCAACCTGTAGAGACGGCAGCGGCACTGGGTTCCCAAGCTTAACGCCGTACTTTTTCGCTGCGACAATATGCATAAGTTCATGCAATGCAGAGATGGCAAGCACTCCAAAGAACACCGGAAGACAGAGTGGAAACGAAGTAGCATCGTTGTCCTTAACAATTGCATTGAAAAATGAAGGATTCAGCGCAAAAGAGCTCACTGCATAGGCAAAAGTTGTAAATAGCGTAGTCAGCGTCGATAATACAGCCAACGATTTGTTTGTCATCGATCTCTCTGATTCCTGCTCTGGGACTGCTTCTTTTGCCAAGGCAACAATTACGGGAGGAGGCCTATCCTCCCTATCACCATAACTCATGCCCATATCTATAGGTGTCCTCCATTCGAAATCATCCACAATGAATAATTGAATCTTTGATGAAATTTCTGGATGATTTTGAAGTCTATTCAGTAAATCATCAAAGACGGTGGAAACAGTGTCTTCATTATCACTCTCATTCCCATTTGCATTTGACATACTTCGTGTGGATATCCTTCCACGATAAATTGCAGCCACTTCAGTAGCATCCCATGAAGTGCAAATGAACTTTGAATCTGCCAAAATGTCAGATTTGATCATCTTCCAATGTGCTACTGAAACTTCTACTGGACTTGTTGCCGCAAACGGAGCGATGGATGGTTGTAGCCATGTTGGTGTTTCTATGAGCCTCTTCATTATTCTCTCTTGTTTCTTACGCTCTTCATTTTTGCTCTCATCGTCGTTATTGTCACCATCGAATGAGGAGCGAACAAGATTGTCCAACTCCATTTCTTTCTTATCGATATTTGCACTTGAATTGTTCACGAGATTGTCGATCTTTCGGCGTATCAATGCATCTCGACTTTGACGTAAATCAGTAATGCGCATTCTAAGCTTGGGACCCAGTTCATTCATTGACTGTCCCCGTTCCTCATCAATAATCTGCACCGCTTGTAAAATTCGATCCAGCAGACCTGATATTCTGTCTGTTTCTTCCTTCTTTCGTTCCATTGAGTTGTTGTCATAATCCCCTAGAACAAATCCCCCTCCTACTACGTCGTTATCTTTGGATAGAAATCCTTCTGGTCCAACCATCATGGCCGTTTCTCTTTCGTGTAGGCGTTCACATATTCTCATTAACTTCGACGGTGACAAGAGGTTGTTTGCTTGCAGCCGTAGCGCAAGTGTAGATGCTGCAGGGATATGATTATTCTTGATATTGTCCTGCGTATTATTATTACTTTCAGTGTCCTCCGAATTTGCTACTACCGCTGGCGTAGTCAATCCGAGAAGGCTGTCAACCCAACAGTCAGTTTCGACATTAGCGACCTCCTTCTTTCGCTCCGTCGCAGAACGTAACAACTGCTCTGCAGATTTAGCCTCTCGTCGGAAATTGTACGCTTTTTCTCGTAATTGGTTGGCTATTTCTTCGGCGCTGCTATCGATGTTGTTGTTTTCATTGTCTATGGCTACACCGTCTGATGATGAGAGGAACACAGCAGTCAAGGGGTGTGTAGTGGATTTGCGATATGTTGTAAAGTGCTGTGGCGGAGTGTAGGCATGCGAAAGTGTCAGATGATGATGAAGCACCAGCATTATTGCCGCCGCTGCTGCTTTTGGTGCAACGAAGTAAGGAGGCGTCATATGTTATAAAGGGTTGGTTGGTAACTTTCTAGTGGCGTCTCTTGATCATTGATCATGATCTTCCTCTTCTTGTATCTAGATAGAGGTCAGATGTTCGGGCAAATGGTTTGCTCTCATTTTATGAATTAGACTAATTACATCCAAATCGGATATCTGCCGACAAGATCGAACACCAGTACTATTACTGGTGCCCAATATGCTTGTCTTGGGGGCTTCCTCGGGGCAACAGAAAATATCCGCCCGCTGAGACCCAGAGCTTACACATGGAGAAGGGAGACCAAGCTACTTACCTCTAGAGAGGTGAGAGAGACAACAAGAGCACAGTACATAAGAATATGTTTTGGCTCAACAGATTTAATAAGAGGAGAAAACCATTGCAATAGATATCATTAGCTTTGAAGAGGTTTTACACTTCAATTCATAAATTACAATCCCATCATGCTTACGCCCACAAATACTGATCAAAAAACTTCTTGCCCATCTCAACACCCAGGAATAAAGCAGCATTAGCTGGAAAGGCTCTTGCAATCGTTGGAATCAACCCCGTGTACAAAGCCAGCACTCCTCTTTCTCTAGCAATTCGAATTAATTCAGGGAAGTAGCTCCCAACAACTTTTGAGTCCCAGCTTGCTTGGACATTTGTTTTTGGCACATCAAAAGGCATTGCCGCAGCCCAACCAAGCATACCGGCAAAACCACCTGACAGAAAGAAATTGAGTTCCTCCGGCATCGATGGCACAAACGTTCGGAACAAGTAACAATTCAACTCATATGTTCCAAAGAAGAATGCATAAAAAGGCATATCTCTCATGATTTGTGCATCAAACCCTATAAATAGCGAGCGAATTCCTTGCCGCTTCATCATCTTCTTGTAAATATCTGCACTCGACGCTCCAGTATTACCCACCACAACTTGTGTCTTTGCCTTCACCACCTCACTCGGCAACAGCACCGTCGCAGAACAACATCCCGTAATTGCACCCATCAGAAACGGTCTCATCAAATCAGGTCGTTTTGTAGGATCACTCTTTGCTTCATCTGGAAACGTACGTTTCAGTGCTTCATTGACACCAAACGCCATGGCATTTTCTGCTACCATTCCCAACGCTGTGGGAACCGCCCCTTTCCATAGTGCCGGGACGCCTTCGTTGGAAACTATTGACTTGCTTGTGAATAGCACACTTGGGTATGCAGCTGGATTCGTTTGCATGCGGACTTTGACTGTGTCGAATGGTTGGCCTGTGTAGCAGCATGCTACGCTGCCGATACTGGCAGAGAAGATGTCTCTTGTAACATCGCGACTGTTGAGTGCTCCTACTTCTTCGTTGTCTGACATGGTATATTTGTTGATCTCTTATCCGCGATAGTGGTGCTGTGGATAGTTTGTTATCTTCTGCCTAAATGCACTCTAATATCCTCTGACTCTCCTTCTTTTGCTAATGCCTGAGCTGCAGCGTACAATGTAATGCTGTGACTGTGGAACTTATGTTCTCTTCTGATCTGCCTGAACTTTCATGACATTTGTATCGGCATCATCGTCGCTCGGTGCTCGGTGCAATAAAGAGTGATATTTTTGTGAAGGACGGACAGGATAATTGCGGGAGAGAGCTGTAGAGAATAATTGCGGGAAGGAATCTTTTAGATTTTAGATTTGCGCTTGCATTGATGTCGATTGTCATCTATCTATTGTCATGCAATATCTCTAGGCATTGCGTGCAATAACCAAATAATAGGCAGCAATGCAACGGTGTAGAGTCGCTCAATTGCACTATTACTCGCCCTCTTCTCGATCTTACGAATATAGCTGCAGGTTTACCGATATTGAATCTTTTAATATCATCACAGGCAACCTACACAAGTAAAGTGAGTGTACACATCATGCACATCCAACATTCATGAAAATCTATCAATGCTCTAACAAAGTCGTTCATTGCACGTCTTCTTCTCAATCTCATTCATACAGTCAATCGTATGCAAACCTTCAATATCATTTATCAAACAGTGGAACACTTTTAAACATCACACAAACGTATAAATCGTGGCGACATTACAACAACTAGGAGCTTCTGAAATAGACACCAAAATCGCTCCACTACAATTCTGTGCACGTCTCTGCCTCGTGAAAACTTCACCCAAAACGGACTTTGCCTTTACACCTGGGCGTGCTGGACCTGATCAAACTGTCTCGCTGAATAAACTATGGCCTGCGTTGAAATTTAATACATACAATGAGCTCAAGGACCAACTCAAAATGGACAATATACGGATCCTCAAGTTTGCAGTTGCTGCGACTAAGTTGGCAAGAAATGCGGGTATTGCAATGGGCAAGGCTGGATTTGCTTATTTGTTGGGAAAGGGCGATCAATCTGCCAATTTTCTAGCTATACTAACGAAAAATGACAGTGGTGGGCTTGTCGAAGACGGCGAGATATTTGACTTCTTTGATTCTATGAGTGAAATGGAGGGTGCTGGGGGATATTGCGCATCTTCGGAGTTCCAACAAGCCTTCAAAATTGCCATGGCACGGATGAAAATAGAGGAGGAAATGGAGGAAAGTGGTGAGGATGTCATGCCGGTGCAGGTGACTCCTGCGAACTCGGCTCAGAAGACATCGATGGGAGAGCAACCAACGCAGGATAAAGAAGCTAGAAAGGAGAAGCCTAGGAGGACGTCTCCGAGGAAAAAGAAGCAGGATGTTCCTGTTGAGACTATGGAATTTACTGGCAAGGAGGCGAATGCATCTGACAATTCCTCATTTGGAGCATTTGGCGCAGAGCTTGCAAGGAAAACGTCTCCGAGGAAGAAGAAGCAGGATGTTCCTGTTGAGACTGTGGAGTTTACTGGCAAGGAGGCAAATGCATCAGATACTTCCTCTTTTGGAGCATTTGGCGCAGAGCACCTTGCAGGAGAACAAGACGACGAAGACGAAGAAAAAGACATTCCTTCTACTCCAGTTGCTGATGGATTGACAAACTGGGCAGGTATGTGGAACAGCATGCAAGAGCAAGGGTGGGATTGGATGCCTGGAGACGGACTTGTCGATTGGTATTACGTCCATCCTAGTTTTGCGCATCGAAGTAAATCACAGGTTTTGAAGAAAGGAAAGGTGGGAGAGGATTATTTTGTGAACGAAGAGTCAATGATGAGATATGCAAAGCAATATCTTGGTTTTAGAGGAAGGGTAAAGACACCAGAGAGCAACAACAACGACTGTCAACGGAGGGGCCGAAAGCGTCCTGCAGCTGTTGCAACGACTGCTGAGCCCATTGTGGAGACGAAGAAGAGGAATTCTAAGGCTGGAAAGATGCAGGCCGATGAAACCAAACAGGCTGGAAAGAAACATGCCAATGAGACCAAGGGGAAGAAGAAGACCAAAATTCTCAAGTCTACATGTGAGAGTGAGAGCGTTGATGAGGGTCGAAAACGCCCTGCAGCTGCAGTGGCGACTGCGCCCATCGATCATAATCAAGTGCTCGGCCATAATGAAAATGAGTTGGCTTTCCGTCAGATGCAATTAACTATTGAGCAACATTCAAAAGAGATCAATTTGTTGAAGGATAAAATGAAGAACTCGAGGGCAAATGAACGAGCAGCAGCAGCTGAGGCGGATGCAGAAGCCGCCCGACGGGAAAAGAATGACGTGGAAGCTTCTCTCAGGGATGTGCAAGAGGATTTGGAACTTCAGCAAGAGACAACAGAGCAGGTTGCAGTGACGTTAGATATATGGCAGAGCCGCTTTGACAGAGTTTACAAATTGGCAGAGGCTGCAGGAGTTGACAATGCATTGTTAAGGTCCATCCGAGATGGACATATGCTTTGAATAAGAATCTAGCAGACAGATGGCTGCGGAATTGTAATGAAATAATTTCCAGCTGGATAGCTTAACAATCAGCTGGCAGTGAAAGGTTTTAGGGTTATGTAAGTAGTAAGGAGATAATACTTGTGTAAGATTTGCGACAACTGAGATTTGAGATATAAATGTAAATGGCGGACCAACGTACCTACCGCAGCCCTTGGAACCCAGCAGGCCCCACATGCGTCTTCGGGCACAGCCCGGCCACTCCTGGTTTAAGATCTCCTTTCTCTACGGATCCTCGGGTCCAGTAGTCTACTAAAATAATCTATGTTAGGTAGAAGTGGTACAGTATTGTAAACCGGAAGGAATCCTTGTTGAGAAAGCACACAGGATAATTGCGGGAGAGACCACACACCACAACCTACCACTACCGACCGCACATGCATAAATGGCAAGAGCCGGTGGTAGGCGTCGAAGATAACGACAGAACTTTGATACAGGACATATCAACAGCAGTGGCATATCGTGCAGGCTTCTTCTATTGTGAAAAGCAAGGGAAGCTGCTGCGCGTAGGAAGTTCATCAATAACAGCTATCCACCAGAGCACGAAGATGTCTTCTGGTGTCAACTCCAAGTCATGTCAATTGTGCTACATCGACTTCGACATTAACAATCATCGATCGAACCTTTCACTGGCAGCAGCCTTTGTCGACGCCACAGACTCTCGATATGGATTCAGTTCCAAACACTTACTAAAACTTGGTGGTTCGGAACTGTCACGTATAAAAGATTCGTTGCTAATGGATCACGAGTGGGGATCAAAAGCAGCAGCAGTAGGAGAATCATCAGTAGTTACAAAACTTCCACAATGTGGTAGCCGTGTCGTGTTTCGTCTATATTGGGATGTAGCTCCTTTAGCTTGTGAGAACTTTGCAACTCTATGTGTCAATGGAGGCAATTCGTTGGATGTATGCAACAATCCGAAGAAACCAAAACCGGCTCCGATCGGCGAATCTGGCAAAGCATTAACATATCGATCATCCACCATACATCGCGTTGTACCCGGTTTCATTGTCCAGGGAGGTGATTTTGTCATGGGCAATGGTGCAGGAGGAGAGTCCATCTATAATGGAAAGAAGTTCAAAGATGAAAGGGCTGGGTTGCTGCTAAAACATGACAGAGAACTGTTATTGTCAATGGGGAATAGTGGCAAAAACTCGAATACAAGCCAGTTCTTTGTAACCTTTGACAAGGCTCCACAGTGTGACGGAAAGCATGTTGTATTCGGAGAAGTTGTTTCTGGCAAAGAAGTAATCTTTGAGTTGGAAAAGCATGGTTCATCGAATGGAGAGCCGACTGTGCCTATTCAAATTACAGACTGCGGTGCATATGTGCCATTGTTCACGCCTGCGGCAGGAAGCTGGTATGATAGGCCAGATCCAGACTCGTACAGTGGCAAAACACCAGAACTTATTGTGCAATTCCGAGTAGGAGTAATTGCACCAACAATGGCAGTGGCAAAGAAGTTTCGTTCAGCTCTTGGAGAGCATGCAACAACAATATTGATAGCTGCAGATGAAGTAGGGGGAGGAGATGACGAGATTACTCGTTTAGTGACGAAACCCCTAGAGAAATTTTCTTTGGATGTGGTTCTTGCAGCGCCCGCTTGTGCATCTTTACTGGAATCATTAGAAGTGCCCTCGTCGTGGATAGATGCAGCAGACGCGTTGCCAAAGGATTTCAAAGCTCCGACGAAGGGAGAGGTATTTTTAGTAGCCAAACCCGTCGATGCGTTGTCAGCAGTTGCAAATAAATCATGGGTAGCAAAGAGAGATAGCTGGATACTGAGTAGCTCTTTTGTTTAGAAATTATGACTCAGAAGTTATCTCTACTTAATAGATACAGATTTCGTTTACAAAGACTATGAATCATGATGATGTTGCCACAGGTGGTGCCCAAAACCTGACAGTCTTGTCAATTCCACCACTCCCGATCAACTCAAGTGATCTATGCGCATCAATTGCCAGAACTGCTTGTGAATGCGAGTCCAAAGTCTGTCGAATGTTACGACTTTGCAAATCATAAATGTACACCTTTCCATCCTCTGATCCACTCACAATACTCTGACGATTACGATTTGCAATAGAAAAGGCCGAAAAGACACAAAACTTATTGTTCATGTGTCCAGTATATGTTTTGCTGCATTTACCAGTCCTTTGACCAGATTCATTTGTCACATTCTCTCCTTCCACCCCGACTCTACCTGTCACATCCCATAATCGTAATTTGGAGTCCAGCGTCCCTCCTAAAACATAGCGACCGTTGGGAGCAAACGACACATTCCCTACTGCTGGATTGCCCTCCGCATATATTGTCTTGAGACATTCGCCAGTGGCAGTATCCCACACGCGGATCAAACCATCGTAAGATCCACTACAAATACACGTACCATCTGGACTAAAGTCCACTCCCGTCACTGGATCCGAGTGCGCCGGCAATGTCATTACACATTCACCACAACGAACATCAAATAATTTCACAGTCTCATCATAACTTCCACTAACAAGTAAATTCGATTGAGGGTTAAATTTGCAACAAAAGACAAAGTTCTGATGTCCTTTAAACTCTACAAATGTCTCCCCTTTGATTGCATCATAAAGACGAAGAGATTTATCATCGGATGCAGTTGCAAGATATTCTCCAGTGGGTGACCAGCAGACATCGTTGATTCCTCGTGTATGGCCCTGCAGATGACTACGAGGCGTGAGCGGTGTAGATGATTTCATATCAGCTGCGGTGTCTGTTCTACCTATTGTTGTATCCACTTGCCAGATCTTTACTGTTCCATCTGCTGACGCTGAAGCACACGTGGCCAAACCACCGGGAGGAGCATTATTCGATGATGCTGATGATCCATTAGTATTCTGCGTTGTGGGCGGGGCGAAGGAGACGGATGAGACGGCGCGTTTGTGCTCTCCATAGACCGGTAATGCGGCGTATTCTGGAGCTGATCCCTCCCCGTCAGTAGGTCCAATCTCCATAGCGTCGGCGGATGTCATGGCGTTGTGCTGTGCTATGCTTGCTGCTTGCTGCTTAGGTGCAATCTACATAGCGTCGGCGGATGTCATGGTATTTATTGTGTGCTGCTTATCATAGCATCGAAAACTAATACATATATACTTATGACGTACCTATATGTCACAGTACTTTCACTAAGTACCCCTATATACCCACAACGCTTCCATAGCTTTATCAGCTCACTGGGTGTCAAGCTGACCGTGGTGACTGTATTGTATCCTATTGTGATGATTTAGATTGGGAGTTTATCTCTTATTTTCTTGTTTTTCGGAATGAACCTTGAGTCTTCCTCTCTCTCTTATCTAGAGACAGTAGAGCGGGTTGTTTCTGTCTAGCCTTATTTCTTAGCCTTGAAGGGTCTACAGGCTTTGACTTGTCCTCACTATTGTATCCATGTCTTTGGACTAGCCACACGTTGCACCCAAACCTAGCTCGTATTCAAATTTCAAGTTTTCTAGCTTTGCGAGTTTGCCGATAATTGGTAGATGCGAGGAATGCAACGAGCCTTGGCTGAACAGAAGACATAAATAATACCAGTAAGAGAAGTAATCCTCTTCCTTCGAAGAAACAAGCATCTGTGTAGCAAGTAGATACTTAACAGCAAGAGGCGTAAAAGCAAAATCACTTAACTAATCATCTTGATTTCTAAAACTTCACATTTAACAAATAAAATGATGCACATCATTCACAAATAATATTCTAGACCGCCCTACTGATATTCAGGGCGAGGGCACTCTCTCTTGACGTAGTCTACAAGACTACGATAAAATGAGGATTCTTCCAATAGACTCTTTTCAAGAGCAATTTCAACATCGTCGAGCTGCACACCAATGTGCAAGCGAGAACTATGATCATTCGCATTGAAGTTGAAACAACCATCATGATCGGTGGTAAGCAGACCAGAATCCAAGAGCATCTCCACCAAGTTTGTAATCTGACCAAGGCTGGCATCATCCAACATTGCGCGATGAGTTGCTTGAACGGCATACTTCTTCAGGGTTGCAATACTGACTGCAGCGGTTGGACCCCAGACTTTTCCAAGCGAGACAGCGATACATAGAATCACCTTTGCGGCTTGAGGTAAACCACGAATGATTTCTTCGTGCCTTGTTGGCATTCCCTCACGAATGGCTCGCATCATTTGGGGCATCTTCACCAATGGGTAGCTGCCGGCATCGACTTCCTCCCGCAATTTCTCCGTGCATGCATCCAAAGCCTTGTCAACTGCATTGGAAGTGATCTCAAGAGCCTTGCGTGCATCGCCAGTTGACGCAGCGACTCTCTTCGAAATTAGCTGAAGCGCTTTGGTGTCAACAATCTTCTTACCGATACGCTTCTCGAGTATAGCCAATAGGTCTTCTTCGTTGTAGGTTGGGAAGACAAGCTCGTGCGGAGTATTGCTAAGCTCTCTAATTGTAGTGGCAGTTCTATCGTTGACAGAGTTCGAAATGCCAATCATGCTGAATGGCAACTCCTTGTCTTCGCACCATTCGATCAAAGTGGAAAACCATTCTTTAGCGCTACCTCCTTGGTTCTTGAAAAGCATGTCAATCTCATCAACAACCAAAATCATTCCCTTCTTTCTAAACTGATTCATAAACACAGATGGGGAGGAATTTTTCTCAATTTCCAACTTCTTCGCCATGCTCTTGAACATTTCCTTCTTTATTGCATCAATACTCATGGACGCATTCGATGCCATGTTGATATGGCAGTAGCAAGGCTTGGCGAACCCACTGTCTTTTGCCCACTTCGCCAGATGCTGTGAACACGCAGTTACGGCAGTTGTCTTGCCAGTGCCTGGACCTCCACAGATATACATGAATCCAGGACTCTGTCCTGCCATTCCATCAATCTCATACCCAGTTCCAATTGCTCTCGTCATGAAAAGCTTAATTTCATTCTCTAGCCCCTCAACTACTGAATTGGAAGTTGATGAGAGCCTCTCAGTCTTTGGTTTGTACGAAGGGTGAAGCGTCAGTTTGCAGTATTCAAGCTTGTCTTTGTAACTAAGCTGTTGATCAGGCAAAGGAATGTAAGTCTCTTTGGATTCACCAGCGTGAGAAGATTTGCTGCTTCGCTTGCTATTTCTCGGAGATGGAGCTTTATTGCAAAGCGTTGATGGTTTCTGCACATCACTATGCTGATAATCAGTTCGAGACTTCTTTGATAGCGACGTATTCCCGTCGCTTGCATTTCTTTCCTTGCGTTTGTTGGTGGTAGCTGTGCTGATGACAGGAGACGACATCATCATTTCGCCCGGAGTTGATAATAGTTTTTCACCTTTCCAGCCAAGATGTTCCTTGGCAAATATTCGAACCTCATCCTCTGATTCAAAGTAATCACTTCCTTTCTTACCGCGAAGCACTTCCGTCTTCTTCACACCAGCCCAACGTGAATGAAAATAGTAGTAGCTCACTGTTGAGTTGCCAGGTGCGAATCTCCACCCTTCTGATCTCATTTCCTTCCACAGCTCAGCCCAAGGCAAGTGTATCTGACTTTCAGATAATGAGTATTCAACCTTTTCCTCGTCAAAATGAGCCGGATCCTGAAAACCTGTCTCCACTTCTTTGTCCACCGCCGTTTCTTCAACAGAAGGAGGAGACGCGTCTTCAACAGTAGATGAAATTGAGTTGGACTCAGCTGCTTCGTTGCTGTTGTAACGTTGTAAAGATGCATTCACGTCAATTTCGCTTGGAACAGAGTTTTGTTTGCTGGGTGTCAAAGCAGCTTTCACAACAGAGGAGACCCCTCCTGCGACGGTCTTTGCAAAGTAATTCAGAATACCCTTCGGCTTTCGTGGTGTTTGCTGTTGTGGTTCTGGTGTGTCTTCTTGATCCAATACGACAGGGACCTGTTTAGGTGTTTTAACTTCAACTTCAGGGGCATTGTGATCTAGTTCAGATTGTTTTGCCGCAACATGCGGGGTTTTCATCAAAGCGATGGGGGTTTGCTTCGGTAAAGGATCTCTACATTCGATGCGTTGGCTGGTGAATAGACAATAGAAGTAATATTAGCGAGTTGCAGAATTCATTGCAATTGTAAGTCATATACGAAAGATACTTACGTCAAGTCATTGGTAGCGATACTTGCAATGAATAGCTGCACTCTCTGCAGTTCAGCAATGGAAACAACACCTCCTTCTCCACTCGAAGACAGTCCAAATCGTGCAATGTGATTGAACAAATCGATGAGCTCTTCAAAACGATCCCGCCCAACCTGAGACTTGTGGCAGGATGTATCGGGTAGAAGGTAAAACTCAAAACGTTTACTGAACTGATAGCCGAGTCCCTTCAGGATATTCTTCACCTCTTTTGGTTTCATACGATCACTGGTAGTGGCATATTCGTCGTAGGGCTCTTTAATATGAGCAGAACGGATCCATTGCTCTAATTTTGCCATGTCGTCATCCGATATTTTCGTGTGCTTAGCTCTCGATGGAAGCCCATATGCACATAGATACTCTCTCATATCCTGAAGACTTTCGAAGAAGTCGACTCCCAGCTTGAACTTTTCATTAGGTGCCGCGTTAGGAAAGCAAAAGAAGCTGCTTCCATAATAAGCTGGATCATAGCTAGTCGACTCATAAAAATTATAATTTTCAGCAAGTAACTTGTAAGATTTTTCAGAATCGATTTGAGACAAGTCCATCTGGCGCTGTGTTTCCAAATTATTAAAGGTCATCTGATACTCTCTATGGTCAAGGGCTTGCTTAGGCTCTGTGGGAGACAGCTGGAGTAAGTTTTCAACGTCCTTGCTCGATTCCGCTGCATCACTTGAGCGCTTGCTCCTTGATCTACGCGGAGTGATTTCGTTTACATTTTCCTTATCAGGATCGATTCGTTTACTGCAGAAGTACGCATTACAAAATTGTTGGTGAGATAACAGATAACCAATAAAGAAAGACCGCAACACGGACATTGGCATGAGAGGTACTTACAAGCTGTCAATGTTGGCGCTTGTGATGTAAAGGTCTAACCGAAGGCGATCGTCGTCAGTCAGACCAACGTTTGCAGAACCACGAATGTGGGGAATGCCAAACCGGGCAAGATGCACACACATGTCCTCCTGGTTCTCAAACTTTTTCGACTCTTTCAATGGATCGGGGTCGTCAACAATATAAAACCCACCACACCAAGTTAACCCTAGCTTTTGAAGCATTGACCATGCCCCTCTAAAACTCAAGTACCCACCAACATCTGCTGGATTGACAAACGCAGCATCTGGTATCCCTTTGACATTGGCAAAGCGAACCCAACGACTAATCGCCATTACATCTGCGTATGCGAGATATTTTTTGCACTTTGGAATACCATACGCGCACAGATGCTTCCTGAGCTCCATCAACGTCGAAAAGTAATGCCGTCCTTCAATAGCACAAGAATCCTTTCCTGGTTTATTCTCGTTGCCGGGCAGACAATGCATTCCCTTGTGATATTTGAATCCGAAATTTTCCATCAACAACTTCCAAGCGTCTCCTGAAGACATGACTTGAAAAGTGTTATCCTCACTGCTTGCTTCAGAGACTTCAGACTCGGTTTCAGCGCCATTACTTGCGTAATCCAATTCTGTGTTGTCACTTCCGGAGTTTGAGTTAGAGTTGCGTTGATTTGCGTTGTAGGTCAGATTCTTCCGCGCCGATTGCACTCCCATGCCAATTTCTGCTTCACTCAAAGTCGGAGATTTAGGGCCAAAATTCACATCACTAAAGCGACTATTTCCATCGACGCTCTCACTCTCATATGTAGACATACGAATTTTGGTCTTCTTCTTCCCCTTGGTCTCATTGGCATGTTTCTTTCCAGCCTGTTTGGTTTTATCGGCCTGTTTCTTCCCAGCCTTAGAATTCTTCTTCCTCTCCTTCTTCGTCTCCACAATAGGCTCAGCAGTCGTCGCTACAGCTGCAGAACGCTTTCGGCCCCTCCTTTGACCGCCGTTGTTGTTGTTGCTCTCTGGTGTCTTTACCCTTCCTCTAAAACCAAGATTTTCCTTGGCATACCTCATCATTGAGTCTTCGTTGACAAAATAATCCTCTCCCAACTTTCCTTCCTTCAACACCTCTGTTTTACTTCGATTTGCAAAATTAGGATGGACGTAATACCAATCGACAAGTCCGTCTCCAGGCATCCAATCCCACCCTTGCTCTTGCATACTGTTCCACATACCTGCCCAGTTTGTCAATCCATCAGCAACTGGAGTGGAAGGAATGACTTTTTCTTCGTCTTCTCGTCGTCTTGTTCTCCTGCAAGGTGCTCTGCGCCAAATGCTCCAAAAGAGGAAGTATCAGATGCATTCGCCTCCTTGCCATTGAACTCCACAGTCTCAACAGGAACATCCTGCTTCTTTTTCCTCGGAGAAGTCCTCCTAGGCGTCTCCTTTCTAGCTTCTTCTTCAGCCTGCGTTGGTTGCCCTTCCATCACCAATGTCTTCTTAGCCGAGTTCTTCACATTGGTCACCTGCACCGGCATGACATCCTCACCACTTTCCTCCATTTCCTCCTCTATTTTCATCCGTGCCATGGCAATTTTGAAGGCATGCTGAAACTCGGAAGATGCGCAATATCCCTCAGCACCCTCCATTTCAATCATAGAATCAAAGAAGTCAAATATCACGCCGTCTTCGACAAGCTCACCACCGTCATTTTTCGTTAGTATAGCTAGAAAATTGGCGGATTGATCGCCCTTTCCTAACAAATAGGCAAATCCAGCCTTGCCCATCGGAATACCGGCATTTCTTGTCAACTTTGTCGCTGCAACTGCAAACCTGGCCTGCCGTTTATTGTCCATCTTGAGTTGGTCCTTGAGCTCATTGTATGTATTAAATTTCAGCGCAGGCCATAGTTTATTCAGCGAGACAGTTTGATCAGGTCCAGCACGCCCAGGTGTAAAGGCATAGTCCGTTTCGGGTAAAGTCTTCACGAGGCAGAGACGTTCACAGAATTGGTGTGGAGCGATTTTGGTGTCTATTTCAGATGCTCCTAGTTGTTGTAATGTCGCCATGATTTATACGTTTGTGTTGTTTAAAAGTGTTTCACTGTTTGATTATTGATATTGTTGAACTTTGTAGCTATAGACTGATCGACTGCATGAATGAGATTGAGAAGAAGACGAATGTCATGCAATGAACGACTTTGTTAGGATATTGTATAATATGAATGCATTATGGATGGTACATGACATGTGTCATGTGTATACTCACGTTGCTCGCGTAGGTCGCCTGTGATGATGATTCAATCAAAGACGGTAAATCTGCGGATACACGAATCGCCAGCGTAGGTGTAAAGGTTCCTGCTGATAGAGTCTACTTGCTATGGTCACCAATGCTTTGCTTTGTGGGTTGGAGGATAGGTGATAGGTGCACCTCTAAGTATTGTCATCAAAATGAAAAAATGACGAGCTTTGAGTTTGAGTTGTGATTTTGTTGGGCTATTTTTGGCGCGTTTCGTCTCTTCTCTCATACAATTCTACCTTGCCACCTACACACTTACCTACCTACATACTCACCTGCATACCAGCTACCAGCAACAACATGCCAAAGGCCTAAGGCAGATAGTCCAACAACACCCTCGCCTCTAAAACTGTGCGAGCTGCATAGATGCACCTATCCTCTTCTTTCGTCTCTGCAGTGGGCAGTTGTCTCATATCCGCGCTGCTGATCCATTGCTCACACGCATTCAGTGCAACCAACAATAATAACATCATGACAGCTCGTCCATTTCGCATACGCACCATCACATCATTTATCACTATTGATCCATCCGATTTCGACAATGACGCATCATCACTCAAAGAGAAGATAAATGCATGTTCTAGATTACTCCGTGATGGAGAATCACAAATGACTACTGCTGGATTTGAAGTTCAGACTATCCGTATTGCTACCAACCCATTTGGTGAATGGCTCGTCACTGATAAAGAAGATGATGTGAACGAACGGCTTCAAAGATTCAACAATCTGTTATCCAATTGTGACATTAACTTTTGTTCACTCGGACCCTCGTATGATCCAGAACACACGACTACCATCTGTCCAGAAATTGTAAGCATTGCACCAGGTAGGTTCTCCTGCTCGGCTAACATCAACGCAGGTGATATTACTGCAGCTCTTGCAGCAGCAAAATGTATCAAAACAATCTCATTAAAAGATGAGGGTGATCATCTACAAGGAGGGCTGGGAAATTTTCGGTTTGCGGCTGCATCGTGTATTGATACTGTACCCTTCTTTCCTGGTGCCAGGGCACCAAAGGGTTTAGGAAAGGATACAATTGCCTTTGCTGTGGGGCTTGAGAATGGGGGATTTGCAAGGAAATTACTCCAAGAAGCAGGAAGTATCGAGAATGTGCAGAATGTCTTTCATGACAAGATGAGGAAGGAGTTGCTTCCTATTCAGCAGATTTGTGTCGGATTAGAAAGTGATAATGGTATGCAATATCTTGGAATTGATACTAGTTTAAATCCATCTCTGGATGATGGTGGGTCAGTTGCTGAGGCTATTGAATGCTTGGATGAAGTTGGAGTGTTTGGAAATCCGGGGACAATGGCAGCTGCAGCTGCAGTTACAACATCATTACAAAGCATCCCCGATGTCAAAACTACAGGATACAGCGGGCTCATGCTTCCAGTATTGGAAGATAGGCGCTTGGCCGAACTAGATACACTGTCCATTCAAAAGCTACTTTGCATTAGTTCAGTCTGTGGTGTCGGTATCGATACCGTACCTATTCCTGGCGATGTCTCGGAAAAAAGTTTGGCGTCACTTATCCTGGACGTGGCTGCATTAGCATGCCGATGGAATAAGCCTTTGAGTTGTAGAGTGTTCCCAGTTCCTAGTCGCCTTGCTGGAATGGCGACATCGTTTGATTCGCCGTACATGTGCAATAGTTCTATTTTTCCTGTAGAATGATTGTCTATAATGATGAGCTGTGATTGTAAATAGCGTTATATTATTGGTTTGGAAATGCTTATTTCCAACTCATCACCTGTACAATTTGTCTACTGACTTTTTGTGTGCACTAATGCTCCATTCTTCCATGTGAATAGCTTTGATCCAGTGTGTTCACAATAAATGTCATGTTCTGAATGAATCATTTCAGAGAGTTTACTCAGAGGGACCATATCTGCCGGCTCATCGGTCCACGTACTCCTCAATACTTGGCCGTTCAAACTAAATCGAACCCAGTGTTGTAACACTTCTTTTGAATCTCCATCTTTCTCTTCTTGAATCAGTTCAGCCTTCAGGTAGCTTCCGTACTCCGGCCACGATTCCGGTTGCTCCAACTGTAAGACACAAAGTAACCCAATCAACGTCGAGTCATGTGCCGAGTAAATACACAACAATGGCTCTTCGATGTGTTCTTCTCCACTACTTTCGTCCTCTCTTTTGACGCATTCAACCTTATGCTCCATGTCTTCCACCATCTTATTTGCGAATTTCCACATTGCACTCTTCGCAAGCACTGGGTGTGATAAATTCTCAAACCACCTCCACGCTGAGACAAAAGTAGTATGAGTAAAATATTCAAAGCTCGCTGATGAATTTGTTATTCAATAGTCAAAACTTACCAACATGCTTGTTGACCTGCTCCACATCTTCCTTTGATATTGTTGGTGGCAGTAAATCTCGAGAATGAAGACAGGTAAGAATTTCAGCAAGCTTGGCCCATGCCAGTGGTTTCTTCTTCTTGTCATCATCATCTTGTGACTTTTCCTCTCCAATTCCAAAACTCACTCCCATGGCCCCTTCACCCAAATGATCTTGCAATGCATCGGTAACTTTATGCGCCAACTCATTCAACTCCTTTTCCTTCTCCACCAAATGTGGACGTTTTGCCAAATGACTTTCCAAAACCAATTGTGTAGGATATTGTCGTGGTTGTGGATCGGGAATCAGATAAGAGTTGGTTCTACGTACGTCAATCTGAATAGCTGGTGCATCCAACTGTGCACCTTCAAACAGTCCTGTCAGTAAGGCTTGCACACTTTGAATGGTACGTGGGAAATCAGTGCTCATGATACGTATTCGGCTCGGATGAAGCGGCTTTTCGTCTGTGAATAATGTGTCTTGTAACTCTTCACGTAGTCGTTCCCCAAGACTGGTCATTTGTAATACTCCCATCATGGTGAGTTGTCCAAATGGTCCTCTACCGTGAGCACCATGAATTGGATTGCCTTCGGGTGGTCGAACCAGAGCAGTTCCTTTTGCAATACCTTCCAGCACATGTGGTTGAGGTAGCTGACTTTGCCAGAAATCTATTCATCTTTGAGTGGTGTGATGGGGCTTCGATCACCGTGTCGATGTACAACCAATACTTGCTGCAATCGTAGCTTGGAAGTGGGGTTGGGTTTAGAGAAGGAGGATGCAGATGATGAGGCTACCAAGAGGCAGACGCTGAGGAGGAGGAGGGATGTTTTCGCCATGATGCTCATTATTAATCACAGACAAGCTCTCCCATCCACAGTTCTCGAATACCATCGTCAAAGCCACCGCACAAGTTGGCCGGAAAATTCAGTATGAATTCCTACGTAGATACAACCTTTCCACCTTGAATCTCCTCTAATATTTTGCCAAATAAATTATTACACGATGTCAAACAGTAGCGTGCCTTCATCCTTCTGTCGCGTTGTCGGCTTGGCAAGCGAGACCGGCAAGAAGCGCAATGGCTCTGCGGCCAGGGCAAGTCTTCAGGAAACGACGGATGCATCACGTCACCCCGTCTGCGTGGATGGTTTCCCTGGGCCAATGTCCATCAAACCTATCAATATCGAAGTCTTTCCTGAACACTCAAGAGTATTTTCCGTGGGTATTGGGAGGCAATCTATTCTGGATAAGGATTGTAATGCTGTACTGGTTGACAATAATGTGCCCGTCTCACGCAGCTGTATTTCAGGTGGGGCTGCTAGATCAAGGGGAAGCGTTGAGGCAATGAAGAAATTTGTTCAAATCCATGGACAGCAGCAGCAGCAGCCGGGGTCCATGATTATTAAACTTACTGATCTCAACATAGCACGTGCGTTTAATCGCGTTGCTTGTGGAGAAGATGATGTTTGCGTGGCGGAACCATTGAATAGTACAGCCTTCCAGAAAGTTGTGAAGAGGTTTCCAAAAGAAAATGGTGGTGATAGGAAGATTATGGTCAAGTTTGACTCTCATAGAATTAGTGAAGATCAGTTTGAAACCAAGAAATCAGACAAATGTGGACCCCAGCGTTACGAAGCAGTGAAGCATGGGTCATATCAGATTTATCCGTGTGCATTGAAAGAATACTTGGATGCCCACGAAGTACGTTATGCCGATGTTTCAGGGAAACAAAAGGTAACTACATTCCGTCACGAAATATACCTTGATTATGGTGTAGAGGAAGCAATTATGTATGCAAAACATGCTGCAGCATTGGGAGAATCGGATCGTCTTTATCCTGCTGTTCTAGCTGCAGTTGACCCACAAGCGTTTTGGTCGGCTATGTTATGGTATGAGGCATTCATTGAAACGCTACAAGAGTTGAACTTATCCGTCGATTTGGTTGATGCATGGAAAGATCTTGAAGAGGGTCGGACCAGTAGCAAGGAACTTTTTGCTGCAGCTTCAACGATGTTCGATTTTGGGCCAGCGTTGTCTAAAGGACCTTCTGAAAATTGGGGGGTAACAAAAAGCAAGGATCTACATGTACGTATTGCAACAGATTTTGCAATTTGTGCATTTGAAGCGATCCATCTTGCTGTCGTTGAGAGTGATGCTGACTTGAGTGGAGTGAACTGTCTCACCCTTGAATACTATAAAGGGCACGAAATTGATAACTATATGCAAGGGAAAGCGAGGTTTAACCAGATGATTATGGAGGAAAAAGAAACGAAGGGGGGAGATATTGATACTGAACGTACCACAAAGCTATATAATAGGGCTATGCGATCTGTTGGGTTTGGAAGGGACTCCAATATTTGTCTTCCAGATGCTGAAAGGACATGTGACAACTGTGGGAAACGAAGTAAGACAAAGCTTCTCACTTGTGCACGCTGGTAAGAATATCTTTTATGTTTGTTTGTATACTCTTTATTACCACGTATCTCACAAGAATACACATTGATCCAGCGAGGGAGTTTCTTACTGCAATGCAACGTGTCAAAAAGAGAACTGGAAGGAGCATAGGAGCACATGTTCTCGTGTCTTTGTTCAAGTCCAAAAGCAGATTGCGAAAATGAGTGTGCAGTCAGGTGCAGGTGTAAAAATGAAGGCTGCTATGTATCCATCAGGTTCCACCACTCTTCCTACATTTGCATGTATGTTTACTGAGGTCAGTGGATCTGGAAGTGTTAAGATAATGTGGCGTCCAGGCTCCATCAACACTATCTTTCTCAATAATGTGACAGACTCTAGTATGACTATTGCCGAGAAGGAGTATTCAGCCAAGCATTCAGACCATTCTTCTCAACGAGCCATTCATTTCAGAGACTTTTCCGAACTTCCTCCTTCACTACGCTTCTTAGTGTGTTGCGGGCCCTTGCCACAGCTGGATCTTGTTCAGCAGTGTGTGAACGACGCTATTATTTCTTGTAATGGAACATTCCATCAACTCAGATTTCCGGAAGTTGGGTTCACTGCTCTAGAATGGGCTGCAAAGAAAGGAAATCTTGACATTGTAAAATGGTTGTGCACGGATGGACGAACGAAGGATCTAATCCATGTTGGATGCCCAGTTGGATGGGCAGGTTACACTGGACAAGTGGAAATTATGCGACAACTCGTTAGTTACGGTGCAGACCCAAGCAAGACTGATAATGTGCTCTGGTGTAGCACGCCACCTCTGTTTGGTGCAGCTCAGAATGGAAAACTAGAGGCTTTGAAGTTCTATGTGGAAGAATGCAAG
The DNA here is from genome assembly GCA_030544225.1 of Skeletonema marinoi. Lineage (NCBI taxonomy): Eukaryota > Bacillariophyta > Thalassiosirophyceae > Thalassiosirales > Thalassiosiraceae > Skeletonema > Skeletonema marinoi. Next base: position 752,293 of record CM060505.1, on the reverse strand, counting down.
CAGGATATTGGGATGGTTGATGATGAGGGAAACAACGTATTGAAACATATCGAGCTTTCACCAAACTGGCGTGAGCTTGATGATCACGTTGAGACTCACAAGTGGGCGAAAGCATTGTTGAAGAAACAGAAGAAGAAGAATATTCCATGGCTTGGATGTTACAGAGAAGAACCCATTGTGAAATGAAAGCACAAAATATATCAAATGAATAATAATGGTACTATATATAGGTGCAATTGATTTTTGCTCGTTAGTAACTGCCTCTTTTCAAGAAATGTGCATTCCAAATGCAAGTTTCTCTCCAAGCCTCTTCACTCACCAACGTGATTCAATTTTCGTCACGTCAACCATGGGATGCGTGCGACGTAGGCCAGCGATAATCGTATCCACATTACCACCACATCGTTTCAACGTCATTGCTTTCAAGGATGGAAGCTCCGTCTTTTCAGAGAAAGTATTCGCTTCAAGAGAGAAGGATTCGAGTGAAAGATATTTCAAAGTGTGTGGCCACATCAAATCTTCCCCACCATAGTAGGGCGCGATGCCAGGTAAGGAAGGGTAACTGTACTTCTTTTCGTCCTTCTTACTCATAAAGGATTCGCCATGAGTAAAAGAGAAGCTCTCCACGGCGGGCATTCCTGCAAGAAACCAATTGAGTAGACGATTCACGTCCTCGGTGGTAGCGTCTGTATAGATACATATAGATGAGATGTAGAAAGATGCATGATTAACACGAGGCAAGGCAAGGATTAGCAATGGCTCCTCAATACAATGATGAAATCCAAACGTCACCACACATACAAACACTCACACCTTGGAGCGCCTCCATAGGCATAACTATCCACGAGCCGACCGACAGAAAATTCCTTGAGCCGCGGAAGAGACTTCATTGGAGATGAAAGGATACGCTCTGCTGGATCATCCATCAGCGATTCAGACAAGTCACCCATAAACAGTGCGTCGAGACGACGACGAGCATTAGGACGCTGCACAGACCCAAGACGTAGCACTTCCAATTCAGGTGCACTCGTTCCAAGTGTGGAAAGATCCTCCAAACTAACTTTGTTGAACAATGATGACCTATCTCCAAGATCCAAAACTCTCAACAGAGTGGAGGCACCTGCTCGAGCCGCCTTCAATGGAGACAACACCTTGGGATGAATATTACCCAACTCTGACGCGAGGCTCTGCGGCATGTACAACTCTTCCAAGAGAGGGAGAGACTTGAAGAAGTCACCAATTGCCCCTCCAAGCTTTGTCTGCTGTGTCGCCTTGACGTCATGAAAGGTGAGCGATGTCAAATTCTTGCCAACCTCATTCTTGGTCAATTCAGGGATGAGGGATCCGTAGATTTTCGGCCCGTGAAGGACAAGTTTCTTGATCATTGGTGTCTTCGCCTTCTTCTTGGCAGCAACCAGCTTCTTGACGATTTGTTTGCATGTTGCAGGATTGCACTTATCCTGTGTTGATATGCGTAGTGCAGTGACTTGAGCGAGGTTGGGTACCCAGTCCATTAGGACAAGGAGTTGGTCTGCCTTCAATGCTCTTCCTCTAACCGTCCAGCTGTTGTCACTTGTGATATATGGAACGCAGATCACATGGATAAGAATTTGTTAGTGTTAAATTGTTAGAATCATTCATAGAGCGGTATCGCTTCATCTACAATTGTCATTGCCACATATTACTCACCTCAAATCCAGAAACAAACTTGGCATAGTAGCCTTGAACTCCCTCCACCCCTTACAAACCGACATCACACAATTATACTTCTCCTTACAATTCAAAAACATCATTATGTTCAACATGGTCGTACTGTCCACAGCATCAAAAGCTCCAGTATTGACACGCTCCGGCCCTGACTTGACTGGCGTGTAAGATTTCTTCTTCTTGCCATCGGATGGATCGATTCGCCACTTTTCATGATCTGGCATGGCATGGATTACTTGTTCGGTGGTAATGGCGGAATGATCGTTGACTGATGAAGTGATGAGGGCTTCGAGTTGAGCTCGTGGAATCCATGGTAATACGGCTGATAGATCGGCGGTGCTGCTGCTGCTGGCCTTTCTTTTTTTAGTTGTGCTCTTCTTCCTTTTTGCAGCAGCGGCGGCGGGTTTGCGGTCGTCCATCTTGGAGCTTCTCTGTGTTGATAATGGTGGCAATGCAAACGATAAAATTATGAGAGGATCATTCGGATTTCGACTTTTTGTTCTTGATCTCATTCTGCAGGGGGCTCACTCCAAATCTGAGCTTAGATAGCTGAAATTCTTATTCCCCTCTAAATTACTTGAAGAAAGGTAGGCAGGTGACAACTTCGACTAAAATACCCCCTAAAAACTACCCCCGGGATGGTTTACGTCGCCAAGAGTCTCGCCAACTGACACATATTGCTTGCAACTTATAACTTATTGCAACTCATCAACTCAACAGAAAACAACCATGTTCAAATCCGCTGCCCTAGTCCTGCTCAGCCGCTCATCCCATTCATTCCTCATCCATCACACGCCCCGCCGCTCTCTTCCTTTGTGTTTCACTCACAAAATGTCTACTCAAACAGAAGCCACAAAAAATGATGTGATATCACCACCCGTGGCCCGCAGAGACGAAGAGAAAGTTTGCTTTGCTGGCGTAGGTCCAGCTGATTGGGATGCAAAGATGCCTCGTCAGTCCAATGATTCTAAAGGTACGTGGGTATTTTACATGTATTGCAGTATTGTTCGCCGTCATTGTGAACAAATCATCCTCAATAATATGCCTTTTCTCTTCTACACATCGTGACACATCATAATTTACATGACAGAAAAACTACTCGATCCTCCCGTCGCCATACCCGACCCATACGGCTGGTTGCGTGATGATACGCGTGAAAACAAAGAGATACTCGACTACTTGCGTGCCGAAAATGAATACTCTCAATCAATGACAACACATCTCAAGGGATTGCAAGATAGTCTCTACGATGAATTTCTCTCTAGCATCCAAGAGACGGACTACACAACCCCCCGAAGTCGTGAGGGCTTTTGGTACTACACTCGTACATTTAAAGGGGAGTCCTATTCCGCGTACTGCAGAGCTCCGAAGACATCGGATACGTTTTCAATTAACTGGGATGGGACGAAAGAATCACCAATCATGCCTGGAGAGGAGGTATATCTCAATGTGAATGAGTTGGCAAAAGACAAATCATACTGTAGTGTCGGAAGAGTGAAGCCAAGCCCGTCACAAACGTACATTGCCTATGCTGTTGACTTTTCGGGTGATGAGAAATATGAGATGCATGTGCGCAACCTTGAAACTGGTGAGGATGTGGCACTAACTGAAGTTGGTAGTGATGATCTCTTGGAAATTGATGGGCTACTATGGGGCAAAGATGATGATACTCTCTATTACATGACAATGGATGAGTTTCATAGACCTTATCGTTTGTATCAACGTAAAGATTGGAAGAGTGATACTCCTACGGATACTCTATTAAAGGAAGAGCTTGATGATCTCTTTTGGTGTAGCTCATATAAATCTTTGGATGGCAAGTACATCTTCTTTGATACAGCGAGCAAGGAAACCTCGGAGGTGTGGTACCTTTCTACCGAAGACGAGTCATCTATAACTGAAATGAAGTGTGTGGCCAAGAGGAGAAACAAGGTCTTGTACGAAGTTGAGCATTGTGATGACAGCTGGTATGTCTGGACAAACGTAGATGGATCTCCTAACATGAAGTTGATGTCATCACCAGCCACGGCAGATAGTGCTGCAAATTGGGAGTTGGTGGAAGATGCCAATGGAACTCCTTTGTTTGACGGAAGTCTTGCCAAGTCATTAGATTCGGTGACAGTTTTGAATACACATGTAGTCATTGAAGGCCGAGAGGGAGGTATCCCTCGTGTGTGGGTTTACTCCAAGGATTCAAAGAACATGAAAATGCTATCGTTCGACGAGGCTGCTTATGACGTTGGTATGCTGGCGCACTTTGAAGCTGACACAAAAAGTATTGCTGTATCGTATGATAGCTTGGTAACGCCACCATCATCAATCGAAATAAGCCTCGATGATGACTCTCAAAGAACTGTCCTGAAAACGAAAGCAGTACCGGGCTATGACAAGGGAAGTTATGGCTGTGATCGTATGGAAGTGCTCAGTCGAGATGGTGAGACAAAGATTCCAATCAGTGTTGTGTACAGTAATGAGACTATGGAAAAGGTGAAAGCTGGTGAACGTGTTCCAGTCCATCTATACGGATACGGCTCGTATGGCGCGTGTATTGAGTCTGATTTTGACACCACTCGTCTGCCATTAATTAAGAGAGGTATGATCTATGTCATTGCTCATATCCGAGGGGGCGGTGAGGTAAGTTTTGAGCACTTTGATCATTGCCTGTATCCATGTAAAGTCAATTTAACGCACTAACACTACTTCTGTTTGTTTCTTTCTGTAGATGGGAAGACAGTGGTATGAAGAGCCAAATGGAGCAAAGTATCTCTGTAAGAAGAATACCTTCAACGACTTTGTGGATGTGGCAAAGTTCTTGGTTGATACATGGACAACTCCCGAAATGCTATCTTGTGAAGGACGATCTGCAGGTGGTAAGTTGTTGCAATGATGTCTGTTTTCATCCTCATTGCTCATGCATCTGATTGATAACATGATTGTTCGTCTGATCGCCCTCAGGTTTGCTCATTGGAGCGTCGATAAATCAGGCCCCCGAACTGTTCAAATGTGCTATTCTTGGAGTACCCTTTGTCGATGTTGCTGTAACTATGACGGATAGTACCATACCACTCACCAGCGGAGAATGGGTTGAGTGGGGCAACCCAAATGAAGAGAAATACCACCAGTACATGATGGAGTATAGTCCAATGAACAATGTTCAGAAAGGCAAGACTTATCCTGCCTGTTGGTTGACGGGAGGATTAAATGATCCAAGGGTTGCGTACTGGGAGCCTGCAAAAATGACGGCAACGCTTCGACATGCCAACCCGGACAATGAGAATCCTATCTGCATGAAGCTCGATCTAAGTGCTGGACACTTCTCTGCCAGTGACAGATACAAGTACTTCCGTGAACTTGCGTACGATTATTCCTTCCTTTTGGATCAGCTCAAGTTGGCCAACTAAGTAGAAAACCATACTCAATATAATACAAGTAACCTAATTTCTAGAGTATTGACATGTTACGCTGAGAGACGTTTATCGGGTGAGAAATTCAATTAACACATCACACCCCGAAAATGTCATGAACAAAAATGACCGTCATCTCAACAGTTTGTTCCATATCATTGCCCCCGTCATTGATTTTTTACATCGACCACATCAGGAAGAGAAGATTTGTGATGCATTATTATCGGCTTAATCCAACTAGTTAATAAACCACATCATGACTCCCTCCCCAAACTAAACCCCTCTATCATCCCCCTCCTTATATCCCAAATCAACTAATACTAATATCTAACAGTCAATTTATTTTCCATAAATCTTTTGCGTAGAACGGATCCTTGCCGAAGGAACCTCCAAACTAACCTCACAGCACTTCGACAAAAGAACATCCACGGCCTTTTGGGCATTTTGGTGGAATTGTCCCTGCATGTCTTGAACTTCGGCATTGGTTTCTGCTTGGAGTTTGGCGGAGGCGTTGTTTCCGGATCCGCCTGTGGTGGTGTGTTTGCGTGACAGCAATTAGAGTGTTGGATAATTTATTTAGAGGATGTGTTGGATATTGTTGTTGAGGGGGGTCAGATAATGACCGCTCCACATTTAATAGACTTACCATCGGCGTTGGCCTTCTTGTCAAAGGCATCCTGTTGCTCAAGCCTGTAGGCGGCGATAAGTTCGTCGGCATCAACTTGGGCCTGCTTCATACGGTCACCACGAGCTGAGATAATAAATAACATGGATGCGGTCAGTGGAGGTTTATGATACACAAAAGGACCCTAAGTCGTCGCCAATGCGGCGAACACACATAAGATATGCACATTTGTTATTCCAAGTGGGGGAAACGGCAATGAACGCCTACTATGAAAACCTACCTATCCTGGCCTCGGCAACAATTTGAGAGGCACGCGTCTCCGCGGCCATGAGCTCTTGAATTCCTGTTCCACTGTTCATTGTTGTTGTTGTGTCTCTTCCTAGGTACTGATCTCGTTGTGAGGGGGTGATTTGTAAATCCAAATCGAGCCGTTGGATCATTGCCTGAATGATCCCCTTCTCTTTTTACGGGTTCCGTAGGGACCAAGGAGGCCTGTATCCGGGCCAATCAGTTTAGAGGTCCCGCTTTCTCGCTCGCCCTTTTCAAAAATCCAATGTGAGATTTGCCCTGAGATTTGCACAAAGTGCAAGCAAGCAAGGGTGCATGACATTCACCATACAATACTCAATAGAGGGAATCGTTGTCTCTTTCAATAGGGCAATAGACACACGGGTGCGCCGTGATAGGCTTCATTCTCAAAGCGGACACGACAATATTGCTGGCATTTTAGTGAGCTGGTTGATACACATAATGAGTGTAGGCGTGTAAATTGTACTCCCGCTTGAGAAAAGGGATTTGATGCGTCGTGATATCTAACGAAGGTTGACACACCCCGAAGCTTAAACGGTTAGTTGTCAGCCTCTGTGAAATAGAAACGCGTGGAGGGGCCTTGCTTGTTAGTTTGAAATTCACTTCATTAGAAACAAAAAAGATGTCAGACGAAGGCAGCTCCAACAGTAGCAACAGCAACAGCGGCAGCTTCTCCTTCAAACGCCCCGGCGGCGGCAAGAAGAAGTTACGAACACCCTTCAAGAAAAATAACAAGGCAAGAGAAGTCAGCGCAGCAATAAAACAACAATCTCTGGAAGAATTCCAACATCGGCAACAACTGTTTGATATCGAAGAGAGTCAATCTCAGCCTAATTCGCCGACGACTCCGCGAAAGATTGTAGGTACTGAGAAATCGGATGCGGATAATGCTTTCTTGAGGGCGATGCGAGGGACGAATAGTATGGATGAAGTTGATGATGATGATGATACTGCCAGCAATAATCAGGAGGAGCAACCGAGAATAATCTCCAATAACCCCTCGTTTGATGAAACGTCACAACATGATGGTGGTGGCAAAGTGGGAGCAGGGGCATCAGCTGCTACCAATAATAATCAACAAGCAAAGGCCAATAATGATTTCCTAACGGCATTACGAGGGGACTTGGAGGAACCATCCTCCTCCAATGTAGTCAGCACTACGCGGCAATCCAAAGCAACCAAAACAAGTGCGCTTTCTGAGGCGGATCATAGCTTTTTGGCAAATATGCATGGTACGACGGCTCCACCCCAACAACAACAACAAACGTATACCATTAATGCCAAAACAAGTTCCTTTTCAGATGCAGATCATAACTTTTTGGCACAAGTTCATGGAGCACAAACTCCCTCACAACAACAACAACAACATTCACCACCAACGACACCACCAATCTCTCCACCAAGGGCAAGTTTTTTCACATCACCAGAAGGTTCTCCTACGAAACTGCCACAACAACAACAACAACAACAATCACGAATTCCAGTCACGTCTGTACATCAACGAGATTCAGTCACATCCATGAGTTCCATGGAATCATCTGATGTATCCAATCAATTCCATTCACATTCACCCAGGAAGAAATCTTCTGATTTGGCCACTTCCAATGCTGCTTTTTTGGGTGCACTGCATGCTAGTGTGGATGATGATCAAGGAGGGAAACAACAACATCAACAACAACAAAGCGCGGTTATTGCTACCGATGGTGGCTCTTTCAATATGGATGCGACTCCCAACATTCAACGGAAACATCATTCTAAAAATTCCACAGCAAGTGATGCGGATGCGGCGTTTTTAATGGATGTTCATCGTAGTGAATCTTATGCAAGTCAAGGTTCATTTCAGGGCGGCGGTGGGAACAATAACAAAATGGAGTATTCTTCTGGTAGTCAAGATTCTGGAACGTTTGTGTTCAAGGGACCAAGTCCAAGTTCCACGAATAAGGCCGATCATCAGTCAGCGTCATCCACTAGTAGTAGTCAGGAAACTGGTACGTTTGTGTTCAAAGGACCCACTCCCGCGAAGGATTCGAATGCAGCATTCATGATGGCAATCCATGCATCTGGGGATGATGCAGATGTAGATTCCGTGGCGGGACTGAATGATGATGCGGAGCATATTGGCGATGTCTTGATGGGGGATGATGCTGGAGATCTCGAAGATGAGGATATCGAGGGATTAACGGTACCAGCTCAGCCATATGTTGAAAAAGTCATGTTGCCACGTCCTCTGTTTTTTGGGAATGTGTTACCTCCCCGTATCACGGAGGAGGCGAAGCATGCAGCTTCTTCGTATGAGTTGGGCAATCGGACAATGGATAGTACTTCGGATACGGGTGACGATCAAGATGACAACTCCTCTGTTAGTTCGAAAGGCTCTAGGTTGAGTATGTCTAGCTTTGGTGGAGTGGGGAAGCATGACCTCGAACCATCAATTGCACCATGTTGTCGCAATCTAGAGGGTGCCATTGAAACGTTTGGATTTGGTATAAATCCATTTGCGAGTAACGATGAGGGGGAGGAAGCAGATGACTCAGTTGAACCGATAGCGCCCCATCCATATGTGTCTCTCTATTCTCCCGTGTGGGAGGATTGGGCTCGTACTGCTCGCGTCAAAGCCCGACGGAAGAAGGCGAAACTGATCCACAAAACAAGCTCGAGAGCTTCAAGCGCGACACCATCACAATTTAACCAAATTACAAATAGGAGGCAAAGTTCTACCAACAAAATCACTCCAAAGGAGTTTGGGAAGAGTCAGATTACCAGAGAAACCGGAACATCGTCAGTTTGAGTCCAGTGTCACATCTTTAACGGCCAGTTTAGATTTCTCTCATGACGATGTGGAGCAAGCCCCATCTATCCAGCCACAGGATAGTTTGTCAGATGATAGAGATTTGTCTCGAGATCAGTTCTTAAAATTTGCACGTGCTGGATTCGCAGATGATGGCGATGGTAACTCATTTGATAGTGGAGGTGATAGAAAAGATTGATAAAAGCAGTGGTGCCGCTTCCGCAATGTCACAAATGGATGGTGGTGGGACCTTTATTCAAATGGACAGCAACATATTTGCTGAGGCTGTGAACAACGCCGATGATACGTCGGATGATAATTCTGTTGAAGCTACCGAAGAACGAAAATCTGTTGGCTTGAATGACAATATCAGTGCTGCCGCTGCAATGCTTGCAGGTGAGGGAGCTGACGATGTTGACGACGATGCTCAGGGAGGTGTTGGAACTTCCATGTTTATGGCAGTTGGAGGTGGCGCTAAGGCTGCAAATAAGTACGGCCGGCCGTACTCAAATTTTGAGCTCACAAATGGCTGCATTCCTCAATTCGGTAGTGACGATCCTTCCCTGCCCCACGAGAGCGACCTTGGGGCATTTCAGACCAAAGAGGAAGAAAAGCGTTCTGCTGATGAGCGACGCTGAGAGGAATATCATTGAAGATCTTGCTGTGCCCGGCATCATGCCTCACATAGCCTGTCCCACTCAATGCACAGATGTGGATGATAGTCAATGTTGGAACGCGCGTTTCTCTGGGGGGAAGCTAGGAATCAAGGGCGGTCCAAACACAATGTTGATCTCTCTCGACGATAACACGTCAACTGATGGTGATACACCATCATCTGGAAAACAGAAACAACCCCTTGTGTATGAAACTAGCAGAGCAGGGTGGTGGAATTTGCCATCTGGTATGAGCGAAGATAGTGGCGTGAAAACAAGCAAACGAAGGAAATCAGGCAGTAAGATTACTCCCAAAACGGAAGTATTTCCAGCGTTTGATGACCCTATACCCCTGGATGTACAATCGCGTCTTTGGCCACCTCCAAGTCTGCTGCGGGAGAATAATTTCTCTTCCACACGTCTGCATCCAGCAACAGCAGCTGCGAGATCTTTGCCTCACTTGTCTGATCGCCCAGCATGCATGCGTCATATTCAGATTGACACAACTGCAGTAGGGTTTCCGAAGCTCGGAGGGGAAATCGAGCCAATGTTTTGTCGGTTAGCTATATACCACTTTGAAATGAAATCCACAACTTCTCCAACAGGGAAGACTTCGTTCGCTCCGAACATGGCACGTTGTGGCCCGGTGACAGAGGCATTAAATTTTGATATTGTTCAGGACCCCAGTGTAATTCAGAGCTGCAAAGCGCGCACTGTGGCCTTATGCAGATGAAGCAGAAGTAAATGGCATACTTGGGTCTTCGAGCACAGCTGGTGAAACTGCTTTAGAAGGAACAACGTGTGGTGTCTTTTCTTTGCCGTCAAACCTTAGTTTGTCAAATCTTTACGCTGTTCTAATCGTGAACAAAGTTGTTGCCGGAAGCTCAGATTTGGAGCATTACTACAAACCCAATCGCCGAGAATCAAAAGCGTCATCAGGAACAATAGAACAGATAGATTTGCAAAAGCTGAGAGAAAACGCAGCCAAATCATCAGAAGAGTTTGGACAATACATCACGCCATTCGTATTTGGTATTGTGCCGCTGCTGCACATTATTGAGACCGAATCCGCCAAAACCCCTGTTAGCCGTGCTGTGCAGATACCTTTATTCAAGTTTGCCCAAGGCCGTGGTGTTGAGTCTATCCTTGATCATATTTTAGTGATGCTACATCCAAGGTGAGTAATTATGGTAGGACGCTTCCCGTCTGTCGGGAGGCTTCTTTGTATCTTGTAAACTTCTTTGCTTTGCTTCTTTGCTTACCATACTTACTCTTGTGTGCAATCTCCAGCTCCGAGCCCAAAATAGCCAAGGCGGCCCCACTGACTCGCGGTCATGCATTATTAGTTACAAGATATTTTGGCTATCTCGGTATGCATTCTATCATCGACAAAAAGAGTTCTCTATCGCGTGAACGACTTGTAGATTTCACTGGTGAGCTGGAAGTAAAATGTGAAGACGATAGCGCGGAGACAACTACCAAGGAGAGATGCCCTGTACTAGGCGAACCTTACGTATTACCTCCTTGGAGGCCTCATTACAAAATTGAACCTGCAGTCTTTGGTGGTAGAACTGTGACTCCTCCTGTTGTAGATGACGATGTTCAGGAGAAAAAGACCCCTCGCAATTCATTTGCGCAGGAGCTCGCTGCTCTCCCACTTGAGAACTCGGTAGCTGAAGGTTATGGTAGTATGTCAAGCAATGCAGGCAGATACGATGGGTTACAAATTCACACTTCGTTATGTAATGAGTTGATCTGTCAGCCAAAAATGCTTCAGGGGTGCACGAATGATAGCATAGTCATCAAGGTCGAGCTTAGGAAGTTAGAATGGTGTAACGCACTCAACTCAGAAGTCGCAGTGCCGGTTGCCCCATCCATCCACAACACTCGCAGGGGGGCATGGCTTGTTCAAGAAGTGTTCACATCGTGCGCAATGGATGCTACCGATCCTCGATTTCTTGACGAATTCAAAGTAAAGCTACCTTTGATCCTGGGGGAGAACAGCCAAGAGAAACTGGGTCTTTTCTTTTCAGTGTATAGCATCAATGTGCGTACGAAACGAAGGCCAAGTGTTTTCTTAAAACGAGATGGTGACGATGTTGCCCACATTGGCAGTGGATTTTTACCGTTAGCACGGGATGACAGCTCCACTTGTTTGATAGAGAATGGTGGGTATGAAGTTCCAATCACGTTACGAGCAGTTGAGCTTTGCAATATGACGTCTGGTCAACATAGGAAAGCGGCAAGTTTTGGTGGCAACATAGGAAAGCATATTCGGTCGCTCTCTCGGTCCAGCGATACACTGGATGATAACATGGAACTGGATATCACGGCACATCAACAAGCCGTCCACGACTACCCCAGTGGAACGCTCGCATTGGGCCAGTTACGATCTCGAAGCTACCAAGAGCAAGACGACACTGATGATAATGACACAGCCGGCAGCAAGGACTATGCAAGTATTTGTACACCTCCACGACGACGTAACTCCAACTCCGAAGATCTCCAAACTCTTTCTTCAGAGAAGCCTGATTCTTATGATGAGAGTGACCACAAGTCGAATCAACTAGGATCATTAGCAAAAGGTCTACGAAATGCTTCAAGCCACGGAAACCTCCAACTATTGATGTCGCCGAAAAGTGATTGTTCCACTGAACATGAAATGATTCTTCACGTGAACATTCTTGCAATATCATCGGTGCACCCTCAGAACAAGACTCTGGCAGACTTATTTCAAATGAAGCCGAAGCTTCCGCGGTCTGTTGTTTCTTCTGACTTTTTAGATCAGTATTATGCTCCTTGGGGGAAACAGCGTAGCGAGATATTGCATCGGCTCCAACCCGAACGCATCCCTCCATTTCATTTCGTGGGAGGTGCCTTAGCAGAAATGGAGCGCAAAATGTTGGCTCCAGTTGTGAATTTGTCGAAGGGTTCCAAATGTTCTCCAACTGACGTGATGCCTCACTTGATTCGAGTAGTGGGTCAGTTATATAGGGTTGCCGTTACTGGCACCGGTGAACCCTCAATTCTATGGGCAAGCCCAGACTCTTTGATTCCACTGCGTTTGAATGCTTTCGCAGCGCTTCTCAAGGTGATCAGCTCAGTTTCTGATCACATGACGAATGCTGGACTGCGTCAACTTGATGGGAATTCGAAGTGGAACCTTCTGGCTCTAGGAAAAGTTCTTTCTATGCTCTTTGATGAAGGGGCCATTTTAGGTGGGACGCTCGAAGATCTCCCTGTCGATGAAACTAAAGCACAGTCACCAGCCAAGAAGCCAGCTATCATTTCACAGAGGTCTCAAACTATAGATGCAGCATCATCTAATGCCAGACCTCAGCTCATTTCCCGCTATTCGTCACATCCTGAGGATGATTCCCCAAAAAGTTTGATATTGATGCGATGCTCCAGCCAAACTTTGCTTCGAAAGGAGAAAATGCTGGTTCCGAAGACTTGTCTTCGCTTACCTCTCAAAGTTCTGGTTTTTCAGTTGATTCAAAGGGTGCATTCATGTCCGCACTGGCTGCATCATTGGACGGGGACGAATCATCAAATAGCGGAGCTGCGCCCATAGTTGAGAGTTCCTCCCCAAGAGCATCACTTCTGCCGCAAAGACCTGCAGCAAGTAGAAGGCGTTGGATGACGCTGCCTACAAATGCACTCGCGACGATACAAGAAAGTAGCGATGATGATGGCCGAACTGGGTCTGACTTGTTGTCCTCTTCTTTAACAAAGCACAGCAAAGATTCTCTCGATGGAGAACTCGTTCTCAATGATGTTAAGAAGAAACCGAGGCAAATGAGAGTACCAGTAGTCGAGATGGAGAAGAATGAAGATAACTCAATGGCTTCTTTTCTGGACGAACTCTCCCTTCCGGCTACTAAGAAGGAGAAAGCCGATGATGAATCTTCTCTTAAGTCGGATGGTAAGCATAGACGAATTGCGACAAATGATGACCAAATTGAAACTGCTGGAACAGCCTTCCTTGACGCTATCGGTAAAACTATGGGATTGAATAATGCAAAAGGATTAGGTGGTGAAGAGAAAAGGGTTGGATCCGCGCATCATCGGAAGACAAGGAGTCGATGTTCAATCGACTGGTCTCTACCACCAACTGACGGGCTTTTAGAAAAGGATCAGCAAATTGAACAGTTAAATCGCGCTCGAATTGGAGTTGCCGGACCTCAATTAGTAGCGCTGAGTCCAATAGGGCCTATATCAGGTGGGGGTTTCTCATTTGATGGTGCTGCTCAGAAAGATGAAGAGGGAAAAGAATCGAATTCCAACGTCGATCACCCCCTCAAGAGACTTCAGGCTAAGGAAAATGAAGGAAAGCAGAAACCGCGAGCAGTTGCACTTCCCGACTTTGCCGATCGCATCAGTGGCATGAAAGATGACGGAAAGCCAAAGCGCTGGTGGCCTTATGTGTATGAAATCATCATTTATCAATGGGTTGCGTTGCTTACGGAGCAAACAAAGCAAACCAAAAAAGGAGACAAGGCTGCGCAGAAACTAGATAGTTCGCCCTCGTCACCCACTGGGCTATCCCCAATTGTTGTGAAATATCTATCTGTTGCTGCGAAAGCATCTCGTGGCGCTACAATCCGATGTGCACCTTATCTACTCGAAATCATTAAGCAAAGCCTCTGCTGGAGAGTGGACTCGATTTTTCGAGAAAGAAAGAACAAGAAGCCATCATTGGACGAAACATCCTTCGAAGATGCTGTATCACCACTTGTTGCACTAGATGAAAATATATTTTCAGCTCTTCAAAAGCTCATTACATTATTGACCGATGCAAGTCTCGACAGTAGAAACTTTGACAGCTTTGAATTCCGCAAGATCAGTATTGACGTAAATGATGCAGTTGTGAGGTTTATTAGGGACATGTTTTCAATCCTTGATCCTTCACGTGTCCATAAACTTGCCATGGTTTACTTCGCAAGGTTTGTCACCAAGCAGGGGAAGCACTGGAATGATCGCGACTCCAAAATAACTGGGCTTCGATGTTCGTGGGAGACGACGAAGCTCCGCCTCAATGCAGTTACACTATTCGTCCGATTTCCTGAGTTTATGAAGATTAATGCGCCATTGATGGAATCGTTGAAAGCTTGGCCTGCAGGTTCATCTGCCGACTCTACGAGACGATTTTACTCTCATGTCTTCGAAAAAATCAACCGTCTGAGGCTCAATGAGTTCACCTCGGGGGAAGGACCAATGAGCAAAGTAGATATCCCAATTCCTCCAATGAAATCACACTGGCTTGCAGAGATTTGCGTAGACATTTGCATCTTTGCGACAGGCCACGCGGAGCAAAACATTCAATACAGAGCATCATCGCTTTTGTTTGAACTGTTCTGGCGACACAGCCAACAAGGCAGGGCCAATGGAAACATATCAGTTGTTGCGAGTGTGTTCCTTCCGTTCCTTCCCAAAATTCTTTCTCATGTCAATTATTTGTCGACGCTACCGGCGAAAGGTCAGCTCCGAAAGGATATTATTCCTTGTGCTCTCTTCATACTGCAAAGTGCTCCTGTAGGCTTAGTGAAGGCATTGTGGAGAAAACTAGCCAAGAGAGCCGAAGGAAAGACTCAACAGGCAGACAGTGATGATAGATTTGGTGGAATTAGTGGAAGTGGTGCAGGTTACAAAGAATTGAATGCAGCTACCCACTTGTCAACTGCAGTTCACGTTGAAATAGATGACGAGCCTGACATTTATGACATGCTAGGTTTATTGAATCTTGCGCTTACCACTGTTGAGTATGAAGGTAATGTGATGCAGATAGAAGAAACTGATGAAGTTGAGAACGAATCTGACGAAAACCCCACTTGGCGTAGAGAGTTCCTGTTGTCTGTCGACAGTCGTGCAGATAACGATCGAGGACGTTTCTCTTCTGTCAGCATCCAAAGAGGAAACGAGGCCCCAAATACTGCTGATAAGCAATCTACACAAAACTCGCGCAGATGGTATGCTCATGATTGCTCTATGATCATCATCAATGTATGCAGGCAAATTGTGAGGGAAACGCTTGGCATGCTAAGGCCGTCATTCAGTTCATCTGATGAGGCTGATGAAGTTGATGCAGGTTACCCGGGAGTTTCTGGTTCAAGATCAATGAGCGATATATTTCTTCAGCAGACATCTTTCTCTCACTCCTATGATGAGAATAACTCCGATGACGAAAATAGCACAAATAAAAAGGAATCGCAACAGCAACGCCGTATTCGTGAGCGTCAATTGGAGTCCTTGGCGTTTTCTGTTACGGATACAATCATCTTTGTTAGAGCAGTGACTTCAGTATATCTTCATACATTGACAATGAAGCAGAGTGATGTTGCAATCGCAAAAACACTCACAGCGGCCGTTGAGATAGTGAAGATTTTTGGAATCAAAGTTTTTCTTACAGCAGTGGGAGAAACATTACAGCATTGGATGAGAGTAACTCTTGAACATTGCGGTGCACGAAGGGCTGACGTCAGAGTTGAAGGGTCCGAGTTCCTTAATTTACTTCTTCGTTTGACTTGGGAGGCATACGGGTCTTTCTTCAGAATAAGATTGCCCCTTCTTGCTGTTCAAACCGAAGTGATGGAACGTATTGTCGCTATGTCGGCTACAAAATATATTATTGAACAGCGTCGTCTTGGATTAGATCCTGTCTTAATGTCGAACGAAAGCGCTGAGGCGAGCTTAACGCCACTGTGGAGGACTATTGATCGCCTTCACAACCAATCTGCTAGTCGCAACTTATCGTTCAAAAGTGCCCTGTCAAGACTTGCTGTCTTGATGAAGCGTTTATTCAAGGCCTACCTAGCGGCGCATGCCTTGGAAATCGTCAGCAGGACACAAGGTGGGTCTGATAATGTGCCGAAAACAAATGCCTATGTGCAGCGAATGCGTGTGTCTGTGCATCGCATTGTTTCAAATGCGGCTGCGTTTTCAAAGATGTTTCTTGGAAACCAGGCGACATCTTATCTTTGTTCGGTACAGAATGAAGCTGTTGAAGACTCGTTCGTCAAAGCAGCCGATGTTTATTCTTCAACTGAATTACCCTCTCATAGAGTTGCATGGTTGCGAAAGCTTGCAGACTTTCATAGAACGCGAGGTAGATTCGCGGAAGAGGCGACTTGTCGATGTTATATTTACCACACCTACCAAGAAGCTGCGAAGCAACACGAGCACATCTGGAGTAGCTCGCCATACCTTCCCTGGGCAAGTTCCTCTGACGGGTCTCATCCCTACGGAGGAGTTGCTGAGCTTGAGCCGGATAATGCAAGCGTCGTGTCAGGAAGGATTGGGGAAACAAGCACATCGTTTAGGAAGATATTCTATAGAGCTGCCGACAGTGTCCGTGTGCGCTCTGGGGACTGGGGTGTTGGCGGTGGAGGGAAATATCTGTTTTTCGGTGTAACTCTCAAATCAGAATTCGACTCAGTGTCGCCGTGGTACTCGCATAGTGAGATGGAAGAGCATATGGTAGCTGAAGCTGAGCTATCAGGAGATCTTTATCTCAGGGCAGGAATTGTCGAAAGCAGTCGATATGCTTGGAGTCTCGCTACAAACTTCTACTCCGAGACTTTCAATTACGCTCGCCTCGCCTATGTATACAGGAGACTTGCGATTGTAGTCACATCACAGGTCCCTGTCATTGACACAAGCAACCAACTTGATATGTCGTCCCCAATAGGCAGATTTTACAAAGTTTACTTCCATGGAGGTGCCCCTGATGATTTATTACACACACAGGGATCAGAGGGCTTTATTTATAGGACTCCTCACAGTGTGCAGATCAAAGATTTTGCAGCCACTCTCGAAAACGCAGTACGCTCTATCTTGCCGAGCAAAACAACCATTGATATGCAGATTGACGACGGAAGCCCAACAGTCACACAAAAGGCAGGTTTTGGCAAGCGGTCAAATGCGATTGGCGGAGCACCTATTGAACCAATCAAGATCAAAATCACCCCGCTTAGGCCTGTTTTCAAGGTGGAAGACTCTGAAAAGTGTTTCAGGGGAAGTAAGTAGTTTTGCCACGCTACCATTTCTCGTCACTAATTAGTTTCTGATTCGCTAACAAGTTTATTAGCCCCTGAATGGTTTCAACTGAAGACAGAACATTATGAAGATGCTCGCGATGAAGATAAAAAGCACCAATGGAAGTCGCTGCCATCTAATCATGATCGTTCGATATCGTTATCAGCGACGCACTCAATAGGAAGTGTAGGATCAACAGCGACTGTGTCTAATAGGCGGTTAAGTCACCAGTCAAGGTACCGGCACGCAAGGTCGCAACAAAATAACGGTGATGATTTTGACGGGATAAACACAGAGCTGATTGGGGTGGATAAATTCTATTTCACACAACCAACGAGAAAGGACCCAACTCGCGGTTTTAGGGACTGGCTAAAGGTACCGAAAGGTAAAATCGCTGAAAGAAGTCTTCGTGTGACGGAGCTGCAAGTATCAAACTGCTTCCCTGCCTGCACTACCAGACAGAAAATCATCCATCGTGCAGTGTTCACACAGAGTCCTCTTGAAGCTAGTGTTGAAGCCGTCAGCACGTGGTGCTCGGTTCTATTCCGAACAATTACAGCCACAAATGGACAGGATGTGTTAGCTGGACAACGCCAGGGTCTGAATGCTGCCGCTGCCAAATTGGTTGCAGATTGTATTCACCGCAGTGGAGTGAAGCAGATTGGTTTAACTTTTCTTTCGCTAGACGTATCAGATGACTCAAAGAATAATCAGCAGGACATGTACAGCTCGTATCAAGTGCTGAGCGAAGAAGAGATTGAAGAGGTACAAATCAAACTTGCTCGGATGATTGTGACCTTTTTCGAACTGCTACACCTATTGATTGCACGTAATCGCGACGTCTTACTGACTGTCGTGCAAGTACGCAAGCGTAGAGCAAGAGGGGATTCATCAGTTGCCTCAGCAGCTGGATCGCTCCACGGAGGGTATGCTTCCACACCAGCAAAAGGGGGGTTCATGCATACACCAAGCAGACGCAGCCGACAAAGCAGCAGCGGAAACGGCAGTACTACGCCGTATTTCAATAATCCGGGCAGCGCAGCCAGCCATCACAACCAAAATATGATGTCTGGAGGTAACGATCGGACTGATGCTGCAATTGGAGTTCAGAGTGAGCTACAAAGGGGGTTCACAAATCTACTAAAAGCATTGTATCCCAAGCTTTGGGATACCATCAACAATGAAGTTCCACGCTGGATGCGACACTGCTGTCAAGATAAGTACTTTTCTTCTGGAGTATATCGGAGGGCAGAAATCCCAATCGGATATGAGTTATTCTTCAATACTGATTACAACAATGAAGAAGCTTACGTCCACAAATCTAGTGACATGTCTTCGATTGTACCAATGTCGATCATTCGTGGACATCCACACAGTAGAGGGTTAAGCTCTCCGGGCAACAGTGTTGCTGGTAGCATTGCATCGGAACGCATGATTCATCGAACTAATTCATCAGAATCCGAACGTGTCAATGCACACAGCAGAGCCCCGTCATTTGCATCAGTCGGGGGTGCTATGAATAATATTCACCGCAGAAGTCCATCCGTGTCATCTGTACTATAACTTAGGTAATCTAGAAAGAAATGAATACATTGATCACAAATTCTAATACGGATAATCACCCGCAACACTACTAAGCAGTGACCACTACTTACACACGACTTTAGGTAGTTTACTTCAATGATAAACGAGAAAGTACACGGCTTCGAATAGATGAGTACCTAGCATCAACAGATGACTCAGAGAGAATGGTATTGAAATGATTAGTAGCTGCTTTGTATTATAAAAAAAATCCAAGTTCATGTTGAAGTGCTTATCTCCTTCCTCCATTGCGACGGCGGCCATTGTTTCCTCCGCCGCGGCCACCCTGTTGCGCTCGTCGCTGTTGTGCTTGCATGCGCTGAATCTGTTGGTGAACCTGTTGAGCCCGCTGAAGATTTTGTTCAGCCTGCTGGCGCAACTGCTGAGCGTTCTGCTGGTTTCTCCGTAGAAGATGTTGAATCTGATGAAATTGATGTCCATGTCCGGGGACATGTCCGCCACCGCCTCTACCTCCTCTGCCACCTCGAGCAGCTGCTGCAGCAGCAGGGGGGTTAGGATTCTTCAAAAGAGACTCTACATCCACATCCGTCTTTTGTTTCTTGGCTGCCTTCTTCGCCGCCTCCTTTACACGCTTCTCATCCTCCTTTTCTAAATCAGCATAGAGTGCACACTTCCCACATGATTTGTGATTGCAATGCGGTGTTTGACAGAAATGAGCATAGGCTACATTTTTGGGTATTTCTTGCCGGCACACGTAGCATACGAATGCTCCACAGGCACTGGAACGAAAGAGTGTTGTAAGTATATATTTGAGCGAAAGGAGATATATAACACACGAGCAATACAATACGAGTGAGAGACTTACCACGTCATCTTGTTACATCCATCCGTCTTCAAAAACTTCTTCCGACAAAAGGGACGGGGGCACGTCCTCACCAATGCCTGAGTCATTGCCTCCTCCACATTCTTCCTTCCATCCGTCTCCGTCTTACTCTCAACCTCATCACATTTGATCCCCGGATGAGCCTCCTCACCACACTCACGACACGATTTGAACGAACATTGTGGACAATGAAACGTCGTTACCGTCTTTTCTGCAAAGGCAATAAAATTGCATTTGGGACATCGAGAAATGTCTCCAGTGGTATTCGCTTGTTCAATTACGGCGGCATATTGCATCTCATCATACTTTTTGAGTACCTTTTCGGATAAAGCCTTGCGGAGTTGCCCTTCGTGAAATCCTGACGTACAGCCGGATGAATGCATGCACAGAATTTCGAGTGCTTTTGATGCATTCTTTGAATTTTTGTTGTGAGTACTTCCATTCTTCACGCCAAGTGAACCCAAGCCAAAGACACGCTGCTCCGTGTGCTTTTGTAGACACGTCTTGCAAAACAAATGCCCTGCAGATCGACAACTGACCATTTCTTCAAAGGGGTAATCGACAAAGCAGCAGTTACATTCCAATTGTGCAATTTTTTGTTTTCCCGTCGCACTTGATGCTATTTTTTCATCATCGCATTGTTCGGATGTTGTAGTTGTTGTTGCTGATGCGTCAATATGCCCACCTACAGCCGCCGCTGCAAAGGCTTCATCTGGTATAGTCTCTCCAAGAGGATACTCTGATAAAACTGTCATTACAATCTGCATCATTACTTGATCTGATTGCTCATCTCCTTTATCAACATAGGAAGATGCCCTTTGTAGAAATGATTGTACCTTTTGACTACTGACTAATGGGAATACCTCTCGGATACGATCGATGGTAGATTTGGATAAATCGTAGAGGAGGGGTGATTTTTGTGCTTTTGATGCTGCTGCTGCCACGGATGATGAAATTTTGGCAGCTTCTGGAGACAATATTTCAATTATGTCATCATCATCATCAGAATCGTCATCAAAATTCATGCCCATTCTTGCTAACTTCATTTTCATCTTATTTGATTTCTTTTTTCTTGTGACAGTGACTTCATTATTTCCAACAGTCTGACGTGACCGTTTCAACCATGGTGGTGTCGATGAAGACGCCGCCTCCAAATCAATGACTCCAGCA
Organism: Skeletonema marinoi; assembly: GCA_030544225.1. Classification (NCBI taxonomy): domain Eukaryota; phylum Bacillariophyta; class Thalassiosirophyceae; order Thalassiosirales; family Thalassiosiraceae; genus Skeletonema; species Skeletonema marinoi. The sequence goes on along the minus strand of CM060505.1, from coordinate 731,178 downwards.
CCCGCCGCAGACCCCTCTGCAGAATTATTCGTATTACTAGCAGCCACCATTACATTTCTACCCCTCGTATTTTGAGAAGGCGAAGAAGAAGCCTCTAAATCAATGACATTATCGTCCGTTAGTGTTGTTGTTGTGTTTCGTCCGGTAGCTGCAGTTGGCAGCCGCCTTTTTCGATTCTTTCTCATTGGACTGCCGGGAGATGACGAACTGCCGACGAATGATGACACATCGTCGACTAAATCGATTACCTCGTTCATATTTTAGTTATTGGTGGCGGTGGCTTCACTCTTATGAATCGCCCGACATGGTCACATGACACAAAATCTCAAAAACCGGTGTTGGTGTTCGTTTGCGGATTGCGGAGGGAAAAGATGGGTGTCTTCATGTACATAGGCGAACTGTATACAAGTAAGCTGAAGAGGATCTCCCAAATATCCAAGCGAGCAAGCGCAACTGCATGCTTGTCAGTATTGTAGTGAACAGGGTTGCAGTTAATTACTTCCTTAATCTGGTATGCTGAAATGATTTAAAAACGCCCACTTCAAAATTTTGCACTCTGTACATTCACTCCTTTCTACCATTACCATCATCTCATCAGTTGCTGCTTGTACAATAATTGAACGCGCACAAGTTGCTAGTCACCTGATTGGAGTGAGTAGCACTCACATACTCAGCTTTGTCACCATCTGTAGGCTGGGCAATTGCCTTTGAAGCACAAACCCTCAAGGCGTGGTATGCTTCATCAATTTCACCCCACTTCAGACTGCAGAATTGCTCCTTGCAGATTGTCCCGCTGTAGGTCAACCAGTTTTCCAACTCTGTGCAGCCATCTCCTCCTAGATAGCAATCAGCAAAAACATCCAACATTGGATGATAAGACGGTGAAACTTTGAGTGTATCTGTAATGCCAACAATGAGGAGAAATTGATGATGAGATCGATAGGAAGCGAATAAGGACATAATATACAGCATGGCATGACTTCAAACTCACTCCATCATTGTTGCAAGGTCGTAAGCACCGTCATAATATGCGTATCCATAATCACTATTATCTCCTCCCCAGAAGCTAGCATAAGTTGTGTTGTAACTGCTCTCCTCCTCCAAAAGGCAAACCAAGCCCGAGGCACGATCATACATCTGAATCTCAGGTCCGCATCGTTCGACAGCAGTACGATAGAGGTCAGTTGCCATGATGGCAAGGAGTGCATCTTTCTTGACTTGGATTGATTCATCGTTTTCGAACTTTTCCAGTGCGGCGCGACGACATGCGTTACCCTGTTCTCCACCAAAGCGTGGGAGGTCAGTGGCAGTGGGACCGTCGGCATCAGTTGGTGTGGAATGGTGTTTGATCCTCAAGAATGCAGCTGCATCGGCCTACAGTGCGGATGAGGATGATGAAGAAGGTAGAAGGCAAAGTTGTGAGAAGGTGATGCGTTCCAACATGTCATCTACGGCTTACCATCGCATCCGCCGGTCAAAGTACATAAAACAAGAAACAAGAATGATGAACTCACCGCCACCTGCCGCAAAGACGAAGACGATTCCTTCTCCACGGCGGATGCGCTGCCAACATGGACAGCAAGGATCAAGTTGTGTTGTAACTGCTCTCCTCCTCCAAAAGGCAAACCAAGCCCGAGGCACGGTCATACATCTGAATCTCAGGTCCGCATCGTTCGACAGCCGTACGATAGAGGTCAGTTTCCATGATGGCAAGGAGTGCCTCTTTCTTGACTTGGATTGATTCATCATTTTCGAACTTTTCCAGTGCGGCGCGACGACATGCGTTACCCTGTTCTCCACCAAAGCGTGGGAGGTCAGTGGCAGTGGGAGGACCGTCGACAGTTGGTGTGGAATGGTGTTTCTTCCTCAAGAATGCAGCTGCATCGGCCTACAATACGGATGAGGATGATGAAGAAGGGAGAAGGCAAAGTTGTGAGAAGGTGATGCGTTCCGACATGATGTCATCTACGGCTTACCATCGCTTCCGCCGGTCAAAGTACATAAAACAAGAAACAAGAATGATGAACTCACCGCCACCTGCCGCAAAGACGAAGACGACTCCTTCTCCACGGCGGATGCGCTGCCAACATGGATAGCAAGGATCAAGGCTAAGAATCGAGCGTTATTCATGGTGCTCATTTGGTTTTTATGGTGGAAAGTTTGTTGGCAACAACCCTGCTCTTGGCAGAAAAAGCAAAAAGCACCGAAAGACATAAAGAAATGTCTTTCCGTTCCCGCCACCACTGACCGCACATCCCGATCAATGGGGTATGTTTTGATGCGTTTCGCGATGCAATGCAACTTACCTATTCACTTACTGCTAGCATACTTACAATATGAATGGAAGAAGAGGCAGGGAATTCTTACTCAGATGAATTACTACTAGCTAAAAGATATGAACCATAGTAGTTTCTATTTTAGTATCTCACATAATCTTTCAAGCAATCATCAAAAACAAACAAAGAATGAAATCCACCTTATCAAGGTCAAGGCGGAGAATCGCTTCTGGGGCACAGCTACTCGAAGAATGGACCCCAATTATTATACCTTCCCTCCGCATCTCTGGGGATATTATCTACAATTTGACACTGCTGATCTGGTTCCCTCTCAATAGATGACTTGATGTTCATCTTCCTCCTGCTTGCACCGGAAAGCTTTGCAAACTCACCAGGATTCCCTTGTTCACATTGTGCTTCGTTGCATGTAGCAGGCGTTACATCGTTCTGTTGCATTTGAAAGTTTCCTAGTCGGTTCGTGATTATAGTTCGGATTGCAATATAGCCGCAATTCTCTCTTGCGCATACAACGGAGTGAACCCAAGCTTCAGAACACACTTCAGTCCACCCAAAGGCTCTTGCCAAGCATTTTGCCATACCAGCCTGATCAAACAGATACTCGAATCCACACCTCTGAGCTTTTGACGCTGCATTGTTTCTGGTTGTCCACTGGACACTCAAGTCTTGCCATGTTGAACACCCAGAGCATACACCACAGTGGGCAACGAGTAGTTGACAGCATGAGCTGCTTCCAAACTATCAAAGGACTTGAGATCACCACATTTCTCGTCGTATGCGCATACTGGCCCATCATTCAGCTTGCTGTAAATGTTGTGAACAAATGGCAACTTGGCCTTTGTTACTCCAGTTTCATGAGAATCACCACACGCAACCAAAGCGAAGAAGAAGCAACTAATATTGATCAATACCTTCACGAACTTTCTGACTACGAACCACGTCTTTTTGCCACAAGACATTTCCTGGAATTCACTCTTAGTTTCAGTTCCTTTTTTGGCACAGCAGCGGCAAGTATCACGAGTCCCGACGAGGACAAGACCCCAAACGGCCGTGAGAGGGAGGAAGCGCCAAACACGATGGTACCATTTTACTCCAGCTTCAGAATCCTCCGAGTCAGCAAATGATTTGTAAACTTGTTGGGGAGTGACCTTTTCATTCTTTTCGTCGTCATCTGATCCACTAGTCAATGATGTCATGTTTAGTTGTTTGAGCTTGATGCGGTTGAAGTAGGCTGTCTGATAAAAATATCCTTGTCTAGTTGCATCAAGGATTTCTTTTTTCATCAAATCTCTTCGACTTCGACTGGTAGGAGCATCTATCAAGGGCTCTGACAATGCATCTTCCATCGACTCGTCGCCTTCTGCTTCTGCTAGTGATTCTAGGGTACTGCTTTTGGCATTACCATCGTCATGGTCATGGTCATGGACCGACGCCGGAAACAAAAGAGGTTCATCCTGGTTGGTTCCGAAGTTGCGGTGCTCCAAGAATTTCCATCCATGGAACAAGCCGACAGCCACCAACCAGGCAAAGAAGCAAACTGGAAGAATAACATGCGAATTTCCGATGCCACGGTTCCACCCGATATTAACAATTTCGACACCTCTCGTGAATGCAGCAGCACTACCGATGGCTATAACTGCACTTGCTCCCATGACAACATATCCACGACGTTCTCCAAACCTTTCCCTGCACTTGAACACAATGAAAAGAAAAAGTTGACCACACACAAACCCAATGACGATTGAGAGTAGATAAAACCAAAACTTGAGGTTCGTGAAGAATGGAAGCAAGAGCCAGAAGAACTGAGTAAAGTGCTTGCCAACACCTAGACGAGCTTGGAAACGAAATGCTGCAATGGTGGAGCCTTCCGCTGACAAGTCTTCTACTGCCTTGGCTGCAAAGCCAGACGTATCTTTGATGGTCTTGAGTTGAGACATGCTGGAACGAAGGGTATTGTGTGAGTATGTTGTGAGAAAAGGGATGACAGGAGTAATATTCATTTTGAGTGACTTACCGGTAGAATCCAAGCCACTCGGGCATTTTTAGCCCTGCAACTGCCAAAATGAGTGCGCAAAACATCAAACTAAAGCCCCAAATCACTGCTAGAAAGTTTGTATCATTGTTGTACCAGGTAAGCCCGCCGATGATTGCATAGGCAACAGTGTAGACAATACTCCAATCGATGACGGCGTCATACATCCCATACTGAATGGCCATTAGTGATGCAATATAACGCTGTGAAGTCTCATTAGAAGAAGGTTCATCATCATATTTTGCCATGAGATTATGGCGGAAATCATTCACTTCGAGAGTCTGAAATGAGAATGCGATAAGGACGTGTGAGACGAACATTCTCTTAAATGATGTGTTGACATAATATCTAATAAGAAAGAGGCATAGACTTACAATAACAACTACTACCCATGCAATTACCGTAATCACGACGGCATCGACGATGTGGGTGTACTCTGACTCCACAAATTCTGTTGATGTTGGATCTGCGCCGTCTGCTTCCGTCTGCGTGTCCAAATATGAGGCGGTTACTTCATCAATGATGAGTGAGTCAAACAGGCCCATAGCGCGGGTACTTGCTATTGACAACATTGGCAGCATCGCTAGCCGCATCGAGGAGCCGTAGCACTGATTTATTTTCATGGTTTCGAGTGTGTTTTGTATAATTTGCATTGAGTTTGCCACAACAGTAGAGGTGCTGTTGCATGCAAAGTGCTGCTGTTGCATGCAAAAATGCAAGTAAGGTAAGAAGATGCCCGAACCAAAGACATAAAGAGAGTCATTCGTTCCCGCCACCACTAGATATAACAAGATCAAAAGATCCAGAATCCGGAACCGAACCAGATCCGCCCTTCATGATCATGATGTGGTGACACCCTTCACCCAACGCACCACAATCACCGAGCTAGAGAATCATTATTAGTAACAACAAACAACTGGCATCGGTCAGTGGATCTTCTTAGAGGAGCCGCTCACTGCAGTTGATTCTGCTGTCTATGGTTCAATAGTGTGCAAGGAGAGCGAAAAGAATATATCGATAACTACTTCCTTGCATAGCTGCCGTCAGAGTACCGCAGCCCAATCTAACTCTAAAAATCATCGCCCTTTACGGTGTATAGACCAGTGTGAGACGTGGAGATTCTTTGCGCCTCAACTCGCCGCTAAACCGAGAGAGCACCAAAAGCAGAGGGAAAGAATCGGAGACTGGCAACTTAGAAAATGGGCACTCCTGCTAGCAATAGTGGACAAACCAAGACGAGAAATCGACGATCGAGGAACAAGAGGCCTGATAAAGTCACAACTCATAATGGCATTAAAGAGTCAACATCAAAAACGACGGAACAACAGCAACAGCAACTGCTAGAAGTCTATGTTCATGTCGGAAATCTGCCAGATGGGTACAACGAAGAAGCAATTTGTAACTTTTTCAATCTCTATCTCAGCATGGAAACATCCGAGGAGGAGAAGATTAATCCGAGTACGAACTTCATCACGAGCGCAGAGTTATCTCCACCCCATGCGTGGCTGCAATGTGCGTCCTCTTATGCATACACAAGACTCCTGGCCCTTGATGGCAAAGTTTGTTATTATACCACCCAAGTCAAAATTGAGCCTTCCAGACGAAAAAACAAACGAGAAGCAACACCCAATAAGAAGAGCACGCATCAACTTCAGGCCGAAGCGATTGACGACTTAATTATGAGTTTCCTACTTTCAAATGGTGGATCGTCGCTATCTAATTATATCGGAAATCATATCAAGTCTGCTGGTTTGCAAGATGATGTAAAGAAACACCATGGTGGACTCCGCAAATTCCTTCAGCAGCGACCGCACAAGTATAGCGTTGTTTCAGATCCAACAAACCGATCTGACGGTCGATTTTCTTTTAAAGTAGCAGCGGTAGCGAGTAAACCCGATGATGACAACAACAGCACGACTAATATACGGCTGACCAAACTCTCAGAGGACTTGAAAGTTCTCACAGCTTCGCTCAAACATAAAAACGAAGAGTTCGCTGCTCTTCACCAAGAAAATCAAGAGCGGATACTTGAGCTGAGCAGTGTCAAGGCGGCATTACAGGAAGCCTCAATTGCTATCGATGATCTCAATCGGAAATCGTTGCAAGATAAGATTTGTGGGTATGTCAAGCCAGGGATTCCCACTTGCTCGACTGATATCTTAAAGTACCTTGATAGTTCTGAATGTTTGGATCTCAATGTAAAAGCACATTCAGGTCTCAAAAATTTTCTGAAGCAGCTACAAATTTTCTCAATCAGAGAAGATGTCGACGACGACATCTTTTGGGTGACACGCTTTATTTCCAAAGAGGAACGTCTATACGTGGAAATAGCCAAGTTTTTACAAACATCAAAGAACAAGCATATAGACCCTGGCATCATTGGAACATTAGCCAAGTCTCTCGGACTCTCTTCGTTGGTCAAAGAAGCGGGCGGTGTCGGGAAGTTTTTACGACAGCGTCAGGAATATTTTCAGGTTCAGCATAAGGGTCGAAAGAGTTCTGTCATACTAGTCAAAGATTACAAAGCTATGAGTGTCGACAACACTGACAACAACATGCATGAGGATCTTGAGGAAACAAAGAGAAAAATGGATGAGCTGAAAATGGAATTGGACAGCCAGTCCTCTCGATGCAAGGATTTGGAGCACACCAACCGTGCTTTGCAAGAGTCAAACCAGCAATACCAGGAGAAAGAGAAGCACCATTTGAATAACATTGAGGCGCTAAGGCTACATACAATAAATCAGAGTAAACAATACCAAAGCTTGCAGAGCGAAAAGCAAAGAGACATTGAAGCGTTTGAAATGGAAAAGGAAGATATTATGAAGACTGTGCAGGAACTGAGGACTAATCTCGAAGCAAAACACTGTGAGCTAGAGTTGGCCTTGTCGCGCATCAAAGAACTAGAACGAATTGTGAAGAGGTTAGAACTCACTCAAAGACCAAAAAATCCCGACGCACCACCTTCCACGAAGCTGACAAGACTACAGAAGGAATTGCATGAAACCCAGGAGAAGTTGAAGAAAGAGCGACACAACAACAGGATGGCTTTGGAGCAGAGCCAGCCGAAGAAGAAGTTGTTAAAAAAGAACACGGGCTTTACTGTGACTTTGGGCGATCATTTGCCGAAGAAGGTTCCCTATGTCGACACAAACTTAACTACTGCACAGACCAATAATGAAGCTGGTTTGTCCGTATTGGCCGCATCTATCCAGCAAGAATCTGCCCCGATTCACTTTAATCTCGAAGTGGAAGAGGACTACGACGAGCGTCTCACGGCAGAGCTTAGTTTTCTAACTTCCGCCTACTCAAGTGAAGAGATTAAAGTCGACGGAAGAAAAATTATCCGTCGCCTTCTTTGTAAAATTACCACGAGGAAAGACCCCATTGAAGTTGATCTAACTCTGACGATCCCTAAGCATTATCCTGCTCGCGAGCTTCGAGTCGCTGCTGAAGTAGTCGGAAATTGCTCAGCGGATGGCAGAAAATGTGTCTTGGATGCCATACCAGAAATGGTCGAACTATGTCGTTTGGAGGCGCAAGCGTGTCAAGGGCAAGAAGCGATACAATCAGTTCTTTCCACTGCACAAAGCTGGATGACATCAGATTGGCCCCATATCCAAGCAAAACATTTCCCACCAAATGAAGCTTCTTGCCGAGAGGGATCTGGAGCCAAACTTTGCCGATTTTTGATTCACACCCATCACCTTAACGACGACGATAAAATTCGTCATTTGAGCAGTACAGCTTCTAAATACGGTCTTTGCGGCTGTGTGAAAATTGGTCGGCCCTGTTTGATTATCGTGGAGGGACTTGAAGACAACTGCGACCTTTGGATTGAGCACTTGCACCAATATCGTCAAAAAATGATTGATAAGTTTGCTAAGAAAGGGAACAAGAAAGACACGTCGAATTATTCTGAAGTAGGAAAGAAGGTTGCGAGCGTTGGGGATCTAGAAACTGGCCGAATCTTCAAAAGCCAAGGCTTACAAAAACTTGAGGGCAAGCAAGCGATGGAGCAGATGCTTGAATATTGCAAACAAGCAGGTTTATCTAAGCAAGCCGTAGATGCTTGCAGTCGCTCATCCTGACCGTCGAGTTGATTTACCAACTGTTCGAGCTAATGTTTGTGCAGCAGACACACAGAAAACATAAATTACCTATATTATTTCAACTCCACAAATTGAGTCCACACAATGATATGTTTGGATCGCTGTTGAGTATCTATTTCCTTGCAAAACGAGCAACAAGTAAAGCCAACATGATGAGAACCGCATTGCCATTTGTAGTAAGCAACGAAGCCGATGAAGTGGGGCTCTTGCTTGGAGGAGCAGCTTCAACATTTTCTTCAACGTTTGTCGCATTTGCTTGGTATTCACCATCACGGGTGGCGCATTCCCAAGCACCCTCGGGAGTCTTCAATGGGAGTAAAGAGTCGGGGCACGTATTCACACAGGACGACAATGCCAGAAAATGACCTCTGGCTCTGGCCGCACAGGATTCATATCCGTCAGGGGATGCACATGCATTTCCGTTAAGTTGAAGAATCGACGCGGATGGTTGCAAGATTAACCCATTGGTGCAGTTAGCTGATTGTCCAATACCTACGACGCCTGTTGCCTGTGTCATGATGTAGTAGGAATCAATAATGAATGCAGTGGTCAGTACATATTAAATTACGATATGGATGTGAAATGAAAATAATAATACAAGTTCAAGAGCTCTTACATTGGCGGGAATATTAACGACAGTAATGTTTGTCATACTGTTCCACTCAGGCCTCAGGGCACACAGCAAAGATGTTTTGATAGTCTGGAGTTGAGATTCTTGGGCAAACGTCAACACAATCTAGAGAGAAGAGAATTGTTATGAGTGAAAGATTTGAGCAAAGCAATGAAGAAATCATCAATAAGAGCTGGAGTGACTTACCGGATGGCGGGGCGAGAATCCACCAATACCCACATTCCGATGCTGGTCCTCCCCAAACGCGGTAGGCATGATGCATTTCGAGGAACACGACAATCTGAAAAGATTCTAGATAGCCATCGCCGGGTTCTGGGCCGTAGGCGTATTCATAGGCACTGGAATTGAGTTCTGCCCAGCGAGGATCGCTCTGAGGAAGCGGAGCGAGATACGGCGGTAGAGGGAGGCTTTCGTTCATTTTGCGATATTGTACTACAGTTAAAACAGTTCTCAGACCCCGCGTGATCATCTTTTTTCGCTTGATTCAAGGCCTCTTTGAATGAATCGCACCGGAATCTTATTCTACATCCTCTTGCGAGTAAGGCACGTGTTCGTCTGCTGTGCTGACTATCATACTTTCGGAGATATGGGCGTTTTTATGTTGGCATAGGTTGGCACCTTTGACTATTACACTATTAGCCACGTGATAGCAATAATTGCTCTAGATTTAAAAATCGATTCGAACGAGGCCTAGAGTGATTCGTTCTGATTCCCCACAAACAAAAAAGATGATTACACGGGATCTGAGAACTATAGTTGTGCGCAGACATTGATTTGATCCTTCCTTGTTCCTTGCCATTTGGCTTTTGGCTTCTCACCTGCTTCTCACTTCTTCTCACTTGGTCTTGCGTGCTAGCGAACTTACCCCCTGGGGGGTATGAGAATTTTGGCTAGGCTGAGTTTTAGGAGGGTATAAGTCAAAGTTGTCACCTAGCTTTTCCCTGCTATCTTGATGAGGGGGTATAAGAATTTCAGCTAGGCTGTGATTGGAGGGGGGGATAGCGATCCCACTGTCATAGGTACATAGTATTGTAAATACTGAGGTATCTTTCGTTCCCGCCAATAAAAGGAATTCTCTTTCTCCCGCCCGCCCTACTTACCTACCTCATCTTTCGCTCAATATCCGCTACAGTAAGTCGCTCGAAATACCCCCCAATTTGGCTTATGCCCCCCCTCAAAATCTCAGCCTAGGTCCAAGTTCTTATACCCCCCTCCCTAATTACTAGTAATTACTACGAGAGCTAGCTGACATATTCGACTTATACCCCCCTAAATCTCAGCCTAGCCCTAAATTCTTATACCCCCCGGGGGGTATAGTTCGAGCGACTTCACTGTAATCCGCCGCCGCCGCCGCCATATGATAATCATTTCATGCGTACCCCGGCCATTCACCCCAGTCTTGTAAACCAACTCCGGCGTCTGATATATAGTACTTACTTTGGTTGAATGATGAGTGCAGTAGATGATGAGGCAGACATGTGTTGTGCTGCATGCGGCATCAAACAACTTGATAACATCAAATTAAAGAACTGCACCGCTTGCCATCTTGTCAAATATTGCAGCGTTGCATGTCAGAAAAATCACCGAAAGCAGCATAAAAAAGAGTGCAAGAAGCGAATGGCTGAACTACGAGACGAGCTTTTGTTCAAGCAACCTGAAAGCAGCCACTTTGGGGACTGTCCCATCTGCTTCGTGCCACTGTCGATTGATCAAGATAAGTCGGCGTTGTCATCATGCTGCTGCGTATTTATTTGTGATGGTTGTTCCTATGCCAACCAAATGAAAGATGCGCGGTCGAAGCGTGATCCTGTGTGTCCCTTTTGTCGTCAGCCGTATGCATCGTCGAATGCAGAAGCAGAGCGGAATGTTATGAAACTTTTCAAAGCTGGCAATCAGACTGCAATCCGCCAAAAGGGGGTCGAGGCGATGATTGTGCATAACTATGGCAGGGCAATGGAATTGTTAACAAAGGCGGCCAATATGGGTGATGCTGTTGCTCATCATCAGCTAGCAAATATGTATGGCTTGGGGAAGGGAGTTGAAAAGGACACTAAAAAGGCTGTGTATCACTGGGAAGAGGCTGCGATCAGAGGTCACCCCGAGGCGAGGTTTAATCTTGGAGCAACCGATGCACGAAATTCTAAGTTCGGCAGGGCTGTGAAACATTGGATCATTGCCGCAAGTCAGGGATATGATCTCGCGCTGGAAAAGCTAAAAGAGTGGTATCATATGGGGACAGTAAGGAAGGAAGATTTAACTACTGCTCTTCGCGCTCATCAGGCCGCTATAGACTCAACCAAGAGTCCGCAGAGAGAAGAAGCTGCAAATGCTCCCAGATGTTGCTAGGTATGATGATCTAATGATCTAATGACGACGAAAGTGTTTGTGTAACCTCGATTAATTCGTCAGCAAGCACAGTGCTGATGAATGTAACTAGATATCGGTCAAAGATGCCTACTTTGAAGGAATCAATCGTCATTACTTGTTTTTACATCCTCACAGATCAATGACGCATTACTCTCCCTCCTTCTGAACAATCGTCATGATTTGTCTGGCCAAATTTGCCACCTCGACATAATACGCCAATGCATCCCTCGAATGAGATTGGGCCACACGTAATGCTGGAGGTGGAACACCAAATAATTGCAATGGGTCTGACAAAGCCTTTTGAGATTCTACTGGTGTTTGTTCTTCTGTCCATGTAGTCTTTGATTCGTCATTGTTGTTGTTGCCCTTGTTTTTACGCCGTCTCAAACCCTCTTGGTTGTTGTTACTGCTCTCTTCAATTGTAGTTGCAGTTGCATTTATATTTGCAGCTGCCTTGGCTGACTTACGTTTTATCCCCTCCATACCATCAAAATGCAACACCATTGTGTTCCTATCTAATGAAGAATAATTACCCTTCAATTTATTGCTCACAGCATTATTACTATCATCATCATGTTCATCCACCAAATCAGGCTCCACCCCATCACTCAGTCTCACCATCACCTCAATCAAAGCCGTAGCCTCAAGCTCCTCACGAACATTCTCCACGGAATATTCACTAGATCCAAGAGGACCACCGGAAGTTTGATATCCGCGCCCACGACGTGCCTTGGTTATATTCCATAATGTGGATTTGAAGTTTGTCGAGGCGGTGCTGTGGAGGGTGGAATATTGGTGGAGGAGGGTTAGGAGGGTGGTGGTTGGGGTGGTGTTGTTGTCGGTGGCGGTCATGGTGATTGTTTATTGTCTTTGCACACAAGTTGTGAGCGTTTTATGAGCCGCATGCCGCATTGCCGCCAAGTGCAAAAAGTTGATCAAAGAAGTGCCCAAAAGAGTTATCTGAATGTCCAATTTGAGCATTTTTAAGTCCCAGATCGTAGAGTTGGTTCACGTTCCATCACGGCACACATTTCAAGTTTCTAACACATGTGAAGAATTGGTTATACTCTTGGATGCGTCCTGGATACTGTGAATCAGAGGATGAATACAAGATCTCAAAAGAACTTCTCTTCCGCTATATTTCTAGCCAGTCGGCACTTCAAGCAGCTGGAGGGCAACAGCAACTGCTTGACAAAGTGAAGCAGTGGGTTCAGAACAAAGTGATAGTCAGTGAGAACCATTTCCTCTTCTTTTTGCGGAAGCACAAAAGGGCTTTTCATACGTATTGCTCCAATGGCCATGAGTAAGTTTAGCAATGCTTCTTTTTGTTTGCGCTCTGGTCCGACTTGCCTATAGAGAAACTCACATGAATTACTTTTGACTTGCTCCTCTTGACTTTTAATCTGATAGAGGCACCAACTTTGGCATGAAGAATCATACCATTCCAATGAAAGCTACGGGCACAATGACGAAGAATGCTAAAGCCCTCACCATGCAAGCATCTCTCAAGGCTGCAGAAATGAATGCTGATGCATATCGAAATGTGACGAAGCCCAACAAAAAATGGTCTAAACTGCCTACTGCTCCCCATGTTACACCCTTTGCAGAGGGGCTAGTGCATGCCATCATGGACCGACAAGACTTATACTCTGTTCGTAGAGTTGGGGAACGGGAGTTTGAAGTCAAGTGCAGCATTTGTGTTGAGCCATTCATAGCAGATCACTCAGTCTCTGAAGACAAATGTCCAATCCCTCGTTTTTATCGAATTAGGAGAGTGGTGGTGGATGATGATGGGGTATGCCGTTGTTCATGTTGTTATTTCGAACAAGTTGGAATTCCATGTCCACACATGGCAAAAGTGTTCGATACTGTGCAGTCGCAGTGGGACGGATTTCTCCACACAGATGTGTCAGTGCGATGGTGGAGTCGGTACAATTACTCTGCATATCAATTTCCTGGCCATGGTAATCTCACACAGTTGTTTCATGACCTCCGTCATAATGATGTGAAGGGTCCAAAGTTGCACCTAGATTTGCTCACTGATGATTGCATGCCTATTGAAGATCCTTCCACAGAGATGAGTGCGGTGCGTCGTCTCAAGAACTATGATGTCAATGATATCTCGAAGGAGTTGGGTGGGTCGGTGGATGGGTGCATTGTGTCCACTTCTGTGGCCCAGTCTGAAATGGAAAGGAATATGTTGGAATCTAATGGTGGCGCTCCTGATGCAGCAATCTTTTCTGAGTCACTTGAAGACTTTTAGTTTCGAGCTGATGGCTCCTTACCACCTGGCGTAAGCCTAAGAAGTGCGCTCATTCCCCAATTTAATGAAGTTTGCAGATTTTGCGAACAGTTCCCAGAACTTCGTCAAAAGCTATCAGAGGCACATGAAGATATTCTCAAGCATGGAAGGAAGCTCGCGAGTGAGAAGATGTCGAAGCCTGAGAGGAACGGTGCTACAGTATCAATGTTGACTGATCGGCACACTGGGCCTTCTCGTGTATACAACACTAAAATTAATCCAATATAACAAAGTCTTCCCTAATCATCAGTACCATAGCTCTTCCTGGCATTTCCTGTAATTTTTATGCCTGGGATCTAGCTTTGATTGATGAGAGTAAGTAGAATGTACGAAGTATTTATGCATCTGCCTGATTGACTGCACAGCTAATCTCCAAAATACTAAGTTTTTTTTATTAGGTAGCCCAGGTACGGTAGGAATAGGTAGAATTTGTACTACAGACAAGACCTCAAGGAGACATGTATCCCAACTCATCCCAAAAATTGCGAAAGCATGGGAGAAACACACACACTACACAACGATCCAAGAGTTATAGTTAGGTTGACGGACGGACCGTACAGGACGATTTTTAATCAGGGTTAGCTTGGTTGGACGTGATCACGTGAGCAAATGTGAACAAAAAAGAGAAGAGAGTCGTATGAAGAAGAGAGTAGAATGAGCAGGTTAGGGCTAAGAGAAGAGGGTCGCAAAGAGAAGAGAGTAGAATGAACAGGTTATGAGTTTCACACCTTTCACGCCACAGAGGGTCGCGTGAATGGATTTCACACTTCACGTGATTCACGTGAGGCCTCACGCTCCGTGAACCAACTCTACCAGATCGGATAGATGTCGATCCGAAATCCGAAGCCCAAAAAATCATGAATGGAGCAACATATCATCATCATGATGTTCGCCATGGTAGACGACGCCTGAGTCACACTGCCGATAACAGAAGAAGCGCATCATATAACCAGGCGGGAGAGAAACGCCGGTCGAACCGGTGAAATCAACTAGAGCAAAGCAAGGCGGCGCCAACTATGATTTCAAACGAAAAAAACTGTTTCGATTCAAAGCAAGGCGAAAGCACGGACAGGATGGGTGTCGCAACTCGCCTCCCGCCAAAATATGCTACCTGCGGGAAGAAAACCTATTTTCATATTTTGGCGGGAGGCGAGTTGCGACACCCATCCTGTCCGTGGCGAAAGCTAGCGCAAACCACGCTGTAGTCCTCGGTTTATGAGATCCCCTGTGGCGCAAAAATTAAAAATCGTGTAGAAAAGTTTTTATTTTGATGTTTGCGGACTTTTTTCGGGGATCTCTATAACCTCTGGCACTGCATGCAGAAATTCTGTCCAATCAGATGCCAAAACATCAAATCACCCAATATGCAGCCGATTGGAGCGATTCGAGGGCCAATGCATCCTAGTATCGATGGTGGTACACTCCGATACTACTCACTGAGGCTTCGGGACAAGTCATGGCTGTGCTTGACCGAGCGAAAGACTATTTCGGCACTGGAAACGGCGGCACAAATTGAGCAGTGATGGATCTAGGTTTGATATTTCATTCGCTTTCTCTGTTTTATAACTCACTGCGTTAGATTCTCTGGAAACGAATAGAGGCTCGACTGATCCGACGAGTCGAGAGTGATTTGACGACGCCAAAGCAATAACACACAAACAAAGATGGATGTATCCTTTCGGTCACGCAATCGTCTTTAGACTAGATCTCTTATCCCTATCGTCTAACATAAGTACTGCGTTGAATCAACTCCTCAAACAAGCTCCTTTCTTCCTTCTTTGTATCGTTTCTACATTTCGATCATTGTAATTGTATTGGAACACCCAATCAAAGGGCGCAGACGAAGCCGCATCTGGCAGACTAATAATGACTACAATCGACGATAAAATGTAGTTTGAGAGTGCAGCGGAAGTTACACGCCTCGGCTTGTTGCATTTGCTATTTGCTCTTTCTGTGGTTTATCTTGTCCTCAAGCTCTTCCCTACTATTTGTCTCGTTGAGACATGTCTCTTGTTTCACTCCACAGGACAGAATGCCCACCAATGTTCTCCATTTCACCCTCATTCGTTCTGCACCAGTATGCAAGTGCAAGCTACTTGTGCGCACATATCACATGCATTCGTATCGACACATTGATATCTTCGCCGGACGGAAGAGATGATGTTCCGGCTTTCCAGACGCGAACACCGGCCGATTCCACTTGCCACCGCCAATGATTCCTTAAAGTACATGGGGATATACTGACGAGACGATACGCTGGTAAACGGCCGTGTCGTCGCTCCAGAAGGGCTGTGATGGCTAGTGGTATGCTCGGCATCAATCACCATCGTTTTCAACTCGATCTTTTGCCAAGGGTGATCACTTTGATGTCATTTTGATGTTTTGGCATCTGATTGGACAGAATTTCTGCATGCCATCCCAGAGGTTATGAGCATCGAGCCTTCCCTCCAAAAATGAGACCCCTCGCGCAAAAATAATTGCGGGGTGAAAACTCGATTTTGCTCATAACGAGGACTTCAGCGTGGCGCAAACCGGCGTTTTTCACAAACCGGCGTTTCTCTCCCGCCTGGATAATTATTAAAGACGACACACAACAAACAACAACCATGCCAATTATTCAGCAACGCTCACTGTCAATCTACACACTTTTCGGTGCTATCCAATCTGCCCTCTGGTTCTTTGTCTTACCATCCCTCATCAAACCGTATTGGGCAAAAATCTCTGACAACTATACCAATCAGCAGGCAGAAGTCCTTCTATGGGCGATCGGAGCTCCATATATGCTATTATATATGCTGGTGGCGGCGTTACCACCCTATTTTATATTACGTAATGTCGAGTGGGTTCAACAGTACAAAATATCAAGAGAGCCATGGCCATGGTCTTCAAATAGCAAGAAACAATCGAATCGTGACAAGAACGACGATGATTCAGCTGCAAAACAGAGACAACTATTCTGGAAACAAACATACAAATCAATCCTCTTGGACTTTTTTGGTCTCTTCGTATTCATACCGACATTGGTCTACATCAAAACAATCCTATGGCCAACTCATGTAATGTCATTTTCCATGGAAGACTTTCCAACACCCTCTATCCAATCGGCAACAACTCTCCTCTCAATGGGATTAATACACGAATTTGGCTTCTACTGGACCCATCGCTTAATGCACATGTACCCATCGCTATACAAATACCACAAAGTGCATCATGAATATAAACAAAACAATGTATTGTCAGCACAACACTTTCACCCGATTGATTTCTTGATATCAATCGCATTCCCAGCAATATTGACAACGGAAATTGTGCGCCCACATGGATTCGCCCAGTTTCAATTTGGGTTATGGTTATTGACTGCCAACTTTGATGATCATTTGGGATACGCGTTTCCTTGGGCAGCAGTGCGTTGGTTCCCGTGGTCGGCGGGGACGGATGCACATGAGTATCATCATAGTGTGAACATGGGTTGTTATGGGTCTAAACTGAGTCTGTGGGATTGGGTGTTTGGAACGGATAATGTTTATAATGAGTGGAGGAAGAAGAGGTGGAGTTTGGTTGATTGATCGTGTTTGTGGAATGATGTGTATTGCTGCATGATTGTTTTTTGATAAAGATTAGTCCTTCGTCCATATATACCTGTAACGGATCTCTTCTGTGATGGCGTAGGGAGTGACCTTGTAGACTGTGGACTGTGTTTTATTTCAAGTTAGTCGCATCTGGCTAAATTGGTCGAGAGCGAGCGCGACTCATTCCCACTCCCACCAAAACAATACAACTGCCACTTCTTGACGATGATGCAACCTCATCACTTTCATTTCCTTTCGATGAAATAACATGAGCCCTCCGGCAGCGAACACCCGCTCTAGGAGTGCTACTCCCAACAACACTCCGGCCAAAGCACGTGGTCAAGGCAGTCCGCCCTCCTCGGTTGGTACGAAGTTATTCTCGGCGCTTTCGCTCCGCGGCTCCTCGCCGGAATCGGACGATGACCAGCAAACAACGCAAACGGCCACCTCCTTGCTGCGCATAAATCTATTTGGCTTCCTCGGTGCCAATCCCAAGGCGCATGAAGATGATCAATTACGTGCTGAATTCTCCTCATTGCTCGAGGAGTATACCAAGGCTGAACGAGTTGCTTCATCTGATCCCATATTCTGCGTAGCACGTAACTACTTCGACATGAAAGAGTACAAACTCGTGCTTATTGGCAGTGCATCTGTAGGCAAGAGCGCATATGTGGAGAAACTCAGATCCAATCGTTTCGTTTCCAAGTATGAGCCGACTGAGAAAGTGGAGGTAACGTCTCTAGTGTTCAATACGAATCATTTCCCAGTCAAAGTTGACGTTTGGGAGGTCGGAGGATGTGAACCATTCGACGGATATTACGTTAGCGCAGATGCGGCCATGTTGATGTATGATATGAGCTCTAAACCATCGATGAAGGAATTGACGAGCCGCTATGAGAGTTTCCGTCGTGTGTGTGAAGATGTTCCCGCTGTGTTGGTAGGAAATAAGGCTGAGTCGAGCAGCAAACGCAAGGTGCAACAAAAAGATGCGTGCGTTACTTTCCGTCGAAAGAACAAATTGCAGGTAAGCACACGTTTGTATCTCTTCGTGATTCTAGTGATTGGTATGTTACTTCTTGTGCACTTCTCTAACCTTAACTATGTCGAATGTTTAGCACTATGAGATGTCAACTAAGAATGGCTTGAACTTTCAGAAGCCACTTCTCTTCCTGCTAAAGAAATTGACCGGAAAAAGAGATCTCGAGCTCATTGGGAATGAACCTTCCGGAAAGAAGTCTGCTAAGAAGCTCCAGGGTAGCGCACGTAAATCTACTATGAATGACTCGTCGAATAGTAGTCCTGATGTGCTCGAGTCCGCGTCCAAGATGGAGCTTAAGAAGAAGAGTCCGAATGAAGTTAAAGGCAGGTCTAAGTTAGATGTGACCGTGGCTGCTGCTACTCCTCTTCCAAAGATTGACGAGGAAGGCATTTGAGATTGCGGCATTCTTTGTCTATATTGGGAGTGGGAGGAATGTTTCCATGGGAGGAACGTCAACGAACTAATGAATAATACTAGTAGTAGCAAAAGACTGATATAACTAACTTGGTGTCATAATACCACCTCAAGAAGCTATAACTCTTATCGGATAATGTCAATGTCTTCAAAACTAACTACAAAACGTCAAATGTCGTCAGTATTCCGCCTCAAAATATGGATTGAACCAACCTCCACACGCACAAAAGGCCTGCACCACACTCATCCCCTATATCATATCTAACGATTTGAATGGAGCAATGCACAGCTTCTAGTCGCCCATTATGATTGGATATGATAGTATAGAAGGATATATTACACTGCTCAGGCTCTATGTATGTGTATCAGCCATGATGCATGCAGCCTTGTAGGTGACCTGATGAGGTCCAATTTGAGATGGCCGAAGCGCCAAATTCAACCCACGTATCTATCTAACGCTATGAATGGAGCAAGGTACAGCTATTAGTAGCCCAATATGATTGGATATGATAGTATGAAAGAGTATATTGCAGTAATGATGCTCTTGATATGTGTATCAGCCATGCTGCAGCTTCGTAGGTGACCTGATGAGGTCCAATTTGAGATGGCCGCTAGTATCACTCTTGCACCATATAGCATCTCACGCTGTGAATATGGCAATGAACAGCTTCTAGTGACCCATTATAGTTGACCATGATAGTATGGAAGCATCTCATTCACGACTCAAGCATTTGTTGGTCGTATCGGCGTCGCTACAACGTCGTAGGTGACATGATGAGGCCATCTGAGATGGCCGCAAGCTCCTCTGTTGACGGCCATATCGTATCTCACGCTGTGAATATGGCAATGAACAGCTTCTAGTGACCCAATATAGATCGTCATGATAGTATAGAAGCATCTCATTCACGACTCAAGTATTTGTTGGCCGTATCGGCGTCGCTACAACGTCGTAGGTGACATGATGAGGCCATCTGAGACGCCTCAAGCTCCTCTGTTGACGGCCATGTCGTATCTCACGCTGTGAATATGACAATCAACAGCTTCTAGTGACCCAATATAGATGGGCTTGATAGTGTGGAAGCATCTCATTCACACTCAATCATTTGTTGGTCGTATCGGCGTCGCTACAACATCGTAGGTGACCTGATGAGGCCATCTGAGACGTCCGCCGGATCTACTCTCTAGCATCATATCGTATCTCACGCTGTTAATATGACAATCGACAGCTTCTAGTGACCAATATAGTTGGCCATTATAGTATAGAAGCATCTCATTCACGACTCATGGATTTGTTGGCGTATCGGCGTCGCTACAACGTCGTAGGTGACATGATGAGGCCATCTGAGACGCCTCAAGCTCCTCTGTTGACGGCCATGTCGTATCTCACGCTGTGAATATGACAATCAACAGCTTCATGTGGCCCGGAAAAATTTAATACTATATGTTGATGGTCAGCAGACTCCTCCGCATTTCCCTCCCACGACGTTGATATTGATACACAACAACAACCAATACAATACATGCAAATAGGATCTAGTATCAAGGTTGCTTATATGGGCGTTATTTAATGCATACGAATATATTTTATCTCACAATTGTTATGCATGGCATGCATACACTTTGACACAAGGCTAATCAGTTTCATCCACAGTATTTGTTTACCCTTGGGATAGCAGATAATTGACGCGAAAGGTCCTTCCAGTGACAATGTAACATGTGACATGTGACATGTGACATAATAATTTGCTCCACCTCGTGCTCTGTGATGTGCGCTCCATCTTGCAACAAACTCTAGCTCGTAGCAAAACACGATGGCATCGACAACCTCGTGCTGCCCTGATAACTCATGGGGTGCTCCTTTGCATGTTAGCCACGGCACCAAATCATTGGATGGTGGAGCGAGGGGGGAATTGTGCAAGATAGGTCCATCCAAAGACTTGGAAATGTATGTGTCTCGACCACAAGGAGAAGGCGCATCACAAAAAGCTCTATGTGTATTGACTGATGTTTACGGACTACAAAGTCGATTATTTGCAATATGCGACAAGTTGGCGGCAGAGTTACAACTTACTGTTGTTGCATTGGATACATTTCGGGGGGAAACGAAGGATATGCACTTGGACGATTTCAAAGAATGGCTTGGATCTCATCCGTTCGAGAGAGATATTTCTGAATCGGCAAAGGACGATAAATCGGCAGTATATCCTGTGAAAGAAGATATCGAGTCATGCTTTGAGTTCCTATTAGACACATACAATATAAATTCGTCAGATGTTGGTGTGGCCGGGTTCTGCTGGGGAGTCTGGGCGATGACAAAGGCGTGTGAAATGAAATTGTTTCGTTGTGCCGTGGGTTTTCATCCATCTATCAAGATTGAAAGCATGGTATTTGGTGGAGATCAAGAAGCTATTACCAAGAAGGCGGCAGACAACGCACCTATGTTGTTGTGTGTTGCTGGTAATGATTTGGATAATCTCAAACCATCCCACGGTGGAGCACTCGCTAATATAATTACAAAATCAAAGGCAAAAGACACAAGTGACAATGACAAAGCAGCCCCGCGATGTGTGGAATTTCCTGATATGATACATGGGTGGGTATCACGAGGAGACACGAGCATTGAAAAGGTAAAGGAAGATGCCGAGGCTGCACTGAATTTATCAGTTGACTTTTTGAGGCATTGGATGTAAAATAGACATTCTTCATTTCTGTACAGAGCCACACTTTCACTTGAACTTATTGAAATGAAATTCAAATACATATAAGTAGATAGGGATACGTTCACAATCTTGATCATAACCTGTAAGTCATTACAAAAAGGGAATCATCCTTCGCTATATATATCCATTCATTGCTCCTACATAAAGCTATTCAACTCCAAGCTCCAGCACAGAACAAGGCAACCGATCGTCAAGGACAAGATAAAGAGTAGTATAGAGGTTGTAAGTTGCAAGGCTAGCTGCAGCCTCTGGCTCGCTCTGAGTACAGCTCTGTACCAACCAACCTCGCATCTATCGCATAGAGTTTCTTTAGCGAACGCTTCGCGCAAGTCGCTAAAGACTCCCATTCTCGCCGTCATCGGCTGAAAATTGAAAATTTGTTTCGCTGGGACGCGAAAGCGTCCCAATGGGACGCCACGTCCCAGCCGCCGGAGGCGGCGGGGGCCGTTCTCCCCGTCTTTTGGTCAAAATTTCCACCTCCGCCCGCAAGCAACTTCAACTTCCAACTCAACACCATGTCAAAAAAATCTTCCTAAGTACATACGGTCCCGTCCCCTTCTGCTGACAGATAATTCAACGGATCAAAATGTCAGCGGCGGGCAATAATAATAATAATGATGCGCCGACCTTGCCCATCGGGGAGCTCAATGTCCTATCTACGTCCACTCCCAAAGGGTACAAAACTGCATCGAACAGATGATATGATGTGATGAGTTCGTCAAGAAACGAATCAGTTGTTTGCTAAAACGGGGTTAACACAGTATACCCCAAATTTAATGACTTAGCAGAAGCGTTCGTGTGCGGAAAGGTCCTTGAGAATGGCTGATGTTGAGTTCGACACCGCCTATCGCTCCCGTTCTAAGCCAATTCTCTCAATAGATACCTCTTCGAAGAAACAAAAAGTGATGGCGATCCTCTCGCCCCACTTTTGCAGGTGCAATATCTATCCGAAGTCGACGCTCTTCACACTGGCGATTCATCTCAATGGTACGAGGAACTCTATCGTGCTCTGAATTTGAGAGCAACTGCTCTGGCTATCAAAAAAGGGGCAAAAGTAACAAAAAAACAGGTGGTCTTGCGAGGAAGACTCTTTTGGCACTGCTGTACCTCGTCAAACACAGCGATAATGGGTATGAAGAAAGAGCAGTAATTTTGATTCTATTTCATGCCCGTGGTAGTGAGGTAGCAGCAACAACTTGGGAATCTGCTGAATGGGACGATGACAGACAACCTACTCTTTGATTGGGGGGAAATAGTACATCATGACATTGCACCCTAATGCCGATTCTGAAGATGGGTGGCTTCTCTGTTCTATTCACTCAATTGCGTGCAATCTCATTGCGGGTCATCAGTGTACAAGGCATCTGCCTCGGCAGAGGAGGCGGGGATGAACTTCATGTTCAAAACTATTTCGGTATGGCAGATGGAAGGGCGGCATCAAAGGTTTCAAGGATTATCCAAAAGTGCCGTGATGGAGGTGTAGAAGATCTTCACAACGATTGAAGTAAATGAAATAAATGAAGCACGCTGGGCGATAGCCGCAAAGGATCAATAATTTGATAGACTGAAGGTGCACGACAACGTCCATTAGACTTTCAAAAGCATAAGAAGAGTCAGAATTCAATCAGAAGAAGAGCATCACTGCATTTGGGGGAAAGCTAGAGAGTGAAATGGATTAATTAAGGATCTTTTTACTTGACTGTTCTCCTATGATATCTATGTACCCTTCTTTAGTTAGTTGTTCCAAGTGTGTTAATAAATACTTAGCCGAACTCGGCCTTTCGCCTTAGACTGAGTACCTATCCACGAGCATACCACATATGTTGATGTGACGGTCACTTACGTATATTGCCTCCATACATATGTCATGAGTATCGTCCCATGGGGACTCCCATTATTAAAGTGACCGTCCCAGGGATTTGCTCCTCTTTAGAAAATGGTGCGAAAATCGATGATCATCACTGAAATGAATAATGTGGGATCAGCTTGGGACCAAGGTGTAGTCCCAAACTCATCACATGCCGGTCCCAAAATAGTCCCAAACAAAAAAAATCTCAAAATTTTTGTCCACTCATCCCATGTCCTTCCCAACACGGTCCCAACTTCGTCCCAAACACCACGCATCATGGTGGCCCGTCGTACATCATTCGTTCAAGTCAAGTTGAAGTGTGACACAGGATAGAAGTAAGAAATATCCAATAACCTTAGTGAACTAAAGAAGAACGTGAAACCGAGAGTTGTCTCTTGACTGCTTTGATACTCTCAAATATATTCAGCCCATGATGAAAAGTGAACCATGGCACCCCCAGAACTCCCCTTTGTAGAATTTATCCCCCATGCAGCATTCAAGGAAGACATGCGCAGAGGAGGGAAAGGGCTCTTGAGGGTGAACACATTCCGCTCTTAGAATCATGACATTCATGGGAAGCACAACTCGTCTTGTCTTCTTCCCCAGCGGCGAATCCGGCCATGCTGAGACTACCCAATGCAACAGTACATAAACCCCAACTCAACACGGAGAGCATTGGCTCTCAAACGATGAAATTAATAGTATTTCCCCGCCGTGATAGATTTGCAAGTGTACAAAAAGTGCACATCACTCATCCGCGGACTGCACGGAGGTAATGACAATAAATATCAACACACCGTGCACCCCCCACCGTGTAACCAAAGCCAACTGCTGTCTAATCTCTCAAACATAGATGTCGCTTTGATACTCTTAATAATCAAGTAAAAGAGTATTCCTTCGTGTTGTGAAACCAACCAAACCAATGATAGGAACATGTTGTTGTGTAATGAACACATATTTCCTAATACCATCAGAACCCAACCCCCGTCAAAACCACTCAAAGCGACGGCAACTGCTTCGAGAGACGGGTACAGATCGTAGATCAACCAAACTGGCCAAGGCATTGAAATGCCCAACAGGCTTGGAGAGATATCGCCGTAATAGACGACGATGCCTGCTGGCCAAACGCAAGCGTTGAGACCAGCCCGATCCACAATCGAGAATCCACCGTATCCACCAACACACGCAATATCCATGATATCCCTGTTCATATCCTGTCCAAACCCCCCTCTAAGCTCCCGTCACAAAGACGGTTGCGTGTGGTGACTGCGAGACAACGGAGGTCATGATGTCGAGAGACCTCCGCAAGTCATTACGTCAAGCAGGCGCGAAGGATTAGAGACAAAAAGGAACCCAAAAACAGAAACAAAGTTCGAATCTCTGCCACGAGCAATACTATTGATGATCAACCTCGACACTAATTGCTCTGACAGATGATTTGACCGATGAATTTGCTGACAAACAAAAGTTGTAAGCTTGCTGGATCATTGCTTCTTCCCAGCCAAATCTTGTACACAGCGGAGTCACAAGTCACAATGACATGGACAGACCGCATACAAATTTCCAGCTGCTGTTCCTCTCTTCACCTTGGCTTTAAGGGAAGGAGAGCTTAACCAGAATGCGTACGAGATGGTTTCCCGCCCAAAATATTGGTTTCCCGCCCAAAATAGTCTCGAACTCTTCCCAACTGCGCCAACATAGGAAGAAAAAAGTAGCCGTAAGTTAAATAGAACGTAAATTAATATCTACTTACAAGGCATATGAGGAGAAAAGAGAAGATCGGGCGCAACATCTGCTTATCTGCTCACAAAGCACATGCGACAGGAAGCTTTGTCACCACGGCATCCGTCTTCATTAAACCTCTGCCTAAACCAACAATTTCTTTCTTGGCGAGATAAAAAGAGTTCAAAGCATCTTCTGAAAGTAAAGCATATATTAGCGTCGCCACAACGTCGTAGGTGACCTGATGAGGCCATCTTCGGCTACGCCAGTATCTCATTTGACAGCCATATCGTATCTCACGCTGTGAATATCGCAATCGACAGCTTCTAGTGACCAATTAAAGTTAAGTATGATAGTAAGGAAGCATCTGTTGCGCGGCTCAAGCTATGTATGGTCATATCGGCGTCGCCACAACGTGTAGGTGACCTGACGAGGCCATCTTCAGCTACGCCAGCACTTCTCTCAAGCACCATATCGTATCTCACGCTGTGAATATCGCAATCGACAGCTTCTAGTGACCCATTAAAGTTAAGTATGATAGTATGGAAGCATCCTTTGCGCGGCTCAAGCTATGTATGGTCATATCGGCGTCGCCACAACGTCGTAGGTGACCTGATGAGGCCATCTTCGGCGGCGCCAGCACTTCTCTCAAGCACCATATCGTATCTCACGCTGTGAATATCGCAATCGACAGCTTCTAGTGACCCATTAATGTTGGTAATGATAGTATGGAAGCATCCTTTGCGCGGCTCAAGCTCTGTATCGCCATATCGGCGTCGCCACAACGTGTAGGTGACCTGACGAGGCCATCTTCAGCTACGCCAGCACTTCTCTCAAGCACCATATCGTATCTCACGCTGTGAATATCGCAATCGACAGCTTCTAGTGACCCATTAAAGTTAAGTATGATAGTATGGAAGCATCCTTTGCGCGGCTCAAGCTATGTATGGTCATATCGGCGTCGCCACAACGTCGTAGGTGACCTGATGAGGCCATCTTCGGCGGCGCCAGCACTTCTCTCAAGCACCATATCGTATCTCACGCTGTGAATATCGCAATCGACAGCTTCTAGTGACCCATTAATGTTGGTAATGATAGTAAGGAAGCATCTTTTGCGCGGCTCAAGCTATGTATGGTCATATCGGCGTCGCCACAACGTCGTAGGTGACCTGATGAGGCCATCTTCGCTACGCCAGTATCTCATTTGACAGCCATATCGTATCTCACGCTGTGAATATCGCAATCAACAGCTTCTAGTGACCCATTAAAGTTAAGTATGATAGTATGGAAGCATCTTTTGCGCGGTTCAAGCTATGTATGGTCATATCGGCGTCGCCACAACGTCGTAGGTGACCTGATGAGGCAATCTTCGGCGGCGCCAGCACTTCTCTCAAGCACCATATCGTATCTCACGCTGTGAATATCGCAATCGACAGCTTCTAGTGACCCATTAAAGTTGGTAATGATAATATGGAAGCATCTTTTGCGCGGCTCAAGCTATGTATGGTCATATCGGCGTCGCCACAACGTCGTAGGTGACCTGATGAGGCCATCTTCGCTACGCCAGTATCTCATTTGACAGCCATATCGTATCTCACGCTGTGAATATCGCAATCAACAGCTTCTAGTGACCCATTAAAGTTAAGTATGATAGTATGGAAGCATCTTTTGCGCGGTTCAAGCTATGTATGGTCATATCGGCGTCGCCACAACGTCGTAGGTGACCTGATGAGGCAATCTTCGGCGGCGCCAGCACTTCTCTCAAGCACCATATCGTATCTCACGCTGTGAATATCGCAATCGACAGCTTCTAGTGACCCATTAAAGTTGGTAATGATAATATGGAAGCATCTTTTGCGCGGCTCAAGCTCTGTATGGTCATATCGGCGTCGCCACAACGTCGTAGGTGACCTGATGAGGCCATCTTCGCTACGCCAGTATCTCATTTGACAGCCATATCGTATCTCACGCTGTGAATATCGCAATCAACAGCTTCTAGTGACCCATTAAAGTTAAGTATGATAGTATGGAAGCATCTTTTGCGCGGTTCAAGCTATGTATGGTCATATCGGCGTCGCCACAACGTCGTAGGTGACCTGATGAGGCAAGCTTCGGCGGCGCCAGCACTTCTCTCAAGCACCATATCGTATCTCACGCTGTGAATATCGCAATCGACAGCTTCTAGTGACCCATTAATGTTGGTAATGATAGTAAGGAAGCATCTTTTGCGCGGCTCAAGCTCTGTATCGCCATATCGGCGTCGCCACAACGTGTAGGTGACCTGACGAGGCAATCTTCGGCGGCGCCAGCACTTCTCTCAAGCACCATATCGTATCTCACGCTGTGAATATCGCAATCGACAGCTTCTAGTGACCCATTAAAGTTAAGTATGATAGTATGGAAGCATCTTTTGCGCGGTTCAAGCTATGTATGGTCATATCGGCGTCGCCACAACGTGTAGGTGACCTGACGAGGCAATCTTCGGCGGCGCCAGCACTTCTCTCAAGCACCATATCGTATCTCACGCTGTGAATATCGCAATCGACAGCTTCTAGTGACCCATTAATGTTGGTAATGATAATATGGAAGCATCTTTTGCGCGGCTCAAGCTATGTATGGTCATATCGGCGTCGCCACAACGTCGTAGGTGACCTGATGAGGCCATCTTCGCTACGCCAGTATCTCATTTGACAGCCATATCGTATCTCACGCTGTGAATATCGCAATCGACAGCTTCTAGTGACCCATTAATGTTGGTAATGATAGTATGGAAGCATCTTTTGCGCGGCTCAAGCTCTGTATCGCCATATCGGCGTCGCCACAACGTCGTAGGTGACCTGATGAGGCCATCTTCAGCTACGCCAGCACTTCTCTCAAGCACCATATCGTATCTCACGCTGTGAATATCGCAATCGACAGCTTCTAGTGACCCATTAAAGTTATGTATGATAGTATGGAAGCATCCTTTGCGCGGCTCAAGCTCTGTATGGTCATATCGGCGTCGCCACAACGTCGTAGGTGACCTGATGAGGCCATCTTAGATGGCCGCCAGCACCTCGTTCGACCCCCATATCGTATTTAGCGGTAGTGAGCATTCACTTGCTCTTTTGGCTCATTTTATTCTGTATGGTACTGTTTTGCGCTGCTTTAATGAGGTATGAATACATACTTACGTACCATAGTCCAGTCACCATGATCGTGGTCAAAGTGTTGGTCATTCTGTTTGGGACTCCTTTATAATAGACATTTTTTTTATCATTTTTGACCGTTTCCCTCCACCATCTCGTGCCTCGCCTCGCTCGCTCTCATAATTTTTTGTTAAAACGGCGATGACGATGGCAGTGATGCGTGCGTCCGCGATGATATTGTACCATTATTATCCACCCCTATGATTAGTGCTGGTGCTGTAGATGATTTGGTAATGGCTCTGCTTCACACCGAATTATCTTTTTGACAATTTCTTCACATAAAAAGGTGAGCGAAGCAATAATTTTTCATACATCACATTTATGCCGTTGCAGATTTTGTTCTGTTCACACCTCCTACTTCTCTGATTGCCATTTTTTTGCATATGAATAGCTAATCAATTAAACACTGAACTTTTGGTGCGATTCTGTTGCTCACCCACAGTTGACTGTCATCTCCGATCATTCTCAACTTGACGACTACAAAGGGGTGGTGCCACCGTCTCTCTGAAGCATGTTCTAGTTTTAAACCTCGAGATGAAATGAACCCAGAGAATGACGAATAATATCGTATTGCCACAGTTGAGGCACTTGCTAGTGAATCGTATGCTGGGGGAAACCTTGAAACATCATTGTTGGACGATACCTTTTATAGTTCGGTGAGAGATGTGTCAAGTGATCTACTTGTCATTGATCAGAGATACATTTGATTCTTATGGATGTCCCTATGGCACACTCTTGTAATGATTATGTGGTGAAAATGTGGTGAAAATGTGCTGAAACCAAAGCTTCAACAGGGAGAAGAATAATGCAACGAACACTTGTCTGCAGTGGTGGTAACCAGCTAGCATCAGAAGAGCTGTCTTCCTTGCACAGTTATGTGGTGGGTGGTGGAATGCTTTGATGTGTTGCATAGTTGTTTGTTTGCGCTGTCGGAGTAATGGTTGCGGTGTATGTACACTATTGTACACTGTAGTATTGATACAATAACGTCAACTAGAAGAAAGGGTATTTTACTGTAGATTGTTGTGCTTTCGACGTGGGGGCATAATCGAGGGTTGTAGGGCAAGAACCCGTCCGTCTGGAGAGAGGCACCTACCTATTTAAGAAACTTCCTTTTAAGTCTTCCCAACCTGATCCCAGAGGTGGGGCGTGGAGCACAAAAACAGTTGGGACTCCTTGTGGGACAAAGTTGGGATCAGAAGGGAAGAAATAGCCAAAATTTGGGATGATGTTGGGAACGGTGGTGGCAATTAGACAGGTACAACGGGAACATGCTGGTCCCAACCTCATTTAAGGTTAACCTAGGGTTAACCACCAACTGAAAACAACGGTTTTGTGCAATTGTTCCCAACATGGTCCCGAGGGAGTCCCAAAATTCCCCCAAAACGCCCTCCGGAACAAGTTGGGACTATTTTCTGTTCCCAAGCTGATCCCGCATTATTCATTTCAGTGATGAACAGGCGCTTTGGTATGGACTGAGCGGTCTGTTCCCGCCACATTTTTTTATCTTCCCTACATCATGATCATGAAGAAGTCCCTCCTACTCGTGCCTTTGCATTGACAAATGAGAACAAAACGAATCCTCGCTATGTCGCCCTGACCCTTTCTTGACACTGGATGCAATGATCTAGTCGGAAATCCACGGCATGTGTTTATACGGACTAACTGACCGCTTCGGTGCTGGCTATGATATTATGATAATACATCATCATTCCACCTAAAACGAAGATAGCATATAGTACACTCGCTCTTTGTAAGATTGACAATGGATAATGTAATGCGAATTTAATTGAATTATTGTACTCATATGCTATTATTCTTCACGGTTAAAGTCATGGTTGTACTGATTGTCAATCATCGTAGTCGTCGGACCCGCTGGGAATAAGTTCCGCTTGTGCAATGTATCAAACGTTGGCGACATGCTACATTCTCCCATCTGCACAGTAATTTGAATCGTATCCAATGTGGAATTGTGCTCATAAAAGATTGTTGCGTTCCACACATATAGATTGTTGCGTAATACGACAGGAAGGTCCCAATGTCATGACATAACTGTTCAGCACACCGACACACGACTACATGTGCCCATCATCAACACAAGTTTGTTGCAGCTGCCGACGCAAACGCTCCAACCAAATGATCTTCATCCTACCTCTCTCGGTCGCCATATTGATTGTTGTGGTCCTTTGTTTGGTAGTCATGATGGAAGGAGTAAGGAGTAGAGGTTCCATGCAAGATGCAAGCACACCTTCACCCGCCCATACGTAGACATCTTCTAGTCTCCCTGGCACCTCTATCATCCCCCTACATATGTGTGTACACGCAATTATTTACTATTTGTGCATTGCTCTCCGGTGCAGATGCTTTCTACCTCTTCCCATTTCCATTTATAAGACAAGGCACTAGGCACTACCCCCTCCTCCCTCATAGTTTTGTTATTACTTGCCAGAAAAATGATCACAACAACAAATGCAACAAGCACTCGACGAAGCTTGCCATGGCATATTTCCCCACCATAAACAATTCCCTTGAATCCATCGTTGTACTGTGACCAAACACTATTGAATTGTTGAATACCCCTCGGA
This sequence comes from Skeletonema marinoi, assembly GCA_030544225.1. NCBI lineage: Eukaryota > Bacillariophyta > Thalassiosirophyceae > Thalassiosirales > Thalassiosiraceae > Skeletonema > Skeletonema marinoi. The sequence goes on along the minus strand of CM060505.1, from coordinate 700,354 downwards.
TTGTGATTGTGCCGTATTACCCGCCTCGTCGTCATGTGATAGCCAATGGCCGTATCGGCTACTTTGGACGGATTGATCCATCGTCCGCTCGTATATTATTGTAGTAATGTTAACAGTGTCAGTTTATTGTGTCATTGATTGTTGTTCTGGGCCAAAAGGTCCTATGTTGCGTGAGGGGGCCGATGCAGTTGTCGCATTTTTCTAAATAACGGTCACTTTTGTAGTAGGAAACCAAGAAATGAGGTCAGAGCCCTTATTGGAAAAATTCCTTCACATCATGAGTTCATATGGGTCCACTGAGGTGCCCGCCGCCGGTTTATGGTGGTTCCGACCACCGTTCCGCTCCATACCATCGCCGCCGCCGTCGCCATGGTTATTGTGTTCAAAGTGGTGCTCGTGTGAAGTGCTAACAAAAAAGGGGGCTAAGGCGGATTTACATTGTCGGGGCTTCCCGTTCCCCGTTGGTTTTGCGCCTCAAAAGCAACTGCGTGCACGTTTATGGAAACCGAACACACTCCATTGTACTACATCATATCTAGGAAACGCCAACGTCAGTAGTACGCCTACGATATCACGCAGCAATTAATAATACGAGTTCTGGCTTCGTTTGTCACTACGGGAATTTTGGAATTAAATTGCAGCTGTTAAAGCACTCTACAACCTAAACCAAACCAATAACATCACCATGCCAACATGGGAAGGAATCGAAGATGCCTCCACAATGCTCCCCCGCATCTGGCTAACACGCCTCAAAGACACTGAAGTTTGGAAACCTTTACGCAAAATCGATTGCAAGGCACTCAATGAATCACGTGGGCTAGAAGACGTACTAATCGAGGGGGGACGGGCCACGGCTCATCCGACAGAGGGTACAATCACCTGGAATTTTGTGAATCGGCCACCTATGAAGTTGATACCGGCAACTTGGTTTACGCAGACGCCCAATCCGAAGAGTAAGAATAAGGAGTTCATTTTGGAGCCGTTGCCGGAAGTGGATAGTTTGCAGATTGAATTGTTGTATCAGAATGCTGTTAGGGCGTCGTCATCGCTGGGCGAGGGGTTAGATTCGATTTTGCAAGAAGAGGTGGTATTAGAGAGTGATCCGACATTTAAAGTGTGTGTTGTGCGCAATGGAGGTTTGATTGCCATGAGGAAGAAACCAAAAAAGAGTGTACTATTTGGTCTTGGTGAGGTACAAATTACATTACAACGTGGTTATGGACAATACACCATTGAAGGAGAAGATGACGAGAATGCGTTAGGGGATTTGACTCATGTCATGTTTGTGATACATGGTATAGGAGAGGCAATGTGGTGCAAGGAAGAAGTCTCCACAATGTCTATGCGAGATGAAATGGACCAATTGCGCATGACTGTCAATAAACGCAAAATCATGGCATGGAGAGAGGAATGTAAGAAGTGTGAAAGGCAAAAACAGCCATTTCCACCTCTACCAAACAGAGTGGAGTTTATTCCCATTATTTGGTTTGATAAGGTCAGATCTCCAACTCATTCGCTCATGTCGTCGTTGACGAGTGTGACTTTGAGAACAGTTCCAGCGTTACGGTCTATTGCCAATGATGTTATTTTTGATGTCTTGATGTACCTTACACCCGAGTTTTGTGAGGCAATATTGCAATGTGTTACGTCGGAAATTAATGAACTGTATGATAAATTCCAAACTGTCCATCCAAGCTTCAAGGCACAGGGTGGAAAGTTTTCAATCGTAGGGCATTCGTTGGGGAGTGTGATTGCATGGGATGTACTCTCTATATATAAGGATATCACAGAAAAGAATGTGCCCAAGGGGAGTGCGGATGATCCAATTCGTATTGATGCTCTGCCTTCGTTGGAAACACTGGATAAAACAGAAAATGATCATGATCACAATGCCTTGCCTGGGTTTAAGGGCGCCGATGACGGCAAACATGGCACGTGGGGGCCGACGCTACCAAAGAAAATGACACAAACAATTCCATTTGAGCCTGATCTAACAATATTCTTGGGATCACCTATAGGTTTGTTTTTAACACTGCGGGGAGCACACTCTGTCTTTGATGAAATGAGAGCCGTTGCGGAAGCAGAACGAGCAAGTCTGATCCCATGCGACGATGAGGAGGCGGATATGGTGGCGTGGTCACCAGGTGGTCAGTCGGCGCCTCCACCCGTGTTTGATCTATCCCCAATTATCTGTTCTCCTTTTTCTTTGCCGACAAAGGCATGTTACAATGTGTTTCATCCATCAGATCCAGTAGCGTACCGGATAGAACCATTGCTATTACCAGAGGGCGTGTCCAATAATGATATTCCACCACCAATGTTCTTGAGTCCTGACGGGAAGAGTTTGCGTTTGCACGTGAAAGCACGCCAAGTAGGCGACCAAATCTTCAAGCAGTTTGGCTCTCTGTCAAATTTGTTTGAATCAACTGCTCAAAATGCAGCTGCAGCAGCCGCCCATGCGGACGCGGAAGCGGCAAGAAAAATGGCCAACATGGAAACTGAAAAGAAGGATGGAAGTGCTCAGTCGTCACCACTGCGTCCAAATTTTGAAGGATGTATAAGAGACCGCCAGGTTGCCTTTCGGCTTGGTGGAAGAACGTCACGTGTTGACTTCCAGATACAACCAGGCGTGATTGATAATGAGTATTTGAGCGCAGTCACTGCTCATTCGGGTTACTTCAGTAATGACGATATCATTGATTTCATCATTTTTGAAACTCAATCAGGCGCTGAGGACAACACAGAATGATGGAACAATTTTCTGATTGCATAGGTAGTAGATATGTGGTAGTAGATATGTGATATGTTATGAAATTATTTACTAATAGCTACATCAAACTAGAACAGCTTTACCTGGTCACTATTTTGACTTGACTCTTCACTAATGACCTTTGTCTGGAGGTTCGATAAGGAAACTTGTGACCAACTGTGAACTCGGTAATGCCCTCATCGTTGCGTAGATAGAACTTTCTGGATTTGAGGCTTGCGCTTGACATCACTTTCATCCTCTGCACCACTGCTACATTGATATATGTCTTTGATTCTTCAATGCTTTCGTCGGCAGCGTTTGTCCGAACAACTATTGGAGTCTTTGTTCCTTTGTCTTTCATTGCCTTCATGAGTGGTTCTGCAAATGCCACGCAGATACATTCCTCCAAAGTGGCATGTTTTGATCTCTTTTGCATTACGGCTGCAGCCATGATTGTTGGCACTGGGACACGGCAAATTGATGATGAATCCCACTCAAAATACGTTGGAATCGTTGTGCTCTCTTTTAGGAATTCGGGCTTACTACCGCAAAGGAACAAACGTACATAGATACCTCCTCGATAATCTGTTGCAGAGTCCATACGTTTCCTTGCGGGAGAGCCTATAATATCATGCTCAGTCAAAGGAGTCAACTTGGAACAAATCAATGCTCTCACTCGCCTCAGAGCATTGATATCTTCTGAGTGATACCTCCGGTTGACGTTATTTATGGCAGCACTGATTTTGCTGAGTAATTCTTCAAAGTGAGCAAAAGCAATGTCTTCCATGCCTTCTTCTTCCGCATAGGCGAGATAGATCTGATCAATCACCAAATTCAATGCCGAGCAAACATCTCTAACAGATAGTTGTCGAGTGTAAGCATATTGCTCTTTGCCAAACAAACCACCTGGCTCTAAAAATGAACGCGCAAAGCCCATGACCGCATCATTGCATTCTTCGGAATGTCCAACAGTTTTAAGCCATGGAGAGTTGTGTTCATCATTCCATAGATCAAACTGAGTAGGCCTCCAAATATTATTTAGATGCTCCAACGATATAATTAGCGAATGAGCACCAAGGACGAGTGTTTCAGCAGCTTCAGACCACTGCCGTTTGGTTACATGCAGATCTCGTAGGGCAAAAAGCCAGCGTAGCTTTTGTGGACAGCTAGACTGGGGCGAGAAGAAATTAGCTGCTTCAAGAAGAGACTCTTCATCGGCATCGAAAATTGCACCAGGAGGAAGACTCCCAAATTGAAAGCCTGAAGTAGGTCTCGACGATTGTGCTTCGGCAATCTTTACCAAGTCGACCTTTTCAGATGCACCTTTAAGCCGAATCTCAACCAACACTCCGTCAATGATGGCTTGGCCGGTCCGACAAAATGTTGTAATTGAAGGAATCAGCTGTGGGTCAATGCGATCATCATCTATTGGATTCGTGTCTTCTACATCGGCCAGAGCACGACGAAGAGGCCAGAGGGATGTTTCGGCATCTCCTATCGACTTGATCAAACCACTGACACTGCTGAGAGATATTTCTCGTGCGACTACTTCTGGTAAAACAGTTAAAAACGTTAAGCCAACTTCATCAATACTGCCGCGTTCATTGTAAACGCCTCCAAGTAATGACACAAACAAATCAACTGCCATTGCGCGTACTGATAGTTCTGTGCTGTTCATCATTGTTAGGATGACACGTCCCCAGTGTTGAATGTCATTGCCAACTGCGTTTAAGAAAACAGAAGCTCCAAATTTGTCTAGGGCGTGAGCTGATCCTCCAAGTGTTCTCAACAACGTCACTGAAGACTGTGGTGTTGCCATTACTTGAAGTAATAGTTCAAACACAGATTTTGCCAACCTCTCTAACTCACGAATATTCACTGCAAAGTGGTCGATGCATTCTTCCACAAGCAAAATGACAGTAGCTGAGATGCAATTGAATGTTTCTTGTGTCATTTCCTTCGATAGTCCTCCAAGAGTGAAGAAAGATTCATTACTAGGGATGAAGTACTGGCATGTTGTACCAGCCAACTTCAACAGACGACAAAATTTGTGTATTTGGTCTGATTTCCTACAAAATACGCTCAGCTTATCACGAAGCAATGCCTCTGGGCCTTCTTGCAGCACGTAAAGAATGCAAAGAATCCATAGGCATCGCACTTTATGTTTGGCATCCATCCGTGTCAACACAGAGACGGACTCTACTGATTGCTCCAAAAGTGGACCCATCACCATAGCAGCGACCCGAGTGTTACATGCTGCTGTTTGGAATCTGAAATCAGAAGCATGTCGTTTAATCAACAGTTCATATGCACACAATATCGAGTGAAAGGCGACAGACTCAATGCGTAGGAGTTCCTCCCGCGAGAGTGAGCCTTCGACTCCCCGCCCAAACCTCAACGCATTTGATTGAGCTTTTGCTTCTACAATGATGGTTTTGCATGACCGATGACAAATTGACAAACAGTGGCTCATGAGAAGGTCAGCGAGCCAAAATGTAGCCGGAGTGCGATCAACTCTGTTGAAGTAGTCGCGTATCACATCGTTCCTCTGTGAAGTGCTAGATCTTTGATTCATCCAATTAGCAGCCTGATTCTTCTTTGGGTAAGAGCCAGAGTACTTCAACGGAAAATTCAAGCCAGTGAAACGAGACATTGTCGCGAGTCTCTCCACAGCATACAGCCGGATTTGTTGAGAGCACTTGATTCTACGAAGACGAAATTTATCAGCGGAGTCTGGGGCCCGACGTTGTGGATCTTCGCACTCCTTCAATATATTGAAATAAGCTTTGACTAAAGTTGCAACTTGTGATGGGTGCACCAAAGCGAAAAGTCCAACGAAAAAGTCCATGACATGAGTACTAATAGACAAAGCCTTGGCGAGCATTTGATCCGAGGTTGAAGATGTGCTAATTCCACCGGCCATGGCTTCTCTCATTGTTCCAAGAGCGATTGATTCGACCATTGGTACGAGTACTCGCATGTGGGAATCGTCCAGGAACGTCATCGGTACGATCATCTTTGTCGTGTAATGTAGAGAGCACCTCAAAGCCAGAGACTTTAAGCAAAGCGGGAGAAAAAAGGATGCGTTTCTGATGAAAGATGATGCTATAATTGCATCCGATGATTGATTTGATGTCCCTTGAACAACTTCATATGGCCAAAGAGGGACAGTCTCGCTGCTTCCTCGGAGCACGCTCTCACCTTTCATTGAAGCAGCAAATGATGTCCAAGACTGAACCCAAAGCGAGGTAATTGATTCATACAACGAAATGAGATGTTGTGTCGAGAGATCTGGCAAGTCACCCTGTTCTTTCATTGGGCGAAAAACAAGGGCAGGTAGCTTTAAGCATGCTTGGCTGCCTCGCATGGTTTCTTGTGTACCAGTTTTGCATTCATCTTCTACATCCGAGCTTGCATCAAAAGGATTCTTGTCAGTGAAGCTCGTTAGTTTGCTAGTTCCTGCATACGCCATCTTTTTGCGTGGCGGTGTCATGATGTCTGGTGCAACGCAAGGGGCCAAGACAAGCTGAGCAACACTATTGACGCGAGTTGCCACGTATTCCGCTCGCTTACCCGCAAATGAGAATGGCGTAGGTGCTGCTGTCTTCTTCGACCTAGTTGGCGTCTCAAATCCAAGCACATTGCCACATTCAAAACCGTTTCTGTTGTCATCTTGGGTAAGCAAGGAATTGCTGCGATGTAGTGGGACTTCCACCTCCTCCCGAAGGTCATTGATTGGGTCGTTCAAGATGCTTTTGCTCTCCACAATCAAGGGGAAGATAGTTCGAGATGTCATGGTACCGAAACTTGCTACCGTTTCATCATCCTCAAAAAACTCCCGTGCATAAATATCATCATCATACTTCTCTGCCTCTGCCTTCAGTTGCTCTGTTCTAGTTGGGACATACGCTCTCCGCGAAAATGGGGCTTGCTTGATTTCACTTCTTGGAGACTTGATGCGATACCTAGAAGGAGACCGAGCTGCAGCACCATCGTTCTCTGGGTTATTGAACGAAGGATTTCCGCCCCCATTCATGTCACCAGCATCAGAAGAGTCTAGGTGCCATTCTGCCACTGACTCGTCGACATCTACATCTGTTGTATCATCAGCTTGGCCGTCAAAAGAAGGTACGTCAAATGTGTCAACAAATGATTTCAGCAAACGATTATACTGCGGACATACAATCAAACCGTGATTCTCTTGGTATGACGTCCTCGCTTTATCCAAGATCTCAAATAAGCTTCGAATTATTGCCAAAACGATATCTGTTGCATCCCACGAAGAGAGACGGTACCATGCATCGTTACTACCAAGAATGTCAAAAAGCGGTTCAAAGTAGACGGAAGGGCATTTCTGAGTAACCAAATTCATCATGTTGACCGTCATTAAAGAGACGAAGTGACGTTTTATTGCGTTTGCAGATGCCATATAGAGAATGTCGACAAAGGGAATCCCAAACGTAGGATGAACAACTGCGTTTCCGTTGCCAAATGGACCATCGCGAAGAAGCGTTGCTATAGAAGGATCACTGACGTGACACGAGCTTGCAAGCCTTGTCTCGACGTGTACTTGAAAGTCATCGCCAAGCTGAATTCTATGCAAGCCGTTGGGCACAATGGTGGTCACCCTCCCTCCTGATATTGACTCTTTGGACGAGATGATTAGTGGAATTGTCGTTTCAGCTACAAGTTCATCACATTTATTGCCGTTGACTGAAAAGATTGAAAATTGTAGAAAGTGTCGTCGATCGAGAACATCTGGTAGCCGGACTTTGACTTCTTCTAACAGAGGAACATCCTTTTTCGAAGATGACTTCATCTTTCCTGATTTGTTGCCTCCTAAACTCGTTTTGGAGAGATCAACCACCTTGGTGAAGAAAGATTCTACCAACGGAGGACCAGCCGGTGTTGTAGGGTTGTAAATTGATTCCAATGGTTCATACACACCCTCGGCACCGTCAAATGTTCTATTTCCTTCTGAAAAGTCTTGTTCAACAATCTGAATTCTTACAGTAACATTCTGTAAATTGGCAGCTTTCTTCTTCGTTTCGCCAGACATTCGAATCAAACGTGGATAAATAAACATCAGATTGATGGTTGTATTGGAACAGAAGGTCATGTTGTCTTCATACTTTCTTGCAGATGATCGCGGTGGCAAGTACAACACTTCCTTAATATCAAAAGATGAAGAGTAGCCCGATTCTTGAGAAGAGGGGAGTCTGCGCAAGTCAGAGCGATGTTTCTTGCCATCCGCTACAACTGCCGATGCTGCCGCCGCAGAAGGGCCTTCGAAGCTTATCGCACAATCACCCATTACATCCGCTAGAAGTAAAGGACCCGTCGATGATGACTCGGCGATTTGTTTTGAATCTTTCAGTAATGCTTTTGTGAAGTCTCCGCCTAGAAATTCGGTAAATATGTTGGCATGCCCTCGTATGTTGGATGTAGTACGACTTGCGCTTGCCGACATTTCCTTGAGACGTTCTACAAATTCATCTTGTGACTGTTGATTAGGAAGAGAATGAAATGGAGCTTGTGTCGTCTTTCCGACTGGCCATTGTTGATCGTCTTCAGCAAATGCAGAAGTGACGCTAAAACAAACAGGAGTCAAGTGTTGAGCACTTAAATCTTCATTTGCACCACCTTTGCTGTTGCCATCAGTAGATTTCCTTCGAAACGCAGATTGGATTGAACCCAAGTCTCCACTTTTAGACTTTCCTTTTGATAATAAAGTTCGTTTGATTTTGCTTCCAACCTTTTCCTTCTCCTTGTGATTATTCGTGGGAGTTGTAGGATTTGCATCACTCTCATCTGTTGTTCCATTACCACCCTGCGCCTTCTTAAACACTTGAATCACAAGATGAACATCACGAGATGATACTTCCAAAGGATCATATGACATGATTGCTCTCCGTTTCCTCCTTCGCCATGGTTGGGTTGGTAACACATCGTCATCATCAAAGCTTAGAGAAGTGCCATCAATCCCATGCCAATCACCAGCAGGGAAGAAGAAGTCTTCACTAATCTTACCACAAAAAGCATCCTTGCCAGTCCGTCTACTTAAGCTGTATAGACTCATGGTACAAAATAATGGCTCGGTGTCACCATCGTCAAATCGAATGTCTAATGGACAAGCCAAGAAGTATACATGGCCTGGAGGGCGATCCATAAATGGTCTTGGTCGCCATAGCAACTGTGAAGATGAAAAGGTGGCATCCACTGGAGGTGCTAATGCTGAATAGGCACCTGGTCTGCTGCTGCTGCTGCTACTTTTGTTGTTCGTATTGACATCACTGCCACTACCAACACCACCACTACTACCACAATCCTCCTTCTTCTTTTCAAACTCAGCACTCATCCTAGCAGCCAAAACAAGATCCCTTCCCGCAAACGGAACACCCACCAAACACCCACCAGCCCAAACCTTTATATCCTCACGACAACTCGGATGAATCTCATCCACAACTGCAACATCATCCATATCAACTTCATCATTCTTCACTTCTTCTTCAGTCTTACCAAACAAACTAAATCCAGAAGCCAATAGTACAATGCGTGGACTAGCCTCCTCCCACTCACTTTCCTTCTTAACCTCCTCCATCTTGATGGTGATTTCTTCGGGAGGGGGGTTGCTAAATCCTACATCGGATCGCATGGGTAGTCGTCGTTTGACATTGGTTAGGATTGGTGAGTGGTTGGGTAGTGTGGAGGTTGTGGTGGTTAGGGGATTGATGGGGATGTAGCGGCCGTCTCCGCGGGAGGAGGGGGTGGATGGTTTCTTCCTTCTTGGTGGATGTTGTTGTTGTTGTTGATTAGTATTATTGGTGTTATTGTCGTGGTAGTAGTGTCCATCGAACCATGGATCAGCATCGATACTACATGCTGCATTCCATTGCAATTGTCGTACCACTCTGCTATTCCCTTTTCGCTTATTGTTGTCAACACTACCACCACCACCATTATTTGAATTAGTATCCCCATTACCATTATTATTGTATCCATGCAAATACTCCAATATCTTCATATGATTCGGACTAGGCGATATCCGACAAGGATTATCCGTAATCTTACTCTTAGTCTCACCACTACCCACAACATTGTCCAATATTCGATTTGAGTCAGTAGTAGTGTTGGTAATTCGACTTCCTTTGACTCGATCCATCTCATCCAACAGTCGTTGCAAGTTAGTCGAGCTTGATGCAGCAGGGATACGATTGTCAAATGCGATACGTTGAGATAGATCCACTTTACGGATGGTGACGTGCATTGCGTGTGAGGGGTGTTGGAAGGTGTGATTTTGGTATCGTTTGGGATCTGGTTTGGATAGTTTGAGTGTTTTGGGCTTCTTGACTACTGTTGTTGTTGTTGGTTTTCGGCTGCTGCTACTGCGTGCAAATGAGGTGGAGGAAGAGTTGGAATGTTGTCTTGTGAATGATTGTGTTTGTTTTATTGGATGTGGTGGTCGATGATTACTGTATGTAGATCCAGCAGAGGAGGATCGTGATGCAACCGGAGGACGTTGTTGGCGCGACAGAGAAGAACGATTCGGCTGCTGATGTTGCTGAGCAGCTGATTGCGCCTGTCGTCGCTGCTGCTGAACATGAGTAGGCGTAATAACTTTATCCAAGTCAATCCTTTGCGTTTGCGTTATGTGCTGATTATTATTTTGAGCGCCACTATTACTGACTGGCCTGCTGTTACTCGACTGATCAATCTGCGGAGGGACATTCTTGTTATTGAGTGGAAAGCCAAACTCGTCGGTTGTAGCCGAATCGAATGAATTACTAGAGTTGTTCATTTGAAGTCTCGATTGAGAGATTAGCATGGCATCCTCATTTGTGTGGAGGTTGCTGCCGAAGCTGCCGGATCGTCGACTTATTTGCGGAACTTGCGGTGGCCGAGATGAGCCGCCGTTGGCTGCTGCTTGCTTGCGAGACATGATTGTTGGGATGTGGTCGTCATATGTACGGACACAAGCTACGAATGACGGGTGGAATGTCATGAAAGCGAAGCGGGCAGAGTTGAAGTATTTACTTGGAGAGCTAAGGATCGTTAAATCAGATACCTGTCTGAATGAGGCTACGCAACGAAATCTCAAACTCGCTCAACAAAAATTGAATGACCATGGCGATAGAGGCACCGCTATCTTATCCCTCCATGCCGCAGCCGTCTCAATCTCATAATCACTCTCCTCTCTAGAGAAGAAGCTGAACACTATTTTTCTCGAGATCGGCAATTTAAGCTACTGGTGCGAGTTAAGCAAGAGGCACATCCGAGCGAATAAAAAGTTAATCGTACACGACTTGTGCACAAAAACCTGAACCGCCTTCATCTTTATAAATCAACAACAGCAACACAACCATGCCTACCGAAACGACCAAATTAGGAGGCTTGCTATCAGCACTTTCCAACATCTGTGATGATCCATTGCCGCCCTCGATTCCAGATAAGACCTACAGCGACAATGTTCTCGCTGCTGCTTCTGCTACCGTCGCTCAACCTGCATCAGTTGGTGCGACTACATTATTTGCTCTGCCGCAACAGCCGACCGCCTTATTAACGGGCATTGACAACCTTGCTGATATTGCAACACATGGACAAGTTAATGCCTCCTTACCAACCAACGCTTATAGCGATATCATCTCAAGAAGCAACAAAAACAAGCCAGCACCTCCGCCTTACCCACCTCCCGGATATTATGTCAACAAGGAGAAATTTCTCGATAGTGACGATGATACCGATGATGAAAGTGACGACGACGACGACGATGACGACGACGACGAAGAAGTTCAATACTTTGATAGTTTCGAATCAGACGAGTTTGATGAATCCTCCGCATCACGGACATCCTCCGTGCGTACTACTGGTGGTCGGGGTTCCATGCTACCCACCAAAAAGAATGCAAGGGCACGAGCACGTTCCCTCCCTTCCAAATTACGTCCCATGCCAGATGATCCGCCCACTCGAAAGTATACAAAGAGGAAGAAGGCATCGTCTGTGTCAACTGCTAGGCCGAAACTTGGAGGAGGTGGGATTAGTCCCAAAAAGTCATCCAAGTATGATAAAAAAGAAGCTGTTCAACGTCCGACACCGGAAGATATCCTCGCTGGTCGTGGAGGTGGGACGAATCGTCACGATGGCAACATTCGTTTTCGTGATGAGGCACGTAGACTCCGTATGATTTACAAGGATGGAGAAACGGATCGACGTGCCAAGTTTATGATATCACAAGAGTTGGTAACGAGAGTGAGGCAGTATGGAGGACGATTTTTGGAAAAGGGACATGATGGAAGGTGGTATGAGATGGATGAGAAGAGTGCGAGGAAGAAGGCCTCGCAGGTTTTGAGGGAGGAGAAGTGGGAGTGACTTCGTAGTGGTTCCAGTGGATAGTAGATTGACCCCTTGTTTATAGGTGACCCATTTTGAGGTTGAATGAAGATGGAAACTTTTACTTTTATCAAAGCAGTTTCCAAAGAAAAGTTAATTCATGGTGAGATAGAAAAGTATTATTATTACTCCCTATCAATTGCAAAACTTTAGTTTGCATCTAAACCACAAGTTGATTTTAACTCAAACGATCATATTATGAAAAGCTATCCCATCGCAACAAGCCCTCAATACACAACAAATATCAAAGAGACGCAACCATTTATTTCCGCTGACTAGCAATATACTTCCTTCTAATCTGATAAAACAACACACCAAATACCAACAACGCCCCCACCGCAGCCTTCCACGTCATGGTATGCCCAAACAAGATACTCGAAATACAAATCGACATCATCTGCCTCGTTGTCATGATGACGGTAAACACGATCGGTCCAAACTCCTTAATAGTTGTATAAATGAACAATTGCCCCGATGCCGATGTAATTGCCGTGATTATATTGTATTGCAACACATTGGGGTTCACTTGGAAGAATTCAATAATTTTGGGAATGTCTCCCCCAGCAATCAAACCCATCGTAGTCATGACAATTGCCGAACTATTCACACCCAACATCATTTGATACGGGTCCACATTGGCCTTTCCATATTTGTCATATACCTTACTCTGCCACTGACTTGTGAACGAATCGAATGTAATGTACGTACACATGAAGAGCAACCCAATGATTTCCGTGGTGGTATCCGAATTCGAACTTTTACTGGCAATACTGAAAATTGCCACTCCCACCGTAATCAAGAGTGCCTCCAAGTATTGCGAGTAGGGATAGTTCGCCCCCTTGAGGAATTTGCCCATGACCATTACCGGGATAATTTTGGAACTCTTGAAGACCGTTTGGACGGGGAAACTTACATATCGCAAACTCGCATATTGACTCCAGGAACTCATGGTGTTACTCAACGCGCAGGGAGCAAATGCCACGAGCGGTGCGACATTATTCTGTAGAATGGCACCATGTTTGATACGAACGGCAATCATGGCAACAATGATTGCCAAGAAGCGGTTGGAAAAGACACAGAATGCAGCGCTGGGGAATCGTCCATCAGGTGCGCTGGGCGTAGGAGTAAATGTTGTCGTCATGATTAATTCTTGCATATAGCCCCATGTCAAATAGGACACTTGTAGACCAGTGAAGCAGAATAGGAAGCGGCCGGCAGTTTTGGCAAAGTCAGAGGGCGGGGCAATGGGTCCACCACCGCCAACTAGTGCTTGAGTTTCATTTTTACGATCATCTTCATCGCCTGATGCGACTGAGATATTATCGGAGCCTCTGTTGGCTAGTTCGACTTTTGGGGAGACCATTGGCTCTTGCTGGGTTTTGGGGGCTGATCTCTTGGTCACTGGCATAGATTATGATGATATGGGTTGGTTTCAGGCTCTTGATGACATCGATTTCAAGGTCATGGCGCATGGCGCATGGTCATTGAATCTCCTTCATTTTCACGCTTCATAAGTGTGAGTCGTTCACGTTTTTCCTGAATTTAGCTCGCCTATCCAGTCTCCATTTTCTCCTTAGGCAACAGTTGCATTATCATCTATCACTCTAGCCTCGCTTGACGTCGTCTAGCCGCTGCGCGGGGTTTCTTCTAAATAAACAGTGTTGACTAATATAGCAATATATTTTCTGTGTCCTGACATCTTGACATCAAGCACATCATGATGTGAATCAACCTGATGGCTTATGCATAAGTATTGTATCCTCTCTCTTGCTTTGCATGCTCGATGTCAGCTCTTGATTGACGGACATATGGATCAACCTGATGGCTTTGCATGAAGTATCCTCTCTCTTGCTTTGCATGCTCGGTCAGCTCTTATTGACGGACATACTGGGGCACGTCCCTTACCTCTGACGAGTAGAGAGGTACTTATGTACGTAGGTACGGACATAAACATCGCGGGCCAAATTTCCCGTGAGAAAAAACGCGAAGCGGGCTTTTCGAAACGCAAGCCGTTCGGCCCGGACGGACGCAAAACGCAAAACGCACACACATTGCTCCTCTCATTATTTAGATCTTGCTCTATGGTCTATCTAGAGTTGCTTATTGTGATGGAGCAATAAGAGCAATGAGCAATAATCAGTCATGGTCTTGATGCTTGGTATCTTCTTAATGGCTCTTCTTGTGTCTTTTTCTACGTCTCTAGAGCAAAAAGTATCATCGATTGAAGCAAGCAAAGAGTATAAGATGATGGTGAAGTGGGAATACTCTCTGGTTTGGTAATCATACTTATTATTTCAATTGTCGCAAACGATTCTTCTTAATGTAATGACGGGAATGAAGATTGTTAGCTATTATTAAGACTAAGAGCATATGTGTTTGTTTCTACTCCTTCTTCCGTCTGATTCACAGTCAGACCTGCCCGCTGGAACAGTAATCTATGATGATCATCTGATCTGGTAATGTCATAACGTCCCGACACGCCTGGAGTATCCATCTGAAAGCGATCTTGCCGTGCTGCACCGTACGGTCGATTCTCCTTTACTATCAGTATACCCGTTCTTAGTATCAAACGTGCTGCCAAATTCTGGAGTGTTTCGACTGCATCTGCGTCTGTGAGATACTGTAGCGTCCACTGCAGCCATACAAGGTCTATGCTACTTGAGTCGTCACTATCTTGATTGAGCTCTTCGATTCTTGAACATGTAAATGTACATCTTGCAGCACGTTTGCGCCCCAGATAAGTCTTTGAGCGTTTGGACCAGCCCGAGTCAGCTTCGACTAGTTGGACAGAGTCATATCGCTTCAAAAGTATGTGTTTTGTGACTCTTCCTACGCCTGCGCCCGCATCAATGGCTCTTGCAAATTTGAGCTTTTTGCTGTAATTTTTCGAAGACGACTCTAAGATCAGGCGATCTAGAAATGCAAGACCTTCTACACCATCCGCTTCCCCTCCTCCATCTCCAATCATGGCCTCTTCGTCCGTGTTCCCACCGTAGCCTCCGCCCCCATCTTGTTCCCACCAGTCTTTATTTGTAGCATACCATCCATCACGATTTATTGCTTGATGCTGTGCCAATTCAGCTTGTGTATTGTAATAGTTGCCAAGATCGTCGCTTCCTTTGATGCTATCCCCATGAATTAAGCGCGTTACTGTTGCTGTTACTGCGACACCTTGATTCTTTTTCTTCGAGGTCTTCATGGCGAGTCTGTGGCTAATGCATGCACAAAACAATAATTCTGACCATTGTCATGGACATCATGCTGGAAATACTTAGAATGAAGCTCCAAAAAACAAGACAGATTTTTTTCTGCACTCTATTCTCATGTCCGTCCGTGACGTAACGCTTCCCTTTTCTCTTTCTACCCTCCTTTATTATTATGGAAGATAGAGGAGCAAAAGTACTGTAGCAAGTAGATAGCAACTTGTCAATGAATCAAATGATCATTCTTGTAATTAAATGGTAAGGCTAAGAGCATAGGTGTTTGTTTCTACTCCTTCTTCCGTCTGATTCACAGTCAGACCTGCCCGCTGGAACAGTAATCTATGATGATCATCTGACCTAGTAATGTCATATCGTCCCGACACGCCTGGAGTATCCATCTGAAAGCGATCTTGCCGTGCTGCACCGTATGGTCGGTTTTCCTTTACTATAAATATACCTGTCTTGAGTATCAAACGTGCTGCCAAATTCTGGAGTGTTTCGACTGCATCTGCGTCTGTGAGATACTGTAGCGTCCACTGCAGCCATACAAGGTCTATGCTACTTGAGTCGTCACTATCATGATTAAGTTCTTCGATTCTTGAACATGTAAATGTACATCTTGCAGCACGTTTGCGCCCGAGATAAGTCTTTGAGCGTTTTGACCAGCCCGAGTCAGCTTCGACTAGTTGGACAGAGTCATATCGCTTCAAGAGAATGTGTTTGGTAACTCGACCTACACCTGCGCCCGCATCAATGGCTCTTGCAAATTTGATCTTTTTGATGTGATTGTAATTGCTGTTTTCTGATACCACTCGATCTAGAAATGCAAGACCTTCCGTACTATCCACCTCTCCTCCACGATCTCCGACCATGGCTTCTTCGTCTGTTGTCCCGCCGTACCCGCCGCTTCCATCTTTCAGCCAATATGTTTTAGTTGATGCGTACCATCCATCACGATTTATTGCTTGATGTTGTGCTAGTTCGTCCTGTGTATTGAAATAGTTGCCAACGTCGTCACACCCTTTTATGTTGTCGCCATGTATGATGCGTTTACGGGATGTTCTTGTTGCTGCAGCTGATGTAGTATTTTTTGTTGCTGTAGTTTTTGCGACGCCTTGATTCTTTTTCTTCGAGGTTTTCATGGTGAATCTATTTAATGGCAGTTGGAATGTAGTAGATAATGGCACCGTACAACATAGTTTGCCGGGAGGAACAGCGGCAGATCTACAAAAAGAATTCTGAGATCTGCAAGAAGTTGCTGACCTAGAGAACGGCAGACATTT
Organism: Skeletonema marinoi; assembly: GCA_030544225.1. Lineage (NCBI taxonomy): Eukaryota > Bacillariophyta > Thalassiosirophyceae > Thalassiosirales > Thalassiosiraceae > Skeletonema > Skeletonema marinoi. The sequence continues at coordinate 683,732 of CM060505.1, read as the reverse complement.
GTCGTATCGGTAGTCACAAAGACACCTTTTGTCGCAGCCCCTCCTCACTTCTTCCGCTGGTGACGCGACAATCGACGAGCCGATGAGCAAAGCAGCGATGCAGCTTGCAGCTAAGTTCGCTACATAGAATCATAATTTAATCACTGCCCTGGATTGGATAAATTGATATACCAGCAATGAAGGGGATGGTTTTATGCTACCGATTGTCAATAGGCTTAGATTTATTGCTGCTGCTTTGTATCTTCTTGATAAGCAACCACCACGTCGAAGGGTTCTCCACCACTCAGACAACAAAAGCGAAGCAAGTAAAACTTGCCAATGATGCAACAATAAATAACAAACCCAGCACCCATACATTTTCCGTACCACTGAAAAATCCTAGACCCAAGCCAGAATCATTTGTGGACAAGTTCAAGGAGCTATGGAATGATCCTCGGCCCATATCGGCTGTGCTATCAGACAATGATAGTTCATCAGTTGGACAGATAGATGATGAAGAGATTCCTTACTGTATTGTTAGTGATGAGTTCAATATTGACGATGAAAAGTTTCAGATTCTGCTCTATCCAAGAGGTCGATTCGTTGGGAGTGACACATCTACTGTTGGTTCATCGTTCATTGCTGGATCGGCTTCTGCATACTTGCGATATCTTCCAAAGCAATATGGAGATGAAGTGGATATAGCTTGGAAGCTGCGTCTTTGTGGTAATACATTAGACACCAAGGGAACAACTACAACTACACCGCTATCAATCGTAACATCAGGAGGGCTGCCAAAATCAAACACAACATGGTCTGCAGCAATGACTTTATGTACAGAACTAGAAGGATCCGAATCTGTAGGTAGAACACAGGACTGGGGATCAAGTACATGGCAGGCCAATGAGGTCTGCAATGCACTTGGTGGTTTGGTGGCTGAAGGTGAAATTACAATCTTTGAGAAACGTCAGAGTGAAAGTTCTTTCTTTACACTGCCACCTAGAGGAGCAGTTGGTGCAGTACTTTCGGCAGCGCGAAGCACATCTGGTGGCCGTGTCTTTAGAGCTGGCGAAGTCATAGTTCCTCGAGTTACACCTGGTTTTGAGACAGAATTGAAAGCGTTGAAGGGCCAGTTTATTTATCCAGGTGTAGACTATCGCGTCATGAGCATGACTGATAAAGATGGCAGCCCTATCTTTTCTACAGATTGTATCAAGAATGATAGTGACAAGAGCAAAGCTCGGCTTGCACTTCGTCCATGTGGGTGGAAGCTACAACAACAACTCTGGAAGCGAGATGGAGTAAAGGATTGGCCAATTGAAGTGGAAGCAGGAATGTTGTCCAACGTTGCCACCACTAGGTTCAACATTGACTCAGCTATTCCTCGTATCACCTCTGCATTTCAAAGAGATTGGAAATTATACACGCTTTCATTGGCAATCGCTTTGACTCCAATACCATTGGCATTATTTGCACGTAACTTCGTGTCATTTTACGCGATTCCGAGTGCAAGTATGGAGCCTACGTTGCTTAGAGGCGACGTGTTGGTTGTTGAAAAGTTGCCAGGCGCGTACCAAAGAACAAAGCGAGGCGATATTGTCTTGTTCAATCCTCCTGAAAGTCTGACAAAAATTATTACCAACAACGGCAGCAAGTTGTCAAGCACATCACTGTTTGTCAAGCGAATAGTTGGGCTGCCAGGAGACCAGAACATACGCCTCGACGATGAAGGTAATGTCGAGATCAATGGAAAGAGCGCAGTCGGACCAGATCGTACCTTGTGCGCAGATGAACCGCTCCGTTTGATTGATAGACAACTCCGAGAAGGTAATGGAAAAGAGTTGAAAGAACTGGGTCCATCTGACGTGTATGTGTTGGGTGATTGTAAAGCTGTGTCTGTCGACAGCAGAGTATGGGGTGCTCTGCCAAAAGAAAATGTGGTCGGTAAGCCCATCGCACGAATTTGGCCTCTCAATCGATTCAAAGTTAACTTGGATTGACCACTTTGAAGATTAATGCACAAAGTAATGTGTCAGGTACATCCTTTCTATCATATATTCTTTTATTCTTTATTTACACCTTAAAGCTCGTCCCCATCCTTCTTTTCCTCGGCTTCTTCCTCCTTTCCTTCTTCCTCCTTTCCTTCCTCCTTCTTCTCTTCAGCCTCATCAGTGCTTTCGGCGTCCTTAGCATCGAGATCCTCAGACTCGGTTGTCTCTCCTTCACTTGTGGTCTCGTTTTTGTCGGCGTCAGTTTCAGTCTTCTTCTCTGGCTTTGGCTTGGGTTTCTTTGTCAATCGTCCAACTATGGACTCGATCTTCTTTGTTTGTCCTGGTACTTCTGCGCTAGTGAAGACAGGATCGGCGGTTTGATCGGCCTTCTCTTGCTCAGCAACCTTCTCTTCAACCCATTTGCGTGCCTCTTCTACCTTGTCCAAAACCTCCTTGCGTTCCTCTTCGGTGATATGTGTCATGGTAGTTTCCCACTTCTTCATGAGGGCTTCTACCTTGTCCAACTTTGATGTGAGGGCTTTGATTGCTTTAGGTCGTGCAGATAACTCAGCAACACGGAAGAAAACCTTTTCGGCAGGTGCAGATAGCTCCTCATACTTGGCTTCATATGTTTTGAGGTCAGCAGTGAAACCTTCATCAAACATCCAATCCTCTGCCTCCTCACCACTTTTCCTCAAAGCTTCGCGCTGCTCTTCAGATGAAACCTTGCTGACATCCTCTTCATCATCAATGAGTTTGTTGCGAATGTAGTAGATGTAGCCTTCGTACTTGTTCTTTGCTTCCTCGAGCATCATGCGCTCCTTATCCTTTTGTGCCAATGCATCGAGCTTGGCTTTGGACTCTTCCATGATTTCGGGTGAGTAAGGGCGGATAGTTCCAACGTGGTAGCTGTTGACAGAGAGAGCGCGAACATGCTTCTTCTTCTTCTCCTGTAAAGGCAAAACACACACGTGAAATGAGCAATTTGTGAATGAAAACAATAAAGCAAACATCACCAACAAACGTACCTTTTGAACAGTCTTTGTCTTCTTCTTCTTCTTTTCCTCCTTCTTCTCTTCCTTCTTGTCATCTTCCTTGGTCTCAGTCTCGGCTTCCTTCTCGGCATCATCATCCTTTTTCTCTTCCGCCTTCTCTTCAGTCTCTTCCTTCTTCTCCTCTTCGTCGTCAACCTCGACCTCTTCCTCAACCATGACAGTCTCCTCTACAACAGCTTCGGCCTTGATGAGTTTAGTAATTCCACTTCCATCAAGCTCGAATTGCAATGAAACCTTTGGTGTGCCCAACTCCTTATCAGCCATCTCCTTGGCAAACTCAGCAATACCCGAAACATCATACTGTTCAATAGAAAGTCCGGTACCAATAGGAAGGTTGTCATTCTCTTCATAGTTGACTTCCACGTGAACATCCTTGTCATACGAAAAGGCAATAGTCTTCTTCACTCCAAGCTTGCTTCCAAGTTTGAAGATGGTAGCATGCTTGGCCCATTCATCATCATCATCACCACCCTTCTTCTTCTTTTTCTTGTCGTCATCCTTCTTCTTTCCAAACAATCCACCGCCACTCTTCTTCTCCTCCTTACCAACTGACAAATCAGTCAAATCCACAGCAATAGGGAAGGGATTAACATCCGCCAAACCAACATGACGGACCTTGAACGAAGTCGAAACATTGGCACCATGGAACGCAGCACCAAGAGCCATACTCTCATCACTATTCAAATGCATACCAAGATCCAAATTGCCACCCAATGCCTCTCTCACCGCCTCCTGCACCTTTGGAACACGCATGGCACCACCAATCATCTCAACGGCATCCAATTGATCCAATGTCACATTGGCCATTTTGAGTGCAGCTTCAATAGGCTTGGCGGCACGCTCCAACAAATCATGACAAATCTCTTCAAACTTGGCACGGCTAATGTGCGTCTGATAATTGATATCATCCTGCAACGCATCAATAAACACTGGAATATCCGTATTGGCACTAAGCACATGCTTCACCTTATTCGCCTGAATCATCAACTTGGCCATAGCCCGGGGGAATGCCCTCACGTCCTTATCGGTAGTCTTGCGCTTCTCATTCCAAATCACATTGAATTCATCTGCCATAAATTCCACCAATCGTGCATCAAAACTTGCTCCGCCGAGGGTAGCATCCCAACTACTCCCCAACACTTCAAACGCACCAACATTCTTCTCCTTGGCATACTTGGTAGCCTTGTGGGGGTAACTCAAATAGCGCACCACACTCACCTGCAATGCACCCGCGCCCATATTGTAGAATAGATAATTCAACGGTTTTTCATCAATCCGATCAATGCCAAAGTGCAATGCCGCAGCTGTATTTTCATTAACCAAAGCCAAGACATTCAATTCAGCCAATTCGGCAGCATCCAATAATGCCCTCCGTTCATGCTGCGTATAGAAACTGGGGACGGTGAGGACACAATCCTTGAGTGGGGTGGTGACCCCATATGCGGCCGTGATGTCCTTGGCGTGAGTGAGTACCATTGCTACTAGTTCCTCGGGGGTGAATTCGACATTGTCAATGGTGAGACAGACCCCGGATCGTGTGGAGTTGTAGGATGGTTCGAAGTGATAGTGACGTTCCTTGAGCACTTGGACGGAGGGGTGGTCGTGTGCACGTCCCAATAAAATGGTCATTTGGGAGGGAGTTAGGTGCGGCTTTCGTGCCATGAGGGAGGAGGCGTCGGCACCGTAGAAGCGTGATCCTTGGTCGAAGAGGACCATTTGTTCCGTCTTGCGTTTGGAGTGGAGATTGGTGACGATTTCGAGGGGGGAGTTGCGCTGGACGAGGGCTACCTTCATGTACAGGGAGCCGAGGTCTACGCCGAGGATGGCTTTGGCGGATGCACCAGAAAGGGATGCTCCGAGGAGCAGGAGCGGGTTCAAGACTTTCATTGGATCGTTGTTAGAGCGGCTATGGAGGCTGTAGTTGGTGCGTACGAGCGGCTCAATGCCATGGAGTTTATGTTGTGCGGCTGTGGTTGAGAAGCACTCGTCGTCATTCCAACTTTACAAGTGGAACTACCTGTAGATATGTGATAATGCATCTTCCGTACGAGTAAGTGGCAACAGATTTCCTGAATTGGGCTTACTGTCGTAGTACACGTCATGTACTAATTCCTTTGTGCAGTACTCCGACTAAATCGAAGCAAAGAAGGATGCGTGTTGTCGCATCTCCAAAGAATGCGAAAACAACCACGTCGTTTGATCATCGTTCCTTGCGTTCATCACCAGCCAGCATTTTTATGCACACCAATGCCTTCATAATCTGCAGCTGTTTCATTCATCTCGTGTTCATAACCAACAGCCACTCACCATGAAGTTCTCCAGCAGCATCCTCTCCGCAGCACTCCTCGTCAGCGCATCCTGCTCCTCTGCAGCCGCTTTCTCTACCCACCAAAGAACACTATCATCATCATCGATGCGCACAAGTTCCTCGACCACTACATTCCTCGCATCCACCACTGAAAAGTCCACAGAATGCTCCTCCACAACAAAATCAACAACAATCACACCAGAATTCGCAGGAGCAAGAGATCAAGCCATCACAACCCTCAAGGCCCAACTCCCCCCCGAGGCACTCTCCACTCTCGAACAACCACTCACACATTTCATTTCGGAATACTTCCAATCCCTTAGTGATTCTGCCGCTGCTGGGACGAAGAATCCAGATGGGTCCGAAGTCACTCCGCAACAGGCGGTGAAGAACATGTTGACTACTTTGAGTTATGGGCTCAAGTATGGGTTGGGGAAGGATAAGTTCATCTTTGAGAATGTGCGTCATATGGCATTGCGTGGTGCGGACTTTAATGATACAGTGATTGATTCGAGGTATGAGGAGGATTCCCTCAAGGAGAAACTTGGACCAGATGTCACCACCGACTTTTATGCGGCAGGGTGTGAATTCTTCCGTCCATCGATGGATTTGAAACATAGTGTGGTGTTGGGACAGGACAATTTGAAAAAGGCACGGGAGCAGATTGATGCTGGGGAGAATGTCATCTTTTTGGCCAATCATCAGTCTGAGGCGGATCCGCAGGTGGTGTCGTGTTTGTTTGAGACTGTGGGGAAGGAGATGGGGGAGTTGGCCGCGCATGTGACGTATGTGGCGGGTCATAAGGTTACTACGGATGCTCTTGCTGTGCCGTTTAGTATGGGAAGGAATTTGTTGTGTATTCATTCCAAGAAGCATATTGATGCTGATCCAGAGACCAAGCCTGCTAAGTCGAGACAGAATATGACGGCTATGAATAGTATGTTGAAGGGATTGAAGGAGGGTGGTATGGCTATTTGGGTAGCGCCCAGTGGTGGACGTGATAGGAGGAATGTGGAGAGTGGCAAGATCCCCATTGCACCGTTTGATCAAAAGACTGTGGATATGTTCCGATTGATGGGGAACAAGTCCAAGGTACCCACACACTTTTATCCCATGGCAATGGTATCGTATGATTTGTGTCCACCACCGGATTTCGTTGAGGCGGGTGTTGGTGAACAGAGGAATGTACGATTTACTCCCATTGGTATTGCGATTTGTGATGAAGTTCCAAATGTGGGTGGTGCCGAGAAGAGGCATTTGTTTACGGACAAGGCTGAGGAGGAGTGTATTGCGGGATATACGGATTTGTTGAAGGGGTTAAAAATGGACGAGTACATCCCAGAGGAGTACAGTTCATAGGGGTGATGGATTATGAATAGAAAGTTGAATACTAGGGATATGAATAGAGTAGTTCATTATATAAGGCTATGTGTAGAAAGTAGAAACAGATATACGCAATGCAAGTTGCTTCATTTGATTTGAAGCATCTCCTCAAAAGGCAAGTCGTCCAAAGCTTTGCCAATGTTACCCAGTACAAATAGATCTTTATCAGGCTTAGCGAAGGGTCCGCCCTCATCGTGCCTGGGCACACTCACGAAACCGAATCTCCCATATAGTTTTGCTGCAGGCATGTTTTGGGTTCCTCCTCCCGCAACATGAAGTATCGCGTGTTCATTGTGTTCGTGAGCTTTTGCTAGTGTGCAACCAAGAAGAATGTTTCCCAAATGATGTGCTCTATAAGATTGTTTGATAGCAATAAGCTCGATCTTTACCCATGAGTGAGTCAATTGATCTATCGAGGCCTTTGTGTCAGTCTTGTCTTGATCTGATGTTGACGCTAATGCATTCTGAATCCACTTGATGGACGAACTCCGCACTAGTTTCATTCGACATTTAACATCGTTGGAGTAGTCACTGTCGTTTTCATGTTCTATTGATGACTTTGTAATCATCTTGGATATTCTCTCTACATCGAACCAATCACCCATTTCATCTGCTGGGACCTCTCTCCAAAATGACACTCCTATTATTTCCTCTATGTCATGTCTATCATCATCTCTACGCATCATTGATAGAGTCATTAAATGTAACCTCCCATCATAATCATATTCAATAAAAGCCTCCATTAATGTGTTTTCAATGTCTGGAGAAACCTCGATGAAATCGTTGGCGTCTAGCTGCCCTCTCGCTAGAAGCTCTTGCGCCGATGTAGGTGTTTCGTCTCTGCAGCGCATACCATTCGATTGCAAAGTGGCTGGTAGAATTCTTGACAGCGTCTGAGGTGGGCTTATGGTGTCCATCTTTTTGAAGTTTTTGAGCGAATGCTCTCCTGCTTTTTCTTCTGACAATGGAAAAGGGGGTTGAAGGGGGCTCTATGCCCCCTCAACGCTGGCCATCTCATGCTTCAAAATTCAAAATACCTCGTGCTGCTTGCTGCGCTCTTTGTCGATCGTTGTCAGTTGTCATTTAATTGCCCTGCTAACACAACATCTCCTCATTGTCTCCTCTCGCATCCCCAACAAAAAATAAGAGTTCATCATGTTTGGATTCTACGGCATGTATCGTAAGAAGGCTAGTAAGAAGCCCAAGAAGAAGCCTAAGAACAACTGGTTTGGTGAGTGCAATTGAAAATATGATAAATGACATCTAATGACATGCACCAACAACTCATTATTCTTGCTCCTGCATCTCACCAACTGCTGCTTTTCACACCTTCTCAGAACGTTTATCACTCGATCAAAACAAACAATTGTGCAAGGCTGCCAAACTACGTCATGGTGGTACCAAGAAAGATCTGATTGAACGTCTGCTTGAAAATGAGCAAACATCCCAATTCGGCCCCGAAGGAAACTTTTTCAGCCTAAATGTCGATGCGATCAAACAACTCTGCCGTGCACGCAACTTGCAAGTTAGTGGACAGAAATTTGACTTGGTATTGCGCATCCTACACTGTGATAATGGTACCGCACCGGAGGGTACCACACTCAAACGGGCGGCGACACAAATTGTTTCAGAAGTGGATACGGCAACGGGGCAAGTTGTGGAGAAACATGTGCCCAAGAAACGTAAGAAGGCGGCTCCCTCTGCTAGTAAGGCGTATACGAGAGTTCAGAAGAAGATTGAGGCGGTGAGGCAAAAGAAGTATCAGGTGTGTGTACAATGATTCAGTTCAATAGTTGTCAACAGTGGAGTGTTATACATTGTACAATCGTTCTCTCACCTTGTATTCTACTCCTCAAAAATGAATACAGAGTCACTGGGGAAGCAAGACACACAGTTGTGATGTCTATGGGCTTGTTGCAAGTATTTTGACTACTGAGGCTATTGAAAATCTAACAACAGATCCACGCCTCGCGTATGACATTGCAAAGGCCGCTATTACTTCACTGACTGACAACTTCCATACCATGCAAAGACCTGGATATGATGATATGGGGGACTTGGGCACTATTGACTCCTCGTTGCGCACGATTGCGGAAAAGGTCAAAACTATCCTATCTGAAGAAGAGAGGGAAGAATTTGCTAGCTGGATTGAAGGGTGGGACAACATAGGAGAGCCTTATGGTCTCACTATGGACACTCAACTCTTGGAGACAGTTGAATTCATTCGAGGCAATGACGGGGATCAGAAGAGTGAAGAAAAACTCGATGAGCGCAAGCCCGCAGCAATGCCTACGAAGGCTGACGGTGGACAAGACAAATCCGACGGTAACAATTTGATCAATGAAAACGTCAAAAATGATGAACTGGTTCATTAGATGAGTATTGGTTGGACTTCACACTTGACTTCGAACCAAATTACTTACGTGTGTACACCAAATAGAGTCTTTTGACTCTAGTAAACTTCAAAACAAACTTCAAAATGATCCATTTCTTTTAATTTAGGGGGGTATCCCTGTAGCCCCCTGACACCTGACACCAATCCTACCGCCGCCATCAACGATCCGAGCACTAGCAACTTGTCACGTATCTATCTTGATAGTCATCACCTACCATGGCAGGAAAAAAGAGGGCAGCACAACCCTCACACTGGAAGGCAGCTACAAAGAGAGCAGCTACCGCTGCTGCGAAGGAGTATTTACAAGGTGATAAACAAAATAACAAGAACAAGAGTGGATCCAGTGCGGCTGAAAAGTACCACATCTTGAAGCTCATTCCTATCAAACAAGTGGAGTGTATTGCTCTACTTAAAGAGAAGAATGTTGATTGCGGCGAGCCTCAAATAGATTCAGATGACAAGATCAAGCGCTCTCCGTTTACTTTAAAGCTTCCTTTGAATTGCAAAGACATAGCGGATGATTTCGTTGATGACTACGACAGCGGCGACGAGAGCACAAACACAGGTAAACGAAGTAAGAAACCGGACTACATTCGATATTGGTCTCCCGACGATGAGAACGAGAACTACTCTGTCGTGATGAAAATGGGTCGGAATCAAATGAACCCTCCCGATGGTAAGTTATCCAGAAAATTGAGCTACGTCGGTTTGAGTAATGATGGGGAAGCTTGGATTTCTATGTGTCAGAAACCAAGTGATCATCTTGTACATGTTGATGGAAAAATCATCGAAGAGCCTAAAGGAGGGAAGCTATCTCTTCACAATGGAACTGTGTTATCATTGTTCGGGCAAACAGGATTTGCATATCGAGTAGAAATTCAAAGCAGCATGCTGGCGAACAAGAAGCATGTACTTTCTAGAATTGATGACGTTGTGACAAAGTATAACATGTGCTGCGTATGTCGAGACCCTTACGAAGCAGATTCAGATTCAACCAGCGAGGCACGTTTGCCTATCAAAGGTACTTGTGGTCACGACATGTGTGAAGAATGCTTAGATTCTAATTATGCATCTTTGCTAAGTGGGAAGCAGAAACTCCGGTACATCAAATGCCCACTATGTAATGAGAAAAAAGCCTTTGATATTCAAAACAAGGTCAAGGATCGTTTTTTCTGTGACTTGCTTAAAGCAAGAGCATCAAAGGCTAATTCTGAAGGGGGAAATAGTCAGGTCATCGATAAGCTTGGCACAGATCGATCGCAGCAGCAATCTTCAGAAGTAGCAATGCTCAGGAAGAAAAATGAGGAACTAAGCAAGAGAAATAAAGAGCTGGAGAAGCTTGCGTCGGAAAATGCACAGCTAAAGAAGAGATTAGAAGTACTCGAGAGCAATCCTAAAGAAGCAGATCGAAAAATGGCTGAGAGCGATGATTCGGACTTTCAAGATGATGAAGTAGTTGAACCAGGATCTGCGTCAGCGCAAGATCATGATTCAGAGTCCAGCAGTGCCCGTATTGAAACTTCCCTTTTACACAACGCATCGCCACCTACACCCGACACTTCTGAGGAGCAAGTCGATTCATCAGCGCCAGCCAACAAGTGGGCTTGTACCAGCTGTACATTTTTGAATATGATGAGGAGGAAAAAGTGTGAGATATGTGGTGATAAAAGAAGAAAGTGACTATGACATCGACAACTGTGAGAAGTTTCAAATTGATCTTGGCATAGATCTCTTGAACAGAGCGTTGAAACTTGCGTTTGAAGAGTTGGAGGAAGGAGAAGATCGACCCGACTTCATGCGTAAGCATCCGTTTGTACCTTGTGATTGTGATCAATGTTACTTCTGCAAGAACAACTACACCAATGGTATTGCACACGCAGACAGGATGGTAGCCGAATACGGTGATAAAAGTAGCGGCAAGCGGAAACGAGTCGTCACTGAATGCGATGAGGATAGGGTGGTTCTCGCGAGGTTGAAGGGAGGGCAGGAATGCAAAGTATGTATGGATCGTTTGAAGGCAGAGAATCCTGATCACTCCTACAAGGTGAGGCGATCAAATGCAGGTAGGAGCAGAATGGGTGTAGACTGTGTGATCAACCTGTATGTGATGATTGTTGGCCAAAGTATGAGCATTCATATAATCAAAGAAATAAATGAATTTGAATTGATGTATTTTGGTGGCCCCCTCACAAGATTTAGTATTGTTATGGTATTTGATGAAATAAGCAGAATCGCTTTCAGAATAGTGTTAATAATTTCCTCCAGATAGAACTCCTACTGAATGGTTGTGGTTGAGAGTAGTGATCCATTACTTAGTGCCCTTCCTGAGCATGATAGAAATCGGCTGAAAATCAGAGCCATCGCGCACATAGCCGGCCAATGCAAACACCCTCTAATACGACAGTCAGGGAGCATCTTGATGGCCCGGGCGCTTCCAGTAACATCAGACTACGTAGAGGTTGTATTATTACTCCGCCGTGCAATGAATCATATGTTCAAACCCAATATATTTGCGTTGATGTGTTGTAATGCGTCGATTTCACTTGTGCGTCATGTTGTGACCAACATAATTAAAAGTACGGTCGTGCCTCCATCGCGGCCTACACCATTGGATTCGTCGTAGAATTCTGCGTATGTCAGTATAATTTTATTTGTTGCAGCGTAGTGTGGTGCCTGTAATAATAATGTCCGCCGGGGCAGGTTTCCGTGCCATGGTCGATGTGTGATGTGAGATATGTGTGATGTGTTTTGATTTTTTTTTTGAGACGAAACATTTTGTGAGAGTCAATATCACTACCCATGAATTTGTATCCAATACCATGCGGCCAATGGTCGGAATGACGCCGCGACAAGTTGCGGATGTGTTCTAAACTAACTAAATGGAAAGTTGTTGGTGTTTGAACCAAAAGAATCGGCCTAATATTGGCGTAGTTATGCTGTCTATACCAAATAAATGGAGGGGTGGTGCAACTTCTGGTTAAGAACTAGGTGATAAGTCATTGTCCTTTGTCATTAGTGCAGTCTGATTTGCAACAACTTGCACCAAGCCACACGACAAGCCAAAGCACTACTGTCCATGACAAGATATACGTCAACAAATCAGATCCTTGTAGAGGTGGCTCAATAGCGATCATACAAAAGACAAGACTTGTATGCATAAGTATCATCATCATTAGCGCACCACTCCTCTTCATTCGGCTGTAAATCCAAACCATAATGACGCGATAGGCTACAATCCAAGTGAATAAACGCCCAAATAATAACAGCAGAGGTATCCGAGATGAGAAGGTGTCAACCTCCCAAAATGGAACCTCCCAAAATGGAGGGAAATGCCAGAGGCCCCAGATGACACCCGTAATAACTCCAGTCTGCAAAACGCCATGAATCTGTAGCAATCGAGGCACGGCATATCCGGACCAACCAATTTCTTCAAACGTTGCAATAATATATCCGACGCTGATGCCTGTCAAAACGAGAGATGGCTTGTCGGTCGAGGTGAATAGCTTGGGTGTGTACGCTTCATTCACAAATGTCGATAGCATGAGCAGTGTTACTACCGATGATAGAGGAGCAATGAGTAGCGCAATTGCATAATAACAACTGCTACTACTACCTTCAATTTGACGCAAATCGATGATAGTTATGGGCAACAGACCACGAAATCCCACTCTTCCTTCCAGCACCGCCGTCAAGATAAACGCCGCCATCGATGGACCAAGAAGCAAACCTCGTCCAATGGCCTGCTTGTATTCTTCAGAGGCTGCAGGCAGGCCATTGGGACCGACGATGCAGAGGATTGCACCCCACGAAATGATAAATGTTAGTATGAAGTAGGATAAGACTTGATTGTTCTTGAATATGTTGTTTGTTAGCATGATTCTTTGAGCAAAAGGCGGGGCATCAACATAAAAGATGATGATGAGTGCGATGAGAAGCCAAATCATCCAATTCCTACTGATTCCTCCGTATGTAGCCGCTGGATCTTGCATCAAAATTTTTGGATCCAGCCGCGAACCCACCCCTACCACCGGGGACTAGACAGCATGGGAGAAGAGAGAAGCCAGATATGCTGTAAGCCCCCGCCACACAGATGACCAAAAAAAGCGTCCCGCCGAATATTCCGCGAACGGCCATTTAACTAGGGCGCCTCTCTAGTTAAAATTCGTCGAGTAGACTTGGACACCATGCACATCGATTCGTTGAAAATCCTCCAGGAATAAGGGACAGGATGCATAGTATGGGACAGCGGCGGCTTGCTTTGGGTCATACCGGTCACATATGTCGCATATCTTGGGTGCCAAAATAGCCATTTTGGCCGAAATGGCGATGTGATATACATGCTGTACCTGACCGTTATGACCCAAAGCAAGCCGCCGCTGTCCCATACTATGCATCCTGTCCCTTATTCCTGGAGGATTTTCAACGAATCGATGTGCATAGTGTCGAAGTCTACTCGACGAATTTTAACTAGAGAAGCGCCCTAGTTAAATGGACTTCCCGCCAGAAATCGGCGGGACGCTTTTTTTGGTCGTCTGTGTGGCGGGGGCAAGCATGCGACTCTCTCTTTCTCTCTCGTCGCCCTTGCCCCCGGTGGTAGGGGTGCCGCGAACCTACTTACCTCACCACCGCTCATTCATTCCAGGCTGGAAAGAGAGCAACAGATCTGTTGCCATTGCTGCATCACATACATCCAACCATGGACTTCACCCTACCACTCACCCCACAATACACTCAAACAGGCGGCACAACCAAGGCCGCCACCAGTAGCCTCTTCGGAGACTACGCCATTGCCGCCACAATTCTATTCACTCTCGTCGTCTTTCTCTTCGAAGCCTACTTGAACTTTCGCCAGCGCAAATCATACCACAAGACTGATTTTCCTCGTGAGCTTGAGACTACCGTGGGCAATATTGATAGGGAGACAAAGTCTTCTGCTGCTGCTGCTGATAAGAAGGAGGAATCCTCCTCCAAAAGTAGTGGTGATGATGACGACAAAAAAGACAAGGTGGATAGAAACGTACCTATTCTGCCCCAACTAAAATCCAAATTCTCCCACGCGCAATCCTACGGACTGGATAAAATCAACTTTTCCATCTTTTCCTCCACCTATGCGGTCACGGAAGAAGTGGCCTTTCTCCTCTACGGATTCTATCCCTATGTATGGGACAAGGCCTGTACTGTCGGAGCCAAGTATGGCTGGACCGAAACCGAACATGAAATTAAAATCACTCTTATCTTTTTGGGAATTGTGACAATTGTGGGGACCATTACCTCACTGCCCTTTGAGTTGTATTCCACGTTTGAGATTGAAAAGAAGCATGGGTTTAATAAGCAGACTTTGGGATTGTTCTTTACGGATAAGCTCAAGGGGTTGGTGTTATCGGCCGTGTTTGGAGGGCCATTTGTGGCGTTGTTGTTGAAGATTATTTTCATGGGTGGGGACAAGTTCTATTTGTATGTGTGGGCGTTTACATTTGTGTTTTCGGTGATTATGATGACGTTGGTGCCTGTGGTGATTATGCCGTTGTTTAATAAGTATGAGAAGCTTCCGGATGGTCCGTTGAAGGACTCGATTTATGAGCTTGCGGGGAAGTTGAGCTTTCCGTTGACAAAGCTTTTTGTGATGGATGGATCGAAGAGGAGTAGTCACTCGGTGAGTTGGATGTGTGTATATTGATATTGATTGCAATGAATTGCTTCATTTTGGGACAATTCATCTCACCATTTTACATCTGTTCACACGTTGAAGAACGCATTTATGTTTGGATTCATGAAGAACAAACGAATTGTCTTGTTCGACACTCTCCTTAGTCAGGTGTCAAATGATGAAATTCTAGCAATCTTGGGCCACGAGCTAGGACATTGGAAAATGGGACATACCGTGACAAACTTTGTGGTGACTCAGGTTTATACAGGCTTTATGTTTTACTTCTTTTCTCTGTGCTACAACTCCCACGAATTGTACCGTGCATTTGGTTTTGGTGAGTATTGTTGCTTGAATGATTGTTGTCTGTGTGTGTAGGTGATTTTGTTTGTATATGTTCGTGTTGCTAACCTATTCAATCCAGACGATGAGTCGAGACGTATTCCCACAATTATTGCATTGTTTCTCTTTACCTCAACAATCTGGGCGCCCGTGGATAAAGCTTTGAGCTTCATCATGACGGTTCATTCTAGAAAATGTGAGTTCGAGGCGGATGAATTCTCGGTAAATTTGGGTATGAGTTCAAAGTTGCAGAGTGGTCTTTGTAAGATCCATCTTGAGAATTTGGGGGCTATGAGTCCGGATAGTTGGTATTCCACCTACCATTATAGTCACCCTCCTCTTGTTGAGAGACTTTCTGCTATGATGAAGCTTGACACTGCAAAGAAGCTGTCGTAAATTACTGAGAGGGGCCTGTCTACCTGCTATAATAAATCATGAATAATTTCCATGAGACTTTTCATCATCATTCCAAATCAACAATAGGCAGTACAAAAACCGGTAAGATTCTCAATAATCTCTTAGTTATGGCTATTGCACTTAGTTCATGGCTCTACAAGTTGACCTCAGTTCCAGGCACTGGCCAAATACTCTTCTCGTCTGGTTTTTGATACTTCACTGTCATCCTTCGGCCGAGAACTGCCATTCCATTCGCTGCCAAAACAGATCCAGCGTCTTCAGCGGTTTTAACTTCAATAAAGGCTGATCCATAAAAGGCTCCAGTGTTGCGATCAGTTAGCCATTGAATGTGGGTGACTTTGGCAGGGTGTAAAAACTCGAGAAGTTTCTCCTCGTCCATTTGTTTGGCACACATGTTCTTAAGGAACAACCTTGTTATTCGCTCAGGGTTGGCCTTTGGTTTCCTTGTGATTGCGTGCTTTCTCTGCATGTATGGTTCATACTTCTCTCCCAATTTTTGTTTGATGTTGTTCTCATACTCTTTCATCTCCCTTTCTTCTCTCTCACGCAATTGTTGTTTGTTTCTCACATCTTCGGCAATACATAGATCGCATCGAACATCTCTGCCCAACTTTTTGACTCCAGACTTGTCCTTATCGAAGCATTCGCGGCAAATGAGGCTTGGAACTCCACAAGTTGGGCATCTACGCTTTCCTCTATACATGTCCCAAGGCTTTGAGCATCCTTCGCAAGCACCCAAGATTTCGTCTGCTGCACTCGCTGGTATCCCATCAACGACTTGTTCAACCTTTGCAACTTCACCTTCGCCCAGCACTTTCTTTGTCCTGTCTACAGCCTCAACTTTTGGTGGAGCGTGCTGAAAAACAAAAGAATTAGTATGGAGAACAGTAACTTCAACATTTCTATCCAACTACTTGATCACTTACCGAAAAGCGTTTGTCAAACACATAATTCTTGCCCTTCCAAAGTCCACCCTCTGGGAACTGCTTGAAATACTTGTCAATTCCACCTTGAAGTTGATACACGCCTTTGATTCCAAGTGATTTGGTATCATCTTCTGTCTCGATCTTTTGTTTCAGTAACGCACTAGCTCGTTCACATCGAACTCCTCCAGTCTAAAAAGTGAATGGCAATGGTTTGGTGAGATTTGTATGTATCAGCCTGCTTCAATTCATCTTGCAGGAAAAACTTACGCAATACATTAGCACTTGCTTTCCTCGCAACATTTCTTTCGTCTCGGGTTTATCTAACCAGATTGGGAACTCCGTAGACTTCCGCATCATTGGATCTATCATCTTGGCACCCCCTTCCGGAGGATTGAACCTGCCAATGTTGGCTTCGTAATGGTTTCTTACATCGATGATAACGGTATCTTTCTCGCACATTTTGTTGTTGTAATCTTTCGGCTCCAAGTGAGTACCTAAGGGTGAAATCAAGACATGTATAAGAACTACTGATCAAAAATGTTACAAACAAACCATTCCAATTCAACTTACCGCCATACTTGGCAATCTCGGGAGCACGACTACCAGCAAGCCCATAGTTCACAATCTCTACCACTTCAAAGGCATGCAATTTCGGAAAGCGTTGTTTGGGAGGTAAATCATCCGTAAGCTTGAACTCCGTCTTGGCAAATTCTGTAATCTTTTCACCCGTAACTTGGTCAATTTTACTTCGTCCTCCATCAAATGTGCGTAGTGCTGCACACCAATTACGAATGCCATCATGAGATCCTGTCAGAGTGCAATTCAATCCTTCTTTTGCAACTCTCATCCGTCCTGTTAGACCATATTTATTGCCCTGATCTGTAACGAATTTGAGGGCAACTTGGAATTGATCGTCATCCCAACAGGGTTCGACATACTGGTAGAAGAGAAGAAGTGTGATATTGTTGACACTGTTGGCTGCTGATTGTTCTTTCTCTTCAGCCGCAGCAGCTGCTTTTGCTTCTGCCGCCGCCGCTGCTGCTTTTTGTTTCTCGTCCTCTTGATTTTTTGCCAATTGCAAAGTCTTTAAATCGTCGGGATAGAATTCAATGGCCGACGATGATACAATCTTTTCATCTAATTCCTTTTGCTTACGCTTCTTCTCCTTCTTGGCTTTCTTTGCAGCCTTCTTGGCCTTCTTGGCGGTGACACTGGTGTCATCATCATCATCAATTGACTCCTTTTTCAGCTTCTTCTTTTCCTTCTTGTGTTTCTTTTTTGCCTTCCGATCCTCATCGTTGTCGTCTCGGTGCCTTTTCTTTTTATGCTTTGACTTTTTAGCCTTCTTCAGAGTCGCTGAATCATCGTCCGCCATTGTCGTAGAGATGTTTACAGTTGAGGGTGATGGTTACTACTTGCTGGAAGAAGATAGTGCCACTATTTTGCTGCCGCACTCTGTCATGTCGGTCGGCCTTCGAAAGCAAAAAGTTGGATGGAGGAGTTTTTTCTGCAGGACAGACCGAAACTCTCTCTCCTCTCCCTCTGGTCTTGCCCCAGTCTTGCCTCTGGCGCACCGCTGGTCAGGCAGGGGCAACCCGCTCTCTTTGATATAAAGCTCTCATTGGAGCCGTAAATGACATTTGGTAAAATATGTATTACCTATAAGAACTATACAACTTTTGCACTTGCAGACAATGCCTCATTCACAAGACTCTCAGTCAACTTCAATATTGGAGCAAGATCCTTATCACTATGCAACAACTTTTTCAAACTCTCTTTGGTCTCCTTCTCTTCCTGCGTAATGCTCTGAGTGAAATGTGACGCCTTCTTCTTCGAATTCTGTTTCCTCTTCTCCTCTCTGGCATTCTCTCTGGGTGACATGTTAGAATCTCTTCTCTTACCGGATACCTTTTCAAATTGCTTTTTTCGCAATTGAGCCGCCTCCCACCTCTTCTTTCTGGAGACTATTGTATTATTCGCACCAAAAACAAAGTCAAGGAATTTCATTGTGCTGTTTGCAGTAGTTTTGATGAACTCCTCCGTTGAGAGGGTCAACACTTCCACTTCGGAGGGCATGTAGCTCTGCAGCTCTTTCAATTTCACGATATTGTTGGCCATCCTCGCGACGTCTCCACCGGCTTTGTGTCTATTTGCAGAGCCAGAGGCTGCAACCATTTGCGCCGTGGCCAAACGCAATCCATCTCCAGGATCTAATTCTAGCAAGTGTTCGTAAAAGGTTGAATTCCACATTGATGACTTGGACTGGAAGAGAGACCTACACATCTTGAAAATGTTGTAGAAGTACTTGTCGTTAATTTCTTCTGTACCGATGCTTGGGAGTACATTCGATGCCAATGTCTTTTTGTTTTCATACCACGTCATACAAGGATCGTCTGTATGGACCCACTTCTCAGGAGTTGGCTGTTGAGAATGATACAAGTAATTACTCAACACCATATCATACGGGTTCCGCACAAAATGTATTATCTTTGCTCTACGTGCCAGAATGGCTCTCTCGAGCTGCTTCACGTCACAAAAGAGATCAGGGCTTTCTTGCATGTAAATCTGTCCACTTTTGAGTAGGAAAGGTTCGTGTCTGTACCCTCTCGGACAATGTGTTTGGAAGGAGTGACGGCGTGGTGCGAATGCTGATCTAGTCCAGCCACCTATTGTATCAAAAGCAAACCTCTCACCAGTTATTTTGTCAGTACCATAGTTTGTATGTTGATTGGCGTTGAATAATGTCGGTTCATTTGGACGATTGGCTTCTATTTCCAGCATGCTGACCACCTTTTTGAGTTGCCGTGAGAGCACATATCCTGTCTTGTGGTACATGACAATGAAGATGGCATAGTCATGATAGTGCAACTCAGTATCGTCTTGCTTCTTTTTACGCTTCTTCCAATCTTCTTTTGGTAAATTGTATGTGTCATAGGTATTGTTCATCGTCAGTTGATCAAATCGGCTGATGAGAGGGGAGTACTTTTCTTCGCTCTGTTGATGGTGCGGCTTAGAGATATTATTTTCCGTCGATAGCTCTGTGAGTGTGGTTTTGGTATGCATTATCATTTGGACTGCAATCCAGGCTATTGGTAAGGCCAGCACCATCGCTGCACATTTGCGAGATGCTTTCATGTTGTGGTGAGTATAACTTCTACTTGTTCAAGGCTGTGCTGTTGATAACGCTGCCTCCCATGCAATGCCAAAGCAGAGATGCCCAGTCGGTCTCGCTCTACCTCTGTACGCCCGCCCAATCGTTGAACAATGATGTCAGGGTTGTAATAAATGGCACAATGTTCTAGTTCTCCTAGCTCAGATCATTCTAGTAGGATACTGTGACGCCCGCCCAATCATTCAACAATGATTGTCAGGGTTGTAATACTCTCAATATATATGGCGCAATGTCTAGTTCTCCTAGCTCAGATCATTCTAGATCGATGCCTTGGCTTGGCTGGCATTGATGCAGTGAAAAAAGCCAATGAAGAACTCTTATTTTGCGATCGCGAGCCGACGACAGTCGCATCGCGACAAAGTAGCTTATGAGTTCAAAATTACTGGGACTCCTTGCGTTTAGGATACGGCAGCA
The DNA here is from genome assembly GCA_030544225.1 of Skeletonema marinoi. NCBI lineage: Eukaryota > Bacillariophyta > Thalassiosirophyceae > Thalassiosirales > Thalassiosiraceae > Skeletonema > Skeletonema marinoi. The sequence continues at coordinate 663,706 of CM060505.1, read as the reverse complement.
TTGCAGCTTTCCAGCATTGAGCCTGAATTCAGTAGATCACTCTGCTTACGGTATTATTGCATGCAACAAGTACTTGCACAGGCAGTAGCATCGACAGGGCTTGACGTACTTAGCCGTTGCACAGTGCTGCGACTAGACTGAGCTCTTTGACGCAGGGTCGAAAATCTGAATCTTGAAATGGACTCCTCCGACGATGATAGCAGCAGCAGCAGCAGCAGCAGCAGCGACAGCAGCGACAGTTCATCTCAAACAACGTCGGTTGCAAAGCCATTCACCCTAGACCCGGATGCAGTACGGGCTTTAGCCGCATCTACTGGTTGTCAAGAATTACCTCTCCGTTACGCAACAACATCCAGCAGTAATGATGATACACTGCCATTTTTTGACACAACACAAACGACCAGCGATGATGAAGAAGATCCATCTATCGATCAAACTCCAATATTTCTGGGAAAATCATCCTCTCTAGAAAAAGAAGGATATTCCCCCCGGCAATATCAAAAACAGTCACCAAGAGAAAAAGAGCATATCTTATCATTTTTTGCACTTGATCCATTGTCAGTGGAACAGCTTGCTGCAGATGCAGCTAATGGGAAGAAGAAAAGTAGTACTGAGTTATATGGGGCAGGAGTTGCACGTGTCGATGTATACTGCCTCAGTGGCACTGTGATTGTTTCTAGGATGGTCACTGTTCTAAATAATGACTCAACTTCGTCAGGAAGAATTAACAGTGAAGGTGACTCGAGAAGTATATCTTCTACGAAAGCTAGTAGTTTAGAAAACACACGAATTCGTCGCATCATTCGTCAAAACGTTACACTAGAAGTTTTGAGGTGCGTATTTTCCAATCCTCCCAAAGTAACAACATTTGATAAATCATTATGCTCATCAATATGCTCACCAATCAGCAATGATCATGTGGAAGAAAAGGTCGATGTAGATTGCAATTTTGAACAAGATGAATTGGCACGAATGCATGCTGCAAATGCAATAATAAACACGACTGCAAAGGGTATAGGTGGAGATGATTTGGAAAGGGTCAAGCAACTTGACTCGTTTAGCAACAATCCTCCTGATGCTGGCAAAACATCGAAGCTGCTTCAAGATGAGACTGATCAACTGCTGTCACTTCAGTTAGAAGTACAAAAAAAGATTGAGATAGCCGATATAGGCCTAGCAATACTTATGGCAGAAAGGGCAAATCTTGACAAGATGATGAGTATTGAAAAGGGAGCGGAGAGGAAGAAAGATACCGACGAGTCATTATTGGAAGAAGATGCAGCCATTCAGGATGATGCTGATAATGTCTCTGCAGAGTCTGAATCTTCGAGAAGTGCATCTTGCGACTATGATGAGGCAGAAGTGCGTGCTTACAAATCTCGTTATGAAAGGATTAGCATAATGGGATGCGAAGTTGAGTATTCGTTTGCATCTTCTTTGGTAGATGAGTTAGAGGCAGCGCTAATGGGCCAGCTACCCAATGATGATGATTCATCTGATTCCGACGATAGCCTTAATGGTGTAAATAGGGGGCGAAGTAAGACAAAGCGAAAGATACTGCCGGGTGAACAGATACCAATAAAACGGCAGCTGAGGCTCTCTGCCATAGCATCAATTCCAACTAATGGAGACGGATGTGTAGTATTGAGAGAGAATGGAGCGTTCAACGTAGTAGGGCATATTTCAAAAAATCTTGAAGAGCGGCTGTTCCGAGATGATGCTCCATTCCCAGAATACATTTCATTGGGGTCAAGCGACAGGTATTTCGTTAAGTTTGATGATGAGACGTACTACTTTCATGGGCCACCTTCTTTGTCTCGAACTTTGAATAAGAGGATGGTAAAGAAACAGAAAGTCAAGGGCAAGAAAGGAGCAAAGAACAGTGTATCTATTGCAAGCGTTGCCTTTGGGAGAGAGTTTGATGATTTCTTTGTCGTTTTCACGGATGGCTCGTGGGAGTGTGACGGCGAGTTGCACGAAGAACTCGACAAACTGCTCAATGATCGTGGCAATCGAGACGATTTAGTGTGGGTATCGCTTGGACCAGACGATGAATTTTGCTTGAAGGCCAAGAATGGAAGGATCTGGTGGGGAGGTGTCTCGGACGAGATCAGTGAGCTTCTTTTCGACATTACTGATGGGAACGAAAATGAAGTGGATTACATTTCCTTCGGTGTGGACGGGTCTTACTTTTTGACTCACCGTGATTAATTGTGAATGTGGCAATTTGGATGCACTTGAATAATAGTGAAACTAGATTAAGTTAGGTCAGTCTTCGCATCCGTTCACCTCAGCGTAAGCGTTCACCAATGCATCGTGGAACATGCCGCCATTGCTACCGAATATGCCTTTCACATGATCTGGAAGTTTTGCCTGTCTTCCTTTTCCAATATCAGAGAAATCTATTGCATTGCCATTTACATCGGACATTTTACCTCCTGCCTCTTTTAGACACAAGTAACCTGCTGCCACATCCCATATCCAGTCAATATAGCCATCTTTGGGAAGTCGGAGGAAATATTCTGCATCTCCACGTGCAAGCAACCCGTATTTACCCTGTCCATCCATGCGAATGGAGTTCTTAATGTCTTGTATTCCATCATCATCTACAATCAGGGCATCTGCGCCATGAATAACTTGAGCGATCTTCAGTACAGTACCCTTCGGGTCTGAAAACCCACGTTCAACGCCTAGACAAAAGGTCGCTTCATGCTTTGCTTTGGCAGTACCATCGTTGGCAGTTACATGCAACCTTTTCCATGGCAGGTTTGCACTTGCACTTGCACTTTCCGGAGATGATTGCTCAAGTAAATATTTCTCTAGTTCGTGCAATGGAATTTCGAAGCAGCCACCACCACGGACAGCAACGAATAGACAGCCTCGTGAACTTGAAAATAATCCATTACTACTACATGTTGCTGCATCATTTTTCACTTCATTCTCTGACCAAGCCCCATATGGTATTGCCTTTGTGCTTTCTGTAGACGGTAGCGGTAAATTTGGACAGCCTAAAACTGATACTACAGGTTCTCCGTCTTCAATCAAGGCTAAGGCTATACAGTATTGTCCTCCAAATTCTCGTCCTCTCAAGAATCCTTTTGTGCCGTCGATTGGATCTAACGCCCAAACACGTCGGTTCGTTACTAATGATTGATCTTCTTCGCCAATCCCTTGACCGTAGTCAATTGCTTTTAACAAATCTTCTTCTGAATTCAAATCACCCGTATGGACATGATTCACAGCTCCCCATACCTTTTCTAGTAGTTCTGCATCGTTTCGTAACGCATCACTCCCCTCTTCCGCAATGTACATGTCACTGTTTCCAAAAGTATTGTGTATGGTGTGAAGAGCAACCGCTTGAGATGCAAAGTCCCCGACAGTTACAGGTGACGCGTCTTTTTTGGATAATGTTTGAATGTCGCTGCTGCCGATTGGTTGTAGATGACGCGTCACTCTACTGGCATGAAGTACCGATAGCAAGGCTACATGCACATCTTCTGCACGCTCCTTGAATGTGTCAGGAAGAGAGATGGGTAGATATTGATGATCGCTTGTCACTGATGAAGATCCTCCACGAAGCACGGATAAAGTTCGAATCGATGTACTGAAGTGTAGAGAGTGGCATCGACCACCAAAGGCGGCAGCACTTGATGGGAGAAGGATGGCCGCCATTGCTGCAAACTTTGGACAACCGCGAGCTAGCATTAGCAGTGTCATTGTTGTTACTTTTTACAAGGTGCGGTCGGAAGGAAGAGGGCACCCATACACAACAGCTTCTCCGCCTCTGCTCTCTGCTGTTGTTAGTTGTTAAGTTAGGGGCGGCAGGCTACATAAGACCGGCGCAAATGAAATGTAACAGGACAGAATTCGAGTTCGAGGCCTTTAGAAATTTCAAACGAAATTTTATTGAATTTCGAATGCCGCGCCACCTTGAGGCCTCGAACTCGAATTCTGTCCTGTTACATTTCATTTGCGCCGGTCATCATGTCATGATGACCTCCTTCCCTCTCCTTCCTACGCTTGCACCAATACAAATAAATAATTGTTCAGCATGGCTTGTCAGAGGTACAATAGTGTCAATGTAGTACAGCTACCGCCCTAAAAATCATGGCGGACAATGCAGACGATGCTGATGGTGCGGATGTTTTCATCTACAGGGGAGGGCAAGCTCCTCAGCATGTCACTCATGTCGTCATTGACAAATCCGTTGAGGTGATTGAGGAAAATGCATTTCAAGATTGTGAACATTTGGTGCAGGTGGAGACTCATGATGGGATCAGACGAGTAGGGAAGAGGGCATTCTACAAATGCAAATCGTTAAGGAGAATAAGTCTCCGATCCGTATGTGAAGTTTCCAGGTCAGCCTTCTGTTGGTGTGAAAATCTCAAGTTTGTGGAGTTTGGTGAAACAGTTGAAATCGGTTTGATGGCATTTGAGGGTTGTAAAAATCTGGAGCGTCTCAACTTCACATCTATTATCATCACCGGAATATTGTCATTCTATTATTGCGAGGCCCTGACGGATATTGAGTTTTCGGAGCGACTTGAAACAATTGAAGCATCTACATTTAGGGAATGCAAACGCCTTCAACGCATCGCCATCCCACTGAAAAGAGATCTGTTTGGATATGATGATGAGTCTGAGCAATACGGGCAGTTTTACGAGTGTGATCAACTAACAACAGTTGATCTTGTCGGGGAAGCACACACAAAAACTATATCTTCGTTGCACATGGAAAGTTGGAGGACTGAAATGGGAGAAGAAATCAATCGAATCAATCAAGTTCTGCCTGACTCTCAGAGGAGGGATAAGACTGACGAAATAATGCAATGGATGGACTCAGTCATGGACAAAATGGATCATTACAAAGCTTTGCACTGCAGATATGTGAAGGAGGCTATCACTCTACTTGAACTTGCTCTCTGGAAGGCCAAACTCGGTGAAAGGGACAAGAAATGTGCAGAGGGGAGAACGGCCAAGGTTGGTGCTGGAAGTGTAAGGAAGGAGAAGCGCATCACATGTGGTGCTGATGTAGTGATCAAGAATGTGTTTCCTTTCCTGCAACTAGGATGAGTGCACATAAGTGGTGAGGTCGTCAAAGAGTAAAAGTTGTTAGAGCAGGAATGGGAACACACACTACTTTCTCTTGTGTCTTCTAAATGGATACACTACTATATATTATATTGATAATTCATTCAACTTGCTGTGAAATTCTTCATTCAGCGCCAAATCGCATACACCTAAGGTTTAGGAAGTGCAAACTGCAGCTGCTAGAGTGCGAGAAAGGCGATAGAGACCTCAAACCTACTGCCGCGATTTGATCAGGAGTGACCAACCGTTCTAGTCTTTTGTTGTTGCATAGACCAGGTACAAGTGCCTGTAAACATTCGTCGTCGAGTTGCTGCCTGACAGAGTCAGATACTTCAGATTAGAGATTCTCTCTCTCATCAAAGCTCATCAAAGCTCCCAATGCCTCGCAACCAGACCTCCTAATATTGGAAGAATATTACAATAGCATGTAGTGATTTTGTTGAGCTTGTCTTGAGCTTGTCTTGAGCTTGTCGTAAAACATCTGATAATAGCTCTGGCTACGGGTTCTTGCGCGCCCAATCATCTTTCCTCCGCTGCACGCTGCACAAGCCGTCAGCGGTGACAAAGAGTGTAGCAAGGTTGTCATGGGAGGAGCGGAGTGCGGTGAAGATGAGAGATTTAATTGAGAGATAGATCTTTGATACTTCTACTTCTCTTCCTTGCTTGCTGCATGTTTTTTATTTTGTTTGCAATGTATACAAACACGATTTAGTAGAACCCTGAAATCGGCATTCTTCTGTATCTTTGTCGTTATTGCAGCGTTGTAATTTCTCATCATTTGAGCAACAAGTATGAATGGTTTGGACTAAGCACATGATCCTTTGAGAATGGATCAACGAATTCCATTCTTGATGCATAAGGATTGACTAGATATTGTACAATTCGATCATCATCGCAATCAGCTAATGATTTCTCAAGCACTTGCCTATCCCTCTCCGCATCAATTGTTGAATGCGCAGTAAACAAGATTGGCTTCCCTGTTCCGATCAGAAACTTTAGCGTAGGCTTCCAATGTTTTGTAAGGTTTGGATGACCAAGACCTGGATTGAATAGTACGAACCCGTCCCACACATTTTTGATCTGTTCAGTGGATGATTCGGGTTGAGATTTGAGAATTTTGAGCACGACTTCATGCAAATATAATGAGTGAAAATTCATCGTCAATTCACGTTTGGGAAGTTTTTGCTTTGGAGTACTTTCATCGTCTTCAAGTAGTGTAATAGTTTTGCTTTTCAGTTGAGTGGGAACGTCGGGCCCAACAAAATCGATTGTCATCAACGTGTTATTAGCATCGGATTCAGTGTCTATGGCCAGTGTTCCAATCAGGAGCTCCCTCCAATACTTGTTGGGAAGAGTGCACTCTGCACGAGCTCCTACACAGCATAATCTGGCTGCTTCTTTGTTGCTCGAAAGTTTTGTCCAATGTCTACCCAACGTTAGTGGAAAAGTGAGAGGATGACTCAACAAGCCGATGGCAGCTTCACTTATCGACTCGTTCTCCAGATCATGTTCCGAGAGAATTGAATTTATATTCCAGCCTCTCCATTTAACATACCGTTCCAGTGATTCATCTTGTCCAGGCGACACAAAGGGATGTGATGGATTTGCAATCACCTCGTCGTAGGAGAAAGGTGGTACAGTCAAAACCTGGGTAGCAGCAGCGGGATATCTCTTCGCAAATCCACGATTTGGGCAACCATCAACAGCGGTGGATAGATTGCGAGCAAGCCGACGCAGCTGATGACGATAGATATGCATTGCCATTGTCGACATGGAAGTGGGAGGAGAGGTGATGGAGAGGTGGGGGAGGGAACTTAACAGTAGGAATTGGTACTTCTTTTTTCGGGAGACGCTGCAAAAATTCTACCTCATCACCTCTACTACGCAATCCTAGCGTGCATCAATTTCCAATCATCCCGAATTCATTACAATTAAACCATGGGCGAGTTGATTGGATTATGTCTAATGCCAGCCTACGCAATCGGCTGCTGGATCGGCCTTTACAAGAACGCAGACACGGGCAAACACTTACTGGTATGTTCTATGTTTGTATATATATGTTCCATGTTAATTGATATCCTTCGTTGTTTTTCTTATCTCATATCAATTTCTGTTACACCACTAAAGCCAGCTGCCCTGTTCGGCTGGATGTGGGCGATCATCAACATCATGCGTAGCAAGCGTATTGATTTGGGCGTTGTAACTTTTGGCTTGGTCATAATTTTTACATTGCTTGAGAGATATTACGGTTTCACGCGAGGAGTAAGATGGGCAATCAGTGCAGCGGCTCTAGCGGTCGCCGCAAATTTCTCATTGGTGGTGGTGTTTTGGAAGCCGATACAAAAAGACTTGTCGAGATCGAAAAGCCAATTGTGGCTCAAGGTATTCTTCAGCTATTGCTTAACACTGATGATTTTCTGGGTTGTTTCTGCGTACAAAAATTTCGTTAGGGGTGAGCCATCGACATCATCTTATAGCTCTGTGAATACATCACTGCTCAATGTTGAAAGTGACGAATTCTAATTCCTTCGTCATTCATTTTGCTCGTGTACTTTCACTCAGAGGAGAAAAGGTTAGAATTTCGATATTGAACACAAGATAGATTCAACTTCTTGTTTGTTTTGCTCATTTCGGACTGGCGAGGTGAATTGGAGAGATGTGTTTGAAAACATTTAAAAACTGTAAAGCTAAAGCTCTCTGAGTGGTCAAGTTTGTGTTATGTTTGAGTCCTTTCCCGTGAGCCATGAGACTGAGCGTAGCTATTAAACAATGAAGATGAAGTATGTTCTTCACTGTACCTTTGACCCTTGTTCTATCGTTGATTCCGCCTTCACACTGTAGAATCCCCATATCATCATATTTTATTACGTAGAAATTAGGTAATGTTGCATTATCGCTACCTAGACATCATTTAACCAACAAATCTCCCATATCATCAACAACTTCCCTCTGGCCCTCTTGCCCGTCACCGAGAGAACTTGGTCTTCTTTTGTAGGTACATAAGCAGGTGTATCTCAGATCCTGTACCCGGTACCCCGGTAGGTTATCGGTGATTCCCTTCATGGCATCATCATTTTATTCTCCGAAAGCAGTCTCAAGGAGCTCAAGGGCTGAAAGGGGGTCATTAGCTTGTGACCTTCCAAATGGTACCGATGCGACAAAGAGCAAGCCGCTTCACTCAGAAATCTATGAAACAGTCATTCAGGATTCGCATGCACACACAACAAAAGTACTACTTTACTTCTGTTTAGTCGCAATCGTTACAATTCAGTTGAACTGCACTCGCCAAGACACCATGAGCTACGAAGACGACGACAGTGACAGTAACAGTACCGATGCAATCGTGATGGAGCGTAGCAGTAGCTGCCATTCCCTACGCTCGATGCCTCTGCAGAAAGATGATGACTACTTTTACTACCATGGGGATGGAGGGACGGAGGACGATGAAGATGGAGATGGAGAGACCGTCGATCATATTGGGCTGTTGATCGGGCCAGCGATTGTCCAGAACCGACGTGACTTCAGAGATTCACTTAGGTCCATGACTTCTGAAGTAACATCAGATTGGAATGATACCGGCTCTCAAGACGAGTTGCACGCCACCACACAAGAATGCATAGAGCTGAAGCTTCAGATTGCCGATCTGAAAGCGCAGCTAGATGATCAGAAGTTTCATTACAGGGAGAAATATAATGCAGCCGTCTCCTCTCTTCAGGACCGTAACTTGTCGCTTGAGTGCGAAAATGAGGTGTTGAAGCAGAAGTTACAAGAGTCTGAAGATGCTGTTTTGCGTGAGAGAGTAGAGGCACGTCGAGTTGAACGTCTTTTACAAGGTATGTTTATACCCGCTTGTTCGCCGTTCCGATTTCTTGTCATGTTCCTCGTCTAATGATTTGATGTTTTGGTTTCTCCAGATAAGGTCGAACTTATGGCAAGGGAAGTGCAGCTATCCCAGGACAGAAAACACCACGATCAAGCTATGAAGAGACGCAGCTCAACTAGTGGAGACACACAACATGTGTCAAACTGTCGAGAAGAAGAGTATTTGCCTTTTCCACAGTCTCACAATGCCACTCGACGACTATCTGCCTCCTTAGCTGTAGGACGCAGACCATCTCTTCTAGAATCAATGTGTCAATCTTTCCGTAAGAATAGTAATGGCATCCCAGCTATGTCGTCAAGTCAAGTGAGCTCAATGGGTTCGGATGATTCGGACACAATATGTCACGATTCTTGGGCAAATGTAGACGAGATCAATGCCCAGACAGAGATATTCAACAAGAAATCAATTTCAAAGTTATTTGAGGGTGCTGCGAAGAAAGGGTGTCCTGAATCTGAACTAGTTCGATCGAGTCGGTGTAACTCGACGATGTGCTCCCAGCAGCCTGTGCCGACCTCTCCAAGAAGAAAAGTACAAAGACGAAAAACTTTTACATTAGGAGAAAGACCTCCCTCACTAAAAGACTTGTTCTCGAAAAGTAGACGGGAGGAGCAAGGTATTGATGTGGAAAGTGAGCTCTGGGATTGCCCTGATGAGAATGCTGCTCTTGAATCAAGCTCAAACAACGTTGCAACTGATTACCACACTATCCAAACTGCTGGATGGTAAGATACGCACTTGCTGACAGTACATACGATTAGATAGCCACATTAGCAAGTTCAAAATATAATATAATGCTCTTTATCAAATTGAATTCGTTTCCAGATTGATTGATTGCCTCTAAATGCATACCTCCTAACGATTTAGGCTTCTCATGCTCATTGTTCTAAACTCTCCATTGCAAATATGTCCAGAGAGTGCATGTGTTGTGTCTATCCCAATCAATAATCACCTACACAGAATCACTAAACCCTTCTCTAATTCTTAATCAAACTTGCCCAAAATATCATCCTCCCTAAACAAATTCAACTTTTCATCCCCAATTTCTATCTCTTGTCCGCCATACTTGGGCAACAACACGGAATCCCCCGCCTTTAACGTAGGAGCATGCAAGACACCGCTAACATCTCGTAATCCCGGTCCTACGGCAACGACTGTCCCCTCATTTGATTCCTTGGCGCTGTCGGTTGGGAGGAGAATGCCCCCGGCTGTTTGGGTTTCTACGACAGCCTTGCGGATGAGGATGCGATCGCCTAGTGGGGCGAGTGCTCTTTGGAGTGGGCGAGTTGCGCGGGCGAACATTTTGTATTATATAAGATATTGTAAGGGAAGCTGATTGGAGGGAATAATGCAGCGATTGGTGGAGATGTTCTAATGTTATGGTAGCTTGATTGGCACAGTGCAGGAGTGTGAGAGATGTGTGGACCTGCGGTGCAAAATCAAAAATCGAGATCCAAGGAGATCTATCGATGAGCTCACGAACGCTGCGCCCACGTACAGATCCCTTCTCTTCGCTCTTCGCCCTTTTTGCCTCAATTGTTGCCGCACTTGGCACTTTGCTCTCGGAGTGACCAACTTATTGAAGTCATGTCGAAAGATCTCCTTCAGGGTAGATCGCAATAACAACCTAGGCCATAGGCAAGTTATACAAGATTATCCAAACATAGTTTGACGGCTGTTGTGGGGCAAGATTGTCGGCAAGCGACATAGATTTTGACTCAGATGCCTAGCTATCATCATGTGCGCACATCAACATTTGATGTGAGACTGAGGTTGCGTCTCCATCTACTTATGGTTGCTATTATCTTCCTTGCGCAATCAGCATACTCTGTGATGGGGTTCGCTAGGCCTCACAGTCAATCTGCTAATCATGCAAAGAATCCGCTTCTGAAGACAACAACAATCTCTGATGCTCGATCCGCGAACACGTCAAGCAGTAGGGTTCGCTTATCACAATCTACAAACTACAGTGATCGAAGCAGCAAACGCCTTAGAATAAAAACAAAGACAATGCTATCATCAATTATTGCTACACTCTTACTGACAATCAAACCAGCTGGGGCAGCTACAGCGGTAGCGGCAGCTCCCTCCTATCATCTCACTAGAATCCTCTTCTTGCGCATGCTAGCAATAGTCTACATAGCAGCGTTTTCCGTCGCAAAGTTTCAGAATAAAGGCCTCATAGGTGATCGAGGCGTTGCCCCTGCTCGAATTGTATTGAATGACTGTCAAAAACGTCAAGAACTAAGATCGGCACGAAGAAAGGAATGGGCTGAAGAGAGAAAGAAGTACTCACAGAAAGGTTCATGGGTAATGAACAAACTATCCGATTCCCGTATAGCAACTCTCTTTCGTGACAAGTTTTGGTACAGAACAGATCGAGCGGATCGTCCACTCCCTTGCTTGCTGTGGCTTGCGAAAGATCGAAGAAATCTCAATCCATGGTTGGATGGTTTGGCAAATACAGGCTTGCTGCTATCAACAATAATGCTTGCTACTGGATCCGCGAATGCTTTGCTAATATTTGCGCTGTGGCTGATTCAGCGTAGCTTCATGTCAGTTGGAGGGGTATTTTATGGATATGGATGGGAACCACAATTGGCTGAGCTTACATTCCATGCAATGTTCTTGGTCCCTTTGCTTAGCATGGATCCGTTCTTTGGCTCAAAAAGCGGCGTGTTCGCTGTCCCTACACTCGTACTGTGGGCTATCCGCTTTTACTTATTCAAGATAATGCTTGGAGCTGGGCTTATCAAAATCAAGAGTTCTGATAAGAAGTGGAAACCCGGTGATATGTCTACGATGTACTACTTTTACGAGACTCAACCTGTACCCAATCCGTTCTCTCGGCAATTTCATTTCATGCCAAAGTCGTGGCATAAGTTTGAAGTTTGGAGCAATCATTTTGTGGAGTTAGTGGCACCCTTTTTGCTGTTATTGCCATTTCGGAAGTTGAGGATATCTGGAGCAATCATTCAAATCATGTTTCAACTCACTCTAATCACGAGTGGAAACCTCAGTTTTTTGAATTGGCTGACGATGGCACCTGCAATCCTATGCTTAGATGACGTCTTCTTGACCAACAACTTGTCATCCTTCGCTCAGAAAGTTTTGATTGGAACTCCAATGACTTCCTCCTTTGCTGCATCACTAAAGTCTGGGTCAATGCAACTAGTGCATACTCCATTGCCGAGAAAGGTTATCAGTCTCGCATTTTTCATCCTCATGGCAAACTTGAATGTTAAGGTGGTTCAGAATCTTCTTGCTAAAAGGCAGCTCATGAATGCATCATTTGACAAATTGCGTCTAGCTGGTACATATGGTGCGTTTGGCGTAGTGGCTGAGGAAAGGGAGGAATTGATCATTGAATCGGCTGTTGATGCAAACGGGCCATGGAAAGAATACAATTTCAATGTCAAGCCGGGGGATGTTAATAGAAGCCCCCGATGGATCTCACCGTACCATCATCGCATTGATTGGCAGTTGTGGATCAGTGCTCAAACGGGTCGAATAGAGCGAAATCCATGGATGTTGAGCTTTCTTCTCAAACTCTTGCAACAAGAAAAAGATGTGATTGGTTTGTTAGAGAGCGATCCATGGGATGGGAGTGGCACTTCACCCAAATATATTCGTATTGAGAAGTATAAATATTCGTACAATAAGAGAGGATCTTCACCTTATTGGAACCGTGAGCGGATTGGCAGATACTTCCCGTATGGACAAGGTGTACTGACGGAGGCAATGCTCAAGGATATTATCAGAGGAAGATGATTGACAAGTAGACAAATATAATATGTAATGCTATGTAACAATTATCTGAGACAGCCGCATGGACAATAATTGCATGTTGTATTCTTTCCTTCGGCAATGAGAAATCACTGCGTGGGGACTCTATTCAAATCTCTCTCATATCTAAGAACCCGGCTTGTCATCGTAGCGAAGGCCAGGAGTGATAACAATGTCACCATAATTTTTCTCTTGGTTCAACTCAACAAAGTCCCATGTTTTGAGTTGAAGCATCTCGAAGAAAACACCAGCAGCTGTACGGCGATTGACACCAGAAATCAGCTTGTTGTAGCTAAGCTGGGCGTCCTTAGCCATCTCTTCTTCGTCATCCTCATCTGCATTGCGAGACTTCATCTCGTGCTTGATCTTTCGAAGAACTTTCACAGTGTGCGTGTGCCACTTTGAGTTGTGGGAAACAATCTCATCACCAGCAGCTTGACGGTCCTCATCGGCATCATAAAAGTCCTTGTCAAGCTCGTTGACAGCTCCCAATGAAAAGCTGGAACGCTCAGACTGGTGGGAAAGCTCGTCATCCTCAAGATTGTCGTTTTTGTATTCGACATGGCCAAAGTCATCCTGGACTTCAAAAGGGGTCTCGACATCGTTCTCAAACTCAACATCTTGATCACCACCTCCAAACTCAATGTCCTCGTCTCTCTGCAAGTCGTGACCATCAATGCTATCGCGCTCTGCAGCAGATCTAGCCTTTTCTACATCCTCTGCCTCCTCCTCCATGAGTTCCTCGGCGGCAGCGCCACGTTGTTCTTCACCCTTGGCCCCGCGCATGCGGAATGGAAGTTGCGTGCCAGCTTTGCCAGAGATCTTGACGGTGTTGCGTCCCCACAGCTCAAGGAGCTCAGGAGCCAATCCACCATCATCACCGAGGCATGGCCTGGCAAGAAGACGCTCCATGGGGAGGGTGTTGAGAACTCTGCTCAATCGAGCGTAGTCTGGATCTTCTTCCTCGGCATCCTCCCTAGGCCAAGAGGCAAGGCCTGGCTCGTCATCAAGAACAATGTCGGATGTATCTCGGAGCATAGCTTTCATGTGCTCACTGGAAAGCTCAGTATTGTTGTTGTCAATGACAATCTTTCGACGTTTCTTCATTCTCTTGGGACCAACAGTCTTCTTCCTCTTCTTCTTTGGGGCTGCCGAGGCGGATTCATCATCCAACCCAGAGATTTCTAGGTCTCCAAGGGTGGAGCGACGGCGGGATTCATCATCCTTGGAGGAACCAACACTGAGGAGACCAGAGTCATCCTTGGGCTGGTGATCAGAGGTGTCCACATCAAAGTCAACATCTCCACCACCAAAGTCAGGCTCAGACATGGTAGGAGAGCCTGGTCTTCCAGTGGAGCCATCTTTCATGGGGGTATCGTTGATCTGGAATAGTAATAAGGCAAAGGTAAATAATGTGAGCAGGGCAAAGATTTAACAAAACAAGTAAGTACCAATGGCATTCATGACATAACATGACAATACTAACCTGCAACTGACGGTCCGATGCAATCGAATCATTAGCACCACGAACAAGTTCCACCCTCGATGCAACACTCTCCCGTCCTCTCACTCCCTCCACGTCCTCCTCCAAGTCAGCATCAGGCTGAAACACATGCATATCCTCCTCTTCATCCTCATCCCTCATATCAGCATCAGGATCAAATGCACCCCAACCTTCCTCTTCCTCCTCCTCCTCTTGTCCAGGAGCACGTCCAATATTCTCCGAATCCAAAGTCAAATTAGCCGCAGCATTGGTACTCAAAGTCGACTTCTTTCTTCTCCTAGTTCCATCCTCATCTTCCTCATCAAACTCATCATCATCCGCCACAATCCACTCCCCCTCTCCATCATTCCCCGGTTCCAATGAAAAAGGAATGGCAAATGCTCCACCTCCACCCCCAGCAGCATTTTGACTATTATCATTGGGATCCATGAGCAGCACTGGTTCCACAAGCAGTCCATTCATCAAATCCTGTGTGTAATATTCGCCAAAGTTGGCAACATTGGCATTATTCCCATCTTTTTTCGATTGAGCATTGGGATCCATATCCAATAATACCAATCCCCCGTGTTCACCATTCTCCTTGTTCTTGTTCTTTCCCTTGGCATCTTGATTGGTGGGTTTGAACGCCATCTTGATCTTGACGAGGGCCTCATGACAATCATTGGCTAGATATTTGACCTTTCGGGAGTAAATTCGCACCACTCCCAGTAACAAATGTCCCGAGACACGCAATGCGAGGGGAACGGTGGGGTTGACGATGGAATCGACCGAGTTGGCAATGTCGGTGGAGAAAATTTGTGGACGGCCGAGTTTCTTGTCGCCCCAGTGAGCGGCGAGCCATACTTTACCGAGGGGCCCCTTTTTGGCCAGGATGATTTGCGAGTAAAACATGGTCTAGTGCTCTAGTGGTGACTTGACTTTGAGAGTATAGTGATGGTATGGTTGTTAGTTTGCTACTGTTCACTCTGTCAGTGTAATGTAATGTTCTTCTGTCGGTAAGAGGTGTTTGTCATTGAAATTATTAGTGTGAGAGATCAATGAGCAAGACAAGTCTTCAATAACCGCACAAGGCGCTTTCCAATTAAAGTGCAGAAAATATCGTAATGTCTGCAGCGGGAACAAATGAAGGCGCAGTTTTGGGGTGTATCGTCGTTCTTTGATGACATGACACAACCAGGCAGCCACTCGGGCGGATAAATCACAGCAGAGAACTCACCTCTCCAAACTGCGATGCAGCAGCAATGATTATACTATCTCTTAGTCTATGGTAATGGCAGCCAAGTTACAGTTAGTCTACAGTTCAAGGAGGCGGTACACCTAACACCATTGTATTTGCTTTCAATGCGTTGAGCTTTTGCTTTCGACGAAAAAAAAATGAAGATGATTTTCGCGGACCCGCCTAAAAAGTCAGGCCCGCCAAAAACGTTCTTTCTCCAATTCCATTGCTCCCATTGCCTTTGCTAATTGCCATGCCCATGATCCTGTGCTATATGTTGTAGATGCAAGTAGTACAACATACAGCGTAACCTGTAACCTATTCCGGTAGGTCGGTCATGGACACTCCACCAGAAATGCCAGCCTTCGACCGGCTCAGGCTCACAGCTGCACGAAGGATACAGCCACCAAGACGCAGCTCTCGACCTGCCCTGCTAAAATACATCATGTGTGCTACTTTGGCATTTCTTGTCTTTGTTGGGCCTTGGAATAACCTTCAAATCATTCATGACAAACCCCTTCTCCACTACCAAGGGAATACCTACGACAATAATGATGATCTTTCTACCGCTACTGAAGCAGGGAGGATTGATATTTATCAAGAACAACATGAAGCATCTTGCCAAAAACGATTGAATACACTTGACAATCTATTCGACGAAAGACGGAAGATTCGTCAGCAGGCAGCGCCCACTTACAAATACACAAATCACAAAAAGAAATTTGATCTGCATGAACCGGAAGCGAATTGTATCTCGGAAGAGAGGTTTGGTTCTAATTCGGGCGTTAGATATGAAGCATTTGGAGATGGACCGAAATTTGTATGCGGGGTAGATGTCATTGCAAAAAAGGCCAAGAAGAAAAATAACTGCCTCGTATATTCAGTGGGGAGTAATAATGATATCCGGTTTGAAAAGGCTGTCCATACGTACATGAAGGGTTGTGAAATACACACATTTGATCCAACGTTGGATGATACACCTTTTGTTGGTGGAGAGTATGCAACGTTCCATCCGTGGGGTCTAGGTTCAGACGGAGGGAAAGAAGGCGTTACAATGCATGAGCGAAGGAATGATGGCGAGCGAATGAGCTTTCAAACTGTTATGCAGAAATTAGGTCACACCAATCGTACAATTGATATCTTAAAGATTGATTGTCAAGGGTGTGAGTATGCGAGTATGCCACCAATGTTCGAGTTGATTGCATCGGGGAATGTGCAAGTGGATCAGGTACTCATTGAATTACATGACTCCAAACAAGACAACTTCACATCACAGCTGAACGAGTTCTTTTCAGCTGCGGATAAAGCCAAACTTCGAATTGTCCACAAAGAGCGTAATCAGTGGGGTTGTGATGGTTTTAGATGTGTTGAGTATGCACTTGTGAGTGAATCGTTTCTTCGTGAAGCAAATGAGGCTATACTATGTTCTGCTTAAAAGAGTTTAGGACCAGAATTTATTATCTTTGTATTGACAGAGCCAACTTTTGGTGGATGATATTTGTGTTGTCTGATAAATATTCTGTTGCTCCTTTGATCTATAAATGTAGATTTCGATGATAAATGATTGTTGTTTCTCATCACTGAAGGTAAGTGATTATTTTCTAGCGTAGTATCAAGCTTTTTTGCATTTGTGTTTAGCTGCTGCCATGCCTTCGTTCCCGTCCATGAAAGCCAGATTCTGCCGGGAATAGTAAACGGCTTGAAGAACAACCGTCCGAGTTTTGCTTCTGCGTATGACACACAGAGTCGTGTTGCGTCTAAAGATGGAAACTTACGATCGAGAAAGGCAACAAGCTTGCTATTCTTTGAAGCTTTTTCCAGCGCTACTAGTGAGCCACATGCTCTCCGTTTGATGTCATCAGAGATGAAAGGCGTGGCAACAAGAGAGTTGAGCAAAGCACTTCGAGGCATTTCATCAATACCGAGGGACTTCGCAGCAGGTTGTAATGATGTCAAACTTGCGGCCGAGTAGCAGAGCCACCAAGTCGATCCAACAAGGATGGCTGACAGCACAGTATGGATGATCACGAAAGGCGCTACATCAGATGCTGATATATTTTGTGTGTCGAGATATTCTTGTATGCCCATGCTGATGATTGTGATGATATGAGCGGTAGGAGGTGGTGTCGATGTTGTAGATGACAACAGGGAGCTGTCGCTGATGGGGATAGACGATGAATTAGCTAGATGATGCTGTCCACCACAGCGCAGCTACAGGGGAATTAGTAGAGGAAACAGCGCGATGAACATGCCGATTTTGATGATTTTTTCTTCCCTCCATGAGCCCATGAGACTTCTCCAGGCTGCACGACAGAAGAAGAGAGTAGAAGCAATAGTAGGCAGGCGGTACGTCGACATTATAAGATGGCAGTTGCAGCAAACGTCAGTCAGCTAGAGAACCATTGCTGTCATGAACTTAGTCCATCTAGAAAACGACTCTTGCGCAAATTTTCTCCACACAGATATCCACAAAGATGGTTGTTTATCAACGTTATCGTGTTGATTTGGTCTATTATATTAGTTTCCAATATCGTCGGCACTCGAAACGATAATAATGAGAACGATGAACGAACTACCGTCGAGCTGGAATATCTGGTGTATAATTTTGGAACGTCTGCAATTTGGGCTCTCGAAGTGGGTTTAAACATCTTCGATTACACTGACACAAAGGAAGAGGGTGTTGAGCACAGTTTGCTAGAACAGCCTGCCCATTCTATCACAGATGCAAGTGAAATAATTCCTCTTTGGATTGAATTTTCTCTTGCAGTTTACTTCGTTATTGATAGTGCGGCAGTCGTCTTCCATCTCACAAGAAAAGAAGTTCATCATCTGGCGAATGGTATGTTGCTTGACGTGGTCGTTAACATGCTAGCTTATTTTTATCTTGTGTACCGGCAATTCGTTGATTGGCGCAAATCTAACTTGATGGCATTGAGTCAGAACGAGCCGTCCTTATCTCCTACATCAACTACGATGGTCTAGTTAAAAGAACTGAATCCGGCGAATACGTCGTAATTACCAACGGTTCGAATTCATCCATCGATATTTCCAGATATCTGTATTGGATATTAATCACCATGGCACCCTCGGTGAGACTGAAGGGAATAAATTTACGTTTCCGTATGCCACCGTGTTGACGCCGGGAGAGAGTGTGAGAATTTACAGCAATGAAATTCACGCTGAGAGTGGTGGATACAGTTTTAGAAGTAAAAAGGCGATTTGGAATAATAACAGTGGTAAGGGCGTGTTGAAGGATCGTGCTGGAAAAGAGATTTCAAAGTTTGTGTACCCTTTGTGTACCCTTAATAATAGAGAAGATTAGGAGAGGTATCTGTCAAAGAGCTGCTGTGGTACCGCTGTCGCTCATATGAAGTCTGTCATCTCTTTCTCAATCAGTGTGATGCTTGCCCACAGCTTACTTGCACAATGCATTCCTTGTTGAGTGGATAAACTTATGTAGATCTGCTGATTCACTGTTTCATGCAACTTAATCTATATTGTAAACTCATGGGCTACACAAAAATGACTACTGCTTCAATCTAATATCTAATCCGTCGTTCCAGACGCAGCTAATTTCGCCAACATGTTCAATGAGTCAACTTTTGGAATGTCTCCTTGTGCTTCTGCTTGTGCTTCCGGTTGTGCTGATTTCATCGGCTTCACAAATCGGTTCTTTGCATCCGACATCCACTTTTCCACTTGCTTCTCGTGAAGTCCGGTCTTTTCCATCATGTAGACAAACTCGAGTTCAGTGAAATTCGAGTAGTCGATGTTGCCATCCATTGTTGGCGATTCTTTGAGGAAGTTGAGGAAATCAACAACCTTTGATGGATGTCGGTCTTGATTTGATCCTGAACTAGTAGGCGTTACGGACGCAACCTCGCTTGCCAGGTCATTCAACTTTGACGAAACTGCCGAACCTGCTGCTTCGTAAAAAGACGTAAGATCCTCCTCTTCGTCGTCCTCTTCATCTACTGCTTCATTATGATTTGTCAGGCCGTTCTCAGGAGATGCATCTTGACTAGATTCTCCTGTAAGTACCGCCGACCGAGGGATCAACTCAACAGATTTACCAAGTTGCAACAAGTCGCGAGCAATGAAGCTACCCTCAACTTTCCTCGAAATCATAACCCTATCAACCTGAAAATTGAAATTGCAATTACCATCATCAAGCTGGGAGGAATCGAATTGGTCAAAAATCTTGCGTCGAAGGTCAAACAAAGAGTCGTTGGTGCCGACATCAACATGGATGGGACCATTACTGCAGGTGACAGTAAAATGAGCTAAATTGGTCTCTGTCTTCGTCGCCGTTGCTGTCGCAAAAAGCCGATGCTTGATAGTCTGCTCGCCTGCCGACACCATGTGCCCTCCCAATAAATAGTTTTGGATTGCCTTTGCAGGTTCCAACAACCCGACTTCTCCTCCTTCTTCTGCATCTCTTTCCGCCAACTTGGCACCATCGACAGCAGCATCTCTGGCGATCTTGATATTCCACTCTACCGCAGCTGGATCATTGGGCGTGGATTCTGGCTGCAATATACCACTAGCAATCTGATGAGCTACCTGGGCCAATGCTTCGCTGTCGAAACCACCAATGTTACGCCATTTCCCAGCGTACCAAATTCGCACCTCGTATGAGCCATCATTACGTTGGCGCACACCTCCAACGTTTGACGCCGAATCATTGGGAGCTTGACCTTTCGGATATCGATACTTTGATACCTTCTTCTTCCTCTGCCACTGATCTTTTGATAGGGAGTCCATGTAATTGTCTCGAGGAGCCTTTACCACGCGCGGCGACACACGCAGTTGCTGCTGCTGCTGAGACTCGTCACTAAAAGTTGTACTAGCTTCTTCTCCTTCTATTTCCTTTCCCTCTTCTTCTGTGAGCTTTCCCCCTTCCTGGGTTCGCTGCTTCTCATGATCATTTGCACTACTAAGCAGCTCCACTTCCATCTTATCACCGACATCAATTCTCTCCTCTTCAAAGGTAGCATCAGCATTCTCCCTTACTTCCATCGCAGCATCAGCGGTCTTTCCACCTTCCATCTTTTTCTTTCCCTCGTCAGCCTTCCTCTTTTTCTCCAATTTCTTTTGTTTCGAATCATCAGCCTTCTTCCCCTTCTTACGAAGTGTTTTCATGTGTTCCCCTTCAAGCCTATCTTTCCCCCCTGGGTGGTGAAGATCAAATTTTTGAGCATGAGACTTGACTTGATTTTTATCCCGCGTCGGAATTTGCAATGTTATATTAACCCAATCTCCCCATCCGAATTCAATAACTCCTCGTTCGAATTGTTTGTGTTCGGCTGGTGTCCATGTACCCTCTGCATAACCGCTGTTACTTTTGGTACTTTTCAAAGAACCCTGGCTACTGCTGGTGCTTTTGGTACTTTTTACAGAACTCTGGCTACTGGTGGTACTTTTGGGACTTTTAGGACTTTTGGGGCTCTTTGGACTTTTGGGGCTCTTTGGGCTTTTGGGCTTCACAACAGCAGCCGGCTCAACTGCATTATCAGCTGGTTTCTCTGCAGTAGCTGCACTGGTCACTTGACTCACATAACCGCTACTATAAAGTTGTGGATTTCTAGAAACAAGTTTGGCATGCTCCGCCTTGAGCCTTGCTTCCTCATCCTGCTTATGACGCTTTATATAAAGTGCACGAGATCGTATCTGTGCGGTAGTTTTTGTGGGGACATTCTTGGCAACTTCCGTCCAGCTTCCCCAACCGTTAACGATGACGCCCATTTTGAAGTGTTCTTGTTCTTCCTCCGTCCACAATGATTTGGATGAGCCCCCCGCGTTGCTGCTGGTAGCAGACGCGTTGCTGCTGGTAGCAGAATCATTACCACTAACGCTGGATTTGGTGGAGTTGTCACTTAAATCATCACCATTATGACATGCTATCAATTCTTGGTATTCTTTGTTTCGATGAATCTGTAACTTTTGCGCATGCGACTTAATCTGTGCCCTGTCTCTAGTAGATATGAGAGTCGCAATGGAGAGCCACTTGCCCCAACCAAATATAATGCAGCCAGCCTCGAATTTTTTACATTCAGTTTCGTTCCATGTGCCCATTGATTTATTCTCGATAGAATCACAGTCGGAGCCAGTGGCGTTATTTGCCGCTGTCATGAGATCTTTGTGTACCGCTAGGAAATGCTCTTTTAGCTTTTCACCGGACATGTTCTTCGCCTCGCATGCGGGGCAATGGTATGATTTAGGAGAAGAGACCGAAGCCGACGGACGAGCTAGCTCAACATTTACTTCCTCCATGCCGCCCTCCACTGGATTTTCTGGACGCGGGATATCGGAGCTAGGTGATGACAGGCGCATTCGCTTGGCGCTTCTCTCGGGAGAGGAACTTTGCGATGATGCATCGGGATGCTCTTTTGGCATACTTTTATTGTTATCAGGGATAGGAGGAGGCGGTTGGATGGTTGAATTGTCGGGTGCTGCAGCCGCGGCGGCGGCTACTTTGGTACAGTCGGTCGTCTCCATGATCTTTGGCTTGCTTTTTGCTTTTTTTTATGTGGTGCCGCAGTGTATTTCGTGTCAGTCGTCAGTCATAGATACCTTTCACCTTGATGCATAGAATGAAGCCATTGCTCGAATGAACATATTTATCAAGCTAACAACAAATTAAGACTTAAATAATTATCTTGCTCTCCTCTATCTCTCTAAGATTGGAACAACTGTACAAACATGCAACGAAGGAGAGCAAGCATCACACAAACTCACAAACTCAAGAGAAAAAATGGCAGATCACCAGACTACCTCTTCACATAGGTACGCCATCCACACCTACTCCAAATTCAACTCATTTGTGAGTTCCAACAACTCATCCTCTTCCTCAGTGTTTGGAGGAGGAATACCAGCAACAGGGCAGCAAGCTACTCCAATGGTTCTGCGAGTTACAGTCTCACTCATTTCCTGCGCAAGCTTCGGATTAGTTACCCACGTCTTATAAAAATCAAAGGGGCATTCTGCAACACCCTTGTCACCGTCACCGTTTGCGTACACCCCAGTATAGCCACGATGAGTCAATTTGAACAACTGGTTCTGACTCTGGTCGTTAGCTCTAGCGTCACGGATTTGTGATATGGATAGCTGCGCATATTGAATGCCATTGTCTTCCGTTCCACATTCGCCTAGGGTTCTTCCATCTGCCCCGATGATTGCAGAATGGCCAAAGTAAGTGTAAACTCCATCAAAGCCCGAAGCATTTGCCACTGCAACATATACCTGATTGCACCAAGCCATAGTCTTGGAGACTTGGACTTGCTGGTCCTTGGCTGGATACATGTAACCTTGGGGTCTAATGATGAGCTCTGCTCCTTTCATTGCACAGTCTCTCCAAATTTCTGGATAGTTACCATCTTTGCACGATAGAAGTGGAAGCATAGCAATTATCAGTATTATCAGTCTCACACAACATGGAACATGTATCACAGAGAGTACTCACCGTCGCAAATGATCATCGACACCTTCATCCCTTTTGGACCTTCCGAGACAAAAGTGGTTGAACCAGGAGACCATCCTTCAACTGGCGTCCACGGTAGGATCTTCCTATACTTCTGAACAATCTCACCTTGATCATTGATGAGCACAAGTGTATTGTAAGGATTCTTCTTGGGATCTTCGTGCTGCTCACCAGTCAAACTGAACACTCCCCAAACACCTGCTTCCTTACATGCAGCTCCAAACATGTCCGTCAGATCGCCAGGGATTTGACAAGCAGTGTCGAACATCTCTTGCCTATCATACATGATGCCCATTGTTGAGTATTCCGGAAAGACGATCAAATCCATCCCAGGTAGTCCTGTCTTGACGCCCTTGACAATATCGCAGATCTTCTTCGCGTTTTCAAAAACTTCCTCCGTTGTGTGTAGGCGTGGCATTGGATATTGAAAGACACAAACACCGACTGTGTCGGCTGAACTTGAGATATCTCCGTGACGGCTCATGATAGATGCTGATTATTTTGGCGCTCTTTAAAGTGAGAGTATTGTCTTGCTGACTACTTGATTCTATGTATTGTATGTAGAATTTTGGAGCTCTCTGAAGTGAGAGATTGTTTGCTGACTCACTTGATGCTATGTTAGGAGAATTATGAGTTGATGGGGATGATTATGATGTAAGTACAACCTCATTGCACTCTGCCGAAAGATCTCAAAGAACAAACAAAAGGTGAAAAGATTTGCCGACACAAATGAGAGTTTGTAAAGTCGAAGCGGTTTTAACGCTAAGTGCAATTTCAGCGAGATTGAGATCGATGGCATCATCGCCAAATCCCATCTCTCCCGCCGGCCGGTTGATGCTCTCTGTCATGATATCATGGAGCATTCTGTCAATAGCTGGAACCATAACAACAGAAGTCCAGAAGGATCAAGATATATGGCTGAAGAGACACCGAGAGGAATGCAATCACCTCATCCGACCAAAGTTTGCGTGGGATGCAGCAAAAGTATTACGAAACTTGGCTACGCGAAGAGACAATGGAAAAGTGAGCATCCTAGGATCAATATCCTAAGAAGGAGTGGAAAAGGGAGGACGCCTTGTGTCGTGTATGCTTTGAATACGCGATCATTTCTGATGAGCTGACGCGGCAGTGCCATGACTGCAAGTTGGATCTACCCAGATCTCAATACAACATTCATCAGTGGGATAAGGGCTCGGATGCCTTGTGTCACGGCTGCCGAGAGGCGCTTACTAAAAAATGTATCGAATCTATTGGCACAAGCACAATAAAGACGCAGGAAGATGACACATGTCTTTGTTCACATTCCTTGGAGCGGTGCGCAATCTGTATGGTAGATTACACGCTGCTCAATAAATTTGCACGCAAGAGAGCCAGTTTGGGTCGCGACCTTACAGATGATGAAAACGAGGCCATTACTGCTGAGTTTATGAAAGAGTCAGGTATCCATATCAACAGCAAGATATGCATCATGGACGGACAACCTATGTGTCCAAGGAGCGGACGCAAGCTGCGTTGTCCTTGCAATGAGGTGACGTATTGCTCAGAAGCCTGCCAAAGGCATCATTGGACTATTCACAAAATGACTTGCAAGGCACTCGCCAAGAAGAAGAAAACGAAGAAGAAACCAACGCAAGCGACATCCGCTCAGCCAGCGCATGGGCTGACGGAAGAAGAACTTGAATATATTCGTATCGAGGCATTCATGGCAGAGAACAAGGGCGTAAAACATGCCATCGAAGAATGCGCGTGGCAACTCGGTGAGCATCCACTTGTCATCGGCGGCGGTCAAATTCGATACGGTCCCAATGGGGAGGAATTTAAGAAGGGAGATGTAGGTAAAATTTACAGGGATGAAATAGGAGTTGAGTGGGACGGTGACAAGCGCTTCGGATTAGGGCCCTACGTGCAACAGAAGACGCCATTTGATTGGATTGCAAAGGCGAGAGGAGGAAAATCACTCAAGAAAGATAATTTGGAAGAATTGATGAAAGAGATGTGGCAAACATGATTATTCAGGCGTGAGCTGCAAGTTTACGGGCTGCCTATTTTATGCTATACACGATGGCACTGATTTCTCCCTCACTTGCAAAACTAATCCTAAACAGTATTTTGGCAACAGAACAAACATTTAAGCATAGCATACGTTCACACAAATGGAATCTTATCCACGCAGGAGAACCATGGGTGAGATATGACTTGTTCCAAACTAAGTCGATCTGCAGGGTCCATATAAAGCATTTTTTGAAGTAGATCCATAGCATCCAATGACAAGCCTGCTCGTCTTGCGGTAAGAATTTGCATCAAATTTCCACCTGCCGCAATGTTTCTAAAGTTTGCATCAGTCATCTTCGGTTCCTCCCACGGTGGTTCGCCTGTTAACATCATGAACAGGATGACCCCCGCTGCCCAAAGGTCGACCGTAGGCCCATCAAAAGGCTGTTCATTGACACACACTTCGGGAGAGAGATAGTACCATTTACCGCACACGCCCTGGGGAGCGATAAGTGACCGCTCATTGGTACGATCATTGACGAAGGGAATTCTCAAACTCATTCCCATATCTATGATGTACACATTTCCATCCTTCACTAGCAAGTTCTCTGGGCTGAGATCCTTGTGAGAAACACCAGCCTCTTTCAGGCATGCCAAGCCCTCTAATATTTGACGCATCCAATACCTTGCCTCAGGTTCGGCAAACCTATTTTTTCCTTCGATTCTATCCAGTAATCGTCCTCCTTCGCAGTATGGCATGACAGTGTATAGATATTGATCATCGGACAAGATGTCCAAGGCTACTAGGATGTGCGACCATGTAGATGCATCGATAGTCCTATCATCATCAGAACCAGAATTGGTCGCTGTTGATGGTAATGTTGCCATCATCCACTTTTTCATATATTCCATACAAGCAACCTCCTTAATAGGATCCTCGGCGAGCTCTTGTCCTTCATTCAAGATGTGACCCCAATCCATTTGTTTCACGGCCACATGTTCGTTTGTGGCCTCCCACTCTATCAATGTCCATGATCCTTCTTCATTGTCATTGTCGGATAATGAAGGAATTTTAACTTCTATGGGTTCTTCTAACTTGCGTAATATTGTTCCAGCCCGCACCTGACCATGAATGGCAGTGCTTATCTGTGACTGGAGCCAATAAGCCCTTTGTACGTGTCTATCTTGCTGCACTATCACATCGTCAATGATTGTTTCCACGATGAATTTCCGCCCATCATCAAGAACTACATGAGGTTGATAACTTTCGTCATTGCTGTTCTTGCTGCATGGAATTAGGATCGTGGATGTGATACGCTGAGACGGCGTAAATTGTGCGTCCTCAAATGGTAGAGGTTCTTTTGCTAAGTAGGACCATTGTGGTCCAGGCACCTCGCGTCCAGGATAGTCGGAATTGGTTCGAAGCATCTGGATAGGTATGGGTCTATTGACGAGGCCGGGGCCAGGTCGACGAAGAAGAGAAGGGCGCTGCGAAAGTGGAGGTGGTGACATTGGCTCAATGATGTTTTGATTGAGCTGGTCAAACTCTATAAATTGCCGTTCCATATCGGCCAACAAGTCGAATTCCAAGTCGTTCCAACCTACAGGGGATTCGTCACTGTACTCCTGCACTTGCAAGTACTCTCTTGAACGAGCCTCTTCCTCCCAATAATGATGACGTTGCCAATATTCCATCTCATCATCGTTGGGCAGATAGCTGACACCTGTCTTCCTCGTGGAGCCTGATAATCGTGGGGGCGGCGGAATAAATGCACACCCCACTGGCAGATAGAATAATAATATCGTGGAGATTGATAGTAGGGACGTCATTGTATGCGCTGCATTGCTCTGTTGGAATGTACAGAAGTGCGTCTACAATAATTTTTGAAATGTTGTGAATGGAGGAAGTCGATTGACCTTCCTTGCCAAATACCCAACATACATCGGCATTTCTTTTGATGGCACGACTTCGGGATTAATATTACCCAAACTGTGCAGATTTACCGGCCCCCTTCTCAACAGTAATACGTGATCTTATATAACTCTTTCTAAGAATGAAGGTATCTATTGATCTTGATTTGTAGGTGATCACCCCCAGAACTTTGGACAATTAAATTCGAATTTGAATTCATGCCATCTGCTTTTTTTGCTGCCATCTGCTCGGTGGTAGTGCATACTTTCTTGTCAATGGTCAATGCTTGAGGTGGCTTGATTTGGGTGACTCACCGCCATCGTCATTCGTCATCTATCAATCTCATCATCATGTAATAACAACTTTCATGATTGCTTGACTTTTGTTGTACTTATTATCTGTGCTGGTAGACACTGAGGATAAATGATGGTGATGTCGCCTCCCAAGCATCAACTCCTGATGCTGCTAGCTGCTCTACATTATTGCAAGGGTCTATCACAACAATCACGAACATACAACTATTTTGCCTACGGTTCCAATATGGCTTCGTCAACAATGACGAACCTTCGAAATCTTGCGCCATTGGCATCTTCTGCTGCCGTTCTTCCAGCGCACACTTTGAGATTTAATATACCTGGAGTTCCTCTCGTAGAACCTAGTTCAGCATCTGTGGAACCTATTGATGGCATGGACGACATCATGGATATTGGTGCAATAATAGAGAGGGGTGAACTAGTGCATGGAGTATTGTACAAACTTACCGAAGAGGATTTCTCGAGTGTCTGCAGTACAGAAGGGGTTCCATTCGCTTACTCGTTACATAGGTGTAGGCCCATTCCGTATACTGGTGATGGAAAACGAGCTGGTGAGGAGTCTTTGCGCAAGCTAGATGATCTCAGCATGGCTTCAACAGTTTCAGCTTTCACTCTCAGAGCAGCACGAAAGAATTGGCGAGAAGGAAAAGACATACCACCTTCTCAATCCTATTTGAATGTGCTGATACGCGGTGCAAAAGAGTTTGCTCTTGATGGATCTTACCTTGAAAAGTTACAACAGATTGAGGCAGGTAGAACCTTCCCTGGTAACGGACTGGCAGAAGAATTGTTGCGCAGGGCTGAAACCAGGTCGATATGACTAAGCAATTTTCGAACACAATAACAACTATCTTAAAGAAAATTATATATGAACCATTGTCAAGCATTGTCACAGCATGTTCATAACCCTTATGGTACCTCGCACAATTCAACATCACTCTTTGTTTGAGACCCACTAGTTTCTCCTACGGGCCGATAAACAACAAAGTTGAACCCATTTGAAAAGGGACCTGGATTGATTGCATCACACTCTTCGTAAGTCTCATAATACTGCTCTACCCTATCACCACAGATAAGTGCATCAGGAAATGGGTACAAGCGAAGAGCATGATCGTGCTGCCAGTAGATTGGACTCGTCGACAACGGCAGCGGTGACAAGTGACCCTGGTCAAGCACAGTCTTGATAGCATGACTTGATAGTTGACCGTTACTATCTTGCCTAGGCTCTATCAAACAGTTACGTCTCATCTTGCCCACAAGGTTATCCCGAAAGAACACAATTTCTTTTGTGAAAAATCTCATGCGGCACGGATTGCTTGCAAGCATGACATTCTTCACTTTCGACCGCAACGCTGAGGTGAAGTAGTTTGGAATAGGTCCGCGAGGCAAGACACCGGTAATACCAGGGTCATTAGGACCAGGGATGAATACGAACCTACCCTCGTTGGCCACATTTGGGAATTTACAAATGACGTTTGCCAAGTCTTCAAAATAGCTAATCATTGCTTTGGTCCCCTCTGATGCACTTGACAATGGTTTTGACGTAAAATTCCCCATGAAAACAAAGATTGGTAGTGGATTGAAATCACTGTAGCCTTCCAGCATTCGTTCAATTTTCTCAATAACCGCAGGACTGTCCAAGTAGACGTCTGACAACACTACAAACATTCCATCTTCACCATGTTCAAGTTCTTGCTCTCGTAGCTTTTCATATTCAGAAAGAGAGCCAATTGAGTTGAAAATATCAGTATTTTGTAATCCAATTGCTTTGATGGAATCCAAGCGGTTCTCCACAATGGGGCTACCCATGTTATGAACATGAAGTACACCATCAATTGCCTCTCCTTCTATCAAAACAACGCTATTTTCCGTAACAAATCCGTCAGTCAACAATGAAGCTTCCGAGAAGTTCAATGGCACTTGCGCCGTATGATCTTCCAAATAATATTTTCCTTCTTCAACCTGAACAATCATTCCCAGCAGGAAACGCCTCCCACTTCTCCCAAGTAAACTTTCCACTGGTGTAATTGTATGTGTACCGCCATTGTTTTGTGCAGAGCGTGCGAGACGATTGGTTACCAACTTTGGCTGAAAAATATCCTGACGCAGAATTCTTTGCTGAATAAGTGCATAACGTTGGTTGAACATATCAACCTTTTCATTATTCAAGAGTGTCATTGGAATAACGGGATTTAGCACGAAAATAAAGTCACATGCACCATGTCAAAAAAATGATAGAAACATATGAACTGACCTTGGCCACAGCCTCACCATACAACGTTCTCTCCTCCTTTCCAAACGGCACCAATGAAAAGTTCTTCCTCATCCTATCAAAGTCCAATCTTGGCATATGAAACGCATCCAATAGCTGCACCGCTTCATCTGACACATCTTTGGCATCTCGTCGAAAATCGGCCACCACATCTTCCAACAATGCCGATGTAACAATATTCCCTACATTACTGCTCCTCCCGCCACTACCGTTTCCTCCCTGAATTCGACGGTCTTTGATTTCATCAATGATATTAAAAATGACATTGTTGACGTCGGCTTTATTGCGGCCGACCTCTGCCTCGCGTTGAACCACGTCGAGAAGGGTGTCGAGGGCCGAGGCTTGGAGAGAGAGGCCGTGCATTTTGAAGATGCGGGTTAGGCGCTTACGTTCTGACATGTTTGATGGTTGCTGCTGCTGTTTGTTTGTAGGTTATTCTGTTAGGAGGAGTTGTTTGACCACTTCTTCATGGGTCATGTGCGCTGAACATGCATTGATTTTTGTGATCATTGCTTTTGGATGGAATTTTTTCTCTTCTCTTTTCTTTCTCATAAGAGAGAAAGTATCTTGAACACATTTGGTTGGGGTGCAACAGAGTATTATTTATTGTCGCATGATAGCTCTCGGTGGGCTGGTGTGAGGCCTGCTGGTGTACTTTGTTGGTTATGCAAGTGGCACATCAAGTGCATCAAGCAGGCGCAGCACAATAATTATTGGTTATGCTGCCTGCTGCTTGTGGAAATGCGCGCGTCATGACCACAAAACTCAACTCTCACAAAAACTCTCTTCCTCTCTCACGCACACTACTTGTTTTTGAGCTTCTAACGGACAGTACCAAGTATCGTAGACTGAGACAAATTGATTGAGCCTATTAATTGTAGTGGGGGACTAAATAGTCAGCTTCTTATTACCAACCGTGAATCGAATCGAGATCCTCCAGCAAGGCCAAGGGATTTACCTTCACAACCTTCAATTCAACATGTCCATAGAAAAAGAGTTATGTGTGTTAAGCACTCATCTCAATGCATTGGAAGCAAAAATAGAAGAAAATGTCGAGAATATTGACTACAATAATTCGGAAAGAAAGACCGAAATAGTGAAAGAGACTGATCAATGCTTGAGTGTGGCAGAAAGGGAGATCGAGAGAAGCAGAGAGCGACTCGATAAGCAGGGGCAAGGACCTTCAACTTCAAACGACCCTGTTGCAAGTGAAAATACTACGCAAAGTGAGGATGAACCTTGGACCTGCGATGATTTTACTAAGCATATGAGGAGCAAAGTCAAACAGATGGAAAATAGTTTCTGTTTGGTACTTTGGAAGAGTTACACTTGCAGAAGGATTCTTATTCGGCTCAAGCAAGATCTTGGCAGCAAGCTGGATGCCCTACGTTGTCTCTCCAAACATCATAGTTGTCGCATCGAACTAGAACTCCTGAACGAATTGAAAGAGATTAGAGATATCCTTCTATTGAAAGAAATTATGTGCGCATTATCTACCGACACGAGCAAGACTACCGCTTCTGCAAAAAATGAACAAACGGACGGCATCCGCGGGAAGAGCCGTCCTCTTCAAAATTCCACAAGCAACAATGTGGGTGAAGAGAGAAAGGGAAAGGCCCTAGTGAGTGGTAAATCCAGAAGTGCTCAGAAAAATACGCTGCCTCGTTGGAAGTAACAAGGACCTAAGCCTAGGTTAACAATTCGACATGGACATGAATTTAAGATTGGTCTCTTTCCTCTTCATTCTTCTTACTTGCTCCTTGCACTTCCAGTGTTGGTAGGGTGGCCAACAGTATAGTCGTTTCCCACTCATATTCATATACTCTCCTCCTCTACAACTCATCATGCTTCTTATCACATACAAAGTCAATTACTTTTGGCAATGCTTCCTGCAAACTTTGTGCTGCCGTCCCCAAATTCTCAAAGAACTCTTCCTGAGTAGGTTTATCTCCATCAACAATATCAGTAACAACCTTTACACCGAAGTGGGGCACATTCCACGTTTCCGACGCCCAAGCAATTGCCGCTGCCTCCATATCCTTCACAGATGCATCGTTGTCAATCATATGTTGTGAATCCACCTCATGAAAATCTAACGAGTTGCCAGTTGTACAAACTCCCAATTTGGCATCTAAATGAGAAGCAAGATTCTCCACAGATGTAGACGCAATGCGTCCAACTCCATAGGGGACAAAATCAGGGATGGGAATGCGACGGTCATGATTGGCTACGGCAGTGGTTAAGAAAACGTCGCCAATTTCAGCTCCTTTACGTTTAAATCCCCCGCATGTACCGGCGTTGATTAAGAGATGGGCTGCATTATCTTCAAGGCTCATTTTTTGTAGACTATTTCATGAATCAGAAAATGGTAAGATTATAACACAAAGTGAAAGATATAAGTGCGCATCAAATACTGTAACACTCACGTCAAAAAGGTGGCCACGGCTGCCTGTAACAAAGAGTATTGTGAGTATTTTTGATTGAAGAGATGAAGAAACAAATACCAATTCAATGGTGACTTACAGGAACAGTTCCGACATTGTCCACTCCGGTATCGTGCACCACGTCCTTCCCGTTCGTGACAACCGTCAAGTTGCAATTGCCGTACTTCCCAGTAAACGCATGAAAGGGTGTCTGCGAGGGGAAGAAAGATGTATCCGGTTGGAGATTGAGGTGGTTAACAAAAGGAGAAGCCTCGGCTTCCATTGCGATGGCGATGACTACATTGGAGATCATTTTGAGATTATTTTTGTGCTGGTAACTATATGTTGTAAATATACTCCCCACCGGATAGTCGCTACCCTCATAAGCAAGAAGCAAAAGTCAATAAGATGTTAAGTTTAGACAGATACTCCAAGAAGTGGCAGCACCATGGTGAGGCACTCCTTGGAGGCCGCGTTACCGGCTTACTTAGGATTTCGACTCTTCGTCGAGTCAGTAGATCTCTAGAGAACAGATGCCAGATGCGAGCAGATGGCATAAGAACCGGATCCCAGCCCGATCCCAGATACAAGAACCTGATCCCAGATAGGCGAGACTCCCACTGAAGGAGTCCCGGAAGTTAGTCCAGAGTCCCGAAAGGTGAGACTCCCAACACACTCTTACAATTTTCATCAGTTCAAGGAATCTCAATGTAAATTGGCATAAGAGTCTCACCATGCACATTAGGCTAGCGTACACCGCTATGGAAATGTTAGAGCATAATAGGATAGCGTGCACCGCTAACCATTCACAAGCCACTCTTGACTTGGGATTCGGAGATAACTCTTCTGCAAGGTCACGTAGATTGAAGCTTGCGGGAGATAAAGGATTGGATCGAGTATGAAACAGATCAACAGAAGATGCTTCCTGCAAGGCCCCGAAGACGGACACGTGAGGAAGGTTGGATGGAATAGAATCACATGAAGAATAGTAGATTCTGATTGATGGATCTTCCGCAAGTTCATGGATAAGAGAAGCTCGCAGATGAGACCAAGACCAAGATAAAATAGGATCGTTCCTCCTGGTTGTCACCTCTGGATAGTTAGAACGAAAATGGCGCTCAGGGCAGTCGCTGCCGATGTAAGCATGTCCCATCTTCATTGACACAATAAAGAACAGAGGTAGGTAGATCAGAGGAAGACTTCTTTCGCAAGGCACATGGACTGGCAAAAGCAGAAGACAAGATGAGGTAGAACCGAATGGAAGATTGTAGACACCCGCAAGGCAATGCCCGTAGACTGGCACAAGTGGAAGAAACGAGGTAGTACCGAATGGGAGATTGAAGACATCCGCAAGGCCATGAAGAGTCGAAGACTGATGCTGGCGGCGGAAGATAAGATTTAGATGATACACACTCATTTGGATGATAGTAGACCGATCTGAATAAGTGGACGTAGTTTGGACGAAGATGCGGGAGAAGATGTCTCCTGCACGAAGACTCGGAGGCTGACATTGATAGACCTGACACACTCTTACGATTTGCACCAGTTCGAAGAATCGAAGTGGAAATCGGCACAAAGGCTTCATCAACCACATTAGCCTAGCGTGCACCGCTATGGAAATGTGGAATGGTCCTCTGGGAGATTCCCTACACACTCTTACAGTTTTCACTGGTTCAAGGGATCCAAATGGAAACTGGCACGGGAGTCTCAAGGGGCACATTAGGCTAACGATCGTCGCTATGGAAATGTGGGATCTTGTGTTGCTCCGGCGCACTCTTGCATTTGCTGTCAACAGCCACATGAAGCTAGCGATCGTCGCTATGGAAACATGGGATTGACTTCCTCTTGCATGTAGGACTGCTTCAGTATGGTCATTATTGCCAGGATCATCCGGCTTGGGACAGTAGACGTTCCGCTCATTATGCAGGCCAAAATCATCTATGGGGAGCGAAGACTCCCTGGGGGGCACGATATCAACGTCCTCGGCGGGGACGACAGGAAGAGATGCTTCCGCTTCCGTGGTTGGTGGCACGATACTGTAATCCTCGGCGGGGATGATCGGCCCTCGGGGCCCCGATCAGAATGGAGCGCAACGTGTAATTTCGGGGTGCCGGAGGTGCCCTACCCCTATAGGTGGTAAATCCTGTCAAATCCTGTCAAAAAATCCCTGTAGAGCCAACGTAGGAATTAATATGTTTGGTATTTAGCTGTATCATTTACCTGTAGGACACGTAGAAGCCCTGTAGAGCATACCGGCGTAGGATTTGTATTTGTTCCTACGTAGAAAGCGAGAAGTACCTGGCTTAAATGCGTTTTTTGAGAAAGCTTTTTTGGCTAGATGGCCCTATTACAAGACAAAAGACGGTAAAATGGTGGATTTAGCATGTAATATTTCTCGCATAAATGATCCAAATGTCAGTTTTCACCCCCAAGTTGCTTCCCTTCTGACTCCCCACTGCTGAAACTAGAAGAACAGAGTGCCACTCCATTCTAATAATCTCCCGTCTACTGCAGCATAAATATACTACCATAAGTTATTCGTCATACTCCGGCACATTGTGGATTTGAATTAGGAGAAATAGTCGCGCGGTATTTCATAATCCTCCTTTGCCTTCTTCCACTTCTGGTTCGGATTGGTGATGATATCAGTAATCCGTCTCGTGAGGTCATTCCTGTCCTGGATCAGATCTCCACTCATTGCCGCCGTATACGTCGTCTTTGTGATTTCATCCATCTTTCTCTTGCTGTAATTCGTCTTAGTCTTCTCCGCCTTCTCCTCCAGGTGGGTCACCCACCTCGCCCGCTTCTTGAATGATTCGCAAGGCTGACCATCTTGCTTTCTCTTGCAATTTTGTATTCTTTCCATGGAGATATGGAGTGGTGAATTGTTGTGGATATGTATGTTGTAGGTAGATGACGCTGCAGCTATTGCTACAGCAATGTTGATGTTTCGCATATGTTGGTTGCTGTAGATGATTGAAGGTGTTCTTGTTCGAAGTGATTGATTGTTGCATATCAGAGTCAGGTGATGTGATCATAGTCGAACTTGACACATTTTCTCTTTTGGATATATCTTCATTCCGATGGTTCATCGACGCTGCTGCTTATCAATTGACATGCTGCTCGCTTTCTATATTAGTCGAAGCACAAGATGACTGATGACCCCAAGATGACGCCCAACGAGCACAAAATGTGTGTTGTGTGGTTGTGTTCACGGTAAAAGAAGAAAGTTTATTTGCAATGCTTCCTTATCTCCCGGCTCAACATGTTCTGTTCGATGATACCGGCTGCCAAAGACTCTCTCCAACTTCAATGTTTGTGTGGCTGATAAAAGTAGAATGGAGTGGCAGTCCATTCTAATATCTCTCGAGCTTTGATTGTTTTGTAGATAGATAGAAGTAGAATGGAGTGGCACTCCATTCTAACATATCTCCAGCTTTGATTGTTTTGTAGACAGATGAATTACTGCTCAACCGAAATCATCAAATGCGATGCGTGTCGTATTTATTGCTATTTCAGAGCACAACATGGCCATGCCTCTTCGGCGATCTATCGACAGCGATTTGCTTTGTTGGATGCGGCGATTGTTATGTCTGATGGCTATCGCCACGTCGCCGACGACGTTGAGCCAAATTACAGGGGAACTACAGTGATCCGTTCATATCTCTGCGTATCACTCGATGTCCCGTTCAATGCGGATGATGGTCGACATGCTTATGCTTTAACAACAAGCGGTTGACGTGATAGGCGTAGGGAACACACATCATCGTCTGGTGATGGTCATCACCACGTCGCTGACGGCGTTGAGCCGAATTCCAAGGGGAATACCGTGTTCTGCTCTGATCGCTGCGTATCGTTCAATGCGCCGTTGATTTCCGATGACAGTAGCCGTGCATATCGCTATGACACATGACGGCTGGCGTGATAGGCATAGGGAACAAGGAACAACATGGTGTTTGTTCTTTTTGTGTGATGTGTGGTGTCGTCGTGCGCGTGCGTGGCGAGTTTTGCTGAAGTTTCGAATGGGGGCTCGCAAGATCACAATTGGGAGTGTGACTAAACGGTATCTCATTATTGCAGAGCAACTTTATAGGTGGGTACCATGTCAATAATATGCAACACTTTCCAACCAAAGGGAATGGCACTCAGCCCCGAGGGCCCGCGTCTCAGTTACACTCTCTCCACCTCGGAACACAACAAATCGGCTCCCTGCAGCGCGCCCCATTTAATAGGAAGATATGATTCCGTGGTTGGTGGCGCGATATTGTAATCCTCGGCGGGGATGATAGGAAGAGATGCTCCCATGGTTGGCTCGATTTTATTGTCCTCAGCTGGGACGATGGTCACTCTACCAGGCGTTGACTCAGATGGCTCATAACACACTCTTACGATTTTCATCAGTTCAAAGAATCTGATTGGAAATTGACGACACAAGAGCCTCATCGACCACATACGTTTAGCGTGCAACGCTATGGAAATGTGGGACGGACATTTGTTCACAATAGCTCCTGTAGAGAGCTCCTCTCGATTCAATACTTTCAGAACAAGGTCAGTGGGGTGCCAAGAGCAAGCTCCGGCTTCGGACGCTGGTACGGCGTTGCTCATCTGCTCGACGAGACTGATACCTCCACAACTGCAGCCCTGGACCGCTACAGTATTACTCATCTGCACGACAAGATTAAGATTACGACCCTCACGGCCGTCACCTCCACAACCATGACCCTGCACCGTCATGGCATTAATACCACCCCCTCGGTGGTCACCTCCACAACTGCAGCCCTGGACCGCTACAGCATTACTCATCTGCGCGATGAGATTAACATTACGACCCCACGGCCGTCACCTCCACAACCGTGACCCTGAACCGCCATGGCATTAATACCACCCCCTCGGTGGTCACCTCCACAACTGCAGTCCATAAACACTACAGAATCACTCATCTGCGCGATGAGATTAAGACTACTGCCCCCTCGACAGTCACCACCACCGCTATAGCCCTGAACCGCTACACCGTCACTCATCTGCACGACGAGCCTCCTCAAAGTGAAGAATCACTTCTTGGAGTATGTTGTAAATATACTCCCCACCGGATAGTCGCTACCCTCATAAGCAAGAAGCAAAAGTCAATAAGATGTTACGTTTAGACAGATACTCCAAGAAGTGGCAGCACCATGGTGAGGCACTCCTTGGAGGCCGCGTTACCGGCTTACTTAGGATTTCGACTCTTCGTCGAGTCAGTAGGTAGATTCTAGAGAACAGATGCCAGATGCGAGCAGATGGCATAAGAACCGGATCCCAGCCCGATCCCAGATACAAGAACCTGATCCCAGATAGGCGAGACTCCCACTGAAGGAGTCCCGGAAGTTAGTCCAGAGTCCCGAAAGGTGAGACTCCCAACACTATAACTATGCGAGGAGGGCGGTCTTGACGTAA
This sequence comes from Skeletonema marinoi, assembly GCA_030544225.1. Taxonomy (NCBI): domain Eukaryota; phylum Bacillariophyta; class Thalassiosirophyceae; order Thalassiosirales; family Thalassiosiraceae; genus Skeletonema; species Skeletonema marinoi. The sequence goes on along the minus strand of CM060505.1, from coordinate 626,403 downwards.
ATGCTGAAACGGTAGAGGAGTTGAGGAGGAGTGCTGCGAATAGGATATTCAAGAGCATTGCAAATTGCAATCTAGAGATATGAGTGATTTTACTTGTGTGGATCTCGTGATGATGATAGAAGGATTTTGGATTGAGAAGGAATGGGAAATGCCCGCCAAAATTCACTGACAAGGAGTATGATTGACAAGGGTAATAAGCAGTCTCTTGTACTTGCTTACAAGATGCTACATACTTGGACGGATTGATTATGATAACAATATCCTATTGAAGATGGACCAGCCAGAGAAGAACACTTACTGCCCTACACTCATTTCAAGTAATCGCCCCATAACATTCAAAAGAAAATGTTACTTAATATAGCCAATGGTTGTAGAGGTGATTCGAACTGCCTGACTTGCTGCGTTTTACGACGGCGGTTTCAGCCTTGTTGACTGTGGATCTAGGTACTGTGCATGATATGAAGACCCAAGATAAATATATGTTATATGATATTATGTTGTGAAGCACTGCCAACGACGGCCCCTCGTTTATTTGTGCCATTAGAATGTCCAAGGTAATTCGATAAATGAGATGACGTGCTTTATCGCAACACTACTTGCAAAAGGGATGCACAGCGAAAGATGATGCAGAGATTGACAGACAGCATTTGCTTGTGGCTTGGTACTCGATAACGGTAACGACAACGATAGCATAACATGGTGCACTTGACTTGCTTCTTCAAGTGAGTGCAGAGTGTGTTAATGTATGAGATCATCCTCTTCTGATCACAATTGCATATCATTATGTGTTAACTTGAGGACGAATCGACGCCTAGAGAGAGAGAGAGAGAAGACGGTATGTTAGTGTGTGTGAAAAGTCCCGTCCGATTTGATAATCATCTATCTTTCTTCATTAAATGATGTTCCGTATGTATATAGCTTCAAAAAGATTAACTCAAGATGGCAAAAAAGATGATACTTAGTAGAGACAAAGTTGTTATTTGTAGATTGATTAATATATTTCAGACTCTGGCTACAAACAGTATTATCGCAAACAAATCGAGATTCTGTTCCATCATCTGTACATCATTGTTACACATAATATTCATGCTTCACCCTGTACTCCTACATGATATATATCTGAGTTGAGAGGTGTGGGGCATTGGGAGAATAGGATCTCTTAGCGGGTTGTGGGTTGCCTGGTCTTGGGCATCTTTGGGGCCTTGGTCTTAGGGGTCTTGGGAGCCCTGGTTTTCGCCGCCTTGGGAGCCTTGGAACTCTTCGCCTTGGGAGCCTTGCTACTACTGACTTTGCTGGTTTTGGCCAAGCTACTGTTCATGCTCTTGTTGTGCGTCACCGCAACGCTGGTACCGGAAACAAAGACAATGACAGCAGCCGTGAAGGCGATGAGGAAGATCTTGGTGCGGTTGCGGCTAAAGTAGGTGGCTTGAGCTTGATACTCTTCGGCTTCTTCAGCATCGTCGCCGTAGGGGAGCTCGGCGGTTACGTTAACGTCTTCGAGGCCATCGGTATCGAAGTCGTTGTTGGTGGAGGCAATAGCGTTGGCAGTCATGATGATTGGAAGGAGAGTGCGTGGATTCTGAGTATAAATGACCGTTGGCAAGAGATATGATGCCGGAGAGATAATTATTGTGAGGTGGAAATCGGCGTTGGCGGGCGGGCAGAGCGAGCAGAAGCGACAAACGTTAGTGGAACTCGGCAGGCATCATGTAATCGAGCAAGGAATAATGCAAAGGCATGGCAGCGGACTTACTGGTAATCTCGTGCTGTGGGGAATTAATGTGGAAGGTGGTGTTTGGTGTTTTTGTTGTGGCAGTTGGAAGTTGGTGGTGCTTGCTTGAAAGCAGGGCGCGGGATGGAAAATTTTTCGTCCATTCAAACGTCAAAAACGACTTCCCTCTTTCTCGTGGGAATATTCAAAAATTTGGAAAGTCACCCCTTCTTCATCCTCATGATTTTGTGTTGTACCCTCTAATGTTTTACATGATTATTCACCTGTCAATTTATCTGTACAAAATTATCCCCATAGAACAATTCTCATCAAATCTACAATAAATAATCACCCTTTAAAACTTTGGCCTTCGCTCGGTTTTCATGAGAAGTAAGAAAGAATGGAGAGCAGGTCCTCCAGCTGCACCGAGTCGAGCTGCACCGAGTTTTACACCGAGTCAGGAACTGTCCCATCTAATAGACAATTCCCAATTATGAACATTCGTCGCCATTTATCGCCAAAGCAGCCGTTTGTCCTCAACTTCAACAAGTTTCAACATCCAACGTCATCCCATTTTCCTGGTAGTATGACGTGTCTACCACGTTGATCTACCACAAACATTGTGGAGTTCCTATGTAGAATTCTGGTACAAAATCTATGTAGAAAGTCTTAGCAAAAAAACGTTTCTTGATGATGCCCAGCCCACCATGGTGAAAAATACGGCACTATTGCCACCTTTTTCAGTCTACTTCTTACTATTCTGGAGAGATATTGCAGCTTTATTAATGTTAGCACACGAATTACTAATGAATCCGAGTTTTACTTTAGATTCTAAGTCTATTACAGTGCCATTAGATCAATAAACATCATAAAACGTCGCCCAAAACAACTTACACAGTACAAAATCGCGTTATAAACCCACTGACATTCGTTACTAATGTTCCATGAGGCAGCCGCTGATTGTAGCATTCGACAACAGATGTTTGAAGCGTTAATTGTTGTTTCAAAGCTTCGCCTGCAGCGCAACTGGACGAAACGTCAACGGCCGTAAATACATTTTTTGAATGGGAGAACGCCCGTTTCACCGCTGATAACAGCACATCAACAGCAGCAATAAGATCCATGTTCATCCCTCTTAATATACGGTGAATTCTACCGGTTCGGGTCGTCAACAAATCTTCGACCTGTCCAGTGAGGGGTGGAGAGATGAAATAAGGTCATTACATAAGATGTGGAAGTAATAAATTGTCTTATTTATGCAATAACTCACCTACTTTCGGCCGGCCTTTCACGTGCACGCGCATTAGGGATAGGGGAAGGCCGTTGGCATACAATCGCAATCATGATTTTTGTTTTATGGAAGTATTAGGGCGGTTAATAGGAGGGCGGAAATCTCATCATTGTCATCGCCATTTTGAAACAAATGACAGTTGGATGTGGATGTTGAGAGAGAGTGAGAACAACGGCTGCTTTGGCGATAAATGGCGACGAATGTTCATAATTGGGAATTGTCTATTAGATGGGACAGTTCCTGACTCGGTGTAAAACTCGGTGCAGCTCGACTCGGTGCAGCTGGAGGAGGCTGGAGGACCTGATGGAGAGAAGTTTGAGAAACTCAACCGACTTCAAATAGATACTCCTATCAGAAAGGGATGGAGAGCATCTCCAAGCTCCAAGCAAAGCAAAAGCAGTACTCTAGAGAGCAGCGCCCAGCTCTACATAGCCTCTGGGCACGGTGAATGACGTCGCCGTCCTCATGCACTAGTACAAATAGGTCGGTCGTCGTGATGTTTCGGTTTCGGCGGTGACGGATCTCTTGGCCTTGGCTGCTCAAGAACAAGAAGTCATGCGCCGCATGGTGAACTGAAAAGACAATGATCGGCGATGAGTATGATTGAAAGGCAAAAGCTAAATCTAACGACGGAGAGGACAAAATTTACGACAGGATATTCTTTCTCTCGCACAAGCAAAGTAACTGAATCGAGAGAGGTCCGTGGAGATAGATGCAACAACAACAACACGGGAGGCTGCGCTCGGTGCTGAGGATATTAGAAGAATATTAAAAGGAAAAGAGAGGATTCCTCTGTTTTGTTGCACACGCGCACTTGGTCCTGTAGATTAGCTCACATAAGTACGTTGTGTCTTCTGAATCGGCTGTTTACATGCGTTGTGTCTTTGGATGAAGAGCAAACGAAGTGACCATCCATCCAACACTCCCTTTGAAGGGAAGCAGAAAAAGAAACAAATAAAGGAGAGAACGAGGTCAGAGTCAGAAGAGGAATATTGAACCCAAATCAAAAGCACCCACATCTCCAGAAACAAACGAATCGTGCCACCGCCAGTCGCAGTGACGTACAATCATGACACGAAGAAGGAGAACTGAGGATAAAAGGATCTGCTGTGCCGAATAAAAAGTGTGAGCAGAATATTCGTACTGATACATTAAGGGGACATGAGGTTGCGAGAGAAGAGATTTTTCACTGGTTCCCATGCTCCGATGATATTAGCTTCCTCTAACATCAGGCTAATGCATGACGCACGGCACTGGCTGTTTTTGCGGGTCAAATGGATACAAAAGCGAGGGATCTAACATTGTGGACAGAAAGGAACTGCTCATAATTGTGTCCTGTGTAGATTGAAGAAGTTGCAGCTGCTGCACACTACCTCCTACATCGACAAAGGCGAAGCATCCACGATCTTGTTGGCACTTTCACTTCGACCGCTGCACACTACCTTCTACATCAACAAAGGCGAAGCATCCATCATCGCAAACAGAGAAGTTGTGTTCTGGGACAGACTTCGAAAGCTATAAAAGCTCTCCTTGTTGTAGTAGTTTCGTTTGAGCTTACGTATATCAATTTGGGGCGTGTAAGGGAATAAACTTGCGTTTTAGGTAGCTTGTCAAGCTCATTAGCCGTTTACCTTCACTTGACATTGCGTGTAGATGGATACGAGGTCTTTTTGGCACTTCAACCGCTGCACACTACCTCCTACATCGACAAAGGCAAAGCATCCAAGATCTTGTTGGCACTTTCACTTCAACCGCTGTCCATCATCGCAAACAGAGAAGATGTGTCTTGAGACGGAATTCGAAAGCTACAAAGCTCTCCTTGTTGTAGTCGTCTCATTTGAGCTGATATAAAGTAGTTTGGGGCGTGTATGCGATATAACTTGCGTTTTAGGTAGCTTGTTAGGCCCATTAGCCGTCTAGCCCCACAAGACTTTGCGTGTAGATGGAGAGATGGTCTTGTTGGCACTTCAACCGCCGCACACTACCATCCTACATCGACAAAGGCGAAGTATCCATCATCGCAAACAGAGAAGATGTGTCTTGAGACGGAATTCGAAAGCTACAAAGCTCTCCTTGTTGTAGTCGTCTCATTTGAGCTGATATAAAGTAGTTTGGGGCGTGTATGCGATATAACTTGCGTTTTAGGTAGCTTGTCAAGCCCATTAGCCGTCTAGCCCCACATCACTTCGCGTGTAGATGGAAAGATGGTCTTGTTGGCACTTCAACCGCCGCACACTACCATCCTACATCGACAAAGGCGAAGTATCCATCATCGCAAACAGAGAAGATGTGTCTTGAGACGGAATTCGAAAGCTACAAAGCTCTCCTTGTTGTAGTCGTCTCATTTGAGCTGATATAAAGTAGTTTGGGGCGTGTATGCGATATAACTTGCGTTTTAGGTAGCTTGTCAAGCCCATTAGCCGTCTAGCCCCACATCACTTCGCGTGTAGATGGAAAGATGGTCTTGTTGGCACTTCAACCGCCGCACACTACCATCCTACATCGACAAAGGCGAAGTATCCATCATCGCAAACAGAGAAGATGTGTCTTGAGACGGAATTCGAAAGCTACAAAGCTCTCCTTGTTGTAGTCGTCTCATTTGAGCTGATATAAAGTAGTTTGGGGCGTGTATGCGATATAACTTGCGTTTTAGGTAGCTTGTCAAGCCCATTAGCCGTCTAGCCCCACATCACTTCGCGTGTAGATGGAAAGATGGTCTTGTTGGCACTTCAACCGCCGCACACTACCATCCTACATCGACAAAGGCGAAGTATCCATCATCGCAAACAGAGAAGATGTGTCTTGAGACGGAATTCGAAAGCTACAAAGCTCTTGTTGTTTGTTTGAGCTGATATAAAGTAGTTTGGGGCGTGTGTGCGATATAACTTGCGTTTTAGGTAGCTTGTCAAGCCCATTAGCCGTCTAGCCTCACATGAATTTGCGTGTAGATGGAAAGATGGTCTTGTTGGCACTTCAACCGCCGCACACTACCATCCTACATCGACAAAGGCGAAGTATCCATCATCGCAAACAGAGAAGATGTGTCTTGAGACGGAATTCGAAAGCTACAAAGCTCTCCTTGTTGTAGTCGTCTCATTTGAGCTGATATAAAGTAGTTTGGGGCGTGTATGCGATATAACTTGCGTTTTAGGTAGCTTGTCAAGCCCATTAGCCGTCTAGCCCCACATCACTTCGCGTGTAGATGGAAAGATGGTCTTGTTGGCACTTCAACCGCCGCACACTACCATCCTACATCGACAAAGGCGAAGTATCCATCATCGCAAACAGAGAAGATGTGTCTTGAGACGGAATTCGAAAGCTACAAAGCTCTCCTTGTTGTAGTCGTCTCATTTGAGCTGATATAAAGTAGTTTGGGGCGTGTATGCGATATAACTTGCGTTTTAGGTAGCTTGTCAAGCCCATTAGCCGTCTAGCCCCACATCACTTCGCGTGTAGATGGAAAGATGGTCTTGTTGGCACTTCAACCGCCGCACACTACCATCCTACATCGACAAAGGCGAAGTATCCATCATCGCAAACAGAGAAGATGTGTCTTGAGACGGAATTCGAAAGCTACAAAGCTCTTGTTGTTTGTTTGAGCTGATATAAAGTAGTTTGGGGCGTGTGTGCGATATAACTTGCGTTTTAGGTAGCTTGTCAAGCCCATTAGCCGTCTAGCCTCACATGAATTTGCGTGTAGATGGAAAGATGGTCTTGTTGGCACTTCAACCGCCGCACACTACCATCCTACATCGACAAAGGCGAAGTATCCATCATCGCAAACAGAGAAGATGTGTCTTGAGACGGAATTCGAAAGCTACAAAGCTCTCCTTGTTGTAGTCGTCTCATTTGAGCTGATATAAAGTAGTTTGGGGCGTGTATGCGATATAACTTGCGTTTTAGGTAGCTTGTTAGGCCCATTAGCCGTCTAGCCCCACAAGACTTTGCGTGTAGATGGAGAGATGGTCTTGTTGGCACTTCAACCGCCGCACACTACCATCCTACATCGACAAAGGCGAAGTATCCATCATCGCAAACAGAGAAGATGTGTCTTGAGACGGAATTCGAAAGCTACAAAGCTCTCCTTGTTGTAGTCGTCTCATTTGAGCTGATATAAAGTAGTTTGGGGCGTGTATGCGATATAACTTGCGTTTTAGGTAGCTTGTCAAGCCCATTAGCCGTCTAGCCCCACATCACTTCGCGTGTAGATGGAAAGATGGTCTTGTTGGCACTTCAACCGCCGCACACTACCATCCTACATCGACAAAGGCGAAGTATCCATCATCGCAAACAGAGAAGATGTGTCTTGAGACGGAATTCGAAAGCTACAAAGCTCTTGTTGTTTGTTTGAGCTGATATAAAGTAGTTTGGGGCGTGTGTGCGATATAACTTGCGTTTTAGGTAGCTTGTCAAGCCCATTAGCCGTCTAGCCTCACATGAATTTGCGTGTAGATGGAAAGATGGTCTTGTTGGCACTTCAACCGCCGCACACTACCATCCTACATCGACAAAGGCGAAGTATCCATCATCGCAAACAGAGAAGATGTGTCTGGAGACGGAATTCGAAAGCTACAAAGCTCTTGTTGTTTGTTTGAGCTGATATAAAGTAGTTTGGGGCTTGTATGCGATATAACTTGCGTTTTAGGTAGCTTGTTAGGCCCATTAGCCGTCTAGCCCCACATGAATTTGCGTGTAGATGGAAAGATGGTCTTGTTGGCACTTCAACCGCCGCACACTACCATCCTACATCGACAAAGGCGAAGTATCCATCATCGCAAACAGAGAAGATGTGTCTGGAGACGGAATTCGAAAGCTACAAAGCTCTTGTTGTTTGTTTGAGCTGATATAAAGTAGTTTGGGGCTTGTATGCGATATAACTTGCGTTTTAGGTAGCTTGTTAGGCCCATTAGCCGTCTAGCCCCACATGACTTCGCGTGTATATTCATCGAAAATCCAGCGTTCTGGAAAAACAGTTTCTCTTCGCTAACGTAGAAATCAATTCCTACGTAGTAACGGCCATCCTTGGTATAAGATTATTTGACGGCGCCAAATTACACTATGCACATTTCATTAGCACTCATAAATGTCTCCTATGCACAATGATCCATCATGCTAACTGTACCATGGCGTGTGCTACGGCACCATCAACGTCTCCGGTAACACCTGTGGAAGGGTCTGGGGGAGTCGCCGCCGCGGGCTTATTGCCTGGTGGTGGAAATAATGACGTAGCGGCAAGGGGACGGAGTGATCGGGTCACCGCCGCATGTGTTTGGAGGACAATACATCGATGGGTTGCATCCGGCCCAATAGCCGCCGCTTGAACACCTACTATCACCAGTGAGGGTGCCAATTATTCCTTCCGATCATATCGTTTGACGACTGTCAACGTGATGTGATTCTCTTGCCCTCTGCATGTTACTCGCAGCCAAACTGGACCAGCGAAAATATTCACCCATCAAATTCTTTGCGGTGGAGTCATGGATCATGGCCCGATGCATTGGTCGCTGAACTATTGGTTCATAGTGTGACAAAAGAGGAGCAGAAGTGGGACAAACAAAGGTGGTTGTTATATCTCAGTCAAAGACAAAAGAAGTCATACAATATTAATATCAAAACGTTGGGGGATAATCGTCCGGCTCCTCTCTCCGCCGAATCTGCCCAACCGGAATCTGCTCAAACAGAAGACACTCCTCCTCCACAGCAGGTGACTTTATGATCTTCTGTGAGCTGCCACCGATTTGTCGATTTAGACTTCGTTACAAAATGGTTCTTCTGAGACTGCCTGTGCCGCAACGGGATCTCGACGCAGCAGCAACTGAGGCACTGCAGCTATAGCTTCTGGGCGCAGAGGCAGGCAGCGTACAACCACTACTCTGTGGTACAAACTACTGGCTTTACATACGGAAGGGGCGGGACTTCTCTATGTATGTGTGCGTGAGAGAGGGAGAGAGCAGGGTAGGAAAGATTGCACATGTGGGGCGCAATCGGACTCACAGGCAGCGAGAGCTGTCAAGAAAGCTCACATTGCGGGGGCAGTGGTCATAAGTAGACACCTTGCCATAATGTAGATTCCAAGAGGACCAAGATAAGTAGTAACCCCCTCAGCAAACTGTAGTTGTTCCTACTCTCACTGAAGCAAGATCACGTCCTCGAAGAAGAATTCTGATGCAGTGCTGGTATACGGAAGGAAGATTGGACGAAACAATAGACTAACTAGAGATAGATATAGAGACACGGCTTTTGTACTTATATAGGAGTAGTGAAGACAGAAGTTGGTGACTCGTGTATGTATGGAACGACAGCACACTCTAAGAACACATATATGGATGAAGAACTTTTCTGTGTAAATCTAAGCCACCATGATGTACTCCCCCTGTATGCATGTGTAGTGTTCCTATTGTTGCAATCTCCAACATTAAGTTGTAGCAATTACATCCTACATAACTTTTAGTGGAGTAATAATGCAGAAAAGAGCTGCGAGTCAAATTTAATGAGATTCAAGAAGCGATGCGTCTTCTTGTTACTTGTTAACCTATGTTGTCTCTGAATCCTGCCTGCCCATCTGCTTCGGATGTTGCTCTGCTCACTCTAAACCAATGTCGGACCACTCTCGATCCATCTCCTCCTTCCGACACAAATGATCTCAGTACAATAATCTTCTTTCAATTTTGCTTTTGGCGATGTGCTATTGTAGGAAGAGACCATCCTGCTCACACGGATTCCATTGGGATTTGACATGCTCGTAGACTGTCTTCACTTCGTAGATTGTCTTTATTTCGGATCCATCGTGGTGTTTTGTCACGATTGTCACGATATCACCTCGCTCAAGATCACACTTTCACGTTGCGTTTCAATATCAACTATTGGTTGGCGTCTTTCAATAGTTGTTGTTTCTTTCCCCATTGCACCGACAGCTCCCGGTGTGTTTATACGTCATACGTCTGATTGAATAGTCATTAAATATGTCTTCAGCATATCTACCTCTTCAGTGTTGATGGTTATACTACCTCCCTCGATCGTCACCCTGCTTCTTGTATCGTGTCTCTGCCATATCAACCCTGATGCACTGCGCAATAGGCACGACGTCGGTAATCAAGCCGATTATGAATCTCGTCAATTATAGATAGAGATGCAATCGATGAAACCGCCACTCTTCTCGGGACATACCAGAGACGACAGATATCAGCAGGAAAATTAGCCCGTGCTGCACCGAAGCACACGACGCATAAACTACGTATGGACACATCCCATTAGTGATGCATATTTATATCGTTGCTCACAATATCTTCTCGTAGCCGCTGCAACCCACATAATCGCTCGGCGGCGTTGGAGTAGACGAACGGCTTCTACTCCAACGCCGCCTCTCTCTACACCGATCGAGTTAGATATTGCTATTAATCTACACGCAGGTGTTACCGGAGACGTTGATGGTGCCGTAGCAGTTAGTTGACATGCTGTGCATAGGAGACATGTATGAGTGCTAATGAAATGTGCTTGAAATGTGCATAGTGTAATTTGGCGCCGTCAAATAATCTTGTACCAAGGATGGCCGTTACTACGTAGGAATTGATTTCTACGTTAGCGAAGAGAAACTGTTTTTCAGAACGCTGGATGTCCGATGAATATGGAAAGATGGTCTTGTTGGCACTTCAACCGCCGCACACTACCATCCTACATCGACAAAGGCGAAGTATCCATCATCGCAAACAGAGAAGATGTGTCTTGAGACGGAATTCGAAAGCTACAAAGCTCTCCTTGTTGTAGTCGTCTCATTTGAGCTGATATAAAGTAGTTTGGGGCGTGTATGCGATATAACTTGCGTTTTAGGTAGCTTGTCAAGCCCATTAGCCGTCTAGCCCCACATCACTTCGCGTGTAGATGGAAAGATGGTCTTGTTGGCACTTCAACCGCCGCACACTACCATCCTACATCGACAAAGGCGAAGTATCCATCATCGCAATCAGAGAAGATGTGTCTTGAGACGGAATTCGAAAGCTACAAAGCTCTCCTTGTTGTAGTCGTCTCATTTGAGCTGATATAAAGTAGTTTGGGGCATGTATGCGATATAACTTGCGTTTTAGGTAGCTTGTTAGGCCCATTAGCCGTCTAGCCCCACATGAATTTGCGTGTAGATGGAAAGATGGTCTTGTTGGCACTTCAACCGCCGCACACTACCATCCTACATCGACAAAGGCGAAGTATCCATCATCGCAAACAGAGAAGATGTGTCTGGAGACGGAATTCGAAAGCTACAAAGCTCTTGTTGTTTGTTTGAGCTGATATAAAGTAGTTTGGGGCTTGTATGCGATATAACTTGCGTTTTAGGTAGCTTGTTAGGCCCATTAGCCGTCTAGCCCCACATGACTTCGCGTGTATATGGAAAGATGGTCTTGTTGGCACTTCAACCGCCGCACACTACCATCCTACATCGACAAAGGCGAAGTATCCATCATCGCAAACAGAGAAGATGTGTCTTGAGACGGAATTCGAAAGCTACAAAGCTCTCCTTGTTGTAGTCGTCTCATTTGAGCTGATATAAAGTAGTTTGGGGCGTGTATGCGATATAACTTGCGTTTTAGGTAGCTTGTCAAGCCCATTAGCCGTCTAGCCCCACATCACTTCGCGTGTAGATGGAAAGATGGTCTTGTTGGCACTTCAACCGCCGCACACTACCATCCTACATCGACAAAGGCGAAGTATCCATCATCGCAATCAGAGAAGATGTGTCTTGAGACGGAATTCGAAAGCTACAAAGCTCTCCTTGTTGTAGTCGTCTCATTTGAGCTGATATAAAGTAGTTTGGGGCATGTATGCGATATAACTTGCGTTTTAGGTAGCTTGTTAGGCCCATTAGCCGTCTAGCCCCACATGAATTTGCGTGTAGATGGAAAGATGGTCTTGTTGGCACTTCAACCGCCGCACACTACCATCCTACATCGACAAAGGCGAAGTATCCATCATCGCAAACAGAGAAGATGTGTCTGGAGACGGAATTCGAAAGCTACAAAGCTCTTGTTGTTTGTTTGAGCTGATATAAAGTAGTTTGGGGCATGTATGCGATATAACTTGCGTTTTAGGTAGCTTGTCAAGCCCATTAGCCGTCTAGCCCCACATGACTTTGCGTGTAGATGGAAAGATGGTCTTGTTGGCACTTCAACCGCCGCACACTACCATCCTACATCGACAAAGGCGAAGTATCCATCATCGCAAACAGAGAAGATGTGTCTTGAGACGGAATTCGAAAGCTACAAAGCTCTCCTTGTTGTAGTCGTCTCATTTGAGCTGATATAAAGTAGTTTGGGGCATGTATGCGATATAACTTGCGTTTTAGGTAGCTTGTCAAGCCCATTAGCCGTCTAGCCCCACATGACTTTGCGTGTAGATGGAAAGATGGTCTTGTTGGCACTTCAACCGCCGCACACTACCATCCTACATCGACAAAGGCGAAGTATCCATCATCGCAAACAGAGAAGATGTGTCTTGAGACGGAATTCGAAAGCTACAAAGCTCTCCTTGTTGTAGTCGTCTCATTTGACCTGATATAAAGTAGTTTGGGGCATGTATGCGATATAACTTGCGTTTTAGGTAGCTTGTCAAGCCCATTAGCCGTCTAGCCCCACATGACTTTGCGTGTAGATGGAAAGATGGTCTTGTTGGCACTTCAACCGCCGCACACTACCATCCTACATCGACAAAGGCGAAGTATCCATCATCGCAAACAGAGAAGATGTGTCTTGAGACGGAATTCGAAAGCTACAAAGCTCTCCTTGTTGTAGTCGTCTCATTTGAGCTGATATAAAGTAGTTTGGGGCGTGTATGCGATATAACTTGCGTTTTAGGTAGCTTGTTAGGCCCATTAGCCGTCTAGCCCCACATGACTTTGCGTGTAGATGGAAAGATGGTCTTGTTGGCACTTCAACCGCCGCACACTACCATCCTACATCGACAAAGGCGAAGTATCCATCATCGCAAACAGAGAAGATGTGTCTGGAGACGGAATTCGAAAGCTACAAAGCTCTTGTTGTTTGTTTGAGCTGATATAAAGTAGTTTGGGGCTTGTATGCGATATAACTTGCGTTTTAGGTAGCTTGTTAGGCCCATTAGCCGTCTAGCCCCACATGACTTCGCGTGTATATGGAAAGATGGTCTTGTTGGCACTTCAACCGCCGCACACTACCATCCTACATCGACAAAGGCGAAGTATCCATCATCGCAAACAGAGAAGATGTGTCTTGAGACGGAATTCGAAAGCTACAAAGCTCTCCTTGTTTTAGTCGTCTCATTTGAGCTGATATAAAGTAGTTTGGGGCGTGTATGCGATATAACTTGCGTTTTAGGTAGCTTGTCAAGCCCATTAGCCGTCTAGCCCCACATCACTTCGCGTGTAGATGGAAAGATGGTCTTGTTGGCACTTCAACCGCCGCACACTACCATCCTACATCGACAAAGGCGAAGTATCCATCATCGCAATCAGAGAAGATGTGTCTTGAGACGGAATTCGAAAGCTACAAAGCTCTCCTTGTTGTAGTCGTCTCATTTGAGCTGATATAAAGTAGTTTGGGGCGTGTATGCGATATAACTTGCGTTTTAGGTAGCTTGTTAGGCCCATTAGCCGTCTAGCCCCACATGAATTTGCGTGTAGATGGAAAGATGGTCTTGTTGGCACTTCAACCGCCGCACACTACCATCCTACATCGACAAAGGCGAAGTATCCATCATCGCAAACAGAGAAGATGTGTCTGGAGACGGAATTCGAAAGCTACAAAGCTCTTGTTGTTTGTTTGAGCTGATATAAAGTAGTTTGGGGCATGTATGCGATATAACTTGCGTTTTAGGTAGCTTGTCAAGCCCATTAGCCGTCTAGCCCCACATGACTTTGCGTGTAGATGGAAAGATGGTCTTGTTGGCACTTCAACCGCCGCACACTACCATCCTACATCGACAAAGGCGAAGTATCCATCATCGCAAACAGAGAAGATGTGTCTTGAGACGGAATTCGAAAGCTACAAAGCTCTCCTTGTTGTAGTCGTCTCATTTGTGCTGATATAAAGTAGTTTGGGGCATGTATGCGATATAACTTGCGTTTTAGGTAGCTTGTCAAGCCCATTAGCCGTCTAGACCCACATGACTTTGCGTGTAGATGGAAAGATGGTCTTGTTGGCACTTCAACCGCCGCACACTACCATCCTACATCGACAAAGGCGAAGTATCCATCATCGCAAACAGAGAAGATGTGTCTTGAGACGGAATTCGAAAGCTACAAAGCTCTCCTTGTTGTAGTCGTCTCATTTGTGCTGATATAAAGTAGTTTGGGGCATGTATGCGATATAACTTGCGTTTTAGGTAGCTTGTCAAGCCCATTAGCCGTCTAGCCCCACATCACTTCGCGTGTAGATGGAAAGATGGTCTTGTTGGCACTTCAACCGCCGCACACTACCATCCTACATCGACAAAGGCGAAGTATCCATCATCGCAAACAGAGAAGATGTGTCTTGAGACGGAATTCGAAAGCTACAAAGCTCTCCTTGTTTTAGTCGTCTCATTTGAGCTGATATAAAGTAGTTTGGGGCGTGTATGCGATATAACTTGCGTTTTAGGTAGCTTGTCAAGCCCATTAGCCGTCTAGCCCCACATCACTTCGCGTGTAGATGGAAAGATGGTCTTGTTGGCACTTCAACCGCCGCACACTACCATCCTACATCGACAAAGGCGAAGTATCCATCATCGCAATCAGAGAAGATGTGTCTTGAGACGGAATTCGAAAGCTACAAAGCTCTCCTTGTTGTAGTCGTCTCATTTGAGCTGATATAAAGTAGTTTGGGGCGTGTATGCGATATAACTTGCGTTTTAGGTAGCTTGTTAGGCCCATTAGCCGTCTAGCCCCACATGAATTTGCGTGTAGATGGAAAGATGGTCTTGTTGGCACTTCAACCGCCGCACACTACCATCCTACATCGACAAAGGCGAAGTATCCATCATCGCAAACAGAGAAGATGTGTCTGGAGACGGAATTCGAAAGCTACAAAGCTCTTGTTGTTTGTTTGAGCTGATATAAAGTAGTTTGGGGCATGTATGCGATATAACTTGCGTTTTAGGTAGCTTGTCAAGCCCATTAGCCGTCTAGACCCACATGACTTTGCGTGTAGATGGAAAGATGGTCTTGTTGGCACTTCAACCGCCGCACACTACCATCCTACATCGACAAAGGCGAAGTATCCATCATCGCAAACAGAGAAGATGTGTCTGGAGACGGAATTCGAAAGCTACAAAGCTCTCCTTGTTGTAGTCGTCTCATTTGTGCTGATATAAAGTAGTTTGGGGCATGTATGCGATATAACTTGCGTTTTAGGTAGCTTGTCAAGCCCATTAGCCGTCTAGCCCCACATCACTTCGCGTGTAGATGGAAAGATGGTCTTGTTGGCACTTCAACCGCCGCACACTACCATCCTACATCGACAAAGGCGAAGTATCCATCATCGCAAACAGAGAAGATGTGTCTTGAGACGGAATTCGAAAGCTACAAAGCTCTCCTTGTTGTAGTCGTCTCATTTGAGCTGATATAAAGTAGTTTGAGGCGTGTATGCGATATAACTTGCGTTTTAGGTAGCTTGTCAAGCCCATTAGCCGTCTAGCCCCACATCACTTCGCGTGTAGATGGAAAGATGGTCTTGTTGGCACTTCAACCGCCGCACACTACCATCCTACATCGACAAAGGCGAAGTATCCATCATCGCAATCAGAGAAGATGTGTCTTGAGACGGAATTCGAAAGCTACAAAGCTCTCCTTGTTGTAGTCGTCTCATTTGAGCTGATATAAAGTAGTTTGGGGCGTGTATGCGATATAACTTGCGTTTGAGGTAGCTTGTTAGGCCCATTAGCCGTCTAGCCCCACATCACTTCGCGTGTAGATGGAAAGATGGTCTTGTTGGCACTTCAACCGCCGCACACTACCATCCTACATCGACAAAGGCGAAGTATCCATCATCGCAAACAGAGAAGATGTGTCTGGAGACGGAATTCGAAAGCTACAAAGCTCTTGTTGTTTGTTTGAGCTGATATAAAGTAGTTTGGGGCATGTATGCGATATAACTTGCGTTTTAGGTAGCTTGTCAAGCCCATTAGCCGTCTAGCCCCACATGACTTTGCGTGTAGATGGAAAGATGGTCTTGTTGGCACTTCAACCGCCGCACACTACCATCCTACATCGACAAAGGCGAAGTATCCATCATCGCAAACAGAGAAGATGTGTCTTGAGACGGAATTCGAAAGCTACAAAGCTCTCCTTGTTGTAGTCGTCTCATTTGTGCTGATATAAAGTAGTTTGGGGCATGTATGCGATATAACTTGCGTTTTAGGTAGCTTGTCAAGCCCATTAGCCGTCTAGCCCCACATCACTTCGCGTGTAGATGGAAAGATGGTCTTGTTGGCACTTCAACCGCCGCACACTACCATCCTACATCGACAAAGGCGAAGTATCCATCATCGCAAACAGAGAAGATGTGTCTTGAGACGGAATTCGAAAGCTACAAAGCTCTCCTTGTTGTAGTCGTCTCATTTGAGCTGATATAAAGTAGTTTGAGGCGTGTATGCGATATAACTTGCGTTTTAGGTAGCTTGTCAAGCCCATTAGCCGTCTAGCCCCACATCACTTCGCGTGTAGATGGAAAGATGGTCTTGTTGGCACTTCAACCGCCGCACACTACCATCCTACATCGACAAAGGCGAAGTATCCATCATCGCAATCAGAGAAGATGTGTCTTGAGACGGAATTCGAAACCTACAAAGCTCTCCTTGTTGTAGTCGTCTCATTTGAGCTGATATAAAGTAGTTTGGGGCGTGTATGCGATATAACTTGCGTTTTAGGTAGCTTGTTAGGCCCATTAGCCGTCTAGCCCCACATGAATTTGCGTGTAGATGGAAAGATGGTCTTGTTGGCACTTCAACCGCCGCACACTACCATCCTACATCGACAAAGGCGAAGTATCCATCATCGCAAACAGAGAAGATGTGTCTGGAGACGGAATTCGAAAGCTACAAAGCTCTTGTTGTTTGTTTGAGCTGATATAAAGTAGTTTGGGGCATGTATGCGATATAACTTGCGTTTTAGGTAGCTTGTCAAGCCCATTAGCCGTCTAGCCCCACATGACTTTGCGTGTAGATGGAAAGATGGTCTTGTTGGCACTTCAACCGCCGCACACTACCATCCTACATCGACAAAGGCGAAGTATCCATCATCGCAAACAGAGAAGATGTGTCTTGAGACGGAATTCGAAAGCTACAAAGCTCTCCTTGTTGTAGTCGTCTCATTTGTGCTCATATAAAGTAGTTTGGGGCATGTATGCGATATAACTTGCGTTTTAGGTAGCTTGTCAAGCCCATTAGCCGTCTAGCCCCACATGACTTTGCGTGTAGATGGAAAGATGGTCTTGTTGGCACTTCAACCGCCGCACACTACCATCCTACATCGACAAAGGCGAAGTATCCATCATCGCAAACAGAGAAGATGTGTCTTGAGACGGAATTCGAAAGCTACAAAGCTCTCCTTGTTGTAGTCGTCTCATTTGTGCTGATATAAAGTAGTTTGGGGCATGTATGCGATATAACTTGCGTTTTAGGTAGCTTGTCAAGCCCATTAGCCGTCTAGCCCCACATGACTTTGCGTGTAGATGGAAAGATGGTCTTGTTGGCACTTCAACCGCCGCACACTACCATCCTACATCGACAAAGGCGAAGTATCCATCATCGCAAACAGAGAAGATGTGTCTTGAGACGGAATTCGAAAGCTACAAAGCTCTCCTTGTTGTAGTCGTCTCATTTGAGCTGATATAAAGTAGTTTGGGGCGTGTATGCGATATAACTTGCGTTTTAGGTAGCTTGTTAGGCCCATTAGCCGTCTAGCCTCACATGAATTTGCGTGTAGATGGAAAGATGGTATTGTTGGCACTTCAACCGCCGCACACTACCATCCTACATCGACAAAGGCGAAGTATCCATCATCGCAAACAGAGAAGATGTGTCTTGAGACGGAATTCGAAAGCTACAAAGCTCTCCTTGTTGTAGTCGTCTCATTTGTGCTGATATAAAGTAGTTTGGGGCGTGTATGCGATATAACTTGCGTTTTAGGTAGCTTGTTAGGCCCATTAGCCGTCTAGCCTCACATGAATTTGCGTGTAGATGGAAAGATGGTATTGTTGGCACTTCAACCGCCGCACACTACCATCCTACATCGACAAAGGCGAAGTATCCATCATCGCAAACAGAGAAGATGTGTCTTGAGACGGAATTCGAAAGCTACAAAGCTCTCCTTGTTGTAGTCGTCTCATTTGTGCTGATATAAAGTAGTTTGGGGCGTGTATGCGATATAACTTGCGTTTTAGGTAGCTTGTCAAGCCCATTAGCCGTCTAGCCCCACATGACTTTGCGTGTAGATGGAAAGATGGTCTTGTTGGCACTTCAACCGCCGCACACTACCATCCTACATCGACAAAGGCGAAGTATCCATCATCGCAAACAGAGAAGATGTGTCTTGAGACGGAATTCGAAAGCTACAAAGCTCTCCTTGTTGTAGTCGTCTCATTTGTGCTGATATAAAGTAGTTTGGGGCATGTATGCGATATAACTTGCGTTTTAGGTAGCTTGTCAAGCCCATTAGCCGTCTAGCCCCACATGACTTTGCGTGTAGATGGAAAGATGGTCTTGTTGGCACTTCAACCGCCGCACACTACCATCCTACATCGACAAAGGCGAAGTATCCATCATCGCAAACAGAGAAGATGTGTCTTGAGACGGAATTCGAAAGCTACAAAGCTCTCCTTGTTGTAGTCGTCTCATTTGAGCTGATATAAAGTAGTTTGGGGCGTGTATGCGATATAACTTGCGTTTTAGGTAGCTTGTTAGGCCCATTAGCCGTCTAGCCTCACATGAATTTGCGTGTAGATGGAAAGATGGTATTGTTGGCACTTCAACCGCCGCACACTACCATCCTACATCGACAAAGGCGAAGTATCCATCATCGCAAACAGAGAAGATGTGTCTTGAGACGGAATTCGAAAGCTACAAAGCTCTCCTTGTTGTAGTCGTCTCATTTGTGCTGATATAAAGTAGTTTGGGGCGTGTATGCGATATAACTTGCGTTTTAGGTAGCTTGTCAAGCCCATTAGCCGTCTAGCCCCACATGACTTTGCGTGTAGATGGAAAGATGGTCTTGTTGGCACTTCAACCGCCGCACACTACCATCCTACATCGACAAAGGCGAAGTATCCATCATCGCAAACAGAGAAGATGTGTCTTGAGACGGAATTCGAAAGCTACAAAGCTCTCATTCTGTGCTCCGTGCTAAAGTGGTTCTGGATTGCTGAGATACGCTAATTGGGACAGACGGATAATAACAACAACCTGATTCCTGTGATAGAGAAATGAGAAACACGAGAGAAAGAACGAGAGAGTTTGAACACTCGGTCAGCAGGAGGAAGGCCAATGATGAAGAGAGGTGTTGACGAGGAGCTTACTTTTTATCACTATGATATTAAGTCAAACCCCGTCGACATAGATAGCTAGCGGAATACAATACAACTTTATGGGATGAAACCAGTGGATATGCGATGCACAGGCCTGTGATCTAGAACTGTGATGCAAGAGTCCTCTGATTTCTTTTTGATTTTTGACGATGTGAGCAGGGTCGTGTAAGCATTTCATCGGCTTGCTCTTCAAGACCCTCTCTTTCCGTCTTGGTGCCGATGACGTATCTCCTACGTGGCATCTGTTTCATCCCCCTCCAATGCAACACCGTTGATCTCCATCTTCATAAATCCAATTCGCTTTGGTTCATACACCCTTTTGTCGCTGTTAACTCTTCTTCATCATCATGAGTTTCCTCCACGCTTCACGTTCCCTCTCTCGCCCTTCCTCTCCTGCCGGCTCCGCCAGCAGTGATGATGATATCTCCAATCAGATGGCAACCCTCGCGGCTGCTATCCAACAGGACTCCGAGGCGGGGAACACACGTGGCTCTACGCCAGCACGTACTTTGGGTCGAGATCTTTCGGTGGGCAGTGGTGGTGAGTTTAATAAATTTGTTGTAGTTCATTCGGCGTCTCGGTGGGGGGTTCATCTCGGTGCTCATGAGCTAGGGGTTCCGGGGGGGTTTTTCCAACAGGGTGTATTCCCTCTTCAACCAACTTTTAGTTGGACACAACGGGCAATGGGGTCATCAATCAGCCCTATCCATCTACGGTCGTTTCTTCCAATGACGGACGGATCGTCTCCTTCAACTCTACGTGGGGCGCATCAACATGCCGCATCTTCATTCGGGCACCAATCAAATGGCCGTCAGCCGTCTACGGACCGCTCTCCAATGGATCTTCTTCGGGATATCTTTATCAGAATCGAAACATCCGACTATGCTGATCTCCGACTAGTTTATGATGCAGCTCCTACCCTCAGGGAGTCACACCAACCGCATCCTCAATACTTCCTTCTAGATCATCTATTCCGCCCTCATCCTACCATATCCTTCACAATTATGGCAACGGACGTAGTAAATCTTATGCCTTCTCTCCGACACTCCCAAAATGTTCATCATGTGGCCCTCCGCCAAGAACTACGGACCTACATGCCTCGAGGAAATCATGACATGATCCAAATAGTTGCAGCCGGCCTGGCATGGGCAGCGTCTGGAAATTCCTTCGGTTTGTTTGGTAGCATCTACGCTGAGGAGTGGTTGGTGTTAATGTTGCATCTGTTGCAAGAAGCAGGCGCCCACCTCGGTCGATTCACCCAGTATGTACAGTTGGGGGTTGCAGCGGCGACACGGAAAAGATCGACAGTGATGCCAGGTCCGTGGTGCGGGATTGTCACCCATGAAACAGACTAGATTGAAACACCTGATATGGAAAGCAGTACTAAGTATTACTCCAGCAGCTTCGTACCATACATACTGATTTGGAATTCGGCTGAATACGAATGAGGTGGATGGACGATGGACGTGGCCGAAATGGCGGGGGTCGGGTCCCGAATCATCCTGAGTCACGCTTATGAATATGGCACGCACGTGCTGTCCTACTTAATACAGATCTGACCTTGTCCTACTCTTCCACTACCATTAACTCAGTCAAACCTCCAGCAGCTCTTCTCTCGTTCGACACCTACGGAGGAGGTGGAGATGCTGCCATGACCACTCCGGTTGCGCCAAAGAAGGGTCCCTCGGCGAAGGAGGTCCTCCTTTTCTTGTACGTCAAGGGTGGGTCAAAGAGTGTCTGCGGACCCGTTGGGAAACAGAAGATCTGTTTCAACCCGGACTGTACCGTTCTCTCCCACAAACAGAGAAGGGGAGATGTGTCTGTGGAAAATGGAGCCATGATTGAAGTACAATCAAACGTGGTGTTGTCCAACCCTGTCATCCCTGAGAGCTTGTACTATCAGTTTGAAGAGGAGTTGAGGCCGCTTGATGGACAGCCCCTGGAAAGGAAGCTGTTGCTTGGCGTCTTTGGAACTGTTCTTGAAGTAAGCGGGTCCGGTCTGAGCTTGCCCGAGCAGCGAGCGGAGGTCAAGCACGTGGTAAACATGGCTCTTAAGATGCCTGTAGGTTTGACTCCCATGAAGCCGGGATCCAAGACGGAAGAAGCAGCCGAGATGCTGGGGATCAACACCATGTTGAAGGAGGACGAAAAGCAGTCTATCCTTTATACTCAGGCGGTCCAAAAGGATATTGAGCAACATCAGCACAAGATGGAGCTCATGCTCCGCGGCATCTCCACGGAGATTGGTAGCGACCCTCATGCACCGACCATTCAAGCATGGATGGAGAGCCTTGAGAAAGAGTTAGCAGACACTGCCCTTACTTTGGCAGGATTGAAGAAACGCGAGGCGGATAACTGCAAGGCTGCCACTGAGACGTTCGCTAAGCATGAGGCTCTCTTTGCAGCAAATGAAAAGAAGCTCGCTAAGCACAAGACTTGGCTCAAGGATTTGATGGCAGTCGTGGCACAGTCGAAACCCAGTGCCCAACCTGTTGGGCAACGTGGAGGAGGGACCGTCCTTCCCTCGGGAGCAACATCAGCCGAGGTGGAGGTGATCCGGAAAAATCAAGAAAGTGTGGAACAAGCTATGAAGGATGTTCAACACGAGGTGGCTCGGGTGATGGCAGCGACGAACGAGTACAAGTTGGAGGGTGGTACCATCGCATTCAGCGGAGACCGTGAAGTTGCAGAGTTTGTCAAGAAATTTCCAAAGAACAGCCCCTACCTGTTTGCCTTTGACCCCGTCTCGGTCTTATTCCGCCTCACGGCATCCTCCGTCAAGGATGTGCAGACTGTACAAATCCAAGAGCTCCACGAAAAGAAAGTAAGCCGATCTAATGCTTACAGCGTCCTCATTGCATCCTTCCAGTCAATGGGCCCTCCAGTATTGGTAGGATCCTCGACGGGTGGGTCGGTTGGAGATTCAGGCGAGGAGGAGATCATCACTCGACTCGAGCTCAAACAAATTAACACGTTCAAGAAGTTCAATCCGAAGAATGGAACTAATGGGGTGTCTGCTTCAATCAAACATAGTCTTCCTAACACAAAGAAGGCTTTGGAACGGGAGATTAATGCTGGTCTTAGCCACTTCCCCGAAGGAAAGGAATTGGCCAAGTCCTTGCTCAGCAAATCCTATCAATTCGTCCTGGATATGTTTCGCTTCCTCACAGAGCAACGTGACGAACTCCTAATCAATTGCTATGGTGAAGGGCCTCATTCAGCGCAAGAGGAAAAGGAGGTGTGGGATTTGTGTTTGCTGATGGGTGTAGTTATCTTTGAGACCTTGTGGGAAACCAGATCCGCTGCTTCCATGGGATATCAAGACCCGGATACGTCAAACCTCACGTACATGCTAGCTACTCTACGCACGCACATGGCCATGGAGCAATTTCAGCTCTGCGGTTTCGCCGAACATCCAGGCATCCTACCCAAATTGTTCCGACACATCTTCGAGTCGTTTGTGAGCAAGTCGGACTTTAATTCCGTGAAGAAAGAGCTTGCCGATACGAAAGCACAAGCTACTGCTTTGAAACGCACCTTGGATGCAGTGTTGCTCCGCCTCGCGGCGTTAGAGCGTAGAGGAGACGGTGGGGATGCTTCTACAAATGCTCAAAAGAGGAAGAAGAAGAGAGCTGCCGCAGCAGCTAAGAAAAAGTCCACCGATGACGACGATGATTCTGATGAATAGGAAGTTGCAGGAGGATCTGGTGGAAGAGTAGCTAACTCAATTAGAGCAACACTTACACCACCCTCCGACTCTATTCCACACGCTTTTACCTCCCCTGCCTCTAGATTATGGTCAGGTGCTCAGCCTACAGTCGCATCAGCTCAAGCGGATCGAGGGATGATGAATGGTTCCTTCCCCCATCGCTCACGTCGAGGCACTTGCGGTATTTGGACACGCAGTTCCACCCTTTGGGTACATGTAGCACAGGCTCTGGGTTTCACGCCAACATTCCTTTCGTCGGCTGATCTGCCTTTCGTCGAGGTGATGAGAAGATTTCTCCCTGATGGAACAATTATTCAACATTGTGGTGATTGTCCATTGGTTGACGTCATCTTTTCAGATTGTAGTACCTTGTCATCTGTGAAGAGCACCCATTGGCAAGAGCATCTGGTCCCTCACGTGTTTACTATTAAGAACAAAGCGTCTACATGTGTCCCTGCCCCACGAGGATGGAAAGTACACGAGGTCGACATCAGACACGCGGACGTGGGAGGTAGCACTGTATCAGGGTACACACTCGGTTTGCTGTTGCCTGCAGCCAACTACCTCGCGATGGATAATCCTCCATCAATGATCACTCAACCTTGGGCACCGATGGGCTCTTTGTTGGATGGTGTTAACTCCGCTGCTCCTCTTGATGCATCGCTGTCCCATCGCATCAAATCTATACCTGCTTCGAGTGGGTCCACCGACTACCCCGTGCTAAAGTTCGGTGGGGTAATCCATTCTCAGGGTCTGGCTCCATGGGGCATTGCTAACCTCAACGTTGTTGTGCCATGCGTGTACCATGAGAATGGGCTCGGGGTTCGCAAGCTCCTACCTCACGAACTTGCTGCTCTGTCGGATACTCCTATCCTCCTGATAGATCGGCTTAAGCGTCAGGGTTCTGATGGGCTTCAGCTACTGAGGTGCCTTAGTCGGGGACATCCGAGCAAGGTGCTTTTTTCTGGGGCTGATTATTTGTTATCAACGTTTTACCGGGGGGGTTTTAATGTGAGGAACACTGTGAAGAGCGCCACCAAGGGGGAGTCTGATATTGAGCGTCTGTATGACCACATCCGCAGCGCTCAAGTAGAAGTGATTACTCCGGACCTCGAGGAGTCAAGTGAAATAGAGTTAGAATTGTCAGCTATTGATACTATTGTCAAGTTGGATGGCCAAAAGGCAGATGACGCACCGATATTCACAGGTATGTGGGATGGAATGTTTTTGAGAGGCTGGGCTCGGCGAAACTCAGGCAGAAGCATACCGTCAAGGTGGCTAGTTAAAAGGGTGACTAGCCCCGCTGTAGATCCAAGGGATTGCGACTATTCAGACACTCAACTTGGTGCAGAACTTCAACTTGCAGAGTGGAGATGGGCTTTGTTCAAGATAAGGGCCGCGGCTCTGAGATATTGGAGGCGGAGGTGTACTCGGGCTTTCATCGAGCATTATTGGTCAACATTACCAGAAACCATGCGCCGCTCGGATGAAGACGTAGAACCACTTGATTGGGAGCACGATTGGGAGCAACCGTTGCCTCCACGGCGCAGTGTAATGAAAGTACATGCAGGGGTAAAGAGGACTCGTGACGGCGAGCTTTTGAATACAGAAAAATATATTTGGACTCTTGACGGGAGAGAGAATTACCAGAAATGGTGGAAACAGCAACGATTGCACTCTCCAAACGCTCTCAGAAACTTGGAAGTTGGAGTGGATTGCATCAGCAGAATAGCGAATGCATTATGGTGGGATTGGAATGCAGGATCTACCTTGATTTATTGGGCGTGGCCTGCTTCACATCTCGTGTGGGCAAGGGATGGACAGCCTCATTTCACTACTGGAGAACTACCCAAGTTTAAGAAGCCTCAGAAGGCAGCTCCCACGACGGAAATGATGGCCCGCATGAAAGAGAAAGTAAACAAAGTAAGGAGGAGATTGTACATTGCGGTAGGGTACGTACGGAGCCTCACGCACATGTTTGCTGTACCCAAGGGAATTTCAGATATCAGAATGGTGTATAATGGCACTTCATCTGGTCTGAACGATGCCCTCTGGGCCCCTCACTTCGGGCTACCTGTGGTGGCTCAAACTCTCCGCAGTCTAATGCCTGGATATTATCAGGCGGACCTGGACGTTGCCGAAATGTTTTTGTGTTTCAACCTTGGAGTAGACATGCGGCCTTACGCTGGAGTAGACGTCACGCTGATGAGAGACTGGAACAGCGGCTTGGAAGAGGGACGATCAAAGCCCTGGGAGCACTGGACTCGCAATTTCATGGGGATGAGAGACAGCCCGTACAGATCACTACAAATGATGTTGGTTGCAAAATTGTTAGCCTACGGTGACAGATCAGATCCACACAACCCACTTCAGTGGGAGAAAGTGTTACTCAACTTACCTGGCTCGGAACATTACGATCCCAGACTGCCATGGGTGATGAAAGTGAGGAGCGACGGTAAGATTGCTTGTGAGATCTACATCTATGTAGACGATGCCCGAGTCACGGGGTGGTGTAAGTTTGAATGTTGGAGATCTGTGAGGAAATTCAGTTGTGTTCTAACAAGACTTGGAATACAAGACGCCACACGCAAGCGGACGGAACCCTCTCGAACTCCCGGTCCATGGGCAGGAACAGTCACGGCCACTAACTTCGTTACAGATGCAAAGGATGCACAGAGTAGCGGCTCGGAAAGTGAGTCAGCATGGGAGGTAATCTCGACGGTCACTCAAGTGAAGTGGGACAAGACGAAAGCGCTTGTGGAAGAGCTTGCGTCCATGATGCAGAAGGATCACAGGAGTTTGGATAGGAATCGTTTGGAGCAAATAAGGGGCTTCCTGATATACGTTGCTAGGACGTACCCCTTTTTCAACCCGTATCTCAAAGGGTTGCACTTGACTATTGACGGGTGGCGACCTGGCAGAGATGAAGATGGATACAGAAAGGCCTCGTCTAAAAAGAAGAGTGGCAAGGACAAGGACAATGACGAAGAAGATCTGGAACCAAACACATCTTCTTTCAAAGTCAATGGGGCTGCGATAAGGAGAGCAGAAAAGGACATGGAGGATGGACTTGGGGTAGACTTAGACGCTTTCAAGGCCAGGCCTCATGGTGTGGGAAACATCGTCGGGCTGGATCCTCCAGCTACAGTTAGAGCAGTTCCTCGGCTCAGGAAGGATGTGGAAATTTTGCTTGAGTTCTTGGAGGGAGAAACGCCGGAGGTACAGAAGTGCAGAGTAACTTCGGTCGCAGTTTGTTTGTACTTGATGGGGGACGCCTCAGGAGACGGCTTCGGAAGTGGAATCTGGGATGATGAGGGAGTACACTACGAAGCAGGAAATTGGAAGGAACAATGGAGGAGGGAATCTTCCAACTTTAGAGAAGCCAGTAATCTGACGGATAGGATTGTCAGAATGGGTGAGGAAGGAAAGCTGGACGACCGAGAGCTATTTGTCTTGACTGACAACTCGACGTTTGAAGGAACCTTTTATAAGGGGCACTCGAAATCATCGCCCAAACTAACTGAGTTGATAAGGAAACTGAGGATGGTGGAAAGAAAGCATCGGTGCATCATCCATGTTATCCACATCGCAGGGACACGTATGAAGTTCGCAGGTGTAGATGGATTATCTCGAGGAGATTTTTTGGAAGGGATCATGGCAGGAATGAATCCCTGGGATACAATTCCCTTGAACGAAGATGCAAATCAACGATCAAATGGAAGGGTGGAGGAATGGGTTCGTAGCTGGTGGAGCGACAAGTCGGGAGTCCCTTGGTGCAAAGTAGGGGATGACGAAGCAACCTACGAGTCTGGATTGCTGAAAGCCTTAACACCGATGGATTGGTTCAGTTTGTACGAAATCAAAGGCCACCGACTGTGGATCCCTCCTCCTGCGGCGATGGAGACTGTTGTGGAATTATTCAATGAGGACCGATTGGTGAACCCCCACCTAGCACACGTGTTTGTTATCCCCCGGCTGATGACTCACTTGTGGAGAAAGCAATTGTTCAAAGACGCAGACGTTCGCTTTTATGTTCGAGCTGGAGCCCCTTTTTGGCCCAGCTCCATGCATGAGCCGCTAACCGTTCTTCTTGTCCTTCCACTTGCCTTCGTTGAAAATTACAGGGGTCCGTGGACAGTCGGAGATACGGCCGAGGCGCGAGAGTTTGGTGAGCTCCTGGACACCAAATTTGGAGACCCTGTCCAAAATGGACGAAGGAGATTTCTTGACATGGAAGGGCCCATGCCTTCATTGTGGGAAGATGAACACCGATGGACGAGGGATTTTCTGTTCGAATTTCTTAACAAGCAAAGCACATTTCCACCCGTGCAGAGCGGCCTACTGCGCTCCTTGTTACCGGCGCTACGTGGAAGATCCATTCCCGATTCAAACGTCAATGGAGGAAGAAGACGAGGAAAACGGGTTCGAGACGGGGGAAGTAAGGGAGGACCACTTCAAATGCGCCAGAGAAGGAGATCACTTGATGAGCCTACCCTTTGAATGCGATCTGTGCCATTTTAGAAATGTAGTACGAAGGGACGTTGACTGGAGTAACACCAAGGATGTTTACACCCTACTCTGCATTCGAAGTGCCACGCTGGACGCCATGTGGAGCAAGAGTAAGAGCACTGTAGAGAAAAATGCAAGTAGAATGCGGCTGGACCTGAAAAATGCACGGAAAGCACTCTCCCTTGGACCGCTGTTCCCCAAGATGGGAAACCCTCGCATGGAAGATAAAGTGGGCATGGGAGTGGCTCTGGTGACATCCCATGCTTCGCTGAGGCCAGGAAAGAATGCTTGGCATCTCCAATGGGATTCTATGAGGAAGACTCCCACTTGGGCAAATCATGCACACAAAGCAATAATGGGCGATGAAGGGGGCTCCATCTTCTCTTCTGACAATAAGAAGATGTATCTCTCGGAAGGTTCGTGCGAGTCGAGATGGTTCAGTGCCTTCATCTTGGGAGCAAAGAAAAGGATGGGCGTCATAAGGAAACAAAATGAGGCGCTCACGATAGCTCAACTACTTCTGATTTTGAAGATTGCCGAGGAAGACTGGAGGCTAGCCAAGAATCAACGCAGCGTTAGAAAGAGGATTGAAGAGGTTGCAGCGTTTGTCTGTATTGGATTTTGCGTGTCTTTGCGAGGAGAGGAGGTCCCTCTCATCTCAATCATGGGAATGCTTGCGTACTGGGAAGCGTCCAAAGAACATGAGATTCCTCATATCATGATAACATTGCGTGGACTATTCAAAGGAGAGCACAACTTGCGATGGCACCTGATACCCATTGCAGATCTCACGGCTAGCAAGATTCCAACCCGTGTGTGGGTGAGCAGACTAATGCATACCCGAGTAACTGAGGAGGGATGCACTGAAGGGCCTTTGTTTGCTGACAAGTCGGGCAACAAGGCAGCGTTGAAACTATACGACGGAGATTTCAAGGATTTACTGGAGAAGGCTCTTGAAAGGAATCCGCGAGTCTTCCCAACCAAGGTGGAGATTGAGGATTACAGTCTTCGCCGTTCATTGAGGAGGGGATCTACAACTGAGGCACAAAACAAGAAAGTGCCTGGGGAAACGATCGACCTTATCAACCGTTGGAGAAAAAGAGAGGCAGCTAGAGGGGCAGAGCCGGGTCTGCCAATGCGGCAAGTCTACACTCAGGCTCTGTCAGCCCTAGAGACCACTCTTCGTTTCTCCCAAAGTTTATGAGTACCGGAGGGGGTTTGATTCGAAGCTTTCAACTTCCGAAATTGTTTAAGTAAGAAAAGTGTTTGTGGATACCGATTGCAGGTAGTTCTGGGAAGGATTTACGAGGCTCAATACTTCGATGTGAAGGTTGGGCCTCGTTCGCATCTGCATCTTGATGCCCATCGCTCGCGCGATGATCCTTCTAATAGAGCTATCAGCAGCAGGGAGCGCTACACCGAATATGCTGATGACATAGGAACGAGAAAAGCGGGTCACTACCCCAATCGACACTTAGAGACTTTAAATGATAGAATTGAATTTAGGCTCAGCATTGGCAAGAGCAATTCTTCGGAATGTCAGCGATTTGTAATTCTTGGGAATCTGAACCCTTGTTGTAGTCGTCTCATTTGAGCTGATATAAAGTAGTTTGGGGCGTGTGTGCGATAAAACTAGCGTTTTAGGTAGATTGTCAAGCCCATTAGCCGTCTAGCCTCACATGAATTTGCGTGTAGATGGAAAGATGGTCTTGTTGGCACTTCAACCGCCGCACACTACCATCCTACATCGACAAAGGCGAAGTATCCATCATCGCAAACAGAGAAGATGTGTCTTGAGACGGAATTCGAAAGCTACAAAGCTCTTGTTGTTTGTTTGAGCTGATATAAAGTAGTTTGGGGCTTGTATGCGATATAACTTGCGTTTTAGGTAGCTTGTCAAGCCCATTAGCCGTCTAGCCCCACATGACTTTGCGTGTAGATGAAAAGATGGTCTTGTTGGCACTTCAACCGCCGCACACTACCATCCTACATTGACAAAGGCGAAGTATCCATCATCGCAGTCAGAGAAGATGTGTCTGGAGACGGAATTCGAAAGCTACAAAGCTCTCCTTGTTGTAGTCGTCTCATTTGTGCTGATATAAAGTAGTTTGGGGCATGTATGCGATATAACTTGCGTTTTAGGTAGCTTGTCAAGCCCATTAGCCGTCTAGCCCCACATGACTTTGCGTGTAGATGGAAAGATGGTCTTGTTGGCACTTCAACCGCCGCACACTACCATCCTACATCGACAAAGGCGAAGTATCCATCATCGCAAACAGAGAAGATGTGTCTTGAGACGGAATTCGAAAGCTACAAAGCTCTCCTTGTTGTAGTCGTCTCATTTGTGCTGATATAAAGTATTTCGGGGCATGTATGCGATATAACTTGCGTTTTAGGTAGCTTGTCAAGCCCATTAGCCGTCTAGCCCCACATGACTTTGCGTTTAGATGGAAAGATGGTCTTGTTGGCACTTCAACCGCCGCACACTACCATCCTACATCGACAAAGGCGAAGTATCCATCATCGCAAACAGAGAAGATGTGTCTTGAGACGGAATTCGAAAACTACAAAGCTCCACACTACCTCCTACATCGATAAAGATTGTAAGATGGGCTTGTTGGCACTTCAACCGCTGCACACTACCTCCTACATCGACAAAGGCGAAGCATCCACGATCTTGTTGGCACTTTCACTTCGACCGCTGCACACTACCTTCTACATCGACAAAGGCGAAGCTCCATCATCGTAAACAGAGATTTTGTGTTCTGGGACGGACTTCGAAAGCTATAAAAGCTCTCCTTGTTGTAGTAGTTTCGTTTGAGCTTACGTATATCAATTTGGGGCGTGTAAGGGAATAAACTTGCGTTTTAGGTAGCTTGTCAAGCTCATTAGCCGTTTACCTTCACTTGACATCGATAAAGATGGTAAGATGGGCTTGTTGGCACTTCAACCGCTGCACACTACCTCCTACATCGACAAAGGCGAAGCATCCACGATCTTGTTGGCACTTTCACTTCGACCGCTGCACACTACCTCCTACATCGATAAAGATGGTAAGATGGGCTTGTTGGCACTTCAACCGCTGCACACTACCTCCTACATCGACAAAGGCGAAGCATCTATAATCTTATCAGCAGTCTTCGTCTCTTCTAGATCTCTGAAGATCTCCATTTTGCTTTGTCACCAATCTCTGCTTGGTTCACCTGCTACTTCGCTCTTATACCGTACAAACACCAGCTTTTTAATCTGTCTCTTGTTGATTCCTTGAGAGGTTTGGCCGTTTTTTTTTCGTATGGGATGTTGAATTGTTTAGCATAGATTATGCCTTAGTCGGGCCATGGTGTCAGTGTGTCAGGTAGGATGTGGCAAACAATAGTTAGGTTGGTATGCCAATAACTAAGCTATACCCATGTCTGTAACGCTGAAGTGATGTTGATCTCTCCACTGATGTTGACTGAACTATGGTAGTAGCAATAACACTATCAAGACGAAGATCCCCGTCTTGACAGCGTAATCATCCCCGACACTGCGTCTAGAACGCCACTGTTGTCGTCAGCTTGATGCGGATCGCAACCACTTTCACTATTATTGGAAGACTTTGACGTAGTCGATTTCCGTTGGAGAGAACTTTTTGCATATTCTTGTGCCTTCATCAATTCATCCTTGTCGCCAAAGACCGAAGGAAAGAAGATACTTGATTTGTCTTGTCCTTTTGGTAAACCCTTTTTTGGAAGAGAGGCCGATTCTTGCCTTTTCCGCTTTGGTTTGTAACCACTGTAGCTCCCTGCTTCAACCTTGTTCTCGAAAAAACTAGATGCTTCTTTCATAGCAGCTGTTATTTGATCATTTTGCCTTGCCGCTTCGATTGCAAGATCTACGATACGTTGTTTCTCCGCTCTTTGTTTGACTTGCATGCATTGAAACAAGGTCTGTTCGACTTTCAACTGCGAATACATCGGACTGAGAACTCTCCACCACCTGTAGCGAAGAGAGAGTGTTGTGAGTAGTTGAGTGAAGGATAATACGAACAATACGATGATTGACTTACCCAGTGTTCATATCCATGGCCAAAAATCGACCTGGTGGATCACATCTTGCTGCTATTGACTGATTTATCTGTGCAATGATCTCGTGAATCTCGCAGTTCTCCCCACGCCCTACCTTCAGATATTCCTTCTCGTATCGCTCGATGTTCATTTCAATCATGATACGGAATCTTCTATTGCCAATGTGGTGAAAGAAGGCTTGTCCTGACCCACACAAGACATCATAGTTGGACGGCATAATAAAGGCAGCGGGATGAGGTATTAATGCTTCCGCAGTGGATGCGTTATCACGTTCATCAGGCATGAAGAATTCTTCGATAGGTATTGACTGAAATGTAGACACCATGG
The DNA here is from genome assembly GCA_030544225.1 of Skeletonema marinoi. Lineage (NCBI taxonomy): Eukaryota > Bacillariophyta > Thalassiosirophyceae > Thalassiosirales > Thalassiosiraceae > Skeletonema > Skeletonema marinoi. The sequence goes on along the minus strand of CM060505.1, from coordinate 594,272 downwards.
CTGGAATGTAATTTGACTGGTAATTATTCACCAGTCCATTTGCCAAGCTCAACTGCTGGCTAATACCTGTGTGAAGTATTCTTGAGAATGATGTCGGCTGATTCATATTCATATTCAACGTGAAAGGAGTGGTTGGCTTGTCAGCAGTTTTTGCGTCAACTTGACTTGCTCTTTCATCTTTCGTCTGGACACATCTGTATCCAGCATCAATTTTGCTTGCCGTCTGTTCAATCGTATCACCATTTGACTCATCAACTGATTCTACGCCGTCTCCACCGTGATCGTCTACTTGGCTTGCTCTCTTAAAAATTTCAGATATGTGATCTTTCTTGATAAAGAAGCGACCCGCTGCAAGGAAGGTAACGTGGACCTTTTGTCGTACCTCCTTATTCGATGCGGATTTCCAGAACATTTTGTCGAAATCCTCTTGAATGACTTCGTTGTCGTTGCTGCTATCTTCTGACTTGCCCACTGGAAGAAGAAACCGCCCGGATGGACAATTCCCTTCAATACTAGACAGAACGCTGTCGATAATGTCATCTTGCTTCGAGGTTCTGGATGACGTGTCTTCGACTTTTGATGCAGTGATATCGCTGTCGAAGTAGTTATCAACATTCAGTTCTACCAAGACACGGAAACGCCGATTCCCAATATGGTCAAAACAAATGGAGCCTTTCCCGAGCAGTACATCGTTGATTCCTGGGGATGCTGTTACACTTGGGCCCGTTGACACCGCTGAGGGCTGATCCTTGATTGATACTCCTACATCATAATCCCCAGACTTGAAGCGCTTCTTGACTGGAAGGGAGGATGACAAATGACTGCTGCTGTCTGAGTCGTTGAAAGAAATTCTCTTGCTGCACAACTCATCGCTCGTATGCGTGGATGATGCCCCGTCAGTAGCAATATTCGCGGCGACGGTGCCATTATTCTTTTCTTGGTGACCCTGACCCATCATCATCAGTGAGATTTTTGAATTGATTAAATTAATAGGAAATTAGGGAGAGACCGATATAACTTGGCGTGCACTGAATTGCCCTCGTTAATGTGAGTTGCTAATGCTCCTGTTGCGTGTGGTACCTTGGCAAAGATGAAGATGCACTACTTATTATTAGAGGTCCGGGTTTTCAATCCAAGAAGGGCTGTGCAGTTTTGCCAGTTTGCACCACATCGATGGACATAAGAGGTGGTCCACTGGTACAAAATCCAGTTTATATTAACTTCCCCGGGGGGATTTTTCCCCGCCAAGATTACAAACTTTTGGCGTGAATTTTGCAAGAAAGTGATTCAAAACTGCAAGAAAGCCTATCGGCATAATTAATTCAGAGCCGCCACCTCGCTCCTTCATAATTCAAAATCACAAAAAAAAACGGTCAAACCATGCCACTCTGCCGCCGCCCGACGCCTATCGCCCTCTACTCGACATCCACATCTACTCAACACCACCACCGCACGGATGCTCTTCCTGCCATCACACTGCGTCACCTGCGTGAGAAAAACTAGGTGAAGAATCATTATTTTGTGTCTATTGTACAACTTAACATCAAATGTCGCTGCATCAATATTTCCGCTTTCAGCGGCAACAGTCCCATCAACAGGCGAACTAATCAGAACCTCCCTTGCTGGCGCTTCGCATTGTGGCGTTATTCACCAACGCGGCTGTCGTCAGTATTGCTTTCGGGGGATATCTTCACGGCCGAAAACAAGCGAACCACCCGACCGTTTTTTTCGGAGCGCATACATCAACTGACAATCAGCCCGCTACGCGATGGCTTCGAAACAATAAAGGTGAGTTGCAGTTGTCTATTCTGTATTCGACGTCAATTTCATTGAAACTGTATTCTTCCGCATATGTCGTCTCACAGCGAATACTTACGTCTACTCTTCACAGTTTTAACGGTCGAAAATGACTCTTTCATGTCAAGTCTATCATACCACATCTTTGACGCCTCAACTGACTGTGTTTGCTTGCAATACAGTGCCGCCGATGCAGCTTACCGACCGAGATTCTGAGTTAAAAGCGCGGTGACAGCGACATTCTTCCGGTCAAAAATAATGATTGCATCTATCAGTTTTGTCCTTTATGAACATCTCCTATGAAATGGCTAAAACCTCTTCTATTTCAAACTCATGAGTTGGCAGGGCCATTTAGAAGGTATTGGAAGATTGCAAATTCTGTTGAGAATATGTTGTGTGCTGACGTGGTGAGAGTTCAAGTAGACCTGAAATGGATTAAAATAAAATTGAATACATTTGTACAAAGTAAGTAGAAGCAGGTCTTTCTGTACTTATAACTATTTATGGATGCGTTCTAAAGAGCGCACAGTCTGTGGCGTTTTTCACGTAAGAGTACATGATGGTTGCATTGCGACGGTGGCTGGCTACTTAATGCTGCGATTGTTTTAAGTATTTTCTACGCAGAACAGTACCAGATTTCTACAGGAAGATTCAGAAAATAAATTGCTAATATAGCCAAGTGAGAGAGATCATCTGACAGAATTTCTCCTTTGATATTTCTCGTAATTTGGCGGGATGAAGCAATTAGCTCTAAATATGTGTAATTTCGATCTAGGGGAAAAATCCCCGAGGGGACAAAAAAAGTGCCCCTACAAAATCCTCGTAGAAGCTGCTCACTGTAGGAATTCAAATGTACCTGTAGGAATTAAAAAATCGATGAAACGGGGCGGAGTGCCTGTTTTTTTGCTGTCCCGCCAATTTTTTGTTAGTGACTTTAGTTAGAGAGGTGAAAATCGAGTTTCAGGGAAGTAGTTTATAGGCTAGTCCCGAGATACTATCCTTTAGGTGACTATTAAGTGAGTATATACTGTGATGGATAGGTGGCGAAAGCGTTTATTTTCGTCGAGATATGCATTACAAGATGCACTATATTTTTTACTAGGTGTGATGGCTGATGGCCAAAATTTCTCCGCCCCGTTTCATCGATTTTTTTTTCTACGTGAATTTGTACGGCGCATATGCGCGATTTCTACATACGGGGCGAGTGAGCAAGTGGGCCACCTCTTATTTAGCGCGCTTCCGGCAAGAGGGAGGAAGTTGTTGAAGTAGTCTCTGCGACGCGACACAGACACTTTTTCACAAAAACAACACGATTTCGCAACTCACGTAGGAATTGGTATCTTCCACTTCAATGGCAAGGATCTGGTTAGGCTTGTGGGTATAGCGGGCGGTGGGCGCCGCCAAACTTTGTGTTTTTTAGGAGGGTGCGTGAGTTTGGTCAACTTTTTCCATTTTGAACCAAAATGACCCAATTTTAACACGGAAAAGGCCTAATATGGGCTATTTTATCCAAGGTGGGCGCCCACGTGGGCCCGCCCTCTTGTGCCCGCCTATCTGGTCCTTGTGTCGTCCGAATAAACAATAAACTCCCCGCTCTCCATCACCTCACCCTATCAGAGTAACCAGCAAGAAGTGACTGCTTGTCCATACTCGTTATCAACAGCCAACTAGCATGGTGCGGTGCCGAGCAGCTACGTCGCTCATGACCCTGATAAGCCTAGTGACCTTGACGTTGCTGCCACTCGACAATATTGCTGCCCTTCAGATCACAAGTCCACTTTATGTGCCTCCTCATTCAAATCATGGGCGACCAGCGGTGGTGCCATTAACAACAAATCGTTATGGCCCAGGAGTAGCATGTAATGGTAGTATTAGATGCCATCACCGCAGCCATGCTATTGAGAACAGTAGAATAAGACACAGCATTGCGCCTCTATTTTCATCTGCAAATGGATCGTCGCAAGAAGAAGAAGGCAAATCTCCGAAAAGACGACAGCCGGTCCAAACCATCAAAGGCATCATTATGAAAATTCTCAGGTTCTTCACAACAGCACCGGCCAAATTTATGGCTTACTACAGGAGGCTTACAAAAAAGGGGAAAATCATATTAGCAATGCAACTGATGACGCTGGGTCTTCTAATGGGAGCTGCCGCGAAAACCACTTCAACAGCAAAAGCTAATCAAGCCAACCGTCCGGTGGAAGTTTCCTACAGTACATTCTTAGACTTGGTAGATGTTAACGGCAAGGGACACAAGCCGGGGAAACATCCTGCACTCAAACTCGACAATGTCATCATATCGAAAGATCGAGTGGGATTCAGAGTTGTTACCGATAAGGAGAAACATGAACTTGCGTTAATAGATAAAAAACTTGTTCAGAAGGAAGATGTTTCGGTAATTGCACCTGCTGAATCAATGAGGACCATCTACGCAATGAAGCCAATGGCATCGCAAGAACTGATTGAAACATTACGTGAACACGAGGTTCCATTTCGTGCGGCATCAACGAAGGGTGCCAATACTGCAGCAAACGTGGCACGATTTTCTATTTTCCTTGTGTATCTCTTGTTCCTATCGAGAATGTACAAGGCTATGGGTGGTGGAGGAGGAACAGGTGGTGGAAGTGGTGCTCCTGGAAAATTGGCTACATTCACTCCTGGTGAAGCACTTGTGAAATTTGACGATATTGAGGGAATTGATGAAGCAAAATTTGAGGTGATGGAACTTGTGGATACTTTACGAAATCCCAAGAAATATGAGATCTTAGGGGCCAGAGCTCCAACGGGCTTATTGCTCGAGGGACCCCCCGGAACAGGTGAGAAATGCTTGCGTTTTTTTGTTTTGACATTCTCTTATATACCCAGGGGGTGGACGTGTTGTGTAGTGTTGGGGTCAACTAATGAAGCTTTGCAATAACTAACGATTATATGTATGTCATCTTTTGCAGGTAAGACGATGCTGGCTCGTGCTACAGCGGCAACTGCGGGAGTGCCTTTACTTTATTGCAGTGGAAGTGACTTCGTTGAGATGTTTGTAGGACGTGGAGCTGCTAGAGTCCGTAATACTTTTGCTCGTGCTGCGAAGATGTCGCCGTGTATCATTTTCATTGATGAATTGGATGCTCTTGGAAAAAGTCGTGACATGGGTGGCATGGGGGCTAGTATGAGGAGTAATGATGAAGCTGAACAAACACTTAATCAGCTCTTAGCCTGCATGGATGGACTCGATTCGTCAAGAAGAGTTTGTGTTCTTGCGGCTACCAACAGGAGAGAAGTATTGGATCCAGCTTTAATACGGCCTGGCCGATTTGATAGAATTATCAAAGTCACCCTACCCGATACCAGTGGGAGGGAACGTATCTTGCGCGTACATGCAAAGAAACTACCAGGATTTTCAGAATGCAATGGAGTCGAGGAGAAACGGCCTGGCAGTTTAGGAAGAGGATCATCGGTGGATCTCTCGGCAGTAGCAGCGGTAACGAAGGGCTTGTGTGGAGCGGATCTTGAATTCATTGTTAACGAAGCAGCTATTAGGGCAGTACGACGGGTGAGCGCAAAACTAAGGGCAGGCGAAGATCCTAAAGGAATTACTCCTGTTGTCAGCTCTGAAGACTTCGAGAAGAGTGTGAGTGACTTCAAACGCACACGTCAGGGTGGATCAGTAAATGATATATTGAACAATGTACTGGGGAAAAGAGACTAAACACGAAAAATACTACTTTATGTGCATATTATTTTTCTATTGTGGTACATGTTTTTACAAATTCCAAATATCCATTACGTCAAACATCCCTCAGCACGCTTCAGTTTCGTTTCCTTCGGTTTTAGACCAACCAATGGCAACATCTTTTCAACAAAGTTATTCATTACATCACTGACAACGGCCTTGCCCCAATCTTTTCGATTCAGCTCCTCTGCAAAGGACGCGTAACTACTGTCATCGTCTTGTTCATCGGCCTCTTCCGTAACTGATGACGAGGCCTGTACAGAAGAAATCGGTGGGAGATTACAAACTAGGCTATCACTATCTGTAGGATGGATTTCTCGTGTGCTCGTCTCAGACATGGCAATAGAGCCAATCATGCACGCAGTATCCAAACTCGGCACTCTCTTGTGATTAAGAGGTGACGAGAGTCGCCCCCGATACTTGGATTTTGAGAGAAGCGGATTATCCCTCAGGTATCTGGGAGCTCTGGGAATCTCAGACTTAACTTTGGCAAATGGATCGAATTCACTGTTCACACTATTGCTTCTTGCCATGGCGGGTTTTCTCAAGAATGTGCTAGTCTTCGGTTTCTCCAAGGAAGAGGTGGTTCCACTAGCAAAAGAGTTATCGCACATGCTAATGGAAGAGGACGGCATCCCTGCAAGACCTGAAAATGGATCTATTGGAGCATCACTTGATACGTCAATCAAGTCTTCCCCTTTCTCGGGTTGCATAGAAAGGGGTTCCCCATATCCTGGCGTGGGGGAAGTCCATGAGTCATGAATCATAGTACTACGGTTACCAAGTGGGAAGCTCGCCCCACTTAAACTTGATTGACATCTCCTGTGATTGCCCATAAGATCCCTGGATGATTTAACCTTCTCAACGTTAATCTCTGCTGTAAGGGGGGAGGGGAATGAACAATCAATTGTTTCCATAGTGTGTGTGACAGAAGTAATTGAGGTTGCAATGGACGGAGCCTGATCACTTGTCTGCCTTCCACTGATGGAGCCAGGTCGAGACTTGGACTTTTTTCTTAGCGACCTCGATTTCTTGAGCAGTGATTTTTTTACTGCACGTCCTCCTGCAGCCCCCGAGGACGTCCCATCATCAGACAGCGAAGAGACATCAGATGCATCATCGTTGTCACTGGGTGAACTTGCAGCATCTCTCCCCTCAACTGCTGCGACACTGAGCATCTGCTGTGCCAAATTACTGTGTGTCTGCCCATGTCGGTGCCCTGATCCGAGGGATCTGACCGCCATGACGCTCTCAAATGTGCCCAATCGATCTCTTTCCAAGGGTGGGTGTTTCTTAGACGAAAACGAGGTAGGCGATAATGGCTGATCGATGTGAAATGAATGATCGTGGTGAATCCTGCTAGGAGTGTTTGCGCTAAAATGATTGCTGCCTGACGTCGTTAATGTTTGGGCGCTCTGAAATGACATCAATGAAGAGGTAGTGTTGGGCGTCTGACGCATCATGTTGGGGTTGTTGTGAAAACTGTCCTGAAGGGGGGCAGAGGCCGCAGATGTGGGAGTGTAGATATGTTGCGGTCGGGATGGAGATGCATAGGAAACAGATGACGATCCTGCAGCGGGGTCCGTCTTCTTTTGCTCAGCAACTGCTGCTGTTGATTGCGGCGGCAACATCATTACTATTTTTGGATCCGTCGTTTTTATGCTAGGGTAGCAGATATGAACCAGCCCGGCCAATTAATTTTCAGCTAATGGTCAATAATGCTACACCTCCACGATTGCTGCAGTTCCCGCTTTAGCGCAAGACCATCACCAATGTTGTTTGGGGTGCGTTGCAGATCGTTTATTCGTCGATGAACGTGTCGTTCAGAATCGTTCCAGCTTGTTCCGTTGGCTTGAATCAGAAGCGAGAAATGTGCCGTTGCTCCCTTTCTTGCAAAAATGACATTTTCAAGACTCAACCCTCTCTTTCACATGAAGGAATTAGTATGTATGTGACCGGTAATGTCATAACGCCTCTGTTGGAACTTTCTCTTGGGTTTCTGGATCTTGATAAATTGCATTGTACTTACTTAGGAATCAATACAAGGTGAAAACAGCGCACAGGCGCGAGTGTCTCAGGGGAGAGGAGAGGAAAACAGAGGAGAAATGAATCTCCTACGTAGGGATTGGTAAGTAGATAGATAGATAGATAGATTATTTTAGTAGCTCCAATCCCTACAATACACAGGTAAGTACCATAAAGCCCGATAGAGCTAGGTACGCTTCCTGCCTCTGCAAACAACAAGCTTTTCTTGGTACAATAGGATTCGTTTGTAGGCTCTGAGATGAATTTATTTGTCTCATTAACCTCGTACCATTTACTATCGTATGGATGGTACCCTATCAATTTTGATGTTGGGTTGCAATGGTGACTTAATCTTCTCTCTTACAAATGTCTTGAATTCTTGAACAAGCCGTTTCAGAAATCTAATATTATCTTCAAACACCTTGTTTGTGGTTGCGTTTGAGAAGTCAACGTACTGTACTACAGAGCCATGGTTGGTGCGATGGTCAAACTTGTGTGCATAATTGGTCAGGCTGCAACAGTAGGAAGTATGTCAAAAGCATCCTCATGTGCTAACAGTTGCTTTGGAAAAGAGCAGAGCACATCTTTCTGAAAAGAGCTATCAAATAAGAAGGCCAAGCGAAAGACTTAACCGGGAAGGGTACTAATGCTCCATTAGAGAAAAGTTAACTTCTGTGCACATTCATCCTCAGAGTTGATACACTCGATGCGAAACTAATTAAACTAGATAGTAGATGCGGTAAGTAGACAGAGATTTCGAAAGACACAAATGCCAACCTGGTGGTTAAACATAATGGCTGTGACCTAATTTAAATGATAATGAGTGTGCGCGATAATGTACATACATCATTCCAAGACTTCGAGGCCAGTGGAATCTATAAGAAACTCTGAAAGAACATTTAGCTCTTGCATCCGGCGCATCCAGGCTCGGATCCGGCCTTGGGGTTGGCGGCCATGTTTTCGATATCAGCCTTCTCTTCCATCATGATGGCGTATGAGACATCTCCACGCTTGGGGTCCTTGTAACGGGCCTGACAAGACAAGAACAAAGAAGAATATTGGGTGAGAAATAGTGTCGACAAAATAAAGTACCAGAATCACATAATAAAGATCCATGGGCAAACCACACATCAGATATAGTATCACTTACTTCTCCGGGGTAGATACCAGAGGCATCAGGGGAGTTTCCCTTGAAAGTCTCGAAGGGGTTGAAGTTAGCGGTTGAGCGAGGGGTGGCAGGGTCCCACTTGTTGTAGACATCGGTCTTGGCAGCATGGTCCCAAAGCTTATCGTCGTACTCTCCGTATTCGAAGTGAAGCTTGGTGGGCATACGTGCGTTTTGGGCAGGCACGAAGGCGGAAGCGGAGGCCACAAGGGCAACGGCGATAACTGACTTCATCTGTTGTTGGAGAGAAAAAGAGTGGTAGAAAAAGAAAGTTAGTGATATCATCATAAGCAAAAGAAGAAACTGGCGCCACGAAAGCAGCAGTGATGCATCTATCCATCATGTGAAAGGAAGCGCTTCCATTTCACACCATCTCCACAAACATGTGTCGGTCGGAGGAAGACTATCTATCACAGAAAAAGATTTGCATCGTTCGCCCGATGACGACTCGAAGGAGACACATCGGCCGCCGCTGCTACCGATGCAGCCACCGACCATCATCACCACCCGCACAACTTGAATGGAACTCAGCACAAGAAGGAACCACTTGCCATTTTTAATTGTTAGATTCTACTGAAAAAGAATTTATGAGGGCATGTGTTGTTGTTGACACCCTCGCCTCGGCTGCGCCAACGTGATGGATGCGTGTTCTTCTTCCTCGGTCACACAACGCGATCTTTGACAAGTACGTCATAGTAGATGGCGAAGTGCGTATCTTCGATGTACATACGTTTGCGTCTGGCCGATAAGTAGAAAAGCGGAGAAAAGAGGAAAGTGCTGAGAGGAAAGACACTTGTCCCTTTGTGGGTGTCACACGACACAAAATAGAGGACAGACCAAGAAGAAAAAAAAACAGCGCGGCCCATCACCATCTTTTGATGGGCATGCAACATGCAACCATCACTTCCGTTTATGTTGATAAGTACACTGTGGGCAGCACCTCGTCGAACGCCTTCCCCTCCCAAGCCGATAATAAAGTCTATTATGCCATTCAATCTTCTGAGTGAAGCTAGTTTGAGAAAGCAAAGAAAAAGAGGCTGCCGACGTCCCTCAAGTGCAATGTTCTTTGTGAGCGTCTGCGTGCCAACAATGTTCTCAGTGATGCTATCGATGGGAAATGTGATGCGGTGCACGTCATCATCTTGGTCGTCACCATCATTGAGGCATAAACATATAATTGCATCATCATCAAAATTGACCACTGCTGCATTTGTGTCGTCACACCGAGCCGATGGATTAAAAAAGACATCGAGAAATAAATTATGCAACCCATCAACAACGTTAACTCAAATGAGTTCCTACAACTCCAACAACTATGAGGAGATGGAAGATCCAGATTCCTTTTCATTATCAGGATATCAACGGCCAAAGGTGAATTGGTATCCAGGACATATCGCCAAAGCAGAGCGACAACTCTCGGAAACACTAAAATCTGTGGATGTCGTGATCGAAGTTAGAGATGCTCGTGCACCCAAGGCAACAGCGCATCCCCAAGTAGGAAAGTGGACAGCAGGTCGTCCGCGTGTTGTGGTCATGACCAGGATGGATACGGTGACTGCGGCATGCCGTGAAAGTTGGAGGCGAGCCTATGAGGAGCTGGGTGCCGACAGATGGGAGGAAAAACTAGGCGGAGACGAAAAGAATCGTAATGTACAAATGAGGAAAGAAAGAAGCAAGTATGCCGAAGGAGAACAAGGCGACAGGACTAATCTTGATGGTGGTATAGAAGAGGTGTTATTTGTAGATGCCAAAAGAGGCCAAGGCACGCATTCGATATCAAGAGCGGTGTATAGAGCAGGTAGACATGTCAACGAGAGAAGAAGGCGAAGAGGATTGAATGACCGTTCTCTACGAGTGGGCATTATTGGATTCCCCAATGTTGGGAAGTCAGCCCTCATCAACCGTCTATTGGGACGCAAACGTGCTCGCACTGCAAACACGCCTGGTGTGACTCGGTCTCTCCAGTGGATTCGTGTGGCAACAGATAAAACTTCCGCAGGTGCATCTGGATCGAGTGGTGGAGGCAGCCGTGGAAGTGGCCAGAGACCGAAAAAAGGGTTTGAACTGCTTGATAGTCCTGGTATTATTCCATCAGATTTGCTTGATCAGACTGATGCGCTGTTACTGGCTGCATGCAATAGTATCGGTGTTGGAGCTTATGACAATCAGGCTGTGGCTGCCTACCTTTGCGATCGTATTCAAAATCTTGTGCTTATGGGAAAAGATGGGATTGTAGCACCTCAGTGGAGAGACAGGTGCATAGAGAGATATGGATTTGATCCACTTCTGCCTTTATCGGAACAAAAGATTGCTGCTAGATGGGGGTCAGAAAGCACTGATGGATCTTCAAAGACGTGGATTGCCTTCGCGGCAGCAAACGCTGATCGTATCCCAACGGGCGAAGATATGTTATTTATCGTGGCTGACAACACGTGCAAAGGAGACCCTGAAAATGCAGCAAGAAAAATACTTCAAGACTTCCGAGTAGGGAGGATGGGACCAATTTCTTTGCAGCTTGCACCCGAGTCAGAGGTTGACGAAGGACAACAATCTGTACAGACTCTCCGAAAGGATGGATTAAACGTTCGAGTCGTGGCTGACCCAACTGAGTTCAAAAGGGCATCTGAAGAGCTGGAGAAGAAGAAACAAGAAAAGATTGACCAGCGTGCCAAATCAGCGATGGAGGCAGCAAAAGAAAAGGGATTGGAACTACCTATTTCAATGGACGCTGTTGTCGAAGAAGAGGAAAGTGAGGACGAAGAGGTGAAGAAACCCGAAGAGAGTGAAGTAGGAAAAGGACTGTTTGATGGCTGGTAAAATTACACAAATTAAAGCTCGTGTTATTATATTTTGCTTTACATTAACTAATGACACAGCGATCACGTTTCATCAATTTCTCAACTTCCTCTTCAGTCAATCCTTCTCCTTCACGCTCTTGAGTATCCCAGAAGTCTTCAAGAGTTGCACCTTTCACATCTCTCCGCACATAAAACAAAATGTAAGCTGATGGGTCAATCACATCCCGGGCGAGCAGCTCGTATATCTGAGCATCGTTGAATAAACGCCATTTGCCATCAAATTCGCTTTTCAGACTCGCAACATAATGCCCTCCAGTGAGAGCTCCTTGATGATGAACAACGCCATACAAATCGTAGAGGCTTTCAGTGCGGCCACAGTTCTCTCTCGAGAGGGGATGGAATCTTCCTCCTACAAAGTCCTCATCGCTACCATCTTGGCTTGTGTCGTCAGCTGATGTACCGTCATCGCCAGTCTTAGCTGCTGGAGACGATGGGGCCACTATACGCGAAAGATCAAGTCCTTCGAGAGGAAACACAACCAAGTCCCGCAGTTTTCTCTTCATGTGCTGTGTAAACTGGAAACGTTTGAGATGGATCATGACAAAAGGAGGGAAGCGCCAGAGACAAATGCGATTTGTTTGGATTCTCTCTTCTTGGCATTTCGAGCACCTCGCCTCAATTTTTTCCTCCTTCGCAAATGAATCAAGACACTCCTCCAAGGTAATTGAACCACCGTATCCATACTTCTTCCCTCCCGTGTTAAATGAGCTATGCTTCTTGACACGTATTAGCGCTTTTGCGTGAGGGCTTGTTTGGACAGATAGGCCGCTGGATTCAGACTTACTACCCAGCTTCCAACCAAAGCCACCGCTACTGAGGTCCACAGACAAATGCCAATCGATTGAAATACTGTCACCACACATTGCAATCGCTGGGTAGTCATCGCAAGGAATTAGACAGCCAACGCAGCAGGAGTACCATTGGCACAAAGCACAGCGGCTGCCGTCCCTTGACACTAGTCTCAGTCGGAAGCCATAAGACGGAATCTCTCCGCCCGCCACGCTTTCCATGTCAATCGTTGTTTTCTGTCGATACTGCCTACCTCTTCTTGACTGTCTTGTTGCAACTTCCAGTGTGTCTGCCTCATTTCCCGAATTACTGTCTCCGCTACTGGATGAGCTTTTCTCGTGAGTTGGTGCATTTGGCACGTAGCGCCGCATCCTTTCTGAAATGAGGGCATACAAATCTCTTCCTGTGTAACCCTCCAAGTCACGAACGCGAAGTAATTGAGGCGATCCAAAAACTATCAGCTGAAACGGGTGAAGAAATGGTCCGGAAACGAAGTCAAGTTTCCTCTGCGATAGAGCTAGGTAGGAATATTTTGCCGGTTTTGATTCATCAGTTGTCGAGGTCGGTGTTGAGGCCTCAACGGGGGCAGCTGGTTCGATTTCATACACGTGCAACGCAGGGATTTCGCCAGAATCATGTAGCGCCAGCCTTGTCAGTGCCCAAGAATGCGGAACTATCTTTCTGATGCAGCTTTCTCCCATATCTACAACAGCCATACTCTGAGCCATTCCAGACAACAATTGTTTCTTCGGGGAATCTTCCCCCTTGCCTTTGTTGGAGTCTTTATCTTCAGAAGACCCTGCTTCATCGCGATCAGTTCCATTTGATTTTGACTCGCCATCATCTTCATCTTCTTCTTCTTCATCATCAGACAGTTCTTCTCCAGTCTCATCTGCATGTAAGATTTTCGCAAGATTCAACAACACATCATTGATGGTGCCATCGTGACGCACTCGAACAGAGTACTTAGCGATTTCCTTCTCTTCGGTCATCGGGTAGTGTATACACTGAATTGTTATCTGATCATCCTCAGGGAGTGGGACTTGAAGGTATGCAAAAGGTTCAAACCGCGAGCTTTCGTATTTGCATGTCTTACAAGTCAAAGTACTCTTGTATTGGCCAGAAAATAAGGCTACTATGAGGGAAAGCTCTCTCTGCAAGTGATTTCCCCACCAAATGTCAGCAAGCTCCTCATCGGGGCGCCCGTCTGAATCGGGGGCTTCCATGTACGGCTTCTTCTGAATTCTGTTCAAGTCCTCCGTGAGGCCATCTAATAAAAAAGCAAGAAGCTCCTGTGCATCGTGCTGTTCGCTTCCTTGAAAACTTTCGTTGAACTTACCCATGGCTTCTTTGAAAGTCTTTGGAGTAAGCGCAGGTGCATCGATAGGGGTCGAGGATGCAGTGTTGGGGTTCGCCGCCTTCGGAGGTCCATGCCTATCATGCTTTTTCCACAAATTGTGCACAAGGAGAGCGAATGCCTGAGCCAACCGACCTTCGTGCCCTAACGGATTTGTAGTGTTGATATCACGAAGGTAGGCCTTTGATGTGAAATAGTCTCTTAAGATTGGAGTATGACTCAGGCATTGAATAGTTGAGTTGAGATAGCAGGTGTTGCCCATGTTGTAAAGACCTACAATACCATCCCCAAGAGACAGTTCACCACTAGCTGACTCTGATTCCGATGCATCTACAGGAATATTGTTTGTCTTCGCAGAGCGAGGCCAGGTTCCATCGGAATCGTTCTTCAGCTCAAGCACAAGATTAATGTTTTCTCCTTTCGCTAGTTGCGCATCACGCATATTCCTCTCGTCGCCTATCGTAAGGTCAAGATCTAGCATCCACCCCAGTGAATCCTTTTCAGACCGAGACGACGTAGATGCCCCAGAACTGTCCATCAGCCATAGTCTAGAATGAAAAGGCTTCGTTGGATCCAGACCGAGTCCTTCGGAGAGGGTGTCAACAAGATCTGCTAAAGGAAGGTATCGAGACAGAGGTCTGCAAAATAGAAGAGGGAAAAGTTAGCTCTACCATGTCATCATAGCATGAAATGTTTCCTAGAAAAAAGGATGAACTTACACGAACTGCTGAAACGGTCGAGGCTCTCCTCTAGATACTTTATCGCAAAGAAACACGGTTGCGAACAGCGGGTAAAGCTCGACATCATATTCCTCTTCAACATTATTCGCACCGCTTTTGCTCGGGCTGTAACTCATCTCAGTTCGCTTGTTTGAGTGAAAGGGCACAACACTGCGAACTATGGGAGGACCTCCATCATGCCAAGCTTGAAGTGCACTCCATACTAGTGGTTCTACAAGCTCAAAATCTCTATGCCAGCGCAAGCCTTGCTTCAAAGAGAGGATTCCTTCATCCGAGAGAAGCATATTGTTGTCGATCTTACCCATGGAGTAATTCCGTGCTGCATTATCGTCCCAGACTTTGCCCTCAGTAAAATGCTCCCATGTTCTCCACCATTCTGCATTAATCACATGCCACAAGGTTCCACTTGGTCCCCGCGGCTGGGACGAGCCGTCTTTCTTTCGAGGATATCTGTATCTATGCCTTCTTTTTATCTCCCCTACTAGAGCTCGTTCCAGAGAAGGCGAGGCCGGCCTCACCCCGAAGAGAACCGATGCAATCAACCGCAGATCCATCAAATAAGGCCCGAGGCGAGTTTCAGACACCTGCATGGCCCCGTCAGTTTCTGATGAGGAAATGCGGAGGTGCCATCGTACAAAGCCATTGTAGTCAAGAAAAGCATTTGCTGAATCTTGCTCAAGGCTGTCGCTAGATTCAGAGATGACATAATCAACAAGAATACTAAGCGGAACCGAGTGTTGCGGAGAAGTCTCATTTTCGGTCACGAATTCCGACAAATCAAGTTTGGATGGCAACAATCCAAGAATTGACGCAAAACTAGCATCAACTAGAGTTGTCAGAATATTGTCCGATTCATCATCATTTTTCCTCAAGTCAAGGAGATGGGCATTGTCATCGACTATTTCTGCACCCTCTCTATTTCCGCTTTTTGTTGACCACGGCGTCTGTTGTGTTTGTGTTGCATCTGATGGTGGCGAATCTCTCGCTAGGCGAAATGATTCATGTTCCAATAGTAGAAGCAACATCTTTCCGATTTGCGAACGTGTGAGGGTTGCATCATCGAATTTATTGCTTTCTTCCGCATCAGTCTCTTGCCTTGGTAGCAGTTGGAATGACTTGAATGCAAGACGCAGCAACGGCACATCTGCAGCAAGTTTTTCACTCACAGCTTCAGAGAAATTATCGTCATCAACGTTGGTGATTTTAATAGCATCCCAGCGCACTGCGTCACAACCAAATGAAAGCGCGTCAAATATTGTCCAGTAGCACCCCTCCTCACGTGCCGTAGAAAAAGAAGTTGCCCCATTTCGCTCTTCAACATGGTCACTTCCTCCTTCTACCCATAAGTTGCCGCTTTGAGCTTTTCGCACTTCCTCGGTTCGACCTGCACATCCCTTAAATGTCCATTTTGCCAATTCGGCTGGGAGGTACCCTCCGTGTCCTAGCTCGTCGTTTGACGTAGATACCATGGTTACAAAACTTTGTTCGTCAACCACGTTGCGAGGTCGTGGAGCCACTGCTGATTCCTGCATTTCCTCTGGTACTAGGAGAACACCCGTGTCTGGACAGACATTTGCCACCGCTGATCCTTCACCTTCTTGTGCAGCACTTGATTCATTAGTGTCGCTTTTGTTGCCATCAGCTTCCTCGACAATTTCTCCCCTCTTGCTCTCTTCTGTAGCATCCATTGCATTATTTTGTTCCAATGCACGAAAACGGCGCCGAATTTCATATAAGACATTGTCTCCCTCCTCCTCACCATCATAAAGTCCATACTTTGAACAAAGAGAATCAATCATTCGGAGAGGATCTGAATTTACTATTCTGAGGTGATGCTCCGCCACCTTGGGCGAAGGGGGTAGCTTTCGTGGTAGCATACTGTTGAATAAAGACAGAAACCAGTCCAGCAAAACATGTGAAGCAATGATGGATCGTTCATTTGTTTCCATCGATTTGGGCGAAATGGGTCTCGCTACATATGCCAGAGTCAAATGCACCCCCTTTTGAAATTTATTTGGATCAATCGAGTTTAGCATCCTTGGCCCTACATTGCCCAACTGCTTCTGAGTTCGCTCAGTGTCATTCATACCAGTAGGTGTTGGAGCCCCCTTATCAGAATCGTACAAGAACATCTTGTCCAGGCACATCTTTGCCGCAGGAGCTTTGTAACTTTCCTCTCCATGAATGTCTGACAAAAAACGTTGAATTGTATCTCGTGTGAGAGTGTTTTGACGTTGAAAGCCATCATAGATTCGAAACGCAAGGAGACAAGCCAAGAGAAGACCATCACTTCTCGGCGGAAGATTGGGTTTAGAGGCAGAAACTTCAGCTGTTTCGTCAGTATCATCTTCTTCGGTACTATCATCACTTTGTTGTTGTTGATCTTGATGTTTTTGTTCCCCTTCTCCAATACGATTTTCCAAATCCATCAATTGTTGCTCAATCTCAACATGCTTCCTTTCCCTTTCCGCACGTCTTTCTTCCATAAAGCCCCTGTATTCAAAATCAATTTCTGCCAACCGACAAATTGCAAATGCAATTATCAAATCAGGCAGTAAAATTCGAGGCCGTCCTCGTCCCGATGCAACCACCTGAGCCATTCGATCCTCATGACTTGATCTCGTAAAGCCATTTTTGGTGGATGAGGAACTGTTCCTATCATCATTGGCAGCAGCCGCAGTTAGTGCAGCCGCAGCATTTACTGCATCATCCATCAATATATTTGGATCAGGCGGAGTAGTGCAAAGTGCATTGAACACACAGTCCATTAAAGCCATGTGTCCATTCGGCCCCCGATCCGGCACAGTGGTGGGGGGAAATAAGACACCCCTTCGTACAAACGACTGTTTGTCCAATCCATGAACGGCATGCCACCGACGAATCGACATGTTGAAAAGCATTTCCACAGTGTAGGGTGTTGTTGTGTTATTTGTTTGGAGAGATGACGTCCGCTCGGGCGATCTAGGATCATGGCTATTAGAAGAACTCCCCGTCCGATCACTCAATCCTTTCATCATTCCTCGCCTTCCACTAGGACTGCTTGGCACCTTCTCCTCTACACTGTGACTACTGATCCCCCCACCAATAATTCCCCTCGTAGCACTATTGCTGGAAGAGCTTCCAATAGTATCTTCTAAATCAGCTGTTAAATCCAACTCGTAACCTGGCACGCTCACAAATGCCATTTTACTCCATGCTACAGCCACCCTTTTCTTGACATTCAAAGACACGCCTGCTCCTTCTGCAAAATTATGCGATATACCCAACAACAACAAATCAATCTCCGCCTGTTCCTCCGGTGACTCTGTCTCATCCAACGGATGACGATATCGAATTGTTTTCTCTCCCTTTGCCGCTGCAATGCCACCACTGCCAGAAGATTTGCCCAACGTGCCAAAGCCACTGCCCGGCGGAACAGTCGAAGGGCCGCATCCGCATCTCAAAAAGTTTCGAATGATAAGTCGAGTGTTGTCATTGCCCAAGATTTGGACTGCCTCGGATGGTGGGAGAATGTCAGAGAGGCGGGTTTGTGGTAGAGGACGAGGGCCGGCTGCTGCAGTTTCATGGGGTGGACTCATGTTGTGTCAATGTGCTGTTATTTTGACGATGCCGTACACAGTAGTTAAAAATTGATGAGTTTCTTGATTATTAGTGTTGCATGCTTATTGTTGCCCTAGATATCAGCAGCGGATATTTATGTCGTCAATATCTATTGTACAAAGACAGATGAATCTTCAAGGGTATCAGAGCATGATACTTGGTACCAAAAAACCAAACATCTTTTTTGGGCGGGCTCATCTCTTTGGCGCGCGGTGGCGGGTGGGATAAAGGTACCTTGACGAGATAAGTAGAGGTAAACTTTCATAATGGTATCGTCTACTCTCTACCTACCTCCGCTCGGTGCAAATGGCAAGCGGTTCTCACGCTCTTCACCGTCCCTTCAAGTTCTCGCTCTTCACATCGCATCGGCTTTGCACATCTTCGCCTTCCACGTCCACTACTTTTATGTAAAGTATACATATTAGTTTGCAGTTTCGGGATCGATGGCTTTGCTGTATGTAATGTAGCTTTCATTTCAGAGCAGCAGCCATATTCTTTAAGCCTTATTCAGCTGTATCATGCTACATCAATAATATTGTTGCTTACCAAGTCGGTGTTGGTATTGTATAAGCATTACTTTACTTAACGCTTCCTTATTTATTTCATCTATGTCTATGATTTCTCCAACAAACTCTATTGTTTGATCCTAATCTAGAATCTCAATCTTTGTTACATCACCAAATGCACCTTGCAAGCTCCCTTCTTTTCTAATACTCCGTTTCAATGATGGCATGGACTTTGATAGTAACTTGTTCAAGTCCTCTTGTGCTCGTAGTGAGGAATCATCTATACTATCCAAGGAAAAGGACGATTCAAGCGAAGAGGACGACGAGACATCAGATTCAGACGACTCATATCTTCTATGATGACCACTTTCTGATTGTGATCGCTTGTGATGGTCTTGTTTGAGACACTTTTTGAGAGGTATGTCTCCTCCTTGGAGTGACACTGCTCTCTTGAATTCTTTAGTGGGGATGCTAGGGATGCTGTGCATTATTGGCTTCTCAGCAACAGTAACACGCCTAGGTCGTGCTGACTGGTTTTTGAGTGATGCATCTTGTTGCGACACTGACCTCTTGTAGTCTTTCCTAAAAGGCAACTTGGGAAGTGTTGACGACCTCGTTGAATCAGGACTATCGTCAACTCCTCTCGATGAGACATCTGATCCAGAAGACGATAGACTTCTATGTTGACGAATGTATTCCGACTGGGATCTTCGATAATGCCCTTCCTGATCTAGATTGGGCAATGAACTTCTCATTGAAACTCGTGCGATCTCTTTTTTGGACACTGATTTCTTGGATCCTGTAGAAGTTACAGGCTTGATGCTCCGTGGCGACGGCCCCTCGTGATTAGCAACAGTGGCACGCCTAACCTGTTTGGACGGCTGATGTTCGTCCCGATGGCGACGTCTCTCATCAAGATGCCCCCCAGCAGGGTGCTGTTTTTCGGGAGAATCATCCGTAATTAATGTTCTGATATACTTCCTCCAGTGGCCCTGGGGTATTGTTTTTGTGCCCCCCTCTTCAGTCACTTGAAGTTCCAGAACTCCAACTTCTTGTTTGAGCACCAGAGCGTATGTGAAACGAAAGTCGGAGCGGAGAATGAAACAATAACCTCCTTCTCTCAGTTGCTCTACGGCAGCGACATGTTGATCGACGGATTGAAAGATGTTCACATCCGAGGGGCGGGCAGTGTCTCCGATATCATATCTATGTACTTTTTTTGACGTTGCAGCAGACGACGGCTTGCGGGTGCGAGTAGGAAGATAGGATGATGCCTTTCCCGGAGACTCAGAAGAGGCACGTCGCATGTCTGGAGGAGGATTCTTCTGATGTTCCGGGGGATCCATGGTGCAGGAAGAGACCCAATTTATGTTCTTCAGCGGACTTCAACAGCGGCGGACGAGGATGCAGCCGACAACCCAACACAATTCAGAGAGAGGCCGATGAAATGAAACCCTTTTCTTTGCATGTGCAAGGTGCAAGGTGCAAGGTGCAAGGTGCAAGTGCTTTTGAGTAGCGAATTCGCGAATGGACAAAATATTATTGTAAGGAATGGACAGTGGCCGCGGCCAGCGTGTTTGCTTTGTTGTTGTGTGCTGCATGCAGTGAAAATCTTTCTTCGTGTCCATCCACTATCCACGGTGCGAACCTGGTGCGAACTGCTTGCAACAATCAGCCTTCAGACAGGCCCAATAGCGCGAGTTCGCACTGAATAAGCCTGAGGTTTCCAAAATACTAATTCCTACGTGCCTGATGATGTAACTTAAAGGAACAACTTGGGCACTCGCTGTTGTCTGAACGTTTCCCGAGATTATCTGGCAATAACTCTTAACAACTAATTAACCTTAACCAAACACCTGACGCATCGCATGCATGCAAACTTCAAGATGGTGTCTGAAGTAAGCGGCAGTCAAGTCCCTTCAAGTCACAGGTCACAACTGACAACAAAGTCACAAGTCACAAGGACAACGTACTAAGTAAGACCATCGTACAAGTAAGTACATACTTCTTATGTTTACATATATGTACCTTATTTCTCCATCCTCGGCATCTACAGTGTCACTTCATAGCTTGGAAACTAGTGGACGAGGAAAGGGTAATGTTTATCTAAGGAAGTACGCATGCAGTGAAGAGAATATAACTCACTTTTTGATCTCTTGCAGTTTTATAGTGCGCTAGCTGTCCTCTTCAAGTGCCCCACTCTATAGCAAGAGTTTAGAAGAATTGCTCTAATTACGACTCCTTTTATTATCATGGTCCGTAGAAGATAAATTTGATGATGTAATAAAGAGGAGAATCCTCTTGTAAGCTCGATGGCAATGCTATTGAGAGTTTCAGGAGCGATATCTGTTCTCAACGCAAGCTTCAACAGTAGCAGTAGTGTTGTGCGTGGGGGGATAATTGAGTGAATTGAATGTATTCATTAGTTACTGCTACCTATCCATGACGAGAGAGAGGCAGCATCATCTTTACGTACGATAGCTAGCAGTCGAAGCTACCTCGCTTGCGCATCTCCTTTGCTTTGATTTCTCATCATTCACCACTGTGTCACTGTGCATTGTGTCAGTTACATTTGTGTCAGATTCAGAGTGTCACGGAATGTTTTGGTCCCATAAGGGAGGTGTCCCAACTACAAAATTCTTTTTTGCATAATCCAAGCAAGAGCAAACTTCTCATTTTGCCACTTGCCACCGACACCATTAGCCAAAGCACCAACAGACAGCAAGATGAAGGAAGTCTCACCCCCTAACTCAACCACCGATGCATCACCAACAGACGCAGCTAGCTTATTGGTAAATGCACCCTCCAATGGAAGTCGCGGCGGCGGTGGTCTGCTGGTTGCTGCACACCGGCCTACGCCATCGCCGCCGGCCGTGGCAGTTTCCGCTGCCGCTGCATCATCCAATGCTGTCATCGAAGCAAAGACCGAATCCAAAGCGGCCGTAGAAATCGTTTCCAAGAGTGAACCAAAAGAGGTCATAGCAAGAAATGACGGCAGCAGCCATCCAGCCAGCTCCATTGCCGCGACGCCAACATTATTGCTCTCCTCCACGAAGAATATTTCCACCATGCCAATGTCATTGCAAACATCCGAAGAAGAAGGGACAACTGTGAATTATCAACCCACAAAGTTCACTCCAATCAGACCGGCATATTCCGTAGCGCAGAACAGCACTTCCAGTGGCTCTGGAAACTCCATCGTAGCAACGCCTGGCCCAACTACGTCAAGAAGCATGGATATGAATCTTTTTGGCCAAGAAATGCTTGCAGCACCTACTTCGGCTTCGGCATCTGCTTCGACAATGATAGACGGCTATGGCTATGATGAATTTGGTCTCAATAGAGGACAAGCAACGATGATGACTCCTGTACCTCCATTGGACGATCATCATTATCCTACTCACCACCAAGACGATTATGCTTTGCCTCCATTCCTTCAAGCTCACCTCGACGAGACATACGCTGCATCAAGTTCTTCGAGCACGGTGGTTCTTCCACCTCTTTCTGCTACCGATATTGGTAATGGACAGGAGGGTGAAATCTTGCTACAACTCACTTCGTACCTTCCAAATCTCACAGCCGGAACTGCATCTACTCCATTCAGAGTGACTGCACTTGGAACTGCTCCACCCAACCCCACAGGAAGACGAGTTGCAGTCAACAACGGCAACGTTCATCCAGGAAGTAGCAGTGGTATGGCTCCATTGGCACGTGCAAAAAAGATGGCCGCATCCATCCCAGCAAAGAATTCTGCAATCTATGCTTCCACCTCCACAAAGAATCGCTCTGCACGCTCACTTCCCTTGAGGAAACGTCCATTGAGGGAAGAGGATGAACCTGAAATGGAGACTTCCGACACGAAGCAGCTTGTCAAGAAGGAGGAGAAAGCAGCGAAAAAGAGTAGCAGCAGACCCAGAGGACCATCGACAAAGAAGCCCTCCGTCAAGAAGCCCACTCTCGTCCGTCACAACTACAATGAAAATCGATCTACGTGCAAATGTGCCAAGTCCAGGTGCCTCAAACTCTACTGTGACTGCTTCCAATCTGGCAGGATGTGTGATCCAGCCCAATGTGAATGCAAGTCTTGCATGAATCTTGACAAGTACAGTGGGCCGAGCGGTGCAAGAACCAATGCTATCAATGAGTGCTTGGCAAAAAATCCCAAGGCATTTGAGAAGAGGCAGAAGGGTAACGATGAAGGATGTGGGTGCAAGAAGAATAAGTGAGTACAAAGAGACGCCATGTTTTCACTTTTTGTTTCTTATAAGAATACTCATCTTTGCGTCATCTCCATCTTACATTGCAGGTGCTTGAAGAAGTACTGTGTGTGTTTCAACGCCGGTGCAAAGTGCGGCGAATCTTGTCGATGCAAGGACTGCGAGAATCAAGAGGTCGCAGAGGAGGACAATTTTCTCACCAGTGCAGTTACCGGGGCTGCAGACGCCAATGCCCAACCCAAGAGTGAAGTCTTTGTTGAGGAGCCTCCTACCAAGTATGTCAAGGTTGCCTCCATGGGAGGCCGCCTACCTGCTACTTCACCCGTCACGGACTCTTCGGACTCTCTCGAATCCCTCCCATATCCACCCCAGCAATATCAGGATACCTTCCAAATGCACAGCATTATTCAAGGTGACTACTTGTATGGTCATCAATACGTTCCGGCTCAAGGCGTGATTGAAACCCAAAACACTGCAGAAGTCTGAAGTGACTTTGCATTATGGCACGATTAGAGAGCCCTCCATCACATCATCCATGAGTATCAAGTATGCTAAAGTTTGTTTTTATTCGTAGTAATTAGTGGCAAGATATTGCATAACATTTTCTATATAGCGAAATTGAAGTTATTTGTAGCCACATGCCATGCCATCTATGTTTGAAAAAGCCTGACATACAGTGCCGTGTATTTTTCATATCAAGGCTTAAATGATAGAGATATATTCTTCAGCTGCCTTCTCTGCAAACTTTTCACTGCCACACAGCAGCCTGATGGATATGTACGAAGAGCAGCGGAGAAGTTGACTTCACTGACGTCTCTCTTCGCATGAATCATCCTGAATTCTACAATCAAAACGTCATGTAGTCTCCGTGGCTGTCGGCGATGCAATGATGATCTGAAAACGACGTGCGTGGAACATTCTATGGTGCTAGAGATGCTGCAGTTGGTGTTGGACTGTGTAATCCTCATTTCGGCAGAGCTGGGACGCAAATGACAGCGAACAGGATCGGCGATGGGATCACACAACAAGCGGTGATTTTCCTTCGCACCTTCTTGAAACAAAATAGATTCAATGCATTGCTGACATGCTGTGGCAAGCCAACTAGTCGAGACAATCCTTCACCTCTTGACGACCCGTCACAGCGTGAAAAGTGGGATCAAGAGAGGCAACGAGAGCAGCAAGCCAAGTATCGCGAAATGAACGGTGAAAGGATTCGTGAGCAGCAACGAGAGTATTGGCAAATGAACGGTGCAAGGATAAATGAGCAGCGACGAGCGAATTATCAGTCTAATAAAGAGAAGAAAGCTAGGGCTGAGGCGGAACGCATCCTAAAGAAGGCTGAGGTAGCCCTGACGCAATACACGGAACTCAAAAAAAAAGGAGCGTTACAGTTTGTTACATCAGATGTAATGAAATCTCTTTTGGCCTACATTGTCCCACTCCACCCATTGGATGAACATGACAAACCCGGCAAATACCAAAGGGGCAAGCAGATGAGAAAACGCCTTGGTCTTCCACAGCAAGGAGGCCTTCATTGCGAGAAGGATTGCTTGAGCAATTACTTTTCAAACGAATGGAAAGAAAAGTGGATTGCAAGGATCTCGGAATAATCACGCTTCCGCCTCAATACCATAAGTATATGACCAAATTTACAATTCCTCTTCAGTTCTTGTGTTCTATTTGAACGTCTATTTTAGCATGGTTTACTTCAGGACCCCTGTCATGCTCTGCCCAAAATGTCATGCACCCCAGTGCCAATCTCGGGTTTTACTCTGGCGGGCGGGCAGTAAGTAACGCTAGTTGTGCCGAAAAATGTGGCACCCTATGTAGTGCTTTTATCAACAAGCCTCTCGGCGGGCGAGTTTGGAGATTTAGCACCCGGGTCTAACTTCGCGGGTCTTTTATCCTTTTGCTCTCATCACGCGCAGAGCTGTAGTTAGTCAGATTGGCCGGGTGCAAAGGCGATGCAAATGTGTCGCTACGTAGGAATCAGTAGCCAGATTCAAAATAAAAGTTTTGAGCTCGAAAGTTGAGCAAGCCAATGTTGTGAATAAGACCCATTTTTGTTGGGGACCCAAGTATGGCAGGACGATAGCTCTGGATGGAAGAAGCAATGAAATATTGGGCTGCAAGGAGACAAAGGTGTTAAGCAGAGTCTTTATTAAATGGAAAAGAGACTGAGCAAAGAAGAGGAAAGGGCAGCGACCACCATGTGCAAGCAAAGTCCCCCCGCCGAGTCACCAGACGGCGCTGCCGCTGTCACCTACACGGCATTTTTAGATGCCCTTCTCACCAACGTTTGCTGTGCCGATAATGGAACAATTGGCGACGCTGATAGCACGACAGACTTTGTAGTTAGCGGAAGCGAAGGTGACGCTGGGCCCTTGTCCGATAGCAGCGACGACGAAGATGGCAACAAGTTAGACACAAAACATGAGAACAACTCAACTACGATAGACAAGGAGCCTCTTGCAGAGTCCATCTTGCCACATCTTCGATTTAATCCCCTCATGTCCATGCCCAGCCGCAACAATGCGAACAGTCCAACCTCAACATCATCACTCGATGAGTTCTTCGATCTCTTCTTAAAAGACGACGCCCCGCACTCCTTCCTAAGCTTTCATAAATCCAAGGGCGACGAGGACATCAAGGCAACGCCTTGGAAGATGGGACAAGAGGAAGACAAATTAGAACGTACAATTACATTCATTACAAAATTCACACCCAAAAACTTGCAAGAGGAGCCTCCACAAGAGAAGGACGCTGCTACTACACCTTCTTCCTCGTCTAACAAAACAATTACAGATATCCACAATCCGACATTAACACTGGCAGTTACAGCGCATCAAACTCTAAGCCGGCAACCATCCACCATGATACTAGAAAGTTTACTCTCATTCAACTTTGTGGACTATTCCTTGCTCAAAACAAGCTTGAGTAAAATGCTCAATCTCTCACTAACTCAATTCCTCATTTCGAATGATGTCAAGGGGAGTGAAGTCAATGTGAGGGTGGTGTTGAAAGAAGAAGATGGGGGTCTGACTGCTTCTACTGTAGCAGCGGATGCTGCCAGTGGTGAACAACCGGTGATACATCCGTTTCTTTTGCCAGATAGGCTTCCATCCCTCTCTGAAGATCCTCTGTCGGGAAATAGTCTTGAACAAGACAATCACAATAACAACTGTACAAGTGGTGGCTACGACGTAATGTCAGGAAATCCCTGCGTCTCACCAACTCATATCGGTGCCTCTCTCCTCTCTGCTATACGTGCACGAAACTGTCCCACCCCACCTAATTCAACATCCAAACGGAACAGTAGTCCAGTAGACGAAGCAGCACTTTTAATTGCCAAACATTCGGAGAGTATTACACCCAACCAAAAGAAGAAACAAGGTTCTTCCTCACCCTCATTGCAAAGAGACGTTGTCGATGATACATACGATGTATTGCGTACAGCCTCCTCTCGAGGTTCATTGAAATTCAAGCACGTTTCTTCGTTTGAAGCTGGTATCAACCCTGGTGAGATGGCCATGAGACGTATGCTCTGGGAGAAGGATCGAAGTGGAAGTAGTGCCAGAGGTGAAAGTAATGTCCTTCGACGAGATAATACCAATACCTCGGAGGGTGGTGAACCAGCTATATCGTCGTTACTTCAACCATTTGATTTGTCTACACGAGGAGGTCTCTCTATGCATATTGAAATGGAAGTGCGTGATAATAGCAGCGGCAACAACAACAACAACAACAACAGCAACACTACATTACGAAGGTCATTATCATTGTCAAACCGAACTAGATCAAATAACAATGGCAACTCTTCCTTCCAACGATCTAGATCAAACGGACTCGGAGGACCCTCCATCGCCTACATTGAAGAAAAGGTCCGCAAGGGCCTCAAGAAGCGCGTGGCCAGATCATGGATTACATGGGCGAATTCCTGGTGTTGTCGATTGTGGGAAGACGAACAGATGGAACGATTTTTGAAAAAGGGTAGCAAGAAGCCTCATCCTGCCCCATTGGCAAGGAAGAGGAGTAATACAAGACCTACCGTACGAAGGATTGGGGAGAGGAAGAAGAAGTCCAAGTCTCCAGCACGAGTAGCAAAGAAACAAACTGCACCGAATAATAATTTGAATGATGAGATGGAGAAGTTATCGGTGATGCAACAACAAATACAAAGTGCCAAATCACTGAAGCCAAGACGAGTAGTGACTCCCACCTCATCACCAACAAATCGTGAAAATGATGTGTCAGTTTGGGTTCCATTGCAAGTTAAAGATGGGAACCAGAGTTGTCGTTGGATGTCATCGGAAGACGAAGAAGGTCAGTATGGAGTCGAAGTATGCACCATCTCTCCTGTGGACAAGTCAAAAGAGACTGGTGGGGGTAGGACGAAGAAATTTATTCGTGGATTGAAGCCAAATAAGTCAAAGACATAGTATGAGCTCAAAAACGGAGTAAAGATATATGATTCCGTTTTACGATAGTAACGTAGTATTTTATTATTAGCAAGCATTATTAGCAACATTTTTCCCCTTTCTCTATTTTTTGTCCACATTATCATCATTGGCCCACTTTCCTCGTCCCCCATCCCATTTGAAAGCAGCCTTCTTCCTCTGTGTTTGTACCACTGGTGCAGCCTTTTTTCTCTTTGTTTGTACCACTACTTCTTCCTTCACCTCATCCACAGGAGACGACGATGAAGAAGAAGCAGGAGGCACAATCCTACTACCCCCACGCAACAACGCATGATTCCGAAACTGAAGATTCGTCAATCCCAATCCACCACCAATAACACCCTGACTCTTATTCGTCACTGGAAACAATGCCAAAAAGTGATTTCCAACCCTACGAATACGCTTTGGTTCGACATCTGGAAATCTGGAGTCTGCCGAAAGTATGTGCAGAGGTTCGCGACGATCGTATCGGGGGGATCCGAAGCAGGCCATTCGTCGGAGGGTGAATTGACTGCAGGTATTTTTGGCATGTTGATTGTTTGTTGTGTCTTCGTTATCATGAGTTTGTTCATTGTTGTTGTTTTTGGATGTAGGAACGAGTTCATAACTGTATTGATGGAAAAGAGATGTATGAGCAACAAACTTGCTTTCACAAACCAATGAACACATCATACAAACCACATTACATACGCAACACTCACATGTGAATAGGCCTCTGCAAATAATTACAAAGCGCCACAATCTCCGGCCCCCCACCCCAATAACTCTCCTTCCTCATCAACTCACAATACTCCTCCCCCTCCAACTCAAACTGCGCCGCCGCCGCCGCCAACAACTCCCGTGCCTCCAAATACTCCTCTCCCTGCAAAAACAACTTGCGGCGTCCCCTCTGACTCACATTGTGCAACACGTCTACTGCCGCATTTCGCAACTCCAGTGACTTCGATCGCAGTTCCAATATCCGCTCATGACTATCCATGGGAAGGTGCTGTCCCTCATTCTCCGTATGGTGCAAACACGCCGCTATCGAATGAAACAAACAATTCCCATCTCCCGGCACCTGTCGTATCTCCACGGGAGTGGTACGTAAGTTGCGTGGATAGGATCGTGATCGTGGACCGTATTTGCCGCGAATGTTGGCGAGGTGTTCCCATTCGCCGGGTGTGCGTGGATAGAGTGAGGTGAGGAAGCCGTGGGGGTCGATTTTGGGGGACGGGTTCCATGGGGGATGGTAGTCGTGTGAGGTGGTGGTGAAGGTGGGTGAGGAGATGCTGCTGGCGGAGGATGGAGAGGATTGACGATTGTAGTCGGAATAGCGATTGGTGGATCGTGGAATTGTGGATTCTCCTGCATGGACTGCTGATAGTAGTAACAGTGGTTGTTGTGACTGAAGAAGGAGATAGCAGCAGCTTATCAGAACGGCGAGTGGCGAGGCAACCGACGATGATGAAGACGATCGCTGCCGCCGTCTCCTTCGGGCTATAGGTGATAGTGATATCAGCAGTGGCATGTTCAAGCTGTTATGGAGCGAGTGGGTTTGCAAGAGAGTACCTAATGGGCTGACACCATACGAGGTTCTTTTTCCCATCTTGTGAACGTTGAACGTGAAGTGAAGAAGAGTGCAAAAATCAAAAAAGTGGTGACGTGTATCGCCTAGTGGCCCACGATGACCGAGAAGAGCCCACGTACACTCATGCTGGCCTTTGCGGTCGCGACTCGCGGTCGCGACTGAGCGTAGATAGAGTTGCACTACAGGATGATTGGAGGTATTGTAAGACCCCAATAGAGAGCTATAGATAGAAGAAGATGAAAGATTTGTCTCTGTTTCAAGTCGATTATCCTCGTAATCTGCAACTGCAACCACGCTCTTGAGTTTGTTGGACGTATGGAAGATTAGATTTTTACTTACTAATGGATCAATGCAAAGCAAGACCAACAAATAGTTTATGTATGAAACAAATAATACTCAATGCAACCAACTACCCATCATGCTCATATCATCAATCCATGCTCTTCCTTCCTCTTTCCACCAACGTACGCCATTTCAAACTATCAATGTTTCTCGGGCGACCGGTAGGTGTTTCAAGTGGGATATCGAGCCCTTCCACACCCACCCGAAACAGTTCCACAAGTTGCGCTTCACTAATTTTAGGACCAATACTTCCTCCTGCCTTCTCCACTTCTTTGTCCAATGCAGCTACAAGGCACCTTGCCTCACTTAACGACGTACGACTTCGCTTCCCACAAAAGGAAACATCAAATGCACTGAATGTTTTCATTGGATAGATCTTGTTGGCTGGGTCTCCAATATGCCATAGGATGTACAACTCTAGCAAAGTTCCAGAGGGAAACGTCCAAGATGGTGGAACACTGCGTCGTTTCCCATCTGGATGATCGTAGAACCAGTATTCCTTTTGGGCAGGTAGTGATGCAGCAGAAGCAGAAGGTAATTTTGGTTTTGGTTGGACAGAGGGTAGTCGTCGTGTGACTCCTGGAGTTTTTGCTGCTGCTGCTGCTGCTGCTGGCATTGCTGCTGGTGGAACTGCTGCCGCTGCCACTGCTGGTGGTGGAAAGCGAATCATGGGTGCAGGTGGGACAGATGCATTGATCTGCTGTAGACTACTGTCGAGCCTATGAATGTTTGCCATGATTTTCTGATTGTTCACCTGCATGGTAGATTTAAACCGATCAATAGACGTGCCAAGTGTGCCAAGGAAATCAATTACTGACGTGTTCTGCTGGTGCATTTGTAGGAAAAGGTCCGACATGATCGCATTTGGGTTGTTGTTGGCAATGGCAGCGGCAGCGGGTTGATCAATGACTCGAACTCGAGCTTTCTTCGCTGTAGAAGAGGCCGTAGGTGTGCTGCTTGCGGATTGCTTCGATGGTGTTTCATTATTCACCTTCATCTTTCGTTTCTTGGTACTACCTTCAACCCCTTCCAATGCACGGATTTGACGGACAAAGTCGTTGACTGACCTTGCTCTTGTTGGATTACCCTGCTGGGTTACGGTGTCCCAAGATTTGTCTCTTTGCGGAACAAAGGAGGAAATGGCTTTTTTGTAGTAGTCTATACGAAAAAGAGAATACATGATGTGAATACCAGAGTCAAGTGTTGAAAGAATGACACAACGTTGTAATGCAATCATAATAGTCAGGGCTTACCAAGAGTGTGATGACTGCCGCTAAGGGGCTGGCCCGAAACGTCCACATCCCCATCACCATATAGCTTGAATTTGAAGTAACGAATGATTTGTTCAGGTGTGATTAAAGCTAGCTCTGTGCTACTAAAAGCATGACCTTCATTGTAGAATCCGGCTTGATGGGTGTACGCCATGAAATCTCGTAGAATTGTATGATATCTTTTGGCAGCGGGGTTGTCCTTCTGTTTTTTGGGAACAGCGGCCGCATCATCGGTAGCAACGTTAGGCATCGTGTGTTGGATGGTGTAAGGTAAGGTCGGCGGCAAATTGAGATTTGAATTCAAAGTCAAGCACAGTGATTTTGGTTCATGATATTTTATGCGTTGCACCGTTGTTGCACATTCTTTTGGAGTGCACTGAGGGCCTTCCTATTGAAAAAAAACGACCCGCCATCGAACCCGCTTAAAACGGCCGTTAACGGTCACATTTGACGGGGCGGGTCCTTCTTGGGGACCCCCCTCCTATTCATCTTTTATCGGAAGACCCGCTTATCTTCCACTACAATAATCATCACGGCGCTCTAGATTGTTACCATGGCTTCCTTCCGGTTGCCTACACGGAGGTATCATTTCTTCTTTATTACTATTAGCCTATGCCTGCAAATGCAACTGTATTATTTGATTATTGTTACTCGAATAATACATCTACGCATGAGAAGAGATCTAGGCCGCTTAAAATCATGTCATAATGGGGGCGAATTAATTTCTTCCTTATATTATTATGTGGATGAAAACCGTCTCTTATCTTGCGATGAGGAATTCTACTGTCAATTGTTGTTCTATTTGTCGTCTACATGACAGGCTTATTGTTGTGTTAGGTTGTGATTTTGTATCGGATATTTATTTTGTGCACAATTGTTATGCGCCGTTTGAAGACATGTGGACGATTCGAAATGGCAACAGCTTGAGCGGTCTAATAATCGTTTCATAACATAATCGGCGGCTTATAAAGGGAGTGGCGTCATTCATTGTATATCTGCCCCAACAGTGTTGTTGTGAGTTGTGAGGCCTATCTCAACGAAGCGGATCGGTGCCTCGTTATTTCAATAATTACGACGGTGACGATGTCGTGCTGCCGCAAAAACCTTGCTGCAGACGGTAGCTATTATATCCTCACTCAATCTCTCACGAGGTGTTATTACAAAGTGCGTTTAAATGCCTTATTAGGACGGATGCCATGGTCATTATCTTTTGTTTGGTGGAGATGGGCTTCACAGTTTTCACTGCAGGAATACTGATAAGCGGGTCGAAATATGCCACCCATGCTACAGACCAACCATCGGCCAAGAACCCGCTTTTTGACCGTTTATTTTCCGTTAACGGTTTTAAGCGGGTTCGATGGCGGGCCAGTTTGTTTCAATAGGAAGGCCCTGATGCGTTTGTGCTTTTGGGCTTCTGTATTTTTGATCCGTGACTTGTGTGACAGGTGACATAAGTAACAGTACACAAGTGGCATGGCTCCATGCAAGTGTTGCACCATGATCGGCTAATGAACTGCTAATGAACAATCAGGGAGAGAAACAAATGTAATGAACAATCACCGATGATGAATAAGGTATTCCGCACTGGGTCGAGATCAGCAGAATCTCCAGACCAGACAATGTACAATCACAATCACTTGATTGACCTTGCCTCATCAGGGCACAAATGAGGTTGCTTTGTTTCGCTTGAATGCAAACGACTCAGCGAGGCTTGATTCTTGTCACTGACACGATAAATTATTAGATATTACTCAGCTACCTTTATACCTCATACCTTGCATACACGGAATGTATGTGTAGCTTGAACTTGAAATTGAAACAGCTACACAGCTATCTCTCCCCCCGTCCCCCCTCATCTCAACCCCCCAACTACACCACCATCAATTATTGTGGCTGCACCCCGTGACGCTGTCTCAATCGATATCGAAAGCGACCAAAACTCTTTCGTGGTTCTTTCCAGGTGTAATAATTCAGATTTACATCTGGCTTGTTCCCATCCAGCCACTTCTTTACCCGCTCTTCACTACAACAGCTCTTGTCGTTGATATCATCACCAGGACAACATTCTCCCCCAAGAGCACAGCAAGGCATGACCAAGTCAAATATCGTCTTCTGGTCTTCTTTTTGAACAGGAAGTCGGAATATAGACTTGGTAGCGTCAAGTAGATTGAATGTATCACTGTGCATGAGTTCGAGACTCATGGATCTTGGTATGTTGAGGAGGTTGCGGTAATCCATATGAGGGTAGCCACAAACCTCATTTATTACGTAGCTATCGTACCCCAAGTCAAAGATGAAGTTCATCAACTCATCAGTATAAGCAACATCCTTATACACTCGTACCTCCGTTGTAAAGATTGGCTTTGATTGGCGTATCGTTTGGATAGCTCCCTTGAGCACATCCAGCTCTAAGCCCTCAACATCTAGATGAGCAAAGGCAAGTTTCTTTCCTTTTTCATAGAACAATGAGTCGATCGTATAGAGCGGGAATTCAGCACCAATTTGCATTTCAAAAGTCGCATCTCTTGCTTTCATCACTCCCACCTTATCTCCAAGCCCTCCTTGCAATATTTCTAAGTTTGGGAGGGCACCATACCTTTCCTTGGCAAGTTCCACATTTTTGGGGGACGGATCTAACATCATCACCTTCCGTTCTGGTGCATTTACAGCCATGTGTGCACCAAACTCACCAAATTGCATCCCGGCATCCAAGAAATATCCCTCTGATGGAATTAAATCCACCAGGCCGGAATTGCTCTCACGAATGAGGGACCCGAGTAACGTTCCGAGTAAAGTTTCATGCTCAAAAACTGCTGCTACTTGGCTGTGCAATAATCTGTCGACTTTGCGAAGTACGCTGTTGACGGCTGCATTGTTGCGATTAGTGTCTGTTTTGGTAGTGCTTGGCCCTTCTAAATTATCTGAATCTGAATGGTGTAAAGAATCTCTTCTTTTGATTTTGAAGCCAAGGATGAAGAAGAAGAAGGGCTTTCATTACTGATTGACAGCCATATTGTAAACTGCGACCCGAAGTAGAAAGATAAGCCTAACAAGAGAATGTTCATGGGCCTGGTGTACGTCATCGTCATCGTCATGATCAGTGTGGTTGTAGGTTATAATGTTAATGCGTCTTCTTGCGTGACTTCTGTTGCTTTTCTTCAGCCTAAAAAGTTGAGTAGAGATAGAGATCCGACCCCTGCAGCGTCGACACAGATATCTCTTTGTAATCTTTGTATTGTACTGCAACAGCGTCGCAACCAAGGGGTCGCCTACAATACTTATTCAGATCTTTAGTCTTTCTACCTAGCTTGGTATCTAGATACTTACTCCTACAATACTTATATTAGTAGTACATAAATCTAATACTTAGCAAAAATAGCAGCGCGCGAGATAGAGGTAGGTGGAACGGTACTCAGATTCCCTCTCTCTTCAAACTTGTCCTGTCTGCCCCTGTCCACGAGCTACTTAGTACTTAGGTCGCAACCAAAGATGTCAACCAAAGATGTCACGATCAGATCTTTCGTCTTTCTACTCGTGTGACATGGGCAGGCCAGAGCACATGTATGCTCGAACTATCCCTGGGGGTATAAGAATTTTGGCCAGATTTAGTCATTATTGTACTTACTCCCAAACTTATTGCAATTGACATTGACAGGAACAGGAATTGGGAGGGAAACTGATATTGCCTCGCTGGGTCATCTGAGAGAGATAGCAAAAACTCTCCTCAAACGTTTTTTCTAAGACTCCCTCACAAGTGGCATGTACGTGTCATTGGCCCCATCTGTTTCCGGGGCATTGATAGTGATAGTTCTTAGTTATACTACTGTAGTGAAGTGATCTTCATAGATAGTATTGTCTTTTAGATCTACAATTCTGATACGTCAACGATTTCTGTCCCACTTCCCACTTCCATATCTTTCACCAATAAACATTCCTTTCCCCACACGACCCTGCGTCTTCATATTTGGGAATTCATTGTTCCAACAATACATGAAATTCGTAAAGGCGACTACTCGCTTTGCAACCCCAACGACATATCTTCCTTCGGCTTCAGCTAAGGATTCTTCCTCTTCAGTCCTGTAATATCCATCAAGTAATTCGAAGTCTACTACTTTTGCGTATTGACCGTTAGCTGTATCAGTTTTGCTGGGCTCCCATCCCCTCTTGCGGCACCATTCTTCATAGTAATTACGTTTGGAGATGTTTACAGGAAGGGTAAAATCATCACCTTTTCGTTTACATTCACTGCTATTGATGTATTCGTCATATAACGCTTGGAGAGAGGAACGTAAATCATTCATTGCATCGGTTGTCTTTCTCTTTCGTTTCTTTCCAGCGTTTTGATGTGCAATGATGGATAAATCACCGCCAATGTATTGCTTGTGTATCTTTTCGGCATGTGGACCAATGCTATGTAACCGAAAGAAGGCAGATGCGCAGATACGATGCGAAAATGCTTCAGAGAGTTGTTGTT
This sequence comes from Skeletonema marinoi, assembly GCA_030544225.1. Lineage (NCBI taxonomy): Eukaryota > Bacillariophyta > Thalassiosirophyceae > Thalassiosirales > Thalassiosiraceae > Skeletonema > Skeletonema marinoi. The sequence continues at coordinate 559,377 of CM060505.1, read as the reverse complement.
GTTGTTGCTGCTGCTCTTGGTACGACGAAGGATGAGACGAGTCATCATCAACTTGAGCGTCAGCGTCTGCTGCAGTAGAAGCAGCAGCAGCATCAAATTCCATATCATTGTTGTTTTCAAGATACTCATAACTCAGTGGCAATCCGTAGAGTTGCTCCACAATCCTATTACTATCACCCTCTGTCTTCCTCGATACCATTTTGGCATACCTCATCCGCTCCACAACATGATGCTTCTTTTGCACATGTGTCATGTCGGAATACTCCAGAATGGCATGACACATAGCCAATTGCAAACGTGGCTTGTTTTTCAAAAACTGCATGCAAGTACAAGATATGTGCAACCGACTCCGATTGGAAATGCACTTCATTTGTGACAATGACTCAATGAAAGTTTGTAATCTCGATATCACTTGAGTTTTGGGTATATTCTTGAGATTTTCATGTTGATTCACAATGTTGTAGTTTCCATTCACTCGTCTGGACAATCCCATCATCGGATGTTTGGGTATTTCTATCTTCTCGTTTTGTTGTTGTTTGGCTGCACGTTGTTCTTGCTGCGTTCGGATGAGGTATTGTTGTTTCATTGCTTGTTGCTGTTGTAGCTGTTCTGTTGCAGCTTTCACAGCAGTTGCAGAGGTGGCGGTGGTGATTATATTTTCTCTTGACACCTCGCGCCCATTTGCTGCGGCAACCTGATTCTTCTTCTTGACAATACCAAACTTCCTCAGCCGATCCTTATTCAAACTCAAATCCTCAATCTTAGTAACCTTCAAACCATCAATAGTCACAATCCTATCGCCTATCTCGAGTTGATTTTTGAAGGTACATGCCGGATCGATTTCCGTTATTACCGCTCCATTTTGAGGATCATTTTTGTAGACTTTGATGGTTAGTCCGAGTCTTCCAGGTGAGACTGTGAGGAGGAGGTTCATCATGGTTACTTGCGTTGTTGTTGATTGTTGCTCGCTACTTCTCGCTGCGAGATATAGCCGATAGTATTGGTGATCGATGGGAGTGCGTTTATTGGATATTCAAAGCGAGTGTGTAGCTGTGGCGAACATGTAGATAATGTCTTGATGTGCGCGCGCGCTTGCATTTGAATTTTGATATCCAGACTGGGTGTTTCAAAGGTATTATTGGGTATATTGGATTTTCATTGGTTTTCTTGCTTGGAGCTTGTTGATCAAGTTTACAGTTCTCAGACCCCGCGTGATCATCTTTTTTCGATTGATTGAAGGCCTATTCTAATGAATCGCACCGGAATCTTATTCTACATCCTCTTGCGATCACGCCATATGTTCGTCCGACGTGCTGACTATCATACTTTTGGAGATATGGTCGTTTTCATGTTGGCATCGGATTGGCAACTCGACTATTATACTATTAGCCACGTGATAGCAATGATTTCGCTAGATTTAAAAATCGATTCGAACGAGGCCTAGAGTGATTCGTTCCAATTCCCCACAAACAAAAAAGATGATTACACGGGATCTGAGAACTGTAAAGTTCGTGAAGGATTACAGTAGAGGAGTATCTTTGCTCAGTTGTCAAGAATCTTAGCGTCATATCGGCCATTGGGATCATTTTGAAGACTTGGCATTCGAAACTGCACATACTTAATCTAGTGTCTATGTTGATTTGGATTCTGTGTATGTACCTGTCCTGCTCGTTACGATTGCCTGGATTTGATCGCTGCGACCGTTGGACATACACTTCCTGGCGACACAATATGAAATTACTTTTAGACTTGCGTCTTCGGCAAAATGAAATGGACACTGAAATGGTCTATTGGTAAAATGATACTATGTAGTGTGGTTGTTGTGTCCGTGTTTCTAGCACATTTAAACCGATCCATCTTATTCTAGCCTGAGAAAAGGAAGCACATTCTTGATCACTATGTCAGCACCACATGTGATGCGCTTCTCCCTTCTTGCACTTTCAGCATCAATCTTGGCCTTCTTTGTTCTCCCCTCTGCACAGGTCTCTTCTTTTTCACCAAGTTTGACCTTCCAGAGAGCAAGTTCAAGTAGAGTGACAGCCTCCTTCCCATATCTGCAGTGTTCAGCTCTGTAACGATCCATTTTGTCGAGGACTGATTCCATCCATTGCATTATTTCGTCAGTCTTATCGTCGGCAGGTGTATTGGGGAGAACTTGATTGATTCGATTGATTTCTTCTTCCATTTCAGCTCTCCAACAGTCCATGTGCAACGATGCAACAGTTGTGTGTATCCCCCCAACAAGATCAACTTTTCTAAGTTGTTCACATTCATCAAACTGCCCGTATTGCTCATACTCATCACCAATAAATAAATATCTTTTCAGTGGGATGGAAATTCGTTGAAGGCGTTTACATTCCTGAAATGCACATGCTTCAATTGTTTCAAGTCGCTCAGAAAACTCAATATCCGTCAGGCGTGTACAGCTGAAGAATGCTAGCGAGTTGATTGTGACGATAGTTGAGAGATTGAGACGCTTTAGAGAGGTGCATTGGGCAAACGCATATCTTCCAATTGTTTCCAGCTTGTCGCCAAACTCAACAGACTCAAGATTTGTACATCCATTAAATGCATACTCGCCGATTTCAACTACATTTTGAAGGTTGATCCGCCTCAACAATTTGCAAATGAGGAATGCCCCCCTTTCAACTCGTCTGATACCATCGTGAGTCTCCACCTGCACCAAATGTTTACAACGTCTGAATGCGCTTTCCTCAATCACCTCAACGGATTCATCTATGCGGACATGCGTGACATGCTGAGGAGCCCGCACTCCCCTATACACAAATACATCTCTACCATTACCTTCATCTGCGTGGTCCGCCATGATTTGTTAGGGCTGATATCTACTCTGCTACAAAGCTGCATGCCACATCATGCACTGAAAGCAAAGTAGCAAAGACGAGGCAACGACATGTGAGTACCAAGTCCTACGTAGGAACTGAACCTTTCGACGAGTGCATACATAACTCATTTTCATAAATTGATGAGAGGCACGCAATAAGTGGGGCCTCCTAACCATTGTTGGTATTGGAAGAAGAAATAAAGATTGATAACTTTAGAGCTTTAGCCGCGTCGCTGATTATTTTCCCTTGCGCTGCAGATAACAAAAGATGAATATGAACAGACGAGATGCGCTCGCCCCAGATGTGAATTTGGAAGAGATCACCTCATCGAAGCAGAATGCGGAAGTGCTGCGACGACTTCGAGACAACATAAGATGGAAAGGCAATACACTCTGTATTACAGAAGGCGTCGATGATGAGGAAGCCTACGACGATGGCTACGATGGCGAAATTGAGTTTAGTATTAGAGAAGGTGACGACTTGGGTTGGTTGGGATATTTCATCGGTAGAAATCAATCATTGGATGACCTTTCTATTGACTTCATGCCTGAGGAGAGAGAACGAGTTGATGCATTCATTGATGGTGTCAGCCACAATCGATCATTGCGAGAGCTTGCTGCCTTCGCGGGCACGGACATCAGAGTAAGGAAACTTTATCCTTTCTTTAGAGAGAACAACAACCTTACTAAAATATTTTTGTACCATGCCGAGATTGGACGTGAGTGTGCCAGTGATTTGGCCCTGGCGTTGAGTCAACGTCAAGTTAAGTCTCTGACAGCATTTTGTCTTAACGACAATAATCTTGGAGACGAAGGCTTCGCAAGCATTGTCCAAGCGCTCGGGACGCAACCACAGCTTGAACACCTGCTTTGTTCAAGCAACAATATTGGGAGGGCTGGATGCGAGGCATTGGGAGCCATGATGAGAGAGAGAATCTCTAATCTGAAGTATCTGATTCTGTCAGGTAACAACGTTGATGATGCATGTTTACAGGCACTGGTACCTGGTCTATGCAACAACAGCAATCTAGAGCAGTTATCCATATCTGATCCGATCACAGCAGTAGGTTTGAGGTATTTATCGCCTTTCTTGCAATCTGGTAGCTGCAGATTGCAATTCCTAAACGTTAGGAATATGAGATTTGGCGACGCAGAAGCAGCAGCTTTAGCAGATGCATTGTCAGGCAACAAATCATTGAGAACGCTTCTTCTGCCAAATCAAGAGAACGAAGACGAAGAATGCGCAATCACAGACGCGGGGTGGACTGCTTTCTCCAAGCTTCTTTGTGATACTTCTAGCATCAACAATACCTACTTGTCTAATCACTATCTCACGCATATTTGTGCTCCAGGATATAGAACGCGCGAGGCTGACCTTCTCAATTTGAATGAGGCCGCCAAAAATATGAGAAACCGAGAGATCGCTATGCAATCTTTGACGAGGTCGAAGATTCTCATGAGTCATCCTGACCTCGATATGGAGCCTCTTTTTGTTTACAAACTAAAGTTCCTTCCTTTGATAACTAATTGGTTCAGAAGAAGTATACAACTTTGCAGTGACGAAGTGGGAAGATGGAAAGAATCGGTAACTAACATGCAAAGCAGAGAACTCTCAGCAGTGTACAAATTCGTTCGTGGTATGCCTTTGCTGGCTGCAGACGGGTACTGGACTAATGTGTTGAACGATAGCCGAGCAGAGAAAAGAAAGTCGCAGATGATGCTTCAGAGAGCAGAGGAGAATGAAAGGTGTGCTTTGAAAAGACTTAGGCGCTGAACAAAGAATGTCACAATTAGTAGTGTATCCATTTAGAAGACACAAGAAAAAGAAGCGTGTGTTCCCGTTCTTGCACTTCATTCAACAACTAGAGAGGCCCGAGTGAGGATTGTGAGGATGCCGACAGAATTGTCCTTTGGACATGAAGTGTTAGTGCTGGAACGACTACATATTGGATACGGAAGAGAAGAGCCAGATCTTTTTATGCAAGAGAATTCATGGAGAAGCTCTGACCTGGCGGCTGGGTGGGAAGTTTGGGGTCTCTAAGTTAATGTGCTGTATTTCCATTGGTGCGCTAAGAATAGAGGGCCGAATAATAAGAAATCAGACTGATAATAATGTAGAATGAGTGGATGCTAGCAAGTGACGTTGTCAATGTAGGGAGTATCTAACCTAACATCCGCAAAGTAGGAGTCTATTTCAGCTGTAGAAAAGGAAGGACATTCTTGATCACTATATCAGCACCACATGTGATACGTCTCTCCCTTCTTGCACTTTCAGCATCAATCTTGGCCTTCTTTGCTCTCCCCTCTGCACAGGTCTCTTCTTTTTCACCAAGTTTGGCCTTCCAGAGAGCAAGTTCAAGTAGAGTTATAGCTTCCTTCACATATCTGTGATGTTCAGCTCTGTAATGATCAATTTTGTCCGTGACTGATTCCATCCATTGTTGTATTTCTTCTGTCTTTTCATTAGTAGGTGTAGTGGGAAAAACTTGATTGATTCGATTGATTTCTTCTTCCATTTCAGCTCTCCAACATTCCATGTGCAACGAAGATATCGTTTTTGTGTGTGCCTCCCCGACAAGATCAACTGTTCTTAGTTGTTCACAGTGAAAAAACTGGTCGTAAGAGATACCATCATATAAAAACAGACCTCTCTTCAGCGGGATAGCGATGCGTTGAAGGCGCTCACAGACAGCGAATGCACATGCTCGAATTGTTTCAAGTCGCTCCGATAACTCAATATCTACCAGGGCACTGCAGTCACGGAACGCGGCAATGTCGATGGTGACGATAGATGGGAGATTGAGACGTTGCAGAGAGCTGCATCCTCGGAATGCACATTCTCCAATAGTTTCCAGCTTGTTGCCAAACTCAACAAACTCCAAATTTTCACAACCATAAAATGCATACTTGCCGATTTCAACAGCAGATTTGAGATTTATCCGCCTCTCTACAGACTCAAGATTTGTACATCCATCAAATGCCCACTCGCCGATTTCAACTACATTTTGAAGATTGATCCGCCTCAACGATTTGCATTTGAAGAATGCCCCTTTCCCAACTCGTCTAATGCCATCGTGAGTCTCCACCTGCACCAAATGATCACAATGCATGAATGCTTTTTTCTCAATCACGTCAACGGATTTATCGATGCGAACATGAGTGACATGCTGAGGAGCTTGCCCTCCCCTGTACACAAAAACATCCCCATCATTATCATCGTCTGCGTGGTCCGCCATGATTAATTGTTGCTCGAGGGTTGTTAGCTTCGTCCCTCCGCCAAGAGTGGGAGTGGGTGATGTAGTGTAGTGTAGTAACGGTCTATTTTTCCGCATTATGCCGTGCTCACATCGAACATACCAGAGTCCTACGTAGGAATTGGTGGACCGACTCTTTCTCGCATTTTTCGTCAAAGATCTTGACCACAACATGGCAATGGCAATGGCGGCGCTCCATCCTACTACCCCAGTGGAAGTCCTTCCTCTGCACACCACCACCACCACCAGCAATGACAATGATAATAATCATCAGCAGCGGCGGATAGTTCACGACGCCTCATCTCTACGAGGCTCCTCTTCCGTCCTAAGTAATAACAGTGTCAATGACGGTGGAGATGTCATCGCCTTCATTCAACATCATCATGATGATACCAACAATAGACAGTTGGTGGTACAGCGAATGGATGGGACGAATATTGCCTCATTTGCTCTGCCTGCTGATACTAACAACAATCATGCAGCAGCATCATCTAGACAGAAGCAACGCAATAATGGTAATAACAACAAGAATGAATTGTCCGAGTGGAGTGAAGGATATCAAAATCAAGTTCTCTGCTGGGCATCCTTTCACAAACAGCAACATGATGGTGATAACAAAAACACTAGCATTGGTGGCGGCGGGCGCAAGATGCTGTGTGTACTAGGAAATCAAAATACTCTACTTGTATTTGATGTATTGGGCGACACTGCCATTTTAGCCACTACAGGGAACCACAGCACCAACACTAACACTACACTATCCAACAACAACAAGTCCAATGGTGGCGATGATGACGACGCAGGAGGAGGACCAGGAGGACACACAATCTCACTCCCATTCCGAGCTCAAAGTATCTACCCTGTCCCCAATGGATGTGGATTAATAGTCGTTCGTACCCCCTCTGAGGAGGATTATGTCGCTGCTGTTCAAGAAGAGGAGGAGGAAGCATATTCACAATCACTTGTCTCTGATGGTGGAGGGGGAGTGGATGCAGCAATGCCACCTCCACCACCACCACCATCGGCATTGGGAATGTCATTACCCGCCACACCACGACGACAATATATAGAAGGCAAGACAAATAATGAAGATGATGACGAGTTGAGTTTGGAAATTGGTCCACCTGATCCATTGAGATTTGGTGTCAACAACAATAACAACAATATTCAAAATAACGGTGCAGCGGTAGTGGGATTGTTGCCATGTTTGTTTACCCTGAGACATCCATTGGATGAAATTCGTCCTGTGGCTACTACTACTACTGCAGTTGCACCCTCTCAAATGGACGAGGACGAGGAAGGAGTAGGTATGGGTGTCATCAACACTAGCATGACTGATTCACCATTACGTGATGGTATTACTACTGACATGACGGAGGATAATGACACTGATCAAGAAGAACAACAACAACTCAAATTGGATTTGTTTACAGATGTCAATGAAACACTTGTTCATGTTGGTTCACCACGTTTGTTTCATCATCCCAGCTACAGTAGTAGTGAAAGTAGTAATAACAGTTGTGGTGGAAGTAGTGCAGCAACATTACCACCAATGATCTGTGTCACGTACAATGAAGCATTGAAACGTCACACTATATGGTCATTGAGTAAATCCAAAAGTGATGTGGAGGAGGTACCATTGTGGAAGAGTACGGGACGGGGTGCCTGGAGAGAACAAGAGATGACTACTACGGAAAAAGTAGACGAGGAGGAGGAGGAGGAGGATGCAGTCATGGAGGAGGAAGAAGTGGAAGAAGTACTGCAAACAACAAGTGGTAGTAGGGGAGTAGCGGTAACGTCGTCTTTTTCAGATATTCATCCTGATTTTACCCTGACAAAAGTGTTTGTTGAGGATGGTAAAAGTAGTGATGATGTAATGGACGATGAGGAGATACTTGATGGTGACTTGGCGGCTGCTGCAACAACAACAACAACAACAACAACAACAACAACAACAACAACAACAACGCGTGCTGAAGAAAAGACTTTGCCACGTTATCAACGCAATGTCTTTTTAGCAACTGATACAGTTGGTAACGGTGATCTTGTCCTTTGCATCTTTATGCCTAATGACAATAAGCAGCAGCTGGGCAATGATGACGTTGCTGAACCTGCGATACTTCGATGCTACTCGCTCAATCTCTCATCATCATCATCATCATCATCATCCAAAGATGACAATAAACAAAAGAATGATGCTCCAGTATTCGTGGATTCGGTATCACATGTGAAAGATGTCGAATGTTCCTCGGCTCAGCCTGTCCAATCGATTCCCATCCCGCTCAAGCCTTTTTCAAGAAAGGGTGAGAAAGGTCATCGGTCATCTAGCCGTTTTCAATCCAAAGATGTGAATACTTTGGCAACAGACATTCTCGTGGTTCAAACTAACAATGCCAATGGCGGAGGAGACGAATCAAGACTTTGTCTTTTTCGTGCTGGTTCTATCCATGTTGTGGACTTTGCCTTACCCAAGTCGATGATGCAATCTCAAACGTTTCAAGGGTTTCATTGCGTTGGTTTGGAGAATGCGGTTGGAAATCGAGTTGACATCAAATTAGTCAAGGCAGACGACGACACATCACAAACAACAAAAATTGTCCGATCTGAAATCACCCTCGTTGTGCATGCTAGTCCTGTTGCCGAGACTGCCTTGTGTGCCATTGAATCTGCTCTCGGAACAGATGGCGATGAAGGATCAGCTGCATTACCCCTATTGATTAGGGCAGATTGCATTCGACTGCTGCAACAAATGTGGTCCTCCGATAAAGATGGAGATGCACCGTCGGGTGTGGAGGATATTGCTTGGTACACTCTGACGGTAATTCTTCTCAAGTTGTTATTGCTAGGAAGAAAGAGCCAGCCAGCGATGCTACAGACTTCAGAAGAGGGATCTGGTAGAGAGCTATCTGCATGGGAGCAACTCCTTCAATCTGATTTTCATGCCGCTTTTTCAGAGGGTGAAGGTCGATTGCTCTTTGGTGACTCTGGTCCGAATGATGTTAGTCCCAGTCATCATCAAGATGCAAGTAGCATCTTGGAACGGTACGATGGGGAACTATCATCTTTGGAATTCGCCCACAAAATAAACATGGAGGGCAATGTGTTGAATTTCAAGAAGCACATTTTTGACTCCTTGCATCTCTTGCACGAGGATGCAAGGCTTGTCAATAAGTCTCGTGGCAATTCCTGGACTCGTCGATTGGGATCTTTATTGTTGCAAGTATCAGAACAAATGTCACCACTGATGGTGGATTTTGAGGATCATTATCAACGTTATCTTGGTGGCTCACGTTGCTTTTCAACTGCATGCATGACCCCGGAGATTTCGTTGGAGGAAAAATGCCGACTTTCTTCTTTTGGTGTCGCTCCATGTATCATGACTTGGGTTGACAGTATGTTGCAAGTTGATAGTATTCCTGTGGAAGAAATGGACTTCGGCACAGCTGAGTACTTGAAGCTTGTCGAATCAGGTCTGAATGGGGCATGCGCAACCTCTTGGATGACCATTCGTCTACTTAGCACACTCTTGGCCAAATCTACCTCTCCACAACACCTGCGAGATAGACAGATTGTCATGTCGATGCTTGACGAAGGTGTGTACCATCATATTCAATTGCAAGAAGAACTGCCAATGAGCATTTCCTTGATCTTGTTGGAAGTAATTCGACGATGCAGAGTAGATCCTCCCCAGATTGATTCGGATTTTTATTGGTCTTGTGCTGCCTACGATCTTGTTGGGAGGAATGACTTGGCAGAACTCTTGGCGCAGAGTTTATCAGCTGATAAAAAGGATTCTGAAAGTTCATTTTCGTATGAGGGCAGTGATTCACAAGGGGGAGAAGCAACACCTGAAGATCCCGATAAGGACGGCCTAGCTGCGCTGGAAGATTTCTCATCAATGATTTTCCCAGATGACAATCGCATCAAAGAAGCGACACGTCTCTTGCGGTCATCTCGGCCGTTATTCCTTCGAGTTCCACGCGCTGTGGAGCTTACCGACCACGAATATGAGCGAAGCAAGCAAGACAAATTGCTTCTTTTGTGTCGTCGTTCCATTGCGACGCCCCTTGGTCGTGGAATGTTAACCCTGGGTACTCATCGTATGTTGTCTTCAGATCAGTTGCTCATACCTGATATCGTCTTGGCCGGACGGGTGCCACCGGCCAATGGAACCCTTGCTCTTGACATGTCTAGCTGTCCACCCAATTTCCGCATTTGGCCAGAATTTCACAATGGAGTAGCTGCAGGACTTCGTCTCCCTGAAGCTTCGAGTGACGGTGGCAAAATAATCACAAGAACTTGGATCAAATTCAACAAACCGGCGTCGCAAAGTACTTCGAATAATAGCACAAACCAAACCCCTCCTAGCTATGCTCATGGCGGCTTTCTCATGGCTCTTGGCTTGCGGGGGCATCTTGCTGCGTTGAACACGTCAGATTTGACAGATTATCTCTCGCAAGGAACGATAACAACTACAGTTGGAGTGTTCTTGGGAATGGCTGCAAATAAAAGGGGATCATGTGATCCGGGTGTTTCGAAAATGCTCTGTCTTCACGTGCCATCACTTCTTCCGCCCTCCTTCATTCCAATGGACTTGGCAAGTACCGTACAGGCAGCGGCTGTGGCTGGCATCGGACTCTTGTACCAGAAGAGTTCTCACCGATTGATGACGGAATTCTTGTTGAATGAAATTGGAAGGCAGCCTACGAAGGATCAGAATACGAATGACCGTGAGTCTTTCGCGCTGGTCTGTGGCCTATCTTTGGGTTTGATCAATTTGCAGAAAGGAAAAGCAACTGTGAGCGGATTGGAAGACCTAAAGATCGAAGAACGACTACATCGTTATATATCTGGCGTCGGCGCCGATAAGTTCCAAAATACGCCGCCGCCGTTCCCAAATGGCAATCAAACTGAAGGAGATAGAAATGCTCGCATTCACGAATCAGATATGCTGAACCGGGATATCACTGCACCTGGGTCTATCCTAGCACTAGGATTGATGTACATCAAGAGCGGAAATGTCTCTGTTGCTTCAATTCTCAAGCTTCCCGACACACACTTCTTACTGGATTACATTCGCCCGGACCTTCTTGCCCTTCGAGTACTCGCCAAATCACTCATTCTTTGGAACGTGGAGCCTACAGCTGAATGGATTGACTCTCAAGTACCATCAGTTGTACAAAATAGCATTGAATTTATGAGGAAAGCTGCAGCAAAGGCCGTGTCGTTGGGCATGGGTATGGATGAAGAGATGGATGGAAATGGAGATGAATCGAAAAATGATGTAGCTGACTTCGATCCCCAAGCTGTGCGTCAGGCGAATGCATTCATCATTGCGGGTGCATGCTTCTCTATTGGGATAAGATACGCTGGTTCCGCAAATCGTGACGCTGCTGCTGCAATCTTTCAGCGTGTGATGTGGTTTTTGGAATTACGTGACAACAAAGACGTCACAAGACAAGTCCAGCGTCCTGACCTTACCACACTGACAACTTGCTTGTGCACGTCAGCCATTTCTCTTGCACTTGTTATGGCAGGAACTGGAGATCTTGATTCGTTCCGGCTCTTCCGTGCCCTTCGTTGGAGTTGTGATGATAACGTAAGCTACGGTACGCACATGATTTACGGAGCGGCAATTGGTCTTCTGTTCCTGGGCGGTGGCAAACGAACGTTGGGTTCAAGCCCGGAAGATGTTGCCATGTTGATTGCGGCATTCTTCCCTCATTATCCAATATTGTCGTCTGATAACCAGTACCATCTACAAGCTCTTCGTCACATGTACGTGCTCGCAGCCCACGATCGCATTCTTGAATCGGTGGACGTTGATAGCAGAGAAAAGGTATGCATACCAATAGAGCTCTCGCTTCCTGATACACCTGAATGCATACAATCATCGACGCCCTTCCTCGTTGCCAACAACTCCAACTTCGTCGAGCTACGAACAAAGTCGGATCGCTATTATCCAATTATTTTGAAAACAACGGATTGGAACTCTCGTGGTACCATGTCCAACATATTCGTGAAAAGAAAGCCAGGACATCTCAGTTACTTGCAAGATCCGAATGCACTTCGTTCTTTGTCCATTCAAGCTGGAAGTACAAACAGTGAGTCGTTCCTCAAATCTATCAAAATGATGTCGGATGATTCAGTATTGGCATCTTTCACAAAGTACTTTTGCAAGGCTGACAAGAAAGGATCGTACCCTGACTTGCTCCCCGAAGCAAACAGTGATTTCCTAAGATACTGTAACCTCGTCGCGAACGAGTGTATGCAAGAGGAGAAATCGGAAATGCTCCCGATTTACCTAACGTTGTTTAGATTGATGAATTCAAGGAGGCAGCAAGCAGTCAGTAATGTTTGGGATCTGAGGATACTGAGAACTTATATGAGGAGAAAGGGGGGACTTCTGCCTTATGATAAACTTTTGGCATCTGTGAATTTGGTCAGTGAGGAACTGATTACCTTGGTGTGTGAACATGTTGATGACATGCTGGAATCAGCAGCGGATATGGACGAATACAAGGCAGATGAGTCGGAACTAATGCTGCCAGCAGAGAAAGTTTGGTACGAGGTGCCCTTGCAGTGTTAACTCAAGATCAACTAAAAGTAGAAAGCAGTAATCCATTCTCCATAATTTCTCCAAAGCAAGAATGCAGTGGTGTCTGGTTGGTGTCACCATCCGAACTCTGACTGGATTTGAACGGCTGAAATCGTTCAAAAGTGAAAAATTGTGATCTTGCCGGACATCACAGCCCAAGCAACAGTCACCATAGACATCAGGCTATCTATGCAAACTAACTGAAAATCGCATCAATTTCACCATGGCGGCATCAAAATCATCATCGTCGTCGCTGTCTCCGACGGCACTCGTCTTCATGGGTCTATTAGCCCTACAATTTGGAATACAGCCAATCGTCACCAAGAAATTCACCTCACCAGAAATCATCAAATCGACAGTAATTTTCACTCAAGAAATTGTCAAATTACTAATTGCCATGATTGGAATCACCCTCAACACATCTACAAAATGGAAAGACATCACAAGCGGGTGGAGCATCCAGTCTTGGTTGCGTCTGGCTCTGTTACCTGCGACAATTTACCTAATTCAAAATTTATGTTCGCTACTGGCATATCAAAATTTAGATGCCATCACTTACAACGTGCTCAATCAAACCAAAACCTTGTCAGCAGCACTATGTTGCTTTTTACTGCTGGGAAAACGGCAGAGTAAATTGCAGATTGTAGCTCTGGTCATTCTTTTGGTGGCAGCACTTGTCATGGAAGGAATTTTACCTCTAAATTTGGAGTATTACATGAACTATTTGAGTAATGCAACTGCAGCAGCTGACAGTAATGAAACAACCAAATTCTCCCTTTCTTCAAGGCATGTTTCACATGGTGTGCTTCCAATTATGCTAGCATCCTTCCTATCCGGCTTGGCAGGCGCAATTACACAAAAGAGTTTACAAAGTGGCGGTGGCAGAAATGCACTAATGTTCACAATGGAATTATGTGTTGCCTCTATACTGATACTATTAGTGTCATTCGCAACCAGTGATGATGGAAAGAAGATACAAGAACGTGGATTCTTCGATCAATGGACTTTTCTGACATTAGTGCCCATTTTAACAAATAGTGCAGGTGGGATTCTTGTCGGGTTGGTGATCAAATATGCTGGGACGATTCGAAAGGGATTTGCGCTCATCTTTGGGATTTTGATTAGTGGAATTGTACAAAGTTTGATTGATGAGAACAAGACATTGTCCAAGGAGGATATTGCTGGAGGAGTTCTGGCAGCGTTGAGTCTTTGGATGCATGCTTCATTTCCGTATGTGGCTGCGCCAGCGAAGATGAAGGCTAAAGCCGAATAGATAAGAATGTACTATAGCTAAAGGATTTGTAAGCAAATTTTCTCTTTTCGCATTGATTCAATGTACAACTACAAAGTGTGGACATGATATTTTCTCTACAGCATAGCTAGAGGAATTGCTTTCTGGTGCTGTTCATTACCATCTAATGGGATCGTGTCTGAAAGGTATCATAATGGTCCCAATTACTTGCCCATTGCTCGTATTCGTCAAAGTCGAAGCGAGATGCTTCGGAATATTGAGTTTGAGGACTGCCTGTTGGGAATCGTTTTCTTGGAGTAGCCCCATACATTCCAGGTCCAGGCGCATAATTCGGCGGTGGGTACATCGGCATCTGGCCCTGTTGCGAATAATCCATGAATTGAAAGTGGGGAGATGGAATTTGAGGTGCGTATGTTGGTCCTCCCTGCGCGTAAGATCCTTGGGAATAATTCGATGGAGAACCATCGTCCCATTCACTTTCTTTTGACATTGCATTCTTAGAACTCAATGCTCTTCGCCTCATCAGCTCGCCTTCGATGATTGTTCTACTATTGAGTCTACCGTAATTGCCAACGTCCAGACGACGGAAAGCGGCAAAGGTTGCTTTGACATCTTCCTCAGTGACTCGACCCAACCGAACAAGCATGGCAAGTGAAAACATCTCCCTTGTACACTCATCCAATCCATCTGGTCGATTAGTAGCCAACTTTAGTCTGTTCACCAACGTCCCTGTTGATAGTTCCCGTAATTCATCATCGGTCAATTGGTCACCAAACTGTCCAAGAACAGCGTGCTCAATTCGACGTTTTCTCAACTCCAATGGAATCATACTGATGAGTGTCATGTTGTGAAGCAGTATAGTTCCTGCTACAATGATGAAGACTGTTGTAAACATTTTTCCAGCCGCTGTAACAGGTACAATGTCACCATAACCAACGGATGTGAGCAGAACAGTTGTAAAGTAGAACGAATCCACTGCCGTCATGTCTTCGATGTAGTAGAACCCAATGCTCCCAGCAGCAATGACAAAGACCGAGTTTGCTAGAGCCTGATTCAATGTCAAGAAGATGTACTTTGCCGCCTTTAGTCGAGTTAAGGGTTTGCTTGGATGAGGGTGAAGGACAGAGGAATCAGTCGTCGATGTTGAATAGGACGACTCCTCGCAGAATTTAACTTCGTTTGATCGAGTGGTTTTGTCATTGTTGCTAAGTCTGCTATGTTCAGATCGTTTCAAATCAATGAGAGGAGTGGATTCATCAATTTTATCCAACCCATCGGGAGCATTTATTGCGTTAGGAGACGTAAGACTGCCACCCAACGACATGTGTCTTGTATGGCTGTTCCTCTTTAGTGCAGAATTCAGTGGCAAGACAGTATTCAACATTTGTTTCTTTTGCTGTGACTTGGGACTGCTGCTAACCAATAACGACATGTGCCTTGTATGACTTGCCCTTTTTCTGGGTGCAGGTGTTTGTGTTGTCTCAGGTTTTGGCAGATCGAATCCTGCATCTGGAAAACTGGCATCGCTGCCACTGGTAGCGGAGGACTGCTCCGCTGTTTCTCCAACCTCTTCATATCCATTATTCGTAGTATTGTTGTAGTACGTCGGAAAGCCCATCGGTGACGCACCATTCGACATTTCACGGGCCTTTAATCTCTCCAACCGTTGGCAATTGGGACAATCTTTCACCTGTGCATTATACGCATCCTTCTTCGTAGCATCATCCAAACTTCCGGCCAACAACGAACCCAACAACAATCCAATGGTTGCCACACCAACGTAAATAAAACATGCACAAATTATTTTGGCAATATCCGTCGTCGGTACAAAATCACCAAGTCCTGCAGTCGTCTATTTTGTGTAAAGAGAGAAAAGGTATTTGTCTGGTGGTGAGATGAATTTGATTCCAACTGACCATCCATGCACTCAAAGAAAACAACTCACCAGTGTTATCACTGAAAAATACACACAGTCCAAGGGTTGCCATCCTTCCTCCAACCCAAATATAAACAATGACGCAACCATATACACCGCAAAGTACAACGCAAGATATCCCAAAGGAGAACTTTGTTGTTCCGACGCCGTCGCTACCGAAAGAAAGGCACGTTGTTTCGTTTTGCAATTTGGACAAAAGAATGTAGGGTATTTGGTATCACTTGGTATCTCCGTTTGTTCCTTGGTGCGATAGAGTGGTACATCGAGGACACTTGTTACCTTTTGTATGATTCGATCAATTTTAGAGTCGGATTCGTCAATGAATATTTCGGGTGGATCCATGTCAAATGAGGAGGAGGAGGGTTTGTTGGAATTATGACCAGAGATGGAAAATGGATGTTGTGGTATTTCACCATTACTTCTTGGTGATGATTGAGTTGATTTTGATGCATCTTCGTCCTCGTCTGTAACGTAGGAAGATGATGTAGTACTTGACCCTTCTTCTCCTTCTCCCGATCCAGTATAGTATGATTCCGTGTCATCTTCTTCTTCACTTTCATTTCGATGTCTATAAACCTCTGGCATATTACCATTGTTGTAAACCTCTGGCGTATTACCATTGTTGTAAACCTCCTGGTAGTTGGGTTGATACCATTGCATAGGACTGTATCCATAAGTATCATACATTGGCACAGCATTATACTGTCCACTATATCCACTATGATGACTATGTCCACTAGGATGACGACGATGATGATACTGCTGCTGCTGCTGCCTTGGATCAAC
This sequence comes from Skeletonema marinoi, assembly GCA_030544225.1. Classification (NCBI taxonomy): domain Eukaryota; phylum Bacillariophyta; class Thalassiosirophyceae; order Thalassiosirales; family Thalassiosiraceae; genus Skeletonema; species Skeletonema marinoi. The sequence goes on along the minus strand of CM060505.1, from coordinate 542,706 downwards.
ACCATATCCACCAATCTGCTGCTGCTGCTGTTGATGCAAATACTGTTGTTGTTGTTGATGATGATGCAACCTCGCATTCGTATTATCCACAGTTGAATCCGAAAAATCATACAATTCCGAACTATCCGGAGAGAAAATTCGGTGTGTTTCACCACTCGTATTATTACGTGATGACAATGGTGATGGATATGGATACAACGGAGACGTCACACCACCATTGCTCCTCTCTTCTTCAGGAGTGGGCAATGGCAACAATGAAGAAGAACCATCATCATTATCATAATTTGGAGTCTCCGGCAAGGGAAGATTATCTCGATTCATACCAATCCAATCTTTTCCACGATTCATGATTGTTGCGGCGACTAAATCACCGGATCTTTGACGTTTGTGTGCCATTTTTCTGCGGGAGCGTTTGGCAATGTCTGTTTCGGGCAGTGTTGTTGTGGATGGTAATGGTGATGATTTTTTGGTATTATTCTCCCCTACAACTCTTTGTGGTGATGAATAATGATGAAGTTTGTTGGATGTAGATAAGGATGATTCCTCACCCCCAGACGATGTGAGCTCCATCCCCCGTAAGGAATCTGTACTGTCTAATTTTGGCATTGCTGGAAATATCCTTGATGGTTGTTGTTGGTGGGCATTATTTTCTTCGGACTTGTTATTGTTTGTTTCTTCCATAATGGCTTGATTATTGGATTTTCTCCCCACAGCATTACTATTAATATCATTATTCGATGCTGAAGGAGGCAACAACGCAGCCTCCAACATCATGGCCTCCTCATTCCCACTCACCCCACCACTCGACGTCTCACTCTGCAACCTCATCAACGGACTCCTCGCCGCAGCCTTGATCTGATTCCGTCGCTCGGTAAACTTGATATCTGAATTGGAACTTGTCAACTGCACTCTTTGAGTGGGCATGGGACTTAAATTACTCGATGATAACGACGTGTCATCATCACCGCCAGTATGATTGTTATTCGTATTCGAAGATAGTCGTTGCTGAAACCTTGCATTGGCAGCAGCTGCATTTCGCAATTGCTGTCGATACATAAACTTCTTTTGTGCATCGTACACGCTTGACCCGACCTCTTCCCCGGACGACTCTACTGATAAACTGCTTGGCGCGCTGATGAAGGCGGAGGGGTCGGAGGTGCCATCATTGTCGTCAGAGAGTGGTGGTATGCCGTTGTTATTATCGGAGAGAGGTTCCATACTACTACTATTGCTCTCCTCTTGAGAGTTGTTGTGAATGTCATTCTCTTCTGGTGGCGGTGTCTGCATGATAACTGTTATCGTGCACGTTTGTCCTCACTAGTTTGTTATTCCAACGCCCAGATGTTACCACACATCATACAACACTATATATTGATCTATTGTCATTGTCCGTCGTCTTCCGTTAGCATGCTATCAAGTGCAAAAATGAGACCATCTTGTTAAATGGAACAGACCTCCAAAGGCGTGTCAAAGACTCAGCAAAAGTGCACGAAAGTGAGACATGGACCGAGTGAAAGGACGAAATGACTCCAGAAAAGAATCTCTTGGTGTTGATTGGGCCCTCATCTCTTATTTGATCTTCCAGGCTCTCAACTTACAATGAGACCATGTCAGCAGCAGGTTCATTCTATCCAAGAGCAACGGATGTCTTGCTTTTTTCGCAACTTGTGCTGTGCTTGTGCAATAATGAAGTACTGCAGCTGCAGCTGCAGCCAACTCTCGTCTGCATTTATGTCTGTGTGTCTAGGTGGATGTGGTGCTAACATTTGTGTTGACACTGGTAGAAATGGATGTGTTTGACTCAAACTTGCACCTCTCGGCAACAGTTGCAGCAACGATTGTGGCGGCAGTGGCAGTGGCAGCGAAAGCGAATTGGAAGAACCACCCGATCAAGCTCACTCCATCACGAACGTTCAAGAGGACGAAGTCAGTATTACCTATGAAGGTAATCTTGAAGGCATCTGAACCAAAATAATAGATTCTCTCTAGTACATTTCTTAATCATTAGTCAGGCTATTCAACTTTTCAACAAGGCCACGGCAGCAAGATAACTCATCCCACCCGAGAGCTCGATGCCTTGCTTCTTTTGCAACTTGAGCGAGAGTGCTGCTGCTCCTCAGCAAACTGGCTGTGTGATGCATCCGTGGTGCTAGCATTTCGTTCAACTTCTTTACACTACCATCCATTTCTTCATTACTGTCATTCTTCCCATCAGTCGTTTCTGTTCTTATTTCTTCGTCCATCCCTGACAGATCCAGTGCAACACACCCTTCGTTCTCGCCCAACAATGCAGCAGCACCAACTTTACCTCCACAATTGACAACAGATGGAACAGCAAACGCTGCTGATTCCACCAAAGTCATTCCGTACGCGTCATAAAGACATGGGTGAACATTGAGCACAGTATGTGAGAATATTGCTGCAAGTTCCTTTGGTCCAAGATGATGGTCAATCACAATACATGGCCAAAACGAGTCATCATCATCGAATGAACAAATGTTCTTGAATGATTGTATCACCTCCTCTGCATACGACTCTACGCTTCTTGCACCACACAAGATTGGGACAAGACAATGTCTACGAAGGAAATCCACCCCTCCTAATTGTTGTAATAGGTTGACAAAGATGTGTGGACTTTTCTCTGGTGATAGTCGACTTATACACGTGAGGAACAGCCGTTGTTGTGAGATTGTGGTTCCTTGTTGTTGATGGGCATAGTCCAATGCCTTTCTCGCTTTCTCGGGTAAATACATGTTGAATAATGATGATGATGATCCACCTCCTTCTTGATGTTGTTGGTCCATCATTCTTGCCAATTTGCAAACGTCACCACGCAATGGAGGAGGTAGAATCGTTATTTCTCGCACCTTCTTCTGTTCTTGATGACAGCACGTTGGATTCAATTCGTCTTCTACTTCTTTGTCTTGCAGCATCAACTTGTGCAGTGCACATCTATCATGTTCAGATAAACAAATGATACCATCTGCCAGACGACATGATAGTTGTTCCATTTCTTTGTAGAATTGATTATTATCGGCTGTGCCCCCATCGCTGCTGTTGTTATTGCCTTGATCTCCCCATGAGCTTGATGAATACACGCGGAAATTGTAATAACAAACATTGACACGATCTTTTCTCCACCTCGTCGTCCCAAGGTTGGTATTGTTGGTAATATCAGTACAAATTGCCTGCCATGCCAGCATACCATGCCAATCCACCGCGACAACATCCGTTGGTTCAAATTGCTCTATACAATCTCGAAAATTGATGCTATCACTGCCACAACATAGTGCAGATGCAAATTCGTTCCACGGACCATGTTGATCTAATCGCTTCCATTGATGTGATGACTCTTGTAGTTCCACAGGCCAAATTTCCAAATTCTTGTGAGTTACAGAAATATCTGAAGAGAGATTTGGTGTAGATGGATGAGGTTTGGCACAAATGACACGTATTTCTACATGAGTATGATTATTATTTGGTGTTTCATTATTAGTAGTGTCATCTAGTAGAAGGCCTGAGACAAGTGAGCGACAAAGAACTCCATTGCCACTGAAGGGGGCAAAGTTGAATTCTAATGAGAGGAAGAGGATACGACGATGATGGCGACGTTGTACCAGGTGGCTCCTCTCGTTGTTGTTGTTGATGGTATTGGGTGCTTCCACTGCTATGCTTGTCTTTTTGGTTAGCGTCATGATCGGCTACGGCGGCGTCAGATTTGCGCTTAGCGAAGTGCAAAAATGAGAGAAAAGAGAAAAGAGTTGAGCGTGCGTGTTCACTTTTTTGGTTTCTGCGGTGAAAGGCCTCTGCAAGATAATCATCTCCGCCGCAGAACACAAGACATGCAGCCAACAACTGAACAGTTGCAACATAGCCATGCCAAAGAAGGAAGCCCCGACCGACCAGCGCTTATAATTATTTGATGATTCCTTCCATTATCATGGCAGAAAAGCTAGACACGTCGCCCGAGGAGGAAGCAATCAAGGATGAAGCACGTGAATTCATGACGGGTTTGGTTGGGTCAGGAGCGGGAGACCAGACAAACGACTCTGCGGGTGCACCCACCGCCGATGGAGCAGATATAATCAAGGCTTGGAAATCCAAATACTCTGCTGCTCCCGAGGACACAACAATGGAAGACTTTTGGTCTCTGTACGATCCCTACCTCACATCTATTTGGAAAATGGTCTACGATGAAGCAGACTCCAATGAAAATCTAAAAGAGACTATAGGCTTTGTGGAAGATTTGCTCGCCCAACCTGGAATGACACAACTGAAGAAAGATCACGACTGTTGGTGTGTGGTTCACACACTTGAAAACTTGGGTATCGAAGGTGTTTGGTTCATGAATGGTCCCGATCCGACCAAGTTGTTTGCTGCTAATGAAGATACTAGTTGGTATACCTTCACGCAGCTCGGGCCAGAGGCTATTGATCCTGTGAAGGCGGCGGTGGCGAAGATTATGATGCCGATTGAAGGGAAGTTGAATGGCAAGGTGGTTAAAGATACCAAAGTATTTTGTTGATGGTGCCACGCAAAGTATAGGGGAAAATATGGAGGAGGGCTAGATGGAAACTTAGATGAAAATTCATTCGGATTTATCTGTTCAACTTCTTTTGCAACAAAATCTCATTTTCGTGAACACATGATATCATCGTAGCTACACAATGTTTTCGGTGTATAGTTCATACCTCGTCATCGCCAGATAGTGCATCGCCAGATAGTATAGTTGAAAGCTGTCTTGTCGATTTATCCTGTGGATAATTCTCCTCAAAATCATTGTCTATGGGCGTCACAGGCTCCACTACACTTAGACATGCTGTGGGTCTTGTTGTTGTTGAAGTTGAGTTTGATGCGGTTGCTCTTCGAGTTGGCCAAGCGCTCACGTACTCAGTACTTTCGGGGAAAGTATCAGTGAATACTCTATAATCAAGTAGATGTAGCATCGATGACGAAGATGAGACGAATATAAATGTTATTGAGAGACGAACATGCAACATTGCAAAGGCATTAAATATGTGAAGAGCACAACACTCACGCTGCAATCTGCGCTTCTATGGCTCGACAAAACTTATCAAGGGGCAGGTCAGTAATGTCATTCCCAAATGGATCTTCTAGACATGTCCCCAGCTCTGTGATGCACCTAACAACCAAATGCAGTAAACTCATTAAAATCGGAGTGTACCATTGCAACTTGATTGCCCAGGATAGAGTGGTCACGACAAAGTACACTGAACCGAGAGAGAGGTAGGGTAAGGAAATGCGGACGCGTAACAAACAACAGTGAATATCACACTCATTCTTACCAAGGTATATAAAGTAGAAGATTGAATCATATCCCATAGGCAAACCAGTGGCCTCTGGAGTGAAGCATATATTGTGAGTATCCAAGCGAAGCGAAACGAGAAAGACAGGAGCAAGAGGCAATGCAAAGAGCGACTTACTGACACGAATCAAATCTCCAATAATACTAGCCATCTGACCAAGAGCCCCGTCCATCATTAGAAGTTGTGCATCAGTAGTAGAACCCTTGAATGAATACACATCATTATTAGTTTTCGCTCGCTGCCCACTCATTTTCAAATCAACATCAATAATCTCCCTCAACGCACCCAAGAAGTAGTAAGGCTGCCATCCTTGACGTTTTATTACCTGTTCGTACTCCGTTTTACTAAGAAGGCCCCTAGTGAGAAGGTAATCACCATCGGCCTCGATACTTTGTCCATATAATTGGTTCTTACATGCAATTGAGAAACAAACAATGAGGGCACAAAGTCGACGGAAGTTTTCTTTTTCGGTGAATGAACCTTGCCCTTGCTGTGCAAGATTGATAGCCGCAAAGATTAGTGTTCCCCATAAACATCTTCCCTCCCACCTGCATAAACAAGAGATATTGAGTTAGATGGATCGCGATGTATAATACAAAGACATCAACTCTAACTATACCTACCATCGATTGTAACATATCTGTGTTCTGAAAACTAATATAAAACCCACAAACGCACTAAAGAAGGCCATTCCAGTGTCAGAATTCGATAACCAATCCATGAAAGTACTCTCTCGTAGAACTGGCACATTTAAGATGATTGCTGTAACTGCAATATATGATGCAATGGCGAATAGAAAAGGACCATTGCATATCACCCTATATGAAAAACTTCTCATGTGCTTGCGAAAAATTTCGTCCTCCTTGGTTGATGCTTGGTATATCAAGGCGGAACTGAATAAATTGTGACTTGTATCGGATGCGTCCGGTGTGATCAATGATGCATTATGACCTGCAATCATAGGATTGACATGTAATAATGAGATACCATGACCATGTCTTAGACTTGTGCGTAGATTATCTTGTTGTGTTGGTCGTCGGTGAAGCCCAAGCCCCGGCCGAATTATAGTATCATCGTCGACCGAATTGTTGCCCGTCATGTCTACTTCAAAAAAAACGCTCCTAAATGATGATGATCATCAGTCTCACTATGTTGATACACAAGGTGAAGATGAGTTGACCGTGAATGAACAGCAGTCAGTATGTAGCATTGCGGAGGCAACAGGGTGATGCTGGTTCAGAGTTCAGAGTCTAAAACTTCCTGCAAAAAGTGCCGTAAAAGAGAAGAGAAGCAGGAGAAGAATTTGAATGACTGCCGTTCACCTACCATGCGGTTTTCCATTATACGTGGGAATCAATACTTATACTCATTATTGCTGGTGGAAAACGTATGATGTCCCCCCCAGGCAAAAAATGCTTAGGTACTTATCCACAATGATCAGATACTATCCAAATAACAACACAGAATATCCATGAAACACCCACCTTTGGAATGTCCAGCGCAGCTTCCAGAGCTACAAATAAAAGCCTTTGTACAAAAAAGGCTAGCTATGGTCTCTAAGTACTGAGTTATGAGGGGGAAATGCCTCTAATCTAATGAGAGAGTCATAGTCATAAGTCGTAAGTCCAGGCTACAAGTTATCCACAGCCACAGATGATATGAAGTCATTTCTCGCTGAAACTGAAATAAATCATTTCCTACCATTCTTCTAAAAGATCAGTAAAAACCTTCTCCATTCTATCGTACAATATTTTCTGTGATCTATGCACACAAGCAACATTCGACCAACCATGAAAATAATTATAATGCTCAAAGTAACATCCAGAAATGCGCCAAAGCCTGTTTTCCCCTGACCAGTAACAAGTGAAACCTTTGCCATCCAAAAGTCTAACTGCATCTTGTAGGTGTAGGTTGCCCCATTTGCCGGCCTGGTGATACTCAAACTCAAGATAATGAGTACTATCAAGGACAGAGCCAGCACCAAACAAGACATCAAAATCATACCCTTCCACGTCAATCTGTAGAATATTGATTGGGCCACTCCCTTTCACATATTTGGCAACATAATCTTCAAGAGAGAACATGGGAACTTCAACACAATTCTCTCCAGTACCAGAATTGCAGTCCCCGATAGAGGAAGCCTCCTGTCCAGTACTGATATTAGGAAAGTTGACAGCACCACTAGTTGATGAAATGGCAGCATGAGTGAACACCATTCCTTTACTCTTGAGGCCCAACTTATCACCAGCACGATGCAGCTCTGAAAAAGTGGACGGCATTGGTTCAATACAATGCATCTCCCCTTTTCTCTGTGGGGAAACCACGTTATACTGATCAGCACTTTCTTGGCCACAAATGCCCCTTTCTACTGGTGAGTGAAATTCATCTCTCCACTTGTGAGCATCAATAGTTGCGTCGGACAAGCCCATTCGTGCTGTGCGAATGGCATCGTGCCCTTTATTACAGCCTACACTGATACCCAAAAAGTCAGAGCTTCCAATGTCAGTCTCCTCAGCGTAAAATTTGTCAATCCAAGAGGTCTTGGGACATTTAAACCAACCGACCAACCGAGGGGAGTACAATTTTGAAGTGTCACTGTTGTTGATGTCTTTGTCCTCTGTCAGCATCAATTGATGAGCAATTTTGCGCATCTGCTCTGCTGTACACAATGGAGATGCATCACTAGTGGTCGGGTTTCTCATGCGCCCAGGCCCATGGATTGAATCAGAAGGTGCGCGATCTTCTCCTTCTTTGTTAGGAGGAAGAAGACTCCGAAGACTTTTCTTGGCAGCTTCCTGTGATTCTTCTCCCCTTAGATTTGTGACATTACTACCCTCGATATTGCTGTAGTTTCCAGTTGTAGCGGTAGTTGCCTTTGATGAATACCAAGTGTTGACTATGCCAAGAAAGAATATTGGAATGAGCCATGATATTGATTTAGGAAAGAGGCCGTGGCTGCGTCTTTCTGTTTCTGCTTGAGGTTGAGGCTGAGATGTTGGAATGCTATTCACCCCCCCCCTATGGCTGGTGGATGTGGATCTTCTTGCGAATATGACATTTGATAATAATTCGTTTGCCTTACTTACTTTCACTTATGACACACTAGATAATAGGAGAATAAGCAAAAAATGCCATTGCTTTGACATGACATGACGTGACGGTGAGTGGTGAATGCTCGGGAATGACGATGCGGAAAAGTGCGTGAGCGAGACTTGTGTCATGGGAACCTGGGGTTGACACTCCTTGTTGAATCTTTCTCCGACTTGTTGCATGAAAAACTTTCGAAAACCTCCAAAGTTTCTCCGAGTTTCTCCGAAGAAGCTTCGACTTTCATTCGATTTCATCGACGTGACACCCTGCTTCACGAGCGATTCCGCGAACGTATGCCAAGCAGGATGTCACGTCGATGAAATCGAATGAAAGTCGAAAACTTCTTCGGAGAAACTTTGAGGTTTTCGAAAGTTTTTCATGCAACAAGTCGGAGAATCGCTCGCTAGCAAAATTCGACGAGTGTCAACCCCAGGTTCCCATGCTTGTGTCAATTCATGAAGCACTAGCCACTTCTGTGCCAGCATGAAAAGAGGTCATTTGGTTACTACATTTTCCAGATCAATTGTTTTTACCCCTACATAGGGCATTTTGGCTACCGGGGTAGGCAATTTGGCCAGCATTTTGCCCAAATCGTCATTTCTACGTAGGAATAGTACAAAGCCTGTAGAAACTCTAAATCTTTTTTCAAACCATGATGTCATGTCATGCTAGTAACGAAAAAAACGTGAAAAGAAAAAAACTTGAAAACTTTTTGCCCACCGATCACTCATCAACACACAACTCCTCCGACCATGTCGTGAAAGTTGCCCTCGCACATGGTCCATATCACTATGAATAAATGATATACCTCAACGATAACATGGCTTCTAGACCCATTTTTCACGTAGAATTCAATGGTGCAGTCGATGATGCGATATATATGACGTGTATTGACGAATTGACCGCTACATTAGCGGCATCAATTTCTCACCCATCGATGCACAAGTTATGTTCGCCGGCACCATTTGATGAATAGGCAAGGATGCAATTGCAGGAAAATCTTTCCGTTGGTCCATCAACAATTTCCGCCGTTGCTCTGGATTTGAAAATGTTTCTTGCTATTTGAATTTGAATCTTTGGAGCACTCGGAGTATGATGCAGCATGAGCAGCGTGGTGCAGCATCATAACACAACACATAAATTCAAAACACTTCACTTCACTACATCCGAGCAATGAGGATCCTCCTTTGCATCTTGGTCGCCATTATGACTAACATCCTCAGCAAACCCGGCAAACCTAGATTCCATACCGTCACCAAACCTAGACACCACACAAAGCAGTTCATTCTGAACAGTCTTGCTGGGGATCTTGGTGCTACAGACGGATCATCACCCAAGAAGAATGATGATAATGTCGCTGGTGAAACCAAGGCAGGCAATGCATTACATGCAACGCAAGACATGTATGAGGTCTCAGCACGGCTTGGATCCTCAGAAGTGATAATGGACAACGCCGCATACCTCCTTCAACAAGTTAGTGACGATCTAGAAGAGATCGTCGAGGAGTGTGATGCAGATGTCGGTAGGAAGATTAGGCGGTCAAGGAATTTGATCAGAAACACTATCGGGCCTATGCTTTTGAAAACTATTCGCCCCATGTTATCTGCCGCAAAAGATACTACATCATCTGCTGCAAAGAAGCTTGCTCCAATGCCTTCAGTCAAGGTATATCATCAGAAGCAGGAAGTTCAACGCCGTAGTGCTGCAAGTAACAGTGAAGATCCCCAGCAAGAGATGGTCAAGGCCTTCCTTGATAAACAGAATGCAGGGAAAAGAAAGAGCCCGCATGTTGTTTCGCCAGCAAGCAAGTCATCCACCACTACTCGCAAAACGAGGACGAATAAACACAAAACAAAGTCTTTGGCTCCTGTGCAAACACCAGCGGATATTCTCCCCCCACCCAAGCATGGATCTGAATACTGTTTAGGAGAGGCGGTCAAAAACTTGAAGGACATTTTGGATAAGAAGCCTGCAGGCATTTCTGCGAATAAGCTGATTATTGCAATGATACAACTGAGGTATATCCCATCAACATCGAAGACTACCGTCTACACAACGTACACCAAGAGTAAGAACGGATACATTATTCCCGAAGATGCACCATTTGATAGGCCTGGGAGGAAGCCAATAATGACTCCTCGTGAGATAACTGAAAAAGGCAATGAGTGGATGAAAGAGCACGGCAAAGGTTTTGGAAGCGATGACATTGTCAAGGCTCTGATGGATGCAGAGAAGCAAAAGCAATTGGAGAAGGGCATCCTTCCAAGAGAAACTGATGTCAGTCGTACTACTGTTAACAACTACAGGGTCCAGTTTGCAAATCATTCAGGGATGACACTGACGCAGAAGACGCTCATCAAATCTACTACTCGTGCTACTGCTGAGAAATCAATACGTTCTCAGCCTCCTGGCTGTAATTGGCTCCGCACACTTCATCCCAGTTGACGAGGAATGCCCTGAAATCAAGAGTCAGCTCAAATCTCTTGATGCGAAGTGCCGCCTCCTCTATGATATGATTGTAGATGCTCTAGGAGGTGTGGCAGTTTATCCCGTCAAGCCAGAGTATACGTTTTCTACGGATGACACGACATGTTACATCTTCGAAGGGAAAGAGAGCGGCAAGGACAAGTGGACGTTAGTATCAAAAGATTCAATCAAAAAGAGTGGCACAAATGCAGTGTATCGAGTTGAAGACAACAAAATGATGAACGGTATGCGAGTCAAACTTACTTTCACTTTCTCAGCGGCTGGAATGTGTGCTCCACTCTTCGTTACTGTGAGCGGTCTAAGTGAAGACGAGATGCCCAATAAACCATTCGTGCACATGAAAGTTCCTGGACTGTGTATTGGAGGTGGCGGCGTGACGGTAGGAAATAATGGAGAGGGACATGTATTCTTCATGAGGAAAATGGAAGGAGCTGACAAGGTCCGCTACAAGTACTACCAAGAAGAAGTCCTCTTGCCATTCATCAATGGAGTTAGAAAGGAGCTCGATGACTTTGACACTTCGATCGGCACAAGCATCCCAAAGAAGCTAACTGCAGTGTCATGGTGCGATGGAGATCTTGCCCAAGTTGCTACTATCGTCGCTGATGTAGAAAGGCTTACTGAGAATCTAGTCATCGCGTTGAAGCAAAATGCGGCAAGGTCGGCCGCAGAGCAAGCTGCCGATTTGGCAAAGGTCTTCAAAACTTTGAAAACGTTGATAGCGAAGTACACGGGAGATGACTCTCCAGGTACTAGAATGATGAAGAAGAAGATTGCAGACGCCATGAAGAAGCTAGAAGCGACAGGAGACCTCAAAATGTCAAAAGGCAACCACAAGAAGGCATTGATTGATTTTCTGTCTATTTTACCCCTGGCTGCTACAAAGGCTGCTACCGTTGAGAACATCGAACATGGATTCATTGAGAATGGTATGATTGACCGAGAGACAAAGCGCTTTCCTGTCCTTGCCAAAATACTTCACACTTGTAAGCGTGACATCACGTTAGAGGAAGTCAAGACGATCCTTGATGCCTTTCCCGATCTCCTTGACCACGTGAACAAGTTTGGCCGCATCTCTGAAGAAGTATTTGACCAACATGGATTTATTCGAGACTTGACACCCGATGGAGACGAGTATATTCGACCAGATTCAGTTCGGCTGACGCATATGCGTAGAGCCGAGTGCCTCTCTCACGTGTTTCAAGCTCATCTTCGTGCTAAGGATTTGGAAGATAAGAAGATTGCAATCAGAGAGAAGCGTTTGAAGGACAACGCTAAGCACCAGGAGCACCTTGATGCTAATGCGGCCATTGTCAAGAAGCTTTGTGACATTGTTAGTTTAGATGCTGACGAATCCAACCTGAAATATTGCCGTCTTGAACACTTCGACAAGCTGTCTGCACCAGAGCTGAAGTCATTTATCAGGTACCATGACGACACTATTCGGTATGTCAAAGATATTCCTGCCAAGGGCTCCCTTGCAGAGGCACAGCGTGGCCTGCGTAAAGCTATTCTTGTTGCGTATCAATGTCGAGAGAAGCCGTGTTTACTTGAGGCACTTCCGCACAACCTTGAGACTGAGGAGGACGACGAGGAAGAAGAAATTATTCAATTGGACGATGCCATCACCGTTCATGCAGTTGGTGGAGACGACAATGATGCTTTGACTGCTTCTGAACTACTCAACAATGAAGAATGGGTGAAGTCATCGGTTGAGCTCTTTGGTTTGGAGGAGTATTTACCGTCATGTTTCAAGTGTGTCTCTGCTCAAGATGGAGTGCATCAAAAGGAGTTGAACGAACTCACGTCTAAAGCTGACGTGTTGCAGAAGATGCTTTGCCAGAGATTGAAAGATCATATTGGAACGCGTGCCATGTCAAGGAAAGACCATTGGGTGTGGAAGTTTTCACGCAAGAACTTGGCAGTTGTTGCGGCATTCATGATCCTTGCAGGTCACACCAAACCGCGAATTGCTTGCATTAGTGAAGGTGGCTCACTACTCTCTCCCGATGTAAACAAGTTTGCTCCCTGCGAGATGTCGCCGGAGCATGAAGGTTGCTACCTCTTCTATGACACGAACAATGGTATGTTCATCCGTAGTGGGAAAGTGACGGGTAGAGGAGTTCAGACGAGGTTGATGGAGCACAAGAGTTGTGCAGTGGCGAAGCTTGCTTCATCCAACTTCTATGGTCTGTATCCATCAGAAATATCTTCACGATCGGAGAGGCGTGATAAGAAAGGATGCTTTGAAGATTTGTTGCCGGTGTTTGCTGCTGGGTTTGATCCAAAAAGCGCCAGTGCTGAATCTGTCGGTAAAGGCGTGAACGAAGGAGGCATATTATTATTGAGTGAGCGTGAGAAGGCAAAGATCACATCATGTAAACTTGATGCACATGGAAAGATGACAGACATTGAGAAGCTCCTTTCAATTGTTGCTTACCAATTCGAGCTTGGTTATGATCTTGCCATTGCTTCTCGGGATAATGTGTCGAAGAGTCCTGGATTTGAGTCATTCATTGGTATATTTGGAGGCACAGAGTAGATGATTGTAGATCTGTAATATATGATTGTAGATATGTATTTGTTGTTATTCTCCGTCGTCATAGCGCATCGCCCATAAATCGGAGAACGACTTAGTTGCTGCTGCCCACGTTGCGAATTGGCTCAATACATTAATATGCAACACCCATACGGTGCAGAGAATGTTTAGGGGATGCCATATGTTGGGTATCAACACCATTATTAAACACCATCGACTTGTTCCATAGTTTTGGCACACACAAAAGTGCCTGTGATGTATCGATTAATATGACTGTAGACGATGTAGATAGCGCATCGCCGATGGCACCATTGAACTCAGCACAATTTTTTGGACAAGGCACTGCGTCATAACATTATTTAACCAATAGTGGTTGTCGTTCTGCGGGCAGTGTGCTGCGGACGAGGCCGAGCAAAATGAAAAAAAAGAGGAGAAAGGTTCCACGTATTCCAACTTGAAATTTCAAGTTTATTTCACCACTAGCATGAACTTTTGCAACGGCAGCACTGTTCCGCCTTCCGCCCTGTCGCTACTACCCTACCACGTTGCTCCATTCGTCGCTGTGTTGTTAGCCATCGGCCGCTAGTGGGGGGACGACATTAGGAGCTTCTATAATCACTACAGGCGTGACTATTCCCTAAGTACATTTTTCACACCTTCGCTGCTGTTGCTGCCTGCCGGACGTGTTCAAAATGGTGGATTATGATATGATTGAGGCCATTGTCGAAAAGATGCGGGGTGTTAAAATAAAGGACCGACCGCATGCTAGTAGAGGTGGACGAGCCTATCCAAAAGAAGTGCGCGAGATGGTTATTGAAATGATGTTGTCGGGAGGAATTGCCGCAGTCAAGTCACAAGTTGTGCAACAACTACGTACACAAAAGAAATTTCCCGTGCTTCAGACTTGTAGGAGGTGGCTCCGGCAGCATCTTATGCGTGGACACGTCTTACCAAAGCGCAAAACTGGCAATAAGGTCGCGACACGGGAAATTACGGGGGAGGCTCTTGTGCAGTTAGCCTTATATCGGGTCGTCAGACCCCATGCAAGGCTGTACGAGGTTAGAGCCTATCTCGCCAATAGATTCCCGAATGTTAAACCCTACTCCAATTCGCAAATTTGTCGAGCAGAACATCGGCTAGGTCTCTCCCGAAAAGCTGCATCATCGACATCACAAGAGGCATACTCACCTAAAAATCTGATGAAACGTAAAATGTATTGGGAGTACCCGTACCCTCTTGGGGTCGCTGGCGAGAAGACGGCAGATATTATTGATATTGACGAAGCACGCTTCAAACTTGAGTCGGCGGACCGATCTTACGGTAAGGTGGCCCGAGAGTTCCGGTGCAATCTCAAAGGAAGCTACAAAAAGGGAGACCCCGGAACCAATTTAATTATGGCCATATCCGGAGACGATCATAATCCAATCTCTTTCCATCAACAATTCACTGAGGGAGGGACGGATCTGTTCAGGTTCTATTGCTTCATGTCGGATTTAATCGACTTCCTCGAAGAGAACTACCCAAATCGGAGCTTCCTTTTCACAATGGATAATCTGAACATTCACAAACACCCCATCATTCTGAACTTGATTGAAGATGCTGGACATCGGATTGTGTTTCGAGCACCTTATTGGTCGTGTGATGGATCGATTGAGTATGCATTCAATACTATTCATACCATTCTTGAGATGAGTGGTGACAAAATGGAGAATGTTGATGCATTGGTGAATAGGATCAATCTTATCATCGGCAGTTTGGGATCTTTCCGTAGATATTTCTTACACGTAGGATTTCAGGATAACTAGATTGTGTATTACCAAGTAAACAGTAGAGACAGTGTGTAATCATATGAATTTATTTTGTGCATAAACTAATGCAGTGTAAACAATAGGTATAGTCTAACTCCGTTTCATCTGGTTGTAAAAGCCTTTGAGCTTCTTTGTTGCTTTGGCATCATCCAATTTTTTGTCGAAAACTCGTTTTGCAAAGTTGACCATCGTTGTATCATAGGGTTTCGAGAGAGCATTCGCCGCACCAACGGCAGCTTGCTGGTCTTCTTCGTCAGCGTCAGAATCCATGCTAGCATCAAACATGAGTGTGCGGCATGACTTTACATGTGCTGGGGAATCGTCTTCTACAGACTCAGCAGTTTTGTAGGGGCCTGTGCGTTGGTTGCTGCTAATGTTGGAGTTCTGACGAAATGAGGTGCCAAGAGAATAGCTATCACGAGAGAGATTGGAGCAATCCTGTTGCGTGGAGCGCATAATTGCTGCATTCATATCTGAGGAGGAGAAACCGCCAGAGCGACTTTCGTAGGAATGATTGGATGCCGACTGCATTGAGTTCCTGATTGCTTCCTGCACCTGAGCAGAAGAGAACCCATCACTGCTGTGGTCTTGGACTCCACCGATGCCTCCCATATGAAGACCTGCTGCACCATCTAAACGAGTATTGTTTGCACGTTGTTTAGCAGCTTGATTCTGTACACGCATGTGAGTGTTGTGTGGAATCGAAAACGAAGCACCTTTCTGATGATCAGCTTGCGTCATAACCTTCTCCAAGAAGGTTTGTGCTTGCCCGCCGGGAGGGTTGTGGACCATCATCTTTGCTTGGCCGTCATACCCAGCTTCACGTGCCACATGATCAATCTCACTAGCAGAGTAACCTTCTAAGCCACCATCCTCACGTAATGAGTGAAGATGATCCGCAACATCAGACTCCATCTCCCTCCCAAAGCGGCCGGCACGATCCAGATACTCATTCGCCTGCGCTCTCTCGTCAGCAGTTGTTTCGTTCTTCAACCTCTCCATTTCATAATGGCGCTTAGTGTCGACGTATTTGTTTGTGTCGCAGACGAAGTTGCAATCGCACTGACAGATGGGACACTCTCCCAATGGGAATTGCACACCATCATATTTGCAACCAAAAAAGCACTTCTTACCACCCCTCACTAGCGAGTTGTAGTTCTTCAAGCACTGGCATTGCACATGTGTTGGAAGGAGCTTTGGGTTGGCGAATTTTGTAATCGTCTTGCCCGCCTCATCCAAGGGAGGGTCGTCACGATCGCCGTTCTCGTATTCTTCCAGATGCGTCTTATTCTCGATGAACTTCTTCGTGATCTTCTTATTCTCCTTCCTATTTTCGTCAAAATCAGGCTCTTTGTCAGTGAATGCATGGTTGCACCTGGCACATGGATCATCGTATGGCTTTCCTCCACCCTTTCCGTATTCCCTGTCCAACGCTGCCTTCGTAAGTTTCACTGTCTTCACACCCTTGTTACTGCTAACCTTCGCCCGTTCTGACTCTCCCAAACAATACTTATGCGCTCTCTCTAGTATCTCGATACAGACAGTCAAATCCCTCAATACTCTAGTAGTGAGCCCGTGATTCTTATTGCGAAGGACCTCGTACAAGGCCGACCAAGCCTTTGACATGGCTGCTGCAACAAGTGACTTATTTGTCCTCAAAGCAAATTTCTTCGTTGGAATGGCTTCAAATGTACGCTTTCGTAGGGATGCGCTGCACTTCGCAGCTGCCTCAACGATGGCTGTTTTGTTTCCGATGAGAATATTCATGTTGAGGAGGAGCTTGTCCCTACCATCGCCATCCTTCCTCCCAAGCTTTGACTCGATAGCAGATTGCACAGCTGCAGAAATTCCTACAACACGTGAGACTGACGCCTCGGAAGATGGAAACGTAACGAGAGCAGTAGGACGATTGATGCCTGCGGCAGCTGCGGCGGCAGCATTATTATTTTTGGGTGATGCACGAGGGGTGAGGAGTTCCTCGTCGGATGATGAATCAGAACCCCCATCACCCTCTTCTATCTTTCGGAGCTCCTCTCGATACCATCGTCTAGATTTATCGTTGCTGAGAACGGGACCATAGGGTGTCATCGAAGGTGGCCGACGGGTGGGTGGCCGCCTGGTGTTGCTGTCTGGAGAGGATGACTCGTCGGAGGATGATGATGATCCGACATATTCGGCGTCGCCACTTGTCTTGGCCGTGTCAGACGCCTTGCTCCTCTTTGCACCACCGCTGTAATTAATGCCATTGGATCCCCCCGAAAGGCGGCGATCCCTTGGCCGACTCTTCAACGGGGCCTCTTTCTTCCTCTTCGTACCCGCCGTCGACATGGTTATTACATATCTATTGCAAAAGTTCATGACATGACATCATGGTTTGAAAAAAGATTTAGAGTTTCTACAGGCTTTGTACTATTCCTACGTAGAAATGACGATTTGGGCAAAATGCTGGCCAAATTGCCTACCCCGGTAGCCAAAATGCCCTATGTAGGGGTAAAAACAATTGATCTGGAAAATGTAGTAGAGGATGTCAAGTACTGTAGGCACTGACAAATCTACTTCTATACTATCATAACCATAATGGGCCACTAGATTGCGACATTGACGTATTTAGATACGTTATGGTGCTATGCTAGAGTGTTGCTAGTGGCATCCCAAATTGGACCTCATCAGGTCACCTACGACGCTGTAGCATGGCCGATACACATAAAGAGCTTGAGTAGTGAAATATATCCTTCTATACTATCGTAACCAATCATAAGGGCCACTAGAAGCTGTTGATTGTGACATTGACATCGTTCGATACGATATGGTGCTATGCTAGTGTTGCTAGCGGCCATCCCAAATTGGACCTCATCAGGTCACATACGACACTGTAGCACGGCTGATACACGCTATTCTCGCTCTCGCTTCCCAGTGGATCAAGAGTATTGGATGCCATTCGAGTAGCCAAGAAGTGGCCCTCCGCATCAGAATTGGGAGGAAATCTATACGATGGACGTAATAGCTTTGTTGCTCTTCGTAATGGCTACGAACGTCGGCTATGGGAAGAGAGCGGTTAGACAAGGGGATGTTGTTAGAAACTTCCCTTCCAATGAATTGGTTTCGGCACAGAAAAGGAGTATCAATCCACACTATTCTCAGTGAGAGACTGGAAACATTCCATCATGGGTGTTTGGGTTTCTCTTTATGTTTTGTGTGTAAAAAACTGCGATCGATTACTGTATTACTCTAATTGATTATTCCAACATCGAATTTGGACATAGTGTGAACATAGTGTAGACTTATTCATCTTCACTTTCCAGTATTGGAATGTGCCATTCATCGCTGGGCAGAGAACCGCACGACGAGCGATCATTGGCATTGAGAGAGGGTTTAGTCTCCGCGAAAGTGTAAGGAAGTAAAAATTTTACTAGACTCCCATTGGAAAAGCCACCGATGATGTGCCTGCCTCGCATAGCCAGAGTGATTGGACCACCACTTCCGAAGCCATCCTCCTTCTTGTCACCCCCGAAGTCGAATACACCAGGCTTTCTCTTTTTCCTTGGTGGACTGTTGCCGCCGAAGAGAGGGAATATAACTTTTCCAGCTGCCATCTCCCTGCCCGCTCTCTTCTGACGCAATGATTCCATACTGCCATCACTGTGATCATAATCAGCCCTGAAATCCCGTTCATCGCCATCACGTCGATCAAGATTTTTGTGAGACGAGTTGCCTATGATACGAAAGATCCAGGCCGTGGGATCAATTTCCATTGCAACTGACACATACTTGTCTGACACTGCCATCCTTCCATGGAAACCCTCGTCTTCATAATATTTCGTGCCTAAACTTGCATAACCATTAATTTCAATAACAGGACCGTCGTCTCCCTCGTCATACAGTGTAGCCGAAACAATGCGATCACCGTTTTTGTCGCTAAGCAAAAGTTCGTTTCCTTCGATGCCAATACCATCAACATCAGCCAGTCGAGACAGCTTACGCTTGAAAAGGTTGGATTGGTAGTAGTCATATAAATCCTTCCTGAATAGAGGGACCCCCGCTTCTTCAAGACTCCATAAAATCATTTGATCTGGGTAACCACAACCGGATGTGATAGATAAACTTACCACGTATTCTTCTCTTACGACGGCCATTGCACGAATCATCCCACTATGACCTCTCCAAGAATGCAGTGCCCGACCGTGAGAGTGTTCTAAAAAGGGGACTATATTCCCCTCTGAGAATTCACGAGCTTCTTCCATATCAAAATCGGAATACTTTTCATCGTATTCCAAAGTATTACAGCAGCAGTGCAATCCTACTAGAATGGTGTCCTGAACACATCCAATGAAGTCATAAAATACCTGACAAAATACCACAGCAGAAATAGAAGGCCGCGCTGGTGATCCATCTTGGTCCTTTCCTACATCACAAACATACTCGCAGATATATTTGCCGTTCACACCAGACCAGGCTTTCAATACCGACCCGCCACGATCGTCGAAGTCAGTTGACGGATAACCGTTATAAGCGTCAGTCCAAGTGAATACAATAGGTCTTCCCTTCTTCACTGGATGTGCTCGGACAGCTATGCCAGCAACACCAGGTGTTTCCTTTATATAGAGGCCACAGCCTGTATATCTCTCATAATCTTTGGTCCCATCAGGGTAGATGCTCTTGCTCCAGATTTGTTCATTTGTATCCAACGACCATTTACTGAGAGTGCCATCATCGTGTCCGCTGTACAAGACAGTTTTTCCACCCTCCTCTGAAATCGCCAATGCCGTAACATTCTTTTTCTTATCGCCACACTTTGATACCACAACGGCATCATCCTCCTCACCAAAGCATGTCGGTTCTTTTGGCAAAGGCATGCTCGGTCCGAGATCAGAATCATACTCAGGAAGAACATCATCGGCGGTCAATTCTTGTCCCTTCCACACCCAACTCGCTTCAACAGCGCACAGCATCTCATGAAAGGATTTAAAGTCATATTTCCAGGTACGGAGAACTTGCTTTGGCTCACACTCTCTTGAACCTTCACCCTTTCCTCTACCCACAATCACACGTAGGGTCCCTTTCTTGTACCTGAACCATCGGAACTTTCCACTTTTCATCATTGCAAACGTCTTTGGGAACACTTTTTCAAACCCAAAATTAGACTTACCCTTCCCGTCCTTATCTAATCGAAAGAGCAGCCGCTTTGCACCAAACCCTGTATCGTCGTCAATGCTTTCTTTGATACGAACATATTCTGCATCATTGTTCGCACCTACAATCCAACGAGAAATCCAATCATAACGAAATTGGTCGAGCCCATCAGGATCATTGCTCCTATCGCGAGGTTCCCATGCATTGTTCACCACCTCCATCAACTCATTCAAATCCAACACTCCTGGACAAAACAGTAAATCCTGTGATGAGTTTCTGTCTTCCATGGTACAAAAGACAGTATCCACTTCTGTGGTGATTTTACTTAGCAAACCCAACGTTATGCTGCCCATTACTCTACGTTCAATTCCAATATCTTGCATCATATCATTGTCATGATTATCTTCATCACTAGTATTGGACTTGAATAGAGGAAGATAGTACCCCAAAAATGCTTTTGATGCATATGGGAAATGAGAATCAACCTGTTGTTCCATTGGTAAATTGTGCGCAGGCACTGCTTTCAGATCTGCCGTCATTTGTTCCGTATTAGCCTCCATTGAGAAGTACTGTAAGAGACTCTGTACTGCCGTAGAGCGTATTTTCAACACCTTCAGGTAAAGCGATGTGGTTGTGCCATAATCATAAGTCACGGCTAGAATATATCCTTCCGGAAGTACCCCCGAGTTTAATTTGGTATCAGAATTCATTATTTGAGCGTCTGGGTCATCAAAGTCTTCGTATCCTCCACGCTCTGCCTCTGCGGGACATTGGATTGTAACATTCCCTCGATAGCTCTCCTCATTGTCATCCATTGAATCATCGCTACCATTATCGCTGTCATCATCCTCATCCATCATCCTCATGAGACGTTCCTCTGGAGAAGGCGGGTTCATCGCCTCATCCATTGACATGATTTTCATGTTCCACAAGTGCTCGTCTATGCCATGATCGTACTCACGACGATGTTTGATAGCCGAGTTGCATAATTTGTTCATGACATCATGAAAGCTGTGCGACGATGAGGCCACAATCTTTTCATCCTCCCAGTGAGGTTCACATGAACGCCAGGAGGATGGACGGCTGTCGGTTATGCCTAGGGTCCACTCGTGCAGCATTTTTGCCTTGCAGCTTCGTTGATTATTGTAGCCAGCACAGAGATTAGTTAAGAGTCGAGATGCTACTGTGGAATGGATGGTATTGGACAAAAGAACCTACCAAGATTCTACTCCACCATGGCAGAATTATTATGTTCTCGATTCATCTTGTGTCAAAAGTTGCATTGGCACGATTACATATTTTGTACTAATTCCTCCATAGCTTCACCACGGACAAGATTCAGATGGGTGTCCGAATGTTTGCTGTCCGTCCGTCGTTCCAAAAAAATCTTTTGAGTCGCGTCTCGCGTCTCCCGCCCTGCTCGTGATATCTCTGTTGATCATGGCCTCGCCGACACCCTGAAGTAGATCAGAGTCCAAGTAGTACAACACTACTCATCATTGCAGGGTCGTGACGATTGCAGTCCACTCGGTGCTTTCGTATCATTACAAACACATCATCATTTGCACACCCGTCATCACGAGACGTAGAGGGTATATAGCTGATAATTGTCAACGACTGAATCATTATAACCAAAATAAATTTAAAAAAATGAGCGACAACGAACCCGACTTCGGATCAGATTCCGACTCGGACGAAGAGGGACAAATCACTACCACCACTACCACTACCAAGACGGCAGCAGCAAAGAAGAAGCGTAAAAATCCCACTGCAGCTAGCAGCAAGCAGCCAGAAAAGAAGCGTAGTAAAAAACAGCCGCAAGGGGGGCTAATTGATGATGCGGCTGTGGAAAGTGGTGAGAGTGAGGATGAGGAAGAAGAGGAGGATGATGATAATAATGATTATGAGGTGAGTTTCTTTATTCTGTATTATAATATGTATCATCTTTTTGTGGTGTATCGACTGCTTTTTATATAATATAATATTGCTCACATCTTGTGTATTGTACCACCAAAAAAAAATAACAACAGAGGGATGGATTCGTCGTAGACGACGCAGACGATGAACCAATCAAAAAACGTTCCAAGGCCTCTGATGGTGATGGATTAGAAGATTCCGATGATGATGATGACGACGACGATGATGATGATGCCTCGGCCTCCTCCGATAAAAAACGCAAAAAACTACGAAAAATGCGTGATGTCGATGAACTCGACGATGATGACCTAGCACTCATCAACGAAGCCAAGGGTATCACCACCAACAACAACAACAACAAGGGAGATGAATCCAACGACGAGGCATTGGAAGATGATTTAGAAGAGAATCGACGACTGGCATCCACCCTCAAAGCCAAGAGTGCCCAAGAGTTATCACGGGGATTGTTTACGGGTGATACCGATAGTGAAGATGAAGGTACTACTAATAAGAAACAATCGAAGAAACAACAATTGAGCAAACAGCAGCAATCGAGTAGTCAACCTGAACGGTATGATGAAGATGGATTAGATGATTTTATTGAAGATGATACCGGATATGGATTAGAAGATGATGATGATTATGGTCGTAGTGGGGGTGGACTGCGGGGGGATAAGGGTGCCATCAGTGAAGCACAAATTAATGAAGCCGAAGAGATTTTTGGTACAGATTATCTTGATTTTATGGATGGAGGGGGAGAAGAGGAGGATGAGGAGGGATTGGATGAGGATTATGATCCGAATAATGTGGGGGGGATGATGAGGAAACGTCGTAAATCGAAATTTAAGGAGGCGGGGGTAGGTGTGGCACTTGGTGTGGATAGTGATGAGGAAATAGCCGATGATAGTACCGATGAGGAAGATTCGGAGGATGATAATGATGCTGCTGATTTATTCGGTGATGATGACATGGAGGATGATATGGGGTATAAGCAACGTGCCGAGGTGCTCAAGCTCAAGCGTGAAAAGAAACGTCTTGCACGTGAGGAACGACGTCGTCAAAAGAGGGAGAGGGTGGATGCCAAGCGTAAGGCGCAGCTTCGTAGGGCATTTGAGCCTGTGCAACTTGTGGAGAATTTTTGTACCGAGAGGGATGATGCGATTCGGATGGCAGATTCGCCGGAGAGGTATTATGATTGGTTGGAGGCCAAGAAAAGTGTATCAGCCGCCACTACTGCTAGAAAAGTTCTGGCAATTAGTGATGACATTGATATGGAAGAAGAGGAGGAGGCCATGTGGATCATGAGCAAGATACCCGCCTTTTCGTCGGAAGTTGCCACTGCTGTTTCCAATGCCACTGCTGCTGCCGCAGCTAGTGCGGGGGGAGAAAATGCCATGGTACCCGATACAGATTATGTCATGGAAAAGGCGGATCGAACAATTATCGAATCAATTGTCTACGCCCTTCGATACATGAGGGGTGAAAAGCTCGAACCAGAATTCATCAAACGCTACCGCATGGATATTGTTACCTCACCTGCGGTCCGAGATAATCTGTACCGTATTATGGATGAAGATTCCGAGTGGGAGCGTATGACGGAGGCCCGTACCAAGATTGAGGGTCTCCTTCAGTCGTTTCGGGAGGAGGAAGAGGAACCGGCTGGTAGTAAAGGTGGTCCTGAAGTGGAACGTGCCGCTAGGTTGAAGGAGCAGTTCAAGGTGGCTGAAGAAAAGTTGAATGATACGGTTGAGCAGGAAAGAAAAGTTCAAGAACAGTTGGATGAATTGGAAAAGCCAAAGGAAAAGGGGGGAGATGATGATGACGACGATGATGATGACTTGTTTGGAGATGATGATGAAGATGACGAGGCAGTAAGTTTTTCACTACGACGTTTTTCACGTGATTTCTCTTGTCTTTTCTTTTTCATCTCTTACTCATCTTGTTCGCATTAATCTTCCTGATCAGGCAAAGGCAGCAAAGGAAGAGAAAAAACAAACTCTCAAGAATCACCTTAACACGCTCAATACCCTCCTTAGCACGCAAGCAGAAGAAGTGGCTCGTCTCGATACTACGTTTCATGAGGCTGAAGCGGCTGCCAATGCTGCCGCCGCCGCATCCTCTCAAGGAAATGGAAATTCCGAATCCATCTCTGAGGAGAGTATGGCGAAAATGTGCCGAGATAAGTTGTGGCATTACGGCGACTTTTCTCAATATGCTTCTAGTATGACTGAACATCGTCACATTATGGATATGAATGGATATCTCAATCTTATTAAGGAGGGAAATGAAGCTATCAAGGATAAAGCTGCGCATATTGGTGGTGTGTCGTCTTCCAGCAAGGATAAAAAGAAGCGCAGTCGAAGGTTCGACTGGGATTATTACCGAACATGCGTCTCTGAGGGTCTGCGTGGCGTTTGCTACAAGTTTGTACTCCCTCCCTTTCGCGTAGGCATCAAATTGGAGGAAACTCTCACTGCAGCGGGTGGGTTTAGCTATGATCGTGTCTTACCAGGAGACGAGGATGAAGATGACATTGGTGATCCCAGGCAATGGATTGCACCCGTCGTCGAGGGACCTGGTCCCAAGGAGTTCGCAGACGAACTCATTGGGAAGGGAGAGCTCGTAATGCTTTCCAACCCTCGGGAGGGTACTGATTGGGACAAGACACCCGAGATGAATGACCCTTTGCGTGCATGTCGTTACGTTGCTGCCATGGAACTTGCCCAGGAACCGCGTATTCGTCGTCAATTGCGAGCCATTTATCGTTCCGAGGCCGTTATTACCACACGACCTACTTCAAAAGGCATGGGAGCGATTGATGCATTCCATGAATATTATGGGCTTCACTTAATCCGTGATAAGCCACTTAAGGAGCACTTTCCACCTGATGATGCTGAGCTAGAAAGGAGAAGGGCCCATCTAAACGCTGATGAGTTGAAGGAACTTGATACAGAATTGAAGAAACGGGAGGCTAATAGCTGTATTCAATACCTTAATTTGCTCAAGGCCGAAAGGAGTGGTGACATTACTGTGCAGGTGCACTTGCCGTTCGTTAGCACCAATATCGAAGACGCAAGTACTCCATGGTATAAACTCCCCGCTGATAAGCGAGGACGTGATCGTCAGGATGTTGCAAGATTCATGGAAGCGCTTGAACGTGTGTACTTTCCAGCGAATGGAGACACTGACGAGTGGAACGAGGAACGTCGGAAAATATTGAGGATGGCATTGGTCAATTATCTCTTGCCACAGTTCGAGGCTGAAGCACGACGCGATTTGAAGGATGCTTCCACACGTATTGGAGTTGAGGCCTCTGCCCAAAATCTCAACACCATGGCCATGACGGGACCATATCGCCCTTCACATTTGCTAGGAGAAAGCCGTTTCATTGTCCCAACAGGTGAACTTCCTATTGTTGGAGTTTGCTCGTCAAATGATGCAAAAGATGGAACGTTCCTCGCTGCAGTCAATGAAAAGGGTGAATTGAGTGACCATTTGGCAATCCCCGGCGGAACAAGCGTCACATCCGATAAGATGCGTGAAAGGGTCATAACTTTCCTCATGCAAACGCGTCCTGCAGCAATTGTTGTTGGTTCTGGCGGTGGCGTATCGAGTCGAGCAACAGCCAGAAAATTGGGAGAAGTTCTCACCCAGGCTACCGAGCGCTGGAACAATCGTTTGATTCAGGGGCAAGATGAAGATGACGAAGATTTTGAAGAGCGTATGGCGGCCTTTAGTCAAATGCATCCGAATCACAAGGACGAAGATGAGGACATAGACTGGAAGTGCAACGTAGACATTGTCGATGATAATGTAGCACAGTTGTTTGGAAGGAGTGTGAGAGGAAAGAAAGAATTTCCTGATACTGCTGTCAACTTAAAAGTTGCGATTGCTACGGCTAGGTGGGCTAAAGATCCTTTGTCTGAATTGGCGTATACCTGGAGTGCTGCAAGTGATGCTGGGGTGTTTGGAACGGAAATGCTCTTTCTGAATGTTCATCCTCTGCAAAGGCTCCTACCTAAGCCGCTCCTGCTACGTGAGTACGAACGAGTTCTATGCAACGTAGTCGCGAATGTGGGTGTCGACCTCTACGGCGCATGCAAATTTGATCACATTCATGGATTATTGTCTTTCGTCCCCGGTTTAGGCCCTCGTAAAGCCAACAATTTGAAGCAAAGCGTGGCTCGTATTGGTGGTGCTGTTTCAAGTAGAAGATCGATATTGGCAAAGAGACTTCTTGGCCCCATTGTGTACAATAACTCAGTTGCATTTCTCAGGGTCCGTGCGATTGATGAATTGCAAGATCACCAGATTCATCCTCTCGACGACTCTCGCTGTCATCCAGATGTATATCAGCGCAATAAGTGGGCTGTCAAAATTGCTGTGGATGCTCTTGAACTTGGAGACAGTGCTGCTGGTGATAATGATGAATATGCCATCTCTGCCATCCGGGACGTCATGCAAAACTCCCAGACCGAAGTAGAAAGGCTGTACAATGAAACTAAGAAAGAATGGGAAAACGTGTACGGTCCAACCTTCGTTGTTGACTCATGGGAACCCAGAACATCTGTACCGACAGAGCGCTGGCGTGATAAAGTCGAGGAGCTTGACTTGGAGACATTCGCTGAAATGATTCAGCAGAGCGGTCTAGGAAAATGGCTATCTCATTTGAATATGGTGAAATGGGAATACCGCCTTCCTTTCCAAGATCCAAGGAAACCGATGGTGCCACCAACCGGCGAGACATTATTCAGACTCCTCACTGGCGAGACTGATGCAACTCTTTGTCCTGGTAAGGAAGTTACGGGTAAAGTGATGAAGAATGGTGACTTTGGATCTCAGGTGAAACTTGAAGGTGACGTCCCTGGTTTCATTCCTCTCCGTAACCTCGCAGATGATCACGTTGAATCTGCTGAAGATATTGTACAAGTTGGCACTGTCGTTACGGCTCTTATTACCCAAGTCAAAATGGAACACATGTGCGTCGATCTGTCCTTGAAGAAAGAAGACTTCAAAAAGAAATCGAGTGAATGGGAACGGCCTCAGAGCCTCCCACCTTTGGACGATCACTTCGATAGAGCTGCAGCACTCACAATTGACGAGGAGAAAGATAAGGAGCGTGAATCCCGACTTGACGCACTGAGGCTCACTATCGGGAGCTCGAATCTTGGTGACGGAGAAACTGGTGCTGATGGACAGCCAGTTAGACGCTCTGGAAAAGTCACCAGACGTGCATGTGCCCATCCCGCCTTCCGTAACGCCAAACACGATGAAGTTGATCGTGAACTCAATGAAGCTGGGGATGCGATGGTGGGAGAGGCTCTCATTAGGCCCAGTAACAAGTCATGTGACTCGTTGGCAATTCATTGGATGGTCCGTCCTGGATGTATCAAGGTTATTGAAGTTCTTGAACAGGACAAGGACACAGACGCAAGCATCGGTAACAAACTGATCATCAAGAAGGAGGTGTACGGGAGTATTGATGAGTTGCTGGGCAGATACATTGCCCCAATGAATGACAGGGTTGAAGAGGTGCTGCATCATCGAAAATTCTTGGACAAACTGGAGGATGAAATCGATACCAAGTTGGAGACAATGAAAAGGGCACAACCTCAGGGTGTGTTTTACTTCATTTGTTGGAGTGAGAGTTATCCTGGGTACGTGTCTTTGCGTTTTATTATGAGCAAGACGCCCAGGCATCACACGATTGGTGTGTCACCTGAAGGCTTTGTATGGGGTCCCAAAACGTACAGCAGCATGGATAGACTTATGAACGACTTCAAGAAGAATCCTGCTGGTCCAGGAGCAAAACTTCAAAGTAATCGCCCTGGCGGCTCTTCCAGCTCTATGTCTTCGAGGACGACTGGGACAGGAGCTAGAACAGACGACAGTAACAGGCAGTCACGCTGGGGAGCAAGAAGCAATGCACCTCCAAGCAGGTGGGGTAATTCGATACCTCCTCCTATGCCTCCGCCTGGACCTCCTCCTAACTTTGCGCCTCCTCCGGGACAACCTCCCACTTTTGCTCCTCGCTAGAGAGAGTTTTGAACGAGGAATAGCATGAACCTCTGAGAAAAAGAGTACACCAGATAAAAATAAATTTCACAACTCCTCTGGTATTGCTACTCTTATTAAGCCTCTAGATAGACATCGACCGTAACTACAGCCATCGTTGAAAGACAAAAGAAAGTAGTTAAATGGTAATATTATTATAGCCTACTTCTTACCGCGATTTTGTTTCATGCTTCTTTCTTTTCTTCTACGAAAATAACCTTCGGCTCTCTCTCTTTGTGGACTTTTTGTTGCATTGTGGGCTCGAAGGGCTGAAGCGAAATCCTCTTTCGTGACCAATCCCTGTTTATAACACTCTTTGAGTGCTTCCAATGAGTTATTATCTCCGAGATTGGCTGCAATCATATAGTGTTTCACTGCTCTACCCATCCTGCCATGATGTTCCTCTTCACATCCAAGATTATACCTCGCTCCTGGATGACCACCAAGGCAGCCTTTTCAGCATGATATAGTTCCTTTTTCAAGTCCTTCTCAACACCCTGACCCTCTCGATACATATTCGACAGTTGAAAATGCGCTCCAAAATGACTCACCGCCGCCTTTGTGTAATATTCAAATGCACTTCCGTAGTCCCCTTCAGCGTAGCGTTGCACACCCATCGTCTTCATTGCATAGGGGTCGTTCGCTTCTAATCTTTTCGTTACATTCAATCGAGATGCTGCCTCAGTTATTGGCGCGTGTTTCCGACAAAACGGACACCTTGGTTCCCGTGATTGTTCTAACTCACGCATTTGATTGGTGTAATCACAGCCTTTACAAACTGTTTTACTGCAGCATGTCAGATGGCATGATTCATTTTCATCAATTGGTAGTGGTACTAAACAGATGGGGCAGTCCCCAAGATGGCTACTAGCAGGCTGCCGAAACAAAATCGCATCGTGTAATTCAGCCGCACGTTTCTTGCACTCTCGTTTGTGCTGCGGTCTATGCTCCCGTTGACACTTAACACTGCAATATCGAACGAGTTTGCAAGCAGTGCATGATTTTATGTAGTTTGATGTCATCAGATTCTTCGATGCCGCACGAAGCGCAACACGTCTTCGTGCTCACTGCCGGCTCTAAATCCATCGCTGCCACTAGATTACAGCCTTGACTTGACAGCAGTAGCAGCAATTATTATTATATGTTTGTCGCAGAAGAACTGGATTACGTAGCAGATGAAGTTGGATGGTGGCAAATATGAAAGGTCAAAGGCGACTTGGAAATTGATGGCTCATACATCGAACATACCTTACCCATAGTAGGACGAACGTACGTACATAGGGCTAAGTATGCTTCTTGAGAGCGGCACTCGAGTTCTTGTGAGTTTGAATTTTGAAGCACACAACCAAGCCAACCGAGCTCAGAGCACTCCAGAGTTCTTTTGCCGATGCACCTCGATGCACGATACCATCAGAACCGAAGCTATCATGCACAGCCAAGTGCACATTGTAAGAACACAACGAAAGGAAAGCAATCGAAAATAATACAGACGAAAAAATAACAATAATGGGTGACTCATATCCTTCCGCCCGTGATTTGGTTGATGATTGGATTGACAAATTGGGTTCATATGACATGGTCTCGTCGGCGGAGGCCAAGAAAGAATACTTTTTAACCGCCAGCGATCTGGCCACATTAATTTATGAACCCGTTGGAGGAGGTGTGGGAATCGGCTCTGCCACGAAGTATTACATGCACAGGCATCTTTTGCAAACAAGTTTGCGCAAGCATGGAGCAGATGGTGTCGTGAGGAAGTTGGAAGCAAAGCACAAGCGTGAGGAGAAGAAACGTGTGAGGGAAGAACAGGCCGAAGAAGCTCGCAAGAGATTGATGGCGGCAGCATCTACTTCTACCACCGAGATGACGCATATTGGCCGGGTTACTACTACCACCATAAGGATCCCTCGTGACTCCCAAGAAATCAAGAATCTCCGTGGAGGACTACTAGATATGGTCAAGGAGAATATGGGCTTTAAAACGACTGGTTGGATTAATTTACCTTACTACTTTGGTCGCGCTCCCAAAAATTGGAGGATTGAGACCACTGGTATATCCAAGGCGACTTTTGCTGCTCTCATGTTTCGGCCTACCGATGTTGACCTTGAATCATTTGTTCAGAATGGTGCATACTTCACTGAGAAGTATAGAGCATCAAATTTGTTTGGCGCCTCTGAGGCCCAATTGACCAAGTATTTCGAACCTGAATATGTTACACAGAAGATTGGATCTTCTGTGACTGTCCGGTACAAGCCGAGTACCATGGAGCTGTCGATTAGTGGCAACGCGGAGACATGTGGATGGTGAAACACTCTTGGTTAGCATTGATCTTTCGTTATGATAAAGCTTTGGATGCTCTATCATAAACAAGGGGTTACGGGTAGATTGGTAATCTTATAGTGTGCTTTGGTTAGAACTACTCTTCATTGTCTATTCTGATTCTGATAAAAATAAGAAGAACCTATTCCTACTTCTACTTATTGCAAGGAATGATTCAAACTAGTAGAGGGAAGGAGAATGGGACCATAGTCGCAGCAAAATTATGGTAACGTTTAAAGGTATGCTTTAATAAGTTTGGTAACTTGCTACTTACTGGCTTATGTCATAACATGTTGGACCCTCGCCTCTGAGCAGTGTCTTATTTTAGTTCGAGAAAAGGAAGCACATTCTTGATCACTATATCAGCACCACAAATAATACGTCTCTCTTTCCTTGCACTTGCAGTATCAACCTTGGCCTGCTTTGCCCTCTCCTTTACGGCCTTCTCTTCTTTTTCACCAAGTTTGGCCTTCCAGAGAGCAAGTTCTAACAAATTCATCCCCTCCTCCACATATCTGTAGTGTTCAGCTTTATAACGATCCATTTTGTCAATTACCGATTCCATCCATTGCCGCATTGCTTCAGCCTTGTTATTAGCAGGTGTATTTGGAAGAACTTGATTGATTCGATTGATTTCTGCAATCATTTCAGTTCTCCAACTTTCCATGTGTAACGAGGCAACAGTTTTGGTGTGTGCCCCCCCAACAAGATCGACTGTTTTTAGTTGATCACAACCATCAAACTGTTTGTATTTCCGCCGTAAGCGATCGAGTGAAAACAAATTTCGCTTCAGTGGGATGACAATGCGTTGAAGGCGCTCGCAGCCTATGAATGCATGTGTTTCAATTGTTTCAAGTCGTTCCGACAACTCAATATCTATCAAGGCCTTGCAATTACAGAATGTTTGCAATTCGATGGTGATGGCAGATGGAAGCTTGAGGTGTTTGATGGATATACATCCCTTAAACGCATACCAACCAATTGTTTCCAGCTTGTCGCCAAACTCTACAGACTCCAGATTTTCACATCCCCAAAATGCCGACCTGCCGATTTCAACTACAGATCGGAGATTTATCCGCCTTAACAAGTTGTTAAGGCGGAATGCCCAATTACCAACTCGCCTGATACCATCATGAGTCTCGACGTGCACCAAATGCTCACAATCTCTGAATGCGTTTTCCTCAATCACGTCGACGGATTTATCGATGCGGACATGAGTGACATACTGAGGAGCTCGCCCTCCCATGTACACAAAAACATTCACGCCATCATCTTCCTCATCTGCGTGGTCCACCATGATTTTTAATTTGACTGCACTGCCGGGAATAGCACCCGCTGCTTTTACAAAGTACTTACTTAGCTTTGTTAGCACTGGACACACACTGGACACACAAAGCAAAAAATAATTAGTACGCAGCAGCTCAACCGGACCGATTTGGGACAGGGCCGGCAAGCCAGTATTCGGCGCGGCAACTTCTCTTCTCAGATATCAGCCGGCATTGCGATACGACTTTGACTTTATCTGAGCTGAGAAGAAGTTATCAGGCTCCTTCATCATCTCTGTGTCTGTGTTAACTTGTTCCTATGTAGCATTTGCCTCGCATCTGCATTGCTTAACGCACAAGACACAAAGCAAGGTCCATGTGAGTACTCCTACGTAAAATTCCACTTGCTTGCAACACTGTTCCGGTGTTAGTGGCGTCGCTGTCCCCACCCCGGTGTGGCGCAAGCGCCACACCTCCCCCCGATTCGGTTCTGATCTTTGCTTGGCATCGCATGGGCTCCTCAATATTCTCATCTTGGCTGCATCTTGCACCTTATCTTACACCTCATAGTTGGTCCTGTCCGATTGATTTTTCCCGGACTCTCATTCCCGCGACTTCGTTCTCGTGATGTTCCCGCGACTTCGCTCCAAAAGTGCAGACACACTATCCCAACCATTTTCCTTACCGGCAACTAGTTGCCGGTAACCGTAGAAAACATACCAGGCCTACGTAAAACCCCCTTACCGGCAATTTTTTACCTGTTTTGCCGGTAAGGATATACCAATTCCTTCGTATATTTAGCCCCTTTTCCATTTTCCCTGCCTATTTCTTCTGTACTTCCCCCTTTCCCTCTTCTCTCTACGGGAGATTTCGTAGGAATAGTACTGTCCTTACCGGCAAAAAAATTGCCGGTAACGATTATCCCCTAAATACCCTTATTCCTTACCGGCAAAAAAATTGCCGGTAAGAAATGGTTGGGATATATACACGGGCACTTCCCATAGCTCTAGCCATACTAAGTAAGTATAACTTACCTACAAGTAGTAGGAGTACTTATCTATCTTATCTTACTTCCTAGCTCTCCCTTTTAGTAAGTATGTCCGGTCGAATTTTAAAGATGAGAATGGCACTCGAGTTCTTAGGAATTACTTAAGAGCGGCACTCGAGTTCTTGTGATTTAAATTGGAACCAGAACGCAACAAGCAACAACCAACAAAGCAAAAAGCAAGCAAAGAACCACCTCTGCCACAATACATGCAACAAAGAAAACAATAGACAAAAAATAAGACGAACTACTAAAATGAATGTAATAACACATGAATTGAGGAAGGCGCTCAGTGACCCTTCCAACTACGGAAGTGGCTCGAGGAAGAATGAGCAGGCCGGTGCCGCCGCCGCTTCCACTGGTGATTTGTTTGATGCTTGGGTGAACGAAGTGGAACCACATAGCATGGTCTCGACGAAGGAGGCCAAGAAAGAATACTTCTTAACCACTGCAGATCTTGCCACGTTGTCTTATGAATCCTATGGAGGAGGGATTGGATGCGGCCCTCCCACGAAGTGTTACGTGCATAAAGATCTTGTGAAAACAAGTGTGCGCAAGCATGGAAGAGCCGGTGTCGTGAAGAAGTTGGAAGCAAGGAACAAACGTGAGGAGAAGAAACGCAAGAAGGAAGAAGAGGCCGAACAAGCACGCAAGAGGTTGAAGACGATTACCAACACTAGTGCCGATGGAGCAGCAGCAGCAGCTACTGCTACCACCAAGACGGCGAGTGCTAGCGACACCCAAGAAATCAAGAATCTCCGAAAAGGACTCTTGAAGATGGTCAAGAGGAATATGGGTTTTCAAATGAGTGGTGCTCCCAAAAACTGGAGGATTGAGGTGCCTGGCACATCCAAGGCGACTTTTGCTGCCCTCGTGGGTCGGCCTACCGATGTCGACCTTGACTCATTTGTCAAGAATGGTGCATACTACACTGAGCAGTATGAAGCTTCAAAGTTGCTTGGCACCGATGAGGCCCAATTGACCAAGAATTTCAATCGTGAAGGGGTGAGACAGGAGATTGGATCTTCTGTGGCAGTCCGCTACAAGCCGAGTACTATGGAGCTTTCAGTCAGTGGCCACGCGGTGATATGTGGATGGTGAAACACTCTTGGTTCACATTGATTTTTCGTCCGATAGAGTTGTTGATGTGCTCTACCATATCATAAACAAGTGTTTTAGGTAGATTAGTAATCTATGTAGTGTTCTTAGGTTATATTATTAATTCTTCATTATCATTCTGATAAAAATATATAACGCAAGTAATGATTCAAACTAGAGACCAAGCTCGCAGAAGAATTACGATCACGTTTTAGTATGCTTAAATAAGGTTGGTAGTTAGCTAGTCATTGGCATATACAGAACAAGATGGTGGTAGAAGGAAGGTGGACAGGGATGGATGAAGATATTGTAACAACAACAAGGTGGTGCGTGGATGGATCATACTACCTTACCAGTACTGATTTCGAACGTACGTTACCTAATAACTAGCTTTGAAAGCGGCACTCGAGTTCTTGAAGTCTTTCGCTCAAATTTGGCGCATGCAAAAGTAGTGTTCGCTTTGACACGATATGGTAAGCTGAGAACACGAACGCCGCGTTCCAATGCACAACCAAGATGCTCATAAGAACAAAACAAATGAAAAACAATCGACAAAAATACAGACGAAATACTAAAATGAATGACTATGACTTGTTAGGACATGAGTTGAGGAAGGCCCTCAGTGAGCATTCCAACTACAACAACAACCACGTGAGTGGCCAGAGGAAGAACAGAGCCGCCGCTGCTGCCACCGGTGATTTGTTTGATGATTGGATGAACGAATTGGATTTTGATGACATGGTCTCGTCGAAGGAGGCTAAGAAAGAATACTTCTTAACTGCCGATGATCTTGCCACCGTAAGGTACGAACCAATTGGAGGAGGGTTTGGAATCGGCCCTCCCACGAAGTGTTACTTGCACGAGGATCTTCTGCAAACAAGTTTGAGCAAGCATGGAAGAGCCGGTGTCGTGAAGAAGTTGGAAGCAAGGCACAAGCGTGAGGAGAAGAAGCGTATGAGGGAAGAACAGGCCGAACAAGCTCGCAAGAGGTTGAAGACGATTACCAACACTGCCGCCGATGGAGCAGCAGCAGCTACTGCTACCACCAAGACGGCGAGTGCTGGCGACACCCAATTTTTCAAGAGGCTCCGTGAAGGGCTATTAAAGATGGCCAAGCAGAATATGGGCTTTGAAATGAGTGGTGCTCCCAAAAATTGGAGGATTGAGGTGCCTGGCACATCGAAGGCGACTTTTGCTGCCCTGATGGGTCGGCCTACCGATGTTGACCTTGAATCATTTGTCAAGAATGGTGCCTACTACAAAGAGAAGTACGACGCGTCAAAGTTGTTTGGCGCCTCTGAGGCCCAATTGACCAAGGATTTCAATCGTGAATGTGTTACGCAGAATATTGGATCTACTGTGTCAGTCCGGTACAAGCCGAGTACGATGGAGCTGTCAATTAGTGGCTATGCGGAGATGTATGCAACCATGTCGTATAGGTTGTATGGATCAAGTGATTTTGGATGGTGAACCACTTTCATTGACAGTAGTTTTACGTTGTGCAAGAGTTTTGGATGCTCTATCATAAACAGGGGTTTCAGGTAGATCGGTAATCTATCCTTTTAAAATATCTTAGGTTATATCATATCTCTTCATTATATGTATCTGATAGGAGACCCATTGTAAGGAATGATAAATAGCGTCAATCATGACAAATGTCTAAGTAAGATAGGTGTTAGCAATACTATTACGAGATTGCTTCGTATTCGTAAACATTGACGTAGGTTGTCTCTCTAATCATTAATCTGCATCTGCGCCTCGAGTTCCGTGATCTTCGCTTTCAATGCGGTGATTTCAGACTTGTTTTCCTCCAATGCTTTCATGACTTCGCCCATGATCGTCTCCAATGCATTGAACCGCATGTCGCAATCAGCTTCATTTACGACCAAAAAGCGGGCAATGCTCTTCACGTCATTTGTGAGCGTGTTGACAGAAGTGTTAGCTCCACTGTTATTGCTGTTTACATGGCTCACGTGATTGACATTTGCGCACCTACCAATGGCATCATTTAGTACGCTACGATTGGAGTCAGTTGCTCCATTTCCCACAGTGACCTAAGAGGAGAAGAGAAGAAGAGTATATTAGAAGAATGAGTGTCAACAGCGCAGCGTTAAACATCATCGGGACGCATCAACTTACAGAGCTGTTTGAGACCGGAGTAGAAGGCTTTGTTGACATGGTGGTAATAAGTGAAGAGTAAGGAGTCAATGAGGTGGGAGGAGTGTTCATGAGTAAAAGAGAGGATGAAGGTGGACAAGATTCGAGAAGACTCTGCGAGAGAGAAAGAGCGCAGCACGATCGGTACGTATCGTAATAAGATTGGTATCTATCTCCTCTCGCCAATCCTTCTCCAAATGTTCGAGGTCGATTCCACGTGTATTTCGACTTTTTGCAATCAACATCGATGAACATTAGATGTCGATTGGATTGGTTGAATAGATTGGCGAGAGTACAGATACAATAGGGCAATAATAAATCGGTAAACATGAAGACAATAATACAATCTGCCCTCCTGCTAAGCAGCATCACGGCCATCAGCGCCTCACACGTGGTAAGCGGCACCTCCGCCCGCCTTCCCATGTCCCTCTCCACAGTCATCAACGATCTCGAAGCCGAGGGTGTCTCGTACGTCACAACAGCAGCCTTCCTATCGTCCAAATCAGTCCGGGCTGCTTCCTGCGCAAAGTTATTACGATCATTATTCGGTGTGTCGGCCGATGAGGAAGAGGAGGTGAGCTACGGAGCCACCATGGCCTTTGGAAAAAAGTTGGGAACAACAACTGCCGAAGCGGAAAATTCAGATGAAGAAGACGGTGGAAGTGGAGTTGCCATTGCTTGTCCTCCCTCTTCGGGATCGACTGTATCGGAGGTCTGCTCTACCGTCGTGGCATGTGGGGGAACAGTCGTATATGTTGCCGACCCAGTCGATCTTGGCCGTGGTGAGGGATTGTTTGACAGGCTCGGCCCAGCCATTGAACGTTTATTGGCAAGTCGTGCCCAAGCCGCTGCTGCCCAAGAGGGAGAGTCATCCTCATCAGTAGCCCTTTCCAGACCATCCACTTTGATTGTCGTATTTAGTGGAACATCTTCACCACAGGAAGTTGCTGCGGCACGTAACTCATGGGAACAAAGTGCGGCGAAAATGTTGAAATCCATCATCCAACCCACTCAGTCGGCACGTGCTACCAAGTTGGAAGATGTCTTTGATCGTATTGAATATTTGAGTGATAAGGAGAAGAATGTTGATATGCAGCTTTGTCCTGCGGGGGGTGCAGTTGGAGCACCGGACTCGCCATCATCGTTGGAACCATCTGAGGTTGCTGATGGGGTCAGGTCTGTGATTGATTCTGGATTGGTGGAAAACTTGGGTCCGATTATTGAGGCTCAGGCCAAGGTTCCTGTCAAACAGGCTTGTCCTCGTCTTACGAACCCGGTAGACTTGGCAGCAGCACGTTTGTTGGGACCCAAGGCACGTAGTGCTTTGGATGACTGTCTTACTACCATTCAGAAATCGGCAGGTGCCGATGGAACAACATTGGTTCCTGCCTACGGAGCGTTGGCACATGCCGCCATCCACCGTGCCCTAGACGACTTTGACTCTGCCGCCACCTCCTTCAAAAAGAGCCCAGTAGCCAAACGCATCCGCAACGACTTGCGCATCAACCTCTATTCCGAATTGAGTGACATTTACGACATACAAGTGTCTGCCCTGAAATCAATCTCCTTCGATGGTTTCCGTGCTCGTCTCAACAAATTGCGCATCACTCCCAATCTCGCCACACAAATGGATGAGGCTGCTCAAGAATCCGTGGCTGAATTCACAGCTGCCGTGAAAAAGTTGCGTCCACCACCCCACGATGCAGTCAAGTGGGCATCCACATCGGATCAAATCTCGTCTTTTGGGAATAAATGTCGGGAACACAATGCGGAACGGCTCAAGGCGGCACGTGCCTCTGGTCAATTCAAACCATTGCCTCGTAAGGGAATCACTGTTGGATTCCATTGGTTGTTGCCCAAACCGTTTGGAAATGATTATAGACAGGAGCCCAAGATGATGCATACTGCGGATGATTTGGTGTATGCTCCTGTGGATGGAATAACGGATGTTAGTGGAATGGAAATTCGAAGTGGGGATTGGAGGAAGGGGGTTGTACCTGCTCCTAGTGGAAGTGAGATGATGTATTTGAAGTAAATGAGGAAGATGAAAGAAGGAAAGCAGTGGAGCTAAGTGTGACTTAAAGTTTCTTAAGTTTATTCTATTCATACTTGTGATTGTGTTTATATTTTGTCTGCAGAAGGTCGTCAACGAAATGCACGAAAGATAGAGTGTGTTTGCGATCAAAACTATCTTTTATGATCGTACTATGAAGGCAAGGAGCAAAAGAACAACACGGTGCTGTCACTGGGAATAATCGGGTCACTGCGTGAAGTTGCCCCCGGGGGGCAGTTGGCACGCCAAAAAGTAGACGGTTGATAAGTACGGGCGCGCGGGCTGGCCAGAAAACCTCCTGCCACTAATAAGATACCCATCCATCACTCACTCACCACAAATGTAGGTACGTAGGTAAGACACAAAGTACGTAATTTACCCTAACTTTACGCTACTTTGAGCCCCACCAGCCGATTGAGACCTAGAAAACCAATAGCCTACTTGCGCCATAGTATGAAGATATTAAAATTAAGTTATGTATACCATCTACCAAGGACTCTTTTCAATCAATTCATGAGACTGAGTTTTTGTGGGCTCATAACCTTGAAAAGTTTTGTGCTCCTGGAGAGAGCGTTAACCCCTCATTAACCCCTCACCCGCACCCACGCATCCCACTTTAAAAGGGCCCCCTCCGGGGGCAAATAAGATACCCATCCATCACTCACTCACCACAAATGTAGGTACGTAGGTAAGACACAAAGTACGTAATTTACCCTAACTTTACGCTACTTTGAGCCCCACCAGCCGATTGAGACCTAGAAAACCAATAGCCTACTTGCGCCATAGTATGAAGATATTAAAATTAAGTTATGTATACCATCTACCAAGGACTCTTTTCAATCAATTCATGAGACTGAGTTTTTGTGGGCTCATAACCTTGAAAAGTTTTGTGCTCCTGGAGAGAGCGTTAACCCCTCATTAACCCCTCACCCGCACCCACGCATCCCACTTTAAAAGGGCCCCCTCCGGGGGCAAAAAGAGAGGAGAACAGAAAGGTGGACAGACCAGGCTATGAGCTCAACAACGCCAAAAATACTGCAAATGTCGCATCTCGTCATCATTACGTCATGTACCAATTCCTTCCTATGACGTGTACATCCAAAATCGTCACAGCTGCGTCACCTCCCGCCCAGCCACAGATTTGATCACTTTGGTTTGATGTGCTTTTGACAGCCACCAGCTTCTTGTTTGATGTCGACCAAAGCTGCTGACCTCATCTCATCATCATTATTTAACAAGTAAATCAATATTAGAGTGCACCGTCCAAGATGGCTGCCGTTTCTGTTGACTTTGACGCCTTGGAGAGCAAGGTGAGTTTTGATAGTGTGACCGAGATTGATGGTGTGATGGAGCATCAATGGTATCTTTCGTTTGTGGGGTAGAATAGAACATGCCATCACATGAACCGAGTGTGGATGTATCGATAATGTGAAGTGAAATTGGTCATGTTAATTGAACTATCGAAATGTCGACATGAAATCATCAGCATATACTTATCGTGCTATCTCGAGAGTGATGCATGTCATGATGGATCTACAATCTTTCATTGATCCAACACCGCAACATGTGTCATGTGATGCAACGAGCACGATTGCTGCATCATAATTGAAATGGACGAGATATGTCTGATTTGCAAAGTATAACAATCATCGTCGTCATGTGTCTCACATATTCTGCTCTGCCGTCAAATCCTAAAATTTAATCGCACATCACACCTGAACTTAACATCACAGGGAGACATCGCCCACCTCTATCTAGCCGATGGCTCCGCCCCAATCACAGGCCGATCCTTCGGCGCCAACACCTCCGCCAAAGGAGAGGTCGTCTTCAATACCGGCATGGTCGGCTACCCAGAAGCCCTAACCGATCCATCCTACCGCGGTCAAATCCTCGTACTCACCTTCCCCCTCATTGGGAACTACGGTGTGCCCGATGAGGGGATCAAGGATGCGTATGGATTAC
The DNA here is from genome assembly GCA_030544225.1 of Skeletonema marinoi. Classification (NCBI taxonomy): domain Eukaryota; phylum Bacillariophyta; class Thalassiosirophyceae; order Thalassiosirales; family Thalassiosiraceae; genus Skeletonema; species Skeletonema marinoi. The sequence goes on along the minus strand of CM060505.1, from coordinate 502,458 downwards.
CGGAATACTTTGAGAGTAATCAGATCCATATTGCTGGATTGGTTGTGAGTAGTTATTCGTGGGAGCATAGTCATTGGGCGGCGCATAAGAGTTTGGCCAAGTGGTTGAAGGATAATAATATTCCGGGGATTTATGGGGTTGATACGAGGGCTTTGACTATGAAGATTAGGTCGATTGGTGCTCTGTTGGGGAATCTTGTTGTGGTGAGTTTGTGATGATGATGCTCTGCTGTTTTCAATATCGACTGCTGCTCTAGACATGCGTGATTTATTGACAATATATATTTTGTGATTCGATCTGCCATCAATGCCATCTCCATCTTCGACAACTTCCAATACAAACATCATCATAGAACCCATCCGACGAAATCGAATCCGACATGTTCTCCGATCCCAACAAACGTCACCTCGCCAAAGAAGTCTCCACAAAAGAAGTTAAGGTATACGGTGAACAAAACACTACCTCCGTCATCGCCTACGATTGCGGTATGAAATTTAACATCATCCGCTACTTCGTTGACACACACAAAGTCAAACTCACCGTCGTTCCATTCGACTACGATTTGGAAGCCAACCCCGCCAACATTCAATGGGATGGTCTCTTCCTCTCCAACGGACCAGGAGATCCAAGCATGTGCCCCGAAACAATTAAAAGTATCCAATATGCACTAAAGCTCGAACCACCTCGTCCAATCTTTGGTATCTGTTTGGGGAACCAGCTCCTCGCTCTTGCGGCTGGAGCCAAGACATACAAACTTAAGTACGGAAACCGTGGTATGAACCAACCGTGTATTGATTTGCGCACGGGTCGGTGCTACATTACACCCCAGAACCATGGATTCGCTGTTGATACCAAAAGTCTCCCCAGTGAGTGGAAGCAGCTCTTCATGAATGCGAATGATTTGACGAATGAGGGTATTGTGCACATTAACAAGCCATTCTTTAGTGTGCAATTCCACCCCGAGGCGAGTGGTGGACCATTGGATACTGCATTCCTCTTTGATAAGTTCGTGGGACATGTGAGGAAGGAGACCCAACCGCTTGTTCTTCAGGATGGATTGAGCTTTATGAAGAAGACATACAAGAAGGTGTTGCTCGTCGGAAGTGGAGGATTGAGTATTGGTCAGGCTGGTGAATTCGATTACTCTGGAAGTCAGTGTATCAAGGCTCTCAAGGAAGAGGGCATTGAAGTTATCCTTATCAACCCCAACATTGCCACGGTGCAGACTTCGAGTGAGAAGAGTGATACGACTCCCGCAGCAGACAAGGTTTACTTCCTCCCCATTCGTCCACATGTTGTCATGGATATTATTCGCAAAGAGAAGCCAGACGGTATCATTGTGTCCATGGGTGGGCAGACTGCTCTCAACGTGGGTGTTGAATTGTGGAACAGCGGTGAACTCCAAAAGGCCGGTGTAGAAGTGTTGGGTACACAAATTCCTGCAATTGAGGCTACCGAAGATCGTGAGATCTTCTCACAAAAGTTGGCAGAGATTGGTGAGAGTATTGCCCTCTCCTACAGTGCAACCAACATTGATGAAGCTTTGGAAGCGGCCAACAAGATTGGATACCCCATCTTGGTCCGTGCTGCATTCGCACTTGGTGGACTTGGATCTGGATTTGCTGCCGATGATGAAGAGTTGAAAGATTTGGCGGCCAAGGCATTTGCTACCAGTAATCAAATTTTGATCGATCAGGATTTGAGAGGATGGAAGGAATTGGAGTACGAAGTCGTCAGGGACAGCAGTGACAACTGCATCACTGTCTGTAATGTAAGTTCGCAATGATGAGCTGCTGCTTTGTTATTGTTGTGTGCAACATGGATTGCTGACAAAATGCCTTTTTTGTTTCACAGATGGAGAACTTTGATCCCCTTGGAGTGCACACTGGAGATTCCATCGTTGTCGCCCCGTCACAGACTTTGACCAACCGAGAATACTTCATGCTTCGTAAGACTGCCCTCAAGGTTGTTCGTCATTTGGGTATTGTGGGTGAATGTAACATTCAGTACGCTCTCAATCCCAAGAGTGAGAAGTACTGTATTATTGAAGTGAATGCCCGTCTTTCACGTTCGTCAGCACTTGCTTCCAAGGCTACCGGTTACCCTCTCGCTTACGTCGCCACCAAATTGTCTCTCGGAAAGGATTTGGTTACCATTCGTAACTCTGTTACCAAAACAACCACCGCTTGCTTCGAACCTAGTTTGGATTACTGTGTTCTCAAAATGCCTCGATGGGATCTTAAGAAATTCAACCGCGTCAGTAACAAGCTTGGATCTTCCATGCTTAGTGTTGGTGAGGTCATGGCCATTGGTCGTACCTTTGAGGAGGTTATGCAGAAAGCTTGTCGTATGGTCAATCCTGCTCTTGATGGAATTGAAGGAGCTGGATCTGGTCTCACCAGCGATGAAATACCGTTGGAAGAGCAACTTAGCACACCTACTGACACTCGTCTCTTCGCCGTTCAACGTGCATTGGAAGAGGGATGGGGTGTCGATAAGGTCCATGATCTTACAAAGATTGATAAGTGGTTCTTGAGCAAGCTTCAGAACATTGCTTCTATGCGAAATGCATTGGTGAAGTCTGGAAATCTCGAAAGGAGTTTCGCTGATAATGCAGCTGATAGGATGAGAACACTCAAGATTGCTGGTTTCAGTGATCGTCAGGTAAGTTTGGCTTCTGTTTGCTTCGTTTCGCTTTGTCGCTCTAAGACGCGCCCTGACATTCCTTCTTCTCCGTCATTAGATTGCCAACTACTCGAACCTCCTTCCACTTCAAGAAGGAGCTGCTCAGGTGAGGGATCTTCGAAAGTCTCTTGGAGTTACACCGTGTGTCAAGCAAATTGATACGCTTGCAGCTGAATTCCCTGCGAACACCAACTACCTCTACATGACCTATTCGGGCAATCATGATGATGTCTCGTCCTCGTTTGATGGTCCCGTCATGGACAGTACAGACTCTTTCACACCTAGAAAGGAGTTCCAGAATCGCGTACGCAGTGTCTCAATGGCTGAGAAGCGTCATGACGCCGTTCAGGAAAGCAAAGATCGTGGTGTCGTTGTTCTTGGATGTGGAGCATACTGCATTGGTTCTAGTGTGGAGTTTGATTGGTGTGCTGTGTCTGCTGTCCGTCAGTTGCGAAAAGATGGGTTCAAGAGTATCATCATTAACTACAATCCTGAAACCGTCAGTACTGATTATGACGAAAGTGATAGGCTGTACTTCGAGGAGATGAGCTTGGAACGTGTTCTTGATATCTACGAGCGCGAGGGTGCTGCTGGAGTGGTCGTTTCCGTTGGTGGACAAATCCCCAACAACCTTGCCGGGCCTCTCGCCGAAAGCGGAGCACACATTCTTGGAACATCAGCCCGTGATATTGAGCGCGCAGAGGATCGTAGGCAGTTTTCCGATATGTTGGATGACTTGGGCGTGAAGCAACCACAGTGGTCAGTGCTGAGCTCCAAGGATGAAGCAGTTGAGTTCTCTAATAAGGTTGGCTTCCCTGTTCTTGTCCGTCCTAGTTTTGTTCTTTCTGGTGCAGCAATGCGTGTCGCCAGTGACGAGACTGAACTCAGGAACTTCCTTGGCCTAGCGGCTGATGTTGCCGATGATAAGCCAGTCGTTGTCACCAAATTTATCCTTGGTGCCAAAGAGATCGAATTCGATGGAGTTGCCAACGGTGGTAAGATTTTGAACTACGCCATCGGAGAGCACTTGGAGAACGCCGGAGTTCACAGTGGTGATGCTACTGTCATTTTGCCCGCTCAGAAGTTATACGTTGGAACCATCAGACAAATCAAGAAGTCTGCAGCTGCTATTGCGAAGGCTCTCAACATCACTGGACCGTTCAACATCCAATTCATGGGTATCGAGAATGATGTTATGGTAATTGAATGTAACTTGCGAGCAAGTCGTACATTCCCCTTCGTGAGCAAAACTCTTAACGCCAACTTCATTTCATTGGCCACAAGGGCAATGTGTGGTTTGAACGTTACTCCTTACAACATCTCGTTGCTCGACATCGACTATGTTTGTGTGAAGGCGCCTATGTTCTCATTTACTCGTCTTCGAGGAGCTGATCCAACTCTTGGAGTGGAGATGGCTTCCACAGGTGAGGTTGCTTGCTTTGGAGACGACGCGCATGGTGCATTCTTGCAATCACTTCTCGCAACTGGCTTCAAATTACCGAAGGACGGAGCTCCAGTTCTTATCTCCATTGCAAGTGATCCTTTCCGTCATGAGTTTGCCCAATCTGCCCAAACTCTCAGCAAGATGGGATTCAAACTGCTAGGGACACCCGGAACTGCTTCGTTCTACAAGGACAACTACGGATTAGACATCACAGAGGTTACCAAGCCTGTCGACAAGGACGACAGCGGCCCTGGTTCCGCTCTCGACGCAATTAAGGAGGGTGGTGTTGAATTGGTCATCAACATCAGCGAAGGTACAACGCGAAGGGATGAGATCACAGCAGGATACCTCGTCAGACGTGCTGCCGTTGACTTTGGTATTGGTCTCATCACCAACGTCAAATGTGCAGTATGGCTGGCAATTGCCATGGGCAAGGGTATGCAAACTTTCAAAGCAAAGAGCATCTCAGAATTTTACAGTTTACACAAAAATTGATCGAGCTAGTGTATCATCTCATCAAGGGTTCGTGATCTTACTGTTATAGGGGGATTGTTTGTTTGTGTTGGTAGGATCGTATGCATAAACTAAAAATTCATGGGGCTAGGAATAGATTGTATTCCTTCAAATAGTCAAATCTTATGTAGAATAAAGTTAACAATAATTATAGTATTATTCATTGCGTTCAACGTCGCTGTATTCCGTATTACTTTTATTAGTTGATTTGCACTGAATTGGAGAGTAAGCAAGGGCTTGATCAATTTGTAATCCTCGCAACAATATCTGACTTGCAGTACAGTTTTGCTCGCTGGTGTGAAAGTTTGAGTCCCTCGCACGTGTTGCAACCTCTCATGACTGTACTTTTATAGAATCTCTATACAGTACACTTCCTAAATGAGATCTTCTCAATTTAGAAACCACGCACACCCGTGATGATGAGCAAAACCATGCTTGGATAAACGCGAGATGAACGGCAGGTTGATGAGTTACTCTTCGACCGCTGTGGCGACGAGCTGGGTTAGACCTTCATTCAGTCCGACCCCCGAGCATGCATTTTGAACGGGCCCCCTTACCCCCCTACACCCAACCCCAACAAAAATCCCACAATCAATCAACCCCCACAAGGTGGTAGATGTGCTACACTGAACCACTTACTCCTCCTACGCATGTATTGTACTCTAGAAACAGGTAACATTGTTGTATGCTCTCTCTCTAGATGCTGGAGTAACTCCCTTTTCAAAATAACCCGAGGACAATAATGCTTAAGCTTGCCCAGTAGATAATTCTATCTTGTCCACTAATTCGGTCTGTTGCTACTTACAATGTTTTAACACAGACACATTTACTTATTGTTTTAACTCTCAAGACATTCAAGTGACAACCAGATTCCTTCTCATGGGACAAATGAGGAGAAGGAGAGGTAACAAGATAGAATGCAATCACTTTGTCAAGTATCTGAGCAGCATTCTCAACAGCTACGAATCCATTCATCCTCCAATGAGAGATGATACTTGCATCAATTTACAAACACACACAACCAAACCCCGATTTCGTTTTAGAATAAAACCTCCCTCCTGTGCTGAGCAAAGCATCCCCTCGCCTCCCCAAAAATTGAAACTTGGAATCATATATTGTTGCACAACTTTTCTCTCTTTTAACAGCACCCCCCACCCTGCTGAGCCCCACTCCTTGCAGCTGAGTCCAACTTGACTCCCCCACCACTCGCTCCACCCGCCCCCATCCCCACCTTAATCCCATAACTCTCATTACTAACATCAATCTTCCCACTCACAATATTCCCATGAATCTCCTCCGCAGTCCCAATAAACGCCTGCTCCACATTATACGCAGTCTTGGCACTAGTCTCCATAAAAATCAACCCATGCTTATCCGCAAACGCCTTCCCCTCCTCCGTCGACACCGCTCGTCGATGCTCCAAATCATTCTTATTCCCAATCAACATAATCACCATGTTACTCTGACTATGCTGCCGTGCCTCCTCCAACCACCGCCCCAAATGTTTAAACGTATCCCTCCTCGTGATATCATACACCAATAACGCCCCGGCAGCTCCACGGTAATAGGAACGGGTAATGGATCGAAATGACTCTTGGCCGGCGGTATCCCAAATTTGTAATTTGATTTGTTTGTCGGCGATGGAGATCATGCGGGCGCCGAATTCGACGCCGATTGTTAGGTCGTGGACGGGTTGGAAGCGTTTGTCGGTGAATTGGAGTAGGAGGCAGGATTTGCCGACTCCTGTGCGTGTTGTTGTTGTATGGTGTAATTTGATAGAGAGGGGGGCCGTTTGCGAGAAATTATGAAAAAAATGGGTCAGTTCACTTCAATAAATGATTGGCACAATGGTACAGCTAGGTAATGAATCCAACGACTCTCATGCATCAATATTCCAGCGGCAAACAAGCCTTTCTGCACAGCTGCATTGATAAATATCAACGAAAGAAACACGAGACGTGCACGATCGGAACCACCAACCAGCCTCTCCAGAAGAATTTCTATTTTGTAGATATTCAGCCCACCACCACGGCAGCAAAGACTCACCTGTATCACCAATAATGATATATTTGAATAGATATGCGTATGACATTCTTTATTTATAGCAATTGGTTGTTCTGTTTGATTGTTACACCACTTTTATGGTTGTTTGTTGTTTGTTGTGTTCGTTTGTTCGTTGTTGCTGTCCCGAATTTTTGGAATTTTTTGGTCGCCCGTATAGGGTTAACCCTACGGGTCATTTGTCTTTTCAGCGACGTGTCACTTTGATAACTTAGAATCTATCTGTTGCTGGGATTGTTCCTGAAGATAGGTTAGGGGCAAGGGTACTTCTGATTCTCTTCTATTTTTTACTGCCAGAGCATCGATTTGCCTCAGTTGGAGGAACAATACTGTTGGTTAGATTGACGGATACCAACGATACCTGAGATAGATAATTTTTTCGCCCCAGGGGAGGCCAACCAAACGTACTTTAAAATTTCTGTTAACCTCTACTTAAAGATCAATCGGTCACTTTGAGTGGCTCCGCTGGAAAGCAAGAGAGGCTGGCTTCATATACGACTCTTAATGCCGGAATGAGTCTGACTCGGACTCGTCTCTCACGAACTCTCTAGCTAGACCAAAACCAAACACTGACCAAATCGTACTTGACGCCGACAGCGATCCACCAGCGATCGCAACATGTTGGTCTCAGGTCTCACCCTTGTGAAACTTTGCGAGAAATCAAAGTTCAAATACTTATAGTCCCGTGGTCAATGCACTCACTGTCAAGCTACTCTTAGTGGTAGCTAAACTTCATGGACTCAGCAGCAAGTCCATCGACTTCGTCCTCGCCTTTCCTCAAGCGGAAGTGGATGCGGATCTACATGGATTCTTCCCATTGGATTCGAGCCGGAATTTGGACATGCATCAGATTATCATAAATTATTCTCTTCTTCTATTGCGAAATCTGTACGGTCTCAAGCAGGGATCCTACAACTTGTATCAGAAGCTCAAGGGTGGTTTGATTGCGAGGGGTTTTCATCCTTCTAAGATTGATCAAAAAGGCATGATTTTTCTTACCTACGTCTACGTAGACGTAGACGACTGCATCATTGTTGGAAACTCAGTAAAAGAGATCGACGACTTCATTAAATCACTGCAAGGAGGAAAGGAGGACTTCATCTGAATAGACGAAGGAAGTATATATAAATTCTTCGGAGTGGAAATCGTCGACAGAGGAAGAGACGAGTTCGAAATGAAGCAGCCTCACTTGATTGATCGAATTATTCAAAGTCTTGGGTCTTGGGCTTAAAGTTAAAGACAACAATTTCGAGTGCCACATGTCAACGAGAAGAAAACTCCAGCTAATACAGTTCTGCTCAATAGAGATTTAGATGGTAAGCCTCGCAAGAAATCGTGGAATTACAGGCAGCTAGTTAGAATGCTAGGTTATCTACAAGCAAATACAAGGCCGGACATCTCCATGCCAACACATCAGTGCGCACGTTTCTGCCTTGATCCCAAACTGTCCCACGAGCAAGCAATTACTAGAATCGGAAGATATTTCAGAGATACCAGCGAAAGAGGAATCATTTACAAGCCAGACAAATCGAAAGGCTTAGAAGTATTCGTAGATGCAGACTTTGCTGGAGGATGGAGCAAGAATGACCCCCACGACGTTGATAGCCTCTATTCTAGAGCAGGATACGTCTCAAGTACGCAGGTTGCCCGATCTATTGGAAGTCCAAGCTAATGAACAGCGAGCTTGCTCTTAGCACAGCAGAAGCAGAATACATGGCCCTATCGATCGCCCTACGAGAAGTTATCCCACTCCCACTCATGACGCAAATGGAAGAGATAAATGAGGTCTTTCCTCTCCACATCGACAAACCCAACTTCCATTGCAAGGTCTGGAAAGACAATCAGTCGTGCATCGCAATGACTCCAGCTGCAGTGATAGAGTTTTTCTTTTCTTTTTATATCAATTCATAATTAACACAAGTATGTACTTACTGTATTGCATACTTATGCACGTCGCTTTCATTCAGAGCGAGGGCGTAGGGAGTGTGAAATTAGACGGGACTCACAAGTCACACGTCGACTTCGATAGAAATGTTATAATCCCAGCTCTGCATAGTAGTAGTAGAGGAGGATTAGATGAAGGAAGAGAAGTGAGCCTTAGTTGAGTTATCCTAGATAGGTACGAGTACGTGTATTCTAACACCCCCCCACACTTTTATAATGACAATGTCATTGTGAGAGTGAAGAAGACTAGAAACACATACGAAAACGATACTTGTTCAAGTATGGAGAACTCAAATAGGGTTCAAGGTTTGTTGGTTCAATGTTTGTTTGTTGTTGCTCCGAAAAAAAAATTGATATCAACTGAAACTAAAAGGGGCGATGGTACTCCGGTATAATATAAAATATTCCAGTTGACTGATATAGAGGTAGCTGGTTGGTCAACACGGGTGATGTTGTAAGTTACCCCCCCACTATAGGATATTCCAATATCCAACGAAGTAGATTACCATAATGATTACATAATAACCATAAATAATAATCCACTATCCAATATTTGGTGCTGTGCCGAGAAGTGCTTGTAAATAATTAAGCTGCTGACGGCGGTCGGTGATTTCTTCTGTGATTGCGGATGACGAAGGTAGTGATTCGACGAGTAAAGTGGTCGATGATGGCGGTGGTGAATCGACTGATTTGTGAGAAGAAGGTGTACGTAGTACTTCCAGTAAGAAAGGTGGTGATGATCCAGCTTTGTTAGCAACAGATAAGTGGCCGACACTTGTAGACGATGATAGACTGTCTACTACTGAAGTTGATGACGATGCGTCCGATTCTGATGATGGAGACGAACAGAAAGTCAAGCTAGATGGTTCGACGAAGGAAGATGAACTGGAAGGTACGGGTGGATCTCCATTGACTGAAGTAGATGAACACACGGAGGATGGTTCTTCAATTAGTTCTTCAGGTACTGGTGGAGATGGACGCGGGTGGTGCAGAGATTCGACTGCTTCTTTCAACACCTCAAACATGAGATTGAGAAGAAGTGATCGATCATCTGGTGCTGCTTGCTGAAATTGCGATCTGAACATGTCACGAAGTTCTGATTTCCTAGGCAATTGCGATGCAGGCGGCGAATAATTGGCACCTTGGGTGTGACATTTGGATGCAGACACTCCGCCCCTCTTCCCAAATCCAGATGGATTGCGGGTCTTGCGGCGGCGGCGTCGACGACGAGGTTTATTCTCGTCAGAAGAGGTGGGGTCGAGGTGGTGACGGGTAGAGGGTTTGTCCAATTCCCCCCTGGAGCTCGACACTATGCTGTCAGTGAGAGCTTTCCCAATATCGTTTCCTCTGCAGCTCGATACACTGTTGTTAAGGTGAAGAGCTTTCCCAATACTGTTTCCTCTGCTGCTCAAATCACATTGAATGTGATGAGCTTTTCCCAATACATTTTCTCTGCGCTCAACAGACGATGGGCTAGTCTGTTGTTGAACTGAATCAGGAGGGCGACCACGCTGTTGCCCACGCTTACGTGAAGGACGGTAACGCTTTGATCGGCGCTTCCCCTCAGCACGCTGCTTGTGACGATAGCGTGTGCGGCGACTGCGTGGTGGTAGTGCTTGCCCCCTCTCCCGGAATGCACATGAGAGAGCAGCTGCTGCAAGTGTAGCCTTCTTGCGACTGTTAACGATGTAACGTCGCCAGATTTGGATGGATGCAGCAGCGTGATAATTCCTGACACGGATCTGATGAAGAATAGGTCGTAGCCACTGTTGGATGGAGCTGGCTGACCGGTGTTGTCGAAAACACCGCCTGCGGCGCCACCAACAACAGATTGTTGTAGCTGCGTCGGGCTTGATAGACTCAGCACACTTGATGAGGACATCCAACTGCTCAGACAAAGCCTTGAGGCTGTGCTCGAACAGGAGCATATACGTTCGAAGCGAGAGCAGATGCTTGAGATTTAAGGTGGTCGCCTCAAGCTTCGCTGCAATCTGTTGACACTCTTGACTTAACGACCCACCGCGCTCTTCGACTGTGGAAACCCTCTCCGAGGCACCAAGACTTTGCTGATACCGTTGGAGGCGCCTAGTGAACCGTTTGGGATAATATTCCCGGCGGTGTGCGTTCCAAGCGGCATGAAGGCGATCCGCACCGGCACTGAGTTTGTTGCACTCAGTAGGTGTCGAATGAAACTCTCCAGCCTTCCCCTTCTGCAGGAACCGGTTGCAACGATCTATGAAGAAGTTATTTCGGTGAATCAGCTGGGCAACTTGAATCTCCAAAGAAATCATTATTGGGAATCCGAAAATGTCAATTAATACCCTCCCCCCGGTCTGCGACAACTATACTCAGCCGATCGCTCGATATTATCTACTAACAATCAACTGTTATAGATGCACTATTCGATGTGATCCCCGCCCCCGCAACAATAATAATAAACGCACTTGACCTGTAGTGTGTCTAGAGCGTAAATAATCGGCCCCACCTGTTGTATTGATATTGGGTGGTGGGGAAGATTTATTATTGTTGTTTGTGTTTGTGAACAGAAGATGGAACAATAGTAGTGTAGTTCCACTACTCTTCAACTCAAAGAACGTTAGAGCTTTTGAAGCACAAACTGATATCGAAGATCGACGTATGTATTTGCAATCCTCGAATAATAAATCAAGGGTGGGTGAACGGGGTGACAATTGTTGATTGGGACAGCGGTGTGGTAATTCTACACCGACGCACACTCTCTAATCCGGAAGAGTGATCACCAATCAATTCACGTCGGAGCCAAATATTGTTATTGGGAGGCCCCGAATGAATGTCGTCTATTATGGGAGGTGGGTTGGGTATCAGTCGACGTGGATTACAGCAGTAAACTCGTCGGATAGCTGCTGATGGCAATTCGTCACAAATCGCAGATCAACACAAATCGACTGATGTAGATGGGACCACAACGACGTTGGATATGGCCCCCTCTATCAATGGTAGGGTGGGTGGGATTATTACTGGCGATTTCTTGTTAACCAACCAGCTCTACGGACGTAGATATTCGGCAAGATGATAATGCCGGCACGCTCCACAACACATAATGTTGGAGCGCAATTTCGCTGTTGTCGCGGAATGAAACGAGCTTAACCCCTCGTCCCCCCTTCCGTAAATGACTATGGGTATAGTGGGCAGACAACTCCCCGGTATACGACCAACCAATGAATTAGGCGGTCATAACCTGTTATAATCCCAGCTCTGCATAGTAGTAGTAGAGGAGGATTAGATGAAGGAAGAGAAGGGGAGGCGATCCTCGTCGCGTCAGTTGAAGTTGGGTGGAGACATACTAATTCCTACATGCCGCTGAGTGCCGCTACACAGTTTTTTTGTTCATAGTCGAGTCAAATCGCTAATCTCTCGCCCACCGACAACCTTTCCCCCTAACCCCCCTGCGAATCCAGCCCTACCTTTTGGTACGTGCCCAAAACACCCTAAACATGTTGGTACACCATCGCACACCCTATCTGGCCCTGCGAATCAAGCCCTAGGCTGGTTGGTACATGTTGTGAAATCTTTGTGTTTTTGTGGGGTGAATGTGTGTATGTGTCGTAATGACTCTTCTAGCGTCATAGCAGGCTATTCCAACTTCAACTGACGCGATCGCCTCCCTTAGTTGAGTTATCCTAGATAGGTACGAGTAGATACGTGTATTCTAACAAGAAACCTCAGGACAATATATTATGAACAGTACAGTGGAATCCCAACTTGAGCGCGTCATCAGCAGAACAGCTGCTCGAGCAGCTGCTTCGTACATACATATCTTTGCGCCTGAAGTAGATTTTTTCAGCATTGCCAAACACTACATAATCTAAAAGCATCACAATAGATCACAATCTATCACAATCCTTTTGCAAAACCACCGTCCGGAGACCGACCGGATTGCTGCGATTGATAGACGGAGGATCCATCATAAAACGAAACTCTTTCCATCAGACGGACGACTTCAACAGTACATAATAAACAACTCATCATGGCTTCCTTTGCCGGCGCTGCACGCTTCCTCCTACTCACTGTCCTCGGGTTTGCAGGCAATCCGTCTACCGCCGATGCTGCATCTGCTTCACCTGTATCTGTATCGGGATGGCGCAGTGACCTCGATTGGGCCGCCTTGACTTCGAAGCTCAGCTCATCCGCATCTCTCATCGACACATCCTACCAGAACCTCTTAATCGAATGTGGACCTGAGTTTTCTGAGCCTAATCCGACAAACCATGCATTGATCGATCAGCCCTCTGGCATGTGCTTGCCTCATCTATTTCTTGGTTGGGAGATGAGCTGGCCTCGTCCTAGTGAAAATGGTCATTTGAATCAAACCTTTGCTCAGGCTATGACAGATTTATATGTCGATCCTTCAAATCTTGAAGGCTGGGTGCTAGACCCAACCAATCCAAGCCTGAATCTCCCTTCCAAAGTTTTGTTTCCCTCCATTGCTTCAGATGTTGTAGCAGCGGTCAATTTTGCCAAGGAACACGGTCTTGAAATCAGTGTGAAGAACAGCGGCCATAGTTATCAAGGTGCATCATCAAAGAAGAACACTCTACTCCTCAACATGAATCGATACACCCATTATGCTCCAACTGGAATCACGGACTGTGATGCATCCATCTTGGGTAGCACGGTAACTGAGGATCTGAGCAACCAGCCATGTCTTTTGTCATTGGCAAAGAACAAGTCTAGTCTGATTCGTGTTGGTGGAGGCGAGAACTTTGGTAAGTGGTTGATTTGATCAGATCAAATTGTCCGATTCATATGTTCTAATATCAACTTCTTCTTACATACACTTATCGATGGATGACAGATAAGGTGTACCGAGCTGTGATAGCTGCAAATGAGGCGGAAGGTTATAAGTATCACGTAGTAGGAGGCGCAGCAGGCACTGTGAGCCCAAGTGAGTAATGTTCTCGTCTATGCTACTGGCGATGCTGCCAAATGTATAATGTATGTCAACTAATAATTTGTTTATTTTAACCGTCCATCTTGTTTGTTTGACTGAAACGATAACGATATACAGTGGGGTGGTCTTGGCAAGGTGGCCTCGGAGGGACAACCGGAGGCCGACTCTACGGTAAGTTCGTGTGCTTATCTATTTGATGATTTCCCTTGCCCTTGTCGAGCTGATATAGAACGTTTGGCCAACAACTGTGTTGATTAATCCTTATATTTATATACTATTATCTACAGGTTTTGGCGTAGATCAGGTTGTGCAACTAGAGATGGTGCTGCCAAATGGCGTTCATGTGAAATTTGGTCCTACAGAGTGGGAGGATGCAAGTGCAGAGGGATTCATAGTTCCTCGCACGAAGGTAGTGTCAGGAGTTTGTCGAAGCAATCCTGATGAACACGATGAGGAAAAATGGATCTGGGAACGTTGCCCTGAAGACTTTGATATTGATTTCAATGACTTGTATTTTGCGGTCAGGGGAGGTGGAGGAGGAACCTGGGGAGTCGTGACATCAGTATTTCTGCAGCTTCACGACTACCTTCCTTTCAGCTCTTATTTTTTCAATCGTTATCCGTCTCCAACAGAAGAGTGCTCTGCCATCGCCCCTCAATTTGCAGAGTTTAAGGCCAAGTACATGTCGGCACCATCTCTTTTGAACGTGACGAAGGAGCACAGTCTTGCCTGTGGCAGCCCTAATAGCTTCGAGGAGATCTATTGTTACGGCGAAGAAGATGTCATGCAAGCCTGGGCAAGGCTCCTAGATCTGAACAACTTGGCTGATCCTGCCAAGGTGGCGTGTCTTTTTAACATTTCTGGAGTTCCTGGTTATGCTGAGTTAACGATACTTGGTAATAAAAATGACCGTATCCCTGGCAAAGTTCCGGATAGTCCTGCTCCTTCACCGAGTGGAAATCAGAATGCTGGAGTGTTAGTGCCGCAGTCCTGGCTTGATGAAAGTGAAGAGAATATAAAGACTGTTTTGGAGAATGAATCGACTACACCGTACTATGCTTTTGGAGGCGCTACTGCAAGTGGTCCCGATCAAGCCAATTCTCTCTCCCAGGCTCATCGTAATGCTGCTTTCATGGCGTATTTCTCTGATGACTACTTCTGGGGCAATTTGTTTCCCAAGATGTTTGACATTTCTGACAAGACCAAGTTTCCTCCTGTTTTTGGTTCGAACCATGCTGGGTTTCTCACCGCTGGACCTTTGAAGGAAGATTGGACGAAGCCTTGTCCTCCCGAATGGACATTCGAGGAACGCAGAGAAAAATGCATCTCTTTCCAGGAAGCAATTTACGGGACAGAGAGGCTAGCCCGGCTTGAGGCAATCAAGAAGGCTGTTGATCCCCAGTTCATATTTAACTGTGTCAACTGTATCGGAAACAATCTTCCCGAAGCGTCCAAGTCTCAGGATCAGGATCACGAGCCATCTCCTTCTGAACCTGAACCTCTAGCGGCAAGCCCATCTGATGATGATGAGCCATCTGGCGCATCCTCTATGTCTTCTGTCGCGGCTGTAACCTCTGCAATCGCGATTTATTTGCTAATCAATAGTATTTAGTTGCGTGTGAAGCAGATAAGAAAAGCTGTCTTGTGGTAGGTTGGATTCACAATAGAGCCTTCCCCTTGACGAGAAGCTATTGCGGACAAATTTTGTAGAGAGAGAAGAAATAATGTTTGACATTGACAGGGCTTTGGCAGCTGTCAGTATATACTTAGTAGAGATCCTAGAATTAGACTCATGTCCACGCTATATTTTTATCGTAGCAAATTATTGTGATGTATCTAGAAGACTGTGAATGGTATTCCATTTGCATTTGTGAATAACTCAGCCGACGAGGACCACTTAAACTTAACGTACGGTTGGGGTTGGGTGACGCCGACGGTCCATTAGAATTGGAGTGACCGGGGTATCATCCTAGGTCCCCACCGATGGATGATATTCGTAATGTCCATCATCACTTATGTGATAAGTATCACATTCTAAGTATGCACAAATGGGTGCCTCCTTCTGTTTGAGGGTCGCTCAGACTTAGAGTGGCAGTCGTCTCTGCACATACATAAGAGTTCCCGCGTTGTAATTATGTCACAGTGATTCCAAACATCACCAAAGCAAGAATAGAAGGGGTCAGTAGCCAAGAAGCATCATGAATATGTAGCCCTGCACGATCTTGCCTCGTGCCATAGGACTAGAAGTAAGCTCTTCATACACATCTACTATCAAAAACTTCATCGAGGTAGATGGCGAAAGATACTTGATGCAGTCTGTTGTTGTGATTTACGTGTTACTGTAATAGACGACTGATGAGTGGTGTGACTATCTGCGTTAGGGTTAGATGTGCGTATCGAATCATATTAGTCGACAGAGCTTAGATACTGGATTGCCTATTATCAGAAGTTGTCCTCCTCATCTTGATCAAGTCATACTCGTATGTAGTGGACATTGTATTGTTCCGATCAGACTGCGTTGCTTGGAGACTAGCCAGATTTTGTTGAGTTTGAGTTGAACAGCTACGCAGCATTCTTCGCCTTCAGAGACCCATTTTTCACCATCGCCTCTGCCACAAGCACAGCATTCAGGGCAGCACCCCTCAATAGCTGATCTCCACACACAAAGAATTCCAATGCATTATCGAATGCAATATTTCGTCTCAATCGTCCCACCTCTACATCATATTGTCCAGTTGCAGTCAATGGCATGGGGTACTTCAAATTATCTATATCATCGACGAGTTTGACTCCAGGAGCTTCCTCCAATGCCTTGCGTGCAGCTACAATGTCAACAGGTTTATCAAAGAGTGCCACAATACTCTCAGAATGAGCACGAGCTGTGGGTATTCGTACTGCTGTGCAACTGTATAGTTCAAGACAAGTGTTGTGAGTGTGCTGATTGTCAAAAGGATACAAAACAATCAAGTTCATCCAACAATCATCACAAATCTTGTATTAGACTCACCTAACTGGGAAATCATCTGCTCTGCTCACAATAGAGATTTAGATGGTAAGCCTCGCAAGAAATCGTGGAATTACAGGCAGCTAGTTAGAATGCTAGGTTATCTACAAGCAAATACAAGGCCGGACATCTCCATGCCAACACGCAGTTTCTGCCTTGATCCCAAACTGTCCCACGAGCAAGCAATTACTAGAATCGGAAGATATCTCAGAGATACCAGCGAAAGAGGAATCATTTACAAGCCAGACAAATCGAAAGGCTTAGAAGTATTCGTAGATGCAGACTTTGCTGGAGGATGGAGCAAGAATGACCCCCACGACGTTGATAGCCTCTATTCTAGAGCAGGATACGTCTCAAGTACGCAGGTTGCCCGATCTATTGGAAGTCCAAGCTAATGAACAGCGAGCTTGCTCTTAGCACAGCAGAAGCAGAATTCATGGCCCTATCCTATCGATCGCCCTACGAGAAGTTTCCCACTCATGACGCAATTGGAAGAGATAAATGAGGTCTTTCCTCTCCACATCGACAAACCCAACTTCCATTGCAAGGTCTGGGAAGACAATCAGTCATGCATCGCAATGACTCCAGCTGCAGTGATAGAGTTTTTCTTTTCTTTTTTTTATATCAATTCATAATCAACACAAGTATACTTACTGTATTGCACGTCGCTTTCATTCAGAGCGAGGGCGTAGGGAGTGTGAAATTAGACGGGACTCACAAGTCACGTCGACTTCGATAGAAATGTTATAATCCCAGCTCTGCATAGTAGTAGTAGAGGAGGATTAGATGAAGGAAGAGAAGTGAGCCTTAGTTGAGTTATCCTAGATAGGTACGAGTACGTGTATTCTAACACCCCCCCACACTTTTATAATGACAATGTCATTGTGAGAGTGAAGAAGACTAGAAACACATACGAAAACGATACTTGTTCAAGTATGGAGAACTCAAATAGGGTTCAAGGTTTGTTGGTTCAATGTTTGTTTGTTGTTGCTCCGAAAAAAAAATTGATATCAACTGAAACTAAAAGGGGCGATGGTACTCCGGTATAATATAAAATATTCCAGTTGACTGATATAGAGGTAGCTGGTTGGTCAACACGGGTGATGTTGTAAGTTACCCCCCCACTATAGGATATTCCAATATCCAACGAAGTAGATTACCATAATGATTACATAATAACCATAAATAATAATCCACTATCCAATATTTGGTGCTGTGCCGAGAAGTGCTTGTAAATAATTAAGCTGCTGACGGCGGTCGGTGATTTCTTCTGTGATTGCGGATGACGAAGGTAGTGATTCGACGAGTAAAGTGGTCGATGATGGCGGTGGTGAATCGACTGATTTGTGAGAAGAAGGTGTACGTAGTACTTCCAGTAAGAAAGGTGGTGATGATCCAGCTTTGTTAGCAACAGATAAGTGGCCGACACTTGTAGACGATGATAGACTGTCTACTACTGAAGTTGATGACGATGCGTCCGATTCTGATGATGGAGACGAACAGAAAGTCAAGCTAGATGGTTCGACGAAGGAAGATGAACTGGAAGGTACGGGTGGATCTCCATTGACTGAAGTAGATGAACACACGGAGGATGGTTCTTCAATTAGTTCTTCAGGTACTGGTGGAGATGGACGCGGGTGGTGCAGAGATTCGACTGCTTCTTTCAACACCTCAAACATGAGATTGAGAAGAAGTGATCGATCATCTGGTGCTGCTTGCTGAAATTGCGATCTGAACATGTCACGAAGTTCTGATTTCCTAGGCAATTGCGATGCAGGCGGCGAATAATTGGCACCTTGGGTGTGACATTTGGATGCAGACACTCCGCCCCTCTTCCCAAATCCAGATGGATTGCGGGTCTTGCGGCGGCGGCGTCGACGACGAGGTTTATTCTCGTCAGAAGAGGTGGGGTCGAGGTGGTGACGGGTAGAGGGTTTGTCCAATTCCCCCCTGGAGCTCGACACTATGCTGTCAGTGAGAGCTTTCCCAATATCGTTTCCTCTGCAGCTCGATACACTGTTGTTAAGGTGAAGAGCTTTCCCAATACTGTTTCCTCTGCTGCTCAAATCACATTGAATGTGATGAGCTTTTCCCAATACATTTTCTCTGCGCTCAACAGACGATGGGCTAGTCTGTTGTTGAACTGAATCAGGAGGGCGACCACGCTGTTGCCCACGCTTACGTGAAGGACGGTAACGCTTTGATCGGCGCTTCCCCTCAGCACGCTGCTTGTGACGATAGCGTGTGCGGCGACTGCGTGGTGGTAGTGCTTGCCCCCTCTCCCGGAATGCACATGAGAGAGCAGCTGCTGCAAGTGTAGCCTTCTTGCGACTGTTAACGATGTAACGTCGCCAGATTTGGATGGATGCAGCAGCGTGATAATTCCTGACACGGATCTGATGAAGAATAGGTCGTAGCCACTGTTGGATGGAGCTGGCTGACCGGTGTTGTCGAAAACACCGCCTGCGGCGCCACCAACAACAGATTGTTGTAGCTGCGTCGGGCTTGATAGACTCAGCACACTTGATGAGGACATCCAACTGCTCAGACAAAGCCTTGAGGCTGTGCTCGAACAGGAGCATATACGTTCGAAGCGAGAGCAGATGCTTGAGATTTAAGGTGGTCGCCTCAAGCTTCGCTGCAATCTGTTGACACTCTTGACTTAACGACCCACCGCGCTCTTCGACTGTGGAAACCCTCTCCGAGGCACCAAGACTTTGCTGATACCGTTGGAGGCGCCTAGTGAACCGTTTGGGATAATATTCCCGGCGGTGTGCGTTCCAAGCGGCATGAAGGCGATCCGCACCGGCACTGAGTTTGTTGCACTCAGTAGGTGTCGAATGAAACTCTCCAGCCTTCCCCTTCTGCAGGAACCGGTTGCAACGATCTATGAAGAAGTTATTTCGGTGAATCAGCTGGGCAACTTGAATCTCCAAAGAAATCATTATTGGGAATCCGAAAATGTCAATTAATACCCTCCCCCCGGTCTGCGACAACTATACTCAGCCGATCGCTCGATATTATCTACTAACAATCAACTGTTATAGATGCACTATTCGATGTGATCCCCGCCCCCGCAACAATAATAATAAACGCACTTGACCTGTAGTGTGTCTAGAGCGTAAATAATCGGCCCCACCTGTTGTATTGATATTGGGTGGTGGGGAAGATTTATTATTGTTGTTTGTGTTTGTGAACAGAAGATGGAACAATAGTAGTGTAGTTCCACTACTCTTCAACTCAAAGAACGTTAGAGCTTTTGAAGCACAAACTGATATCGAAGATCGACGTATGTATTTGCAATCCTCGAATAATAAATCAAGGGTGGGTGAACGGGGTGACAATTGTTGATTGGGACAGCGGTGTGGTAATTCTACACCGACGCACACTCTCTAATCCGGAAGAGTGATCACCAATCAATTCACGTCGGAGCCAAATATTGTTATTGGGAGGCCCCGAATGAATGTCGTCTATTATGGGAGGTGGGTTGGGTATCAGTCGACGTGGATTACAGCAGTAAACTCGTCGGATAGCTGCTGATGGCAATTCGTCACAAATCGCAGATCAACACAAATCGACTGATGTAGATGGGACCACAACGACGTTGGATATGGCCCCCTCTATCAATGGTAGGGTGGGTGGGATTATTACTGGCGATTTCTTGTTAACCAACCAGCTCTACGGACGTAGATATTCGGCAAGATGATAATGCCGGCACGCTCCACAACACATAATGTTGGAGCGCAATTTCGCTGTTGTCGCGGAATGAAACGAGCTTAACCCCTCGTCCCCCCTTCCGTAAATGACTATGGGTATAGTGGGCAGACAACTCCCCGGTATACGACCAACCAATGAATTAGGCGGTCATAACCTGTTATAATCCCAGCTCTGCATAGTAGTAGTAGAGGAGGATTAGATGAAGGAAGAGAAGGGGAGGCGATCCTCGTCGCGTCAGTTGAAGTTGGGTGGAGACATACTAATTCCTACATGCCGCTGAGTGCCGCTACACAGTTTTTTTGTTCATAGTCGAGTCAAATCGCTAATCTCTCGCCCACCGACAACCTTTCCCCCTAACCCCCCTGCGAATCCAGCCCTACCTTTTGGTACGTGCCCAAAACACCCTAAACATGTTGGTACACCATCGCACACCCTATCTGGCCCTGCGAATCAAGCCCTAGGCTGGTTGGTACATGTTGTGAAATCTTTGTGTTTTTGTGGGGTGAATGTGTGTATGTGTCGTAATGACTCTTCTAGCGTCATAGCAGGCTATTCCAACTTCAACTGACGCGATCGCCTCCCTTAGTTGAGTTATCCTAGATAGGTACGAGTAGATACGTGTATTCTAACAAGAAACCTCAGGACAATATATTATGAACAGTACAGTGGAATCCCAACTTGAGCGCGTCATCAGCAGAACAGCTGCTCGAGCAGCTGCTTCGTACATACATATCTTTGCGCCTGAAGTAGATTTTTTCAGCATTGCCAAACACTACATAATCTAAAAGCATCACAATAGATCACAATCTATCACAATCCTTTTGCAAAACCACCGTCCGGAGACCGACCGGATTGCTGCGATTGATAGACGGAGGATCCATCATAAAACGAAACTCTTTCCATCAGACGGACGACTTCAACAGTACATAATAAACAACTCATCATGGCTTCCTTTGCCGGCGCTGCACGCTTCCTCCTACTCACTGTCCTCGGGTTTGCAGGCAATCCGTCTACCGCCGATGCTGCATCTGCTTCACCTGTATCTGTATCGGGATGGCGCAGTGACCTCGATTGGGCCGCCTTGACTTCGAAGCTCAGCTCATCCGCATCTCTCATCGACACATCCTACCAGAACCTCTTAATCGAATGTGGACCTGAGTTTTCTGAGCCTAATCCGACAAACCATGCATTGATCGATCAGCCCTCTGGCATGTGCTTGCCTCATCTATTTCTTGGTTGGGAGATGAGCTGGCCTCGTCCTAGTGAAAATGGTCATTTGAATCAAACCTTTGCTCAGGCTATGACAGATTTATCTTCAAATCTTGAAGGCTTTTTGCTAGACCCAACCAATCCAAGCCTGAATCTCCCTTCCAAAGTGTTGTTTCCCTCCATTGCTTCAGATGTTGTAGCAGCGGTCAACTTTGCCAAAGAGCACGGTCTTGAAATCAGTGTGAAGAACAGCGGCCATAGTTATCAAGGTGCATCTTCCAAGAAGAACACTCTGCTCCTTAACATGAATCGATACACCCATTATGCTGCAACTGGAATCACGGACTGTGATGCATCTATCTTGGGTAGCACAGTAGCTGATGATCTAAGCAACCAGCCATGTCTTTTGTCATTGGCAAAGAATAAGTCTAGTCTTATTCGCGTCGGTGGAGGGGAGAACTTTGGTAGGTTTTGATTTGATCAGATTATTTTGTTTGCATCACAATTGTTTAATATGTTATAATATGTGTTCTAATATCAACCTCCACTTTGATAAATGACAGATAAGGTGTACCGAGCTGTGATAGCTGCCAATGAGGAGGAAGGTTACAAGTATCACGTAGTAGGAGGCGCAGCAGGCACTGTAAGCCCAAGTAAGTAATGTTCTCGCCTATGCCACTGGCGATGCTGCCAAATGTATAATGTATGTCAACTAATTATTTGTTTTCATTTTAACCGTCCATCTTGCTGAAATGATAACGATATACAGTGGGGTGGTCTTGGCAAGGTGGCCTCGGAGGGACAACCGGAGGCCGACTCTACGGTAAGTGTGCTTATCTATTTGATGATTTCCCTTGCCCTTGTCGAGCTGATATAGAACGTTTGGCCAACAACTGTATTGATTAATCCTTATATTTATATACTATTATCTACAGGTTTTGGCGTAGATCAGGTTGTGCAACTAGAGATGGTGCTGCCAAATGGCGTTCATGTGAAATTTGGTCCTACAGAGTGGGAGGATGCAAGTGCAGAAGGATTCACAGTTCCTCGCACAAAGGTCGTATCAGGAGTTTGTCGAAGCAATCCTGATGAACACGATGAGGAAAAATGGATCTGGGGACGTTGCCCTGAAGACTTTGATATTGATTTCAATGACTTGTATTTTGCGGTCAGGGGAGGTGGAGGAGGAACCTGGGGAGTCGTGACATCAGTATTTCTGCAGCTTCATGACTATCTTCCTTTCAACCCTTATTTTTTCAATCTAGGAGCAGAAGAGTGCTCTGCAATCGCCCCTCAATTTGCAATGTTTAAGGCACAGTACATGTCGGCACCATCTCTTTTGAATGTGACGAAGGAGCACAGTCTTGCCTGTGGCAGTCCTGATTTCTTTACGTTATTGATGTGTATTGGTGAAGAAGATGTCATGCAAGCCTGGGCAAGGTTCCTAGATCTGAACAACTCGACTGATCCAGCCAAAGTGGCATGTCTTTTTAAGTCTGCTCAAGAGAACAACGACGGTGTCATGGAATCTCCGAAGGGTTGGGCAGAGCTGATGATACTTGGTAATACCAATGACCGTACCCCTGGCAAAGTTCCGGATGCTCCTACTCCTGCACCAATGGGAGCTAAGTTTGCTCAAGTGTTGGTCCCGCAATCCTGGCTTGATGAAAGTGAAGAGAATATTAAAACTGTTCTGGAGCATGCAACGAATTCACCGTACTATGCTTTTGGAGGCGCTACTGCCAGCGGTTCCGATCAAGCCAATGCTCTTTCTCAGGCTCATCGCAATGCTGCTTTCATGGCGAGTTTCACCAATGATGACTATGATGACTACTTCTGGGGCAATCTATTCCCTCAGATGTTTGATATTTCTGACAAGACCAAGTTTCCTCCTGTTTTTGGTTCGAACCATGCTGGACCATTTGCTACTGGACCGCTCAAAGAAGATTGGACGAAGCCTTGTCCTCCCGAATGGACATTCGAGGAACGCAGAGAAAAATGCATCTCTTTCCAGGAAGCAATTTACGGGACAGAGAGGCTAGCCCGGCTTGAGGCAATCAAGAAGGCTGTTGATCCCCAGTTCATATTTAACTGTGCCAACTGTATCGGAAACAATCTTCCCGAAGCGTCCAAGTCTCATGACGAGTTATCTCCTTCTGAACCGGAATCTCTATCGGCAAACCCATCTGATGAGCCATCTGGCGCATCCTCTATGCCTTCTGTCGCGGCTGTAACCTCCGCAATCGCGGTTTATTTGCTAATCAATAGCATTTAGTTTTAGTTGCGTGTGAAGCAGAGAAGGAAAGCTGTCTTGTAGTAGAGGTTGGGTTCACAATAAGAGCCTTCCCCTTGAGCTTGAGAGAAGCTATATTGTGGACAAATTTTGTAGAGAGAAGAAATAATTTTTGACATTGACAGGGCTTTGACAGCTGTCAGTAAATACTTAGTAGAGAAACTAGAATTAGACTCATGTCCACGCTATATTTTTATCGTAGCAAATTATTGTGTTATGTATCTAGAAGACTGTGAATGGTATTTCATTTGTGTTTGTGATTAACTCAGCCGACGAGGACCACTTAAACTTAACGTACGGTTGGGTGACGCCGACGGTCCATTAGAATTGGAGTGATCGGGGTATCATCCTAAGTCCCCACCGATGGTCATTCGTATGAATGTTGACGATCATCTATTGATCACCATTCTGGCACAAAATGGGTGCCTACCTTCGCATATTGGGCGCTCAGCATAGAGCGGCAGTCGCTGCAGTTCCCACGCCGTGCCACAGTGACCCAAGCCCAACATATAAAAGTATAAGGGGAGAACGAAGAACAGTTGAGTCCCCCTGCACGATCTTGCCTCGTGCCATAGGAATAGAAGTAAGCTCTTCATACACATCTACTATCAAAAACTTCATCGAGGTAGATGGCGAAAGATACTTGATGCAGTCTGTTGTCGTGATTTACGTGTTACTGTAATAGACTGATGAGTGGTGTGACTGTGACTACTGCGTTAGGGTTAGGTGTTGCGTATCGAATGATATTGGAGTCAACAGAGCTTAGATACTGGATGCCTTTTATCAGGAGTTGTCCTCCTCATCTTGATCAAGTCATACTCGTCTGTAGTGGACATTGTATTGTTCCGATCAGACAGCGTTGCTTGGAGATTGCCAGATTTTGTTGAGTTTGAGTTGAACAGCGAAAAGCTACATAGCATTCTTCGCCTTCAGAGACCCATTTTTCACCATCGCCTCTGCCACAAGCACAGCATTCAGGGCAGCACCCCTCAACAGCTGATCTCCACACACAAAGAATTCCAATGCATTATCGAATGCAATATTTCGTCTCAATCGTCCCACCTCTACATCATATTGTCCAGTTGCAGTCAATGGCATGGGGTACTTCAAATTATCTATATCATCGACGAGTTTGACTCCAGGAGCTTCCTCCAATGCCTTGCGCGCAGCTGCAATGTCAACAGGTTTATCAAAGAGTGCCACAATACTCTCAGAATGGGCACGAGCTGTGGGTATTCGTACTGCTGTACAACTGTATAGTTCAAGAACAAGTGTTGTGAGTGTGCTGATTGTCGAAAGGATACAAAGCAATTAAGTTCTTCCAACAATCATCACAAATCTTTTATTAGACTCACCTAACTGGGAAATCATCTGCTAAACCACAAATCTTACGTGTTTCCCAAGTTACTTTCATCTCTTCCTTAGTGTATCCATTATCTTGGAACTTGTCAATGTGAGGAATCACATTGAATGGAAGTGGATGAGCAAATACTTTCTTATCCGCCACATCCCTCTCTCCATTCAAAACAGATCGTGTCCCTTCCATCAACTCATCCATACCTGGCTGTCCAGCACCAGAAGCCGCCTGATATGTAGACATGACCATCTTGGACAATCCAAACAACTGATGCAATGGCCAAACAGCCATGAGTCCAATAGCCGTGGTACAGTTAGGATTGGCAATCAATTTCTTCCCCTTGGTAGTCTCAGCATTAATCTCGGGAACTACCAATGGTATACCTTCCTTGTATCGGAACGCAGAAGAATTGTCAATCACAATTGCACCATCATCTCCTTTACAGATATTCTCAGCATGTGCCCGACTAAAGTCGCCATCTACAGCCAAGAAGACAACGTCACATTCTCTTGCGGAGTCTTCACTGAATAGTTCTATGGTGATGATGCCAAACTTTGATGTGTCAATCTTGCGACCGGCGCTGCGTTTTGAACCAAAGAGGCGTAGGCTGTCGATGGGGAAGGAACAGCACTTCTCGAGGCATCCGATGATTTCTTTGCCTACGGCACCGGTTGCCCCGACGATCCCTACGTTAAGAGGAGCCATGGATATTTTCATTTGGTGCAATAGAAGAGTGCTGATTACTTGTGTTAGATAGAGCTCATCATCTTTTGATCTGTGTGCATCACGATTGTCGGCATGAGAATGTTCGGTACATAGGACTAAGTAAATGCATATCTTTGTAGTATGGGGGAAATCTGCGGCTTGAAGCTCAATAGATTTGAGTTTTCAAGATATACTAGATTTTTGTACGTAGGAATGACGTAGGTTCTGGTTCATGTGTCTCTGCAATTCCTTCAAAAGGGTTCGTATTTTTGCGTATGCCCATGCCAAAAAAATGCCGGCGCCCGAATTCTTTCCATCATCATCATCTCGAGCAGAAGCCATCACAGAGGACCATATTTATGAGACAATAACTACTATTGTCAATATGTCGTCCTTCTACGACGAACTCATCCCTGGATTAGCCTCCAAATGCTGGCAAGTACACAAGTTCGGTGGGACATCCGTCGCTGATGCAAATTGTTTCCTCCAAGTTGCACACATCATCGAAGACCAGCTTGACATTAATAATGATGTGCTCGGCCCCAATGCTAAAAATCTGGCGGTGGTAGTCTCTGGTGAGTTTACAATTAATGGATATAATGAGAAGTGTTATGTATGACATGACTAACATTTACTATGCGCTCAATCAGCCATGGGAGGTAAGCCAAAAGTAACAGATTTGTTATTAGAAGCTGTTCGGCATGCATCCATGAGAGAACACGATAAAGTGGATGAGCAATTGGATATTGTTCTTTCGAAGCATAGTGAATGTTTGAAAATTCTGTTCCATAAAGAATATGCTGAGCAGGAGAGGCTGATAAAGATTATCAAAGAGGGGCTGAATGATATTCGTGACATCTTAAAAACGGTATCTCTTATGAAGTGGCAGGCGGAACGCATCTCGGGTGAGTTAATATGATTTGGATATAATGAAGGTTTGACGTATTGATACTAATATTTGCTGTGTGATAACGTTTGTGCTTCTTTCAGAGGTCGTCTCTGGTTTTGGGGAGCTATGGTCGACTCAAATTCTTACGTGAGTACATAATGTGCGGTTATCATGATTTTGGCCTCTTTATGTCATCTAAACCAGATTATTATTGCATCATTCAACAACTCTCAGTGCTCTATTGAGAATGCGCTCAAATCAAAGATTAGTTGAAAAGTTTGGGAGCGACTCAATCTCCAATATTGTGAAAGCTTTAACAACAACGAGTCATATCCATCACAACTACGTCTTTCTGGATGCTAGACGAGTCATTACAATCGACGAAGATGCCATTAAAGATGGTGCAGTTGTTTGGCATATATCTGAAGAGAAATTCATGGGAATATTCAAAGAGGAAGAGGCAAAACTTGGTGAAGCTCGTGATTCCATCCTTTGCCATTTCATTATTACAGGATACGTTGCCATCAACACAGACGGTGTCGCTGTTACATTGAAGCGTGATGGATCAGACTACTCTGCTGCAATCATGGGGAAGATTCTGAGAGCCAACTCAATATCCATCTGGACTGATGTGGATGGCGTTCTTTCAGCTGACCCAAGGCGCGTTCCACTGGCAAATGTCTTGCCAGAAGTGTCATATGATGAAGCGATGGAATTGGCGTACTTTGGGGCGAAAGTGATACATCCTAAGACCATGCAGCCTGCTTTATCTTGTGATCCTCAAATCCCGATTTACATTAAAAACACATTCAATACGAGATCTCCTGGAACTCGTATCTTTACCAATGCAACCACGTGAGTGTCATTTTTTGTCTGCGTTATCTT
Organism: Skeletonema marinoi; assembly: GCA_030544225.1. Classification (NCBI taxonomy): domain Eukaryota; phylum Bacillariophyta; class Thalassiosirophyceae; order Thalassiosirales; family Thalassiosiraceae; genus Skeletonema; species Skeletonema marinoi. The sequence continues at coordinate 474,822 of CM060505.1, read as the reverse complement.
GTTCTCACATCTGTCTCTACAACTATGTCATCATTATTTTGTCTCTCATAATGCTACAATACCATTCATATGCTGCTTTTCTTTCTCACGTACACAGGACCAAGCAAAAAGAAAAGGTAGTGTGTGGTTTCAGTAGTGTGGAAGGAATGGCGCTAGTCAATGTGGAGGGGACTGGTATGGTTGGCATTAGAGGTGTAGACAAGCGCATTTTTGGAGTACTAGAATATCATGATGTCAATGTTGCCCTTATTTCGCAAGCCATCTCTGAGCATTCAGTTACCTTTGCAACATCGGAAGATCAAGCTGAACTTGCAAAGAGTGTCATTGAAGAAGAGTTTAGGAGAGAGCTCAAGCTCGGGCATGTATCGAGCGTAGATATTCGTGCCCCTGTCAGTATTATTGCTGCTGTTGGAGATGGAATGTAAGTCCTCGTTGTGTTGCTCGTGCAATCGCTTTCCTCAAATACTCACAATACTTGTCGCTCCAGGGTGGATACTACTGGTGTAGCAGGACGTTTCTTCTCAAGTTTGGGGGGTGCCGAAATCAATGTGCTGGCAATTGCACAGGGTAGCTCTGAGCGCAACATTAGTACTGTGGTATGGTCAAGTGATTCTACACGAGCATTGCGAGCTGTACACGCTGCTTTCAACCTTTCAAATATGACTGCTCGTGTGGGAATCATTGGTATGAGTGAAGTTGGAATTAGTCTACTGAGACTTTTGGAAGCAGAGAGAGATGCGCTCAAGGCCAATTTTGATCTAGACATACAAGTCTGCATGGTATGTCCAGAGAGAGGCAGTGAAGAGATATTTTCGCTGAATAACGATACTGAGAGTGGTACACAATCACTCACTATTGGTGCAATCACAAGAGTAACAGAAGATCTAGACGAGACGACAAAAACAACTTTTGCCGACGAGGAGCGAGTTGCAGTGGTGTCAAAGGGCGGGCTAGGCCTTTGCTTTGATACACTGTTTCGGAAGGAATGCACTTTTCATGCTATCTTTGATTGCACAAATGATGAAGCATCAGGACGTTATCATGCGGGTTGGCTAAGAGCTGGCATTGACGTCATCACGGCAAATAATAGAGGTCTTTCCGGTCCCAAACATCAGAGAGAAGACATCAAAGAAGCGGAGAAGTCGAATGGGAAACAGTCAGGGGTGTACTTAAGAGAAACGGTCGTAGCAGGGGGTCTCCCAATCATCAGCACTTTGCGTAGTCTTCTTCACTCAGGCGACAAGATTAGGCGGATTGACGGCATCTTCACAGTCGTCAAATCATATGTCATGTTTCGTATCTCCCCACCTCCCAATGTGGCAGCCTGTAGCCAGTTTGATGTGACTTCAAGCAATGGCGTATTTGAGGGAGATATGAAAACATCTTCTACTGCTTTTGTTGGTGAGGCATGCAGTTTTAGCCAAGCTGTGAGAGAGGCTGTACATTTAGGACTCACTGAAGACAATCCAGCTCTTGATTTGAACAACGAGTATGCGGCTCGAGTTTTGATGGCTCTCGCTCGTGAGTTAGGGATGGACGAGGACAATGAGACAGAGCAGATAAAAATGAGCAGTGACGTCCTCGTGGACATTGACGACAACTTAGACTTTCTTAATCTTCCGCCATACATTGACGAACAAGTGCAGAAACGTGTAGATGCTGCCAACGCAAAGGGGTGTGTCTTGCGAAGCATAGCAAGTATTGATGTCAAGTCAAAGACTGTCCAGATTCGAATCTCAGAGGTGCCAAATCACCATGCTTTTGCAGTTTCTCCTCCCGGATGTTCTTGTGTCCGCTTCTTTACACGGCGACATGAACGTTACCCACTTATTATCCAAGGACCAAGTGCTGGGGCTGACTCGACAGCTAGCGCGTTGCTTGCTGAACTTCTTCAGAGGACCAGGGGGATTTCCACTCCACGCTCACTTGCACTAATCCGCCGTGGCTCTTCAGGAGCGTTCTTGCATAACAAACATTCTAACAGCATGAATGGTAATGGCATATTGTAGGCAATTGAACAGATGAATTGGTGGACAAAACATTTAAATGATAAAAGCAGAAGTATCCTGTGTGTTTGAATCTCCCCTGCACTCGAATTCCCGCTAACCCGCGTCTATCTGAATGTTTTACTTTGAAGATTCTAGCCAACACCGGCATCCCAATAATGTTTGCTCACATCGAACTTCCCAATGCAGGCCTTCCATGCTACTCACGTTCCCCTCCGAATCATATTTAGCGTCTAACTCTCTTCAACACGCATTGCTCATAATCTTCCAGCATTTGAAGGTCCAGCTGCAGCTGTCGTCTCTTCGAACGGACAATATTCAACCTTTGATTCCAGTAACCATCTGAGGCTAATAGCGGCATCCCGCGAATGAATTTGTACACAGTTGATAGTTCTCTTTTCTGGTATTCATCGTTGGTTGGCATTGGATATCGATAATCGGTCTAACAGATCGCTCATCCAGCAGGTCCTTGTGCCTTGTGCTATCTCTCGAGCTCTTCGATCTTTACTCTCAGTTGTATCTTTCTATGAGATATGCGGTGATTAGGAACCGCATGCCAAAGCTGTTCGGTATTATCTAATGTTTTGTGCTGAAGAAGTGATCATTAAGTGATGCATACAATACTCTTTACGCACGCCTTGTCTTCAACTTCAGTCTTCAACTTAAAGATCATAACAATCTCGGACAATCCCTCGCATTTACTTGAAGTGATAATGCAAGTATTATGTCTCTTATTTCTACGAATGTAGCAGATATTGCTCATGAAGTCTCCTCCTCTCAACCTCTCTTGCGCCCTTTCTCTCTTCTACCTGTCAAGAATACGTTCCAATCAGTGCCTAACTCTTTTCAATAGCGACATCTCATCCTCTCCAAGTCTCTGAGCATCCGCGTTCAGCTTTTGAAGTTCCAGATCTAACTTTCGTTTCTTTTCATGAAGTACATCTTTCTTCTCACAAATCATCTTCTTCTTCAAATGGACGACGCCTAGCATACGATTCCAGTGAGCATCAACTACTAACATCGGCATGCTTCTAACAAACTTGTAAACTACGGAAAGCTTTCTACTGCAAAACTTTCGCAAAGATTCTTTTGATTTCAAATGGTTCCTGTAGAATATCAAACCAATGCACCAACAATGGAAGAAACTTTAGGTTGTAAACGCAGAAAGGCTCAATATCAAGATCGAGATTATGCATGAGTATCTTGATCTGTGAAGTTCGATGGAGGTTTGAGGATGTGTTCAACTTCAAATAATGACGAAGATTATGGTCACGCGGGACGGGTGATGACCCAATTTGATTGAGAGTATGGTTTGACTTGTGTATACTGTTGATACTTGATGTGTCACATAGGAGTCTGGAGAAAGATGACCATCCCGACTCTGTGATATCTGATGTAGCAGGTAACATCAAGCGCTTGACGGACATGTTGCCTAACAATCCGGTCGCTAAAGCCTCTGCCCCATCATCATCAATGGGCATTGCATCTAGACAAAGATCTTCCAATCTGCAGTTTTCGGAGTGAAGAAGAGCAGACAAAGATCTCAACCCCGATGACGTGATCAATGTGTTAGATGAAATATCCAATCTTTTGAGACTTGTGCTGCTGACTAGACTTGAAGCTAAAGCTTCCAAACCTATATCATCAATTCGATTAAATGACAGATCGAGCTGTACCAAGCATGGGACAACCCAACCACAACCACTTGTGCAACTTTGCATAGAACTCAGTGCTACGCATCCAACTCTACCAATATTGTTGCTGCCCAGGGAGAGATTATTCAATTGAGGGTGATTGGCCAATGACTTCATGAGCGTTACAACTCCACTATCTCCAATATCATTGCCATCAAGAGTGAGACTTTCCAGTTTGGGGTTGTTTGCAAAGAAATTATCCAAAAGGCTAACATCAAAATCCAAATGATCATAAAGTTCAAAGACTTCCACTGATTTATTGGAATTGACTCCCCTCATCAACGCATCTCGATCTCGTCCACTTTCTTCTCCGCTGATGCAAAGATTAAGTAGCGAAGTACTCCTGCCAATAAAATATCCCAACCAGTACATATCGTCGCCATCGTCTGCAGTGAACCTAATGTTGTAGTTATAAGCGGCAACATCCCGGCTTACAATTGACAATTTCAAGCAGTTATTACGGCGGATTTGGTCAAGTAGGGCTGCGTTGTGAGCGTTGGACGTGACATCCCGGCTTGTTAGAGCCCTCGCTTGTTTATCATCTTTATTCATTGTTTCTGTTGTTTTAGAAAAAGGCGTCACATTGAGAAGAAAAATCTGTTAGTGTGTCAAAACATATGTGAAAGCAGCACAGTATGCAGAGGTATCGCCAACGCCACGCAACACGGAGCTCTTTTTCATCTTCATGTGTCAAATGAAGCCGAAGCGCACAAAATTCAACGCAAGTCACATACAACTCACACCGCTCTCGCCCAAGATGATGGTGATGATGAGATGATGAGATGATGAGATGATTAGCACTGCCTTGGAGTTCAACAATGAAAGCGTCGTGTGATCAAGACGGCTCAATCTTAATCTCTGTATCATAATCGACGCTCCAAGAAGAAAGAAGATTGCCGCTCTCTTCTTCTCCATCTCCATCCCCCCAGCTCTGTTGGCGATGTTTGAGCTTCGCTTACAGATTCCTGGCGGACAGCTATCAAAGATGCCTGTCTCATCCCCTGGAATGAAAGTTCTGTTGGCGATGTTTGAGCGGTGAAGAACTGATTCCTACGTACAATAAGGGCGGGAAAGATGTGATGGTCTGCAAAATCTCTGCTCCAAACCAAAAACCATGTCAAAACTGCTCCCATGATGCCGTGTCAATGACCCCACCCCACCCTCTCCAACAACACCATAGATCACCCAACACTCTAACCATGAGAGAGGCACTCGAACAAACAGCATGGTCCATACGAACAATCATCCAACAACAATACGACACTCGAAAAAATTCCACTCTAATTCGCAAAGCACTAATTTTTGTCGTATTGCCCATCCTCGCCAGCTACATCATTGCCCATTCCAACAACAACCACAACAGCAGTGATGCAAAAATGTCAATAGCAGCCTATATATGGTTCATGACAATCGGCGGCCTATCCTCCTTCCTTCTCAACATCTGGCAGGCACTATTGCGAATTGTGGGGATTACATTGGGGATTGGTTTGGGGTTGGGATTGGCGGGACATGTTTATGATGTGCTTTCGGATGCTCAGCTTGACACTTCTGCTGCTGGTGGTGGTGGTGCTGGTGCTGGTGTTGGGGGTGGTAGAGATGGTACTATAGGTGAAGACAATTACAACCGACGAACCACCAAAACCAACACCCAAACTTCTTCCAACAGCAAACCAAATTTAAAAGAGCACAACACCTCCCTCCTAATGGAAGATGCAAATTCCTACCATTCACTAATGAGATCAGCAGGCTACACTGTCGATAATGGAATGATGCGTGCTCAAATGGTACGGGGGGAGCAGGCTGTGGATGTTAGGAGTGCCAATGATGCCAAGCGGAGTTTGTTGTTGCAGAAGAAAATGGATGAAACGAGTGGTATGCTGAAAACAGTTGATGATGATGCAATAGAACCACAACAGCAACAGCAATCGAGAGTGAGCAGTTACAAATTTGACAAGGGCACAAATGCATCCACACAAATGAGAAGAATGTGGCCAAATTTATCACCTTTAATTAATGACTCGTTGGCAAAGTTGACAGAGTTTGTGTTACGGGATTATGTGAGTAGTTGGTATTCCAAGGTGGATGAACATGTGGTTTATACTGATCCGTCTATTGGAGTGGTGGATGGTGCAACTACAGCGATGGCAGTGGGAGTTGAGGAGAAAGAGTTGGGAATGTCGAGTGTGAGTAGAGAAGGGAGTACTCGACCGTCGACGGCTCCACTGTCGGGGTCAGAGAGTGTGACAAAGCGGAGGCAAATGAGTGTTACTAGTACTTCCGAGGTTGGTACTGTTGGATCAATTACTACTGCTGCAACCACTACTAACAGTAGCAAGGGTGGTGGACTTGCTCGCTCCGGTTCCGAGCTACCAACAACAACAACATCCACAATTCGACCTCGCACTTCCAACTCGATGGAACTACAAACATCACTCACCTCACTATCCTCCTCCAATGCCGCCGCCGCTGCGGTTGATCCACGACTATTTCAATCACCCTATGCAGTCCATTCTCCATCCAATTCACACAACACAAATCAACAACAACAACCACAACAACAACGCACCATGGTCCTAACCACCACCGGCACACAATCCTCCCCATTCATAGACTCACTCTACACAGCATTTGCATACCTACTCGGAATGATGGCCACCCGCTCCTCCGAAAATGTCAATATTTTGGAATTATTACTATTGCACTTTCCTCACATTTTGGCACAGAATTTACGTGTGTATCGTGAAATGAAACAGGTGGCATTGGAGAAGAAACGGAGGAGGATTGTTGTGGAGAGGGAGAAGTGGCGGAGGGGACAGTAGTGGTTGGAGGATCCTTGGTGAAGGAATTGTCCATGGTGCGTGGTACGGCGGCGAGATACATTAAATGACAATCAACTGAATAGGATATGATGTGCACCGCAGAGTAGAGATAGAAGTGAAAGTGGTCGTAATGACTTATGACAACAAAGGAAGTGACTTGCATCCGCATTTCCATACACCCTCCATCCATACTTTCCACTCGACCTCACACAATTCATCAATACTCATCGGAATATATGTTTCAACTACCAATAGAAAGCTCTCATCCCCTTTTCAGAGTAGTGCAATTTATTCTTGGAGGGGAAACAACCCAAGGGGTCTCTACCTGTCATACCCCAAGACTATCCTCACGTCTCCGCTGATATCTTGGCTTGTAGGATCGTTGGAAGGTGAATAGTGGCTCATTTGAAAGCTGATTCAATGGAGATTACGATAGACCCTTTGTAATAATTCCATCCCCCGTCACTTGACCATCATCATTCAATGCCACGCATTACTATTCCCTCTGAATTCACCTAATCCTTCCTATCTCAGCTTGTAGTGGTCCAATCAAGACAACGAGTGGCGTTTTGGAAAGCTCTCATCAAGCTCTATCGATTGGTTGTAGTTTCAAGGCCAAATATCGATCTTTTGTCAATCAACTCAACTCGAGAGGGGGTTAGAATCCGAATTTGACGCCCCAAATCAAAGTCAAAATCCGGATTTCAACAAAAGAGTAGCAACTCGAATAATAATATTGACCTCCACCACTACCACCGCCGTCAACGTAGTAGTTATCATCATTTTCATCAGCGCTTCTATCAACAGCTCCTTCGCCTTACGGCTCACTCGCCCCAATTTCCATCCACCACCGCTGCCATCATTGCTCGTTGTTGTTGTTGTTAACAGCTGAGCAATAATTAATTCACTCTCCCTCGCCTTACGGCTCACTCGCTTTCATACTACCATTGTATCATCATTGGCGGCGGTGGTGGATTGTTACGTTGTTACAGTCTCCATCCACCACCGCCGCAACACCACCACCGCCATCAAGAACTACTTCGCCTTGCGGCTCGCTTACTCCCCACCGCAACTATCATCATCATCATCATCACCACTTCGCCTTACGGCTCGCTGTTGATTGGCGGTGGTGGAGGATCAATGATACTTCCCAACACTCTTCCACCACCACCGCCACCACCGCCACCGCCACCGCAGTCATGTTTACTTTGGACTTCGCCTTACGGCTCGCTTTGGAGAGAACGATTTTGGTACTTGTTGCGGTGGTGGTGGAGGAAGAGTGTTGATGGAGTAATCATTGGCGGTGGTGGTGGAAGAGTGTTGGGCAGTGGTGGTTGATGAATGGATGAGGAGCAACATTCCACCACCGCCGATACCAACTATCGTGGACGGTGGTGGTGATTGATTGATTGTCATATAATAATAATATGATGGCGGTGGTGTTATCTTGCCGAGCGCAGCCGAGGCAAGTTGATGGATCTTACTGCATTAGTGGAAGTGTCTTCAGCGAAGCGTTCTTTGTCGGGGTGGATGCACTCGTAACTATTGTCATGGATTTTAGTGGCATTGCGAGAAGTGTGTTTTTGGATCTTAGGTGCACCAACCCATCATTGACACGTTGCATTAAGGCGGTCGCTTTTTGAGATCTTCGTCCAATCAACAATCATTTTTTGTTGCGTCAATAATGGTACTAATCGATAGAGATTGAAGAGACGATTCCAATGGTATACAATTCATTATTTTGTCCATTTTTGACCTCTACTTGAAAATCTGGCTGTCGGCTTGATTTTGCAGCTGCTGACGGCTATCTAACCCCCTTTCTGACCGAGACGATTGGCAAAAGTCGTCCAATGAGGCTGATTATAAGCCTAATCGATAGAGCAGCTCAAGGGCTTTCCAAAACGCCACTCATCGTCGTCATTGGCCGCCTAGGAGAGAAGATATCAGCAGATAAAGGCAACATGGTGGGATTTGATGAATTGATGAGTGATTTGAATTTGATGCGACATAGATGCCCGTCTCAAAAAGTGGCGCTCTCTTCTCTCTCCCAGAGTTCTGTTGGCGATGTTTGAGCGTTCGCTTACAGATTCCTACGTACAAACATTAAGGATGCCTGTCTCACCCCCTGGTGTGAAAGAAGTTCTGTTGGCGATGTTTGAGCGGTGAACAACTGATTCCTACGTACAATATTTGGGGAAAGAGAGGTGATGGTCTGCAAAATCTCTGCTCCAAACTCCAAACTCAAAGACCATGTCAAAACTGCTCCCATGATGCCGTGTCAATGACCCCACCCTACCCTCTCCACCAACACCTAGATCACCCTATCTAACCAGAGAGAGGCACTCGAACAAACAGCATGGTCCATACGAACACTCATCCAACAACAATACGACACTCGACAAAATTCCACTCCAGTTCGCAAAGTGGTATTTTTTGTCGTATTACCCATCCTCGCCAGCTACATCATTGCTCATTCCAACAACAACCACTACAACAACAGTGATGCAAAAATGTCAATAGCAGCCTATATATGGCTCATGACAATTGGCGGCATATCCTCCTTCCTTCTCAACATTTGGCAGGCACTACTGCGAATTGTGGGGATTACATTGGGGATTGGTTTGGGGTTGGGATTGGCGGGGCATGTTTATGATGTGCTTTCGGATGCTCAGCTTGACACTTCTGCTGGTGCTGGTGGTACGTGTGTTGGGGGTGGTAATAGAGATGGGAATGTAGGTGAAGGCAATTACAATCGACGAACCACCAAAACCACCACATCAACGACTAACAGCAAACCAAATTTAAAAGAGCACAACACCTCCCTCCTAATGGAAGATGCAAATTCCTACCATTCACTAATGAGATCAGCAGGATACACTGTCGATAATGGAATGATGCGTGCTCAAATGGTACGGGGGGAGCAGGCTGTGGATGTTAGGAGTGCCAATGATGCCAAGCGTTCATTGTTGTTGCAGAAAAAAATGGAGCAGGATGGTATGTTGAAAACAGTTGATGATGCAATAGAACCACCACCACAGCAACAGCAATCAAGAGTGAGCAGTTACAAATTTGACAAGGGCACAAATGCATCCACACAAATGAGAAGAATGTGGCCAAATTTATCACCGTTGATTAATGACTCGTTGGCAAAGTTGACAGAGTTTGTATTACGGGATTATGTGAGTAGTTGGTATTCCAAGGTGGATGAACATGTGGTTTATACTGATCCGTCTATTGGAGTGGTGGATGGTACAGCGACGGCGGTGACGGCAGCACTGGGGGCGGTGGGAGTTGAGGAGAAAGAGTTGGTACAGTCAAGTGTGAGTAGAGAGGGGAGTAATAATCATCGACCATCGACGGCTCCACTGTCGGGGTCAGAGAGTGTGACAAAGCGGAGGCAAATGAGTGTTACTAGTACTACACCATCCTTTGAGGTTGGTACTACTGTTGGATCAACTGCTACTGCTGCAACCACTACTAACAGTAGCAAGGGCGGTGGACTTGCACGCTCCGCTTCCGACCTACCAACAACAACAACAACAACGTCCACAATCCGACCTCGCACTTCCAACTCGGTAGAACTACAAACATCACTCACTTCACTATCCTCCTCCACTGCCGCCGCTGCAGTTGATCCACGACTATTTCAATCACCCTATGCAGTTCATTCTCCATCCAATTCACAAAACACAAATCAACAGCAACAACCACAACAACAGCGCACCATGGTCCTAACCACCACCGGCACACAATCCTCCCCATTCATAGACTCACTCTACACAGCATTTGCATACCTACTCGGAATGATGGCCACACGCTCCTCCGAAAATGTCAATATTTTGGAATTATTACTATTGCACTTTCCTCACATTTTGGCACAGAATTTACGTGTGTATCGTGAGATGAAACAGGTGGCATTGGAGAAGAAACGGAGGAGGATTGTTGTGGAGAGGGAGAAGTGGCGGAGGGGGCAGATGGAGGCGATGAGGGAAGTAAAGGGTGGTGGTGGTGGTGGTGGTGGGTTGGGAGGGTCGGTGTCCTCGGGAATGGCAGCATCATTGTCGGGCAATAACAACAACAACATGCCCACCAATACTGAAAAGGAATTGGAAAGTAATGACGTATCCGAAATTGCCATCATTCGTGAATACCTCCTCGCCGGGCGTCTCCACGCAGCCCTAACATTTGGAATGGATGTCCCATCCCTCCTATTTGCGGATCCACTGGGCAAAGATTGTCCTCCAGGCCCATCCCACCAAGCAAATGATGATTGGAATCGACAAAGAGGACATACCGATGAGGATGCAATATTGGAAAATCGATTATTATCCCCCGAGTCATCATTGATTGCCGAATGTGAATTGGATTACAATCGTGTGTTGGCGAGTAAGGTTGCCAAATTGGTAGTGTCCAAGAATGAAATTGAATCTTCGGTGGTGAGGACGATGTTAGTGGAAATGCTGGCGTCGTGTGTGCTGTGTCCGTCGATGGGGTGTTTTACTCCTGATTATGTGAATGGGTGGTTGATTAAAGGACTGAGTTTATTAGAAGATGGAGGGGCAGAGGGTGACAATGCTGCTACTACTTCTACTACTACGAAGAATGACGAATCTGCGGCGGATGGTACTGCTTCCGACGCAATACTGAGGAGGGATAGTCAAGATGCGCTCGTTTGTACCAACCAATCAGTTGTTTCGGATTTAGACGGACATGCCCATGACAGCTTGAGCGGATTGCTTCCTGTCAACAGCGGTGAAAGTGACGACAAGACACAAACTCTCGATGCAATTGTCGATGGTGTAGTGGAAGAAATCATTACCGGGGATGGATCTGTAAGATCTGAAATGGATGAAACATTGTTTGAAGAGGAATACGTGGATGATACGATGTGCAATGATGCTGAACAAATCATTACTTTGCTTTCAATGTCCATTATCGAGTTGGGTAGATTCATTGACTTTGAGGACTGTCGTTACGCTCGTGAGCGCAATGAAGATATTTTGGTAGACTGGGACCAATCGAACTGCCGGAAAGCTGTGAAACACCTTGTACTCGTGATTGAAGCTGCACTATTGCTTGGTGCTCGATCGGAGCGGAAACGAATGTCGATGGCTATTGCAGGCACTGATCATGATGATCTATCAGTGATGGAACAGGAATATGATGACGACTTTGAGGTAGAAATTTACGAGAAAGAGATAACCTCGGCCACAGCGCCTTCTACTGGGCATCAGCACGCTACCCTCTCTGCAGCGCTGATGGAACTTACAGGTGACATTGATGCATTTGAGAAATTGATTCTAGATACCGAGCAAGATGAGTGTGCTGATGATGCATCTTTTGATGACGGTACTCAGAACTCATCATTCATCATTCCAAAGCCAAATGAGCTTTCGACATTACGCACCTTGATTGCAGCGTGGTTGCACACTGGACAAGCTTTCAAGGTCTTGTCCATTATTGCACATGCAAAGAAGTCGATTTTGGTTCCATTCTATCACAGCAATGCTTTCCTAAGAAGAGAGAATTACGCCAGTGACTTCACTCGACTGCTACGGCAGCTGGATGGTGTTGAAATTTTGGTGGACACACATTCAGTACTTTCCAGCCAATGCATACTCGTTGGTAGTGGCTTTGATATTTTGATGCAGTCCTTTCAAAATGACTTTGGCCAGAAGCAGGATGATCCATTCCCTCAACGGCGTGGCCGCTCTTTAGCTAAAGAGCCACTTTTCTCACAAGGAATTTTTGGACAGAAATCAATGGTAGGTTCCATGAGAGCAAAATCAGCGCAGAACTTTAGTCGCATAGCTCGTTTTGCACAGTCGGCATCAGAATCATTTCACATCCCATTTGACGAGAGCTCTTCTAGTACAAACAAGCGACCGTTCAGTGCAAACATTGCTTTCCAGGCCCAAAATAAAAATCACAGTACTCCAGCATACTTGGATTTCAGCAAGAACTCGACTTTCGCCTCAAGTTTAAGGTCCGAAAGAGAGCGGCGTCACGAGTCCTGGGTGAAAGAAATCACTGGTATGGAGAAAATAGAGTTTTTTTGCAGGGCCAGAGGTATCAAAGACAAAGATGCAATGGTGCATAGAGAACTTCATCACCTCTCACGTTTCTTTTACACATACACTAGCGAGATGCGAATTGAACCGTGTCCGATGCTCGATGCTGAATCAAGGTCATTGGAACCGGCAGCGAACATCTCTGTGAAAGGTGTTTCGTCCAGAAGGAAGCTAGAAGTTCCAGACGAAGATTCATCATTTTTACTACGTGTCCAGGCGAAGCCTCTGAAGCCTGCCGGAATTCACAGAGATCAGCGCAATCCAAACCTTGCATGCAAAATTTATTTTGCCATGTATGAAGAACCAGCTATTCATCCAAAGACAAAGTAAGTATACATGGCTTCTTCAATATTGATGGAGTTACTGCACTACCAACGTCTTACCCATCGATTCTTTTCCTCTGTTTCAGACGATTCTACGGCGGACGATACCTTCGTCAGTGCTTGTTGAAGTACTATCCTAGCGACAGAACTGCTTCAGTATCAGTTTCTAAAGACATCCGTACACTAGATGGTCGTGCAAATGAAAACAGCGAATTTGTACTAACAGAAGAGTTTCAAAAGCTCAGACACGCATGTCTGAAAATTGCAGTGGGTGGTATTCTCAGCAGCCCATTGATGGAGCCGACTGATTTTGCCGCGACTCCACGCACTGGAAAAGCACTCGACTTTGTTTATCGATCATCTCTTTTTGGACGACCCATCGTTGACTTGGGTGGAAAGAAGTTCATTGTCCACGATGCGGCCTCTCATAGAGCAGATGCAAGCGCCTTGGAACTTAGTGATGCGTCGATGTCTGCTGCCATCATTACACGTGGTGCACGCGGTTTGAACATGAGTGATTCTGATTCTTCCACATTTACTACCGACTTCAAAATACAGGTCAGTACTGAGGGAACTCCGCTTGTGCTTTTACGTGCCAACAAGTCAAATAATAGCAGTGGATCGCCAACGAAAGAGGGAGCCGAAGAAGAAGCCAGACATTACCGGCCATCTTTCATCCGCGCAGCACTGTATGTCAAGTCGGCTAAACAAGAGGCACAGTTGCTTTGCCTCAACTATTGTATTAGAGGTGGTTCTGCAAGATCATCTGCAAAGATGAAATCAGACGAATGGCTTCAGCCAACTTTAATTCTCCTTCAATATGCAAACAGCCGTCGTCAAGAGCATCAGTCTGTATTGCTTCGAGACCTTCGTCTAGGAATGAATCACATTGATCGGGGACAATTGAGTCGGAATGGATTGTTAAATCCTAGATATCCAACGATATTGCGTGGGTTAAATACGAATATCATCGGCACAGTAGAGGCCAAGGCACCTTCCGAGTTTGATCTTCTTTCACCTTCCATCATTCTTTACAAGATTCGATGCACTGCAATTGCTGAGTACATCGGTGTAGATGAGGATGATGACCTTGCCGGAGATAGTGCTGACACGTCGGGAAAAAAGACGAGCAGTAACAAAGCGAGATACTTTCGCGAAGAATGGACCGTACTGCGTTCTTTACGAGATTTCTCTGTATTTCACAAGCACATTAAAGGTCAAGTTGCCCAGACGGAGTCGTCAGGAACTACTGGGACGAAGTTAGCCGGTGTAGCGTCATCAGTGGTTGGTAATGTCACATCAGCCCTTGGAGGAGTTAATGCTACCATCGAGCGTGAGAGGGGTCCCTTGGTACCGTCGCTATCTCATGCAACAAAAGCAGGTGCATTACCCGGCCTCAGCACAAAAAAGGTGACGGAGAGGAGAAAGAAGCATCTCGATGAATATCTCCAGTATTTGGTGTCACCTAACAATTTGCTTAGTCAGTGTCCAGAATTGCTTAAATTCCTTGGAGCATATACTCCCATCTTTCCAGCGGGTGGGAACGCGCAACTAGATGACTCCTACGGTCGGGAAGACATTAAGCGCGTAGAACTTGTGACAGAAAAGTTGAAAGTTGGCATCGTCGAAGAGAAGCATAGCGTGAAGGGTGAAAAGATAATCGATATTCCAACGGCTAAGCCGGTGGTGTTGGAAGCCGCAACTTCTCCCAGGCTAGAGTCAACTAAAGAACACGCAACAATTTTGAAGTTGGAAGCAACACCCGCGACGACAGGGGAGACGCCTAAATCCGCAAAGACCAAATATAATAGTGCGGCCAAACGGCTTTCGATAATCCGAGCGGGCGAAATACGCCTAAAAGAAGTGAGACGATCTATCTTCAGATTGCTGCGATACATGTTTGATCTCGACAACGCCTCCTTCTTCCGGTCGAGGGTAATTTCCGTTCTCAAAACAATGTCAGTCGCTGTAGCATCTGCGCAAGACTTCCAAGCGATGCTATCTCAGATGCATTTGACATACATGAACGGAGAGTGGATCTCTGGCTGGATATATTATTTGGTAGACATGTTTTGGCCCGATGGTGTCTTTTACACGAAAGCCCCGGATTTGACGGAGGAGCAGCAGCTAGACTTGAAACGCAACTCTAAGAAGATACTTGAGAAGATGTTCCCCGATCAACTAAAGACTGTTCTGGGGAAGCACACGGATGAGGGGCTTGACATGTTGCACGAGATGCTCCAGAACCGAGTTGTGTTGAAAAGTATGGCATATATGATTATGGATTTAGTTTGGGCTGAGATTTTCCCTGAACTTGATGATTTTGTAACAGGGGTGGAGAGTTTAGAAAAGGAGTCGTGATCGTCAGCTCTTGTCATCTCCCTAGAAATCAACAGTTGAATATAAATACATATCGAACAATAGACAAAGAGATTATTCATTTGTAGGATACAGAAATTTGGCCTAAACACCAATGGAAGAGAAGTCAATCTATCTGATTAACTTAGTATGTACATACAAATACACGTAGAAGTAGAAGATCAAGATCTTACTCCCTCTTCATGTTTTGAGCTCTTTGCCATGAACACGTGTTGCTTCAAATTATTGATGCGTAGTCATACTCTTGATAAAATCCTCTCACAAGATACACCTAGTCCATGCCAATCAATGTCCATCCCCAAGCATAAACCTTCATCACTATCACAAAAAACAACACTTCGTCTCAGCGGTTTGCGTGTTTCGGTTCCGGCAAGCGAAAGTCATTCTGCAGCTACGCTATCTGTGTTTCAAGTGCCCCCTGCCGATGCTGCTTGGTCAAAGCTGCATGCTTTCTTTGGTTTTGTTGCGTTTCCTCCTGGCATGTAATGGCGTGGCTGCGACAAGGCTTGTACTTCTTTCGGCCTCTCTTATTTTTCTGAGAAACGCGAAACCCAAGACTGTTGATCTTGGTTCCTCGTGAAAGATAGGAGAAGCATTTCGTGAATGAAGAGATGGGTGTCGTTGCGACGACTGGTACTAAAATGTAATGATAACGTCTGTACCGCTGTACCATTTTACTTAGATTGATAACTTATTAGATGTACGTATATACGCTGGACAGACGAAATCTAGTGTGGTCGTGAAAGGAAAGGTTGTATGTAGCTGCTTCTCTTTCACAATTCACAAGTGAATGATTTTCACAAGTGACAAGTGAATGATTCGGCTGAGCTCATCATAAGTACTTACATAAGTATTGTTCATACTGAGCGTCTTGGGCAACCGGCAACCCCAAGAGGTCATAGACAAGCTCAGGGTCCGTTACTACAATCATAGCGATAGCCACGATTCCTGCTAATCTGCAAACCAAAATCGGGTCATTACGATTACGATCAGGCGACCTACTTCTATCAACAAAAAGAGGAAGACGGCGTGGCGTGCTCATAAGGTTACATAAAGTCGATCGACGACGAAGACGCATCTGGCTAATCATGATGGACCATCTCCTCAACGACGAAGTCTCTCAAACAGAACTCGAAGAATGGTTGCAAACTACCGACGTTTTCGAGCAGGAGTTCGAGCGTTCACGGTCGACACAGGGAGCAACATCATCACCGGCATATCGCCCAAAGAGAAGCGACTTTAAACGCAAATCCTCATTCGATGACGTTCGCTCTGAGGAAAGGGTGTTTGGGATCGATGTCCAAACTGCTTTACGTGCTGCTCAACAGGTCGGGGTAGAGTTGGCGTCATCAGGTGATGTGCATGTTAGTAACATAAACAACTACTCGGCGTCATGCTCATCATCTTCCTCTGTAAAGTCGAAGTCACAGTCGTCCAATTCTCATCAAGCCGTGATTGATTTGACGGCCACTGAACCAGCAATAATTGATTTGACGACGACCAACACACTCTGTCAGCCGCCTGCTACGTGTGCAACGGCATCTCCTATCATGATGTATGATGATCAAGATAGGAATGATCGATTAGGCTCCTATAAGCGTGCACGCATGTCCTTTGATAGTAGCACCAATATCAAGGAATCCCATAATATGCTATCGCTAGCGGATCTAACCTCATCCTCCTTCGTTGCTAATACTGGAGCAAAAAGGCATAATCTCCTGGACAGGACAAAAAGCTGTCCTACAACTCACCGCTCCAGTGTAGAGTTCATAAACAACTGGCAAAAGCTGAGTCATCAGGATCCTCGACGGACAAGCCTCCCTGAATCAATGGCCATTAACAAATGTCAGACGTTGAGTCATCAAGATCCTCGATTGACAAGCCTTTCTGAATCAATGCCTCCAGCATCAAGTCAGGATTCCTCATCACCCACCTCGTTCTTTCGTAGCATGGATGAGCAGTCATCACGTTTCAACAGGATGATGAGTTGCAGCTCTGAAGCGCCTCAATATGGAGATGCCACGAACAGTTGCGACAGCACAACACTGAGCAACAGAAGCAACTACGATGAATTACAGGATGCAATGTCACAGACACAACAGTCAAGACGAATGATATTGGGTGCATTATCAGGCAGTACAAGAAGAGATAGTAACAATGATATTGCTTCAAGTGCACATGTTCATGCCACAGCTACAGCAGTTCAGCTACCGGAATTTGGAATACAATGCGGACTAATAGGGATGACTGGTCCACCATCTCATCCTCAATCTCTTCCTGCTTCATCAACTGCAACTAGAACTACAGATTCTGAGGTGACAGCGGCAGATGCAGAAGCAAAGCGTAACCTTGAAAGTATAGCTAGAGAACAAATGATTCTGGAAAAGAGGTTGGCAGAGATAAGGTCCATGATGAACAAACACTAAGCAGATAACGTAAATTTAATTAATCGCAGTTACATAAAGACAGCACCACTACATAACTCCACCATGCTGCTGCTTTTTCTTCTATTCATCTTCTTTCGACCCACTCGCCTCCGTCTCAGCCGCAGCCTTTTGAATCACCTGATCCTGCATCTGTCTCATCCTCTCCAATAAATTTTCCCCACTCCCACCACCAGTCAAGTATCCGTGCTGACCTATCCCTCCAACCATCGTGGCATCAATCTGCGTCAAATTCGGAACAATCTCCACAAGTTTCTTCCGATACTCAAAATCACTCGCCACAGGATTATACTCCAGATACACTCCATCCAATTCCACCAATGATCTAATATATTCCACATCATCAAATGTCTTGATATCATTTCCTGATATCCACAACTCATTCAACGAAGTCAAATGAGCAAACGGTGATGTATCCGTAAGACGATTCCTCGACATATCAATAGTATTCAATTGTTTGAATGGCAACGCAAGTCCAGTTGGACATTTGGCACCCTCCACATCAATCCCATTATGTGCCAAATAAAGTTCTTCCAATGTGTCCACTTGCCCCTCCAAGTTTTCAATACTAGTCAATCGATTCGACTGTACATCAAGACGACGTAGTTTGGTTAATTTGGATATTCCACCAATGTGTTCAATCTTGTTTTTCCCCAACCACAACTCTTCCAAATTGATCAATCCAGATAGTTCCTCTTCCTCCATGACACGGATGCGATTGGCACCCAGATCAACTTTCCGCAATTGTGTCAATTGTCCTATCCCACGTATACTCTTAATTTTGTTCTGGGCGATATACAACTCTTGCAAATTGAGACATTGTGAGATTGGATTCATATCACGAATGACATTGTAACTGATGTCAAGAACACGTAAATTCTTTGCGGGTAGACCATCATTCTCCACTTCTTCACCCTTGTCCACTAATTCACCGGGACATAAATCATTAATCTCATCAATCATATTATCATACAACTCTAACAATTCCAAATGTTTCAACTTGGATACCCCCTCCATAGTCCGAATCAAATGACTTCTTAGCACAAGATGTGTCAAATTATCCGACACATATTCATCAAGGTTGCTCCCCATTCGTGTAATCTTTTGTCCCGCCGTGCCGACAATGGTTAAATGTGTTTCGGATTGGTCTGGGGGGAGTGGGAATTCCATGACGTCCCAGGGGTAACGAATTGCATCGGCGGGGGCAATGTCTTCTTCGTTGCATTCGGCCATTTTGGTCCAGTCGAGTGGGAGGGGTGGGACTACCTTTTTAATTACTTTTTGTTGTTGTGGTTGTTCCCCTTCTTCTGTTTTGGTGGTGGTGTTATTGTCGGTTGCTGCCTCCTCATCGACGTCATTTTTATCTTCTGCAGCGACGTCATTAGTTTTAAGAGATTCAGCAGTATCGATCATGAAGGGAGCACCAGAGTCATTTTGTTGCTGCATTTCTTCCGGCTTCACCACCTCATCTAATATAGCCTCATCAACCTCTAAGGCTATAGTATCTGCTGCATTGTCATGAGCTGAGTCATTTTCATCTACACCTGCAATTTGTGGCTGTGGATCGTTCTCTGTCATTTTTTGGCTTCTCGTTATTTTGGACGCTTGTTTTCTTCAGCAATTGCTCTGTTGCTACTGCTGCTTCTATTTATGCTTGCCTATTTAGTCTATCTATCGATGCGATGACTTGATTAATAATTGTTGTACAATTCTTGGTATGTAAGTCAATACTCCCGGCGCCTCCTTCATTTCATTGTCATCGAAGATCGAATCGAGAATCGAAGAAGGAAGAAATCTTCGGTTGCCCCAGCTCTATTTTCCTCTAGTCTCCTCAAGATGGTTTCCCAATAGCGAGAATGCGATTGTTGTGTATCACATTTTTCAGAGGGGTGTCTTTTGACATCTTGACTTGAAGATGGATCTTGCGAAGGAATGAAAAGGGGCGGCAAAAAGGCAAAATCCCCCAACCAACAACCAAGACGCTGAGCCGTGCGTGGCATAGCATGGAAAAGGGCGTCAAAAAGGCAAAAGAGACACGCACCATCCAAGACGCCTCCAAGACTGTGGAGCCGTGCACTGAGAGCCACCAAGACCTCTTCGTCATTATCACCAACTTAACAATCATAATAAGTACTTCAAAAGAACAGCGACATTACAAAAGCATCAACAACATCATGTCTACCACCAACATCATCAACTCGGGAGCTCAGTCCGTAGGCTCGACATCAATTCTAGGAAGGTCGACAAAGCCACGCTACGATTATCAAACCACATATGATAGCAGCGTTGTTTCCGATAAGAGCCAAGCCAAGGTCGTAATCCTCTTCGTTGTCGGCACCGCCATGTCTTGCACCGGATACGCAGGCCTCGCCGCCAACTGTGTAGCTGGTCAATCAACAATGTTTGTTACCGTCGACAACAGCCCCGGCAGCATTGTGAAGCTTTCTGGAGAAAAAACAGCCGAGGCATTCAATGATATTCAAGCCAACATCAAAGAACGTCTTGGTGACATCGTATCACCTAGCGCCACGATCTTCGTCGGTGGACACTCTGCAGGTGGTTATAGTGCCATCGAAGCCATGCAGGAGAATGGTGGAGATCTCAGCTTCAAACCCGCTGGTTACATGGGTTGTGATCCGCTTGGAAGAGGCGCGGGTGTCCCTGCACTAAAGATTGATTGCCCAACATTTGCCATGGGTTTTACAATTCAGACTTGTGGGGTAACCCTTGACCAAGCTGGGTTGGCTGCATACAACATCACTTCGAATAGCAACCGTGTTATGATGCAAATCATCAACCTAAGGAACTTCGGCAATCAAATTACTCATTGCATCTTCGCTAGTGATGGATGCCCAGCGTGTCCTTCACATGATGCTGGTGCATGGGTGCGTGATGTGATTGGAAAGTTCTCCACTCTCTTTGTCGATAGTGTTGTCAAGGGGAAGGACGCCACGAAGAATCAATACGAGGCTGCAACTGGAGATAAAGCGAGTCTTGTGAATGTCTTTTATGGTGCTGAGACTGCTACAGTCTAAACTGCCATGATGTGTGATTAGTTGGCTGCGTGCATAAGCATAAGTCAGCTATTGAGTCAAAAGATGATCGTGGCTGCGTAGGAGCTTTTAGGTCGGGGGAGTGGTCGAAGAGAGATGAACATGAAACAATAAGAATAGTGCTAAGGAATATATAACTCTACTTCGCTTAATATTCCTCTTCTATTATCATTATTATTATATCTCATATTTATTGTTAAGTGAAAGTAGTAACAAATATAATGATAAAAGCGACCACAAAAGTAAAACAAAAACAACAAATAACTTCTTCCACCCTCTGTTCCTAATCACCGCGTGTCATGAAGAAAGATACTGAGATTGAAGTTCAAAGAAGAGCAAAGCGATTCCATACAAAGGCCCTTGTACTGCCATACGAGGGAAAGCTCCACGAAAGAACATTCCGTATCCACCCTCAGTGTAGAGTCGCTTAGCACAGTCAATTGCACCGTTCGTGTATGGACTGTTGCGCATTTGGATCCTACTCTTCACAACATCCATAGGAGTACCGAAAAATGCTGCTAGCATTCCAGCAACCACTCCAGACCCAAGAATTCGGGCTCTGGACACTTCACCCTCTGGTGATGTTAGAGCCCTTTTGATCTCAATGTAGCTCAAGAAGAAGATTACATTGTAAGGTACATCTCTTAACAATGTGACTCCACTTCCATTATACAATCCTTTCCATCCAAGTTCTCTCAAAGCTTGTAGAGGTGACACTGTCACTGACTCTGCCGTTTGCAATCTAATCTTCATAATCTCCATAGGATTTGTCACTGCTACCTGTATCACTCCTGTCAGAGCACCAGCCATCACCTGTTGTACAACAGTCTCTTTATTCCTATCATAGTTGCAAAACACATCACGTAAATAATCATTGACGCCCAGCTTGCATGCCTTCTCAGGGAATACCATAATGGCCGTAGCTCCTAATCCTCTGTAGAATCCACTGATTCCGTGTTTTGCAAACACATCACGACACACTGAAGATAAACCAACATCGGAGATTTGAAGACGTGTCTTGATCAAGTCAATCGGGAATACTGTAGACAAACCAATCACTCCAGAAATACCACCCACCAACATCTTTTGATACAAAGGGACACGAAAGGCAATGACTCCTCCTGAGCGAATTTCAACAGTGTGCTTCTGTTGTCCGATGACATTGCGCTTCTCAGGTTCCGGTGCTGGTAACACTTCCAGAGAAGTGAAGCGACGTGAAATGTTGACGGGACTATGAACTTTTGGTCGGTCCGATGGTGGAAGAAAGGGCATAACATCTGAAGAAGTGGGAAGTACTGATGCTGCCTTCTTTTGAGATTCTCTGTACTTTAGTAGCATCGCCATTGGACGTGATGTATGTTTGGTATTTTGTTCCAAGCCTATGGAGGGGAGCTGATGCTGATGAATGATGAATGCACTAATAATGGAAGATGAGATGTCTTGTCTGTGAGATCGGTAATTGGCGAGCCAATCCCCACTTGAAGCTTCTGACACCTCTGTTGTTCGGCGGTAGCGGTTGATACTCCGTTTCATTTTTCACAGAAAAAAATCGAGGTTCCAGGTTCCATCCCGGAAGCGGAAGACCTGAGCCGCCGCAAAAAATAAAGTCACAGCAACAGCACGCAGTGACGTAGACGACCGCAAGGTTGCGGTGCAGGATGATGAAGGCTCCTTCTCGAGCCGAACGATGCATGCAATGAATGGGTGTAGTTGCCTCGCGTAGTAATCATAAGAGAGTCACGATGTACTTCCGCGGGACCAAAGGAAGAAGAACGCCGGTGCGACTTTTTGGACAACGTACGGTATTCGATTCCTTTCCTCGACTGGGTCTCTCTTCTCTTGTTGTACATAAGTAGCTCAAGAGAGCTTGCACTTGCCACTTTCATGAGCTCTTGATTGTGGGCTTTGCTTGCCCTCATATCGAAGTACTGAATTCCGCAGTATGAGACGATTGGTGTTAATGACTTACAAAAGACTTCACACCATTGATCATGGTAAGAGGGGCAGTTGACCATGTGGAGTGTGGTGCGTAGGTCTCCATCCGTCCGTCCTCCCACCCATCTCCATCTAGTTCGCTCGTCACAGAGAACAGAGGGAAGATCAGAGCTTAGATTGGCAGCAGGTGGATCGAGAGGCGTGCGGCTGAAAGAAGTATTATCATGCCGCGAACAATTAGCACGCCACCAGTCCTCTCACAGGCACAGGGGCAAATGGCGGCCTTCTTTGTAGCTCTATGCCTCCTCGTACTGACTAATGTAATTTGGCTCGATGTCTCTTTAAACAACATCGATGATCTGGGTACTGTAGCTGCAGCGGTGAATGGCAAGAATAATATACTGCATCAGTTACAGAGACATCCAAATAACATAAACAATAATCCGCCTTCACGTGACATAACTCGGGGGTATGACATTGTGATTGTCGTACACCATGATGATATGGACGTTCTAATCGAGTGGGGGTTACAATCGTTTCAAGACAAGCTGGTCGATTTTGACAGCGATGGAATGATATATGCCATTGGGACAACACAGGCTGTGGAAAAATTGCAATCGCTAAAGAAATCAAACGCTGGCGCTGGTACTTCACCGTCATCAGTTTGGAGCCGAGTGTATCCAATTAATGAAAATATCTATCCGTTCAGTTTAGGTGATATTAAGAATGTGGTGGCAAGTAAACCAACATGGAATTTTCAGCAGCTACTCAAAATGTATGCACATCGTGCATTAACCGCAAAGGGATATAAAGTGCGGCGACATTTTCTAGTGGTTGATGCAGATACGGTGCTGGTAAATCCATTCATGATGCAAGATAAGCAGACAGAGAATGCTGTGGATGGGGGGCGGTGGTTTTATTGTATTGCATCTTACTCCTCTGGGGCATTCGAGAATGATTGCGATATTGGACCACCTCTTGTGAAAGAGGCGCTTGGTCCTGAATTCCAACGTTCATTCCCACACAATGGAGACGAAAAGTTTACTACCATTTGCCATCACATGTTATTTGATGGAGTGTTTTTAGATGATATGTTGGATCACATAGAAAGACAATTCAATCAAAATCCCTGGATATCACTTGGGACTCTCAAGAAAAGTAATTTGAGTGAGTACGAGTTGTATCTCGCCTGGCTGATGAAAAATCATCGAGAGAATGTTGCAGCGCGGCAGGTACCCTATGTCAATTGGGGGCGAACTGATGAAGAAAGCCTACACATTGCACAGAGATTTGGTGTGAAATACGTAACGAATCATGACGATTATTCACGTCGTAATATATGTTGCGTGAATTCGCAATGGCCAAGTGAATCTGCCATTTTCAAGGAGTTGGCTGCTCCAAGTTGCCCAACTTGTTCAACGAATAAGGTGGAGGTCATAACTCACATTGACTGTAACGTGTTGGGTATTGATGGATGCAAGTATACCAATTCAAGTGATGCTGGAGGCTACATGATCTTCACAGACAAGTAAAGTGCAACGATAAACGATACCTATATTGTGTCTGTAGAGATAATGAATGGATTCTATTCGTTTGCTTTACCTGCATAACACAACTATTCACAAAGCGCATGCAAAGTAAAACAATACCTCTACAATCCCTCCTTCTCGACAGTACCCTCGATGCACCCACCTTACGGTTACGGTGCCCTTACCTAGACCTAGAGCTAGAGAGAAGCCGAAAGCACCAGGTTACTAAGTAAGTGTAAGAATTTGACGGGGACGGTGCGAAGAAGAACCGCCGATGCGATATGTGTTACTCCCTTCTATTTATCTTCCCTCCTTCCTGCCATCCATGGCTTCATCTGGTGGCTTGGCGTGGCCAGCAGAGAGAATCTCTTTTGAGCAGCTGGAGCACAAAATGAGCGCCGGTGCGACTTCACATTCATTGTACCTTACGGTACTCCCTTCTTGCGGCGGCTCTCTTCTCTTCATCCTTCCTCCCCGACAAAGAACCTCGCCGATCTCTTGAGATCTTCTTGTGCTGTGCGCTTGGGGCTCTTGCCTGTCTTTGCTGTGGTTGTGGTAGATCAGTAATATCCTCGGCAGCGCTTTCGCCACTGAAATGATTTGTAAGTGCATTGTGAATGACGCTGGGCTGTTGATGAGGGGCGGATTGTTAGGGGGCATCTCATGGGCATTCGATGACTTTTGCCTGAGCTCGGAATGTCCGGCGTGTAATGTATCGTGATAATTATTTTGTAAAGCTTGGGATTCTAACATTTGTTTGTATGTCTTTGTCTTCGTCATTTATTACCCAGAAAAATAAGCGATACCGAGATATGGAGAGTAACGATAATAATTACTATCATTTGCGTGCACAAGATGTGAAGCTGGAGGACATCACGTCTTCTGCTCACAACGCAGAGATTCTAAGGATGTTACGAGACAATGATATTGCCTCTATTGAGGGGGAGGAGGGGGCTCTCTACATCGTAGACTATGACGATGATTCTAATTGTGACGACTTCCTTATTGTCAACGAAGGCGACGATTGGGGATGGCTGGGCTATTTCATTGGAAGGAACAAACAGATACGCGACCTCCGTTTGTACTGCCTACCCAAAGAACGTGATCAAGTTGATGCATTCATGGAGGGTATGAAGCACAACCGGTCGGTTGAAGAGTTTGATTTCCATCATGTAATTGAGGGAGATTCTATCATCGAAAATCTGGCCTCTTTCATCACAAATAGCTGCAACCTCAAAGAACTTCGATTGGTGGACATCCATTTTGGGTTTGATTGCGCGCGTAGGCTTGCAGTAGCACTTATCCAACGTCAACAAAAGTCTTTGACTAGATTATCTCTCAAATTTAACAATCTCAGCAATGAAACGTTAGAAGAGATAATTGCAGCACTGAGTGGGTACAAGCAATTAGAGTCACTGTGTGTCGAAGAAAATCTGAGTAGGAGGGATCAGAAGTATTATGACATGCTTGCTCAAATTATCGATTTGAAGTGCATCACTTCCTCCAAGAAGAACGCAGAGATTTTCAGAAGGCTACGAGATGATGCATGGGATGAGAGTGAAGATCTCTTTATTACAGACTATGATTCTGATTGTGATGAATACTTCTGCGCCGAGGAGGGCGACGACTGGGGATGGCTTGGCTACTTCATTGGCAAGAATGAGCAGATACGTGGACTCAATCTGCATTGCCTAACCGAATATGTAGATGATGATGATGCTTTCATGGAGGGCCTCTGTCGCAATCAATCAATTGAACGTCTTGATATCAGGCGTTGTGAGATCGATTTTAGCAGCTTGAGCCCCTTCATCATAAATAGCAGAAACCTCAGAGCACTTGAATTGTGGAATGTCGATATATCGCTTGGGAATGCAAGCAATCTTGCGATGGCGCTTAGCCGGCGTCAACACAAATCTTTGACTAGGTTCGTTCTCAGCCGGAACAATCTAAGCAGTGAGGCACTGGCCGAGATAACTGTAGCACTGACCGGCTATTCGTGTTTTGAGGAATTCGGTGTCTTAGAGACCAACTTGATAGGAAGAGATGGATGCGAGTCACTGGGAACGATCTTCAGGTCTTCAGCGCTGTACCTAAAAGAGGTTAGCCTCTGTGGGAATGATTTAGATGACGAAGACTTGCAAACTTTTGTAGCAGCGCTGACAAATGCAGCCACTTTGCGAACATTGAGTTTTTCAAAGAATCGGTCCATTACTTCAGCAGGATTGAGGGCATTGTCGCAACTGTTCTCCTCTGCCTTTGCTTGCCCAGTGGAGACTCTTTTCCTCGAAGAGATGACTATTGGCGATGAAGGTGCGGAGGCGTTAGTAGATGGATTGATAGGCAACACAACTTTGAAGCACTTGGTTCTTACGCCCAATTTGGCAGGGATTACAAGCACAGGCTGGGCAGCTTTCTCGAGACTGCTTTGCGATACTTCAAGCATCAACAATACGTATCGATCTAATCACACTCTCGAGCACATTGGTAATGATTATCACTACGTGTCAGATCCTAATGGTAGCGGCAAACTATTTCGTTCTGGACGATATTCTGGTATTTCTTCTGCTGTTGTCCAGTATCTGAAGACAAACGAAGAATATCATTCACTCCAGGATGCTGCAAAAATCAAGATCGGCTGGCGCCATCCTGACATTCCTGTTGAGGCCTTCTTCGAATACAAGCTGAAATTTCTCCCTTTACTCGTGAGTTGGTATGGAGGATTTGCAGCAAGGAAGTGCAGCAGTCACCTGAGACGAGAATTTCAATGGAGAGAACTCTCGGCAGTGTACAAATTCATCCGTGGTATGCCGATGCTCGCTGTGGATGGTCAAATGAGGTTGAAAAATAATGGCTGTGGAAGGAAAAGGAAATTTGGTGAATGATAATGGGGCATTATTCATTGGATATATTCATAGAAGGGAAAATAGTAGTGATTCATATGGTACTCTGTTCAATCTTACTACTACTACTATACTATCCTTTTTTAGCTTGAACTTGAACTACTACTTTGAATTGAATTCAGATCCAGATCCGATCACGATCACGATCACAAATTCCTTTACCGGCTCCCATGCTTTACCAGAATAAGCACTTGAAGAAGCTCTTCGGAGGCTAAACATTTCTTTCGTCCCACTAACGTTTGCCTTCACTTTTTCATCACAAAAGCAGCATCCGGTATTAGCTACCCAACATAACTGGTTGCAGACTTCATAATCATAAGTGTCAATAACGCGGACGCGGCGTGTTGGCCGTCAATATTTTGACAGAAGATGAATACCTGCAAGAGAGGTTCCGGAACGTCCCATTCCAAGCACTCGACATGGACTTGGAGCTGGATGGACTGAGATGATTGCTTTTAGTACCGGACGACATTTATTTTTTATCAATTCTTCAAAATTGGTGGAGTGTCAGATGATGATGTGTCAGAGGATCGGAGAGAGAGACCCCTTGTGCAGCCGCAATCCAGCTGCAGCCAACCAGGTCCGCCATCAGTAATACCAAATAATAGGTGAGTCGGTTGTTTGGTGTGTTGATGTTGCCTGAGAAAGTGGAACTCTTTTGTGACATCTAAACATAAATAGTCATAAAGTCGCATGTGTGTGCCGATTGTTTTACCACCGTGTCGTCGCTCTTCTCAATGTGTTTTATTCTCTCCTTCCATTTTTATATATAGTTGTAAGGGCTAACTAACATCATGGATAATAGGGAAGAACGGCAGCGTGATTATGATCAGCTTGCGAGAGATGTCAATCTGGAGGACATCACTTCTTCGCAACACAACAGAGAGGTTCTCAGACAGCTGCGTGATAACGACCCCGAACGTAAGTCACTAATTATAGAATCAGAAGAAGACGAAGTAGGATTTGAGGAGGATTCGTGGGATCTAAGTGCGTTTGTCGTAAAGGATGGCACCGACGATATTGGGTGGCTTGGGTATTTCGTCGGCAAAAGTGAAGTTTTACAGAGTCTCTGCATTCAGTACTTGCCGGACGAGAGTATAAAAGAGTTCATTGGGTGGGTCAATTTAAATAGGTCGATTCAGGAACTTAGTATCGAATATGATCTTGGGGACGACACTATTTTCAACGATTTGATTCCTATGCGCATCAAAAACAACAACCTCAATCATATTGAAATTTCGGGTGTTAATATTGGGCGTGAGCGTGCACGGCGTCTTGCGTTGGT
The DNA here is from genome assembly GCA_030544225.1 of Skeletonema marinoi. Classification (NCBI taxonomy): domain Eukaryota; phylum Bacillariophyta; class Thalassiosirophyceae; order Thalassiosirales; family Thalassiosiraceae; genus Skeletonema; species Skeletonema marinoi. The sequence continues at coordinate 446,384 of CM060505.1, read as the reverse complement.
GCTGAACCAACAGTGCGACCAGAAAGCACCGCTCTGTCTTCAACTCAAGCGCAACAATCTTGGTGCTGAGGGGTTGGGAGAACTCGCTGCATCGCTGAGTACAAAACTGGGGCATCTGTCCATTGCAGACAACCAGATCGGTATGAATGGTGGTGAGGTACTTGGAGCGGTCATCCGATCTAAAGCTTTTTCACAACTTACAGACCTTGATATCGGGAGAAATAATATCGACGATGAGGGGGTGCAAGTTTTGGCAGCAGAGCTTTCAAAATGTACCAATATCAGAAATTTGGATCTTTCGGCAAATCGGGAGATTACAGCGGTAGGATTAGGATTTATTTCGGGCCTGCTCGGGGCGGAAAACTGCAGGATCGAAAGCATCGACCTCAGTAACATGCATATTGGTGATGATGGTGCAGAGGTCTTAGCTGCCGGGCTGGTAGGCAATAAATATTTGGTGAAATTGATTTTCGGCTTGGGACGAGGCTATGATAATGATGAAAATGTTTCAGCAGGCATCACAGACTCGGGGTGGTCTGCTTTCTCCAAGCTTCTATGCAATACTAGCAGCATCAACAGCACCTACATGTCCAATCATACGCTTGCGCAAATGTGCCACCAGTTCGATCATCCGCCCCCGTCTCCATACATTTGCAAGTATCTTCAGTTAAACGCACTGCAACAACGCCAAAACATTGATACTGCGAAAATTGCGAAAATTAAGATCCTCCTTTATCATCCTGACCTCGATATGGAGCTGTTCTTTCAGAAACAGTTGAAATTGCTTCCACATGTGATGAGCTGGTTTCAAAGAGCTCGATTGTGTCACTCAAATTCTTCTCCTAGTGGTAGAGTGCTGACAAGAACACAATCCCAGAAACATGTTCTCAGTAGGGAACTATCGGCAGTTTCCAAATTTATTCGTGGCATGCCAATGGTGGCTGCAGACGGATACTGCAAGTATGTGTTGAAAACTGCTTTGAAGAGGAAACGAAAGCTGCAGCTGATGATCCAAAAAGCGGAGGAGGAAGAAGAGTGGGCTCAGAAAAGACTCAAGCCTGAACCTGAATATGATTAGTCTGAACAGGAAGCGGCGTCAGCAGAGTAACCAGTAACATCGATGGGGAGGGGGGGCAGTGCATAAATATTTGTTGTTACATTAAATATTAGATTCATCTATTCATTGGAAGAGAAGGAATACAATTCTTCATCCAATTTACCGAATACAGGCTCAGTGCGATTTTAAGCGGGTCTCAATCTTTCATTCTTGATTTGCCTTTTGCCTGAAAGCATGCTATTGTACTCTTTGTTGTTTGTTGATAGTACATCCTGCTGTCTGACTTGGTGAGTACATCGGAGTGAGTGAAGGGATGCGCTCTATTAATGGTAGAGAGTTTTGGTGCATCTCTTGGGCATTCTCTAGAATTATGTATCTGTATCTGCCACACTCGGAGTGTCATTTACTCGATGAGTATATATGTACAAATGTATCGTGATAAATTCTTGATGAACGCACGGGATTCTAATATTAGTCTGCTTATTTCTTCATCATTAATTATCCAGCAAAATAAGCAATACATACGGAGATATGGAGAGTCGAGATAATAATTACTATGACGTGCGTGCACAAAATGTGAAGCTGGAGGACATCACGTCTTCAGCGCACAACGCAGAGATCCTCCGTGGGTTGCGCGATGGCGAGACTACCTGGGCGATGAAATGCCTGGATATAAGTGAAGAATTCGATCATGACGATGAGGAGGATGAGGAGGAGGAAGTCTTACAGGAAGGGTTTGTCATCAGGGAAGGCGACGATTGTGGCTGGCTGGGCTATTTCATTGGCAGGAATAAACAGAGACGAATTCTCGATCTTTCCTGCCTACCTGAAGAGGGAGATGAAGTTGTTGCCTTCGTGGAGGGTCTTTGCCGCAATCAATCCATAGAGCGTCTCCAATACAGGCGTAATGTCATTGGATTCAGCAGTTTAAGTCCCTTCATTGTGAACAACGGCAACCTCAAAGATTTGCGGTTGTTTCATGTCGATATGACCCTTCATGTTGCACGCAGTCTTGCAATGGCGCTCAGCCAACGTCAACACAAATCTTTGACTGCGTTCTGTCTTTCGGGAAACAATCTCAGCAATGAAGCGTTAGAAGAGATAAGTGCAGCACTGACCGGCTATCCGTATTTGGAGGAATTATGTGTCGTAGAGAACAACTTGATAGGAAGAGATGGATGCGAGTCACTGGGAACGATCTTCAGGTCGGCTGCGATGCACCTAGAACAGGTTTTCCATCACGATGATGATTTAGATGACGAAGGCTTGCAAACTTTGGTAGCAGCGCTGACTAATGCTACCACTCTGCGAAGATTGTGGCTTTCAAGCAATCGGTCTATCACGGCCGCAGGATTGAGGGCATTGTCGCAACTGTTCTCCTCTGCCTCTGCCTGCCCATTGCCATTGGAGACTCTCCATATCGAAGATATGAATATTGGCGATGAAGGTGCAGAGGCGTTAGTAGATGGACTGAGAGGGAACATAACTTTGAAGCACTTGGTTCTTACGCCCGATTCGGCAGGGATTACAAGCACAGGGTGGGCAGCTTTCTCGAGACTGCTTTGTGATACTTCAAGCATCAACAATACGTACCGATCTAATCACACTCTCGAGCACATTGGTGATAACTACTGCTACATGTCAAATCCTGATGGCAGCGGCACATTTCTTTCTGGAGGTGCACATTCTGGGGTATGTTTTCGTGGTATTCCTCCTGCCGTTGTCCAGTATCTGAAGATAAACAATGAACATCATTCACTCCAGGATGCCGCAAAAATCAAGATCGGCTTGTGCCATCCCGACATTCCTGTTGAGATCTTCTTCGAATATAAGCTGAAACTTCTCCCTTTCCTTGTAAGTTGGTTTGTAGGATTTCGAACAAGGAAGTGCCAGAATGCAACGACTCGTGAATTTCAATGGAGAGAACTCTCGGCAGTGTACAAATTCATCCGTGGTATGCCGATGCTCGCTGTGGATGGTCAAATGAGGTTGAAAAGTAGCTGCGGAAGGAAAAGGAAATTTGATGAATGAGTGTGAGGCAGCATATATTGGAAAATAATCATGTTGGTTATACGGACAGCGGCTCGCTGAATTTGCGTGTGAAAGTATGCGTAGACGTAGAGAGAATAATATTGTTCAAACTCTATTCAATCTACTATCCTATAGCTACCTACTTTCTATTCAGATATTCCCTGTTGAGCCCAAGTCCCTCATCCCGCGTTGTTTCACCATTATCAATCTTGTCAAGTATAACCTCCTAAGCTCTTCTGAGGCGTACACATCCCAAAGCGCACGCCACAGCCATTTTTCTAGATTCTTTTGGTGATCACTTCTGCTTTCATCTCCACCACCTTTTGTCTTCCACTTCTCAATACAAAATGCAGCATCTGATATTAGCTGCGTCACTACATATCGAAGTAACAGGGTGCGGACTTCCTCCTCTCCACCAAACAATTCTTTAATCAATCTATCCACTGTAATGTTAAATGAATGCACAATTTGAGGAAATAACTTCTTCGTTGCCTCAGTCGGTCTCAATTTACCTTCCGCTTGTTCAAATCTAACAACCCAGTCACCCTTTTCATCCTCCTCCATACCTAAGATAATGAGACAGACAGAAGATTCGAGTTAGAAAACGAGGCATCAGGCACACAAACAGCATCTCTCACCAGCTACAAGAAGCAACACTCACCCAATGCATGAAAGAACGACATCAAAAACTTTGTCAAAAAAGCTGGGATTGGTTCCAACGATGGCTCACCCAAATCAAACGCCCACATCTGATCCTCACCCAAGAAAAGATTGTGAAGTCCACCATCAGTCAGCCCGCTAGTCCAAACGCGGTTTGTTGCATTGGGATGTTTCATAGAAAGACTAAGCTCCAGCAACGATTGCCACTGGCTCAATCCACTCGCAAAGATGGGATGGTCGCAAATTGATCGCCTGTGGTGAAGAGTTTTGGATAGGGTAGTTCCCATACTAACTCTATCAGTGTCGTTGTTGACTATATCCTCGATAATAGCATCACTAGGGCCAGGCACATCCTCCGTAATCATCGAGAATGTCTCTCTAGCAACTTTCCTAATTTCTCCCACACAGAACTCGCCCTCATTATCAAAATGGTTGTAAAATAAATTCTCCAAGTGCATGGCAGGGACAAACTCCTCCTCTGTAAGATGAATCTTGTCATGACGCAAATCTCTACCAAATTGTCGCAACATGACAAATCGTCCATGATCTGGATGAAAGTTCTTGTGGATTGCCTTACCAACAAAATCATTCATTAGATCTGATACATCTTCGGCTGATACCGTCCCCTTCATGCGTTGTTGACGTTTTAGTATATCATCGTATTCATTACGGACTTGCTCCACTACATTTGCCTCTTCTGGCATGGTCAACAATTGCATATTCCGTATCATCTTGATCTCCTCATCGATCAAATGATGGAGCACCTTCCCCTGAAGCTTCCCCTCGTACAATAAAGAGGAGGCAGTCCTCGCAGATTTAGGTTTGTTAATGTCACCATTCTCAAATGTCGTGCCAATCGTTTGTTGAGCGAGTGTTACCTTCCACTCATTGGCTTTTTGGTGTTCTTGGAGTTCATTCACAAATGCCATGAGAGTGGAGTATCCATCACTCCCATCGACTGACGTCCGGCAAGTATGTGGTGGTGACAATTCCTCTTCTTCCTTTGCTTCAACATTACCATCACTATTATCGTCATCATCACCACCACTCTCCTCTTCATCGAAAAAACTACCCCTATCCCTCTTGTGAAGATAACTCCCACCAAAACACACATCCACATGATTCGACGCCACATCAAACGACGACAACTTGACATGATCCGCACCAAACAAATGAATATCTCGTCCCTTCCTACCCAACGTCGATGTCCTCCTCGTAATAACACGACTAGTACGACGCATACTCTTACTCATACTCATGTTCTCCAACTTTTGCAAATCCTCCTCCACCTTCCTTTTTTCCACAACAATGTGTTTGGTACTCTTGAACGCATGCCTCCGCTTCATCGCACGGAATTTCCCACTATTCACCAACTCTCCCTCACGTTCACGCAAATGCATTGGACTGATGTATATCATTTTAAATGCTGGGATGCGGATTTGGATTTGAGACATGGCAGTTTGTATTTGATCAATTTGTGAATTGATCTGTGCTACTTGTTGTTGCTTTGCTTGTTGTTGTTCAAATGATGGTTGGGATTTGAAGACGTTGCGGACTGTTTGATTCATTTTGTGGAGTATGGGTCTTTTGTTTTTGAATGACTTTTTGGAATTGGTGGTGGTGATGTGGTGCATTGAAAATCCAAACTTTTTGGAAGCTGCGGCAATATCTGCCTTTGATGCAGGAGGTGGTGGAATCACAAGATGTTCATGATCAGTCTCCAACCATCCATCAAACTCATCATCCTCATCATCACTTTCATTAGTTGCATCTCTCGACAACAATATCCGTTCCCTTCGCCTAACCAAACAATCCATCTTCCACTTGCCCCTCACCACCACCTCCCTCTCAATCTTGGCAAGACTCACCAACTCAATCAAATCTTTATACCCCCCATGCTTCATCACCAACGAGCCCAATTGGGGATGATATCCTCCGAAGACGGTGACGCCGGATCCTCCACCGGAGTACCGTTTGAGATGGGAGGGGTAGGAGGTTAGTGGGGCGGGGATGTAGATGTTGGGATGGATGGTGGATAGGTTTGAGTCTTGCTGCGATTGAAGTTTGAGACAGCTGCATTTCGTTGTTGTTGAGGTGCCGTTGGTGGTGGCATGGCTGTTGATGCTATTGTTTTCATCATTTAACATGATCATTAGGCCGTGACCGCGAGGGATGCGTTCGATAATTTTGCAGCCGCATTGATTATTTTGATTGTCCACATCTTGTGGTGCATCACCGTTGGCCGTGAAGGCGACAGCTCGTGCAGTGAATGACGATGAGGCCATGATAATATCGTTAGTCTATTATTGTTGGCAAGAGGAGTATTTATGATGACTTGTAGACAACGCGGTGGTGGTGTTCAGAGTGTTCATTTTCATCCTCTGTCCTCTGCTTCCATCAAAGATCTCAAAGATAAGAAGATGACTTTGACCATCTGAAAATGACGAAAGTCAGTCACGTGATGTGTTATCTGGTACTGATGTCGTACCAATTAATCAAAAATGCATCAATACTTACATCGATGCATCTCTTGCTTCCAGTGCTCTAATGAGTGCTGAGTGGCGTTATGGAAAGATCTCAAGCTACTCTATCGATTGGGTATAACAAGCCACGTCATAGGACCCAATTTTGAGAATCGTCTTGGTTAAAAAGGGGTTAGAAAGACCGGCAGATGCAGGCTAATTCAGATTCAGCCCCACACAAGCCAAGAGTAAATAAGCGCCCCACATCCAGAATTTCACACAAGTAAAATTTGACCAAAATACAACATGACTCTTAAGCTGCATCGATTAGTGGTTGTAACATGATCAAAATAATCGCAGCTGTCGAACTCGCAAACACTTGACAACTTGAACTTGACTTGAAGCAAGCCAGCAAATGAAATGAAAGCTCATTGGTAATTGGTACACCTCTAATAGACTCTAAGATCCCAAAACACACTTCCACTGCTTCCAACCCTTAATGCAGAAGATCCACCAATAAACGCACCTTTCTCCAAAGGCTCGCATATAAGACTAGAACGCTTCGCTGGAGACACTTAGTCAGTGCATGAGCTTCAATGATGACTCTCCTAACAAAATATTTGGCATGCAGAGAGAGGGCTTGACTCGCAGGGCCAGTTGATAGGGTGTGCGATGGTGTCGTAACATATTTGGGTGTTTTTTTGGCACGTCCAAAAGTAAAGGCCGAATTTGTTGGATGGGCGGGGGAGGTTGTCGGAGGCGAGGGATTAGCGATCGAATCCTGTGTAGAGAATGTAAGACTTATGTAGACCCTTACTTATCTTACTTACGCACTTAGGAATTGGTATGTCGCCACCCACAAGAGTAAATAAGCGCCACCCAACAACTTCAATGACGTACAAATGTAAATGAAAATATTCCAGGTAAAAGCTAAATTGATCACGTAGATTGATGGACATTATTTTATTTGTCCATCCTCCCCCAACCTGCAGAGAAGAATTCATCCTTCAATTCAGTCCAAAAAGATGGAATACCTGGCGGTGACGGCGGCCGCTGCCAATGGCGTTGGCGATGGTAATGTTACTTCGATCCCACTGAGCAGCTGGATGAAAAGTGAGGAGGCAAAAAGTGCGAAGGTCGATTATCTGGAGGAGGATAACACCCTCCTGAAGGACAACAGCGCCCCAAATAGTAATGAAAAGTGCTACAATGAATCAATTATTCGACGGACCACCATCGCATATGGCATCGCTGAGCTAATAAATCGCTCCTCAGATGGGACGCTGGATGAAGAAAATGATATTCGGATTAATAATTTTGTTGTCTTCATTTCGAAAAATCCACCGCGAGCATGTGATGAGATCAAGGGCGTTGGCAAGAGATCATCTGGTTTGTCTCTGACCATTGAAGAGCCATCTTATCTACATGGTTTGCTCGAAGGGGAGGAAGATTGCGATGGCCAAATGGGACGATGTTTAGAAGTTGAGTTAAGATCGACGGCGCCTCAAGCTCAAGATAATTCATCATCGCAACATGCATCGGCAACGATTAACGGGAGTGAGCAAGGAAGCAGCCGCTGCCATTCATTTGCACGGCTCTTATATGAGCTATTCACCCATGAGCCATTTCCTGATAATGATCATGATCTAGCAGTCGATGCCGACGCGGCTCCAACCATCAAAGAACCTGATCAGAAGAGGGCAAGAAAATCACATGATGTGTCATCACGTAAAAAACTCATGCTAACACGTGCCAAAGGGGACTTCGATAGGGCCGAAATACCATTCCAACTATCGTGCATTGTCCGCATGCAGAAACTGGGCATACCTGCATCAATTTGCCTCATAACGCAGAATCTCCTCGAGTGTGCTTTGAGGGGGAATGGTGATGGTGATCAATTGCATAATCATAATGCATACGAGTCATTAGCAGCTGTAGGTGAAGACTTACATCTGTTGCTGCTTGATCCAGACCGCTTCCTCTTTGACAATCGAAATCAGAGCACCGAGAATGGCATGCAGCTGCTCTACAGATCAGACAAGCTGTATGGGAGAGACAAAGAAGAGACCCTCATAACCGACGCCTTCTGTCGAGTATCTCGAGGTAAGAGCGAGGCATTCTTCATTGGTGGTTTCTCAGGATCGGGGAAGAGTATGCTGGTGGATAGTTTGAGAGATAGAGTGAAGTGTGTAGGGGGATATGTGACCAAACATAAGTTTGACGCCATGTATCGGGAGAAGCCACTTTCCGGTGTTATCTCGGCATTGAATCAGGTATGTTTGATGATCAAATGTAGGCAAAGAACTGCAATTGCAAAAAAGCTGAGGGATGAGTTCGGAGTTGATTTCAGTTTACTGCTGAGGCTGCTGCCGAATGTCAGTGTGCTATTTCCTGAGCTCATCAGTCCAGCAATGAGAGTGGAAGTCGGCGAAGCGATGAACGCTCGTAGTGTTTGCTTCACTCTGCTACGTTTCGTGAGAGTGGTATCAAGCCCACGTCATCCGATCATGGTGAGTTACGTCTACTGTCAAGCTGTGATATCATCTGATTAAGTACAAGTCCGTGTAGTGGACTGACAAATCTTCTTTTTGCTACTTTCTTACATGGTTGATAATGATTGCAGCTGTTTTTGGACGACATGCAATGGGCTGATAGCACCGCCCTCGACGTGATTCACACTATCCTGTCGGACACGATGGGCAGTTGCATGTTTTTCGTTGGCACGTATAGAGACAATGAAGTGCAGATAGATCATGACCTTTTTGACTTGATGGAGAGGCTAGAGATTAGCAATGTGCAAACAACCAAAGTATCTCTGGCTGGACTGGATCAAGAGGATCTCAACACAATGATATCTGATGCGTTATGTCTGTATCCACGTATCTGCAAGTCATTGTCGGATATTTTGTTCCAAAAGACAAAAGGCAATCCTTTCTTTGTGTTGGAGTTCATGCAATCTTTGAAGTCTCGTGGGCTGCTGCAGTACAATATCCACCAGAAGCGGTGGGTGTGGAATGAGGATATCATACGAGCAGAGGATATCACGGATAATGTTCTACATCTCCTATCTTCCAAAATGAATGGATTATCAGGCGATGTGCAAACGCTGCTGAAAGTGATGGCTTGCTTCGGATCAAGCACGAATGAGTCAGTGATTGGCTACTTGAATGAGAATGCTGAGTATGCTGGGGTCCGAAATGGGTTGGAAGGTGCTCTCAGTGACGGATTCATTGTAAAGGATGAAGAAGGATGCTTACAGTTTGTGCACGACAAGGTTCGAGAGGCGGCATACAATCTCATTCCCGACAGTGATAAGAAGCAGGTATGTGTTGTTTCTTGTGTTTGGCTTTGTTTGTGTTGAATGACTATCTTTTCGATTGTGTAGTCTCATCCCTTTGCTGTTATGAAGTTCCACTACCACCTGGGCAAAGTATTGTACTCTCTTTGTGATGGCAAGGATGTAGGGGACACAATATTCCTCATCGCTAGCCAGATCAATCATGGAAAGGAGTGGATATTGAGAGATACTGATTTGAGTATTGCCATTGCGGAGTTGAACATGAAGGCTGGAGAAAAGGCACTCGATGGATGTGACCACAAGACGGCATACTCGTACTTGGGTGCCGCTCTATCGTTGTTGCCTAACGATCATTGGAAAAGCCACTACGACCTAAGTCTCCGTCTAAACTTCTTGATGGCAGGTGCTGCTAAATCATGTTGTCAATATGACGAGGCCGAGCAAATATTACGAGGGATTTCTGGGAGAACTCGATGCTTTGAAGACAAGCTGCCTTCGTACCTGTTGCTGAGTCAAAGTAAGTGCCTCAATCTGCTTTTTCGGTTTGTTCTCCATTTTTGTGCATAGCTAATGTTCGATATACTGCCACGGTTCTCTCCAGTCTTGAGAACGCAGGGCAACGTAGAGGATGCGTATAATACCTGCTCTTTCGTTTTGCTTCAACTCGGAGAGACCATTCCAGAGTCGGTTGCACCCGAGGCTGCTAAAACGATGGTTGAAGATACTTTGAAAATGTATGAGGAAGTCTACGATGGTGATTGGGTGGAGAGAAAGATGGAAGACAACACTCTGCGGACTCTCATCAAAATCTACAATGTAATGGCTTTTGCGTCCTATTTTTGCAAGTCTTACAGCATGATTGTTTACTTTACATGCAAGGCAGTGCAGCTGAGCTTACGAAATGGTATATGTGAGCACACTCCTCTATCGCTTATACATTTCACGTCAGTTGTGACTAAGGACGACGATGCTGTGTTATATTAGTAAGTCACGTGCAATTACTGTGACTGATTGCTGAGGGTTCATTGTCTGCTCTTCTCTCGGTTTCTAATGACACCTTTTCTACTTCCCAATCACAGCCGCATTGCAAAGAATGCGATGTCATTGCAAGAGAGATTCGACATGGCAGCCCAAATACCTGAACTCTACTTCAACTTCTATGGTAGGATTGCTTGGCGTTTTGAGCCTTTTCAGGTTTGCGCGGATAACCTTCGTCGAGGATTTGAGACAGGCTTATCCACTGGAGATAATGACATGGGTCTACAATGTGCAATACACGCCATAAAAACTGCAGTGTTTAGTGGTGCAAGTTTGAAATCAACATTGAAGGAGATTGATTATTACCTGCACCTCTTGAAAACATTCAAGAGCGCAAAGTTCTACACTAATATTCTCATTTATCGCGAGACTGTGTCTGTGCTGATTGATAAGGGAGATGCAACTAGCATACCAGAAAAAGCTGTCTTTGGAGATCTCGATGATCCGGGCAACAAGCTGCGTGATGGTTTTTTTTGTCATCGAGCAATCCGAGCTTACTGGTCAGGTTACACTGAGCGATGCAACCACTACAGCGAGAAATACATGTCCATTTCATGGCCAGAAGCAAGATTCATGAAGCTCCAAATGCAATTCTATCATGGTAAGGAAACAGAAGATATGATTATGGTTATGGTGATTAACAATACTTTCTTCTGAAATCATATCCTACATTTTCTCACTCTCAAATGACAGGACTGAACTCGCTTGATATACTAAAGAAGAAGTTGAGGGGGTTCAACTCGGTCAAGTGTAAAGAAGCACTTCGTACTTCTATATCCGTGATGAGAAGTGCAGCTGCTCACTCGGACTGGAATTACTCAAACAAGCTTTGCCTCTTAGTGGCTGAGCAGCAATCATTGTCTTGCGACCATATCAATGCCATAAAATTGTACGATGCTTCCATTGAATCTGCTAGAAAGTCTGGATTCATTCACGAGCAAGGATTGGCGTGTGAGAAGGCTGGCTTTTATTACAAGAGGTATGGGGCTGTGCATAAGGCGTTGGACTACTTTAAGCAGGCTCGTGAGTGTTATGAAGAGTGGGGCTCAAGTATGAAAGTGGATTTTATTCAGAACGAGTTGAATAATGTACAAATTCTCCTCCATAATGAATTGGCCAGATAAGTAAGTACAATAATGCAAAGTGCAAATAACTTGGCGAAATAAGTTACGGTCGCATAGAAAGAAGTGTTTTTTCAAAAGAGGGTGATGAAATATTGGGCACACTCGCCACGCATTCCTGGCAGGGAAGGTCACGTGATGATAGTAATGCATCATATTCGAGTTTTACTGTTACTTCTATGCTCTAAAACTTTGACCTGTATTTAGCTATTCCTACGACTGCTGCCTAGATCTTCGGTGATTCTGGGTCTAATACGAAGTGGCAGACAATGTGACCCCTCAATGTTATTGGCCGACAAAGACAAGTCATGACTAGTGGCGAAGACAACAGCTTCCCCTGAGTTAAGTGAGAGGATCCTTTCAAAGGCGTCCTGGTTTAGTGGCAGTTTGCTTTGCAGGTAGCTCCACCAATCGGGAGAATGAAAATGATGCAAGCAAGCAATAGACACTAGCTCCAGCAGCTCTGGAGCCAACGCTTTTGGTGATTGTGTGCTGACAACAAGTCGAACCCCATCGTGACGCATCAAACGAGCAGCATTCACTATTGCTTCGCTTAATCCATCTGCTTTCACTCCATCCATGTATTTGTGAGCTTCATCCAAACATAGGACCTTGCCTCCCTTCGTCGGTAGCGTCCTAAACTGCTCTGTCAAAACTTGAAATAGACCATTGGCTTCCTCTTTGGAAAGCAGCGGATCGGTCAGGTCAGTAATGATGAAGTGAATACCTTGCTTAGTAGCTGACATCAAGTCCAAACTCTCCCCTACTAAGGACGCATTTTGAGGAGATTCTGCGACTACCGATTCAAGAAGAGCAATACGTTGGTCAAGAGGTCCCTTCTGAGTGCCAGCGCTACAGACATTCCGAACTTGCTTCATGAAATCTGAAAATTCGGGTACCACAGCCTGCCGTTGATATCCTCGAAGCAAATTCAGGAATGATGCCACATACAGCTGATTCTCTCCACTCTCAATCCTCATTATTCTTTTGATATGATCGGCCGTTAATGATCTCCAGCGGAACAAAAGAGGTTTTACAACGCAATAATCGCCATAAAATTTCTTACGCTGTTTGTAGAATGCAGGAGATACCAAAATTACAGCCTTGTCATTTGGTACTGCACCAACACCATGTCCAACTTGATTCATCCTTGCTTTAATGGATGGATTGGGGGAGAGTAGCCCAGCAGCCTCACAAATAGATGATGTATTTTGATCATAATGTAGTACCATTGATGTCATGGGCGAATTCAATTTGACAATATTACCAGGTTTGAATGGCACAAGACAGCTTTCTAGCACACATGTTGAAGTGTGAGACTTCCCTGCTCCCTGAACTCCAACAGTCACGAAGCAGAAAGGCTCATGTGTATTAAAGTACACCGCTCCTCCCGTTTTCTCCGAAGGGGACGACTTCTTTCGTCCAAACAGTCCTTTATCTGATGGAGATGAAGGAAATAAATGTCCAAATAGTGCTCCCTCCGGATGTTTATCAAGGGTTGAACTACTAAATAATGACACACCCTTGTGTTTCTGAATATTATGTAATGTCCATTTCGGAAGAAACAAAGATTGTGCCACTTCATCAGCGGATGTCTCATCGATTATCATACCCTCAAAGTTTGTATTTAAATCAAAGTCACCTTTCAGTGTAGATTTCCCCCCAACTGATTCTTTAAATGTGATAATATCAGCGGCACTATCCTCTACGTCGATCTTGACTACGCCCTTCTTTCCCTTTTTGTCATTGTTTGATGTTTGCTTCTTTGATGATTTCGGCAGCTGCTGATTTTTTTGTAGCTCCGCAGCCCTCTTTTTATGTTTTTTGCCTGCCAAATGAGCATTCAGGACTGCTTCGGAAGGCATCGAGGAAAGGCCGCATAAGTCGCAACCAAAATCCTTCATATTTTCCTTCTGGAATACTGCGCCAGTGTGAAACAAGAAGTAGAGTTGTAAGTATGGTGGAGTACAATATGGTTCTTGGGATCGGGGATGATCTTGTTGGAGAAGCCTGCTTGTGTTCAGGTTGGCGTTCTGGGTCAAAAAATGCCCACTTTCTAGCCCCCACGGAACTTTCTAGAAAGTTGCGAGCGAAGCGAGCATCCCCTTCCAGTGCCCAAGAAGGAAGGAGAGCATCGTCATGACAAAGAAAATCAGCCGAAGAAGAACTCATCTCATATCAGTGTATAAATAGTCAATAGTCCCCTCCGTGCCCTCCTCGTACCCTCCTACAACCCTTGTCTTCGTTACACCATTAAAAGATTCCCCTTTTCGCGGCACACCGTCGTCGCCTTCGCCTGATCGTAACCCAACCAACAGATACTAATTCTGCTCCCCCACCGCTGCCGCCGCAACCAACAGCGGTGAAAATAATAAACGTAGCGGACGCAGAACAGCTCCTTGGTCTGCAGCTCTGATTACGGACATGTCTCAGGCCCAGAACATGAGATAGGCGTGGACGGTCCTGCTACGATTTACCCAACTACATCTCTCCAGTTCTCAGAGTCGATGCATCGATGACATTAATTTGATTGATGATGATATGGACTTATTTTTGACGAGATATTCGAATTATCAGTGCAATATATAGCAGTGGAGTCCATCACAAAAGGTGCATCGAACAACCTGATCTGGTACCATCATCTTTTTTAAATACATATCATATCGCGAGGAAATTAGGTGCGCTACATAAACACCATTTAGCCGATGTATTTCAAAAAAGGCATGACTTGAAGAGTATTTATTGCTGAAAAGGTCGGGGCCGATAATGAGCCTTGGAAAGAGGAGGATGGGTCGAGAACCTGAGTAACACATCGGGGGAGAAATTGAAGAAATGATGCCAGCGTTCGCATGCAAAAGGGAAGGAAGTTTCGGCAAGAGTCAAAGGTAGAGCTTACTAGAGAGCAAATTTCTGGTGTGATCTAAATCGGTCAGACATCCCTCGACAGTTGAGATGAAATATGAATACAAATGTTGCTTAAAATGAAGACCACCATATCGCCAACGAATGACGGAGAAACGCCTTCATTTGACGTTTATGAAGCATGCCGTCGGCTATGTTGGAGAAGGAACGTGCTTGGATTCGAATAACAACTTCTCGCACAATCCAGGATTGATTCCTTTGATGGATTGTGGCAAGAGATACAAACTTAACGGCATACGTGTGCCTTTTCGTTCCGAACAAGGATGGCTATCTCCTCAACTTACTTCATTCACTTGGATTTTTTCGTAGTTGGGAAAGATTTGTATTGCCTTCCAAGCAATGCTAACCCTTCGCAAGCAATGCTAACCGAAGGCATGAAAGAAGATGGTAACGCATGGACAAGAGCAGTGCGTAATAATAATCTTCACCCAGACGTACCAACCCAACAGGCATGTGCTGTTTTACTACGGATTGCAGGTGCTGGAACTGAATAACGTTGCCTATGATATTTCCGAGGTATTTATGTATTGAAAGGCTTTGTCAACTAGAGACGGAAAGTAGAACCTCTTCAATGAACATGGGGTATTGGAGTTGGAGTGCGCAGAAGAGTCACAAATCAAATCTGCTGGCCACTATCCCCAGCTTGTCATAAGCGACTTCGTTCCGATATGTCTCCTTTAAGTAAGAAGTTAATTTGTATTCACACTGGAGTTTCGTCTGGGTATTCTTTGCCTTGGCAGTTGCTCTCGCTCTCACTGCAATCGGTAGAGTTGCTACCCCTCCGCGAATATTTAGCTACACACGGTCCATATTATCCCTCTGCTGGCTCTCTTTCTTCCATTTTCCCCCCTTCTTCTTTCTAGAAAGTTATTTTTACAGCTTTCTAGAAACTTGGCAGTCTTCATCCAAAATAGGGTCAGTTTACATTCCTTAAATTACCGCTATCACGAGTCTCAAAGTCGTCGAGACAGTGGTGACGCACCCCTTTTGTCACGTTGTTTAGGTTATGAGCTTCAAACGTTATCCTTTGGTCTCGCGTTCGATTCCCTGCGTCAACGCAATCTTTGTGTGTGATGTTTCAGTCGGTCCAGTTTCTAGCCACTCAGTGGGCATGGGTGGTCAGTTTCCGGCAACTGAGGGAGCCTATCGGCAATTCAGCAGAATTCTTCTGTGACATCTGAAGGAGCATTTCTTTGTGACAGTTTCGAAGTCTTGAATCTGAGGGAGCACAGCATTCAAGCTTCGTGAGGGAGTGTTCAGGTTGGCGTTCTGGGTCAAAATAGGGTCAGTTTACATTCCTTAAATTACCGCTATCACGAGTCTCAAAGTCGTCGAGACAGTGGTGACGCACCCCTTTTGTCACGTTGTTTAGCTTGTTGAGAGTTGAGAGTCGGGGTGCGAGCTAGAGAGAGGAAATTGGAGATGGGAGAGGGGTAGGTATTGTGAGAGATGGGTGCGTGGGCAAAGGCGTGGGCAAGTCTCTTGTTGGGTTCGCAGTTCGCAAGAAAGCTACTCCTATCCGCGGTTCAAATTCATCCTCAGCTTGAAGTTCCAGGATATTGTAAACCAAGTGATATGCATAAGTAACACGGATGACCCCGCTCGGACTACATCGTTATTCGTTTACTTGCGTGCGTGCATGCATTCTCACTTCTCACAAATTATTTAAATAAGTGTAAGTTCCGGTAAGATGGAACGTCTTGGTGATGTGACGCCGGTTGCTGATGCCAGCACTTATGTTGTTTCGGTACCTCTGTGCAGCTGGATGGGGAATGAGGAGGAGGAGGCCAAAAGAGCGGCGGTCATTGATGTGGAGGAGCAAAGCAGCATCTCAAATTTTTATGCAAAGTGCTACAGAGAATCAATTATTCGACGGACCACCGTCGCTTATGGAATGGCAGAGCTGTTCAAGCGCTCCTCAAATGGGGCGCTGGAAACAGAAAATGATATTCGGATTGATAATTTCGTAGTGTCCGTATCTAAACAAAGAGGGTCTTCGCAACGGCCATGGGATGACATCAAAGGCGTTGGCATGATATCATCTGGTTTGTCGCTAACCATTGAAGAGCCATCTTATCTATGCGGCTTGCTTGAAGGGGAGGAAGACTGCGATGGCCAAATGGGAAGATATTTAGAAGTGGAGTTGCAGACATCGGCGCCTCAAGCTCAAGATATTTCATCATCGCAACAGGCAGCGGCGTTGAACCATGATGAACATCAGGCTGGCATGAACGGAGAAAGCAACCGCTGCCATTCATTTGCACGGCTCTTATATGAGCTATTCACCCATGAGCCATTACCTGATGATGCCCTAGCAGTCGATGCCGACGCGGCTCCAACCATCAAAGAACCTGATCAGAAGAGGGCAAGAAAATCACATGATGTGCCATCACGTAAAAAACTCATGCTAACACGTGCCAAAGGGGACTTCGATAGGGCCGAAATACCATTCCAACTATCGTGTATCATCCGCATGCAGAAACTGGGCATACCTGCATCAATTTGCCTCATGACACAGAATCTCCTTGAGTGTGCTTTGAGGGGGAATGGTAATGGTGATCAATTGCATAATGCATACGAGTCATTAGCAGCTGTAGGTGAAGACTTACATCTGTTGCTGCTTGATCCAGACCGCTTCCTCTTTGACAATCGAAATCAGAACCCCGATAATATGCAGCTGCTCTACAGATCAGACAAGCTGTATGGGAGAGACAAAGAAGAAACCCTCATAACCGACGCCTTCTGTCGAGTATCTCGAGGTAAGAGCGAGGCATTCTTCATTGGTGGTTTCTCAGGATCGGGGAAGAGTATGCTGGTGGATAGTTTGAGAGATAGAGTGAAGTGTGTAGGGGGATATGTGATCAAACACAAGTTTGATGCCATGTCTCGGGAGAAGCCACTTTCCGGTGTTATCTCGGCATTTAATCAGGTATGTTTGATGACCAAAGGTAAGGCTAGAGCTGTGATTGCAAAAAAGCTGAGGGATGAGTTCGGAGTTGATTTCAGCTTATTGCTGAGACTGCTGCC
Organism: Skeletonema marinoi; assembly: GCA_030544225.1. Lineage (NCBI taxonomy): Eukaryota > Bacillariophyta > Thalassiosirophyceae > Thalassiosirales > Thalassiosiraceae > Skeletonema > Skeletonema marinoi. Next base: position 428,768 of record CM060505.1, on the reverse strand, counting down.
GAATATCAGTGTGCTGTTCCCTGAGCTCATCAGTCCAGCAATGAGAGTGGAAGTCGGCGAAGCAATGAACACACGTAGTGTTTGCTTCACGCTGCTACGTTTCGTGAGAGTGGTATCAAGTCCACGTCATCCGATCATGGTGAGTTACTGTCTACTGTTAACTGTGATATTATCTGATTAAGTTCAAGTCCGTGCAGCAGACTGACAAATCATCATTTTGCTACTTTCTTACTTGGTTGATATTGGTAATGATTGCAGCTGTTTTTGGACGACATGCAATGGGCTGATAGCACCGCCCTCGACATGATTCACACTATCCTGTCGGACACGATGGGCAGTAGTTGCATGTTTTTCGTCGGCACGTATAGAGACAATGAAGTGCAGATAGATCATGACCTTATTGACTTGATGGAGAGGCTAGAGATTAGCAATGTGCAAACAACCAAAGTATCTCTGGCTGGGCTGGATCAAGAGGATCTCAACACAATGATATCTGATGCCTTGTGTCTGTATCCACGTATCTGCAAGTCATTGTCGGATATTTTGTTCCAAAAGACAAAAGGCAATCCTTTCTTTGTATTGGAGTTCATGCAATCTTTGAAGTCTCGCGGCTTACTGCAGTACAATATCCACCAGAAGCGGTGGGTGTGGAATGAGGATATCATACGCGCAGAGGATATCACAGATAATGTTCTACATCTCCTATCTTCCAAAATGAATGGATTATCAGGCGATGTACAAACGCTGTTGAAGGTGATGGCTTGCTTCGGATCAAGCACGAATGAGTCAGTGATTGGCTACTTGAATGAGTCAGCCGAGTATGCTGGGGTCCGAAATGGGTTGGAAGGTGCTCTCAGTGACGGCTTCATTGTAAAGGATGAAGAAGGATGTCTACAGTTTGTGCACGACAAGGTTCGTGAGGCGGCATACAATCTCATTCCCGACAGTGATAAGAAGCAGGTATGTGTTGCGTTTTGAGTTTGCGTTGATTGTGTTCTATTACTATCTTTGCGATTGTAGTCTCATTCCTTTCCTGCTTGAAGTTCCACTACCACCTGGGCAAAGTATTGTACTCTCTTTGTGATGGTAAGGATGTAGGGGACACAATATTCCTCATCGCTAGCCAGATCAATCATGGCAAAGAGTGGATATTGAGGGACAAAGATTTGAGCATTGCCATTGCGGAGTTGAACATGAAGGCTGGTAAGAAGGCTCTCGATGGATGTGACCACAAGACGGCATACTCATACTTGGGTACCGCTCTATCGTTGTTGCCTAACGATCATTGGAAAAGCCATTACGACCTAAGTCTCCGTCTAAACTTCTTGATGGCAGGTGCTGCTAAATCATGTTGTCAATATGACGAGGCCGAGCAAATATTACGAGGCATTTCTGGGAGAACTCGATGCTTTGAAGACAAGCTGCCTTCGTACCTTTTGCTGAGTCAAAGTGAGTGCCTCAATCTGCTATTCGGTTTGTTCTCCATTTTTGTGCATAGCTAATGTACAGCCACGGTTCTCTCCAGTCTTGAGAACGCAGGGCAACGTAGAGGATGCGTATAATACCTGCTCTTTCGTTTTGCTTCAACTCGGAGAGACCATTCCAGAGTCGGTTGCACCCGAGGCTTCTAAAACGATGGTTGAAGATACTTTGAAAATGTATGAGGAAGTCTACGATGGTGATTGGCTGGAGAGAAAGATGGAAGGCAACACTCTGCGGACTCTCATCAAAATCTACAATGTAATGGCTTTTGCGTCCTATTTTTGCAAGTCTTACAGCATGGTTGTTTACTTTACCTGCAAGGCAGTGCAGCTGAGCTTACGAAATGGTATATGTGAGCACACTCCTCTATCGCTTATACATTTCACGTCAGTTGTGACTAAGGACGACGATGCTGTGTTATATTAGTAAGTCACATGCAATTACTGTGACTGATTGCTGAGGGTTCATTGTCTGCTCTTCTCTCGGTTTCTAATGACACCTTTTCTACTTCCCAATCCACAGCCGCATTGCAAAGAATGCGATGTCCTTGCAAGAGAGATTCGACATGGCAGCACAGATACCTGAACTCTACTTCAACTTCTATGGTAGGATTGCTTGGCGTTTTGAGCCTTTTCAGGTTTGCGCGGATAATCTTCGTCGAGGATTTGAGACAGGCTTATCCACTGGAGATAATGACATGGGTCTACAATGTGCAATACACGCCATCAAAACTGCATTCTTTAGTGGTGCAAGATTGAAATCAACATTGAAGGAGATTGATTATTACCTGCACCTCTTGAAAACATTCAAGAGCGCGAAGTTCTATACTAATATTCTCATTTATCGCGAGACTGTGTCTGAACTGATTGATAAGGGAGATGCAACTAGCATACAAGAAAAAGCTGTCTTTGGAGATCTCGATGATCCGGGCAACAAGCTACGTGATGGGTTGTTTTGTCATCGAGCAATCCTAGCTTACTGGTCAGGTTACACTGAGCGATGCAACCACTACAGCGAGAAATACATGTCCATTTCATGGCCAGAAGTAAGATTCATGAAGGTCCAAATGCAATTCTATCATGGTAAGGAAGCAGAAGATGTGATTATGGTTATGGTGATTAACAATACTTTCTTCTGAAATCATATCCTACTTTTTCTCACTCTCAAATGGTACAGGACTGAACTCGCTTGATATACTAAAGAAGAAGTTGAGGGGGTTCAACTCGGTCAAGTGTAAAGAAGCACTTCGTACTTCTATATCCGTGATGAGAAATGCAGCTGCTCACTCGGACTGGAATTACGCAAACAAGCTTTGCCTCTTAGTGGCTGAGCAGCAATCATTGTCTTGCGACCATCTCAATGCCATAAAATTGTACGATGCTTCCATTGAATCTGCAAGAAAGTCTGGATTCATTCACGAGCAAGGATTGGCGTGTGAGAAGGCTGGCTTTTATTACAAGAGGTATGGGGCTGTGCATAAGGCGTTGGACTACTTCAAGCAGGCTCGTGAGTGTTATGAAGAGTGGGGCTCAAGTATGAAAGTGGATTTTATTCAGAACGAGTTGAACAAGATACAAATGCTCCTCCATAATGAATTGGCCAGATAAGTAAGTACTGCAAATGGCAAATATCTTGGCGAAATAAGTTACGGTCGCATAGAAACAAGTGAGGTTTCTTTGCCGGTTGAAGTAAGATCGCATGTTTGGATGAATGAGCATCTGAGATGCAGAGGGCATGATAGCTGGGCTGGGGCCGGGGATGAGCTGAAATGAATTCGAGAATCGAGAAATTTGTCTACTACTACTATTGTTCGTTGTCAGTCATACCAGGCCAGGGGCTTTAATTAATAATATTACATTGAATACACGGCATTAATACACACCCACTTGCATTAGCGCAGTCTGAAGACTGACGGGCGATACAACAGATGTAAGGTCATAACGCGGCAAGGCACTGCCCCGTATGCCGGATTTGGGCCAGCCCTTGCCTTTTGGGGCATTCGAATACCTTGCAATTTTTGCAGGGCACTCTAACTTTCAGAGGCTCTCACTGAATTGTTATCATTAGATCACTGAGAAATAGATATTGTACCTTTAAAGACCTATTCCTTATTGCTGCAGATATATAGCTATCCAGATCGAGATCCGATATCACATATCACCATCCCAATGCAGAAGGAGCTGGATTTCTTCGTTGATATCCTTCACCTTCAGTAAATTATTATCGCATAATACTAAGTCAAAGTAATGTTTCAGTCCGCGCACTCTCTTAAGTTGATGTAAGTACATACTTACATACTGGCTGCTTCTCTGTTTCCCTGTATTGGTGGTGTTCGGTAGTCACTGTGACAAAAGGTTTCCTCTCCCATGAATCATTCATCCTCTCCACTCTACCTCGCGCCTAAAATCGCACCAAAGACAAAATCGCACCAAAATATTTTTGCTACTTAACAAATCACGCACAAAACACAACAACACGTGAAATAGGTGCCTCTACATCTCAAAATCAACCCCTCGACTACAACCACCGGCCATAATCTGATAGCACATGTTATTACCTTTCGATTAAGCCACTGGGAGCCATCATACGCACTATACTCACGCTACTGCAGCTGCATAGGTGCTCATACATGCGTCATGTCTAGCTCTAGACGGTAAGCTAATCTGGCAAAATAGGCCATTTTGGACCGGTGATTGCGCTTTATCTCTTGGTTATAAGTCGGTCGACTAAAATAAAATTGATTTTGAATATACTTCCTCAAGACTTCCTGCCTATCTGTTTGGGTTCAACTCGATGATAGGTGCGCACTATCAGGGCATACTCACATGGTTGTTTTGTGTTTATCGCTCTTTTTGTGTATGTAGTGTTGTGTGGCGGGAAGTAAAATCGCACCAAAACTTTTGGTGCGATTTTAGGCGCGAGGTAGCACTCTCCACTCTCCACCATCCATGAGTTGCATCATGATGTTGTAAGTACATAGCTTACACCAGTTCTCATTGACAGATAGTATAAGTATCTCTTTGCCTATAAGGAGATAGAAGTAGTGGTGGCTGTGCTGCGGCAGATGATATGAAGAAGGACGATGATGAGTCGTCAGTGTGTTTTCATTGACAACAAAAATGGTGCACCCTCCTTGCCACCACCTGCTCCACTACCATCAATAATCCCATACAATGAAGGCAGCATTCGTGCACTCTCCAGACGAAATCGTGTCTATGTGTATCGTGACTTCCTCCTCTCTAAATTTCCACACATGACGTCCTCCTCTGATACAACCTGCAATATCTTAGACGTGGCCGGGGGCCGCGGCGATCTCTCCTGGATACTCCACAATATCGATGGGATAAACTCCATAATTGCCGATCCACGAATACCAAACCACAAATCATTAATCAAATCAACTGAATTTTTACTTGCTCATCCTGAAGAGGCGGCAGTGCGTGCAGTGGAGGGGGTAGCAACGCATCAACCATTGGCTAAATTGTTACCGAGATTGAAGAATAATAATAACTGTAATGGGCAGTACAGATATAATTTGTCGACTCCGTTTCATTTGAGGATGCATGTTGATGATAATTTGGTGGAGACGCTAAAGAGAGTATTTAGCAGCGATGAGCATTTGGATGATGAGAGGATGGGTATTTGGGATGAGTACTGGCAACAAGAGACATGCAGGATTGAATCCAACAAAGTTGTGTATGGTGGTACTCCATCGGCCGACCAAAGTCAACCACAAAATAAGGAGGTTGGTGATGCTCAAAAACAAAAGCAACAAATTACAAATTCTAGAAATGCATATGATACGATTCGATCATTGGATTACATTGCTGGATTTCATCCTGATCAAGCAACAGAAGCTGCCATTGATTTGGCTCTCTTTCTAAAGATTCCATGGTCCGTCGTTCCCTGCTGTGTATTCCCAAGGGAGTTCCCAAATCGTCAAATCAACGGCAGCAGAGTCAAGAATCACTCGCAGCTGATTGAGTATTTGTGTACGAAGCATGAAAAGATACGAAAGGAGACATTGTCATTTGTGGAAACGGCCACGGCGAAGAATGTTGTACTTTACATGTTGAGTGAAGATTACGATTAATTTAACGACATTGCATTGCATAAATATGATGCTTTCGGCAACTCAATCTACGTTGCATCAAGATTGACCCTATAATTTGTGTTTCTCGCCTTCTCCCATTGCTTCTTATTTTGCATTCGATTCACTTCCATTCGTCAGAGATTCGGCAGGAGGAGAAGACTTGCTATCACCAAAGCACTCGTCAATACTCTCATTGTCGGTCTGTATGCACACATGTTTTCGTCCCTTGACAGGCGAAGGAGTACATACTTTCTTCTTTCGTTCTTGAACATCCGCATCTCCATCACTTGTTACCTTGACGATCGGATTTGCAAACAAAGAATTACCATCAAATAATCTCCTATCAAACTGTACGGTAGTATTAGCTTGCTGCCACCAAGCGATGTGAGAATTCTGAGCCTTGGGAGTGTTAAAAATGCTTCTTCGAACAACACGAGTGTCCACCATGATATTATTTACGTGTGGATTTCTGACTTTACATCCATTGTAGCGAGTTAGAACTTTAATAGGTTTATCTGGTGGTTTCTTTCGTTGAGGCATATCGAATGGAGACGAAAGAACTTGCCGACTGGCTGACATTAAGAGAGAATCAGTGAGATAGAAGAAGTGACACAATTGAGCGTCAGAGGAGTCCGAGGCGTCTTTGGCGCGCTCCTCCTCGCTACTCACTCCACAGTAAGTACAGTGGAGACGCTCGAAATATGCACAAACAGTTGAGTGCCCCAGTGCCAAAAGAGTATCCTGATCCTGAATCCGACCAAGAGAAGGGGCTGCGCTGGGCACTGCCCTATGGAGAGATACTTTTTAGAGAAGAGAAAGATGAAGCAAGAAAGCTCTGCAGAGAGATGGATGTCTTATTTAGTGCGCGCCGACATGGGATCCCTGTTCGTTTCCGTTCCGATGACTTCTTGTCTTGTAGTAGTATCACCATTCGAACGATATCTTCTTGTCCATCGATTGGCGGCCCTACTTACTCTCTAGTGACAGACAACGGCAACTGTAATATTATATTCAGAGCGAATCATGAGTGCAGATAATAAGGCAGACGCGTGTTGTGCTGCGTGCGGCATCAAAGGAGTCGATGACATCAAATTGAAGAATTGTAACGCTTGCTACCTCGTCAAATATTGTAGCGTTGAATGCCAGAAAAATCACAGGAAGCAGCATAAAAAAGAGTGCAAGGAGCGGATGGCTGAACTGCGAGAAGAATTGTTGTTCAAGCAACCCGAAAGTAGCCACTTGGGGGACTGCCCCATTTGCTTCGTACCTTTGTCCCTTGAAAAAGACGAATATTCTTTGTTACCCTGCTGCTGTGTAATGATTTGTAATGGTTGTAAGTATGCCAACCAAATGAAAGATGAAAAGTCAATGCGCGATCCGAGGTGCCCCTTTTGTCGTGAGCCATACATAAAGTCGGAGGCAGAAGCAGAGCGGAACATTTTGAAGCGAATCAAAGCTGGTGATCAAGTTGCATTCCGCCAAAAGGGTTGCTTGGTGAGAGAGGAACGTAACTACAGTGTCAGTGTGGCAGTTGAGTTTTTGACAAAGGCAGCTAATATGGGGGATGTTGAAGCACATAACCAATTATCACAGCTGTATTATATCGGGGAGGGGGTCGAAATGGACATGAAGAAGGCCGTCCATCATTTAGAGGAGGCAGCCATCGGTGGTCATCCCCATGCGAGATTCAATCTTGGTGCAGTCAGTACAAGAGATGGTAAGTTCAATAGGGCGGTGAAGCATTTCATTATTGCCGCAAGTCTGGGGCATGATGATGCGCTGGAGCAACTAAAAGAGTTGTATAAGACGGGGAAAGTGACGAAGGCCGAACTTGCTACTGCTCTTCGTGCTCACCAGGCTGCTGTAGACTCAACCAAAAGTCCGCAGAGAGAAGCAGCAGCACATGCTACCAGGATTTTCTAGATTTGATCGGGTACCGATAGGAAAGATAAGCTGCTACAGGGCGGAAAGCGAGGCAGCTATTAGCCCCTGGTGTTATATTTGAGCGTCTGAAACATCGTGGGGGAGGGGTCTTGAACGGGTAGGCTTATTGGGATAACATAAAGATATTTTACATGAAAGGCCGATTGGGATGAACTGAATTGTAATCTTCCTTCTTGTGTTGTTGTTGTATTCCCAGCCCTCTTCTTTGTCCATCACTATTTGTCTCATGTTCATGTCTGGGATGGGATTGAGAGCCACCATCTTTCATTTCATGATCACGACCTACCATGATCAATTTATTCCTTCCATTCCAAGATAGACTGTCCACCAAGTCGAGGCAGATTGCAAAAGTGTCAGGAACTGCCCGGAGCGGTTCCAACGAAGCAGGCAAGAAGGGTACGTAGAGTTAACTCCTCCTCTGAACCGTGCTCCAAAGTGACTTCTCTGCGTACTACAGCAAAATTCGTCGCATACCTCAGTATCACTAAGGCTAAGAAGATGAGGAACATTCCTGCATTCCAAGGGAAGAGGAAATTCGATGAATGGGAGAAGTAAGCATTCATTGTACTTCAAAGATCATTTCATGGCACACTTGATAATGCGGGTTGCCTTTGATCTTGTAGAACAAAATAAATAAGATTGCACTGTTTCTCTTTCTCTCTTTGATTGGTTCCAGAGACACATTGGGATGGAGTTGGTGTCGGTCCAAGTAATATCTAGCCAGCCGGCCATCGCTTGATCGAGGCGAGCGAGATGTCCAAGGAGATACCCATCCTATTTTAAAGACGCAGTCTTGCGCCATCCGCCATCGCCATCCACCATCCATCGATTTGTGGCCTCACAATGTTCTATGTTGCCCTACACCTCCGACGTTCCGGCATAACAGAGTAGCAGCTGGGTCGAAACAGAGAAATATTCATCGTCAACATGATGGGATTTTCCGGCTTATGCATGGGGTTTGAAGTGGACAACGATGACGATGATCCTACGCCTGACGACATCGGTAGATTCATCCCACAACCAGAGCTCCAAGCTTGGTGGGCGTACATGCAAAGAAGATATCCTCATGTCTTCCCAGCATCCGATCCTTGTCCTAGTAGGCAGTGGCCCAAAGACACCAAGATCAGAAATTACTTTGATGGTGATAGGAGTAAGGAGATGAACGCTATTATCCTCGGATCGAAGATGACAGCTGAACCTTTTTCACCGTCGGGAGAGGAATATCCAGCGTACGTCGTCCGCTGTCCCCCTAGCTCTAGTGAATTATCGTACATTCACTTGACTGATGTTCACGAAGAAGATGGCTGGAAAGTTGTTCAAGAGGAACCAGCCCGTCAAGGAAACACGTCCTTGCCATCACCAGACGTGATCAAGATTATCGCGCTTGAATACAGCTACGCGGAGCGTCGGGACGAAGCATCAAGCACATTATTCTTCAAAGACACGTCCACTACCCACAATCCGACACTCATAAATGTTTTCTATACCACCGGTGGTGTAATGACGAAACTCAGTCACCCATCAAGTGGATACAATCAACTTTGGCGAAGAAATGCATATGATTCTGTTGCTTCGCTTGCATCAATCTTTGAGAATCCTAGGGTGCACACGGGAAAGGGTTATCGTAATGCTGGTAATGCAGTTAGGGGTTGTGTAAAATGCGGCGAAGAAAAGAAGCGTGCCGAGTTTAGCAATAATCAATGGCGGAAAGGGCAGGGTGAATCAAAATGTACCAGTTGTGTACAGAGCCAACGTCAGGGGAGAAATAATGATGTTGACGCATCTAACGAGATCAGATGGGAGTCTATCATTGATTCGATTACGTGCGATGCTGAAGGATGTCTCAATACCTCCCCTGCTTATCGGTGCCAATCTTGCTGTATGGTATACTACTGCTCTGATGCATGTAGACGTAGTCATCAGCGAGAGCATTCCCAAGAGTGTATGGGTATTGATGTGATGCGATTGCGGACGCAAATGAGTGGCTCCGATGTGAACCTGAGATCGGGACTATGCAACGCCAAACCCTCTACTCTGTCTCAGTTGAGGGGACAAGCAATGGCCACCCAGCTCTCTGGTAATCGATCGGTTGATTCGTTGCTTTTGCAAGCGGAATATATCCATCAAGCAGATGAAAATTGGGAACAAGCTCTCCAACTTTACCATAATATTATGATGGCATTTTATGGGGAGGAAGAACACAGTGACATGGCAACACCCTCACAGTGGCGCCAGATGTTCATGGGTTTGAGCCGATGTAGCTTTGAGTTAGGAATGTATGACAAATGCATTTCGGCTGGGTCTGGTGCCGTGGAAATGAATCGACACTTTCCGCAAGTACACAGGTATATTGCATTAGCTCATGCGGCAAAAGGTGATCATGATGAGGCGCTGAAGACAATGAAGCAAGCAATCCTATATGAAGCACCATGGTGTGACGAGACAGCACAATTGAACAAAGACCTGTTACGCGGTCATCCTTTCTTTTATAATTAATTGAGTTTACGAAGAGGCAGAAAGGAAGACGGAATTGGGGAGAAAGATAAGAGCCAAAGGTATGGTGCTGTAGCGAAGTTAAAATATCCAATAGCAGTTTAGACGAACCCCTCTATCTAACTAGAGATTGAATATCATCCAAATTCATATTGCTCAAGTCAAAGTCACTATCCTCATCTTCATCTCCTTCGAATATGCTCAATAGATCATCGAACAATTGCTTGCCCTGCTCCCATTTATCCTTCGTAAATTTGAACACCTTTTGTGCCTCTGCAGACTTGAACAATGGGAGATCCTTCACCTTCTGTTTTAGCTTTTTCAGCTTCTCATTGAGTTCACTAAGTGCATGCTCCTCCTCTTCTTGTAGATTCGGCTTTGCCATGTTCTCATTGCCATTCACAAGACTCTTGAATAAAGCATCAATCTCAGCTTCGTCTTCATCATCGTCATCACCCCCAAATAATCCTAACTGAGGCAATGCCTTCTTCACAGGAGTCGCAATCTTATCAAACTTAACCTTGATTGCTCCGCCCAAACTCTTGGCCTTCTTTGTGATAATCTTCAATGCCTGACCGACGAGTACGTCTTGCATGGAGGATCCGTCAGCACCTACGTCGAGTTCATCAGGAACTTCAACACTTTCGAATAGTTTGTCAACATCGTCAAGTCCCGTGACAAATTCGCGGTTGGCATCTTTGTTGTTGGAGGATGGTGGCGATGATGACGAAGTGGGGGGTAGTGGATCATCGTATTGGATGTTAATCTGTTCCTCATCCGCTGTTGTCTCCGTATCGGGAGATGATTCTGTAGAACTTTCTATCGCCTTAGGTGATGGTGAGTCCTCATTGATGACAATTGGTGCTTCGTTATCATCGACTATAACATCGTTTGTATCGTCCTCAACTTCCACTTCCTGCTGCACTCCGCCATCTTCGTCTAATACGCTGTCATCATCATCATCTTCTTTTGTTGCCACAATCACAGTGGGATCTTCGCTATCCTCATCATTTGCTCCTGTAGAATCATCCATATTACCGTCTGTAGCATCTTCCACAGTTGTTTGCTGCTGCATAGTTTCATTCTCTTCATCAACTTCTGCGTCAACTTCTTCGCCAACTTCCTCTGATGACTCAATTTCCGACCCGGATTCTACTGGTTCTTGCTCTTCCTGAGAACTTTCATCCAAGTCTACTTCGTCATCATCAGTATCAGGTTCTGGAAGTGGCCCCGTGGGTGGTGCAGCAGTGTTGTGTGACTCAACGGCAGGTACCATATCATTATCATTATCGTCATGGCGTTCCTCCTCTGAATCTGGGCTTCCTTCATCAATATTTTCTGTTTCTTCGTTATTACTTTCTTCGTCAAGGGTGGCTTCAACTGAAGAATCGGACAGCGAGGCATCCGTATCACCCATTTGAGTCATTTTGGGTGCTTCTTCCTCCTCCTCATTCTCTACCACTTCCACCACATCATTATTGTCTTCATCATCCATAATATTGTCGGTGGTGTCATCAGTAGCATCATCATCAGCAACATCATCTGCAACTTTGTCATCTTCTATCACTTCTTCTTCTGTAACTTCCTCTTCTTCTGTAGCTGTCTCTTCTGCAGCTTTCTCTTCTGTTTTACTATCCACATGTGGTGCATCATCAGTGTTAGCAGCAGTGTCATCAATCTCAGAAGAAGTTGATTCTACATCATCCCCATCTTGATCATCCGCAATAATTGTCTTTTCCTCAATCTTAGTGTCAACATCTAGATCCCCCTCCTCGGAAGAAGTTTCATTAATAACGACAGCTGCCTCTTCTTCTTCTTCTATTGTGGCATTATTATTGTCGACAACTTCTACTTTTTCTTCATCAACAATTTCATCATCATTAGTATCAGCGCGTTGTCGTGGAATCAAAAGCAACTCCTCCATCTGCCCCACACTATACGGTGGAATGGCCGGTTTAAAATCATATACAACCCACTGCTGCTCACTACCATCCCCTCCCTCATTATCTAAAGTGGAGGCAGATCGTCGTCGTAACAGCACATCACCACCCTCGTCAACGGTGCCGATAATCAGTGGCTCTCGATGTGTTTGGGCTCGAGTGACGAGGAGGAGGAGACTGTAGAGTAGGAAGGTTATTAGCATGATTTGCGGTTGGAGGCGGCGGTTATTACTTGGTGTTGTTGGGGGCCTCCGCCGTTTGTTACGGGGGTTTCGGAGCTGTTGTTGGGGTGCTGAATTCATCTTGGATTGGCGTAGGATGGCTGTTTTCGCCATGCTGTTGTTCGTGTTGAGTGGAACACAGCTCATCGGCCCCGCCAAAAAAGTCTTTCGCGGAATAAATGAGATGGGCATCTCTCCCCAAGAGTAAGAAGCAAGGGCGAAGGTGTTACGGTATCCTACTCCTTCTGTGGAGCTATGAGCTAAATGGGCCATAGCTAGAAAATTACCAATTTTTATTTAGGATACTACAGCTACTATGGGCGGGAGCAATCCGAATATTAAATGTAGGAAACTTACAGCTATCCAAGTTTGAGTCATGTGTGCCACAGTTGGAGTTGGAGTTGGAGTTGGATGGGTGCAGATGCAGACGGATACCAGTTGTTTTGTTTAACATCCACTTTGATTAATGGGAGTCCTCATTGGTTGGAACCCTACAACCTTTTACCCTACATAACCCCCCGGCGAATCCAGCCCTACCATGTTACGGCGAATAGAACCCTAAACCCTAGCACTACAATTGGGTGTGAGTACAGCCCTAATTGCCGCGTGAGATCCAACCCTAGGCTGGTTGGCACGGATCGCTGAAGTTTGAATAAATCGCTAAAAATCCCATTTGTTGCGGAGTCTCACCCTAAAGTGGATGTTAAACAAAACAAGTGTGATCTGATACTGATATATTGGGCTCAAGTTTTGAAAGAGACTCGTGAGAAAAAAGAAAAAGAAGCTTTTCATTGGAACATTTTTATAAGTATTGGACGAAACAGAAAAGAAGGCTTTGAAAGATTCAAGCAATAAGCTCGCCCAAAGAGAATAATCCAAAACGAGGACTTTGTTGCAGCTCTCCGTGCATTTGAGGCACTGCTGTAGATGCAGCAAAAAGTCCGCAGAGAGAGGCAGCATCTGTTCTACAAACTCTCGAAAGTAAGCGTCCTCGTCGCACACATTCATAACCCAAATGCATTCACCCTATCCGATGTGGAACAAACCTATTTGCACATGTGCAAGAAACAGAAACAGGCATTTCATTTACTAACTCGGTTCAGGCATTGGCACAAAATTCAATAGAAATAGAAATCAATAACAAATTAAGTGGAACCAACCAGAGATATTCCAAAACGAGTATCTATCAACTATCGAGGAGCGAGGAGGGCAAGTCTTTGGCAATCTAAATGCAAAAAAGTATATAATCAATTATATAGATATAGTTCTCCTACTCCTAGAGAGATTGCATACATAGAATATGACTATGTGTGCGCCAGTCAACATCAACAAAGTCAAGGCAGTTCCCACAAGAAAGATACAAAGCATGAAGGACCTAGTAAATGTAAAACTAAATGTATAAGCTCATTCTCAATTTTCATTACAAACAGCACAGCTGTAAAATTAGGATCCGCTGACATTGAGACTATCAATCTCCTTCTTTACGAAATCCACTTTCATTTTTGAGCCCCACTCTTCGTAACACTCAACAGCCTGCTTGAAGTACTCAAGCGCCTTCTCATTGTTGCTGCCCTTATTCTTGAAGTAAAGGCCGGCCTTCTCGTATGCCAATCCCTGCTCGTGAATGAATCCAGACTCCTTAGCAGATTGGATAGAAGCATCATACAAGTCAATGGATAGCCAGTGACTTTTCGAGATAGCTTGTTGCTCAGCCTGCAAGAGACGGAGCTTATTCATAAAGTTCCATTCCGAGTTGGCAGCTGCATCTTTCATTGCTGCAATAGCTTTGCGAAGGCCTTCCTTGTTTTTGCTCACATGACTCTTTTTCCGTAGTAGGTCGATCGCGTTTAGGCCTGAACACAGGAACAGAATTGAAACAAATAAGCAAGAGCAAGCAAGGAGTGGGCGTGAGATTATGTACATATTTCGCCGCCGTGAAGAAAACGCAGATCAAAGTCAAAGTCAAAGCTTACCGAAAAAGAATTTAGCAATATAAGCCGTGGGTTGCCCTCCCTGCCCGAATAAATTCATACATTTCTCACTGTAATACCGGCATCGCTCAGAGTGACCTGACCAATAGCACCTGATTGCTGCGTGGTGGAAGAATGCCTCGCGCTGCTTGTTTCCCGGGTCATTGAGATCTCCAAAGACAGCTTTTTCTGGTATACTAGTAGCCTCGCCATTGTCAATCAGCAAAGACACAGTCTCACGAAAGTTGAGCATGGAATTGTTTGTCACCTCGCTCTTGTATGTTTTCAAGAGGTGCAGATAATAATCAATCTCCTTCAGAGTTGACTTCAAATTTGCACCACTGAAGAATGCATATTTCACGGTGTGGATCAGACAGTGCAGACCCATATCTTTATTCCCAGAGGATAAGCCTGCTTCAAAACCTTGGCGAAGGTGTACTATCCCCGCTTGGAATGGCTCGAAACGCCAAGCAATCCTACCATAGAAGTTATTGTAGAGTTCAGGTATCTGGGCTGATACGTCAAATGTCTCTCGCAAGCACAAGGACATTGCATTCTTTGCAATACGGCTGTAAATTGAGAGGCAGACAAGGTGTCACAATGTCATTAGAAACCGAGTATAGAGCAGACAATGAACACCGATCAAACAGTAATTGTAGGTGACTTACTAGCACTGCACAGCATTTTCGTCTTTAGTCACAACTGACGTGAACTGTAGAAGGGTTATAATGGTGTGCTCGCAGAGTCCCCTATGTAAGGTCAGCTGCACTGCCTTGCATGTAAAGTAAACAATCATGCTGTAAGACTTGCAAAAGTAAGATGCGAGTGCGATCACATTGTAGAATTGTAGGGTAGTTTGCAGAGTTTTGTCGTCTGTCTTCTCTCCCTCCAGCCACTTGTCACCGACTTCTTCGTATATCTTGAATGTTTCTACTAGCATTGCAGAAGACTCGCTAAGGGTATAACACTCTGGAATGGATTCTCCAAGCTCTGTCAAAATAGCAGAGCATGTATCGTACACATCTTTCACTTTGCCCTGGGCTTGGAGGACTAGTACGAGCGGCAACATTAGGTTAGACACGAAATGAGAAAGGCCAAGAAGCAGTGCATGCATCTTTGATATGATAGGACACTCACTTTGACTCAGCAACAGGTACGAAGGCAACTCGTCGTCAAAGCATCGAGCATTTGCCAATCCTCTTCGCAAAATTTGCTCAGCCTCGTCATACTGACAACATGAATTAGCAGCACTTGACATCAAGAAGCTTAGACGGAGACTCAGGTCATAGTGGCTTTTCCAATGATCGTTAGGAAGCAGAGATAGAGCGGTACCGAAGTATGAGTATGCCGTCTTGTGGTCACAGCCATCGAGTGCCTTTTCTCCAGCTTTCATATTCAGCTTTGTGAAAGCAATGCTTAGCTCTTCATCTCTCAATATCCACTCCTTGCCATGATTGATCTGGCTAGCGATGAGGAATATTGTGTCCCCTACATCCTTGCCATCACAAAGAGAGTACAATACTGTGCCCAGGTGGTAGTGGAACTTCAAGCAGGAAAGGAATGAGACTACAATCGCAAAGAAAGTCATAGAACACAAACAACGCCAAACACAAAACACAACACATACCTGCTTCTTATCACTGTCGGGAATGAGATTGTATGCCGCCTCACGAACCTTGTCGTGCACAAACTGTAAGCTCCCTTCTTCATCCTTTACAATGAAGCCGTCACTGAGAGCACCTTCCAACCCATTTCGGACTCTAGCATACTCGAATGACTCATTCAAGTAGCCAATCACTGACTCATCCGTGCTAGACCCGAAGCAAGCCATCACTTTCAACAGCGTTTGTACATCGCCTGATAATCCATTCATTTTGGAAGATAGGAGATGTAGAACATTATCCGTGATATCCTCTGCGCGTATGATATCCTCATTCCACACCCACCGCTTCTGGTGGATATTGTACTGCAGCAGCCCATGAGACTTCAAAGATTGCATGAACTCCAATACAAAGAAAGGATTGCCTTTTGTCTTTTGGAACAAAATATCCGACAATGGCTTGCAGATACGTGGATACAGACACAACGCATCAGATATCATTGTGTTGAGATCCTCTTGATCCAGCCCAGCCAAATACAATTTGGTTGTTCGCACATTGCTAATCTCTAGCCTCTCCATCAAGTCAAAAATGTCATGATCTATCTGCACTTCATTGTCTCTATACGTGCCGACGAAAAACATGCAACTGCCCATCGTGTCCGACAGGATAGTGTGAATCACGTCGAGGGCGGTGCTATCAGCCCATTGCATGTCGTCCAAAAACAGCTGCAATCATTATCAATATCAACCAAGTAAGAAAGTAGCAAAATGATGATATGTCAGTCTGCTGCACGGACTTGTACTTAATCAGATAATATCACAGTTAACAGTAGACAGCAACTCACCATGATCGGATGACGTGGGCTTGATACAACTCGCGCGAAACGTAGCAGCGTGAAGCAAACACTGCGAGCGTTCATCGCTTCGCCGACTTCCACTCTCATTGCTGGACTGACGAGCTCAGGGAACAGCACACTGACATTCGGCAGCAGCCTCAGCAGTAAACTGAAATCAACTCCGAACTCATCCCTCAGCTTTTTTGCAATCGCAGGTCTATCCCTACCTTTGATCATCAAACATACCTGATTAAATGCCGAGATAACACCGGAAAGTGGCTTCTCCCGAGACATGGCGTCAAACTTATGTTTGGTCACATATCCCCCTACACACTTCACTCTATCTCTCAAACTATCCACCAGCATACTCTTCCCCGATCCTGAGAAACCACCAATGAAGAATGCCTCGCTCTTACCTCGAGATACTCGACAGAAGGCGTCGGTTATGAGGGTCTCTTCTTTGTCTCTCCCATACAGCTTGTCTGATCTGTAGAGTAATTGCATATTATCGGTGTTCTGATTTTGATTGTCAAAGAGGAAGCGGTCTGGATCAAGCAGCAATAGATGTAAGTCTTCTCCTACAGCTGCTAATGACTCGTATGCATTATGATTATGCAACTGATCATCATTACCATCCCCCCTCAAAGCACACTCGAGGAGATTCTGCGTCATGAGGCAAATTGATGCAGGTATGCCCAGTTTCTGCATGCGGATGATACACGATAGTTGGAATGGTATTTCGGCCCTATCGAAGTCCCCTTTGGCACATGTTAGCATGAGTTTTTTACGTGATGACACATCATGTGATTTTGTTGCCCTCTTCTGATCAGGTTCGTTGATGGTTGGAGCCGCATCGGCATCGACTGCGAGAGCATCATCAGGAAATGGCTCATGGGTGAATAGCTCATATAAGAGCCGTGCAAATGAATGGCAGCGGTTGCTTTGTCTTTCTTCGTTCATGCTGGCCTGATGTTCATCAAGGCTCACCGCCGCTGCCGCTTGCGGTGTTTTCGAATTATCACGAGGCACGGTCGATTTTAACTCCACTTCTAAATGTCGCCCCATTTGGCCATCGCAGTCTTCCTCCCCTTCTAGCAAACCATGCAGATAAGATGGCTCCTCAATCGTCACCGACCGTCCGGACGATATCATAGCAACGCCGTTGATGTCATCCCATGATCGCGATGGATTTTTCGAGATGATGACGACGAAATTTTCAATCTGAATCTCATTTTCTTCATCCAGCGCCCCATTTGAGGAGCGCTTCAATAGCTCTGCGATGCCATATGCGATGGTGGTCCGTCGAATAATGGTTATGTTGTCCTCCTTCAGATCAGTGACTGTCGCACTTTTTGCCTCCTCTGCTTTCATCCAGCTACACAGACGGATCGAAACAACTGCATCCGTATCCGTCCCTTCAAGACATTCCATCTTATTGGACTGAATGGTACACAATATGCACAATATGCACAATATGCATGACCGCAGTGTTGGATTCGAGAATCTAAAGTCACTGTCGCAAGTATGTAATAATCGGGAGAAGTCGAAGCACGTGCGAGTGCTTTTCTATCGCTCAATCTCAATCAGTGCCTTTTACGACTAAGGAGATGCTGTAAAAAAGAACAACTTCAACCAAGGAAGGCCTCAAAAGCAAAAAGACCTTCAGTTTAGCCTCTGTTTCAAATTTGCAGCCCGAACGGTAATGAGATTTGTCATGTTTCAGATAGGAATACTCTGCTGTGACAGAGACTTTGTCACGAAGCTTAGGCCTCACTGAGTACGTGAATCAAGTGGTTCCATCATTCATCCGCATGCAGCAACAACCCGACGTTCGGTTGGAAGTGGGTGTACGTGGGCCACGGAGCGGAGTGCACTCCACAATGTACTCCAAAGTACTCCAAGAAAGAGATTTTGGCGTGCACTCCAGCGTAGAGTTGTGCACTCCTCAATTGTTGAGTGCACTCCAGCAACGAGGAGTGCACAACTCTACGCTGGAGTGCACGCCAAAACAAAAGTACTCCAATGGACTCAACCGAAAATTTTGTATTAGGGCGGTCATGATGCTTGATTTTGTACTAATTCCTCTTGTATAGAGTAGTTGAGTCAATTCCCGTTAGAGAGGCTCGATTGTGGGACGAACTCATCTGGCAGCACAGAGTCTGCTAAAGAGGTGATATCTACTCATGATATTCATAATCTACAGGTTGATAATAATTATGAGCTCGATGCCCTACTATCTGCTTTGCATTCGGATTGGTTGGCTGTGAGATATTCCTCGCTCTAAATGCAAATGCCGCTTGGTATCGCATCTTCCAGATGTGACTCTGATCCCAGGATGGATAGATCATCAGAGTCATTAGAGAGGCTGGATGTGGGACGAACTCATCTGGCAGCACGGAAGTAAACTTGAACTTATCATTGACTGAATTTATTCCTACCTAGTTTGCTCTTCCTTTATTCTTTAGTACATTTCATTTGACTTGGGATACGCTTCAACTCCGCGTGCAACCTTACCATTAAGATATGAGTCAGTGTAGGTGTAGACAAAAGACTTAAGTATTATGATTATGATTATGAAGTGATAGATTGAGATATGGGTCTTGGTGACATTTATTCTGAATTGGTGGTTTGATCAAGTACTTACTCTAGAGTGAAGAAGGGCTTATTTGCATGTGTGACAAAAGTGCATTGGAGTACATTGGAGTACATTGGAGTGCACACCTCAAATTTGTTGTGCACTCCAAAATTGAGGAGTGCACTACCCAAATGTTGGTGTGCACTACCCAATTGTTGAGTGCACTCCTCAATTTTGGAGTGCACTCCATATCCTAGGAGTACATTGGAGTGCACTCGGTACATGGCCCACGTGTACACCCTCCATCCAACCGAATGTCGGGTTGTTGCTTGTTGCACTCACGCATGGACAAGAGTTTCGTGAAGCTCATAACCTATTGAATCTACTCTCTTCTCTTATCTGACCTTCTTCTCTTTCCACTTTTGGCTTTTGGCGTACCTCGCATCACACCCCTCAACAACGCTGTGATGAAGCCCTCGAGTATTACCCTAACCTCATTGGACTGCGGCTGTAACAATAACCCGCCAACACTTGCCTTCTTTGCTCAAGATTTCCTCGCCATTCCAGCCACATCTGCACCTTCTGAGATAATCTGGAGCCGTGCTTCTCAAGTGCTATCAATAGGTTGTAAGTGTTGCATGAGCATGCTTGAGGCTTTAATGTTCATGAAGAGCATTTGAAATTGGTGCATTTTGATGCTAAATGCTCTCATTAACGAAAATCAGCTTTTTGTTCACACGTTTTCAACCAACTCGACATAGTGTTCCGTGAGGAAACGTGACCCATCACTAGAGTATGGCTGTCCTGTCAGGGTGGGGCAAGTGTCTGCTGTATCGAATGTGGAGCTTCCTTGATGATGATGCAACACTAATGGGAGAGAGGCATGTAGATTTTGAAGGCACTTGGAACATAATAAATCATAAACAAACCAATCCGGAGCAAAATATTTGCGCATACAATCTCTTGCAGGCCTGTGCCGGTGCTTGTGAATGTATGAATTGTGACTGTGTGCCAGTCAACATCAACAAAGTCAAGGCAGCTCCCACAAGAAAGATACAAAGCATGAAGGACCTAGTAAATGTAAAACTAATCTTATAAGCTCATTCTCAACTTCCATTACAAACAGCACAGCTGTAAAATTAGGATCCGCTGACATTGAGACTATCAATCTCCTTCTTTACGAAACCCACTTTCATTTTTGAGCCCCACTCTTCGTAACACTCAACAGCCTGCTTGAAGTACTCAAGCGCCTTCTCATTGTTGCTAGCCTTATTCTTGAAGTAAAGGCCGGCCTTCTCGTATGCCAATCCCTGCTCGTGAATGAATCCAGACTTCTTAGCAGATTGGATAGAAGCATCATACAAGTCAATGGCTAGAAAATGTCTTTGGGTGATAGATTGTTGCTCAGCCTCTAAGAGACGGAGCTTATTCATAAAGTTCCATTCCGAGTTGGCAGCTGCATCTTTCATTGCTGCAATAGCTTTGCGAAGGCCTTCCTTGCTTTTGCTCACATGCCTCTTTTTCCGTAGTAGGTCGATCGCGTTTAGGCCTGAACACAGAAACAGAATTGGAACAAATGAGCGAGAGCAAGCAAGGAGTGGACGTGAGATTATGTACATATTTCGTCGCCGTGAACGTAGGAAAACGCAGCTCAAAGTCAAAGTCAAAGTCAAAGCTGAAGCTTACCGAAAAAGAATTTAGCAATATAAGCCGTGGGTTGCCCTCCCTGCCCGAATAAATTCATACATTTCTCACTGTAATACCGGCATCGTTCAGAGTGACCTGACCAATAGCACCTGATTGCTGCGTGGTGGAAGAATGCCTCGCGCGGCTTGTTTCCCGGGTCATTGAGATCTCCAAAGACAGCTTTTCCTGGTATACTAGTCGCCTCGCCATTGTCAATCAGCAAAGACACAGTCTCACGAAAGTTGAGCATGAAATTGTTTGTCACCTCGCTCTTGTATGTTTTCAAGAGGTGCAGATTGTAATCAATCTCCTTCAGAGTTGACTTCAAATTTGCACCGCTAAACAATGCATTTTTCACGGTGTGGATCAGACAGTGCAGACCCATATCTTTATTCCCAGAGGATAAGCCTGCTTCGAAACCTTGCCGAAGTGGTTCTATCCCCGCTTGGAATGGCTCGAAACGCCAAGCAATCCTACCATAGAAGTTGAAGTAGAGTTCAGGTATCTGGGCTGATACGTCAAATGTCTCTCGCAAGGACATCGCGCCCTTTGCAATACGGCTGTGAATTGAAAGGTAGACAAGGTGTCACAATGTCATTAGAAACCGAGTATAGAGCAGACAAAGAACCCCGAGCAAACAGTAATTGTAGGTGACTTACTAGCACTGCACAGCATTTTCGTCTTTAGTCACAACTGACGTGAACTGTAGAAGGGTTATAATGGTGTGATCGCAGAGTCCCCTATGTAAGGTCAACTGCATTGCCTTGCATGTAAAGTAAACAACCATGCTGTAAGACTTGCAAAAGTAAGATGCGAGTGCGATCACATTGTAGAATTGTAGGGTAGTTTGCAGAGTTTTGTCGTCTGTCTTCTCTCCCTCCAGCCACTTGTCACCGACTTCTTCGTATATCTTGAATGTTTCTACTAGCATTGCAGAAGACTCGCTAAGGGTATAACACTCTGGAATGGATTCTCCAAGCTCTGTCAAAATAGCAGAGCATGTATCGTACACATCTTTTACTTTGCCCTGGGCTTGGAGGACTAGTACGAGCGGCAACATTGGTTAGACATGAAATGAGAAAGTCCAAGAAGCAGTGCATCTTTGATATGATAGGACACTCACTTTGACTCAGCAACAGGTACGAAGGCAGCTGATCATATAAGCATCGGGCATTTGCCAATCCTCTTCGCAAAATTTGCTCAGCCTCGTCATACTGACAACATGAATTAGCAGCACTTGACATCAAGAAGCTTAGACGGAGACTCAGGTCATAGTGGCTTCTCCAATGATCGTTAGGAAGCAGAGATAGAGCGGCACCCAAGTATGAGTACGCTGTATTGTGGTCACAGCCATCGAGTGCCTTTTCTCCAGCCTTCATGTTCAGCTCCGAAATGCTTACGCTCAAATCTTTATCTCTCAATATCCACTCCTTTCCATGATTGATCTGGCTAGCGATGAGGAATATTGTGTCCCCTACATCCTTGCCATCACAAAGAGAGTACAATACTGTGCCCAGGTGGTAGTGGAACTTCAAGCAGGAAAGGGATGAGACTATTCGAAAAGAAAGTCATTAAACACAATCAACGCCAAACTCAATAAACAACACATACCTGCTTCTTATCACTGTCGGGAATGAGATTGTATGCCGCCTCTCGAACCTTGTCGTGCACAAACTGTAGGCATCCTTCTTCATCCTTTACAATAAAGCCGTCACTGAGAGCACCTTCCAACCCATTTCGGACTCTAGCATACTCGAATGACTCATTCAAGTAGCCAATCACTGACTCATTCGTGCTTGATCCGAAGCAAGCCATCACTTTCAGCAGCGTTTGTACATCGCCTGATAATCCATTCATTTTGGAAGATAGGAGATGTAGAACATTATCCGTGATATCCTCTGCGCGTATGATATCCTCATTCCACACCCACCGCTTCTGGTGGATATTGTACTGCAGCAGCCCATGAGACTTCAAAGATTGCATGAACTCCAATACAAAGAAAGGATTGCCTTTTGTCTTTTGGAACAAAATATCCGACAATGGCTTGCAGATACGTGGATACAGACACAACGCATCAGATATCATTGTGTTGAGATCCTCTTGACCTAGCCCAGCCAAATACACTTTGGTTGTTCGCACATTGCTAATCTCTAGCCTCTCCATCAAGTCAAAAAGGTCATGATCTATCTGCACTTCATTGTCTCTATACGTGCCGACGAAAAACATGCAACTACTACCCATCGTGTCCGACAGGATAGTGTGAATCACGTCGAGGGCGGTGCTATCAGCCCATTGCATGTCGTCCAAAAACAGCTGCAATCATTATCAATATCAACCAAGAAGTGAGAAAGTAGCAAAATGATGATTTGTGAGTCCACTACACGGACTTGTACTTGATCAGATAATATCACAGTTAACAGTAGACAGCAACTCACCATGATCGGATGACGTGGGCTTGATACCACTCTCACGAAACGTAGCAGCGTGAAGCAAACACTGCGAGCGTTCATTGCTTCGCCGACTTCCACTCTCATTGCTGGACTGATGAGCTCAGGGAACAGCACACTGACATTCGGCAGCAGCCTCAGCAATAAACTGAAATCAACTCCGAACTCATCCCTCAGCTTTTTTGCAATCACAGGTCTATCCCTACCTTTGATCATCAAACATACCTGATTAAATGCCGAGATAACACCGGAAAGTGGCTTCTCCCGAGACATGGCATCAAACTTATGTTTGGTCACATATCCCCCTACACACTTCACTCTATCTCTCAAACTATCCACCAGCATACTCTTCCCCGATCCTGAGAAACCACCAATGAAGAATGCCTCGCTCTTACCTCGAGATACTCGACAGAAGGCGTCGGTTATGAGGGTCTCTTCTTTGTCTCTCCCATACAGCTTGTCTGATCTGTAGAGCAGCTGTATATTATCGGTGCTCTGATTTCGATTGTCAAAGAGGAAGCGGTCTGGATCAAGCAGCAATAGATGTAAGTCTTCACCTACAGCTGCTAATGACTCGTAGGCATTATGCAATTGATCACCATTACCATTCCCCCTCAAAGCACACTCAAGGAGATTCTGCGTCATGAGGCAAATTGATGCAGGTATGCCCAGTTTCTGCATGCGGATGATACACGATAGTTGGAATGGTATTTCGGCCCTGTCGAAGTCCCCTTTGGCACGTGTTAGCATGAGTTTTTTACGTGATGACACATCATGTGATTTTTTTGCCCTCTTCTGATCAGGTTCGTTGATGGTTGGAGCCGCATCGGCATCGACTGCGAGGGCATCATCAGGAAATGGCTCATGGGTGAATAGCTCATATAAGAGCCGTGCAAATGAATGGCAGCGGTTGCTTTCTTGCTCACCCCTTTGAATCGTTGCCGCTGCCGCTTGCGATGGTGAAATATCTTGAGCTTGAGGCACGGTCGACTTAAACTCCACTTCTAAACATCGCCCCATTTGGCCATCGCAATCTTCCTCCCCTTCGAGCAAACCATGTAGATAAGATGGCTCCTCAATTGTCACCGACCGTCCGGACGACATCATAGCAACGCCCTTGATGTCATCCCATGATCGCGATGGAGTTTTCAAAATGGAGACAACATAATTTTCAATCCGAATATCACTTTCTTCATCCAGCGCCCCATTTGAGGAGCGCTTCAACAGCTCAGCGATGCCATATGCGATGGTGGTCCGTCGAATAATTGATTCTTTGTAGCACTTCTCATTATTATTTTGGGGGGTGCTGTCCTCCTTCACCTTAAGATCTGTGACCGTCGCTCTTTTTGCCTCCTCTGCTTTCATCCAGCTACACAGACGGATTGAAACAACAATTGCATCCGCAGCCGCTTTCTCCGCCAGACATTCCATCTTATCGGACTGACTACCACACATCATGTACTGAATTGAACGGGACTGTAATGCTCATGTAATGTAATGTCGGCGGTGTTCGGTGTTAAAATGAGAAGCGAACGCACGGGATAGTGCTTATTTTTTTTCCACTCGCTCTGCTCTGATCGTGTTTCCAGCTTTTAAGGAGTTTTAACTTCAAGTTCATATTGTGTATCGGTACTCACAATGGAATAACTAGTCGCGTCTGGTGTTGTAAGCAGGGCTGTGTACCCACGTGAATATCCGTTGGGTAGGTAGGTACCTATTGGGTAATACCCAAACTGAGTTTTGATTGGGTAAGTAACACTGGGTAAATACGGTATTTGTTGGGTAATGGGTAAAAATATGGCAAAATTCGGGCCATTCTACACAATAATCGGGCAAAAATTGACCCAACCTTTTACCTGAAGACTACCCATCACTGGGTAAATGGGTATGGGTAAATACCCATCGCATTAATTCGTTGGGTAGGTAAAGAAATGGGTATACCCATGGGTAATACCTACCCATTTTTGGGTAAAAATTGGGTAGGTAAGAAATGGGTACATACACAGCCCTGGTTGTAAGTCTTTTAACTTCAAGTTCATATTGTGTTTCGGTACTCACAAGGGAATAACTAGTCGCGTCTGGTGTTGTAAGTCTCGGACATCTGTCGAATTATGAATAGTATCGAAATACCTTGTGGTATGTAGATCGACTGCCGTGGAGAGACGACCGGCGTGGCCTGACAAATTCGAGTTGTGTTGTATTGTAAGTAGGAATCTAATCTACAAGTCTGTCATTTTTACGCTCTTTCCGTTGGGGGTGCCAGGGCGTGGTGAAAAGCTGCTCAATCAATGTATGTACCAAATTATTGTGTTGGGAGTGCAAACAACACCAAACAAACATTTTTATGTATCAATACTAAATACCGATTACCTAACGAAACAGACTTATTATACCTACTTGGCAACCTCTTCTTCACGCCAAGCAAGGTACAAGTCTTCGATAGAAGTTAATACTGGCAGGAGAAGCAACTCTTACTTATTTCAATCTTGAACTACATTCACTAGAGGTTCATCCGCTACCGTTCTGGTTCTGAATAGCTTACTCGAGCCACGAAATAGCTTTGGTAGCCCTAAGTTTGGCAACAGTGTTTACCCAGAAATCTTCTCCCTGTGAGAGACTAATATCTTTTCCATCTACATTGATAGAGAGCGCCGATCCATCAAGGTTAGATGGCTCGAGAGTGGAAAGGTAGTATCCAACCTCATCGCTTATTCCACATCGGCCAGCAACAGCCGGCCGGCAGATGGAAACCTCAACCTTTGAACCTCCAATATCAGCAGAGTCACTTCTGAGGACTACACTCCAACTGGGGGCGAACTTCTTAGGCACAGGGATAGCACCTTGGAATTTGGCCTCGAACAGATTAGTATTGTTCGAAACAGCGCTCTCCACCACATTGATCCCCGCACTCTCCTCAAAGAATACTTCTACGGCGTCACTCAAGTCCAGTCCAGCAGCCTTACGGAGCTGTTGGATAGCATTGATGAGCTCACGAGATCTTCCGGCGGAAAGGATGGCTTCGTCCTGAGTGCAGTCAACAGCTACGACGACATCTCCCTCGGGAGTGGACGTGGATTCCCAGTGCTCCCCTTCCTTCGAGAAAGCAAGTTTGGAAACAAGTTCGTCTTTGGCACTGATGGTCAAGCCCTCAAAGTCCAGGCCACCGTTCTCGAGACAGGCTACAGCATCGGCATGTGACATGCTAGTGACGTGAGTCTTGAAGTCTTTCATCTTCTTTCCAAGCTTCCTCCCCAAAAGGTTGAAGTTAGGTGTGAGAGACAAAGTGACCCACTCATGTTCCTCTTCTTTGGGGACAATGACCAAATCCCAAGCATTCAATTCGGATAAGATGTATCCCTTCAATGGCCCGTTGAGGCTCTCAATGACGTTGGCAGAAGGGTTGCGGAGAATGACAGTGACGCATTTGACGGGTGTACGGAGAGAGATATTGCGCTTCTCACGGACATAACGTCCACTCTCTACGATAACTTGTAGAGCTTCCATTGCTTCAACGGCGTCGGCATTGAGGCGACCCTCGTCGTATGCTGGAAGTGTGAGGAAGTGTACGGAGTCACTCTTTCCGGGCATGACAGGATTAGATGAACCACCACCATTGGCAGCATCGGCGTAGGAAGGCTGCAACTTTCTCAAGTGCTGGTAAAAATACTCAGTGATGAACGGAGTGAAGGGCGCCATGAGAATGGTTACATCCAACAACACGTCATACATAACCTGTAATCCAGCCTCGGACTCGGATTCACCTCCCTCCAATCCCTTGAGACGATCACGGTTCAAGCGGACGTACCAGTTAGTTAGCTGCGTAACAAAGCTGACCAAGGCTGGCATGACAGTGTAGAGGCGGTATGCGGTCATTTCCTCATGAACAAATTTAATAAGGCCCTGGGTGGCAGCCGAGATCCACACGTCGGTGGGGTTGGTAGCAGCGCTAACCTTGTCCTTGGAGGGGACGAACTTAGTTCCAGTATTGGCCTCCAATCGCTCCAGATTCTGAGAGAAGAAGCGGAAGGCGTTGTACAATGGGAGGAATACTTCCTTGACCACTCCCAACACGCCCGGCTCTTGGAACTTGAGACTTTCCGCCCTAACCACGGGAGAGTTGATGAGGTACATTCGAAGGGCATCAGCACCATACTTGTCAATGACCAAGTTGGGATCAGGGTAATTCTTTAGACGCTTGGACATTTTCTTTCCGTCACCGGCAAGTACCAACCCATTCACGATCAAATTCTTAAACGCGGGTTTATCGAACAGGGCAGTAGAAAGAACCATGAGGGTGTAGAACCATCCACGAGTTTGATCCAATCCCTCGGCAATAAAGTCAGCGGGGAATCCATCCTCAAACGACTCCTTGTTCTCGAAGGGGTAATGCTTTTGAGCATAAGGCATCGATCCAGATTCGAACCAACAATCAAACACTTCATCCACACGCCTCAACACGGTACCGGGATTCTTCTTCGAGGGGATGGTAATTTCATCAACAACATCCTTGTGCAAATCAGTAACACGCACACCACTCAATTCGGCGAGTTCATCCACACTCCCAATGCACACCACCTCATCCATACTCTCACTACACCAAATGGGGATAGGTGTACCCCAGAACCTATTCCGACTTACGGCCCAATCACGTGCATCAGTCAACCAACTGTGGAAACGTCCCTCCTTAACTTGGTTGGGGACCCAATACGTCTTTTTGTTATTCTCGACAATTTTGTCGCGAATCTCTTCCACCTTTACAAACCACGAGGGGACAGCCTTGTAGATGAGGGGGGTATCAGATCTCCAGCAGAAGGGGTAACTGTGTTGAAGTTGGTCCTTGTGCACCATACGTCCCTTATCCTTGATGAGTGCAATGAGAGTATCATCCCCCTTCTTCACATGCAGTCCCTTAACTTCAGGCACCTGCTCAGTAAACATCCCATTCGAATCCACAGGACAAGGTAAATCCTTCCCCTTCTGAATCACCCCATGAGCCAAACACACACGGTAATCATCTTCACCAAACGCAGGTGCCTGATGAACAATTCCCGTACCAGCATCATCCGTCACATAAGTATCAGACAAAATACGAAAGTATTCACCGGCATCTTCATCATTGACAAAGTAATCAAACATTGGTTGATACTTCTTGCCCACCAAGTCACTCCCCACAAACGTCTCTTCAATGGCATACAATTCATCCGCCATCTTGGGCTTCCACTTCTTCTTGTTATTCATAATGGGGAACAATTGACCCAATCGTGATTTGGCAAGAATGTACCTCTTATCCGCCTTTTTATCCAAAATCTGAATATATTCCATGGTGGGATGAACACACAATGCAATATTACTAGGCAATGTCCACGGAGTGGTCGTCCACGCCACAAAGCTGACACCCTCCATCCCAACGACCGGAAAGCTCACCACCACGGCTGGATCACTGACATCCTTGTAATTCAGACCGGCCTCAAAGTTACTCAACGGAGTACCACACGCAGTACTAAAGGGCATAACCTTGTACCCCTGATACACCAAATCCTTATTAAACAACTCCTTAAACACCCACCACACACTCTCCATAAACGTCGGATCCATCGTCTTATAATCATTCTCAAAATCCACCCACCGGCCCAATCGAGTAACCGTCCTCTCCCACTCCTTCGTATACCTCGTCACAATCCCACGACACGTATCATTATACTTATCCACCCCCATCTCCAACACCTGATCACGATGGGTAATTCCCAACTTTTGATCAATCTCATATTCCACCGGCAGACCGTGACAATCCCACCCAGCACGGCGAATGACACGCCGGCCTGTCATTACTGCATATCGCGTCACGACATCTTTGATAGTCCCGGCGAGGATGTGACCGTAGTGAGGAAGACCGGTGGCGAATGGTGGGCCATCGTAGAAGGTGTATTCTTTGTCGCCGCGTTCGACGCCGAGGGCGTCTTGGGTTTTAAAGGTGGATTCGGTGGACCATTTGGAGCAGATTTCTTCTTCGGTTTTGGCGAAGTCGAGGGTTGGGGGGAGGGAGGCCATGGCTGTTTTGTTTTTTTTGTTGCGGTTGGATGGTTGCAACGTTGCGTAGTATGAACTCTATGTCTTGATCGCTCTCTTCGTCCGTATTGTACAAGTGGAAGCGGAGTGAAAAAGATCTGCGGTCGCGGCGCCAGAGATGAGCCATGAGACGTGCTCAAAAAGGGGGTCGGACAGACCAAAAAAAAGAGGATAACTCTAATAAATATCTACACCGGTACCCAATGACGTCACAAAAAATGCCGTGTCGTTTTGCTTTGCATGCATGCACGCGAGACAAGGCACCCTCTCCGTCTCCGTGTAACGAAAGCCATTACCGATTCCGGAGGGGAAGAGCATCTCATTATTTGCGAACAGTTGTCAAGAAGTGTCAAGGTTGCTTCAACACAAACATCAGCCAACACAAACAACCATGGCAAGATCTTCCCGACGTACCGCCTCAACTACTGCCGCCACCGCCGGTAGTGATAGTCGCAAAGGCAAAGCGCCTGCGAAGAGGAAGTCGTCTCAGCTGTCAAAAGCAGAAGGAGGGGCGAAGGCGAAGAAAAAAGTTGGTTGGAAGAAGTATGCAAAGATATGTTCCGCTGTCGGGTGCACAAAGTTAGCTCGAAATGGAGGAGTGTGTATGAAGCATGGGGCAAGGGTCATCATCAAACTATGCAGCGAAGAAGGGTGCAAAAATCAAGTTAGAAAAGGAGGAGTGTGCATCAAGCATGGGGCAAAGGTCAAACTATGCAGCAGTGAAGGATGCACAAATGTAGTTGTCAATGGAGGAGTGTGCGTTAGGCATGGGGCAAAGGTCAAGCTATGCAGCAGTGAAGGATGCAAAAATAATGCTCTCAAAGGAGGGTTGTGCAGGAGGCATGGTGCAATACGGTCAAAGCGTAAACTATGCAGCAGTGAAGGGTGCACAAATCAAGCTCAAAACGGAGGAGTTTGCAAAAAGCATGGAGCAAAGCGTAAACTATGCAGCAGTGAAGGATGCACAAATATAGTTATCAAAGGTGGAGTGTGCATGAGGCATGGGGCAAAGGTCAAACAATGCAGCAGTGAAGGGTGCACAAAACTCGCTCAGAATGGAGGAGTGTGCATCAAGCATGGGGCAACGCGTAAACTATGCAGCAGTGGAGGATGCACACATATAGTTATCAAAGGTAGAGTGTGCATGAGGCATGGGGCAAAGGTCAAACGATGCAGCAGTGAAGGATGCACAAATTTTGCTCGTACGGGAGGAGTGTGTTATAGGCATGGGGCAAAGCTCAAATTATGCAGCAAAGAAGGGTGTTCAAATAATGCTCTCAAAGGAGGAGTGTGTTGGAGCCATGGAGAAAAGCCCAGATGTAGTGATCCTGAATGCAACAACCTCGCTCTTGATAGAGGAGTTTGCTGGAGACATGGAGCAAAATACAAATTCAAACTGTGCAGAAGTGATGGATGCAGCAATATAGCGAAGAGGAAAGGTGGACTGTGTTTCACACATTGGAGGAAGAAGCATCGAGCTGAAGAATCGACAGCTGGGCAAGCCGCAGTCGCAGTACCGGCACTTCCTCCTATCGACTTGCAACCAAGTGGAACTGAGTGTGTGATATGCTTCGACGCATACAATGTCAATGCAATGGTAACTTGTGCAGCAGAAAGCGCATGTAGTTGTGTCGTATGCCATGGATGCTTGGTGACAAGCTTTTCCAGTCCATGGAAAATGGTAAATGGCCAGCTCATTCAATTCGACCCGACACAATGTCCAGCTTGTCGAAAAGTAGGAGCCTTTTCTTTGGACGAAAGAGACGCAGCCATAGTGAATTGGGAAATGAATGAAAGATACTGCTTTGAAGCTGCGAGTGTAGGTGCAAGTTATGCATCTACGAGCCATGAGCAAGGCGATTCCGACTGGGTGAGGAGTGAAGAGGAGGATGACGAAGACGATTAGCTAGTTTGACTACGGGCATGAGTTTGACTATGCTTTCATCAAAGTGTAGAATAAAGTAAAGGGATGCAAATTAATTAGTTATCACGGTGTTAAGAGACATCAAACACTGAAGTAGCTGCCATTTTGACATCTTCGAGTCGAAATCCATAGACATAGATGGTGTTGAGCCTGTCCTATTCATCAAACTATTAAACTTCTGGTTCCTACACACCGCTGCCGACCTACTCTGCCTATTTACTTACCACCACCATAGTAGCCATGGACATGGGCCTCTCGATCCGATAACCCCAAGAGTATGTAAATCAAGCCTACATACCCACTACCCACCTCATAGGTATGTACTCCCACCAACGCAACCCACAATGGGTCATCGCTCCAGCAATTGCATCAATTAAGTGACAACATACTCACTGCACCCTGCTGCTTTGGCACTAAATCCAATGGTGCAAGCAGCGACTCGTGAAATCAAACGCCTGCGCACTTACCTTTTGTCTTGGGATTGGCATGTACATCAGCGGCTGCGATTTTTATTTTTTGCCAATCTTCGACACTTCATGATATGATTGGACACGAGGACCAGTATTGATCGATAGACAGACTTCATATCACTATAGTGCATCGTTTCATGGTCGGAAATAGAGGCATAAATAAGCATGACACAGCGGCATGAAGCTTACTAGAACGAGGAACTAAATCTGCCAATTTGTTGAGGAACACCACAGTCCATACACAATACATCAAGGTACAAACCACAGCATGTTCACTGAACACTGATCCTATTTCGAGGTTGAAGCAGCAAATGGAACTATCGGTGGCGGTGGCTCGCGATACAATAAATTTTGGCCGATAGCGATAGGTGGTATTTTCGGCAATCTACAAAACCAAAACCGAACATGATATATGGGTGTCAAGGAAGCGAGGCAAGTCATGTATAGCAGCCGAGATGTTTACCGTCACAATTAGAATTAGGGGGCTTTATAAATTTGCATATATGAAATTTGATATGCCGAATTCGCATTACTTTCTTGCCGCCGATGTCGATGTTGCTATCAAGATAGAGCAGGGCAAAGCGGGGAGGGCAAGCTTCTTCTACATAACATCAAACCTTCACACAAGCTTATCATTACAAAGGAACGATCGATACTAATAAATTTCTCTTGCATTACAATAGCTTACCCCTCAATTTGGCTATTTATACCCCATATATACCCCCAACCCTCCTTCACCTTCAGCTGATTCTGATTAGATTGTTCGGCTCATAAACCCCTCGAACTCAGCCAAGCTCAAATCTTATACTTATCCCGTATAGTTCAATAGATCCTTTCGTTCCTTACACTGAAGAAGCCAAAAGATTAGGATCCTTCTCCTAGACATAGATGATATTGAGATCATCCATCTTCTTCTTTACGAAATCCACTTTCATTTTTGAGCCCCACTCTTCGTAACACTCAACAGCCTGCTTGAAGTACTCAAGCGCCTTCTCATTGTTGCTGTCCTTATTCTTGAAGTAAAGGCCTGCCTTCTCGCATGCCAATCCCTGCTCGTGAATGAATCCAGACTTTTTAGCAGATTGGATAGAAGCATCATACAAGTCAATGGCTAGCCAATGATTTTGGGTGATAGATTTTTGCTCAGCCTCCAAGAGACGGAGCTTATTCATAAAGTTCCATTCCGAGTTGGCAGCTGCATCTCTCATTGCTGCAATAGCTTTGCGAAGACCTTCCTTGTTTTTGCTCACATACCTTTTTTTCCTAATTAAATCGATTGCGTTTAGACCTGACCACAGGAACAGAATTGGCACAAATGAGCGAGAGCAAGCAAGGAGTGGACGTGAGATTATGTACATATTTCGTCGCCGTGAACGTAGGAAAACGCAGCTCAAAGTCAAAGTCAAAGCTGAAGCTTACCGAAAAAGAATTTAGCAACACAAGCTATGGGTTGCGCCCCTTGCCCGAATAAATTCATACATTTTTCGATGCAATACCCGCAACGCTCAGTGTAGCCTGACCAGTAAGCTCGCATTACAGCGTGATGGAAGAATGCCTCGCGCGGCTTGTTTCCCGGGTCATCGAGATCTCCAAAGAAAGCTTTTTCTGGTATACTAGTAGCCTCGCCATTGTCAATCAGCAAAGACACAGTCTCACGAAAGTTGAGCATGAAATTGTTTGTCACCTCGCTCTTGTATGTTTTCAAGAGGTGTAGATTATAATCAATCTCCTTCAATGTTGACTTCAAACTTGCACCGCTAAACAATGCATTTTTCACGGTGTGGATCAGACAGTGCAGACCCATATCTTTATTCCCAGAGGATAAGCCTGCTTCGAAACCTTGCCGAAGTGGTTCTATCCCCGCTTGGAATGGCTCGAAACGCCAAGCAATCCTGCCATAGAAGTTGAAGTATAGTTCAGGTATCTGGGCTGATACGTCAAATCTCTCTCGCAAGGACATCGCGCCCTTTGCAATACGGCTGTGGATTGACAAGAGGCAGAAAACATTCATTAGAAACCGAGTATAGAGCAGACAATGAACCCCGAGCAAACAGCAATTGTAGGTGACTTACTAGCACTGCACAGCATTTTCGTCCTTAGTCACAACTGACGTGAACTGTAGAAGGGTTATGATGGTGTGCTCGCATAGTCCCCTATGTAAAGTCAACTGCATTGCCTTGCATGTAAAGTAAACAACCATGCTGTAAGACTTGCAAAAGTAAGATGCGAGTGCGATCACATTGTAGAATTGTAGGGTAGTTTGCAGAGTTTTGTCGTCTGTCTTCTCTCCCTCCAGCCACTTGTCACCGACTTCTTCGTATATCTTGAATGTTTCTACTAACATTGCAGAAGACTCGCTAAGGGCATATGACTCTGGAATGGATTCTCCAAGCTCTGTCAAAATAGCAGAGCATGTATCGTACACATCTTTCACTTTGCCCTGAGCTTGGAGGACTAGTACGAGCGGCAACATTAGGTTAGACACGAAATGAGAAAGGCCAAGAAGCAGTGCATCTTGATATGATTGGACACTCACTTTGACTCAGCAAAAGGTACGAAGGCAGCTGATCATATAAGGTTCGAGCATTTGCCAATCCTCTTCGCAAAATTTGCTCAGCCTCGTCATATTGACAACATGAATTAGCAGCACTTGACGTCAAGAAGCTTAGACGGAGACTCAGGTCATAGTGGGTCCTCCAATGATCTTCAGGAAGCAAAGATAGAGCAGCACCCAAGTACGAGTACGCTGTATTGTGGTCACAGCCATCGAGTGCCTTTTCTCCAGCCTTCATATTCAGCTCCGAAATGCATACGCTCAAATCTTTATCTCTCAATATCCACTCCTTGCCATGATTGATCTGGCTAGCGATGAGGAATATTGTGTCCCCTACATCCTTGCCATCACAAAGAGAGTACAATACTGTGCCTAGGTGGTAGTGGAACTTCAAGCAGGAAAGGAATGAGACTACAATCGAAAAGAAAGTCATAGAACACAAACTACGCCAAACACAAGACACAACACATACCTGCTTCTTATCACTGTCGGGAATGAGATTGTATGCCGCCTCTCGAACCTTGTCGTGAACAAACTGTAGGCATCCTTCTTCATCCTTTACAATGAAGCCGTCACTGAGAGCACCTTCCAACCCATTTCGGACCCCAGCATACTCGGCTGACTCATTCAAGTAGCCAATCACTGACTCATTCGTGCTTGACCCGAAGCAAGCCATCACTTTCAGCAGCGTTTGTACATCGCCTGATAATCCATTCATTTTGGAAGATAGGAGATGTAGAACATTATCCGTGATATCCTCTGCTCGTATGATATCCTCATTCCACACCCACCGCTTCTGGTGGATATTGTACTGCAGCAGCCCACGAGACTTCAAAGATTGCATGAACTCCAATACAAAGAAAGGATTGCCTTTTGTCTTTTGGAACAAAATATCCGACAATGGCTTGCAGATACGTGGATACAGACACAACGCATCAGATATCATTGTGTTGAGATCCTCTTGATCCAGCCCAGCCAAATACACTTTGGTTGTTCGCACATTGCTAATCTCTAGCCTCTCCATCAAGTCAAAAAGGTCGTGATCTATCTGCACTTCATTGTCTCTATACGTGCCGACGAAAAACATGCAACTGCCCATCGTGTCTGACAGGATAGTGTGAATCACGTCGAGGGCGGTGCTATCAGCCCATTGCATGTCGTCCAAAAACAGCTGCAATCATTATCATTATCATTATCAACCAAGTAAGAAAGTAGCAAAATGATGATTTGTCAGTCTGCTGCACGGACTTGTACTTAATCAGATAATATCACAGTTAACAGTAGACAGCAACTCACCATGATCGGATGACGTGGGCTTGATACCACTCTCACGAAACGTAGCAGCGTGAAGCTAACACTACGTGCGTTCATCACTTCGCCGACTTCCACTCTCATTGCTGGACTGATGAGCTCAGGGAACAGCACACTGACATTCGGCAGCAGCCTCAGCAGTAAACTGAAATCAACTCCGAACTCATCCCTCAGCTTTTTTGCAATCACAGGTCTATCCCTACATTTGATCATCAAACATACCTGATTAAATGCTGAGATAACACCGGAAAGTGGCTTCTCCCGAGACATGGCATCAAACTTATGTTTGGTCACATATCCCCCTACACACTTTACTGTATCTCTCAGACTATCCACCAGCATACTCTTCCCCGATCCTGAGAAACCACCAATGAAGAATGCCTCGCTCTTACCTCGTGATACTCGACAGAATGCGTCGGTTATGAGGGTCTCTTCTTTGTCTCTCCCATACAGCTTGTCTGATCTGTAGAGCAGCTGCATATTATCGGTGTTCTGATTTCGATTGTCAAAGAGGAAGCGGTCTGGATCAAGCAGCAATAGATGTAAGTCTTCACCTACAACTGCTAATGACTCGTAGGCATTATGATTATGCAATTGTTCATCATCACCATTACCCCTCAAAGAACACTCCAGGAGATTCTGCGTCATGAGGCAAATTGATGCAGGTATGCCCTGTTTCTGCATGCGGACAATACACGGTAGTTGGAATGGTATTTCGGCCCTGTCGAAGTCCCCTTTGGCACGTGTTAGCATGAGTTTTTTACGTGATGACACATCATGTGATTTTCTTGCCCTCTTCTGATCAGGTTCATTGATGGTTGGAGCCGCGTCGGCATCGACTGTGAGAGCATCTTCAGGAAATGGCTCATGGGTGAATAGCTCATATAAGAGCCGTGCAAATGAATGGCAGCGGCTGCTTTCTCCGTTCATGCTGGCCTTATGTTCATCAAGGTTCACTGCCGCTGCCGCTTGCGGTGTTTTCGAGTTATCACGAGGCACGGTCGACTTAAACTCCACTTCTAAACATCGCCCCATTTGGCCATCGCAGTCTTCCTCCTCTTCGAGCAAGCCATGCAGATAAGATGGCTCCTCAATCGTCACCGACCGTCCGGACGACATCATAGCAACGCCGTTGATGTCATCCCATGATCGAGATGGATCTTTCGAGATAAAGACGAGGAAATCATCAATCCGAATATCATTTTCTTCATCAAGCGCCCCACTTGAGGAGCGCTTCAATAGCTCTGCGATGCCATATGCGATGGTGGTCCGTTGAATAATTGATTCATTATTTCGAGTGATGTTATCCTTCTCCAAATCAACGACTGTCGCACTTTTTGCCTCCTCCTCACTTTTGATCCAGTTGCACAGGGGGATCGAAGCAACATCGCCATGTGCATCGGCAGCGGCTGCGGCAGTCACTGCCAGACATTCCATTTCCATCGTATTGGACTGAATTGAACACATAACTCAGTACAGTCACGGTGTGTTACCATTTATGAGATCCCACGCAACGCAGAATGGCGAACTTTGCCGAACGGGGGTGCCTTTCCCTTGCTTTTCCTAGAGTCTTTTACAATATACTTCAACCAAGGCAGTGAGGCCTCAAAGCTGCACAGATTATCCCCAGTTCAAAATATCGTAACCTTAACACCGGTAATGAGACCTATCATGTTTCTCATGAGATTGCAGTCTTTAATTAAGGTGGAATACTCCGCTGTGACAGTGACATTTGCAGGACAAAGACTAGCCGTTACATAGGTACAAATAGTGCGAACCATTCTTGTAATTCTTTGCATTCCCCTTAGCCTTGAAGATTCATCAGCCCCTCAACGATGTGAACCCAAATTTGGCAGCTCCTCATGGCCGCAATAGTCAATTGACCCTGTTCCATAAGCTCCTCAGCAAAATAATTCGAGATCTTGCGCCGTAAATAATTTTTGCTCCGAGTTCCGTCACAATGATGGTGATGTCCTATCAACCCAAAATTAGATGAGGAATGTAAGAGATACATTATTTTAATACAATATCAATCTAGAGCTGAGCTATGCGTTAAGTGTGCTCTTTCCTTAAACGAGAAGTATTGGTTTGGTCACAAATGAGATGGTCAATCCTCGCGAGTCGCATTCAGCAGATGACTCTCTGCTGCACGCAGCTGAGCTTGAATTAAACACCCTTTGGTAGCAGGAACCGCCCTTCATAATGGAGTTGTTGTATTTCTTATGTTTACCGCTTTAGGATCGCAATGGAGGTTCTCTCCCTCACCTACTCGCCTTCTAACTCTCGGCTCCAAAAGTGTGTTACAATCATCTGAACCTCGCAAACCGATACTCCTCTCTGATATATGTCAGAATCAGCACTTCAATATTCCTTTACAGGCAAATCTCCCAGTTAGTTGTGGTGATGGACACTCATTTGTTTCATTTTAGGCAGTCAAGTAGGGCAAAGACGGTATACGTATACCAACCCTCCTCCCATAAGCTCCACAGCCACCAGATAGGCATCATCTTTGATCCTCATGAGTTTATCCACAGCACATAAACTAGCACACTGCTTCGTCATATGCCTTTTTATTGTAGAATGCGCATTATTTCACTTCAGATTGGGTTGTAGTATGATGTTTCAAGTGCCTCTAAGATCTACATGCCACTCTCCCACTATTGTTACATCAAAAGTAAGCTCAACCATCATCAACCTCTTCCACCAACTTCTATGCACTGCAACACCACAGCACAACTTTCAGATTACACACATGATGACATTCTCAACTCTGATTCTTCAATGATGGTTCTTGTCTCACACTTTCCCCATACACTGATTGTGCTGTATTGCACGAATAATAACGCTGTTGTCGTATGATGAATGCGCTGCGTCGCCTCTCCACCGCAATACACCCATCCAACACATCACCAGTTGTATATCATCAATCCATGTTATTTTGTTGTTCCTGAAGAGTCGTGGGTGCCATGGATTGCCTCATAGGTTCCGCTACGTACCCCCGATGTTGTTATTATTTGTCTCTAGAGTCTGAATCGTACGCATTGATGACAGTACGAAAGAACATTCCACCGCCTCTATGACAGAAGATATACACATCACGTGGCCGCTCAACGCCTCATTGCAACTGTAGACTACCGCTACCCCCTATTGACGTTGTTATTCTCCCCTCCCATCACAGTCGGTTGTGCCGATAATGAAAAAAATAACGAAGGTCGATTTGGAATAGATGAGCCGTAACGGCGACCCTGACCAAGAAACACGCCGCCCTTTCGAATCATAGCATTGAATCGTCAATTGATCGGTTTGTAGGGATGTAGAGGTGATAGATACCACGAGGCGATTTCGTTATTTTTGCACCAACGGACATAAGATGTGTGAAGGCACCGAATATAAGGGTAGGTGCACAACACAATTCACTCTTCGCTCATCATCGGTTGATATCAACCCACCACGGTTGGAGGAGGCAGATTGGGGTGGTAAATCCATCGGTGGTGCATGGACATAGGGGGGTTGGTTTCGCCATTGTCCGTTGCTTTTTTGTGTTGAGGTGGTTCAAAAATTATTTACGGCGCAGGAGAAGCGGGGAAGCTTATGGAACAGGGTCAATAGTCGCGAGCGAGTTTGCGGCGCGCGGCCTCATCTCGACAAGAGAGAGAGACATACATCACCGATCACGACGACAGAAATGACTCACTCATATATTTTGAAGGCACTTGAAACGTCAGAGACATAAAATCCAATTCGAAGGGGAATATTTGCGCTTGCGCATACAAATACAATCTCATGCAGGTGCTCAGGTGCAGGCCTGTGCCTGTGATGAAGTGGGGTGTGGTGAAACTGAGGATGAGGATCAAATTCAAATCAAATGAAGATGAAGATGCTTTATTATATCTTTGGGATGACAAAGTATGGTAAAAAGACATTGCAATCGCAGCCTCGAAGAAGAACACATCTATGTCACTTGCATGTTGGTGTTGGTGATAGGATAAAGGAGACAGACTTCAGAATGGTAATCAACTTCACTACTTCATGAGCATGAGCAAAAGATAAATCTGTGCCAGATGCCAGACGACTTTTTAACATGATCAGTATTATCAGGGCGAATAGAACATCGCAACACTTGCTCTTCTTGTTTATGGGATTCTTTGGTGGGGCTCTCTGGATTTAGCAGCTGTGGCTGTGTGAGTGAGGTGAAACGGATCAACGACAAGCTGTGAAGACACAAAAGCAAGAATAGTGCTTTCCAAAAATTAAAGTTAAAGTTAACGCAAACAAGCTGCAATGTTGGTTTCAGACCCTGTAGCTAGCTGTAGCTATAAAATTAGGATCCGCTGACATCGAGACTATCAATCTCCTTCTTTATAAAATCCACTTTCATACTTGAGCCCCACTCTTCGTAACACACACGAGCCTGCTTGAAGTACTCAAGCGCCTTCTCATTGTTGCCAGCCTTATTCTTGAAGTAAAAGCCAGCCTTCTCGCATGCCAATCCCTGCTCGTGAATGAATCCAGACTTTTTAGCAGATTGGATAGAAGCATCATACAAGTCGATGGCTCGCCAATGATGCCTGGTCAAATGTTGCTGCTCAGCCTCCAAGAGACGGAGCTTATTCATAAAGTTCCATTCCGAGTTGGCAGCTGCATCTTTCATTGCTGATATGGCATCACGAACGACTTCCTTGTATCTGGTAGTGTGACTCTTCTTCTTCTTTAGTACATCAAGCGAGTTCAGTCCTGAAAATGGTGAATGGTGATGAGTTCAGTGAACAAGGTAAGACATTAATTATGACTGAATGAATCGCGCCTCAAAGTTGATGCTTACCGTGATAGAATTTTAGAACGAACGGATTAAATTGAACATACTGTCCTGATAATTGTGAGCATTTTTCGAAATAATGGTGGCATCTAACTGTGTAGCCCGACCAAAAAGCTCGATAGGCTTGATGAAAGAACACCGGCTCCTGGCTAGAATTGTTGAAAACTTTGGCTTCTATACTAGTCGCCTCTCCTTTGTCAATCAGTGCAGAAACAGTCTCGCGAGAGATGAGCAAAGCATTCTTCATTAGCTCGCTCTTGTACGTTTTCAAGAGGTGGAGGTAATAATCAATCTCCTTTAACAACGAATCTAGTTTTTCTCCACTGATAATAGCAGTTTTGATGACATGGAATGCGCAATGGAATCCAAGATTGGAGCCGGAAGATAAGCCTGACTCAAAGCCTCGACGTAGATTATCTCCACATACTTGAAACGGCTCGTAGTGCCAAGCAATCCGACCATAAAAATTCATGAAGACTCCTGATATTTGATCTCCTCCTACATCGAATCTCTCTAACAACGACAAAGCATTCTTCGCGATATGGCTGCGAAAGAGAGACAAGTGGAAATGAATGGAATAAAAAAAGAGTTAGACGTAGAACAGGGCCGCCGAAAATCTTCCTCGCAATGCCATCGCACACTTACTACAGATTCGCTGCGTGGTTGTCTTCCATGGCAAAGCCCATGAGCTGAAGTAAGGAAAGCGGGGTGTAAACACATGCCCCATTTTGTAAGCTCAGCTGGACTGCTTTGCAGATAAAACAGATTGCAGTGTATCTTGATCTACTTAAAAAAGCAAGGAAGATGATTGCGCCATAGAATTTGACAACAGTCCGCAGAGTTTCATCTTCCATCTTTCTCTCCAGCCAATCATCATCGTAGACTTCCTCATACATTTTCAAAGTATCTTCAACCATCGTTTTAGCAGCCTCGGGTGTAACGGAGTCTGGAATGGTCTCTCCGAGTTGAAGCAAAACGAAAGAACAGGTATTATACGCATCCACTACTTTCCCCTGCGCTTGGAAGACTGAAGAGAAACGTGGCAGTACATTAGCTATGCACAAAAATGGAGAACAAACCGAAAAAGCAGATTGAGGCACTTACTTTGACTCAGCAAAAAGTAAGAAGGCAACTTGTCTTCAAAGCATCGAGTTCTTCCAGAAATTCCTCGCAATAGTTGCTCAGCCTCATCGTATTGACAACATG
This sequence comes from Skeletonema marinoi, assembly GCA_030544225.1. Classification (NCBI taxonomy): domain Eukaryota; phylum Bacillariophyta; class Thalassiosirophyceae; order Thalassiosirales; family Thalassiosiraceae; genus Skeletonema; species Skeletonema marinoi. The sequence continues at coordinate 387,134 of CM060505.1, read as the reverse complement.
ATTTAGCAGCACCTGCCATCAAGAAGCTTAGACGGAGACTCAGGTCATAGTGGCTCCTCCAATGATCATTAGGAAGCAAAGATAGAGCGGCACCCAAGTATGAGTATGCTGTCTTGTGGTCGCATCCATCGAGTGCCTTTTCTCCAGCCTTCATATTCAGCTTTGTGAAAGCAATGCTTAGCTGTTCATCTCTCAATATCTGATCTTTGCCACGGTTTATCTGGCTAGCGATGAGGAATATTGTGTCATCTGAATCATCTCTCTCACAAATCGAATGCAATAATTGGCCTAGATTATAGTGGAGCTAAAAAGCAGAAGGCACATTAGTCAGAGAAGGAAGAGATAAATGCAGCGAGCGAAAGACAACCTCACAAAAAACATACCTGCTTCTTATCACTGTCCGGAATAAGATTGTATGCCGCCTCTCGAACCTTGTCGTGAACAAACTGTAGGCATCCTTCTTCATCCTTTACAATGAAGCCGTCACTGAGAGCACCTTCCAACCCATTTCGGACCCCAGCATACTCGGCTGACTCATTCAAGTAGCCAATCACTGACTCATTCGTGCTTGATCCGAAGCAAGCCATCACTTTCAACAGCGTTTGTACATCGCCTGATAATCCATTCATTTTGGAAGATAGGAGATGTAGAACATTATCCGTGATATCCTCTGCACGTATGATATCCTCATTCCACACCCACCGCTTCTGGTGGATATTGTACTGCAGCAGCCCATGAGACTTCAAAGATTGCATGAACTCCAATACAAAGAAAGGATTGCCTTTTGTCTTTTGGAACAAAATATCCGACAATGGCTTGCAGATACGTGGATACAGACACAACGCATCAGATATCATTGTGTTGAGATCCTCTTGATCCAGTCCAGTCAGAGATACTTCGGTTGTTCGCACATTGCTAATCTCTAGCCTCTCCAGTAACCCAAAAATGTCATTATCTATCTGCACTTCATTGTCTCTATACGTGCCGACGAAAAACATGCAACTGCCCATCGTGTCCGACAGGATAGTGTGAATCACGTCGAGGGCGGTGCTATCAGCCCATTGCATGTCGTCCAAAAACAGCTGCAATCATTATCAACCAAGTAAGAAAGTAGCAAAATGATGATTTGTCAGTCCACTACACGGACTTGTACTTAATCAGATAATATCACACCTTAACAGTAGACAGTAACTCACCATGATCGGATGACGTGGGCTTGATACCACTCTCACGAAACGTAGCAGCGTGAAGCTAACACTACGAGCGTTCATCGCTTCGCCGACTTCCACATTCAATGCTGGACTGACGAGCTCCGGAAGCAGCACGCTGACATTCGGCAGCAGCCTCATCAACAAGCTGAAATCAACTCCGAACTCATCCCTCAGCTTTTTTGCAATCACAGGTCTAGCGCTACCTTTGATCATCAAACATACCTGATTAAATGCCGAGATAACACCGGAAAGTGGCTTCTCCCGAGACATGGCATCAAACTTATGTTTGGTCACATATCCCCCTACACACTTCACTCTCTTTCTCAAACTATTCACCAGCATACTCTTCCCCGATCCTGAGAAACCACCAATGAAGAATGCCTCGCTCTTACCTCGAGATACTCGACAGAATGCGTCGGTTATGAGGGTCTCTTCTTTGTCTCTCCCATACAGCTTGTCTGATCTGTAGAGTAGCTGCATGCCATTCTCGGTGCTCTGATTTCGATTGTCAAAGAGGAAGCGGTCTGGATCAAGCAGCAATAGATGTAAGTCTTCACCTACAGCTGCTAATGACTCGTATGCATTATGCAATTGATCACCATTACCATTCCCCCTCAAAGCACACTCGAGGAGATTCTGCGTCATAAGGCAAATTGATGCAGGTATGCCCAGTTTCTGCATGCGGATAATACACGATAGTTGGAATGGTATTTCGGCCCTATCGAAGTCCCCTTTGGCACGTGTTAGCATGAGTTTTTTACGTGATGACACATCATGTGATTTTTTTGCCCTCTTCTGATCAGGTTCGTTGATGGTTGGAGCCGCGTCGGCATCGACTGCTAGAGCATCATCATCATCAGGAAATGGCTCATGGGTGAATAGCTCATATAAGAGCCGTGCAAATGAATGGCAACGGTTGCTTTCTTGCTCACCCCCTTGAATCGTTGCCGCTGCCGCTTGCGATGATGAAATATCTTGAGCTTGAGGCGCCGTCGATTTTACCTCCACTTCTAAACATCGCCCCATTTGGCCATCGCAATCTTCCTCCCCTTCGAGCAAACCATGTAGATAAGATGGTTCCTCAATTGTCACCGACAAACCAGATGATATCTTGCCAACGCCTTTGATGTCATCCCATGGCCTTTGCGAAGCCCCTCTTTGATTAGATACGGACACGGCAAAATTATCAATCCGAATATCATTTTCTTCATCAAGCGCCCCACTTGAGGAGCGCTTCAATAGCTCTGCGATGCCATATGCGATGGTGGTCCGTCGAATAATTGATTCTCTGTAGCACTTCTTATTATTATTATCATCTTCATCTGGGTTTCGTTCTGCTGTCGGCGAAGGATTATTTTTTTCCGATTCGCCTTCCATCCAACTTCGCAGCGGGATAGGAGCATCAGCGGGCGACGACATCACAACCTCTACTTTTGGGGCCGGATAATGACACTTCTTATAATTGTTTCAGAGGTACCGACTTATTATTAATTATTATGACGTTTCTCTTCTCACCAATTGAAATCAATACTGAACATTTATTCAACCAACAACTAAACAGGTGTCTTAATTTTTATATCAGGATTTATGGGTCGAGCAAGGTATCGATGAGATCCTACTGAATACGAGATGAACATTGATATATTGTTGGTGTGCGAATCAATGTAGTAGTATTGTGTTAGGTAAGTATGTGTGTAGTAGGTAGGGAGCAATTTTCGCCACATGGTCATGACGAGAGTTGAAGGCCCATGACAGTTTGTAAAAGTAGGAATTGGTACATATCCACACGTGGAGTCCCAGTCTGCGAGCCGAACTTTTTTGATGAAAGTCGAGTCAAATTAGTTTGAGCGAGACTCGTGACTCGTGCCTGAGTGTTACATACATCATACGTACAATTGTTACCAGTTGTATCCCCATCTCAACCCTGCCTTCACTACAACTACCCCTTATTATTTGTTTTGAAATACACAAATAGTCCCCTTTAATCGTTGTTACGACCCTCAGAAGTGACCTACCAACTCCAATGACTTGAATAGTTCTTTCAATTTCAAATGAAAATGAACAACTTGAGACCAAGGAAGGACCTCTTCATCTTGGCTAGTGCTATGACTATGAATCGTTGATGGGATTTTCATTATCATAATTTGATCTTGGAAGAAGGCAGAGAAAGAGAATATGTGATTCAGTTGTGCCAATACACTCTGTCATCATATATACATGTTTAATCTCTCACATTCACATTCACATTCACATTCACATGGACAGTTTAAAAGTTCTATCTCAATTCCAAGAGATGCAGCACACCTCTACTCATTGCAGCAACCACACTGATATTCAACAACATCTTTATCCGTGGGCATTTTTCAGCATTTGCTCTTGCAAAGGCATCTCCATCTATCTATCCAAGCTTCGGTAGAAGATTAGAGCTGCTTCTTTTGATATGGTGGAGATGAGTTGGGTGGACGGCTCAAAATCAGCAGCGGTGGTCTTCTCCTCCTCCTCCGCAAGATAATTTTTGTAGCTGGGAGTGTCCAGTAGTTGGGATTTTCAGAAACTTTGTTGTGACTCGATTCATGTATGTCATTTTGAGCAACAAGAAGGAGCAGTCGAATCTGTGAAGAAGTACTTAGTTGACAAGGAACAAGCTGAAGTTCTCTTGCATCTTGCAAGCAGAGTGTAACGAGGTTGACGATTGCCGTACTGAACACTGAAGGATGTGAGTATGAAGGCTTGTGCTTGTGAATTCCAAGACGTGACCAACGACATACGATACAGATCTTGATCGGGATGGCTATCATGCAGATACCAGTGAGCTCCAACATTGCGACAACTGGGCACAAGTTGCAGGGGATTTCCAAGAGCAAGAACACACTCATCGTGAATAACTGGGACTAAAGAAGTGTGCGAACTGGGTGCATGTTGTCCTGTCAGGGTGCTGAGGCCGATGAACAGGGACTTCAGCATTCCACAAAAGCTACTAATCGACTTCGAGGCAGAAGCGATGCAAGGAGCGACCCATCCTGGACAAACTTTCCAGGGCCGCTGTGTACCAGGCGTCGGAAGATGATGTGACAAACAGTGGAATAAGTACTAATACTAAACTAGACCAATTCACAGCAGACCTACGATAGTACTTACCTACTCTGTCCATTTCCTTGCCAAACACCATAGCCATAGTAACAGCCGTAGATGACAAGAAGCTTGCTGCGCCGCTGATCAATCATGTCTATGTAATGTGTTTGCCTTCTTGCTTTGTAGTAGGGGAGAAGGGAAAGAGAAGAGACAAAAGATCCACATCTTATGCAAAATTCCGAGAGCGCGCATGAACCATGACACAACATGATACCATACTTATTACTTATCCGCCGTCGGCTACGCAACAAATAATAGGTACCCTATGTCTACAACACCATGTCCTCGTCCTCATCTCAAAGCACCAGCAGCACCAACAGCCCCTTCCTCGCCCCCGAAAATCTCTGCGGCCAAACACTCCTCCAACTAGTCGGCGAAGGTCACACCATCCTCGCCTCCATCAAAATCTTATCCGAGCGCATCCCCCCTGCGTTTTTGGCGGCGGCTGGTATTCCACAGAATGGTCCTTCCAATAGCAAAGATAACGATCAACAAAGCAACAGCGGGGGAATGTTTCTAAATTTATTTGGCAAGGAGGAACGACGCTCATCTAATAAGCCGCCAACTGCATCATCTTCTTCGGAAGTACTCTTGAATGACAATCAGAAGAAGTCGTCATGTGACATGGAAGATGCCAAAAAGTATACTCCATTCCTATTCGACTTTTCGTACCTCCACAATCCTGAGGAGTTTGAGGCCACCTTGACCAATCAAGACACTACAACCACCACTGATGGTGGCAACAATAACGCAGCAGAAGACATGGCCGACCTAGAACGAGAATTCGCAATAAATCACCTCCCCACCATTCAAGAATATTACACCCTCTTCACATCCATCTACAATTACCAACTAGAATTAAACCGCTTCTCCTCTGATCTAACCAAGGGGTACTTCATCCAATACACTGTTGAATCTGTCCTATTAGACCAAGAGGGAAGAGCGTTGCTATGTGAAGCTGTATGGTTATACGGAGTGATATTGATCGTATTGGAACGGTTGCTACCTGGTCCCATTCGAGAACGATTCATCATTGCCCACTTTCGATTATCCAATGAAGGAGGAGGGGACATATCCACCATTGAATCGATATGTAAATTGTGCAAGGGGACGGGGATACATCCACCACAATCGACTAACTCGGCATCATTTGGACAGCATGTATCGCACAAGTATCCCATGGAGGAGGAGAGGTTGTTTGCTCGATATCCGCTGCCGGTAGATTTGGTGAGGAATGTGGTGGGGTGTTTAATTTCGGATGATGTGTATCAACAGTCATCGGCATTTCCAAATGTGGATCAACGTTCGATTCGATTGTCGCGACAGGCTTCCATGTTGTATGTGGTGTTATTCTTTGATAATGCGGTAGTGCTGAGGGAGGAGGAGGCACGGTTGCGTGAAATTGTGGACAAGTACTTTTATGACAATTGGGTGGTTCACGTGTATGCGGGCATGACTGCCGATTTGAGTATTGAATGGAAGAGGTTTCGAGCTGCCAAGGCCGCGTTGGACAATGTGTTGGAGGTGGAGAATGTGAAAAAGATGCATATTCAGAATGCCAAGTTGATTGGACAGTGTATGGCGGAGTTGAGGGCGTATTTGACCATGGGGATATTGACTGATAGTTTTGTGTTGGATAATCGACACGATTTGTTGAATTGTTTGCGCAAGTGTAATATTGCGGTGAGGTGGCGTATTTTGCATCGGAGGACGACAAATGCGGTGTATCATGGGATTGTTTGTGCTACTGCGAGTGAGGTTACGGCTGATCCGAAATTGCAAGGTGATTTTGCCGTGAATGATACGCATGTGGTGTCGTTGTTACTGTTGTCGTCTCAGCTGGAGATGCAGCTCAAACACATCTTTACTCAGCTACTTGAAAAGAAGGAGAGTATTTGGATCAATTGCCGTGCCAAGGCTAGTGGTATGATGGATGATCTTGCCCAATACTTTGAGGGAGATGTGACGTTGGCACGTGTTTCGAGGCATGATGGTCTAATTGACTGGTTTACGTCCATGGCATCCGAGATTCGAGATTTAGCTTATGAAAGTGGAGATCACTTTACTGTGACTGGTCGTAAAATTCAGTTGTGTGTGCAAGCGCTTGAGGATGTGGAGCAATATGATTTGGTGGATAGGGATGTTCAAGTTAAGACGTTTTTGCAGGAGTCACGAGAGTTGCTCCTTCAAATGGCAAGGGCCGTGGGTATCAACGAAAGTATTACTCAAGATATCAAGTTCATTTCGGACATTTCGTATGGTGTCGAAAGTATGAAGAGCTATGTGAAGATTATTCATTCAAGAATTTCAAAGGATCCATCGAATGTGAATCTTTTGCAAGGATTCTTCTTGAAGTTGTCCAATTCATTGGATGGGCCGGTGGTTAGGTTGAAACAGCTCAAGTCACCCGAAGTTGAGAGAGTTACCGGGTATTACTCTTCTCAACTTGTTGCGTTTGTTAGGAATGTACTTGAGATCGTCCCAGTATCTGTATTTGGGATTCTTGTACAGATTAGTGACATTTTTGAACGCCGATTACAACGCTTGCCATTAAAAATTCAGGGCGACAAGTTAGGAGCGTATGCTCAGTTGGGAGAGCGATACAAACTGTCAATGATGGCGCATGAGATATCCATCTTCGCCGATGGTGTGCTGTCAATGGATAATTCCATAATTGGAGGAATTGAAATCAACCCACGAAAGCTGCTAGATGAAGGACTGAGGAAGGAAATGGTACGACACGTTTCGGAGTTGCTGAATAATCTTCTTCAATTTGATTTTGCCGCAGATTCTGAAACAGTAGCGTCAATCACCAAGCATCAAGCAGCTGCCATGAGATCTCTCGCATCGTTGTCTCGACGACTGGAGGGATTTCAGAGTGCTCTTGAATGCATTGAAGATTACGTATCTATCCACGGTCTCAAGATGTGGCACGAGGAATTTTCACGCATCATAAGCTACAATATGGAACAAGAAGTGAACAAGTACTTGCTTAAAAAGGTACTTGATGCGGACTCGGCATTTCAATCCGAGATTGTCCCGATCCCGAGATTCCCAAGGACACAGAATGAACCGACTTGCATCAACTTTATGGGAAGAATGGTGTCAATGCTGATTAAGATTACTGACACTCAATACACGACATTTTCAATAGAGAAGAGTGGATGGTTCATGAGTGATGGGACGGAAGTTTGTGGGCTCAAGACCGTATCCCTTCTCCGCCAGGCAGTCGGTGTCTATGGATTGACGGGCATCGATCGGTTACTGTGCTATCGAATCCTCCACGAGCTGCATCGTTTCGTGAAATTCTTCAGGACCAATGTGACAAAACAGGGTGTTCTCTTGGAGCAATTGAGAGACGAATTGTACCCTGAATGGAAGACTCCAACCAAAGCCGTGTCAATTTATGCTTCAGGTTCCAAAAAGGCTGAAATGCTTATGCTGCCTATGCTTACCTGTTTTAGAAGAATAGGCCAGGCACAGTTGTTGCGAAGAATGATTCGATTTGAGCTCGGTCGTTGTTCCCGAATTGACGCCAAGACGCTCCTCCAATCCGTGTCCACTCTGAATGCATCAATACTGAGCTCTGAGAATCCTTTTGAAGAAAGCCCACCTGAATTGAAGAAGTTTTGTGACATGTCTCTTGCAGTCGGTCTTGGTGACCCTTTGCAAACAGTGTTCATGGCGACAGATCCATTAGAAGGCCTCCCAGTCCTGCTGCTCCTATGTGTCATCGCGTATGTGCCAAAGCTGTCATACAACGCAATGTTTGGATCTCTTTCGAAAAACAAAAGTGGCTATCCCATCGATGGCTGGCCGCTCATTGCAGGGATTTCGACACTGTTGAAGCAATTCCATCCTTCGTATTCCAAGAGCTTTTTGGCTTACATTGGGCAGTTCGTGCGTGTGTCTGTCGCAGCATGCTTTGAAAGGAAACAAGTTAGAAAGGACGTTGCATCACAACTGACTGAAGATTTGAGGAGCATGTTAGTTTTGGTGAATCAGTTCTGTGACATCAGTAGCATACCCAAGTCAGCTCTCCATGAGCATATTCCTCAATACTTGATGGAAATGTGTAGCGATCTTTAGGCATTCGAATAATATAGAAATTTAGTACGTCTGGTGGGCCTCCCAATGGCAATGGGGCGATAACACGAAGGACAGTTCATATTCATATGCATATTCGCTGAGCCATTTTGTTTCCGTGTTCTTGTTACATATATCAGGTATGCTGAGCAACTGCAGAGATTAGCCCATATGTAATTCAAATAGGAAGAATCTCATCTTTTATATTATGCATTGTGAAAGAACCACATAGAAAGGGGCTGCAGGAGCGAGATGTAGTAAGTACATACTGTGTCAAGCGCGCTTTCTCTTTCCACGCGATAGATGTGAATGATGATGCGACAGACGCCATCTCGATACGAGAAAAGGCATTTTCCCTCGCTTCTTTTGATTTCATTTCATCAAACAACTGAAGCTGAAGCTTAGCAAGTAACGCCTGTTCATGAGATGATGAGGTAGATACTAATCGGCAGTATCTCCACTCCTCCCGCTTATCCAGCTAAGACTAAAGACTCGTAGAATCATCATACCTTCACGTGCTTCATAAGTGAAGTGATCACTGCTGACAACAAAAGATTCACAAATTCTACAATCCAAACACTACAATCCAAACACTATCTAACAATGGATCTCCCCGAAGAAGACGCCACCGCCCTCCGCAAACGCTCCGCCATCCAATCGGTAATGAAAGATAAATCTCTATCGGGTGCTCAGCGCCATGGTAGAATTCAGGAGATTATGAGGGGCAATTTTGACAATGTTGAGGAAGAGATTGGCGGAGGCAGTTCCAACAGTGAAGAGAGTGGTAGCGAGGGCAGTTATGAAACAGACGACAGTGATGATGATAGGAGTAATAGTAGTCAATCCGACGATGATGGAAGTTATGCCACGGAAAGTGGAAGTGAACATACCGAAAGTAGTGCACAAAGTACGCAGAGCGATAGTGTGAATAATAATAATCGAAGGACTTCGGAGAGCAGCTATGAAACTTCGAGTAGTTATGAGTCTGAGAGCGGTGGGAATGAAACTGATGATAATGGCAGTGATGATAGCGATGATGATGGGAGTTATAGTAGGAGGAGTAGCAGCAGTTCTTCAGAGACAGAGGAGGGGGATTATAATGAGAGTGATGTCATCATGTCACGATCGGGGGATGATGTCAAGGGGACGACTAACAAGACTACTACCACCTCGGCGTTGAAACGGCAACAACAAACGGGAATGGTATTATCATCAGTACAATCCATCATTACTCAAGTCAAAGCCAACGACTCATCGCTAACCACCATAAACCTCCCCTCCCAGAACTTGACCGACAGTGATCTCATTCCACTCTTTCAATCACTCGCCTCCAATACACACATCACCACCCTCCACCTCCCCAACAATCAATTGACCAACGAGGGATGCAAGGCGTTAGCCTCCACCCTATTGGACAATTCCAAAATATCCACCATTGATATATCCCAAAATTCCAACATTGGGCAAGGGGGGATGGAAGAGTTGACCAACGCACTACCATACAATTACACCTTGAAGGTGTTGAACATGAGTGATATTGGCAGTAATTTTGGATCGGGGGGTGCGTCACAATTGGCATTGGCATTAACTCAAAATGAATCCTTAAGGGAGGTGGTATTAAATGGAAATGAGATTGGAACTAATGGGGAGGAGGAGGATGTGGATGGTGCCATTCACTTGTTTCAAATGCTGACTTCGGATAATACGACTTTGGAAAAGTTGAGTTTACGGAATAATGGGATTGGTGATAAGGGTGCGACTGCTTTGGCGAATGCGTTGTTGGATAATGAAACGTTGTTGAGTGTGGATTTGGGTGAGAATGAGATTACGAATATGGGTGCGAATGACATTTTGAAGGTGTTGGGTGTGAATGAAACGTTGGAGGAATTGGGTTTGGATGGGAATGGGAAGATTGATGGGGAGATTTTGGAGGAGATTGAGAGGGCTATTCAGGAGGGTGGTGATAGTGGTAGTGAAAGTGGAAGTGAGCAGAGTTCTTATAAAAGTGGTAGTGAGAGTGGAAGTGAGCAGAGTTCTTATGAAAGTGGCAGTGAAAGTGGTAGCGAGTCGGATGCAGATGCTGAATCCATTACAGTAGATGATGAGGAAGGTGGTGAAGCACCTCTCACGGGAGGGGAAGCTATGCTGACAGATATGGCTGATGAGGATAACAAGGCATTGGCTAAACGTCAACTGATTCAGCAGATTATGAAAGACAAATCGCTGAGTGCTGGGGATCGTAACAAGAAGATTCAGGATGTCATGGCCGGCAGGGTGGAACTACCAAAGGTGGAGCCGAAACCCAAATCGTCCCCTCCTCCGGCCAAGAGTACTGGAGACGCCAGTGATGCTCCCCTCACTGGAGGAGAGGCAATGTTGACAGATATGGCTGATGAAGATAACAAGGCATTGGCTAAGCGACAGCTGATTCAGCAGATCATGAAGGACAAGTCGCTGAGTGCTGGTGATCGCAACAAGAAGATACAGGATGTGATGGCCGGGAGAGTAGAACTACCCAAGGTGGAGTCGAAACCCAAATCCTCCGCGCCTGCCTTAACTACCGAAGAAGCCGGTGATGCTCAACTCACGGGAGGGGAAGCTATGCTAACAGATATGGCAGACGAGGATAACAAGGCATTGGCTAAACGACAATTGATTCAGCAGATCATGAAGGACAAATCGCTGAGTGCTGGTGATCGCAACAAGAAGATACAGGATGTGATGGCCGGCAGGGTGGAACTACCAAAGGTGGAGCCGAAACAAGCTTCGTCGGCAACTCCTACATCCAGCAGCCCGGAGAACGCCGGTGATGCACCTCTCACGGGAGGTGAGGCAATGTTGACAGATATGGCTGATGAGGATAACAAGGCATTGGCTAAACGACAGCTGATTCAGCAGATCATGAAAGACAAATCGCTGAGTGCTGGTGATCGCAACAAGAAGATTCAGGATGTCATGGCCGGCAGGGTGGAACTACCAAAGGTGGAGCCGAAACCCAAATCGTCCCCTCCTCCGGCCACAACTAGTGAAGAAGCCAGTGATGCTCCCCTCACGGGAGGAGAGGCAATGTTGACAGATATGGCTGATGAGGATAACAAGGCATTGGCTAAACGACAGCTGATTCAGCAGATCATGAAGGACAAATCGCTGAGTGCTGGTGATCGCAACAAGAAGATTCAAGATGTGATGGCCGGGAGAGTAGAACTACCCAAGGTGGAACCGAAATCTGCTCAAACAGAACCTCCCTCGGTCAATGCGGATAATCAATCTCAGCCCAAAAAGCCCAAGAAGTCAAAGCGCGTCAAACAAAAGAAAGCACCTTCAGCTGGTGGTAAGGACGAAAACAATGACGAAAGGAAGAAGGCATTGCAAGCGATAATGATGGATACGTCTCTTAGTGGCCCCGAACGTCAGCAAAAGATACAGGAGATAATGGAAGGGAAACAACCCAGCCAGGTCGCCCCTCCATCGAGTGTTGTTGAAGTACAAGGGAGTGGCAACAACATTGCTCCAAAAGTGAGAGACCGCAAAACTAAGCAGAGAATGAAGAAATCAGCAGCTGACCAAGATGGATTTGCCCCAACCAACATTATTGCACACGAATGGAAGAGAAAGATGATGGACCCTCATCCCAGGTCACACGATGATCTCTTGGACATTCTCCTCGCCCACAAATACCGGCTCTCCTTGAAATCTCCCCCGAAACAATCTTGCTTCCGTGTGGTTGCGGTCGTGTTCTTCTCGTTGGTAGTAAACGGAGTCCGTCGCTCTGAGAGGTATCACGTCGTTGGTACCAATGATGAACCTCATTCAATTGCAGGATCAATCTGTGCCGAGCGTGCGGCATTGATGCAGCTCCGTTTTATGCCGAATTTAGAGTCAATCACAAAGATTGTCATCGTTACGGATGATGCCGATGCTGTTAGCCCAGGAATGCTATGTCGAGAGTTCATGGCGAGCCATGATCGTGTCCCGTGGGATGTCCCCATAATCCTAGGAAGGTCGGTATGTAAAAAGTGCGGCCTCAGCATCACTGGTAACGCCTGCGGGGACTCAATGTCGTGTTTCAATGATACAGAGGAGTTCCAAGAGACACAGAGTAACATTTTTGCCATGTGCAGCACCGGACACGAAGAAAGCAAGTATCAGCAATATACTACACCTCATGATTTCCTCGGGACGGCCACAACATTGCGTGAACTATTCCCCTACCCATCTCTCTATACGAGATTATCTGGCCGTGAGGCATTGCAGCTTGGCGAAAGATACTTGGAAAGTGACCAATCCAACAACAACAACTTTACACCGAAGAAAAAGAAAGTTTTGGACACACTGAACATACTAGCTGATAAGAACAACGATGTCAGCGATGATGATGCAAGCACAAGTGCAGGATCATTCAGACAAGAGAAGTTTGACCTATCCATGTTGACAGACATCATAGAAGACGAGGAGGCGGAGAATATGGATAGCGACAGTAGGAAGAAACGTCCACCCGACGAAAGGCGAAGCAGCTTTGTCTCCCCCTCTCAAATGAAGAACAGCATGACTCATTCACTAAAGACAACGATCGACTTCATGCGTCAAATCCAAGAGGACGCTGGAAATAACACGCCCAAATCCACCGGTCTTGGTGTCGTACCCGACTCATTGGATCGTCTCACAGCGACTAAAATTCGTATTTCAAGTCGTCTCAAACCATCTCAGCGTCGTGAGAAACTATTGAAGATGGCAACGGAGGCTACAGTCTATGAAAGTCATCAACGAAACGCTCATCCCATCCGATACGGTGCTGCTGTACTATTTAGTGACAATACCGTGTCTATTGCTAGTCAAAAGGTGGCTATTGAATATGGATGCACCCTCGACGCAGTCGGTCAACTAGCATCTATTATTGACCGCAAAGCATTGCAAATAGACGAGCAAACACCCGCCGTACGACCAATTCTATTAGTACAATGTGATCAATTCGGGATAGCTCACCCTCCATTCGCCCAAGGCCGGGCCTTCCTAACCGAACGAGGATATGGGGATTGTAAAATCCTCCTCCATCAGCAGCGGCAGAGTCGTCCGTATCCAACCATCATGGAGGAGAAATCACTACGTGATTTTGATGAAGAGGAGAAGAAGGAGGATGGTAAGGTTGATTTGAGATTGATTGAGGTGGATGCCAATAGTCTTGCTCCGTCTCCACCGGATATATTTGGAGTGGTGAAGGCGACCAAGACTCATTCGTCTACACTGCAAATTCAATTTTAAGTGTTTGTATGTGTGAGCGTGTTTGTTTGTAATGTAACATCTAAGAATAGCCACATCTTAAGTGACTCATTCACATTTCTTCATTGAATCAAACATCCATTATGTTATAATAACTTAGTATCAAACCTCATCCCAACCAGGAGGATCCTTCAAATCCCAAATAACTCCCGCAGTCGGAGATGACTTTAAATCACTCCCCAAATTTTGTTTGTAGTGTGTCGTTTCTAGCATTTCTGTTGCCTTTATTGGGTCTGATTCTGTCTTTGCCTTTAGAGCTATTTTGATGTCGTTCCATTGTGGTGTGCATGCGTCTATATTGTGTTGTTGTGTGGTATTGTTGTTGTTGTTGTTATTATTGTGTGTGAGATGCAATGGTGAAATCGAAGATAATATGATGTGCGTGAGATATACACTCTGTCCAACTCTTATGATGTTCAAAAGGCAAACTGCGAATCAGTACTTACCAAACTTTCCAAATCTATATAATGAATCCTTTTGATACCTGCAACATTAAGATAACACATGATGATAAATAAGTTGTTGCACATAAGAAGCAAAACTCGGCGGGTAAAACATAAAAGCATAGATGTCACATCATACACGACTACACTCACCCGCTGCCTATACATCTAGTCCATTCATCGAAGAATAGAGTTACATTTACAACGTCGTTTGCTTGAACCATGATTTATTATTGGAGAGTTAGCGGTGCTCTGTGAGAGGAGTTGGCTTTGGGCTTTCGCTTTGTTCGGTTTGTGGACAGAAAGGGAGGACACTGCACGGACTAAAAGGACATTGATAGCGGATAATACGGACACGCAGTAGGACAAATTTTTGTCGGACACAACTGTGGACACTGGACATTAAGTAGGACAAATTGACCGGACTTTTACAAGATCCAACTCTCACTCTCATGTTCGCCAAAGATTCAAGGGGGCATGGATTGTGCCCCCTTATTATTGGGTATCTCTCTGGTCAAATGAAGCTGATATCAGGTACAAAACTACAATGAAATAACCAATAGTACTTCCTCAAGTACTTAAGACACCCATCTTTCAAAAAGCCCCCCTAAACAGCCCACATCGAGAACCCCAAAGAAATAGGCGGGATCGATCGCCACCAACAACTGAAAATCCAAAGCAACTCCAACATAACCACGAACGAGCGGCCTTCTGATCCGCCCCCCAACGACAATCTAGTATATATTTGTGTAGTAGTATTAAGTAACTGATTAATCATGGCGGCTGGTGTACCAATTGCCTTTCAGGAGGTGCTTAATGTAAGTGTTTAAAAAAATGGATGGATTGGGATAAGATATTTTTTGGGCATGGCCGGCACAATGGGAGCAATGACCGCTGGTTTGTGGTTATGGGTGGAGAGAGGGACGGCTGAATGGGAGGAAACTGAATGATCATATGTCGTCATATAATTATGCTGTCATGGGGTGGTGGTTAAGATGAAGAGGGGGTGATATAATTCAGAGGGATGGCGGCAGCATTGCTAGCCGTGTGATTATTGGCTTCTCCGCGTGGCCAATGCGAAATAATCAAAAATATCCAGCAATGAGGAGAGACAATGACACCGACAATTATCAGCGGTCCGATGAAGGAGTCCCTCTACAATTATTGATGTTGGGGGAAGACTATATAATTGCCCCCCTCCCCAATGCGATGCCTCTCTCTCAATGCCGGCCTTCTCTCAATTTATATGGCGGCAATTTATTTATACACACATGATATGATCATTATTCAATTAATTCGTCCCCCTGCACATTACTGACCCAATATTCTCTTCTGTATGCCTCTGAACTATCCCTAATTGAAATCAATGATTAATTCAGCTGCAACAACTCCAAGTCCCCGAAACCTCCATCAAACATGGCCTCACCACCATGGAATCCGACAAATGGATCGTCTCCGTCGAACCCAACCAAGTCTCCCTCATCGACCTCCAAAACCAAGCCCAGGTAACCCGACGCCCCATCAAGGCCGAAGCCGCAGTAATGAACCCCTCCTCCAACATCCTCGCCCTACGAAGCGGAAAAATGATCCAAATGTTCAATCTCGACTCCAAATCCAAACTCAAAAGTCACGATGTCGACTCACCCATCGTCTTTTGGAAGTGGACCTCGGCCACCAACCTTGCACTCGTCACCGCCACCTCTGTCTACCACTGGTCCACCGAGGGGGCAGATGCACCCGCCAAGATTTTCGAACGTCATGCCACTATTGGATCTAATACGCAGATTATTAATTATACCGTCTCCCCCGATAACAAGTGGTGTTTGCTCGGTGGGATATCTGCCGGGAGTGCTCCGGGTGTGGTGAATGGGAATATGCAACTCTACTCGGTGGAGAAGAAGGTGTCTCAACCATTGAGTGGACATGGTGGATCCTTTTGCTCAATCAAGTTGGCAGGAAGGGATGATATGGCGCAGTGTCTGGTCTTTCATGAGAAAAAGCCAGAGGATCCCGCCCACCGTCTTTTCGTCATGGAGGTGGGACGTGATCCATCCAAGGGGGCACCGCATAGGATCCCACCTACGCAGATTCCTGTTCCTCCGGAGGCAGCGTCGGATTTCCCCGTGTCACTTGTGATTGATGCCAAGAATGATGTGGCGTTTTTGTTGACCAAGGCTGGGTTTGTGTACATGTTTGATATTCATTCGGGGAAGACTATGTTTAGGACTAGGATAACTCAGGAGACTATGTTTGTGACGTGTGCTCAGGCGAGTACTGGAGCGGTGTTTGGTATTACTGTTAGGACTGGAAGGGTGTACCGTGTTGGTTTGAATGGGGCGAACTTGATCCCGTACATTGTGAACACACTTCGTGATAACGATTTGGCTATTAAGGTTGCCGGAAGGTTGGGTTTGCCCGGTGCAGAGCATCTTTATACTCAGCAGTTTGAAGCGTTGATGGGTGCAGGACAGGTTAAGGAGGCGGCACAACTTGTGGCATCTTCGGGATCGGCACTTCGTACTCCACAGACCATTGCACGATTCCAGCAAATTCCCGCGGAGCCGGGTGCCCCTCAACCCGTCTTTCAGTATTTCTCGACATTGTTGGAACATGGAAAGCTTAATGAGCAGGAGAGTATCGAATTGGCCAAGCCGGTGTTGCAGCAGGGCCGTCCTCAGTTGATGGAGAAGTGGCTTAAGGATGATAAGTTGCATTGTTCCGAGGCACTTGGAGATTTGATCATGCCTCATGATACTGCCATGGCTTTGAGTGTGTATTTGAGGAGTGAGACTCATGCCAAGGCCATTCAGTGCTTTGTGCAGAGGGGAGAGTATGACAAGATTGTTCCATACTCGACTAGCGTGGGATACTCCATGGATTACTCTAGCATGTTGAGTCAGTTGTTGTTCAA
The DNA here is from genome assembly GCA_030544225.1 of Skeletonema marinoi. Classification (NCBI taxonomy): domain Eukaryota; phylum Bacillariophyta; class Thalassiosirophyceae; order Thalassiosirales; family Thalassiosiraceae; genus Skeletonema; species Skeletonema marinoi. The sequence goes on along the minus strand of CM060505.1, from coordinate 370,074 downwards.
CAATCCGCAGGGAGCGTTGGACCTTGCCAAGGGTCTTGTTAGTGCTGATGGTGGTCCTCTCATTGATATTCAGGCCACCGCCGAGGCTTTCTTGTCCAGCAACCGTGTGCAGGAGACTACCGCCTTCCTTCTTGAGGCACTCAAGGACAACAAGGAGGAACATGCCTACCTCCAAACAAAGCTTCTTGAAATCAACCTCATTGGTGGTGCTCCCCAGGTCGCCGATGCCATCATGCAAAATGGAATTCTCACCCACTACGATCGTGCCCACATTGGAAAGCTTTGCGAGCGTGCTGGTATGTGGCAACGTGCCGCCGAGCACTACAGTGATATCAATGACATCAAACGTGTCTTCAAAAACAGTCACCAAATGAACCCCGAATTCGTTGTCACTTACTTTGGAAAGTTGAATCGTGAACAGAGCATTGCTTTGCTCAAGGATATGATGTCTCGTGGTCCATCGAACATGCAGGTTTGCGTTGAGGTTGCCAAGAAGTACAATGATGAACTTGGTTCCGAGGAGCTTGTCAAGGTGTTTGAAAATGCCAAGGCCACCGAAGGTCTCTACTACTACCTTGGTGCTGTTGTGAACTTTTCGGAGGATCCCGTTGTGCACTTCAAGTACATCCAGAGTGCGTGTATGTTGGGACAATTCAAGGAGGCCGAGCGTGTCTGCCGTGATTCCAACATTTACAAACCCGAGCAGGTGAAGGAGTACCTTAAGAATGCCAAGCTTCCTGATCCCCGTCCTCTTATCCACGTCTGTGACCGTTACGACTTTGTTGATGAGCTTACGGAGTACTTGTACTTGAACAGTCTTCTTCAGTATGTTGAGGTTTACGTTACCAAGGTATCTCCCGCTAAAACTCCCCAGGTTGTTGGAAAGTTGTTTGATCTCGGAGCCAATGAGGACTTCACAAAGCGCATTTTGATGGCTGTAGGCACTGCATGCCCAGTGGAGGAAATGGTGGAGATTGCCGAAATGAGGAACCGTCTTCGTATGCTTCAGCCCTGGCTCGAGGCACGTGTTGCCACTGGAAGCACTGAGCCTGGAACTCACAACTCTTTGGGTAAGATTTACATCCAGATGAACAAGGACCCCAAGGCCTTCTTGACCAACAACATGTTCTACGAACCCAAGGTCCTCGGTCCCTTCTGCGAGAGTTTGGATCCTTCCCTTGCATTCGTTGCTTACAAGAAGGGTGCTGGAGAATGTGACGATGAGCTTATCAAGATCAGTTTCACTCATGGTTTGTTCCGTGATCTTGCCAGATACTTCGTTGAGCGTCAAGATTTGGAGTTGTGGGCAAAGGTTCTCACTAAGGAAGAAGGCGAGGAAGGTGATATTGACGCCGAAAAGGAGTCCCAGCGTAGGCAGCTTATTGATCAAGTGGTGGAATGGGCACTTCCCGAGAGTGAATCCGCCGATGAGGTTTCCTGTACTGTTAAGGCTTTCATGGCTGCTGATCTTCCTGGTGAACTCATCGTTCTTCTTGAAAGAATCATCTTGCAGGGATCTGACTTCTCTGACAACAAGAATCTTCAGAACTTGCTTATCCTCACTGCCATCCGTGCTGACCACACCAAGGTCGCCTCCTACATCGACCAATTGGACAACTTCGATGCCAAGGACATTGCTCTCATTTGCGTTTCTGAAAGTCACATGCTTTACGAGGAAGCTTTCACCATTTACGTCAAGTTTGCCAAGCCTGAACACACCACCGATAAGGAGGAACAAATTGAAATGCAAGTTCTTGCTATGGGAGTCCTTGTTGACTACATGAAGGATCTTGATCGTGCCAAGACCTTCGCAAATCAGGTTGACGAGAAGCCTGTTTGGTCGAAGCTTGGTAATGCGCAGTTGGAGGAGAAGATGGCTGCTGATGCTATTTTGAGTTTCATTAGTGCTGAAGATGCCAGTGAATATGTGAGGGTGTGCGCCGAGGCGAACGAGGCGGAGATTTACGCTGAAGTCATTCCCTTCCTTAAGATGGCACGCAAGAACTTGCAGGAGAATCTTTTGGATACTGAGCTTATCTACGCCTATGCCAAGACAAACAATTTGACTGATCTCGAGAAGTTCGTCAACGGACCAAATGTCGCCAACATTCAAAACATTGGCGACCGCTGCTTCTCCGAGGGTCTTTACAATGCTTCCAAGATCCTGTTCAAGAGTATCAACAACAACTCCAAGCTTGCTCTCTGCCACATCCATTTGGAGGAGTACCGTGAAGCTGTTGCTGCTGCCTCTCTTGCGAACAACGTGTCCACCTGGAAGCAAGTTTGCTTTGCATGTCTCAAGGCATCTGAGTTCCGCCTTGCTGCTACCTGCGGTCTTGAGGTCATCAAGTATCCTGACCACGTGGACGATGTTGTCACCACCTACTCTGATCTAGGACATTTCGATCATCTTGTTTCGTTGTTCGAGCAAGGGCTTGGCCTCGAGGATGCTCACATTGGTATCTTCACTGAACTTGGTATTCTTTACACCAAGCACGTTCCAGAAAAGGTCATGGAGCATTGCAAAGTCTTCTTCAGCAAGCTTAATGTCTCCAAGGTTGTGCGTGCCTGCGAGCGTGCTCGTCTTTTCAAGCCTGCGGTCTACTTGTACATGCAAGATAAGCAAGCTGACAGTGCTGTGAAGACTATGTCTGAGCACTCCTCTGCCTTCGACAATGACTTGTTCTTGGATGCTATTGTCAAGGTGCGCAACGCCGAGATTATGTACAAAGCAGTGAGCTTCTACCTTACCATGCACCCCATGCTCTTCACGAGATTGATGGAAGTGCTTGAGGATCACGTTGATCACTCCCGTGTTGTTAACCAGCTCCGTCGTACTGGTGACTGGGCCTTGCAACTTGGTCAGGCTTACATGAAGACCGTTCAGAAGGAAAATCTTAGTGCTGTCAATGAAGCTCTTAACGAGCTTTACATCGAGGATGAGGATTATGAGTCATTAAGAAAGTCTATCGACAAGTTCCAGAATTTCAACATGATTGCTCTTGCTTCCAAGCTCGCCACTCACGAGCTCTTGGAGTTCCGTCGCATCTCAGCCTACGTTTACCGATGCAACAAGAAGTGGTCTCAGTCAATTGAGCTTTCGAAGAATGACCGCATGTGGAAGGACTGCATCGACACTGCTAACGAGTCTGCCGACGAAGAGACTATTGAGGATCTTCTCCGATTCTTCTGCGAAACATCTGAGAAGGAGTGCTTCTGTGCTGCTCTATACACATGCTTCTCTCATGTGCGTCCCGATGTGGCTATCGAGCTCGGCTGGCTCAATGGCTACCATCATTTCATCATGCCCTTCCTCGTTCAGAACATGCGTCAAACATACGAACGTCTGCAAGTGTTGGAGAAGCGCACTCAGCCGCCCAAGGAGGAGGATGCCCAAGACCAAATCGCTCAGACATATGGTCAACTTGGCGGATTCGGAAATGGTATGCTGATGTTAGAAAACGGCGGTGGAATGGGAGGTATGCCCGGAGGAATGCCTGGAGGTATGATGCCACCGGGCCAAGGGGGAATTGATATGAGTGGCTTTGGCCAAGCTGGTATGCCAAACGGAATGCCCCCTGGTGGAATGATGCCTAATGGAATGCCGGGAGGTATGCCCCCAAATATGTCAATGTAAGCACTTGCTTTCATTAGGATTAATCTTGTACGTAACGAAAAGAATTTTTAGTAGTCTACTTTTGTCGGCAAATCTTTTCTTCACGATGCATCTTGCCACTTTGAAAGATAGACCACTCTTCATTGATCACCTTTTGTGAACCGTTCGTTGTCAGTTCCTGCCTCCGTGTAGTCAACAATGGAACGTGCAAATATTGATGTGCTGAGTGCGCCTTCTAAGTGCTCCCCTAAACGAGTTGCCAAAACAACAATGAGCAAGGGATAGGACGACAAGCAACACCGAAACTCAAGCGAGGCAGTTCCCATCGGCTTTCTGTAAAAGTAGAAAGCATTGAATAGGAGGGGATCTCATACACGGAAATAGGGCACATCCAGATTTTGCAGGATTCGATGGACAGTCTATCTTGGCATAAAGTAAAATTGATCGTGATAGTATGATCATGAAGTGATTGTGGCTCTCCTAAAAATACGACAAATAGTGATGGGCGAACAGAGAGGGACAGAGAGGGTCTGAAGCATACCAACCAACAAAAGAAGGAAGACGACAGCTCAGTTAAACCTGAATCGGCTTGCACTGGAAAATATAATAATTTTATTGATTAGCAGAAGTACCCGTTCAGCATCCCCCCTCTCCCAAAATCCTTTCAACTCGTAGCATAAATTCCTCATTGACATCTGATCAAACCTAGGAAGCCAAAGGAGCGCGTGCGGCTGCTTCTCTCTGCGGACTTTTGGTTGAGTCTACAGCAGCCTGGTGAGCACGAAGAGCAGCGGCAAGCTCGGCCTTCGTCACTGTCCCCTTCTTATACAACTCTTTCAGCTGTTCCAGCGCACCATCATGCCCCAGACTTGCGGCAATAATAAAATGCTTCACCGCCCTATTGAACTTTCTCTCTCTTGTACTGACTACACCAAGATTGAATCTCGCAAGGGGATTACCACCGATGGCTGCCTCCTCAAAATGATGGACGGCCTTCTTCATGTCCATTTCGACCCCCTCCCCGTCACAATACAGCTGTGATAATTGGCTATGTGCTTCAACATCCCCCATATTGGCTGCCTTTGTCAAAAACTCAACTGCCACACTGTAGTTACGTTCCTCTCTCGCCTGGCAACCCTTTTGGCGGAATGCAACTCGATCACCAGCTTTGATTCGCTTCAGTAGGTTCCGCTCTGCTTCTGCCGCCGACTTTGTGTATGGCTCACGACAAAAGGGGCACCTCGGATCGCGCATTGACGTTTCATCTTTCATTTGGTTGGCATACATACAACCATCACAAATCATTACACAGCAGCACGGTAACAAAAAATATTCATCTTTGTCAAGGGGCATTGGTATGAAGCAAATGGGGCAGTCCCCCAAATGGCTGCTTTCAGGTTGCTTGAACAATAATTCTTCTCGCAGTTCAGCCATCCGCTCCTTGCACTCTTTTTTATGTTGCTTCCTGTGATTCTTCTGGCATTCAACGCTGCAATATTTGACGAGGTAGCAAGCGTTACAATTCTTCAATTTGATGTCATCGACTTCTTTGATGCCGCACGCAGCACAACACACGTCTGCCTCCTTATCTGCACTCATCATTCGCCCTTATAAATATATTATCCTTACACGCTAAATCGATGGGTCCGCCACCATCTATGGACAAGTCCAACAAGCAGAGTGAACAGGAAATCGGAGATCCACAAAGAGGACTTCTCTCTTCTCCCAAGATCCAAGCTAAAGGAAAAGGCGGCACTAAATAAGACATCCATCTCATTTTCCTCACTTTTATCCGACAACGCCAAACACCAAACATCAAACATCATCGCCACGATGATGATGTTCCGTCTGCTATTGCTACTTTGCCATGCAATGGTCACCATCGGATTTATACCTATATGTTCATCCGTCAACTATGATCATCACCACCTGACATTGAGTAGTGATGACGACCAGGCTTGCGACGAAGACACCATCATAACATTGCCTCTCGACATCTCATGTGATGTGCGCTCGACCGCTCGAGATTTGTGGGGCAGTCCAGAGGCTGTTGGATCAATATTGATGTCTAGTGATCATATAAATGACAGCGGAAGCATTCTTTGTCATCCAGACTATCAAGGCGAAATGCCTCTGCCATCATCAATACCAATATCTCAACGATTCTCCTACTTTGAGAAACAAGCACAAAAAGGAGATCCACGAGCACAGCACAGCATAGGACTCTTATTATGGAATGGATTCACATCCTCAACAGAACAAACGTTAATTGATCCAGAAGCATCTGCACGGTGGCATGCAGCAGCGGCACTTCAAGGCAATCTAGATGCTCTAGCTGTATTTGGTGGATGTCTTCGAACAGGAACAGGCGTAGGCAAATGTAAGAATATTGCGCTTGGATTGCGTTGTATTGAATACTCAGCGTCTGTTGGTAATCCATCTGGAGTGAATAAGAAGGGTGCCATGATGGAATCGAATGATGATTATTTTGGTGCGATGAGATTGTATAGAGAATGCTACGAAGACGAATCAAAGCGGACAAATGCATTGCTGTTATTCAATTTGGGGTACTGCCTGATTCATGGAGATGGAGTCGATAATGATGTAGAAGAAGGGGAGAAGATATGGAGGGATGCTGTCGCATTGGCTCCAGAGGAAGGATCGGAGGAGGCTGCATGGTTTCTGTATCAGCAGTATTCAGAAAGAGGGGATATGGAAAAGGCAAGGCATTACTTAGGTATTGCAGCTGATTTGGGTCTCGAGGATGCAGTGATGGAGAGACGAGACAATAGTTGAGAGCTGTGAGAATGTCTCCGTGAGAGCAATGACATCTATCGTGAGAACATATTTATAGGTTATTGTGAAACCAACATCAAAAATCAGCTGCGCCAACTAAAGGCGAGATGAGAGGACAGCTCTTCAGCGCCTCAGCCATTTCAAGGCGCACATTTCATTTCCAGATGCTCTCTGAATCCTCTCGTCTGCTCTCTCAATCATCTGCTGATACTTTCGTTTCTCTGCACGCAACCTCTGTTTCTTCGCTTGACTTTCATTCAGCACGTTAGTCCAGAATCCTTCTATTACCAGCAGAGGCATTTCACGAACGAATTTGAACACTGCAGAGAGTTCTCTGCGTCGGAGCTTCGATAGCGATTCTTTCCATACTCCCACTTTGTCACCGCGAAGCTGTGCACTTTTTTCGAACCAATTCATTATCAGAGGAAGGAGCTTCAAGCTGTAAACAAATAGAGGCTGCATGTCAAGGTCAGGATGGCTCATGAGGATCTTACTCCTTGTCAAACATTGCATGGCGTCCCTGTTCATATTTTTGACAGCTGCATTCATCTTGAGAAGGTCAACAATGACGCTAGGAGTGTCAAACATGTCGCTGGGAACACCAACATATGCGAGGGTGTGATTGGATAGGTAGGTATTGTTGATGCTAGAAGTATCACATAGAAGCTTAGAGAATGCAGACCAACCCGCTTCCGTCATTTCACATTCTTCGTCCTCTGGATATGGCAAATAAAGCGTTTCCAATGATTTGTTGCCTTTTAGTGCATCTGCTAAAGCTGCTGCTTCTTCGTCTCCAAACTTCATCATATAGCTAGTGCTTAGGTAGTGCAATTTGCAGCTATCAGACTGTAAGAAAGGCGACAAATACCTCAAATTGCCTCAAACCCGCTGCGTTGATCTCAAAAGGAAGGATTAAATTTTCTAGCCTTTTGCTGTTGCATAGGCCAGGTACCAATGCATGTAAACCTGCATCGTCAATGTCGTTGCCAGGAAGATATAGATGTGTCAAGTTCGAGAGTCTCAACCTCATCATGGCCCCCAATGCCACGCAACCAGCCCCCCGAACATTGTTGTAAGTACAAAATAGCTGTTCAAGCTGTGGTTGCGTCAAGAACGCTTGGACAATGTCTGTGAATCCTTCGTCCCCCATGTTGTTTTCGTGAAAGCTGCACGATGTCAGAGTCTTGACTCGACGCTGGCTCAAAGCCACTGCCAACTCACGAGCACACTCACGTCCAATCTCAGAATAGTGCAACTGTATGGCGGTGAGATTGTTGTTCTCTCTCAAGAAAGAGCACAAGTTCTGTAAGCCTACATCCATGCGAGACTGAAGAGAGAATTCTCGCAACGATCGATTGTTGCTGACACCCTCAATGAATGCATCAACTCGTTCTCTATCTTGGGGCAAGAAATGAATAGCCAGCTCATCCAATGATTGATTCCTACCAATGAAATATCCCAGCCAACCCAAGTCGTCGCCTTCTCTGATACTAAACACAATTTCTTCATCGTCGTAGGCTTCGCCAATGAAGAGTGCGTCATCAACTCCCCAATTTTGATCATTGTCTCGAAGTCGTCGCAGCACTTCCGCATTCTTCTTTGACGACGTGATATCCTCCAAATTGATATTCCGGGCAAGCGCATCCCGTCTACTCATTGCTTCTATCTGTTGGTTGTGGAAGTATTTTTGGTAGAGTATTGATTAATTCAATCGCATAATTCAAAGAAAAAGCATTCAAAGTAGCATGTAGAGATGCGGCGCACAGCCGAGAAGGAAAATGAAAGAACAATGACGAATGACGATGTGCGGAGGCGGTAAATGAAAGAGTAATCAATGATCTTGCCTCCGTCACTCTACACTTACCAGATTCTTTTGAGAATCTATCAATTCAAATAGAATCAAAATGGAAGAGCTAGCCAGTAGCAGCAGAAGAACGAATAGGTAGGAGTATTTCGAATTTAAGTATGTAGTACGTACCTACTACTTCCCTCAACATCAAGTTCAACGTATCGTCGTCATCTCCATCGCCTAAAACGAAGAGCATATTACTTTCCAAGCTTGTGTTCTCTCGAAGTCGTCGCAGCACTTCCACATTCTGCTTCGATGAGGTGATACCCTCCAAATGGATACATCCTGCAAGCGCATCCCGTCTACTCATTTTGCTCATACTGATATACTATCTATCTCGAATATGTTGATCGGGAATTAAATTAATGTTAATACAACCCATAAACCAAAGCAATAAAACAGCGTGAAGCTCACAGTTGTTGAGAAGGAGAGACAATTGACGAATGCGACGGTATGAGTAACTTACTCAATGAAATTCGCACTACATTCGCTTGCCACCGCCACTTTGGCACTCACCAAATTGTTACTGGGAACCAATACAAACATTAACAGCCTACCCACAGCTATATTTGATCAAGCAGCAGCACACTCTAAGTAGAGAGAGCTAGCAGCGCAGCCATGATAAGAGAATGAGATGAAGAAGGAAGAGGAGAATTAGCTATGTAAGAGAATGTAAGCCAGGGCAGGAGAGGAGGAGGGGGAAGTTGGAAAAGCGAAAGAGGGGGAGAAAGATGTACATAAATAAATGCTCATACTTCTAAGGCCCGTTCCGAGGTCTTAAAAATCGCTGTAAAAATCGTTGTAAACTGTCGCTGTAAAAAATCTGTAAATTGGGGGGAGCGGGCAAAAACACTGGTAATGTGTAACTTTACAGCGACCAAAAAAATTTGACAGCGACATAATAGGGGGCAGATCGGGTGCCTATTAGGTCGCTGTCAAAAAATTTTGGTCCTGTAATTGGCGATATTTTAGCGGTTACAGCGACAATTACAACGATTTTTCAGCGATTTTTCAGACCTCGGAACGGGCCTAAAATCAAGTATAAATTGTATGCTACGAAAAACACTACATACGCATTATGAAATAGATTTTAAGTTCCTCTGTAGAATTCTGGTACAAAATCTGTGTAGAAAGTCTTAGCGAAAAAGATGCTCAAAAGTGCTTCAAGCCACCCCTACCACCGGGGACTGGACGCATGGGAGAAGAGAGAAGCCAAACATGCGACTCTCTCTTTCTCTCTCGTCGCCCTTGTCCCCGGTGGTAGGGGTGGCTTCAAGCAAGTACCAACATCCAACATGCCAACATACATCTCTACTACTTATCCTCTACATCCATGATGAAAAGGTCATACTTGCTACTGCCTATGGTCTGATGCTACTCTTCTCGCTGCTTTATCTTTGGGACTGTATCGCGACTTCAATAATATTGTAGACATTAATGTTTGAGTTTTAGCTTACAATATCTTCTTCGTCTATCCATCAAATTCAACATCACCGAGCCACAAAACTTGGTACAAAAGCACAACGCAAATCATATGTCATCCTAGCTGATTGTTGCATTAGGTATTGTACAATACGAGGAGTTTGGAGTTAGGTGGGATCATTGAAAAGCGTCGATACAGAGCAGCCTGATAAAACAACTGCGGAAGTAAACATGCTTCTTTATCGGGAGAATCCGAATCTTCGCTCTTGTACGTAATGAATGATACAATTGTGGCGGCAGCAGCATCCTCATATCCGTGAGCCAATTATGTTCCACGACAGATATGGCTCGTGCGAGTTGGTAGGTATCCTAAATAACAGAGCAGAGAGAGTTGTGTGAGTGGCAAGGACATGGCATCATATTATAAGCGGCAGCCGCAGCAGAGCCACTCAAAGCTTTGATTGTTGACGTTTGATAGAGTTTGCTCTTCGTAGTTATCCTCGCTTCGAGTCAACTAATTGAGACCTATCCAAATAGCATAAGTAGTGTCCTACTTCGACTTGATTGACCACAAAAACGGTGTGGTGTTGTGTTCATCGTGTATCGGTTATGCTCGGGCCCGGATGGACGAAGACTATCTCATCCATAAACTTCTTTTGATGGTATACAACCCAATGGCATCTTCCAAGTATTCAAATTCGGTGTAGTTAGGTGTCGGTGGGGAGATTAGTATCGGTATCGAGTTGTTGGGTAGTTCGGGACAAACATGGTGCAGTAGTGGAGCATGGAGCAGCAGCGATAGGCAGGGCAGTCAACTGCTGAGCGGCGATCTCATGCAATGAAAGAAGACGCGATGATGATAAGTGATGTTAATCTTTGATCTTTGCCCTCGCGTCGGGACGTCTCATTTTTGAAGATATAGCCTGGACTGCGGCCTGACTGCGGCGCTATGTACCATACTCAGCTAGCCGATCGAGCTTGCATCAGACTCCAATAACCGTGACAGTACCATGGTGAGAGGTTGAGAATCCTTCCTTGGCTTCGAGTAATCACTGTTGGCGACATACCTACACAGTGCTTACTCGTGGAGATATCTGATGTTGAAGAGATAGAGATATTATTCCTTGGCTTCGTCAGTCTTAAATCCAGCTCTGGCTCTGACACAGCTCTGACGTTTTCATCACTGTCAACGTACTCGTGGCGCTTGCCTCGTTTGTTGCAGACAAAGATCTTCTGGAGCGGGCAGATTCATGATAATCATTGCCCATTCCGCTGATGGAGTATTAAATTTGTCTAAATTGGTAAAAGCAGAAAGATTGATGGATAATAGCTAAGATATCTCTGATCTTCTTCATTTTCACTTCGTCAAACTTCTTCAGCAGCTTGAGTTTTCTTCTCGTGTGGTGCGTGTCTGACGTAGTTGACGCTCTGTCCAAATTGACGGAAATAATGATTACTGTCTGCTCTAAATTGATCTGTAGAACATCTCTGACCTTCTTCAGTCTTGTGTCCGACCTGAGTTTTTTTGATTCGAGGGAAAGAATTTTTGCGAAATCCTTGACCCTACTCGAGAAATCTGACACATATTGTGTCCATTTTCTGTTGGTTGCGTAGTGATTTTGTCTAAATCCCGTCTAAATCTCGTAAGACGGTGCGTTTGGACGGAAAAGACAAAAGACTAGCGATGAAGAGTATCAAGGATATTGACTGGGCCCCATATGCCACCACGGAAAGACACTCATGCATTAGATGTGCCTACTGCAATTCTGAGTCTAGGATCTCACTGCTCACTGGAGTCTGGAGTGTATCTTCTACACAAGCAGAACGCTCTAACGATCCAGCGTTGAGTTTCATAAATGCTTGCCATTTCAACACGAGCTGTTGACGTGACTCTATAGCAAGATTGCTCCACCCGCAGTCGGACGGATACAGTCGAGCCATTTAAGCTCTTCATTTGTGTTGTCCCGAGGCATTGCATTTGATATGTCGCACAAGCTACCAGAGCTCCCTTCTCCACTGCTCGGGGATTGCATCGTTCCCTGGACTTGAACGTTCAACATTAGCCTGCGATGGATTAGCAGGAGTCGTCTGTTCAAGTAGTATGCCCTCGTTGCTTTGAGAATACCGGCGTGTGCCTTTTTATGTCAGGCTGCAGATGTCAATACAGTTGTCATCCCGAGCCACTGTATTCGTGCTTGCTCTCGTCGGGCAAGCTAGTGAGTTGCCGTTCCAGTCTGCGGGCATGAGACACCAACGATCTATCGCAGGTGTCAACCCAAGCTACTTATCAGTGATTACTCAGTACTCTCCAACGTTTGCTTTGGCAACATCGGTGCCACTGCATTCGTGCTTGCTCTCGTCGGACAAGCTCGCGTTGCCGTTCCAGTCTGCAGCAAAGAGACGCCAACGATCTATCGCAGGTGTCAACCCAAGCTACTTGTCAGTGATTACTCAGTACTCTCCAACGTTTGCTTTGGCAACATCGGTGCCACTGCATTTGTACTTGCTCTCGTCGGACAAGCTCGCGAGTTGCCGTTCCAGTCTGCAGCAAAGAGACGCCAACGATCTATCGCAGGTGTCAACCCAAGCTACTTGTCAGTGATTACTCAGTACTCTCCAACGTTTGCTTTGGCAACATCGGTGCCACTGCATTCGTGCTTGCTCTCGTCGGACAAGCTCGTGAGTTGCCGTTCCAGTCTGCAGCAAAGAGACGCCAACGATCTATCGCAGGTGTCAACCCAAGCTACTTATCAGTGATTGCTCAGTACTCTCCAACGTTCGCTTTGGCAACACCGGTGCGCATTTTATGTATTGGTACAAGCTACCAACGTCTATGTGGCTATGCAGATATCTTCCCAAGCCACTGCATTGGTGAATGCTCCTGTCGTGCAAACAGTCCTTCACATGCATACACCCTCAGTATGCGCAATTAACGATCTATTGGAGATGGCGCTGTATCAGTTTCATTCAGCACTTTCCGACAGATGTGCACCCCGTTTTAGTACAACGTCCTTGCAGGTGTCTTTAAGCCAATGCATCAGTGCTTGCTCCCAGTTGTGCAAACAGTCTACGTCCTCCTCGCATGCATGCACATTCAACACAGCTACCAACGATCTATTGGAGATGCTTTTGTATCAGTGATTACTCAGTACACTTACCCACATATGCATGTGTCGTACCAAGCAACCGCATTAGTGATTGCTCCCGTTGCGCAAAGAGTCTACGCTGCACAGGCGTGAACTTTCACTACAAGCTACCACCAACCTTCACATATGTCGCTACAATCTACCATAGCAGTGATCACTCAGCACTCCGTTCAACCATGTGCTAGGTGAGAGAGGATGAACTCTTTTGGTGAACTTATTGATTGAGGTGACAACGATAAGATCGCTTCAAGTAGCCGCGTCCGTCTGCATGTGTCATAGGAAGCAGAAGGATCTCCTCGCATTCTGGGTGACCAATCTGGATGAGCCACTTGATTCGCAGACATTGAGGAATCTGGAGGGGGATCGAGTGTCTAGGCCTGTAGGACAGTGCTAGCAACAAAGCCTCAATGAAACTATACGATGAGAACTTCTGGGATCATTTGTGAAAACTCAAGATAGAAATCCTATGATCTTCCCTGCCGAGGAAGCAATCAAGGCCCAGAGTCTCCATCGTTCGTTGAGCAGGTGAAGATCGACAATCAATGCACAACACGAATAAGTGTCAAGGGAGTCGATCTGACCTCTTTAACCTTTGGAGAAAACGTAAGAAGCCAAACAGGTTCACCGAGGCAGGTGACAAGTCTATCTCCGCGCAAGGCTTGTGTCCGCCTTTGGGATCACTCTACGTTAACTCCCAAAGTCTCTTTGTACCGAAGGGGGTATTGATTCGAAGCTTTCAACTTCCGGAATTGTTTGAGTAAGAAAGGTGTAAGTGGATACCGCTTGCAGGTAGTTCTGGGGAGGATTGATGGGGCCCAATACTTCGATGTGAAGGTTGGGTCTTGTCCGTATCAATTGATGCCCATTGCTCGCGCGATGATCCTTCTAATAGAACTATCTGCAGTAGGGAGCGCTACACCGAATATGCTTATAACATGGGAATGAGAAAAGCGGGTCGCTTCCCCAATCGATGATACATTAAGAGACTTTAAATAATAGAATTGAATTTAAGCTCGACATTGGCAAGAGCAATTCATCGGAAATGTCAGCAATTGGTGGTTCTTGGGAATCCCGAATCTGAACCATTCTGTGCTCCGGGCTAAAGTGGTTCTGGATTTGGGATTGCTTGATATGCTAATTGGGACTGTACGAAGATAGCAACCACGAGTCTTGAGACGGCAGAACGAGAAAGGCTATTTAGACGATCCAACTCTCGTGGTAGAAAGATGAGTGTTGGCAATGGATGTACTCACAACAACAAGTCACCTCCGTTGCCAATATACTAACAGCGTACAACACAACTTTATGGGATGGATTCTTTGGATATGCGATGCGCAGGCCTCTGATCACGAACTGTGATGCACTAGTCCTTGGAATTTTATTTTTGTTTCCCACCCGCCCGGCCCTGGGTTAATTTCGGTCTTGCCTCCTTCGTGGGGGGTATTGATTCGATCACAGTTCGTGATCAGAGGCCTGCGCATCGCATATCCAAAGAATCCATCCCATAAAGTTGTGTTGTACGCTGTTAGTATATTGGCAACGGAGGTGACTTGTTGTTGTGAGTACATCCATTGCCAACACTCATCTTTCTACCACGAGAGTTGGATCGTCTAAATAGCCTTTCTCGTTCTGCCGTCTCAAGACTCGTGGTTGCTATCTTCGTACAGTCCCAATTAGCATATCAAGCAATCCCAAATCCAGAACCACTTTAGCCCGGAGCACAGAATGGTTCAGATTCGGGATTCCCAAGAACCACCAATTGCTGACATTTCCGATGAATTGCTCTTGCCAATGTCGAGCTTAAATTCAATTCTATTATTTAAAGTCTCTTAATGTATCATCGATTGGGGAAGCGACCCGCTTTTCTCATTCCCATGTTATAAGCATATTCGGTGTAGCGCTCCCTACTGCAGATAGTTCTATTAGAAGGATCATCGCGCGAGCAATGGGCATCAATTGATACGGACAAGACCCAACCTTCACATCGAAGTATTGGGCCCCATCAATCCTCCCCAGAACTACCTGCAAGCGGTATCCACTTACACCTTTCTTACTCAAACAATTCCGGAAGTTGAAAGCTTCGAATCAATACCCCCTTCGGTACAAAGAGACTTTGGGAGTTAACGTAGAGTGATCCCAAAGGCGGACACAAGCCTTGCGCGGAGATAGACTTGTCACCTGCCTCGGTGAACCTGTTTGGCTTCTTACGTTTTCTCCAAAGGTTAAAGAGGTCAGATCGACTCCCTTGACACTTATTCGTGTTGTGCATTGATTGTCGATCTTCACCTGCTCAACGAACGATGGAGACTCTGGGCCTTGATTGCTTCCTCGGCAGGGAAGATCATAGGATTTCTATCTTGAGTTTTCACAAATGATCCCAGAAGTTCTCATCGTATAGTTTCATTGAGGCTTTGTTGCTAGCACTGTCCTACAGGCCTAGACACTCGATCCCCCTCCAGATTCCTCAATGTCTGCGAATCAAGTGGCTCATCCAGATTGGTCACCCAGAATGCGAGGAGATCCTTCTGCTTCCTATGACACATGCAGACGGACGCGGCTACTTGAAGCGATCTTATCGTTGTCACCTCAATCAATAAGTTCACCAAAAGAGTTCATCCTCTCTCACCTAGCACATGGTTGAACGGAGTGCTGAGTGATCACTGCTATGGTAGATTGTAGCGACATATGTGAAGGTTGG
Source organism: Skeletonema marinoi (assembly GCA_030544225.1). NCBI lineage: Eukaryota > Bacillariophyta > Thalassiosirophyceae > Thalassiosirales > Thalassiosiraceae > Skeletonema > Skeletonema marinoi. Next base: position 354,547 of record CM060505.1, on the reverse strand, counting down.
TGGTAGCTTGTAGTGAAAGTTCACGCCTGTGCAGCGTAGACTCTTTGCGCAACGGGAGCAATCACTAATGCGGTTGCTTGGTACGACACATGCATATGTGGGTAAGTGTACTGAGTAATCACTGATACAAAAGCATCTCCAATAGATCGTTGGTAGCTGTGTTGAATGTGCATGCATGCGAGGAGGACGTAGACTGTTTGCACAACTGGGAGCAAGCACTGATGCATTGGCTTAAAGACACCTGCAAGGACGTTGTACTAAAACGGGGTGCACATCTGTCGGAAAGTGCTGAATGAAACTGATACAGCGCCATCTCCAATAGATCGTTAATTGCGCATACTGAGGGTGTATGCATGTGAAGGACTGTTTGCACGACAGGAGCATTCACCAATGCAGTGGCTTGGGAAGATATCTGCATAGCCACATAGACGTTGGTAGCTTGTACCAATACATAAAATGCGCACCGGTGTTGCCAAAGCGAACGTTGGAGAGTACTGAGCAATCACTGATAAGTAGCTTGGGTTGACACCTGCGATAGATCGTTGGCGTCTCTTTGCTGCAGACTGGAACGGCAACTCACGAGCTTGTCCGACGAGAGCAAGCACGAATGCAGTGGCACCGATGTTGCCAAAGCAAACGTTGGAGAGTACTGAGTAATCACTGACAAGTAGCTTGGGTTGACACCTGCGATAGATCGTTGGCGTCTCTTTGCTGCAGACTGGAACGGCAACTCGCGAGCTTGTCCGACGAGAGCAAGTACAAATGCAGTGGCACCGATGTTGCCAAAGCAAACGTTGGAGAGTACTGAGTAATCACTGACAAGTAGCTTGGGTTGACACCTGCGATAGATCGTTGGCGTCTCTTTGCTGCAGACTGGAACGGCAACGCGAGCTTGTCCGACGAGAGCAAGCACGAATGCAGTGGCACCGATGTTGCCAAAGCAAACGTTGGAGAGTACTGAGTAATCACTGATAAGTAGCTTGGGTTGACACCTGCGATAGATCGTTGGTGTCTCATGCCCGCAGACTGGAACGGCAACTCACTAGCTTGCCCGACGAGAGCAAGCACGAATACAGTGGCTCGGGATGACAACTGTATTGACATCTGCAGCCTGACATAAAAAGGCACACGCCGGTATTCTCAAAGCAACGAGGGCATACTACTTGAACAGACGACTCCTGCTAATCCATCGCAGGCTAATGTTGAACGTTCAAGTCCAGGGAACGATGCAAACCCCGAGCAGTGGAGAAGGGAGCTCTGGTAGCTTGTGCGACATATCAAATGCAATGCCTCGGGACAACACAAATGAAGAGCTTAAATGGCTCGACTGTATCCGTCCGACTGCGGGTGGAGCAATCTTGCTATAGAGTCACGTCAACAGCTCGTGTTGAAATGGCAAGCATTTATGAAACTCAACGCTGGATCGTTAGAGCGTTCTGCTTGTGTAGAAGATACACTCCAGACTCCAGTGAGCAGTGAGATCCTAGACTCAGAATTGCAGTAGGCACATCTAATGCATGAGTGTCTTTCCGTGGTGGCATATGGGGCCCAGTCAATATCCTTGATACCCATTTGTGTCATGGTACAAGAGTATAACTTAGCCTAAGACTGCAGAAGGTCGGTTGCATCTAACATCTGCTGCCGCCAGTGACTGCCATGTTCGACACATTAGCTCTGAAGAGTTGTTCGTTGAAACACAAGTAAGATGAATCCCCAAACCTCACGTGGCTGCCTTCCACTGGCTTATACGTCTACATCAGTTCCTCACTTCACAGCTAACCCCCTCGGATAATAATGACAATAATAACACCGCAGAGTGGTCACTCTACGATAGCCATCAACGCTGCAGGTGGAGCATACGTGCGCTCTCCTTATCCGACGTTACCGAAACCACTAGTGGTCATGATGGATAACGTCGAACAACTAACTCTGCGTCTCCCTGCCTGAACCCGAGCAATCGTAAAATACTCAGCTGCCAATAATGCCATCCTCATATTGGGAGACTTGGTATTGTGAATAGACATTCACATCCCCCCCCGGTAAACATCAGTAGATGCCACCACCGTTAATCCCTTACATCCAATAAAAGGGATAGTGTGTGGTGCACCCTATCATAGTCCCTGGATGTCAAAAGATACTTCCTTTGAAGACCGGCACTCCTCGCCAATCCAAAGTTAGAATCAACACCCAAGCACCATGATACCAAAACATGAGGCGGCGCCGAATCTCCCCCAGAACGAGTCCCCCGCCTGATGACGCATTCCCCCATGCTACACGTAGAGTGCCAGAGGAGGGAATGTGGCGAGAGCTCTTAAGGTCGATTGCCGACGTCGTCTCATGTGTAAATTGTTGTATATGAATAATATGTAGAAAACCCACTGGACCTTGTTCAATGTTCCAGATAGAGTGTGGATAAAAACCCGTGGTTAGATCCGCCGAAGACCCCCCCGGTAGAATAAAATAAAAGATGGATGCAACACCAATGACATATTGTGTGCATCATCCGAGACCCCCCCGGCCAAAATATTAAGGTGGTGTAACCCCACCTATAACCCCACCGTCACCTCCGTCGCCGCACAGCAGAGACATGGACAACCTAACATGCTCCATTCCGGACCGTCGCACCGATGAAGGCGACGTACCCGCAATGGGGGATGAATTCGAGAGGGAGAGGCCACATACGTGGCACTGGCAGCGTCCAAGGCGAAGCCGAGGAGCCGACTCTCAACCCTCCATTAAAACAAAAATAAAATTCCAAGGACTAGTGCATCACAGTTCGTGATCAGAGGCCTGCGCATCGCATATCCAAAGAATCCATCCCATAAAGTTGTGTTGTACGCTGTTAGTATATTGGCAACGGAGGTGACTTGTTGTTGTGAGTACATCCATTGCCAACACTCATCTTTCTACCACGAGAGTTGGATCGTCTAAATAGCCTTTCTCGTTCTGCCGTCTCAAGACTCGTGGTTGCTATCTTCGTACAGTCCCAATTAGCATATCAAGCAATCCCAAATCCAGAACCACTTTAGCCCGGAGCACAGAATGAGGGAAACGACACCTCAGTTCCGTTCTGTCTCTGGGAACCGGCACTAAAGTTCCCTAAGTTCCTACCAGATGCTTTTCCAACGAAACTGACGGAAGTTAAGAGTGTCCGATTAAAAACTAGTGTAAATATACCATTCTTAGGGGTTTCATTTTATAGAGATGGAAAACACTAGCACGTCGTCAGAGTTTTTGTCTGTTTGAAAAATAGGAATTAGTACAAATCGACATCCTTAACAGAAAGGCATTACCGTGTCGTCAGCATTGGACAATAAAGGGGCCAACGTATAACTTAAGCGTAGGAATCCTTTGGTAGCTCCCTTCTTGTGCCGACAGATTGGGCGCACTTTTGTATCTTCCTTTTGATGTTTTGGAAAAAATCAAAATCAGAGCGAGCACGCCAGCACACAAGCCCAACACAACAACTTCCCACCGCAGAAAACTCTCATAAAAAAGCTGGACGAACATTTTCATCCAACTTTGCTATCCATCCAGTCAGTAGACTAACAAACACATCCATCATGGCTACCGCCTTCTCCTGCGACAAGTCGACGGCACCCGCCGAGTTCATCGCCAACCTCGCCACAGTTGCCGTCGAGAACTGCCCCGTCTCATGGAGCGTCGGCGCGAAGGCCGCTGAAATGGTCGGCCGCGATTCTTACTTCCAAGGAAGCACCCCTCTCGACACATGGGTTGGCTATGTTGTCGTTATTGGATTTGGTGCTCTGTTCTCCATCTTTACGACTATCGTTGTTTACTTGGACAAGACTTTTGCTGGAAATGCTTCGATGACTAGTGAACACTTCAAGTAAGTTATATCTTTGTTGGTTGCTGCTGGTTGATGTTGTCTGCACACGTCATTGATTCGTCTTTGCACATGGCATGATTCGTCTATGATGCACATATACAGATGGCTGTGCCGTTCATGTCGTCTCTCCTTTATCTCCTCGAGATGATGTGATGGATGATGTGTGCACATCTCATGTCCATCAGTTTTGCGCCGCTTCAATATTATACTAACACGTGTCTATCACTCTCTCTCACATCACAGCACCGCCGGACGTATGGTCAAGACTGGATTAACCGCCTCTGTTATTGTATCTCAGTGGACATGGGCCGCTACTCTCCTTCAGAGTTCCAATGTTGCCTGGCAGTATGGTGTCAGTGGTCCTTTCTGGTAAGTATTTGAATAGCCCCCTTGTGTTTAACTTGCATTACACATACATACACTTCATCCCTTTTGCTCACATGACGCATTACCATATTTATTCTCTCAGGTATGCATCTGGAGCGACCATCCAAGTTCTCCTCTTCGGTGTACTCGCCATCTCTCTCAAGGACATTGCTCCCTCCGCCCACACCATGTGTGAGATTGTCCGCGCTCGTTGGGGAAAGAATGCCCACCTTACCTTCCTCTTCTTCGCATTCTGCGCCAACGTCATCGTTACCTCTATGCTTTTGCTCGGTGGTGCCGCCACCGTTGAGGCTTTGACTGGAATGAAGTATGAGCTTGCTGCTTTCTTGATTCCCTGGGGAGTTATTCTTTACACATCTACCGGTGGACTCAAGGCTACTTTCATGGCGTCTTACTTGCACACCATGATTATCTTCGCAGTGCTTATTACCATGATTACTCTCGTGTACATCAAGGTTTACTCCTCCGATCAGATCTACTCCTTCTTGGACAATACTGTCAGCTACTCTCCCGAGCAGTGTATGGCCATTTACTCTACCGAAGGTACTGTTGAGACTTCTTTCTTCTACTCTGGAGATAAGACTGTGCTTGGTCAGACTGAAGGAACAGCCCAATACGCCTGTGGACCTGTTGCTGGAAACGCCCAAGGATCCTACCTTACTATGCTCTCTGGTGATGGTTTGATGTTCGGAATCATCAACATTGTTGGTAACTTCGGAACTGTCTTCGTCGATCAATCTTACTGGCAATCCGCCATTGCCGCCCGTCCCGCATCTGCCGCTAAGGGATACCTTCTTGGAGGAATCTGCTGGTTCGCCATCCCCTTCTCTTTGGCTACTTCCCTCGGTCTTGCTTCCACTGCTTTGATGCTTCCCATCACCAGGGGTGAAGCTGGATCTGGTTTGGTACCCCCTGCTGTCGCTGACAACTTGTTGGGATCAGCTGGAGCAGTTTTGATTCTTATTATGTTGTTCATGGCCATTGTGTCAACTGGATCTGCCGAATCTATTGCCGTGTCTTCCTTGGTCGCCTACGATATTTACCGTGAGTACATCAACCCCGAGGCTACTGGAAAGCAAATTCTTTGGGTATCTCGTGTTGTGATTGTGGTATTCGGAGTCTTCATGGGTCTCTTTGCGGTAAGTTGTGTGTGATGTAGTACATTTGTGTTATTGAAGAAGGATTTGTTACTCAACCGCTATTAACTGGCTTCATCTTCACAGATTGCACTCAACGCCATGGGTCTTAACCTTGGATGGGTCTACCTCTTCATGGGAATTGTTATTGGATCTGCTGTCATTCCTCTCTGGAACATGATGACCTGGGACAAGGCATCTGGAAAGGGAGCCATTATCGCTGCTTGGGGTGGATTCGCCCTTGCCCTCATCGCCTGGTTCGTTGGAGCCTCTGTCGAAAGTGGTGCTGTCAACGTTGGCACTCTCGGATCTAACCCTGTCATGCTCAGTGGAAACTTGGTTGCCATTTTGAGTTCTGGATTCATCCACTACGTCTACTCCAAGTTCGTTGATCCTCAGGAATATGACTTCTCTACTCTTGATGCCAACATCCATCTCGTTGAGCAGGATACTGCTGGACTCACCGAGGACATCATTAACAAGGATGAGATCCGTCGTTCTAAGCGTTGGATTACCCGTCGTGGATACCTCCTCACCTTCGTGCTTGTCATCGTGTGGCCTATCCTCTCTATCCCTGCTCAAGTCTTCACTGAGTCTTACTTTGCCTTCTGGGTCCTTGTGTCTATCGCTTGGGGATTCGGTGCCGCCATTGTCATTACTTTCCTCCCTCTCTTTGAGAGCCAGGACGAAATTGGCAAGGTTTGCAGTGGTATGTTCAACTTCCTCCTCTGCAAGAAGGTCGAAGGCGAAGAATTCGCTGAGGAAGAAGAGCCCGTGAAGGAGGTCGATGAACCTGTCAAGGAACCTGAGGCCGAGGTTGAAGCCGACGCCGGAGAGTCTGCTTAGACAAGATGCGTGATGCTTGTCGTATTCGTTAGTAAAAAGTGTATATACGTTCTGATCTGTTCTGCTGTGCTGAAGTCGGTGTGATTTAGCGCTATTGATCATATGAAAATAATGAAAATAAACAATCTGATTGTATTTAACTTCGTCACTGGAATTATTTGTTTCCCTTTCTTGCTCTATCAAAGAGACACTTCCATCTCTACAAGTGTTCCAGATACTTGAACTTTCTGTTACAATACGCATCATCAATCAGTACTCCACCATTGCTTCTGTTCATACTGATTGCAGTGCTGAAGTAGTATGTAAAAGGAGCCCAAATAAACTACTATTAAGGCATGGCAATGGATTCTTCTGACGTATAATATGTACTTACACCTCTGAAGAGAGGCACGGAAAAGTAAATCTTATCGCTCGCTAGGCGGATATTATTTTTGTCTGATGCGACATTTGTAAATTCTCCACTCTTTTGCGTTGGCGTTGCTACTTATGCTGAATGAGCGAGCTTGTTGTGGCTGACTATTAAACACCTCATACAACAACTTCCTGCTTGTGCTTCCTCAATTTGGCATAGGTCTGGATAGGATGCGATGTTCTCCAATCGTCTTCATCGACAAATAACTACATTGCTGCTACTGTACATTTTACCACTTTGGTCAAGTAATTGCTCTTTTATCCACGTAGCATCATTCAGCCCATCATCGTGTGGCATTCGTATTCGTTCTGGCGCAAGTGCATCATGTGTCAAACGACATCAACGAACATTTCCATCGTTAATTTATAGAAATTCGCCATCTCGCTATCATTATCCTCAACTAAAGATCCAGATGGACGATGAAAATGATAACGAAGGCAGCACGAAACACGAAATTGATTCCATCCTAGAACAAGTTGATCCACTCGAAATACGTCTTGATGCAACTCTCCTTGCCATTTATGTTCTGTGTAGATTCCTATTCTACGATGTAACAACAGGCGTGAAGCAAACGCCGGGATGGGAATTGCACGATGCGATTATGCTACTTCAAACTTTCTCAAGTGCCATTGTGCTCTCTGCCCTTTGGACTTTGGTTGGCGTATTTGGAACGGGATTATTTCAATATGATACAACTAATGATGACAACAATGTGTGGAAGAAGCCACTTATAAATGCAATAATCTCAGCTCCACTTTGGATATTGATAGAGGTTGTCTTTGGATGGCCAACGGCTGGGATATTTTGGTTCGAGAGTACTGGGAGTAATCGGGATTTGGGAGGTAGCTTTCTTGGTGATCAAGAGTGGTCTCTTCTCTTTACTTTAATGGGAGTTGGTTTTCTAGGAGTTGGCTTCATGATGATTTTGGGAAGATACCTTCGACAATACATTGCATAGATCATTATCAGCACTACACTGACTAATTAATGGAGTAGTTGGATCCACTGTTGCAGATTTGCCAACACTGTTTCAGGCTGACCACCCTCTACCTCTCCATAATCCTTTCAACCAATGCAAGTCATCGTCCTTTTGTGAGTAGAGAGACAGGTAGAGAGTCAATAAGGAGCACGAATCAGCTATTGTACGAAGGAGAAGAGGGTCTTAGGTTACGGTTATATGTACTCCACTATTTATAGAAGCAGTTGGAGCTCAGTAGCAAATTGAATCAGTGTCATATGAAATGTGTAATCTAACTGTTAATGTTGAGGCCTATCATATATTCCCCAATGATACCCCATGCTCTTGATCTCATCTCGTATCCTCTCTACATCTACACCATACCTGCTCACTATTAATACTCTTAACTCAGCCTATCCTATGTCAAATCTACGGCTCCGTCATTACCGTTGTAAATCCAAGGACTGATTCGATTGGATGCTCATACTCGCTTTGAATTTGGACAACAGGTGTCGGAACAGACGTTCGGAATGAATGAACAATATGTAAAAGAGCAGGACCGGCGATGAAAGGAGAAAGAAGGCAGTAGCAGATGTAGAAGAAGGCTTGTGCACGGCTGCTAATCATGGTACGAAGACTCGAATTCGATGATGATGTAAGAAGAAGTCTAGTGCTTTGAGATGAAGCAAGTTTATTGAATTGAACTATGAGCTATGTCGCCCGTCGCATGCATCTCCAAGATTAGTGTTCGCAAGCCAATATCTTGCTATTGTCTTTGCGTGATCATGCTCAGCAACATGCCATAATACTTCTACCCCAACTACCCTATGAGCTCCCAACAACTCGTCGGCATGCCGTCAACATCGGTGTTTTAAACAAGACTTTTGATCCTGCTTGCAGCTTTTGATACCATACTCCTACCTCAACTGCCTACATACGATACATATGTACAAACAAGCGGGGAAAAGATGGACATCTTAAAAACACAGAAAGATCTTGATGACGTCATGAAAATCTTGATGACGCTTGCGACATTTATTTCAGAGAGTTGGGTACCAAGTCTGATGTGACACAGACACACACGCCCTCACCGAAAGTGAATCCAACCAACCCCAAAACCACATCCAGCTTGTCGTTGCTGTTGCAATGCAAGTCACTTGCATCCTATCCTAACATGTTGGTGCCCCGGCCATTCACCTCCTGGTTGCTACTGCTGCTCTCCCTTTTAGCAGCAAGCCCCACGGCGGCATCATCATCAGAATCTACAGAGCAAAGCTGCGACGTCACCACCGAAGAAGATGTGTCATCCTGCACCACCACTCTCACCTATCCGCCACCACCGCTCGAATTACCCAAAGACTTTGTAGACCCATGCCAAGATTCCAACGAGAACTGTCTCAAATGGTCTCAGGAGGGGGAATGTAACAACAACAAACATTACATGATTGAATTTTGCCCGCGGAGTTGTGATATTTGCCGTCCTATGACATTATTGCAAAACGAGGGCACTATTGCCACTAATAATCGCGAAGAATCCAATCCACATTGTGTAGATAGCTGGGAGGAGTGCCCTGAATGGGCAAGACAGGGGGAGTGTTTCGTGAATCCAACATTCATGCTGGACGTTTGTAGATATTCTTGTTGGAATTGTGTCAATATCCCAAAAGATCGTGAGCGGGGAATAGATGAAACGATTACTGTCAAGAAAGTGATATACTCAAAAATGAATGTTGGGACAAATCAATTGGTATCTAGAACAAGCAACAACAATGATGATGATGATTCATCGTCAGATGATAGTGGTGATGATGATGACGAAGACCACAACACAAATCGAGATTTACCCACACTGCAAAGAGTAATGTCAATGGAGGAGTATGCAAAACGTATAATTGCCGATCCAAACGTACCAAACAAAACAAGGGAACGGTGTTCCAATCGTCATCGAATGTGTGCTATGTGGGCTGCAGAGGGGATGTGCACCCCCTTTGGGTATGATGAGAAGAATGATCAACGAAGGAACAGTGATGATGCTTCTTTGGTAGGAAAAGAGAGTGTGTTGTTCATGATGAACATGTGTCCATTGGCATGTGGAATGTGTCATGACATTACAACATTTCATCAATGCGCAGGGAAGCGATCGCCGAGGGAGGAACCATCGTTTGATATTGAGAATGGGAGTATCAATTCATTCTTTGAACGAAAAAGCCTCCCGTACCAGCCTATATTTGCATCTCGTCCCAATGCACAAGAAGAATCGAGTAAAGATGACCCATATGTAGTTGTCTTGCAAAACTTTTTATCGAGTGATGAAGTCGATTCACTTAAATCGCTTCCATCATCAACCCACGTCCGTGCATCAACTCCTGCTACTGGATGGAATCTCCGCGCAGATGCTCTATCAAATCGGATGATAGCAAGTTGTCCCATTGATGACGCATGTAGTCAGGATGATACTTATATGCAGATTATGGATCGGATATCATCACTGGTGGATGTCAAAGCGAGCCATGTGGAGCCGATTGAATTGGTCCAATTTGCGCAATCTAAACAATCCAATACAATAACACGAGTGGAACACAACTTTGAAGTGAGCAGTCTGTGGAAGCCCGCAGGACCACGAGTGTTATCACTCTTTATATTCCTGTCGGATATCAACAATGATGACGAAGATCAAGGAGGAAGAGGTGGACTTGGATTCCCGCATTTAGATTGGTTATCTATCAAGCCCAAAAAAGGAATGGCGGTGCTATGGCCAAATGTGAGGAGTGACGATTTGTGGCAGCTGGATCCGTTGACGAAGTTTGAACACTTTCAGGATAAGGGAGGAGATGGTAATAATGTGCATTTTGGTGCTGTCAGTCATATCAGGTTATACAATTATACGGATGCCTATTTGAGAGGATGTGTGTGAGTTGTGAAGACGGTTGATATCATCGACAGCTGCAAAGACTGTACACTACGTACTACTTCTTCTAATCTAGAGCTTGGAGTAGCGGTGCTCTTCTGACCATGAACATGAACCAGGGAAGAGTTTGCACTAAACTATGACGCTGAAAGTTTTGATTACATTTCTATGAAGTCGATGAATTAGGAAGGCGCGCTTACGGAAAAAGAAGCTCACGAAGGTATGATCGTCAGACCAGTGTTAATGAGGATTTGAGCTACTCACCGTGTCTGTGTTTAGAGAGAGAGAGGTTTGCTCAATAAGTAGATACTCAGCTGTGCATGATAGATGGAAAGCCTGCGACAAACAATCAAGAGTTGTTTATTAACCCTAATTAACCCTGTGTTGTTCAAGACAGTGTCTTGGATCTCGTAAATAGGAAAGAAACGTTTGGCGATGGTGAAGAAGAAAGTATCACGAGAAGTCCTTAGCCGCTTCGCTTCTTCCTCACCATTTTGCGCTTTCACCTTCATTCACCCAACGCCTTCCATAATGGTATGTATGCGATGAGGTGATGTCTCTTGCTTGGTGCTATTAAAGCAAGTTGTTCCGAAAGAAGAAGAACATAGAAGAGGAGCTTCTGTATAGATTTACAGTCGTCTTTTCAACAACAATGGCACACGCTGAACAACGCGGCAAGGGTCGCTCACAACCTCAGGTGAAAGACAAAGTGCCACCAAGCGCCATACAGCATCTGTCTTCCAGATTTCAAAGAAGGCTGAAAAAGTCCAAACTACCCAAGCAAATAACTACGCTGCAGCATCCTCCAAAGAATGTCCATGTTGAAAAGAAGAAAATAGATGGGTTCAGTAAGAAGAATAAATCAAAGCTAACCGTCACAACGACGGAGTCAACATGCGCATCTTCTCTTAGCCAAAATCACTCTTTTGAATATCAAATGTCGAGCTTTCCGAGTCAGCAGACAAGAAATAGCGGCATCGGCAGCTTCAGCATGGACGAAGAATCCTATGCATCATATGGAGAAACGCCAAAAGCACCAGACGATGTAGATCTTGTTAGTGAATGGCTTCAACTTTATGCATGTAGCAACACGTCAAGTTATACATTTGATGACGCAGATGAACAGGAAGAGTGTCGTCCAAAGAGGAAGACCAATCGCCATTCAGATAACGAAATGATCAACTATGACTCTCCGAGAGATCTACTTTCAGAAAATTACTCTCTTGCATCATCGAATGATACAATAACCCCTACAAACCATCGCATACCAACACCACCCGAGATAGCGAGTGCATCTTGCTCCTTTAACTTCGATCTCTTTGGACTGAGCATGTTCAAGTCTGTGGGTCAATCAATGGCAAAGATCAAAACACAAATAGAAGAGGACAGTATAGCGGATGACGAATATCTTGATTCTTGTGACGATGACAGCAGTTGCAGTGCAAATTCATATTAGCATTAGCGTGAAAGGTCACATATGTACAGAAAATACTACGTAAACATCTATGATTCAAGACTTGTCCATACGAAGAAATGTTTGATTGGAACATGTGTCTGCATCTCTGCCGCTCTTACATAAACTATCTCACTTGACTTTTGTAGAACGATTTAGAGACAAGCTCTCACATGCATAACATGGAACAAAAAGGACAGATGTTGCGCTTTCGACTTCGTAGCGCCCACACAATATGTTCATGGACAAGTTGCAAACAGATCGGTATTACGTGGACGAAGATGTTGAAAGCAACGGTTGGTTTGGCTCCTTAGAATTCCTACATACTTGTATATACCTCTAACTCGATCTCCACAGCGACGAAAATGATAATACTCCTCTTTGAACTTTGAATTCCTACGTGGACTCTGGTATGCACCCTTTTCGCTCCACGCTCCTGGCTCCTGGCTGGAAATGACGACAAAAAAGTTGATACGTGCACTCCCTGCAATAGAGAGTTAGTTGGACAGATCAGGCAGTCCTCGCCTGGTGGATAATATCATAATAATATCACATGGCGGACCACGCAGATGAAGAAGATGATGGCGTGAATGTTTTTGTGTACATGGGAGGGCGAGCGCCTCTACATGTTACGCATGTCCGCATCGATAAATCCGTCGAGGTGATTGAGGAAAACGCTTTCAGCGGTTGTGAGCATTTGGTGCAGGTAGAGACTCACAATGGGATCAGAAGCGTTGGCAAGAGGGCATTCTGCTACTGCATATTGTTAAGGCGGATCAGTCTCAAATCTGTAGTTGAAATCGGCATGGCGGCGTTTGATGGGTGTAAAAATCTAGCGGACGTCGGGTTTGGTGACAATATTGAAACAATTGGAATGTTTGCATTTTATGGATGCAGCTCTATGAAACATCTCAATCTCCCATCTATCATCACCATCAGAAGAGAGGCATTCTGTAACTGCATTGCCCTGACGGATGTTGAATTGTCGGAGCGACTTGAAACAACTGAGGGACAAGCATTCTGGAATTGCAAGCGCCTTCAACGCATCGCCATCCCACTGAAAAGAGATATGATTCCATTTGATGACATACTGCAGCAATTCAATCAGTTTGAACAATGTGAACATCTAGTAACAGTAGATCTTGTTGGGGGGATACACAAAACTATTGCCTCGTTTCACATGGAAAGTTGGAGAACTGAAGTGGAAGAAGAAATCAATCGAATCAATCAAGTTCTGCCTGACACTCAGACGGCTAAGACAGCAACAATAGGACAATGGATGGAGTCGGTCCTCGACAAAATGGATCGTTACAAAGGTGAACACTATAGATATGTGAAGGAGGGGATAACTCTATTTGAGCTTGCTCTTTGGAAGGCCAAACTTGATGAAAAGGAAGACAGTTCCAAGGAGGGTAGAACAAAGAAGGCCAAGGTTGATGTTGAAAGTGCAAGGAAAGAGAGACGCATTACATGTGGTGCTGAAATAGTGATCAAGAATGTGCTTCCTTTTCTCAAGTTAGTCTAAGATTGAACATAAATATTAGGAATTACATGTGTCTACAACATGTAATGCATAATGGAACAAAAAAGGACAGCTGTTGCACTTTGGACTTCGTAGCGCTCACACACTATATTTATGGGCAATCAATCGGCGAAGAACATGTTCGAAATGGTATGGCTCCTTGAATTCCTACTTGTGCCTCTCTCTCGATGTGCACGCTTCTACTTATTTCAGACTTACACCCAACTTGTCACTGAGCAATATGAGTATCATCATACCTTAAGCCTTCACCCAAACTATCTTAAGGAAGTGTTGGAAGTGAGTTTGAAAGTTCTTCGCCCCTTGGGAGGCACACCTAACGTGCATTATTTGCTCTCTGTTTGAAGCATCGAGGGTGATTCCTATGTTATTGCTCAAGATAGAGCAATTATGAGCTACTGCGTCGGCGACGTCTGGAACAACGCTGCACTGGATATCAAGATCATACCAGCCAAGCGAGCAAGCATAAATAAGGTTCCCACATGGGAACTGGTTCCCATGATAAGAGCAAGAGGGCAAGTGCAAGGAGAAAATGTGGCTACGGGAATATTGAATTCCTACGTTGATTCTGGTACGTGAACGAAAATGAAAATGAAAATGACGAAAAAATGAGGAAACCGTTGGTGTTTGTAGCTTGTAGTAGCTCACTTGAGGAAGATAGCAGAGAACAGCTAACAACGACAGCCCTGGCATCCCAGGCAGAGCAGCCCTAAATATTATCATGGTGGACCACGCAGCAGACGATGATGTAGGAGATATTTTTGTTTACGCGGGTGGGCGAGCTCCTCGCCATGTCACCCATGTCCGCATCGATAGATCCGTTGAGGAGATTGAGAACCACGCATTCAGGTATTGTGAGCACTTGGTGCACGTGGAAACTCACGATGGGATCCGACGAGTTGGTTCTTATGCATTCCTCAAATGCAAATCTTTGAGGCGGATAAATCTCCGATCTGTAGTTAGAATCGGCAGGGCGGCATTTCATGCATGTGAAAATCTGGAGTCTGCTGAGTTTGGTAACGAACTGCATACAATTGGAAGGAGCGCATTCTATGGATGCAGCTCTCTAGAGCATCTCAAGCTACCATCTATCATCACCATTGAGGCATTCGCATTCGCTGGATGCTCACGCCTGATAGATGTTGAGTTGTCGGAACGACTTGAAGCAATTGAAACGCGTGCATTCAGGGACTGTGACCGCCTTGAGCGCATCGCCATCCCACTGAAAATAGCTCTGTTACCATATTATGACATTTTGGACAGCCACAACCAGTTTCAATGTTGTGATCAACTAAAAACAGTTGATCTTGTTGGGGGGATACACAAAACTGCTACATCGTTGCACATGGAGAATTGGAGAAATGAAATGGAAGATGAAATCAATCGAATCAATCGGGTTCTTGTCACTATATCTGCTCGTGAAAAGACGGACGAAATACGACACTGGATTGGATCGGTCAGTGGCAAAATGCATCGTTACAAAGCTGAACACTACAGATATGTCAAGGAGGCGATAAATCTTCTTGAACTTGCTCTCTGGAAAGCCAAACTCGATGAAAAGGAAGATACTTTTGCGGAGGGTAGAACGAAGAAGGCCAAGGTTGATGTTGACAGTGCAAGAAGAGAGAGGCGCGTCACATGTGGTGCTGATATAGTGATCAAGAATGTGCTTCCTTTTCTGCAACTAGAATAGACGACTGCCCAGCGGATCTTCAGCTGAGATACTTCCTACATTGAATACAACATAACTTGCTAGCCACATGTGTTTTACTTCATAGACAAAACACTACATTCTCTGAGATAGAGTATTTACATAAGGGCAAGCCAATAAGAGATGCAGCTAAAACACAGGCAAGTGAAGCAATACAAAGATATCAGTCTATACTCTCCATTGCTGCTCTTCAACTTCATTCACTGCAAGCCATGATTCAATGAGAGCTCTTGTCTTGCTGGCGATGAGAATGCTTAGCTAATGGTTAAGCTGTTGTCTTTCCTCGTAATCTTTTCTATGAAAAGTTCGTGCAAGGATGGCTAGCAAGACTTGGTCAATTCCACTTGACGAAAGTATCATCACCTCGACGCATTCTGTTTTGCTCTGATCTTCGTGGCACGATTCTTTGTGAAACGCAGAAACGCAGTTCCACAGGAACTTTTAGAAATGAGTGAAAGTACATACTTCGACTTCGCCCGTGGGAGGTCCACCGACGTACTTCTTCTCTCTGGTTGAAGCATCGTATGCAGCCTTAATTTCTGTTGCTAAGTATGCTCAAGTTATACTTATACAATACAGCAATACGAGCTAACACGTAGGAACAAGTAAGGAGAATATGTGTTTACCATCTGCTCTCATGGTGCGTTTCACTTGCTTTATTGCGTCCTGGACAAGTGATTCCTACGTAGACTCTGGTATCGTAGTCATGTGTTTCATCAAAAACCAAAAATGACGGAAATGAAAATAATGAGCAACGGTAGATAAAGAAGTTATTATTAGTCTCGCCGTGCAGTCAAATTAATCATCATGGCTGACGGAGATATTTTTGTCTACATGGGAGGGCGAGCTCCTCGCCATGTCACCCATGTCCGCATCCATGAATCCGTTGAAGTGATTGAGGAAAACGCTTTCGACGGTTGTGAGGATTTGGTGCACGTGGAGACTCACAATGGGATCAGACGAGTTGGTAAGAGGGCATTCATCAATTGCAACTCTTTAAGGGGGATAACTCTCAGATCTGTAGCTGAGATCGACGGGTACGCATTTTATAAGTGTGTAAGTCTGGAGTCTGTTGAGTTTGGCGACAAATTGGAAACAATTAGATACTGTGCATTTTATGGATGTCGCTCTCTAACGAGTCTCAAACTCCCATCCATCATCACAATTGGGGCATCCGCATTCCGTCATTGCAGTGCCCTGACGGATATTCAGTTGACGGAACGACTTGATAAAATTGAATCAGGTGCATTCAGTGACTGTCGCCGCCTTGAACACATCGTCATCCCACTGAAGAGAGGTTTGCTTGGTAGTATGTTTAGTTATAACCAGTTTGATCACTGTCAACAGCTAAGAACAATTGATCTTATTGGGGGTATACACAAAACTGTATCTTCGTTGCACATGGAAAGTTGGAGAACTGAAATGGAAGAAGAAATCAATCGAATCAACCATGTTCTGCCTGACGCTCAGACGAGTGCTAAGACTGACGAAATACGACAATGGACGGTAACGGTCATTGACAAAATGGACCATTACAAAGCTGAACACTACAGATATGTCAAGGAGTCTGTTACTCTACTCGAACTTGCTCTTTGGAAAGTCAGTCTTGGTGAAAAAGAAGAGAAGTCCGTGGAGGAGAGGGCAAAGAAGGCCAAGGTTGATAATGCAAGTGCAAGGAAAGAGAGACGCATCACATGTGGTGCTGATATGGTGATCAAGAATGTGCTTCCTTTTCTGCAATTAGAGTAGACATCTACCCACTACGCAGTGTATGTGAAGGTTAGAATGATGTACTTCCTACATTGAATACAACATCACTTGCTAGCAATCCACACATTTTCTACTAAGACAAAGCAATGCATTCTCTGAGCTGGAGTAGGCCGAGTCAATAGCAGAGGCATCTAAAGACACATAACGCGAGAAGCAATACACTGATATCGTGTACTCTCCATTGATTCTATTCAACTTCATTTATTGTTTCGATTATGATACTGTGTGACGAGGTTCTTCTCTTCCATCGTCAGATTTATGAGTGCTTTATCATGTCCGTTGTTGCGTTGCTCCATCATGTCCATTGCCACGCTATTAGAAGCAAGCTATCTAGCCGACAAGAGGCAGGAGCAAAAACGATACTAACCTTTTCCACTGATTCCTACGTAGAGCTCGATGCCCTTCCTCTTTCATCTTTATTCTCGGATGGTCGGTCAAAAGTTATTGCCTTTGTGTGCCCAACAAAGCAGCGGGTCTATTCCCGGCAGTGTATTGCAGTCAAATTAATCATCATGGCGGACCACGCAGATGAAGAAGATGATGATGGCGGGGATGTTTTTGTGTACATGGGAGGGCGAGCACCTCAGCATGTCACTCATGTCCGCATCGATAGATCCGTCGACGTGATTGAGGAAAGCGCATTCGACGGTTGTAAACACTTGGTGCAGGTTGAGACTCACGATGGTATCAGACGAGTTGAGAGGAGGGCATTCAAACATTGCAGATCTTTACGGAGTGTTCATCTCCGATCTGTAGCTGAGATCGGCATGGTGGCATTTTGGGGATGTGAAAATCTGGAGTCTGTAGAGTTTGGCGATAAGCTGGAAACAATTGGAAAAAGTGCGTTTGATAGTTGTATCTCTCTAAAGCGCCTTGTTCTTCCACCTATCATCATCATCGAAGCGGGAGTGTTCTGGGCTTGCAGTGCCCTGACGGATATTGAGTTGACGGAGCGACTTGAAACAATTGAAACACACGCATTCGCTGACTGTGCCCGCCTTGAACGCATCGCCATCCCGCTGAAAAGAGGTTTGTTTGAATATGATGATCGTTTCCAGAGATACAACCAGTTTGATGGTTGTGATCAGCTAAGAACAGTTGATCTTGTTGGGGAGGCACACACAAAAACTGTTGCCTCGTTTCACTTGGAAAGCTGGAGAACTGAAATGAATACAGAAATCGATCGAATCAATCAGGTTCTTCCCACTACACCTACTAATGAAAAGATTGACGAAATACGACAATGGATGGACTCAGTCCTCGACAAGATGGATCATTACAAAGCTGAACACTACAGATATGTCAAGGAGGCTGTCACTCTACTTGAACTTGCTCTCTGGAAGGCCAAACTTGATGAGAAAGAAGATAATTCTGAAGAGAGGAGGGCCAAGAAGGCCAAGATTGATGTTGACAGCGCAAGGAAGGAGAGACGCATCACATGTGGTGCTGATATGGTGATCAAGAATGTGCTTCCTTTTCTGCAATTAGAGTAGACATCTACCCACTACGCAGTGTATGTGAAGGTTAGGATAGGTACTTCCAACATTGAATACAACATCACTTGCTAACAATCCACGCATTATTCTACTAAAGACAAAGCACTACATTCTATGAGCTGGAGTAGGCCGAGTCAATAACAGAGGCATCTAAAAACGCATAGTATGAGATGCAATACAAAATTATCACAGTGTACTCTCCATTGATTCTATTCAACTTCATTCATTGCTTCGATTAATGATCTATGATACCTTGTGATTATGAGTGCTCCATCATGTCCGTTGTTGCGTTGCTCCATCATGTCCATTGCCACGCTTGCAAGAAGCACATATGTAGCAAATAGCAAGCCACAAGTAAGAGGAAGAGCAAAAACCTACTCATATGAATTCCCACGGATTCCTACGTACCTCCCTTGCCAGCTCCATTTCGGACTTTCGGATTCCTTCGGATCTAAAATTATTGCCCCTTGATTGTGTTCCAACAAAGCAGCGGGTGCTACTTATTCCCGTCAGTGCAGTCAAATTAATCATCATGGCGGACCACGCAGATGAAGAAGATGATGGCGTGAACGTTTTTGTGTACATGGGAGGGCGAGCGCCTCGGCATGTCACCCATGTCCGCATCCATGAATCCGTTGACGTGATTGAGGAAAGCGCATTCGACTGTTGTAGACATTTGGTCTACATGGAGACTCACGATGGGATCAGACGAGTTCGTAATTGGGCATTCAATAATTGCAAATCTCTAAGGGGGATCATTCTCCGATCTGTAGCTGAGATCGGCGAGTATGCATTTTACTATTGTGAAAATCTAGAGTCAGTGGAGTTTGGCGACAAGCTGGAAACAATTAGATACAGTGCATTTTATGGATGTCGCTCTCTAGAGCATCTCAAGCTCCCATCTATCATCACCATCAAAGCGGGAGCATTCTTGAATTGCAAGGCCCTGACAGATATTGAGTTTTCGGAGCGACTTGAAACTATTGAATCAGGTACATTCTATGGCTGTGAGCGCCTTCAACGCATCGCCATCCCACTGAAAAGAGATTTTTTTGAATATCATAATGATCGCCAGAGATACAACCAGTTTGATGGTTGTGAACAACTAACAAAAGTTGATCTTCTTGGGGGGGCACACACAAAAACTGTTGCATCGTTGCATTTGGAAAGTTGGAGCACTGAAATGGTTGCAGAAATCGATAGAATCAATAGAGTTCTTCCAAATACACCTGCTAGTAACAAGACAGAAGAAATACATCAATGGATGGACGCTGTCCTCGACAAAATGGATCATTACAAAGCTGATCACTACAGATATGTCAAGGAGGGAATAACTATATTGGAGCTTGCTCTCTGGAAGGCCCAACTGGGTGAAAAGGAAGATAACTGTGTGGAGAGTAGAACAAAGAAGGCCAAGGTTGATACTTCAAGTGCAAGGAAAGAGAGACGCATTACATGTGGTGCTGATATGGTGATCAAGAATGTGCTTCCTTTTCTCAAGTTAGTATAAGATTGAACACGGTTTATGGGATAGTAACCACAATATTATTATGAGCAACAAATGTTATGCTTGTCTCCTCTTGTGCCTCGGATGTTCTATTATCTGACTTCAGTCATTGGTTGTCTAGTGCTGTGCAATGTTTCAAGAGTGTTGCGATACAGTTGGCCCATCTTTCCATTCAATCTTGTGACTGCTAACGTATTGACGAAGCTTTCGTCACCTGGAAATTTTGACAACCTCATTGCGTACGACCTGTATGCATCTATCTCGGCGCTCCTGCATTATCTCACTATGTAACCATATATGATAAAGATAGGGTATTGCCATAGCCCACAAGATTATTATGGTGCGCCTACTCGTGTGCCTCTGGTCTTCTACTTTTATTATCGCACTTGCACCACTCTTTCTTTCCCTTGGCCTTCCACTTCCACAGGGCAAGTTCAAGCAACGATGCACTTCCTTCAGTGATTCGTCGAGCTGTGCAATGATTGGAGTGTCATGCCATACATATGTTCCCCCTTTAAATTCTTGAGACTGCCATTCCTCTACTGAGAAGTGGTGGTCTTGTACAAGGAATAAGTTCCTGGCAAAGTTGTCAATTAGTGAAGGGGGAAAGACTTCGATTGTGATTCTTTGTCTGTTCTGAAATCCGCCTCCGCTGTAGATTGGAAGTTGCGTTTACGTCCGTGATTTCCATTTCTGTGCAATCATCTCATTCCCATTGCTCTCTGTGATACACTAGTTCCCTGCCCGAAGAGTGAACTCCCTCCCATTACAGACTATTCTCCATCAAATAATCTTCGTTGCCCCTACACCCCTCAAAAGAGATCAATCTCCTCGAAAACACTGACTCTTCAAATGCTCCACCATCTTCACCTTAACCTCCGCCGGAACAGTCGCCCTAGCCACCGGAGTCAACTCCGCCACCAACTGATCCAACGTGATCGGCTGCAATCCCTTCCGCCGGATCGCCTCCTTGGCCGCATCTTGAATGACATTGCGCCACCCACATTCGGTGAGGTTGGCGTGGAGGCTGTGATGGATGCGATCGATTTCTCCGGAGGATTCGAGTTTGTGGCGGATGGCGGATTCGATTTGTTGTTGTTGCTGTTGTTGTTGGCCTTCATGGGGCCATGGGCTTTGTTTGATTGTTTGTTTGTGGATGATTGGTGAGAAAAATACGATAAATTAATTGCATAGCAAAGACGTATCTACGTTTTCACATCATGTACTTATTGACTTACCTGGATAACTGCACCATTATTACTACTGCGAGAAGAGATGGGAATAATAATAAAAGAAGAAGAACCCTTGCTTTGCGGCAGTGGCTAGCGCTGTGAGACGACAAGGCAGAATTATCAGTGCAATAAGTAGGCCAGAGCCTGCAGGAGCAGGCGTTTGGCTTGATGAATTCCTACAGATTCCTACGTAGGGCTTACGTAGGGCCTGGTATTGCAATGGGAGATTATTTTCTTGAGTGTTCGCAGGAAAATATTACTCTTGAGCGTTGGTAACCGTTTTAGGCGGAAATGAAAGACTAGCAGAGCAACATTGGCAGCTGCGATAGTAATAGGTAATTATTCTCTATCAAATCATGGCGGACCACGCAGATGATGGCGATAATGTTTTTGTGTACACGGGTGGACTAGCTCCTCAGCATGTCACCCATGTCCGCATCGATGAATCCGTTGAGGAGATAGAGGACCACGCTTTCAAACGTTGTGAGCATTTGGTGCAGGTGGAGACTCACGATGGGATTAGACGAGTTGGTAGATGGGCATTCTACAATTGCAAGTTGTTAAAGCGGATAAATCTCAAATCTGTAGTTCAAATCGGCGAGGCGGCATTTGGTGGATGTGAAAATCTGACGGAAGTAGAGTGTGGCGACAAGCTGCAAACAATTGGAAACGGTGCATTTAAAGGTTGCAGCTCTCTACAGCGTCTCAATCTCCCATCTCTCATCACAATCAAATCGTTTACATTCTGGGATTGCAAGACCCTGACGGATATTGAGTTCTCGGAACGACTTGAAGCAATTGAAACGCGTGCATTCTCTGGCTGTGCGTGCCTTGAATACATCGCCATCCCACTGAAAAGAGGTCTGTTTTTATTCAACGCTGTCCTTGAGAGATACAACCAATTTGATCGCTGTGAACACCTAACAACAGTTGTTCTTGTTGGGGGGATTCACAAAACTGCTACATCGTTGCACATGGAGAATTGGAGAAACGAAATGATTGCAGAAATCAATCGAATCAATCAAGTTCTTCCCAATACACCTACTAATGAAAAGACTGACGAAATAAGACAATGGATGGAATCGGTAATTGACAAAATGGATCATTACAAAGCTGAACATTACAGATATATCAAGGAGGGAGTAACTCTACTTGAACTTGCTCTCTGGAAGGCCAAACTTGATGAAAAGGAAGATACTTTAGCGGAGGATAGAACGAAGAAATCCAAGGTTGATGGTGAAAGTGCAAGGAAGGGAAAACGCATCACATGTGGCGCTGACATTGTGATCAAGAATGTGCTTCCTTTTCTGCAATTAGAATAGACGACTGCTGAGCTGAGGTTAAGTTGGATACTTCCTACATTGAATACAACATAACTTGCTAGCCACATGTGTTCTACTTCATAGACAAAACACTACATTCTCTGAGATGGAGTATCTACATAAGGGCAAGCCAATAAGAGAGGTGGCAGTGAAGCAATACAAAGATATCAGTCTCTACTCTTTGATGTTCTTTAACAACTTCATTCACTGCAAGCTAATATATGTGCATGCCAAAATTCAAATGCTTACCTTGTGATGATGCAATAAGAGCTCTTGTCTTGCTGGCGACGAGAATGCTTAGCTAATGGTTAAGCTGTTGTCTTTCCTCGTAATCTTTTCTATGAAAAGTTCGTGCAAGGATGGTAAACAAGACTTGGTCAATACCACTTGACGAAAGTATTATCGCCTGCCGTATTCTGTTTTGCTCTGATCTTCTTGTTCTTGGTACGATTCTTCGTGCAACGCAATTCCACAGGAACTTTTGGAAATGAGTGAAAGTACTTCGACTTCGCTCCGTGGAGGTCCAGACGTACTTCTGCTCTCTGATTGAAGCATCGTATACAGCCTTAATTTCTGTTGCTATTGCTCAAGTTATAGAGCAATAACGACGAGCTAACACTACAAACACTGGAACAAAGGGAGAAAATGTGGCTATTGTACTTTTATCAACCACTCTTCGTGAATTGAATTCCTACGTAGACTCTGGTACATCTAGAGCCATGTGTTTCTCGACTTTGAAAATGACGGAAATGATGTAATCGAGCAAGGGCGAAAGTAGTTATTTAGTAGTCTCGCCGGTGCAGTAAATTAATCATCATGGCGGACGGAGATATTTTTGTGTACACTGGAGGGCGAGCTCCTCGCCATGTCACCCATGTCCGCATCCATGAATCCGTTGAAGTGATTGAGGAAAACGCTTTCGACGGTTGTGAGGATTTGGTGCACGTGGAGACTCACAATGGGATCAGACGAGTTGGTAAGAGGGCATTCATCAATTGCAACTCTTTAAGGGGGATAACTCTCAGATCTGTAGCTGAGATCGACGGGTACGCATTTTATAAGTGTGTAAGTCTGGAGTCTGTTGAGTTTGGCGACAAATTGGAAAGAATTCAACTGGGAGCATTCTATGGATGCAGCTCTCTAACGAGTCTCAAGCTCCCATCTATCATCAGAATCGAAGTACATGCATTCTGTAAGTGTAAGGCACTGACAGATATTGAGTTGTCGGTGCGACTTGAAAAAATTGGAGCACTAGTATTCCGACGCTGTGATGAACTTGAACGCATCGCCATCCCTCTGAAGCGAAATCTGTTTTCGTTCAATGTTCGTGATCTTGATGATCCTAATCGGATATACGGCCAGTTTGACGGTTGCGATCAATTAGTAAAAGTTGACCTTGTTGGGGGGATACACAAAACTGTATCTTCGTTGCACATGGAAAGTTGGAGAACTGAAATGGAAGAAGAAATCAATCGAATCAATCAAGTTCTTCCAAATACACCTACTAATGAAAAGACTGACGAAATACGACAATGGACGGGAACGGTCATTGACAAAATGGATCATTACAAAGCTGAACACTACAGATATGTCAAGGAGGGGGTGACTCTACTTGAACTTGCTCTCTGGAAGGCCGCACTTGATGAAAAGGAAGATAACTGTGCTGAGGGTAGAACAAAGAAGGCCAAGATTGATGTTGACAGCGCAAGGAAGGAGAGACGCATCACATGTGGTGCTGATATGGTGATCAAGAATGTGCTTCCTTTTCTGCAATTAGAATAGACATCTACCCACTACGCAGTGGATGTGAAGGTTAGATAGTAGGTACTTCCTACATTGAATACAACATCACTTGCTAGAAATCCACACATTATTCTACTAAGACAAAGCAATACATTCTATGAGTGGAGTAGGCCGAGTCAAACAGAGGCATCTAAAATCGCATAACACGAGAAGCAAAACAAAGATATCAGTGTAATATCAATTGATGCTATTCAACTTCATGCATTGTTTCGATTAATGATCTATGATACTGTGTTGACGAGATTCTTCTCTTCCATTGGCAGATTTATGGTGCTCCATCATGTCCGTTGTTGCGTTGCTCCATCATGTCCATTACCACGCTTGCAAGATCCATCATGTCCATTACCACGCTTGCAAGTAGCAAGAGCAAGCCGACAAGATAGAGGCAGGCAGGAGCAAAAACGAACTAACCAATGAATTGATTGCATACTGATTCCTACGTATTACCATATCGGATCTAAAAATAGTGTGCCCAACAAAAGCCAACAAAGCATCGAGTGCATTCCCGGCAGTGCAGTAAGTGGACAATAATCTCATGGCGGACCACGCAGATGAAGAAGAAGATGATGGCGATAATGTTTTTGTGTACACGGGTGGCCGAGCACCTCAGCATGTCACCCATGTCCGCATCGATGAATCCGTTGATGTGATTGAGGAAAATGCGTTCAGAGATTGTGAACATTTGGTGCACGTGGAGACTCACGGTGGTATCAGAAAAGTTGGGATGAGGGCATTCTACAGATGTTTATCGTTAAGGGGGATAAATCTCAAGTCTGTAGCTGAAATCGACAGGGCGGCATTTTATTGTTGTCGAAATCTGGAGTCTGTAGAGTTTGGCGACAAGCTGGATACTATTGGAGCATGTGCATTTCAGGGATGTAGCTCTCTACAACGTCTCAAGCTCCCATCCATCATCACAATTGGGGCATCCGCATTCCTTTTTTGCAGTGCCTTGACGGATATTGAGTTGTCGGAACGACTTGAAACAATTGGAAAAGGTGCATTCATAGGCTGTGATCAACTTCAAGCATCGCCATCCCACTGAAAAGAAATCTGTTTGAATATAATGATTTTGAGAGATATGACCAGTTTGATTACTGTGGACAACTAAGAACAGTTGATCTTATTGGGGGGATACACACAACTGTATCTTCGTTACACATGGAAAGTTGGAGAACTGAAATGATAGCAAGAATCAATCGAATCAATCAAGTTCTTCCTGATACTGGTCAGAGGGAGCAGTCAGGAGTAATAAAACACTGGATGGACACATTCCTCGACAAAATGGATCATTACAAAGATGAACATCGCAGATATGTGAAGGAGGCTATCACACTACTGGAACTTGCTCTCTGGAAGGCCAAACTTGATGAAAAGGAAGATACTTTTGCGGCGGGTAGAACAAAGAAGGCAAAGGTTGATGCTGACAGCGCAAGAAAGGAGAGACGCGTCACATGTGGTGCTGACATAGTAATCAAGAATGTGCTTCCTTTTCTGCAATTAGAGTAGACATCTACCCACTACGCAGTGTATGTGAAGGTTAGATAGTAGGTACTTCCTACATTGAATACAACATCACTTGCTAACAACCCACATTATTCTATCGTACTAAAGACAAAGCAATACATTCTAAGAACATCTTCCTTTGTTCGTCGTTACACCCTCACATTCTGTGTCATTACGCCATGCCAGATTCATACGACAAGGAACAACTTCACCCTTTTTCATCGTCACAACTTAACATATCGACATGAGCTAGTTCTTCGTGCAACTGCGCGCTTGGTAGTAGTGGGTCAACATTCTATGATCCCTTCAAGACATTCTTCGTCAAAGTGTCTTCCGATGTTGCTCAATCATCAAGCTCATACGAGCATCTTCGCCAAACTCGATCTGAACTCATCAAGGACATCACTTTCTTGTCTGATGGTCAATACATTGATCTGAGTGTGAATGGAAGCTTCGCTGACGACAGGTCAAGTAGGGCAGCTAATTGGGGAGACGGTTGTTGCAATTGCAGTGATATGATAAATGGTCATTATGCAAATGCACAAGATATAAGTGGTGATGCGCAAGATAAAAACACCAGTAACTGGTCCTTCGCACACAGTGCCACCAAGCCATCTACTCCAATGTCCAACCTTCATCGCTTATTCAAGCAACCTATCTACATCTTGTGATGACATCGATGAATATCCACTGTGCTTCTACACAGAAAATCACTTGGTTCGTTCTCAAATTCACATGTCTACGATTATGCATGCATTTACGAAGACAATGGCCAGTATGGAGACTACCATACTTCGCAGGATAGTTACTTTGGATTGAATTCCTACGTAGATCTGGTATCGAGCCGTTTCTCGACTCTCTCAAAAATCAAAAATGACGGAGGAAAAATAATGATAAATCAAGCAACGGCAGTAGAAATACCTAGTATTAGTCTCGCCAGTGCAGTCAAATCAATTATCATGGCGGACGGAGATGTTTTTGTGTACACGGGAGGGCGGGCTCCTGAACATGTCACCCATGTTCTCATCGATGAATCCGTCGAGGCGATTGAGGAAAACGCTTTCGACGGTTGTGAAAACTTGGTGCAGGTGGAGACTCACGATGGTATTAGAAGCGTTGGTAAATGGGCGTTCTACAAGTGCAAGTTGTTAAGGCGGATAAATCTCAAATATGTAGTTGAGATCGGCTTGCTGGCATTTAGTGAATGTAAAAAGCTGACGGAAGTAGAGTGTGGCGACAAATTGGAAACAATTGGAAGAGGTGCATTTGATGGATGTAGCTCTCTAGAGCATCTCAAGCTACCATCTATCATCACCATTGGTATGCAAGCATTCTGGAATTGCAGGGCCTTGATAGATATTGAGTTGTCGGAGCGACTTGAAACAATTGAAGGACGTGCATTCCTAGACTGTGAGCGCCTTCAACGCATCGCCATCCCACTGAAAAGAGGTCTGTTTTCATTTGATAATGAGGTTGATATGTACACCCAGTTTCATGGTTGCGATCAATTAGTAAAAGTTGACCTTGTTGGGGGGATACACAAAACTGTATCTTCGTTGCACATGGAAAGTTGGAGAAGTGAAATGGAAGAAGAAATCAATCGAATCAACCATGTTCTGCCTGACACTCAGACGAGTGCTAAGACTGACGACATACGACAATGGACGGTAACGGTCATTGACAAAATAGATCATTACAAAGCTGAACACTACAGATATGTCAAGGAGGGGGTGACTCTACTTGAACTTGCTCTTTGGAAAGTCAGTCTTGGTGAAAAAGAAGAGAAGTCCGTGGAGGAGAGGGCAAAGAAGGCCAAGGTTGATACTGCAAGTGCAAGGAAAGAGAGACGCATCACATGTGGTGCTGATATGGTGATCAAGAATGTGCTTCCTTTTCTGCAATTAGAGTAGACATCTACCCACTACGCAGTGTATGTGAAGGTTAGAATGAAGTACTTCCTACATTGAATACAACATCACTTGCTAGCAATCCACACATTTTCTACTAAGACAAAGCAATGCATTCTCTGAGATGGAGTAGGCCGAGTCAATAACAGAGGAATCTAAAAACACATAAACACGAGAAGCAATACAAACAAAGAGATCAGTGTACTCTCAATTGATTCTATTCAACTTCATTCATTGTTTCGATTATGATACTGTGTGACGAGGTTCTTCTCTTCCATCGGCAGATTTATGAGTGCTTTATCATGTCCGTTGTTGCGTTGCTCCATCATGTCCATTGCCACGCTATTAGAAGCATCTAAGCCGACAAGAGGAGGAGCAAAAACGATACTGAATACTGACCTTTTCCACTGATTCCTACGTAGAGCTCGCTCGATCCCTTCCTCTTCCTGTTCTATAAAAACGTGCACTGCCTTTTTTGCACTAGCGCTTTAGCGCGAGTGCAAAAACAAGGTGCGCGTTTTAATGTATGGAATCCTGTGTAAAAAATCGCGTAAAATCGTCGCTGAATACAAATCTACATGTGTAGGAATTCGATATAGTAGGTTCATTTGTACTGTGGCAGTACCGGATAAAAAAATGAAGAAAAGTTGATTTATATCCGTTCACACGTGGCATCAGCCATCAAAACTACGTAGGAATCGTCCATAATTAGTTCTTAGATTTTCATTTTTCTCGCACAGACGGCACTGGACTTTACCTAATCTCAATGAATTTGCAAAAGTCAAAAAGATCAAAACCGTTACGACAAATGACTCGGCGTTGTGACTCTTTGATCGTGATTGCTTTTGTAGTCACTTTTGGTTCACGTCCATCAGTGAACCAAAATAATCAGCCCCTTGTGAATAATCGACTGGCCCTGCTTACTCCTACTAATCACTTTCTTGATGCGAGAAGTCGTGTAGACGATGCCACGAATTCCAACGTTGCGACATATGGAGGTGCTTTCCGCCATAAATCCGTTCATTGGCATGAGATGAGCTCATAAATTCTTCTTCCAAAGACCGACTGTCGAAGAACACTTTACCCATTTGCCATCTCGCTTCCCTACTATACTTATCTAAGTATCTCCCTTTGCATTGCTGTATCTTCCAACATGACGACAACACGTTCCTCCACGGCAAGCGTAGCTGCTCGAGGTACCACTTTGAACAATGCCGAAGGTGTGAGCGTTGAGGAAGCCCTTGGATCAATGCGTCATGCGTCTGTTAGCGCAACTCGTACCTACATTGTGCGTGATAATGTCTCTGAGGCGAAGAAGTTTGCAGCTTATGCTTATGGTCTCAAGCCGAACATGAAGAAGAGGGGGTGAACATGAAGCCAAATATGCATACTACTACTCGTCCGAAGAAGAATAATGGTTCAAACACCCTACGGAAACCATACAATAGTGTGTAAAGTAATAGGTTTTATTCCCGTAATATGATTTCCGCGATAAACATCGTAGATTATCCTCATAGGTACTCACACATGACAGCGGAGGAGTTTCCGATGTGTCAAAAGTGACCCGGCGAGAGATTTAGTAAATACCGGTTTAACTTGGAACGGTTTAAAAAATGAGGCTTTAATCTTGGACAAAAAAAGAGTACCACTCTACCTGAATACTGCATGCTGTCAAAATACAAGATTTTTGCACTGGGTTGCATACATTCCTCGGATCTCGGATCTTAAAAGTTATTGCCTCATCTTTGTACTTATGTGCATGGCCCAACAAGCAGCGGATCTATTCCCGGCAGTGTATTGCAGTCAAATTAATCATCATGGCGGACCACGCAGATGATGGAAATGATTATGATGGGATTATTTTCATCTACAGGGGAGGGCGAGCTCCTCGGCATGTCACTCATGTCCGCATCGATAGATCCGTTGATGTGATTGAGGAAGGCGCATTCGACGGTTGTAAACATTTGGTGCAGGTGGAGACTCACGATGGGATCCGACGAATTCGTAATTGGGCATTCAATAATTGCAAATCTCTAAGGGGGATCATTCTCCGATCTGTAGTTGAGATCGGCGAGTATGCATTTTATGGATGTGAAAATCTAGAGTCAGTGGGGTTTGGCGACAAGCTGGAAACAATTAGATACTGTGCATTTTATGGATGTCGCTCTCTAGAGCATCTCAAGCTCCCCTCTATCATCACCATCAAAGCGGGAGCATTCTGGAATTGCAAGGCCTTGATAGATATTGAATTGTCGGAACGACTCGAAACAATTGAAAGAAGTGCATTCTCTGGCTGTCGCCGCCTTGAACGCATCGCCATCCCTCTGAAGAGAGGTTTGTTTGTATTTGATGATATTTTTCGCAGATATAGCCAGTTTGATGGTTGTGATCAGCTAACAACAGTTGATCTTGTTGGGGGGATACACAAAACTGTTGCATCGTTGCACATGGAAAGTTGGAGGTCTGAAATGCAAGAAGAAATCGATAGAATCAATCAAGTTCTGCCTGATATTGATGTGAGGGACAAAACAGGAGTAATACGACAATGGATGGAATCAGCCATCGACAAAATGGATCATTACAAAGCTGAACACTACAGATATGTCAAGGAGGGGGTAGCTCTACTGGAGCTAGCTGTCTGGAAGGCCAAACTTGATGAAAAAGAAGATAACTGTGTGGAGGGTAGAACAAAGAAGGCCAAGGTTGATACTGCAAGTGCAAGGAAAGAGAGACGCATTACATGTGGTGCTGATATGGTGATCAAGAATGTGCTTCCTTTTCTCAAGCTAAAATAAGACTCTACTCGTAGGTGAGGGTCCACATCTCCTGTAGAGGTATTGATAGACTTGCGGCCTAACACGCACACTCTAAAACATAATCTAACATCACAAACAAGCTCTTTTTGCTATTAATTATTAGTATTATCAATCCCTCTATTATCACTACTATCACAGCACATTAATAAAAGAATCCCAAAACCTTCCCACCAGTCTTCTTCCTCTTAGCCTCTTCATGTGTCATAATACCATAAGTCGTCGACAAGACTATGTGTCCGAATTGACGTGAGGGCAAAAGGTTCACAATCCACTTCTCGACTTCGTTTACTGGAACGTCGAAACGGGGGGAGATGACTCCGCACTTGTTGAGGCGGCCGTTGAGTTCGACTACGATCTTTTGGGAGCGGTGATCGTCGACGATTTCGAATTCACCAATGTATCCTATGTTCATAGTGAATGAAAGAAACATGTGGGGTTAGTTTGTGGTTGGGTATGTAACAGATTGAAAGGCGAATCATTTTCAAGGGAAGCATCCAATGCCGTGAGTGTATGTAATCTGCTTCAAGTCTGAGACTTGATCCATTTTGGGAGTGGAATTGAGAAATTGGGTCATTGCAGGCAAACTCCTCTGGAAGAGGGTGCGCTGCCAATCTTGTATGTACAGGCGAACCCGTGGATTCTCTCTCCCGGTGGTGCTTCTTGTATGATGTGATGTGTGCAGTTGATGTACACGTTTCACATTCCTACACAAGATGTACACTCGAACTACGTTCCACACACTCTAGCACGACACCAACAAGTACAATCGCTCAATTGTGACTTACCATGTTGCTGCATACATTGCAAAAACTTGACAATAACCTTGGATGAGGGACGGATAAGGACCTGCCTTTTTCCGCGCTTTTCAGCGTTGGTGATTGTCTTTAAACAATCGGCGAGAACTGACATGCGAACCATCTGTAAGTATAAAAGAGAGGAGTGTTTAAAAGAGGAAGGAAGGGTAAGCGACACCATGAAATCTGCGGTTGAGAAAAGAAGTTGATCCAAATCGAGTAGTGGTGTGGGAGGGCGATGTTTGGTTCGTCCGATAGAGAGAGTTGAATATTGCAACCACGCCGATAGTGTAGTAGACCAGCAATAGCCATGACCATAGCCAAATGCTACCATCATACGATCAGCATCCCGTCGTCAACTAGCTCCGACCTCCATCACCTCTCTCCACCGTCCGTCCACACCAAACGCTTGCCCGAGCGATCAGCATCACCCTCCACTCTCCACACCCGCAAATCCCACCATCAAAAAGCCAAGATCACAGACGCTATGGCACTCATGTAATCTAAATTACACCAAGTGAAAATCGTCATGGTGTCGCACCTTTACGAGTCTATTGATTGATATATAAAAGCAACGAACGAGCAGTATTATCCAGCGGTGAATTGTAATGCATCCACATTGCAACCAAAAGCAAGCCAGAGGAGCTTGAGGAGGAGGAGAAAAGAGGAGAAGTACAGACTGTTAATAGGTTATCGGCTCATGTCGAATTTGTGTAGGTGTACGTAGGAATTGGTTGGGGGGTGGGTTGGAGGAGTTAGTAAGGAGTAAGGTCGCTCATCACGGGTTTTGCTGAGGGTGAGCAAGATGATCATCGTTTCGATCCGGTGGTGAGTGATATGGTGCCTACTTTCTAGCTGTGGCTTTGAGGTATGGTGCGATAATAATGGACTGTTGATAGTGACAGTATATATATAATTGATAGTGGAGACAGGTGGGCTTGGTATGAGTAGTAGGCGGCGATTGAAACGCCCAAGAGATGGTGAAAAACTGCCATCGTCGGCGATGGACGCTGCTGGCCTCTGATGCTCTCTGTTGAGTGTTGGTGGCTGCGAAATAGTTCATAGTTGCGATGGTAGGATCAATAAGAGTGCCACTGTGCGTTCAGTATAGGCATGCCGTCTTTATCTGGACGTCTGGGTGGACTTTTGATAGTCTCATCACATCATGTGCTAAGAACAGAAGTGCTCTTGGAAAACAGATCCGCTATCAATCCTGCGCTACCAATCCATACACTATCCTCAATTACTTCTATTAAACTCATTACTCACATTATATTGATCTTCTCCATCTCTCTCAGCTAAATATCATTAAATAAAATACATAAAGATGACCAAACAAAACGCCGCCCCAGTCCGCCTCTACGTCAACGGCGCCATCCTCGGCTACAAACGCGGCCTCCGCAACCAATACAACCACACCTCCCTCATCAAAATCAAGGGCCTCGACTCCAAAGAAGACGCTCAATTCTATTTGGGCAAAAAAGTCGCCTACATCACCAAGGTATCTACCGCTGGTGGAAAGAATGGATCGAAATTCCGAGTGAATTGGGGAAAGGTTTGTAGGGCTCATGGAAGTAATGGGGTGGTCAAGTGTAAGTTTGCGAGGGACTTGCCTCCGCAGAGTATTGGGGGGAGGGTTCGTGTTATGCTTTACCCTTCTCATCTTTAAAATACTTATAATAGAAATAGAAAATGTATTTTAACCAGACATGATACTTATGCAGTGGTGTGATTGATTAGGTCATGATGTGTTGCTGGTGCTATGACGAAAGTCTAGCAAGACTTGACCTAATTGGCGTTCTTATAGCCTCTATCCTCTGCTGCTACAATCAAGGACAAGGAAATGCCAATCAATGGTGGTGAAAGAACTGACAGAAACGCGATCAGCTTTCAGCAAGGTCCTTCGACTGAGTTAGCTCCAGACTCAAGAAACACTTATCTGCAGGAGAGGAACTAGTTGACGAGATGACAGCACTAATTCATGCCAAGGCAAGTGCTGAAGAATAGAGATCATGTATAACAGTATGGAAAGTGTGTTCTTGTTGCACAGAAAGATGAAAAGTATTGGCAATAGCGTCTGCTTTAGAGTGTTAAAACGCTGACACCAACCTCTCTCTCTCAAGAATCAAAATTACATACACCTCAATTTCTGTCCGTGCCTCAATATTTATTCCTCAGTAGCCTTGAAATTGCAAATCCTAGCGAACTTATCCGAAAACAAACTAGCACCACCAACCAAACATCCATCAATATCACTCATAGCCATCAATCCATCCACACTCTCCGGAGTCACACTTCCTCCATACTGAATCCTAATACTCTGCGCAGCCTCCTCATCATACATCTTTGCCAAAACTGTTCGGATGAATTTGTGCACCTTATTGGCATCCTCGGCATCACAGACGAGTCCTGTTCCAATGGCCCAGACGGGTTCGTAGGCCAAGACGACATTTTCGAGATCCTTTTTGGAGACACCGGCCAAGTCTTTGGATACTTGCATGGCGCAGACTTCTTCGGTGATGCCCAAGTCGTATTCTTCTTGTGTTTCTCCGATGCAGAGGATTGGTTTCATTCCGAATTCCAATACCTAGAAAACATCATGAGTGTATGGTGAGAGGAGGAGAAATTGTGTTTAGATGAGAAAGGCGCTCTCTTGTAAAGGTAAAGCAGATATGATTCAAGAATTGCAAATAAGAAACGGATGCAATTGAAATCCATCAGAAATTCTCTCTCGGCAATAATGCCGTTCTAACATATGTGCTTTGGATATTTTCATCGTCACTTGAATTATTCCAACTCCATCCGTTTCTTTTTGTTTGCAAATCACTTGATTGTTGTTGTTGTTTGTACATTTCTCCCCGCTTCTACTAACTCACCTTCTTCACCTTGGCATTAATATTGACATCACTATCACTAAACAAAGTCCTCCTCTCCGAATGTCCACACAACACATACTCACACCCCACACTCTTGACCATACTAGCGGCCACACTTCCGGTAAACGCACCCTTATCCTCATAATACACCTGTTGTGCACCCACGGTAACTCCCTTTTCTGAGACGATATCCTTTACTTTGGAGATGAATGGGAAGGGGGGGAAGAGGACTACTTCGGTACAGGTGTCGGATTCGTCTAGGCCACAAGTGTCTTCGAGTGTGTCGACGAGGGCGCAGAAGCCGATGGCTAGGTTGAGTGCGTCGGATTCGGTGGTTGGGTTCATCTAGGAGAGATGAAAGAGCAAAAAGAAAATTAGATGAGTCATTCCATTGATAAAGATCCAACGATCTATTTATGTATCTATTATATTTACCTTCCAATTTCCAGCCATGATGGGTTGACGGAACACATTCAATTGAGTAGATGTGCGAAGTCCACCATTTTGGTTGACTGAGAAGGCAGAAGCGCCGCCAACGGCGAGAGTAGCGAGGGCAAGTGATAGCTTCATGGTGGTGTGTAGTAGGCTAAGATGATGGAATGAGCGAGGATGTAACGACAACGACTGCTTCTTCCGGACGGAGGATGATGCGGCTTGGTCATCGCGCCAGCTGATAGAAGTCAGATTTGAGGGGCTGTCGGCGGCTATGACGTCACTCGCTTTTTTCGGTATCTTTCTCGCACAAAATCAGAAAAGGGTCTTCTTCCTTGAAGGGGCTGGCTTTAAGTACCCAACTTCAGCACTCTAGAGAGCAAACCGTCTCTCTAGATAGTATACTATATAAGTGGTATAGTAACATTTGGAATGATAGATCATCAAGCAGCAAAAGTAGGAGGCCCTCAGCACATCTTAAATGCCATCATGTACAACTCAACCAAGCCGAAGCCATTTCTCTCTACATGTTTTGTCAATGGTACACACTTGACCTTCACCAAAAGCAGTCTCACGAAACACCAAGATATTGCAAATGTATAGCAAGATACTCCAAACATTACACTGCACATATTTCTTGCCCTATGGAAGGCCAGTAAACTAAGAGAGGTGAAAGTGAGATAATCGAACATCCGAGGCACAAGAGGAGATAAGTATTACATCAAGTGTTGCTCATACTGTGATTACTATCACGTTGACCCACCTTTATAATAATCTGCACCAATCTCCCTGTACGCAAAATCTCCATCACCTAAATATCTCCTCCTCCACACATCATCCCATTCGGAAGAAGATGATGAAGAAGAATTAGATGCCTCCTCTTCTTCTACTTCGTGGTCCTCCATGCTGTGATACTAGCTTCCGTTCTTCCAACTGTCAACTGTAGCCATTTTTGAGATCTGAGCGGCATCTGTACCAGAGCTCTACGTAGGAACTCAATGAGAAGAAACAAGGGATTGGTTGGGAGGTTTGAGAATTGAGATAGGCTGGTCATACTACTTATTCTTCTATATATACTTTATGCTTTGACCGTCGGAATGACGGTGGGGGCCTGATTCAACAAATCTCGTTTTTGAAACTACAATGTAATGTTTTTTATTATGTAGTCAATGCAGGAAGTATCTATCCTAACCTTCACATCCACTGCGTAGGCGTCTATTTCAGCTGTAGAAAAGGGAGTGCATTCTTGATCACTATGTCAGCACCACATGTAATGCGTCTCTCTTTCCTTGCACTGCCAACATCAATCTTGGCCTTCTTTGCTCTCCCCTCCGCAGAAGTATCTTCCTTTTCATCAAGTCTGGCTTTCCAGAGAGCTAGTTCAAGTAGAGTTACTCCCTCCTTCACATATCTGTAATGTTCAGCTTTGTACTGATCCATTTTGTCGAGGACAGCGTCGATCCATTGTTGTATTTCGTCAGTCTTGTCATCGGCAGGTGTAGTGGGGAGAACCTGATTGATTCGATATATTTCTTCTTCCATTTCACTTCTCCAACTTTCCATGTGTAACGATGCAATAGTTTTTGTGTGTGTCTCCCCAACAAGATCTACTGTTGTTAGTTGATCACAGCCATCAAACTTGTTGTATCTCTCAAAGCTATGATCATATTCAAACAGATCTCTCTTCAGTGGAATGGCGATGCGTTCAAGGAGGTCACAACGAGAGAATGCACGTCTTTCAATTGTTTCAAGTCGTTCTGGCAACTCAATATCCGTCAAGGCACTGCAACCCCGGAATGCTCCCGCTTTGATGGTAATGATAGATGGGAGAATGAGACGCTTTAGAGAGCTACATTCCTGAAATGCACTTGCTCCAATAGTTTCCAGTTTGTCGCCAAACTCTACATCCGCCAGATTTACACAATAGTAAAATGCGTCCTCGCCGATTTCAACAACAGACTTGAGATTTATCCCCCTTAAAGAGTTGCAATTGATGAATGCCCTCTCACCAACTTCTCTGATCCCATCGTGAGTCTCCACGTGCACCAAATGCTCACAATTGAAGAATGCGCTTTCCTCAATCACGTCGATGGATCTATCGATGCGGACACGAGTGACATGCAGAGGAGCTCGCCCTCCCGTGTACTCAAAAATATTATCACCATCATCGGCGTGGTCCGCCATTATTTAGCTGTTACTCTGCTTCCAGCAACGGAATTATTTATTGAACGTCGCTTTCAAGACGCAAGCGTCATTGTTTTTCATGCTCTATCTACGGTAGAGAAGGTACCAAAGTCCTACGTAGGAGTAAAAGTGCATAAAAAATGACGGCACGCACTTCATGATAATAAATCAACGGTAGACAGTATTATTAGTCTCGCCATACCAGTGCAGTCAAATCAATTATCATGGCGGACGGAGATGTTTTCGTGTACACGGGTGGGCGAGCTCCTCGGCATGTCACACATGTTCTCATCGATGAATCCGTTGATGTGATTGAGGAAGGTGCTTTCAACGGTTGTGAACACTTGGCACAGGTGGAGACTCACGATGGGATCAGACGAGTTGGTACTTGGGCGTTCGCCAATTGCAAGTTGTTAAGGGGGATCAGTCTCAAATCTGTAGTTGAAATCGGCATGATGGTATTTTATGAATGTGAAAATCTGGAGTCTGTAGAGTTTGGCGACAAGCTGGAAACAATTGGAATGAGTGCATTCGGTGGATGCATCTCTCTAAAGCGTCTTGTTCTTCCATCTATCATCACCATCAAAGCGGGAGCATTCTATAATTCCAAGGCCCTGACAGATATTGAGTTGTCGGAGCGACTTGAAGCAATTGAAACAAATGCATTCTATGGCTGTGCCTGCCTTGAACGCATCGCCATCCCGCTGAAAAGAGATTTGTTTGAATATGATGATCGCCAGAGATACAAACAGTTTTATGGTTGTGAACAACTAACAAAAGTTGATCTTCTTGGGGGGGCACACAAAAAAACTGTTGCATCGTTGCACATGGAAAGTTGGAGCACTGAAATGATTGCAGAAATCGATAGAATCAATCAAGTTCTTCCAAATACACCTGCTAATAACAAGACAGAAGAAATACGTCAATGGATGGACGCTGTCCTCGACAAAATGGATCATTACAAAGCTGAACACTACAGATATGTTAAGGAGGGGATAACTATATTGGAGCTTGCTCTCTGGAAGGCCAAACTGGGTGAAAAGGAAGATAACTGTGCGGAGGGTAGAACAAAGAAGGCCAAGGTTGATACTGCAAGTGCAAGGAAAGAGAGACGCATTACATGTGGTGCTGATATGGTGATCAAGAATGTGCTCCCTTTTCTCAAGCTAAAATAAGACTCTACTCGTAGGTGAGGGTCCACCATCTCCTGTAGAGGTATTGCTAGACTTGCGGTTGTTGACATCCTTCACGCACACTCATTCTAACATTACAAACAAGCTCTTTTATTAATTATTCAATCCCTCTGTTATCACTACTTTCACAGCACATTAATAAAAGAACCCCAAAACCTTCCCGCTAGTCTTCTTCAATTCCTACTTGTACCTCTCTCTCAATCTCCGGTGCCAAAGCGATGAAAATGATAAAACCTTCGAGTGCACGCTTCATATACTCACAGACACTCACACCAAACTTGTCAGCGGAGTAATAATTCTACGCTACTCCACTTAGAGTGGACGGCACTCTATACTAAAGTGGAGTAAGACTCAAATGAATGCCAAAAGGCTGAGAGCTCCAGTCTGTCGACTTTGCACTGGAACAACGTTGCAAGTAGAAGTGAGAAAATGTGGCTACTCTTTCTTGAAATTTGAATTCCTACGTGGACTCTGGTATCGTACCCTTTTCATCTCCGTAAAATGACAACAAAAAGTGTGATACTTTACTTACCGTTGCACTCCCTACAATAGAGTTAGTTGGCACGGATCGTGTGGTGGATAATCATCATGGCGGACCACGCAGAAGACGATGATGAGGTAGGAGATATTTTTGTGTACACGGGTGGGCGAGTTCCTCAGCATGTCACGCATGTCCGCATCGACAAATCCGTTGAGGTGATTGAGGAACACGTTTTCGACGGTTGTGAGCTTTTGGTGCACGTGGAGACTCACGATGGGATGAGACGAGTTGGATCTTATGCATTCTACAAATGCGAATCTTTACGGCGAATCAATCTCAAATCTGTTTCTGAAATTGGCAGGGCGGCATTTTATTTTTGTGGAAATCTGGCGGATGTAGAGTTTGACAAACTGGAAACAATTGGAAGGAGTGCATTTGGGTTATGTAGCTCTCTAAAGCGTCTCAATCTCTCATCTGTCGTCACCATCGGAACAGAGGCATTCTGGAAATGCAAGGCCCTGACGGATGTTGAGTTTTCGGAGCGACTTGATACAATTGAAAAACGTGCATTCTGGAAATGTGACCGGCTTGAACGCATCGCCATCCCACTGAAGAGAGGTTTGTTTGGATATGATGATCTTTTTGAGAAATACAGCCAGTTTGATGATTGTGATCAACTAAAAACTGTTGATCTTGTTGGGGGGATACACAAAACTGCTACATCGTTGCATATGGAAAGTTGGACAACTGAAATGATTTCTGAAATCAATCGAATCAATCAAGTTCTTCCTGACACTCAAACGAGGAATAAGACAGCAACAATAAGACAATGGATGCACTCAGTCATCGACAAAATGGATCGTTACAAAGCTGAACACTACAGATATGTGGAGGAGGCTATCACGCTACTGGAACTAGCTCTCTGGAAGGCCAGACTTAATGAAAAGGAAGACAGTTCCAAGGAGGGTACAACCAAGAAAGCGAAGATTGATGCAGAAAGTGCAAGAAGAAAGAGACGCATCACATGTGGTGCTGATATGGTGATCAAGAATGTGCTCCCTTTTCTCAATCTAGAATAAGAAGGATCGGTTTAAATGTGCCAGAAAGAGTGCGTGGATGAAGCTTTTTGGTGAGGTCATGCAGACTGGAAGCAGTTAGAAGGTCGAAGATGGAGAGGGTGCATAATTCTTTCTCTTGTAAAATCTTCTGGTGGATGGATATCACAGTACTAAGAATTGACTATTTCAGTTGAGTAGAAGATCAGATATTCCTTGGAACGATGTCACTTCTTATTCTCCTTTCATCACTAACCTAACCTTTGTCGGTTCTTGGATAGATGGACATCGGTAAGATGCTTCATCATTCGGGAGACCACCAGCTGTGCGTGTCTTTCATTGCTAAGTGTTGCACTCCTTGCCTTGCCCTTGGACCTCTTCATTCCTCTCGATATCTGTTTCCATCTCCCTCGCCCCCGCCCTCTAATAAGTATCTAGATTTTAATGATGATCTTCTCTTTACAGTCGAAACAAGAAGCGAAGAAGACCAAGCTAAGGCAAGCTAGAAGTGCAACAATCTTAGCAACGAAAGAAACGCACATCCAAGGCACAAGAGGAGATAAGTATTACATGAGTTGCTCATATTGTGATTACTATCACGATGACCCACCTTTATAATAATCTTCACGTTACATCTATAGAATAGTTTTGTTATTCCTAGCATATGAATCGTGTTCAATCTTAGTAGACTAACTTGAGAAAAGGAAGCACATTCTTGATCACAATATCGGCACCGCATGTGATGCGTCTTTCCTTCCTTGCACTTGCAACATCAACCTTTGACTTCTTTGCCGTCTCCTCCACGGACTTCTCTTCTTTTTCACCAAGTTTGGCCTTCCAGAGAGCTAATTCAAGTAGAGTAACAGACTCCTTCACATATCTGTAGTGTTCAGCTTTGTAATGATCCATTTTGTTGATGACTGAGTCCATCCATTGTCTTATTGCTTCAGTCTTTTCATCGGCAGGTGTATTTGGAAGAACTTGATTGATTCGATTGATTTCTTCTTGCATTTCATTCCTCCAACACTCCAAGTGCAACGAAGATATAGTTTTTGTGTGTGCTTCCCCAACAAGATCAACTGTTGTTAGTTGATCTCACCCATCAAACTGTGTGTATCTAAAGAAAAGATCATCAAATACAAACAAATCTCTTTTCAGTGGGATGGCGATGCGTTCAATGCGGTCACAGCCAGCGAATGCACGTGTTTCAACTGTTTCAAGTCGTTCCGAAAACTCAACATCCGTCAGGACAGTGCAGCTACAAAACGCCCCTCTTCCAATGGTGACGATAGATGGTAGCTTGAGATGTTTCAGAGAGCTACATTCAAAAAATGCATATCTTCCAATTGTTTCCAGTTTGTCGCCACACTCTACTTCCGTCAGCATGTTACATCCACCGAATACATACTCGCCGATTTCAACTACAGATTTGAGATTTATCCGCCTTAACATTATGCAATTGTAGAATGCCATATCACCAACTCGTCGGATCCCATCGTGAGTCTCCACGTGCACCAAGTTTTCACAATCTTTGAATGCTTCTTGTTCAATCACTTCGACGGATTTATCGATGCGGACATGAGTGACATGCTGAGGAGCTCGCCCTCCCATGTACACGAAAATATCATCACCATCGCCATCGTCAGCGTGGTCCGCCATGATTTGTTAGGGCGTAGCTGAACTCTGCTTCCATGCGACGGAATTATATTCATGAAGTAATTTCAATTTCAAGATAGATCTCTTGCGTCATTGCTTTTTGCAGAGAAGGTACTAAAGTCCTACGTAGGAATTGAACTCAAGAGGGCCTTGCTTCGAATCATAAGGCAGTCCAAATATCAACGAATGACTGACGGAAGATGCAGTGCCCAATGAATGTCAAGATAATATGAGAGGTGGAAGTGAAATGATAGTATCGTACCGCAAGAGGCAGCATTACTTGTGTTGCTAATATGTAATAGGATTCCTATCGCGCTGCCCCCCGTCTTAATCATTTCTGCAGGTGGTTTTATTCTTTCTCTTAGCTTAGCTGCAGAAAAGGAAGTACATTCTTGATAACAATGCCAGCACCAGATGTAATGCGTCTCTCTCTTCTTGCACATTCGTCATCAGCCTTAGTCTTTTCTGCTCTTCCCTCCGCATCATTCTCCTCAGTCTCTTCACCTGGCCTTCCAGAGAGCATGGAAGGCCAGTAAACTAAGAGAGGTGAAAGTGAGATAATCGAACATTCGAGGCACAATAGGAGATAAGTATTACATTTGTTGCTCATATTGTGATTACTATCACGATGACCCACCTTTATAATAATCTGCAGGTTATAATCTGCAGGTTACATCTATAGAATATTTTTTTCATTCCTAGCATATAAATCGTGTTCAATCTTAGTAGACTAACTTGAGAAAAGGAAGCACATTCTTGATAACCATATCAGCACCACATGTGATGCGTCTTTCCTTCCTTGCACTTTCAACATCAATCTTTGCCTTCTTTGCCCTCCCCTCCGCAGAACTATCTTCCTTTTCATCAAGTTTGGCCTTCCAGAGAGCTAATTCAAGTAGAGTAACAGACTCCTTCACATATCTGTAGTGTTCAGCTTTATAATGATCCATTTTGTTGAGGATTGAGCCCATCCATTGTCTTATTGCTTCAGCCTTGTCATCAGCAGGTGTATTGGGAAGAACTTGATTGATTCGA
Source organism: Skeletonema marinoi (assembly GCA_030544225.1). Taxonomy (NCBI): domain Eukaryota; phylum Bacillariophyta; class Thalassiosirophyceae; order Thalassiosirales; family Thalassiosiraceae; genus Skeletonema; species Skeletonema marinoi. The sequence goes on along the minus strand of CM060505.1, from coordinate 312,281 downwards.
TTGATTTCTTCTTGCATTTCATTCCTCCAACACTCCAAGTGCAACGAAGATATAGTTTTTGTGTGTGCTTCCCCAACAAGATCAACCGTTTTTAGTTGATCACACCCAGCAAACTGTGTGTATCTCTGCCAATAGCGATCATATATAATCAGATCTCTTTTCAGTGGGATGGCGATGCGTTGAAGGCGGTCACAGTCTTCGAATGCATGTGCTTCAATTGTTTCAAGTCGCTCCGAAAACTCAATATCTGTCAGGGTCTTGCAATTACAGAATGCTTGCAAACCAATGGTGATGACAGATGGTAGCTTGGGATATTTGATGGATATACTTCCCTTAAACGCATGTCTTCCAATTGTTTCCAGCTTGTCGCCAAACTCTACAGACTCGAGATTTTGACATTCGTAAAATGCCGCCCCGTCGATTTCAACTACATGTTTGAGAGTGATCCGCCTTAACAACTTGCAGTTGTAGAATGCCCATCTACCAACTCGTCGGATCCCATCGTGAGTCTCCACTTGCACCAATTGCTCACAATATCTGAATGCGTGGTTCTCAATCACGTCGACGGATTCATCGATGCGGACATGAGTGACATGCTGAGGAGCTCGCCCTCCCATGTAGACAAAGACATCAACGCCATCGCCATCGTCAGCGTGGTCCGCCATTATTTGTTAGGGCGTAGCTGAACTCTGCTTCCATGCAATGGAGTTATTTATGATTGCTCTCAAGATCTCTTGCGTCATTGTTTTTTAATGTCTACGGTAGGGAAGGTATTGTACTAAATCCTACGTAGAAATTGATCAACTTTTTTTCATTATTTTTGATACACTCTTGTGTGCATGTCATGAAGAGGGCAACACCTTTGTATTGTTTGATAGGAAATAACGAGTGGCCACTTCTTATAGTTCTTTTGCTACGTTGTGCTGTTGGGTTTTAAGTTTTGCCGTTGCGCTGCAGTTAAGTAGAGATGAATATGAAGAAACGGGATGCGCTCGCCCGGGATATCAATTTGGAGGATATCACGTCGTCAAACAATAATGCGGAAGTGCTGCAACGACTTCGAGATAATGATCGACGGTGGGGATTACATGATACACTCTTCATTGAGGAAGCCTACGATGGGAATGACAACGGTGAAGATATTGTGTTTAGCATCAGAGAAGGCGACGACTTGGGTTGGTTGGGATATTTCATTGGTAGAAATCAATCATTGCATGGGCTTGCTATTCATTTCTTGCCCCAGGAGAGAGAACGAGTTGATGCATTCATTGAGGGCGTCAATTGCAATCGTTCGTTGCGGGAATTCTCTCTTGTCTATCCCATGGATGTAGGCTTACACAATCTTTGCCCCTTTTTTAGAGAAAACAACAATCTCAGGTCCATAGATTTGTGCCGTTCTCAGATTGGACGTGAGTGCGCCCATGAGCTGGCATTGGCATTGAGCCAGCGTCAAGCGCAGTCTCTGATGCAGCTTCAGTTTATCAGCAATAATCTTGACGATGAAGGCTTCGCTGAAATTGTCCAAGCGCTCTGGACGCAACCACAGCTTGATCGGCTACTTTGTACAAGCAACAACATTGGGAGGATCAGTTGCGAGGCATTGGGAGCCCTCATGAGAGAGAGAATGACAAACTTGACAAGTCTACATCTTCGAGGCAACGGCATTAATGATGCAGGTTTACAGGCATTGGTACCTGGCTTATGCAACAACAACCATTTAGAAGTGATGTCCATATCTGATCCGATCACTGCAGTTGGTTTGAGGTCTTTATCGCCGTTCTTACAGTCTGATAGCTGCATTTTGCGCGATCTGAACATTCTTTTAAGATTGGGATACGAAGAAGCAGTAGCTTTAGTAGACGCACTGAAAGGCAACAAATCATTGAGCACGTTGCACTTGCTGCGAAACGTCACAGACACAGGCTGCTGGTCTGAATTCTCCAAGCTTTTATGTGATACTTCTAGCATCAACAATACCTACCTATCCAATCACAATCTCACGCATATTGGTGCACCCAATGTTATGGATGATACTCCTCTCGACATTGTTGACCTTCTCACGATGAATGCAGCTGCAGCAGCCCAAAGTAGTAATATGAGAAACAGAGAGATTGCTATCCAATCTTTGACGAGGTGCAAGATTTTCATGAGTCATCCTGACCTTGACATGGAGCCTCTGTTTGTGTACAAACTGAAGTGCCTCCCTTTGGTGGCGGAGTGGTTCAGAACAAGTATACAACTTTGCAGTGACGAAGTGGGAAGTTGGAAGGAATCGGTTCCTGCCGTGGAAAGCAGAGAACTGTCAGCAGTGTACAAATTCGTTCGTGACATGCCTCTGCTGGTCTCAGACGGGTACTGGACAAACGTGTTAAATGATAGTCGAGCGAAAAAACAAAGGTTGCAAGAGGAGAAAAGAAAGTTGGAGGTGATGCTTGAGAGGGCAGATAAGGATGAAAAGTGTGCTATGAAACGACTTCGGCGCTGAACAAAGAGTCACACAACCAGCTGCATCAATTCTTAGTATTGTATAATCCATTTAACCAGAAGCTCTTTACAAGAGAAAGAATCGTATCCCCTCTAAAATCTTCATCTTCGATCTTCTACCTAACTGCTTCCAGTCTGCATGTACCTCACCAAAAATCTACATCACTCTTTCCAGCAATCCTTCTCTTTCTAGATAGAGAAAAGGGAGCACATTCTTGATCACTATGTCAGCACCACACGTAATGCGTTTCTCTCTTCTTGCACTTTCAGCATCAGCCTTGACCTTCTTGGTTCTGCCCTCCGCATAGCGCTCTTCTTTTGCACCCAGTTTGGCCTTCCAGAGAGCAAGCTCAAGTAGAGTGAAAGCCTCCTTCACATATCTGTTGTGTTCAGCTTTGTAATGGTCCATTTTGTCGAGGACCGAGTGCATCCATTGTCTTATTGTTGCTGTCTTAGCCCTCGTCTGAGTGTCAGGCAGAATTTGGTTTATTCTATTGATTTCTTCTTGCATTTCATTTCTCCAACTTTCCAAGTGCAACAAAGATACAGTTGTGTGAATCCCCCCAACAAGAACAACTGTTGTTAGTTGTAAACATTCAAACTGGTTGTATATGTGCTTGAAGCGATCGAGTGTAAACAGATCTCTCTTCAGTGGGATGGCGATGCGTTGAAGGCGCTCGCAGTCTAGGAATGCACGTCCTTCAATTGTTTCAAGTCGTTCCGACAACTCAATATCTATCAAGGCCTTGCAATTCCAGAATGCTCCTGATTCGATGGTGACGATAGATGGAAGCTTGATATGTTTTAGGGACCTACATCCAGATAATGTACTCCATTTAATTATTTCCAGCTTGTCACCAAACTCTACAGACTCAAGATTTTCACATGCGTACAACGCCAATGTTTCGATTTCAACAACAGATTTGAGATTTATCCGCCTCAAAGAGTTGCATTTGTGGAATGCCCTAAACCGAACTCGTTTGATCCCATCGTGAGTCTCCACTTGCGCCAAGTGCTCACAATCTCTGAATGCTTCTACCTCAATTACATCAACGGATTCATGGATGCGGACATGAGTGACATGTTGAGGAGCTCGCCCTCCCATATACACAAAAATATCCCCACCCTCACCTTCTTCTGCGTGGTCCGCCATGGTTATTTTTTGATATAAGCTGCCTACTTATCGCCTTTGACAGCGTTCTCGTTTACGTTAGATAGGAACCTCTACACCTCTGCCTGGTACCTCCATCCCATGGTGACTTGGGTTCGGAGTTCGGGTTCGTGTTACAGCACATTTGCTGTTCGTCCTGATGTGAAAGAAAAGCACAGCTATGTCACAGCCAAAAGCAAAGAACGAAGAAGCTACGGGCGGGGAGATGGAAACAGATATCGAGAGGAATGAAGAGGACCAAGGGCGAGGCAAGGAGTGCAACAAATAGCAATGAAAGAAACGCACAGCTGGTGGTCTCCCGAATGATGAAGCTTGTACCAATGTCCATCTATCCGACACCGACAAAGGTTGTGACAGTGATGATAGGAGAATAAGAAGTGATATCGTTCCAAGGAATATCTGAATATCAATTCTTAGTACTGTGCTATCCATCCAACCAGAGGTTTTTTGAAAGAGAATGAATTATGCAACCTCTTCATCTTCGACCTTCTAACTGCTTCGAGTCTACATGACCTCACTAGTTATTCCCTTGACATCACCAAAAATCTTCATCCACTTTCAACACATTAACAGCTTTCCGGGTAAGTCGTTTTTGCTCCACATCAACTCTTAGCTCGTTTTACTAAGTACGTAGGATTACCTAGCAAATTAACCAACTTCTCCCTACTCACCATGGCGGCCGATCTGCTTACTACCATGCTCTCCTGTGGGTAGCACCATCCTATTTCAATTGATCCAACGCCTCGTATCGATAGTATAGATAGTTATGAGTTGATTGGCCGCTTTGGAATCATCAATTCATTGTTTATACTGTGCTTGTATCTACCAAACAAGTGGTCGACATTTTTCATCCGCCCGACGCATCCGCCCGACCTCATATAGCCACTAGTTGCAACTAAAACGTCATTACCAACAAATACAACGCCACTTATCTATTCCAATAATATATGCGCGAGATACGGTCGCTTGATATGGTCAAAGATGCAGCATAATCTCCCCGATATCTATCTTATGAGTAGGCCCGATGATGCGCCGATGTGCAAAAATACCGCCTACATGGAGGAGGTGTTCCGACGGTGTTATTGTCAATTTAATGCAACCCTGCGCACATCAATCGTTGTGGGAGGCCATAAGCTTTCGTTAGATATGCAGTAGGTTGCATGGAATGGACCACAAGCACGTAGTAACGCCGAAATGGCCATGGTCGGCGGCCGGCAGCGTTTTTTTTGTGATATTTTTTTGCACAAAAAATCGACCACATGCCTTTCCTGTATTATAACCGCCGAAAATTCAAAGCCTCGTTATTAATGAGATACACCGTTGGAAAGCACTGCTTCTTGGCTTTTCATAGCTGTACTGAACGTCGCCTAACTCAGAGTTGTCACTATTTTATTAACTACGTACGAAGCTAGGTAGAGAATTTGGCGCATATATGCGCCGGTACCCGGAAAGCTGTTAACTGATCCTTCTTATTCTAGATTGAGAAAAGGGAGCACATTCTTGATCACCATGTCAGCGCCACATGTGATGCGTCTCTCTCTTCTCGCACTTTCAGCATCAAGCTTGGCTTTCTTGGTTCTACCCTCCACAGAATTGTCTTCTTTTGCACCCAGTTTGGCCTTCCAAAGAGCAAGCTCAAGTAGAGTGATAGCCTCCTTGACATATCTGTAGTGTTCAGCTTTGTAATGATCCATTTTGTCAACGACCCATCCCATCCATCGTCGTATTTCGCTCTCGATTGTGGGGCTTCGCTGTGGAGCAACCAGTCGGTCTGCAGCAAAAAGGGGTGCCTACCACTGAGCCTAGGACTTTGACTCAATGGAAATGGTAAAGCAGGATATAAGTGACATCTCCCTCATGTCACACATACCGTCACTCCCTCTCGAACTTGTCACAAACTGCTCTCATTTGGGACAATTCGAATAAAGACAGAGTGTACTGCATGACCGCCTCGAACCGAGGACCTTACAACCGGCGCTACGACGGTCTAACAGCTCTTGAGCGGAGTACCATACCTATGTATGACGAAACCGTACTCCCTCAGCTACCGTAACGAAGTGAAGGTACCACCGGGGTCTGAACCGAGGACCCCGCCTTTGGAGCAACCAGTCGGTCTGCAGCAAAAAGGGGTGCCTACCACTGAGCCTCTCTCTAGAGAGAGGACTTTGACTCAATGGAAATGGTAAAGCAGGATATAAGTGACATCTCCCTCATGTCACACATACCGTCACTCCCTCTCGAACTTGTCACAAATTGGTGTAGTGGGGAGAATGAACCTGATTGATTTGATTGATTTCTTCTTCCATTTCAGTTCTCCAGCTTTCCATGTGAAACGATGCAACAGTTTTGTGAATCCCCCCAACAAGATCAACTGTTACTAGATGTTCGCATTGATCAAACTGGTTGTAATCGTTCAAAAGATCATCAAATATAAACAGATCTCTCTTCAGTGGGATGACGATGCGCTCAAGGCGGGCACAGTCAGCGAATGCTTGTCCTTCAATTGTTTCAAGTCGTTCCGACAACTCAATGTCTATCAGGGCATTGCATCTCCAGAACGCTAGATGTTTAATGGTAATGGCAGATGGAAGCTTGAGATACTTTGGTGAGCTACATTCATAGAATGCACCCAGTTCAATTGTTTCCAATTTGTCGCCAAACTCTGCAACCTTGAGATTTTCACAATAGTAAAATGCATACTCGCCGATCTCAGCTACAGATCGGAGAATGACCCCCCTTAGAGATTTGCAATTATTGAATGCCCAATTACGAATTCGTCGGATCCCATCGTGAGTCTCAACCTGCACCAAGTGTTTACAACCGTCGAATGCGCTTTCCTCAATCACGTCAACGGATTTATCGATGCGGACATGAGTGACATGACGAGGAGCCCGTCCTCCCCTGTAAATGAAAACATCTCCACCATTATCTGCATGGTCTGCCATTATTTGGTACGATGGTAGCCTGTGCTACTAGGCCCCGTTGCATGCTCTCTGTTTCCAGCAGGAATGTTATGGTGGCACGGCAAACGGCAAAAGCAAAGATCGAAGTCCTAGCCTACTTACCCCTACCATACATACGTAAGTATCTCTAGAGAGCGGTATTTAGGTAGATAGGAATTGAATCCAACAGTTCGGCCTCGCCTGCACCAAAGCGTTTGCCATCCACCTACGGCGACCAACCCCAGCCCGGGCCCCTCCTGGTTTAAGTTCTCCTTTCTCTACTGATCCTCGGGTCTAGAGAGTAGCCACTAAAATAATCTATCTATCTAATTGAATGGTGGAAAGATGGTGTCGCGCAGCACATTTGTTACGATCATGTGAAGAAAAGCACCAGCCGCCACAGTCAATGAAAGAGAATAAGAAGTGATTTATCGTTCCAAGAAATATAAGAACTTCCATTGAACTGAAATAAATGTATTAGTTTGTCTTATCGTAGTCTATGCGTAACAAAGCGCAAGTATTGGGCCAAGAAAACTTTACACCCACATCAAACTGTTGTCTTTATCCACTTCCACACCTTCTTCAGCCTTTTTCGTCTCCTTCTTCTTCTTTTCCAGCAAATTCTTCATCGTCATATCCAAAAGGCCCAGCACCTCCCTTCGATTGGGGTGGCTCAACCTCTTCACAATGTCCACGGCACTACTCCCTTGATGATTTCTAGTCCATACACTCTGAGGATAGACACGAAGCAATGCTCGAATTATCGACGTGTCTGCACCAGAGTAGCACGCACAATGTAATGGAAGATTGGAAAGAAAATCTTGTTCTTCTGCCATGGAAGAGTCAGTAGATAGCAATGTGTCAATCACACCCGAGGAAGCGGCCCAGGTACATGCCGCATGGATGGGAAGCTGCCCACCAGGATCCTGACGACGCTTCAACGATGCGGGATTCGCCTTAATCAATGCCTTAATCAGCTCCACCGACGGACTGTGCTCACATGCAAACAACAACGGTGTAATCTTGGCAGTATACGCACCACGAACTTTCACCTCAAGAGCCTCACCAGCCTCATTCGGACAAAGACGACACCGCAACGCAGCCGCCTCCCAATGCTTATCACGTGCAATCAACAGAGACAAATCCGTCGCTTCGGCAAGTGCCTTAATCTGCTTCGGATTCTGATTCTTGGGCGAATTGGGCATTTGTACCTCAATCCCCTCATCCTCCTCATCACTACTCCCAACCTCATCCACATCCACGGCACTACTCCCATTCCTCCCACCTATTCTCCTCGCCGTACTACTACTCGTCGCATTACCCTTTCCCATGTCCGCAATCCTCCACGGAGCATTCCGTACATTCCGCGGCAATAACATCATGGCAATATCATTATGAATCCAATATGTAGGATGCCGTCTCAACGACCAAACCAACGACATTTGATGCTCCCGTCCATTCTCACCAGCCATACCCAACGCTTCCTCAATAGGGGTACGTTCCCACCTATTCCGTCCCACAGCTCCATCGGGATACGCCCTGAGTAACAATGGTGCTACATCTGGATGACTGACTCCCCAATGTGCCGCAATGTGTATTGGCAAAAACCCATCGGCATTTCTCTGCCGTGCTGCATCGGGATAGGCACGTAACACAGTTTCCAAGACACGTTGCGTCGCCTTACCAAAGCATGCCATGTGAAGTGGCAATCGTCCACCCTCCGATGCAGTCTTTGGGCCACGTGGCCATGCATCCAATAATGCATCAATGACACGAATTGAAAATTCATCACGACGTCGTGTATTGATTTGAAGGTATCGACGTTGCAATTCCTCATGTGTTGGTGGAGCAGCAGCAGCTGCTGCCGCAGCAGCAGCAGCAGAATCACCATTGGCATTGTTGCTACTACTTCCACTACTAGTTGCAGTACCACCACTCCTCGTTGAACTCCCATCATCACTCTTATCAAACGATCCCTCATTATTATCCGAAGGACTCACGTATTGTCTCAAACTTGACAAAGTCGACGGAGGTCGCATTAACGGATGCAATGTCGAATTGGCCTCCATCCCCTCCTGTCTCCCCCTTGCATTTGCATTGAGAGGAGTGGAATAACTATCCGTCTCACGAGACTTTTCCTCTAATGAATCTAATGGGGTCAATGCCCCCACTACCATTGTCCCCAGTGCTGATCCAAGTGAGGAACCTAACCCGACCTTTTTCTTTAATAGACTCTTTTTCTTTTTTTGATCCGACTGGTGTTCAAAGCCGTGGAGGATTTGTTCCATGGAGTCTAATTTTTGATTCATGGACGTTTCAAAATTGTTATGATTGTTGTCTACTTCCCCATTATTGGATTTATTCTTGCGATGGTGTTCATCAAGTTTCTGTTGATGTTCACTCTCTTCTTGAATCATGGTGGAGATGTTTCCCACACTGAAATCTGCAGATGAGTCTCTTGTATGAGAATGGTGGTGGTGGGGAGTGGTGGGGTTGGGTGAGGAGGTGGCTCGATTGGAAATGGGGGGAGGTCGTGTAGTAGTACTGCTAGTGCCAAACAATAAGTCGGAAAATGATTTAGTGACACTGGAAGTTGGTGTAGTTGAGGTTGGTTGTTTCTTTCCCCCCTTGGATGGTGGAGGTACAGCCGCTGCAGATGGAGGAGGAGGCGTCGCACACATGCTAAACACACACAAATGCAATGGTAGACATCCATGACGACTTTCACGTTCCTTACATGCCTCAGGGTGTAGTCGTATGAGGGTTAGGATGCATTTGCATGCTTCAATGTATTCATCTTCTTCAATGAGTGATTTCCTCTGTCCTCCTTCATAGGTGGTGTTGGGAAGAGGAGTAGGAGTCATTTTCTTTTGATAAATGGTAGTATGAACACTCCGTAACTTTTGACATGCATGATGCAATGCTTTGCATTTCACATTGGAAATTTGGACACTTCCTCCTGCTGATGTTGCAGCAGTGGGGGATGTAGAGGGGGGAGGAGGAGCATTTTTCGTAGTCTTTCGTAACTTTACCAATTGTCGTACCTCATGTGGATGACTTATGGCTCGTTGGGATGCTGCGTTCCATTGCCCCTGTTCAATTAGTAGAATTAAATTTGTGACTCCCCTACTACTGCTGTTTGATTTCGGTGACGGCGTCCCCACCGCCTGCTGTTTTCCACCACCGCCATGAGCAGGTGAAGAATTCTGCACCTCCCCCCCAGCAACCGCCGGAGCACCATTTGGCAAAAATGCCTTCCAATCCTGCAATCGTTGCGTGGTTAAATTCACAGGTATGGCGCCACTGGAGGAGTCATTGTTGGAGGAGGTTTGGGATTGGGATTCGGAGATGGATTCGGAGGTGGTGGATGGATTGTGTTTGGGGGAGCGGAAGGACCGCATTTTGGTTGTTGTTGTGTGTATCTTTTTGAATGTCTTGGTGGAGGCGAGGCGAGGTAATCCGAGAGAGAGGCTCCCTCTACTCTCTACAGCTGTTGTTTTGATCGACTATTGCTCAACTTTATCGTCGAAATAGAATGAACATGGAACTTCTATTGGCGAGACTGTATTGCACTTGGAACAACGGAGAAGATATCATGGATTTATTCGAGTTGAATGTGTGCGGGCGTTTCCAAGAGCCAAGCAGGATCAAAGTGAGAAAATGTGGCTACGTAGAATTTGAATTCCTACGTTGAGCTGTGGTAGTTGAGCTGTTATGTGCCTCTCCGATGCAAACTCAAAAAATGACGAAAAATGGGAAATAGTCCGTTGCTCGGTTCCCGGAGGACAAAGCAGCAGCAATGAGCGAGTGCTAGCCCAGGCAGAGCAGAGAAAGTAGGAGGATATCATGGCGGACCACGCAGATGATGGCGATAATGTTTTTGTGTACACGGGTGGACTAGCTCCTCAACATGTCACGCGTGTCCGCATCGATAAATCCGTCGAGGAGATTGAGGAAAACGCATTCAGATATTGTGAACATTTGGTGCAGGTAGAGACTCACGATGGAATTAGACGAGTTGGGCTTCGGGCATTCACCAATTGCAAGCTGTTGAGGCGGATAAATCTCCCATCCGCGGTTGAAATCGGCGAGTCGGCATTTTATGGATGTAGAAATCTCGAGTCTGTCGAATTCGGTGACAAGCTGGAAACTATTCGAAGAGGTGCATTTGCTGCCTGCATCTCTCTAAAGCATCTCAATCTCTCATCTGTCATCACTATCGAAATAGGAGCATTATATGATTGCAAGGCCCTGACGGATGTTGAGTTTTCGGAACGACTTGAAACAATTGGAGGACGTGCATTCCTAGACTGTGAGCGCCTTCAACGCATCACCATCCCACTGAAAAGAGATTTATTTGTATATGATGCTTTTGAGCATGACAACCAGTTTGGTAAATGTGAACAACTAACAACAGTTGATATTGTTGGAGAAATACACACAACTGCTTCATCGTTGCACATGGATAGTTGGAGGACTGATATGGTAGAAGAAATCAATCGAATCAATCACGTTCTTCCCATTATACCTGCTGATGACAAGGCCGACGAAATACGACAATGGATGGACTCAGTCATTGACAAAATGGATCATTACAAAGCTGAACACTACAGATATGTGAAGGAGGGGATGACTCTATTGGAGCTTGCTCTTTGGAAAGCCAGACTTGATGAAAAGGAAGACAGTTCCAATGAGGGGAGGGCAAAGAAGGCCAAGGTTGATGCTGAAAGTGCAAGAAGAGGGAGACGCATTACATGTGGTGCTGATATGGTGATCAAGAATGTGCTTCCGTTTCTACAGCTGAAATAGAAGCCCAAGCTGGTGGGTATTATAGATACTACACTCTCTACTTGAATACAACACTTGCATACTAAAGGCAACAAAGTACAGTCTGATAGCGTTGTTGCAATTACATATTAGCTGGCCCCTACATCATTCCGAGAGTCTACAGGCTCTACATAAATGGCAAGCGGTTCCCTCGCCTCCCGAGTGAGTGCTTCTCCGCTCCTTCCATTGGATTCTTGTACTATGGGCTCTGGTTTAGATGCCCGCCCATCTCTCAGACTCTTTACTGATTGCACTTGGAACAACGAGAATTTGTGTATTGTAACAAGATTTATCCAGCTCTTTTAGCAGTCGCCACAATGTGGCTTCGTGAAATTTGAATTCCTACGTAGGGCTGTGGTATTAAGTAGGCGTTAGGTTTCTCAAATGGAAAAGGTCATCAGTTTCCAGGACAAGCAGCAGCAATGAGCGAGTGCTGGTAGGTGTTAGGTGGTCTAGCCCTGGCAGCTGCAGAAGAAGGAAGAAGACTCATCATGGCGGACCACGCAGATGAAGAAGATGATGGCGTGAATGTTTTCGTCTACAGGGGTGGGCGAGCTCCTCTGCATATCACCCATGTTCTCATCGATGAATCCGTTGAGGCGATTGAGGAAAATGCTTTCAACGGTTGTGAGCATTTGGTGCACGTGGAGACTCACGAGGGCATCAGACGAGTTGAGAAAAGGGCATTCAAACGGTGCACATCGTTAAGGCAGATCAATCTCAAGTATGTAGCTGAGGTCGGCGAGTATGCATTTTATTGTTGTCGAAATCTTGAGTCGGTAGAGTTTGGTGACAAGCTTGAAACAATGAGAGCAAATGCTTTTGAGGAGTGTATTTCTCTGAAACATCTCAAGCTCCCATCTATCATCAACATCGGTATGCAATCATTCTGGAATTGCAAGGCTCTAATAGATATTGAGTTTTCGGAGCGACTTGAAGCAATTGAAGGACAAGCATTCTGGGGCTGTTCACGCCTTGGAAGTATCGCCATCCCACTGAAAAGAGATCTGTTTGAGTATGATAATAATGTTCACAGATACACCCAGTTTCATGGTTGCGATCAATTAGTAAAAGTTGATCTTGTTGGGGGGGCACACAAAACTGTATCTTCGTTGCATATGGAAAGTTGGAGAAGTGAAATGGAAGAAGAAATCAATCGAATCAACCATGTTCTGCCTGACGCTCAGACGAGGGATAAGACTGACGAAATACGACAATGGGTGGACGCTGTCCTCGACAAAATGGATCATTACAAAGCTGAACATCTCAGATATGTGAAGGAGGCTGTTTCTCTACTTGAACTTGCTCTCTGGAAGGCCAAACTTGATGAAAAGGAAGATAGTTCCAAGGAGGTTAGAACAAAGAAGGCCAAGATTGATGTTGAAAGTGCAAGGAAAGAAAAACGCATCACATGTGGTGCTGATATGGTGATCAAGAATGTACTTCCGTTTCTACAGCTGAAATAGAAGCCCGAGCCGGTGGGTATTATTAGGTTGGATACTACACAATTTACTTGAATACAACACTTGCTGGCAATCAACACTTTATTCTACTAAAGGCATCAAAGCACAGTCTGATAGCTTTGTTGCAATTACATATTAGTAGGCCCCTACCATCATTCGGACAGTCTAAAGGCAATGGTTCCCTCGCCTCCCGAGTGAGTGCTTCGCTTCTCCGCTCCGTCCTTTGGATTCTCACGTACTTTTGGCTCTGGTTCAGATGCACGCCCATCTTTCATTCTCTTTACACAGTTTGGAACCTGGAGTGGAGATGGAGTTGGTGGGATGAATCCAAAAGAGAGGCTCCCTCTACTTACTCTCTACTTCGTTATTCTTAATCAACTATTCCTCAACTTTATCGTCGATATGGAATGAGCATGATATGAGACTGTTGGCGATTGCACTTCGAACAACGGAGAGATCATCATCAAGCACTGTTGGGGGGGAGACTTTCCGTGCCAAATCAAAGAGCAAAGTGAGAAAATGTAGTGTGGCTGTGGCCTGGATGGATGGCTGTGGCTATGCACCGCTCGTAGAATTTGAATTCCTACGTAAAGGTACATATGGAATACTTCTATTGCCAAGCAACACGCCGTCACTTCAAAATAATGACGACATCAGGGAAATAATCCGTTGTCGTTTATGTACTATGCCATCATTCACATTAGACTTCCGTCCGGAGGACAAACAAAAATGAGCGGTGCTCAGTGCTCGGCCCTGGCAGCTGCAGTAGTAGGATATCATGGCGGACCACGCAGCCGATGGGGATGATATTTTTGTGTACATGGGAGGGCGGGCTCCTCTAATGTCACGCACGTCCTCATCGATGAATCTGTTGAGGAGATAGAGGAACACGCTTTCGACGGTTGTAAAAATTTGGTGCACGTGGAGACTCACGATGGGATCAGACGAGTTGGTGAGAGGGCATTCATCAATTGCAACTCTTTAAGGGGGATAACTCTCAAATCTGTAGCTGAGATCGATGGGTACGCATTTTATAAGTGTGTAAGTCTGGAGTCTGTTGAGTTCGGTAACAAATTGGAAACAATTGGACAATGTGCATTCGGCGGATGCAGCTCTCTACAACGTCTCAATCTCCCATCTATCGTCACAATAAAAACGCTAGCATTCTGGAAATGCAGTGTCCTGACGGATATTGAGTTGTCGGATCGACTTGAAACAATTGGAGGACATACATTCTGGGAATGCAAGCGCCTTCAACGCATCGCCATCCCACTGAAAAGAGATTTGTTTTCATTCGATGCTAATTATCAGATATATAGCCAGTTTGATAACTGTTTAGAACTATCGACAGTTGATCTTGTCGGGAGGATTCACAAAACTGTTGCATCGTTGCACATGGAAAGTTGGAGAAGTGAAGTGATTTCTGAAATCAATAGGATCAATCAAGTTCTTCCTGACACTCAGACGAGTGCTAAGACCGACGAAATGCGGCAATGGATGGGCTCAGTCCTCGACAAAATGGATCAGTACAAAGCTGAACACTACAGATACGTCAAGGAGGGGATAACTCTACTTGAACTTGCTCTCTGGAAGGCCAAACTTGATGAAAAAGACAGATGTGCGGAGGGTAGAACCAAGAAGGCCAGGATTGATTTTGAAAGTGCAAGAAAGGAGAGACGGATCAAATGTGGTGCTGATATGGTGATCAAGAATGTGCTTCTTTTTCTGCAATTGGAATGAGTACAAGATTTTGTGGTGATGTCTTGCGGACTGGAAGTTGTTTGACAATCAATAGTGGGACACTTCTTTCTGTTTATAGATAGAAGCCTTGATCACTACTAAGTACTGATACTACTTGTTGTGATATTACTTTGTTCAGCGCCCAAGAGAGTCTGTCTCTCATCATGATGGGCCTTGCCAAATAAATAAAGGGCCCCAGTTAGTTGGGCCCGTTCTGTGACAGCTCGTGCTATTCTTTCAATACGTTCAACAACAAATGTGCTGTTAAGTAATCTTGCTACACAAAACAACAACAAACGCCGTAGAAAAATAAACAACCCACACGAAAACCCACATCGCTGGCATGAACTTTGGCGGAGTATCGTACAATATTAGATATATTCTTCTATCTAAATCGTAAACAATAAAGCTTCCTAAGGCGATAGGACCGCTGCAGTAGCATATTCGCCATGGCGGACCACGCAGTTGAAGAGTGGCCGGGAGATTGGACTGAATATTTTTATCATGATGGCATTTTATACAACTTCAGAGAGCGACCTCCTCAGCCAATCATGATGGGGTACCACGATGGGGATATTTTTGTGTACATGGGAGGACGAGCTCTTCAGAATGTCACTCGTGTCCGCATCGATAAATCCGTTGACGTCATTGAGGAAAGCGCCTTCTTCAATTGTAGACATTTGGTGTACATTGAGACTCACGATGGAATCAGAAGCGTTGGGAAGAGGGCATTCGCCAATTGCATATTGTTAAGGTGGATACATCTCAAATCTGTAGTTGAGATCGGCGTGAATGCATTTGGTGGATGTAGAAATTTGAAGTTCGTGAAGTTTGACAAATTGGAAACAATTAGATACTGTGCATTTGGTCACTGCAGCTCATTGACGCATCTCAAGCTCCCGTCCATCATTGTAATCGAAGCGGGAGCATTCGATAATTGCAAGGCCCTGACAGATATTGAGTTTTCGGAGCGACTTGATAAAATTGAATCAGGTGCATTCTCTGGCTGTGACCGCCTTCAACGCATCGCCATCCCTCTGAAGAGAAATCTGTTTGCATTTCTCGATGAAGAAGCTGGTGGTCCTCCGATATGTTTCAACCACTTTGAAAAGCTTTTGAGAACTGTTGATCTTGTTGGGGGGATACAAAAAACTGTTGCATCGTTACACATGGAAAGCTGGAGAACTGAAATGATTGCAAGAATCAATCGAATTAACGGAGTTCTCCCCACAAATTCGGCAAACTCACTATGGCTATCAGATATACCTGCTGATGATAAGAGTGAAGTAATACAACAATGGTTGGACTCAGTCATGCGCAAATTGTATCATTTTAAAGCTGAGCACTACAGGTATGTAAAGGAGGCTATAACTCTACTGGAGCTTGCTCTCTGGAAGGCCAGGCTTGAAGAGACTGAGGAGAATGATGATGAGGGAAGAACAGAAAAGACTAAGACTGGTGACGAATGTGCAAGAAGAGAGAGATGCATTACATCTGGTGCTGGCATTGTGATCAAGAATGTACTTCCTTTTCTGCAGCTAAGCTAAGAGAAGGAACAGAACTATTCATCCCAAACATCTAAGCTGCTAATAACAAGGCTGAAGCAATACGACAATGGATGGAATCAGTCAACGACAAAATGAATCATTTCACAGCTGAACACTACAGATATGTGAAGGAGGCTATAACTCTACTTGAACTTGCTCTCTGGAAAGCCAAACTTGGTGAAAAGGAAGACAATTCTGCGGAGGGTACAACGTACAACTAAAAAGGCCAAGGTTGATGCTGAAAGTGCAAGGAAGGGAAAACGCATCACATGTGGTGCTGCTATCGTGATCAAGAATGTGCTTCCTTTTCTGCAATTGGAATGAGTATCTTGTTGGTTGAGAAGGTCTTGCAGACAGGAAGTTGTTTGAAGAGTAAGAGCAAGATGTGGAAAATTCTGTCTCTTATGATTACTTTATTGATTGTATGGATAATACACTGCTAATTGACGCAACTGGTTGAATGTGACTTCGTATTCAGTGCCTAAGCCGCTTCGAAGCACGCCTTTCGTTCTTCTCTGCCCTCTGAATCCCCTTCTCTGCCCTCTGAAGCATCACTTCGAACTTTCTTTTCTCAACTTGTAACTTTTTCTTTTTTGCTTGACTTTCGTTCAACACATTCATCCAGTACCCATCTGAGACCAGCAGAGGCATGTCACGAACGAATTTGTATACTGCTGACAGTTCTCTGCTTTGCAGCTCACGAACCGATTCTTTCCATCTTCCCACTTCGTTACCGCAAAGCTGTATACTTCTTCTGAACCACTCCACCACCAAAGGAAGGCACT
Source organism: Skeletonema marinoi (assembly GCA_030544225.1). Taxonomy (NCBI): domain Eukaryota; phylum Bacillariophyta; class Thalassiosirophyceae; order Thalassiosirales; family Thalassiosiraceae; genus Skeletonema; species Skeletonema marinoi. The sequence continues at coordinate 295,322 of CM060505.1, read as the reverse complement.
TCAGTTTGTATACAAACAAAGGCTCCATGTCGAGGTCAGGATGACTCATGAAAATCTTGCACCTTTTCAAAGAATGCATATGTGCGATCTCTCTGTCTCTGTTTCTCATTATACTAATTTGTGCTGCCGCATTCATCTCGAGAAGGTCGGTAACATGAGTAGGAGTATCATCCATATTATTGGGTGCACCAATATGCGTGAGATTATGATTGGATAGGTAGGTATTGTTGATGCTAGAAGTATCACATAGAAGCTTGGAGAATGCAGACCACCCCGCGTCTGTCATGTTGCGCCGTCGATTCCTATTCCCATGATGATGAGGCAAGCCCAACGTCTCCAATGATTTGTTGCCTTTCAGTACGCCTGCTAAAGCTGCTGCTTCTTCATCTCCCAATCTCAAACTAACGCTTAGGTAGCGTAAACTGCATCTATCTGACTGCAAGAAAGGCGATAAAGACCTCAAACCAACTGTCGTGATCGGATCAGATATGAATAACTGTCCTAGATTGTTGTTGCTGCATAAGCCAGGTACCAATGCCTGTAAACCTGCATCATCAATGCCGCTGTATGGAAGATACAGATTTTGCAAGTTTGACATTCTCCCTATCATCAAGGCTCCCAATGCCTCGCAACTGATCCTCCCAATGTTGTTACTTGAACAAAGCAGCTGTTCAAGCTGTGGTTGCGTCCAGAGCGCTCGAACAATGTCTGCGAAGCCCTCATCGACGAGATTATTGTTGCTAAAGCCAAGACTCCTAAGAGACTTCACTTGACGCTGGCTCAATGCCACTGCCAACTCACGGGCACACTCACGTCCAATCTCAAAATGGTGCAAATGTATGGCGACGAGATAGTTGTTTTCTCTAAAAAAGGGGCAAAGATTGCGTAGGCCCACATCAATATGAGGGTGGGTAGATAATTGTCGCAACGATCGGTTGTAATTGACGCCCTCAATAAATGCATCAACTCGTTCTCTCTCCTGGGGCAAGAAATGAATAGCGAGGACATCCAATGATTGATTCCTACCAATGAAATATCCCAACCAACCCAAGTCGTCGCCTTCTCTGATACTAAACACAATTTCTTCATCGTCGTAGGCTTCCTCACCATCATTAGCTTCAAAAATATAAAGCGCATTGTCAACCCAATTTTGATCATTGTCTCGAAGTTTTCGCAGCACTTCCGCATTCTTCTTTGATGACGTGATATCTGCCAAATTGATATCCCGGGCGAGCGCATCTCGTCTCTTCATATTCATCTTTACTTATCTGCAGCTCTCAATGGCAAAAATGATCAGCAACGCAATGTAGCGAGAAGTGGTCGATCGTTATTTATCCTCCTTCCAGATCCCATAAATACCAAGCAAAACCAAGGCGGCCCTCTTGCTTATGCACCACCCTCGTCAAAAAAAAATGATTGCACTTGTCGAATTTCTACGTAGGACTTTAGTATCTTTTTCCATGGTGCACCCTCAAGCAAAAACAATGACGACAAGATCATAAATAGCGTGCAGCGGCAACAGCTACCATACCGTCCTACCAAATCATGGCTGACCACGCAGCAGACGATGATGTAGGGGATGTGTTCGTCTACATGGGAGGAGAGCAAGTTATTCCCGACGATGTCACCCATGTTCTCATCGATGAATCCGTTGAGGTGATTGAGGAAAACGCGTTCAGAGATTGTGAGCACTTGGTGCAGGTGGAGACTCACGATGGTATCAAAGAAGTTGAAAAGGGGGCATTCCTCAGATGCAAGTTGTTAAGGTGGATGCATCTCAAATCTGTAGCTGAAATTGGCAGGGCGGCATTTTGGGGTTGTGAAAATTTGGAGTCTATAGAGTTTGGCGACAAGCTGGAAATAATTAGACAATTTGCATTTAATGGATGTCGCTCTCTAGAGCATCTCAAGCTCCCATCCATCATCACCATCGAAGCGGGAGCATTCGCTGAATGCTCACGCCTCATCGATATTGAGTTTTCTGAACGGCTCGAAACAATTGAAGGGCATGCATTTTATGACTGTAAGCGCCTTCAACGCATCGCCATCCCGTTGAAAAGAGATCTGATTCCATTTGATGATCTAGATAACATGTTTCAGTTTGATAAGTGTGATCAACTAACAACAGTTGATCTTGTGGGGGGGGCACACACAAAAACTGTGTCTTCGTTTCACATGGAGTGTTGGAGAACTGAAATGGAAAAAGAAATCAATCGAATCAAACAGGTTCTTCCTGACGTGATTTGGGATAAGACTATACCAATACAAAAATGGAAGGACTCAGTCATTGACAAAATGAATCAGTACAAAGCTGAACACTACAGATACGTCAAGGAGGGGGTAACTCTACTTGAGCTAGCTCTCTGGAAGGCCAAACTCGGTGAAAAAGAAGATAACTGTGAGGAGGGGAGAACAAAGAAGGCCAAGGTTGATGTTGAAAGTGCAAGAAGAGAGAGGCGCGTCATATGTGGTGCTGATATTGTGATCAAGAATGTACTTCCTTTTCTGAAATTGGAATGAGAGCACGTGTTATTTGAGGATGTCATCAAGACTGGACGTCGTTTGAAGAGCATGAGGAGGGACAATTCTTTCTCTTGTAGAAATCTTGTAGATGAATACAATAATTGACGCAACTAATTGTTACATTTCTTTGATCAGCGTTTAAGTCGTTTCGAAGCACACTTTTCATTCTTCTCCGCTCCACTGAGTCGTCATCTACAACTTTCATTCTCCGCTTGAAACATATTATTCCACCTCACTTTCTTCGGGAATATCACTTTCTGTTGGCCTTCGAGATGGAGGTGGAGATGCATTAGCTTCAGAATCACTCACGCTAGCCCTATTATTGCATAATGTAGCCCTATCAATATGGCTGACATTACCTAAGCCGGAAATATATCCTGCCTGGTGAGAAGGTTGAACGTTGGTAGCTAACCTCGAGTGCACATCATCGCCCTTGTTATAGTAACACTGATACAACTTTGGTAGAATCATTAGTGCGATGACGCCAAAGTTATTCAAGAAAGCGTAGCAAGCTTTGATTATGTATGCAATAGATACGTTATCGCCTGACATGGCCACAATGATTGTTGCTATGATTAGCAGCTGAATTGACTGCAAGAGACAAGAGGAAGATCAGATTGCGCTCAAATGAACATTCGTTGAAACAGATGAATACAATTATGTACTCACGTTGAAGACACACACAGCTGCCATCTTCGAGTCGCTAATTCTGTGGAACGCTCGTGTTTGGTATGCAAGAACGTTGGCATAAACAAGCAGGAGTAGATGCAATATCACAATGACCATTGGGTAGACCCAGGCATTGGATCCCTCGGAGCTGCATTGGCCTACTGCCTGAAGGATGATGCCATTGAAATCTTGACTCGTTACTTGAGTAGTCCATTTAAACGGAGCTGTGCCAAACCAGGCAGCCAATATGACAATGTCAATGAGTAGACCTCCTACAATGAAGCCTGCAACATCCTTCGTCGTGACCTTTGTCTTCTTTGCTATGTTTGTGGCACCCGGCCTCATTTGGGACGTTACTCGCTTTACACGGTAAATCTTGGCCACAAGAGTTGCAGTTGTTAGCATCTGACCCAGAGTCAACAGCCAGACAAATGCAGCGCATCCATTATCAAGCTCTCTTCTGGTATAATTACGACTGTCCCTACTCATGAAGATGATACTAGTTGTGTCAACCGCTGAGCCAAGAAGGATCAGTGCCAAGAAGAAGGGTTGTGCAAGTAAGATGATCTTCTTCTTTCTATGGATGAATAGCAGAATTGAACTGACTAGGATGAGCAAGTAGTTGATTCCCACCATGACGTAACCAGCAATGAACAATCCCTCCGGGATAAAGAGGCAGTCTACCCAATCACATGCATTCTGCGTATCAAAAGTATCCATCAATCCATTAATTCTCTCATGATATTGATTCCATGTGCACAAAGAATCGGCAGCATAAGCCTTGCCCAAGAAATCAACTACCATGCCATCCCAAGAATCTTTTTGAAGATAAGATTAAGATTAAGATGACTCAAAGAGTTAGGTATGATAGAGTTTCAAAGAAAAGGCAGGAAAGAACACACTCTCACCCCCTCTGGCAATAGGATTAGGTGTGAACCGAATAGTCTCATTGAGCTTGCCAGTCTCAATATACTCCATAGCTTGATCAAATGCCAGTGTGGCTTCAAGGAATGGTGCTTGAATTGTAGTTCCATATTGCTTTCCATTCTCAAGTAACTCCCTTGCCCCATTACATACGGTTCCTACAAGCGTGACAGCATCTGGCTCAATATTCTCTCCCTTGACGTAGACCCTTCCTCGATCATTCAGTGCTTCATACGCCCCGAGAAGAATATCATCATCCATTGCATACACACCATTGAATTCCACATTGTTATCAATCAAATTCACAATCTCAATGTATGCGCTTTGTCTCAAATCAGGTCGAGCCAATGGAGTCTCTTTTACAATATCAATCGATGAATCGATTGAATTTCGGAAGGCTTCAATTGAGAGTGGATACCCACTATAGCTTGCGGGATATCCCAAGGCAATCACTTTTGCATTCTCAACTCCTCGCTCTTTCATTGCATCAACCATCATGATACCTGGTTAAAATCAACAAATGGATGGTGAGTGGTGAGTGGTTGAAGGCGAGATCAAGACACCAAACACATGCATCAGACAACATACATAATATACATAACTTCTGTCCCACAACTCACCAGCATTCCCCGCCCTCTCCGCATCCTTAGGGCCAGCATATCCAACCAAATGATCCAACTCCCAATCATCCGGTAGCTGGTTGATCTGCACAATCGGCACTCGATGTGTCTCAAACAATTTACCAGCCAAACGCTTCGATTCCACATCCATAGGCCAAATGCAGTATACCTTGGGTTGCTGTTCCGTAGGCGTGTCTATCGCTGCATTTAACACAGCAAATGATTTAGCTTGATCATAGTTACCGTAATCAATTACTTCTACGGAGTAATCAGCATCGTAATTGTAGGCTGATGTGAGGATCCCGTTGTGCAAACCGTTCGGGTAGGGTGTGGAACGATCTGGTACAATGAAGAGGATGTCCGGTGGCGACTTGGTGCTGTTTGTTGAAGTTGTTTGGGCGGTGGTTGCCGCGACCAGTAGGAAGAACAGCAGAACGGAAATCATGCTAGGCTGCTTTATAATAGATGTAGTGGCACAGTGTGGGTATTGTGGTAGCGAGCTACAGACAGTAGAACATGGTGGGTGGTGCAGAGCGACATGATGACTGCCAAGAGAAAGCCGGAAGCGGTCGGTCATCGATCGTCATCGTCATCCAATGGAACTTTTCTCGCCAGAGAAGGAGTCCCAGTGAGTGCTCCTTTCTCAACGAAACACATCATCATCCATCCAGAGGGCACATAATTAGGTAAGTATCTACTCGACCAGCCTGAGGAAAGCCTGAGGAACCGAATGGACTGACGTCCAAAAGAACCTGAAGAGCACCAATACTTCCCAGCTGGATTCATGATAGAGGCGGGCAATTCGACATGCCACCTTGAGCAGTGCATTGTACGTATATCAATATATAATATATGTATATGCTTTACTTTTATGCTTTGTCTCCGTCTACATCTATATCCTCATCATCATGCATGTTCAGCATCAATGGTAAACCATGAAGGAAGCAATCGCTAATGGTATACTCAGCAGAGTCGCGACCTTAATTTGAGGTGAATACCAATCGATGTAAGTCTTCGTCTTTGTGGCCCCAACCTGCGAAAGAAAAGACAGTACATAAAGTCTCTCTAGCACCCCTCCGAAAAAGAGCGTAGCCCAATTGAGGTGAATCATTAGCCTTCCAAAAGTTCCAGGGATTACAGCGAAGACGGCAGAAACCATAGAGAGGTTCCCTTGGATGACAATCCATAATTTGGCATTGCGGTTTCCTATCATGGTTTTAGTGAGAGGCCTTGCAGCTAGTGCTGATACAATACATATGAATACGTTTAATTTCAAGAGCAAGTGGAAAGGAATAAAGGCTTCAATCTTCAATGGGTCGACAAATGCAAGCAGCATTGAAGAGATCAAGGAGAGTCCAGCAAACGTAGGGTGGATCATATATGCTTTGGATTTCAGAGCGGCTTCTTTTGTACCTGTCTCGAGGAACTTTTGCATCCGGTCGAAATGATCATGGAGAATGCTTTCCGATGGTCTTGATATACCATAGATCACCTTGGAAATACTCCACATGTTCTTGTACCCGATGAGTCCAAATCCAAGCGCATAAAGCGGAGCTGTAAAAATCACTAGCCCAGCCATGGATCCGTGGATAACTTTCTGCATCATTGATTTCTGCCGTTTCTGCGCGCTCTTCTTGCTGTCCATACCCCCGAAACGCTGATCTTCATCATTTTCTCTGATGCCGCCGGAGGTTGCACCCTCTGCCTGCGCCTGATTTTCGGCACGCTTTCTAAACACAACCCACAAGGTGAATGCAGTGAAAGCGACGATACAAACCAACAGGAGACCCCCAAGAAGTAAGGGGGGAATCTCCAGCGGCGACGATGATGATTTCGAGTCCATTGTTTTATGTTCTACATAATATTCTTGCAGGTATGTAAGTAGGTAAGAAGGGAAAGTGCTTCGGCATCTTTCGGAACCAAAAATGTTGTTCGTGTGTGCAATTCTGCGTCAGCATGTTCTTTCCAAGGACTGGATAGGGGGCTGGAGTTCCCCAAATGGGGGGGATTTCCCCCCATTTGGGCAACGCTCTGGGAGGGGGGCCATACCGTAAGGGATTTAGAGGCACCCCTCCTGAAACAGCTGATTTTCACCTTCCAATATCGGGTGGCTACATACCCCCTCTCCCCATATCCAAAGGCCTACTTTCCAAGCTAACTAGATGTGAGATAAGACTCAATTTAGACAGATTTAGACGCGCGCAGACAGACATATTACCAGATTTAGACGCAGACCAGACGTATTACATTTTGGGCAGAAGAGAACGTCATCGCCGCCATCGTACTAAGTATGTAAGTACAGCCGCCTCAAATCTACCGCCAAAGATAAGCTAATAAGACCCTCGCATTAGATACACCTTCTTACTTTTGTTTGACAATGGAATCGAAATCATCATCGTCGCCAGAGATTTTCCCCTTAGTCCTTGGGGGTCTCCTGTTGGTATGTAGCATCGCTTTCACTACATTCACCTTGTGGGTGGTGTTTAGAAAGCGTGCCGAAAATCATGAGCAGGCGCAGGACGCAGCGGGGAAGGAGGAGGATGCAGCCAACAATGGCACCGGAGAAGATGGTAAAGGTAAAGATGAGCGTTTCGGGGGTATGGGCAGCAAGAGGAGCTCATGGGTCTTTGGTAGAATTGTGTCGAAGCGTGCATCTTCTGCCGCTACCTTTGCTTCAAAACTTAATAACATCCAAGAGGATGACGTCGCAGAGGAGGTGATGATAAAGGAAGAGGAGGCAATTATGTCCTGGAAAGAGCTGAGCTGTTCTTATCCATCCAAGAGATCAGGGGAGCCGAACATTACTACTCTTTCGAACGTTTCTGGGCACATTAGATATCAAGAGCTTGTAGCAATCATGGGGGGCAGCGGTGGGGGCAAAAGTACTATGATGGATATCTTGTCCGGCAGGAAGACGCTAGGTAATTTGAGTGGAGAAATGTCTGTGCTTGGCACCGAAATGTCACCTTCCTCCATGGATTGCAAGAATATCCTTCGAGACGTTGCGGCGTATGTGCCTCAGAATGAGCAATTCTTTCCGAATCAAACGCCAGAAGAAGCCGTGGAATTTGCTGCGAACTTGAAGTTGGGGAGGGATGAAAGAGGAGATCATGTTAGGAAGAGCCGTGTGAGAGAAATGCTTGACCTTGTGGGTATTCCGGTGAAAGCTAGAACACGGTCCATTGGGGGGACTTTGGCCGGCGGTGTTGTCTTACGTGGACTATCTGGAGGAGAAAGGAAGCGATTGGCTCTTGCTTGTGCATTTGCGATGAAACCCAAGCTCATTTTCCTTGATGAGATTACCTCAGGGCTTGACAGTGAGAATGCAGTTGTGGTGATTGATCTGTAAGTCACTCTATATCATTTTTACCGCCTCCCGCTGAACCTCTGGTTTCATGGTTAAGTACTCACAATACTCTTCCTCCTTCTCCACCAGCGTCAAAAAGTTATGCATCAACATGAATGTTGCTGCGGTAGTTGTAATTCATCAACCAAGTTACGAGGTGTTTAGCCATTTCGACAGGCTAGTCATGTTATGTAAGGGAAAATGCGTGTTTTCCGACAAGCTTGACTGCATCCCATCCTTCTATGACGAAATTGGTCGAGCCTTCCCGGAGAAATACTTACTTCCTGCTGATTTGCTCAAGGCTGCTTCAGAATGGAAGCCAGATCCTCAGCGGGTGCAACCAAATGAATTGATCAAGTCATGCGGGAAATCGGCCCTCGAAGATATCAAGGGGAGGAAGAAACCGACCTTGGGCTTGCAGTTCAGGACTGTTCTGGTCAGGCATGTTATGAATCACTACATCCGGAACGTTACAAACTTGTTTGCTAGGGTGCTGATTTATGGCCTGTCTGCGGTTTTGTTGGGTCTCGTGTTTTGGAAGATTGGCGAGTCGCCTGATGGTCAAGATTTGCAGCTCTTCCAGGCCGAAGCTGCTTTCGGAGCAGGACTGTTCTTGACGCAGACTCTTTTTCTGTTGCCCTTCGCCCAGATATCTACATTCTTCTTCGACAAGAATCTATTCGCCAGTGAGAGCTCAATCGGTCTCTACCCCGCCTGGATCTATTCTCTTACTCAGGTTGTGTTGGAGACGTGGGTCATGTCTTTATGCGCACTCCTCCAAAGTGCCATTGCTATCCCCATGATGAGCTTGTGGAACATGTCCATTTCCAAATCAGCTTCCTTCATCACTATGTTCTCCGTCTTCTGCGTAGGTGGTGCCGTAGGGAACTCTATCGTGCTTCTTACATCCATCGTGTCTTTTTCTCAGGACTTTGCATTTCTCCTTGGGTCTGCAAATGTAGTCGTTTTCCTTGCAATGAGTGGAGGCTTCGTGCCCTATCCATACATGGAATCTTGGATAGTGTGGCTTCAATGGATCTCTCCAATCAAATATAGTTTTCAAGCATTCACTTGGAGTTTACTTTCGGGAACAAGCACTGCGGAATTGCTGGACCAACTGGAACTGAACACTCCACCTAATGTGAGCATGAACTTGGTTATCCTGGTTGGGATCTTCTGTCTCTGTTCGGCCTGCTCCGTTGTGGCGTTGTCAAGGCAAAAGGAAGTACGCTGATCAATCCTTAGAATTTTATGTGTCTTTGTGTCGAGACATCCAACTTTTAGTAGCTTTTCTGTTACTGTTACTATTAACCCTTTAATTTAGATATCACTTGGAGGAAGAGTACTATATCCCATATCCCACCTACACTCATCTTGTCCTGTAGATGATCCTACTTAGTGTTGATGTCATTCTAATAAAATACATTATATCCAATATTGTCTCGCGACACCCCTTACACTTACATATCACATCAACCCACACCAGAGATAGCAAATTTTTCGCCTCTGTCTCATGCAAGAAGGATGCCAGGTGAGTCTACACATATTCTGTTAGCTCGCCGCCAAATATCGTTGGCAACATGTCCATGTCACCAAGGCCAAACTTGCTGAGGCTATTGAGAAGGTCGTCAACTGAACCAGAGTGATGATAAAATCTGTTCCGGAGTTTCTTTCCAACAACAGGTCTCACCACCGCCACTGGTGAAGGCAAAAAAGATCATGATTCATTATAACGAGTGAGTGAGAGTGAAGTGTTCCGTCAACAAACTATTATGCAACTCAAACGAACTTACATATCAGAGTGAGGTAATATGGTGGATGTATGAAGTGCATCCCTGCAAAGCGAATGGGAAGTATTCCACGACCTGCTGCGGCAATTTTCTTGGATAGGGAAGGTCTCCAGTCCATAAAATGATCAATGTTGCGCACATACACAACAACACCTCTCTTCTGACAAGATTCCTGCCTCAGGGCCACGTGCACCTGGTACCAAACTACCCTCAAGAGAGATTCCGAAGACAGATCTTCGCCCTCCTTGTTGAAATCGAACAAGAGGATCGCACGACCGTCTGGATCGGTCTTGTTGGCGACCTGCAAGTAATCCACCTCGATAGCTTCCATATCATCTTTTAGAGCTCCATCAATTGTCAATGGGAGAAATGCCTTGTCTTCCCCAAACACTGCAACGCGCGTGTTCCAGTATTTGACAAAGCGAGCCACAGCTCTATTGCACATCAAAAACTTCACAGCGCAGAAATATCAGCTTGTGCGCATCGTTGCACTCGTCGGGGCCCTTTTCTTTTGCCATGAGGTAACATCTCTTTTCCTCGTCACCAACATCATCAAGAGCCAATTCGAATTCGGCAAGCTTATCCTTGATCAAAATGGGCGTTTCATCGGGAGTGGCAGTTTGGTTGTAAATGCAAACATTGTCCTTTCTCATGGCTGTGGTTGTGGTCGATTCTGCTGCTGCTGCTGCTTTCTGAGTCGTCAAAGGAGGATGGAAGCGAAGACGCAATGATAGATATGTAGTGATAGGACGAGTTTTAGATGCCGCTGATATTATGCATGCATGCATGCTGTCTTCGCTCGTCTTCGTCGGCATCAAAAGATGTCGCGTCAGGCGTAGGTAGGCGTCCGTCAGGTGTCAGGTTACTCTTGTGCTTGTGATAGATGTGGTCATTTTACCAAGAACCAAGAGTTTAGAAGGAGGACATTGCTTTTAGCCATTCCGCACACAAACATGCCATTTTGTTTGAATACTTGCATATTGTCATAGACCACTAACCCAATCATAATGGCCAAAATAGTGGTCAATACTTTCAGCTTATGGTTATAGATAAACGTCAATGTGCGCAGTACCTACCAAAAAGGCCCATATATCACAATTAATTTCGACCCCAAAATGGCAAAAAGATGTCCTCCGAAGATGTCCTTCTTTTTAGCGGCACTACAAACACGTGCCATACAGCAAGATGCCATACTTACCGCTGATAATATAATGACCTAGAGAGATCCTTAGGGTCGCTGTAGCAGTATCATGGCGGACCACGCAGATGATGACGGCGATAGAAATTTCTATCTCTACAGGGGAGGGCGGGCTCCTCAGCACGTCACGCACGTCCGCATCGATGAAACCGTTGAGGTGATAGAACAAAACGCATTCGACGGTTGTGAGCATTTGGTGCAGGTGGAGACTCACGATGGGATCAGACGAGTTGAGTCGAGGGCATTCAGGAATTGCAAATGTTTAAGGAGGATAAATCTCAAGTCCGCAGTTGAAATCGGCGTGATGGCATTTGTTGTATGCGGAAATCTCGAGTCTGTAGAGTTTGGCGACAAGCTGGAAATAATTGAAAGTTATGCATTTGCTGACTGCATCTCTCTAGAGCATCTCAAGCTCCCATCCATCATTGCCATCTATAATTTCGCATTCTGTAATTGCAAGGCCCTGACAGATATTGAGTTGTCGGAGCGACTTGAAACAATTGAACCACGTGCATTCAGGGACTGTGACCGCCTTGAGCGCATCGCCATCCCACTGAAAAGAAATCTGTTTCTAATTGATGATCGCTTTGAAAGATACAACCATTTTGATAGATGTTTACAACTAAGAACAGTTGATCTTGTTGGGGGGATTCACAAAACTGTATCTTCGTTGCATATGGAAAGTTGGAGGTCTGAAATGCAAGAAGAAATCAATCGAATCAATCAAGTTCTGCCTGATATTGATGTGAGGGAGAAGTCAGGAGTAATACGACAATGGATGGAATCAGTCATCGACAAAATGGATCATTACAAAGCTGAACACTACAGATACGTCAAGGAGGGAGTAACTCTACTTGAGCTAGCTCTCTGGAAGGCCAAACTTGATGAAAAGGAAGACAGTTATTCTGCGGAGGGGAGGACAAAGAAGGCCAAGCTTGATGCTGACAGCGCAAGAAAGGAGAGACGCATCACATGTGGTGCCGATATAGTGATCAAGAATGTGCTTCCTTTTCTGCAATTGAAATGAATGTAAGATTGTTTTTTTTGGGAGGTCTTGCAGCATGGAAGTTGTTTGATAAGCAAGAAAGGGGACACTTCTTTCTTTGTGTATACAATTCTTTCTCTTGTAAAAATCTTACTGATGAAATGATAAGGGATCAAGCGTTATACTCTAATGATGCGACTAGTAGTGAGAATCTTCAGCGCCTATATAAGGCGCTTCGTTCGTAGCACACTTTTCATCTCCTCTGCTCACTCGAGCATCAGTTCCAATTTTCTTTTCTCCACTTGCAACTTTTTAGCCTCTTGACTATCGTTCAGCACATTATAGTCCAATGCTGGTCTGGAGCGTTTTCAGGTTGGACCTATCAGACTGTAAAAGAAAGGCGATAGATATCTCAAACCTAAAACCTACAATCTACAATGCATGATTGGATCTGAAAATGTCACAAGACGGTACCAGAGAGTGTAATCTTGCATCGTCAATGGCATTTCTGTAAAATTGCTGGACGATTGGAACTGACTGTCTCTGTTCGGCCTGCTCCGTTGTGGCGTTGTCAAGGCGAAAGGAAGTACGCTGATCAATCCTTAGAATTTTACTGTGTCTAGGTCTAAACTTCCACCTTTTAGTAGCTGTTCTGTTTCTGTTACTCTTACCCCTTTAATTTAGATATCACTTGGAGGAATTCTTATATCTTATATCCCACCTACACTCATCTTGTCCTGTAGATGATCGTACTTAATGTTGATGTCATTCTCGCGACCCCTTACCCTTACACGTACATGTCACATCAACCCACACCAGAGATAGCAAATCTTTTGCCTCTGCCTCATGCAAGAAGGATGCCAGGTGCGTGAGTCTACAAACATGATGTTAGCTCGCCGCCAAATATCGTTGGCAGCATGTCCATGTCACCAAGGCCAAACCCAAACTTGCTGAGGCTCTTGAGAAGGTCGTCGACTGAGCCAGAGTGATGATAAAATCTGTTCCGGAGTTTCTTTCCAACAACAGGTCTCACCACCGCCACTGGTGAAGGAAACGAGATCATGATTCATTATAATGAGTGAGTGAGAGTGAAGTGTTACGTCAACAAACTATTATGCAACTCAAACGAACTTACATATCAGAGTGACGTAAGATGGTGGATGTATGAAGTGCATCCCTGCAAAGCGAATGGGAAGTATTCCACGACCTGCTGCGGCAATTTTCTTGGATAGGAGAGGCCTCCAGTCCAAAAACCGATCAATGGAGCGCACATCACGGACAGGATGGGTGTCGCAACTAGCCTCGCGCCAAAATATGCTATGGGCGGACTCCTACGCGAGAGTCGTGTCTGCAGCTCGTGTCACCTCGAAAAGATGCTAACTGAAACTTTTAGCGCGCTTCTTGACACGGGCGCGGCTGCAGACACGATTCTCGCGTAGGAGTCCGCCCATAGCATATTTTGGCGCGAGGCTAGTTGCGACACCCATCCTGTCCGTACGCACATACACAACACAACCTCTCTTCTGACAAGATTCCTGCCTCAGGGCCACGTGCACCTGGTACCAAACTACTCTCAAGAGAGATTCCGAAGACAGATCTTCGCCCTCCTTGTTGAAATCGAACAAGAGGATCGCACGACCGTCTGGATCGGTCTTGTTGGTGACCTGCAAGTAATCCACCTCGATAGATTCCATATCATCTTTTAGAGCTCCATAGACTGCCAAAGGGAGAAATGCCTTGTCCTCCCCAAACACTGCAACGCGCGCTTCCCAGTATTTGACAAAGCGAGCTACAGCTCTATCCACCTCAAAAACTTCACAGCGCAGAAATATCAGCTTGTGCGCATCGTTGCACTCGTCGGGGCCCTTTTCTTTTGCCATGAGGTAACATCTCTTTTCCTTGTCACCCACATCATCAAGAGCCAATTCGAATTCAGCCAGCTTATTCTTGATCAAAATGGGCGTTTCATCGGGAGTGGCAGTTTGCTTGTAAATGTTAACATTGTCCTTTCTCATGGCTGTGGTCGATTTGGCTGCTGCTGCTGCTGCTGCTGCTGCTGCTACTGCTTTCTGAGTCATCGAGGAAGCGAATACACAATGATGATAAGTACGTGAGGCATGCTGTCTTCGCTCGTCTTCGTCGGCATCACCTATTCGGCACTTGTGGTCTTACCAAGACTCAAGAGTTGAGTTGAGTACCAAATAAGCTGTCCTTCGTCGGAGGCGAGGACTTCACATGATTTCTTTCATGCCATTTTGTTAGAATTTGCATTATGTCAGAAATCACTAACCCAAACATAATGGCCAAAATAGTGGTCAATACTTTCAGTTTATGGATAGCTAAACGTCAATGTGCGCAGTATCTACCAAAGGGGCCATATATCACAATTAATTTCGAACCCAAAATGGCAAAACGATGTCCTCCGAAGATGACCTTCTTTTTAGATAAAAGTAGCGGCATTACAAACTAAGTACAAACTACAAGGTGCCATACTTACCGCTGTCATTAATAAAATGAAATAAGAGAGATCCGGTCGCTGTAGCAGCATCATGGCTGATCACGCAGATGATGACGGCGATAGAAATTTCTATCTCTACAGGGGAGGGCGAGCTCCTCAGCATGTCACTCATGTCCGCATTGATGAATCCGTTGATGTGATTGAGGAACACGCATTCGACGGTTGTAAACATCTGGTGTACGTGGAAACTCACGATGGCATCAGAAGCGTTGGTAAATGGGCATTCAGGAATTGCAAATGTTTAAGGAGGATAAATCTCAAGTCTGTTGTTGAAATCGGCGTGATGGCATTTGTTGTATGCGGAAATCTCGAGTCTGTAGAGTTTGGCGACAAGCTGGAAATAATTGAAAGTTATGCATTTAATCGATGTAGCTCTCTACAACGTCTCAATCTCCCATCTATAGTCACAATCAAATGGCTAGCATTCTGGGATTGCGAGGCCCTGACAGATATTGAGTTGTCGGAGCGACTTGAAACAATTGAAAGACGTGCATTCTATGGCTGTGAGCGCCTTCAACGCATTGCCATCCCACTGAAAAGAAATCTGTTTCTAATTGATGATCGCTTTGAAAGATACAACCATTTTGATAGATGTTTACAACTAAGAACAATTGATCTTGTTGGGGGGATTCACAAAACTGTATCTTCGTTGCATATGGAAAGTTGGAGGTCTGAAATGCAAGAAGAAATCAATCGAATCAATCAAGTTCTGCCTGATATTGATGTGAGGGAGAAGTCAGGAGTAATACGACAATGGATGGAATCAGTCATCGACAAAATGGATCATTACAAAGCTGAACATCGCAGCTATGTGAAGGAGGCGATAACTCTACTTGAACTTGCTCTCTGGAAGGCCAAACTTGGTGAAAAGGAAGACAGTTATTCTGCGGAGGGGAGGAGGACAAAGAAGGCCAAGCTTGATGTTGACTGCGCAAGAAAGGAGAGACGCATCACATGTGGTGCCGATATAGTGATCAAGAATGTGCTTCCTTTTCTGCAATTGAAATGAATGCAAGATTATTTTTGGGGAGGTCTTGCAGCATGGAAGTTGTTTGATAAGCAAGAAAGGGGACACTTCTTTCTTTGTGTATACAATTCTTTCTCTTGTAAAAATCTTACTGATGAAATGATAAGGGATCAATGCGTTATACTCTAATGATGCGACTAGAGTGATAATCTTCAGCGCCTGAGGCGCTTCGTTCCTAGCACACTTTTCATCTCCTCTGCTCACTCGAGCATCAGTTCCAATTTTCTTTTCTCACTTGTAACCTTTTTAGCCTCTTGACTATCGTTCAACACATTAGTCCAATGCTGGTCTGGAGCGTTTTCAGTTTGGATCTATCAGACTGTAAGAAAGGCGATAGATATCTCAAACCTAAAACCTACAATGCATGATTGGATCTGAAAATGTCACAAGCCTGTACCAGAGTGTAATCTTGCATCGTCAATGGCATTTCTGTGCGATAATGATGATGTCAGTTACTCCCTCTCATCATGGTCCTACCTCGCCTCTGCTGCCACACCCAGCGGCCCTCTCCCAAAGTCCAAAGCCCCAGTTGCTTGGGTGGGCATGTAAGTACTTAGGCCTGGATATGGAATCGGAGCAATGCATTCAAAGACACCCGTCTTGATACAACCGCGACTCGGCAAAATCTTTTCGCAACTTCAACCAACTGCGAAGATGCATCTGCTCCTTTTCCCTTTTCAAAGCACTTTTCATCGATCTTGCAACAGAAAGATCTTCAAACCATTGCACTGAAGCAGCGACCAAGAAGTAGCAAGCAATCCAAAGAGAGAGCACGTCGGTACACGGAGCTACACTAGAGAAAATGAAGGCAGCAGCCAGCATCATCGTAGCCGTCATCGGCATCGTCATCTTTTACCTCAAACAAGCCAGTCTTCCATCCACCGCGCCCACACCACCAGGCTACCCCCTCCCACCCAACAGCATTGAATGGACGAGCCCACCCTATCCCTTTAAAGAATGGCTCATCGACACTTTAAAGGCTCCAGTCATCAACTTCGGGTTGAGTCTGCCCGTCATATCTAGTTTTGTGAACCAACGTCTACAGAACAGGGCAAGTACCACCGGTGCCAATCGTCCATACAATCTTTCCTGTAAATCGGACTATACCTCTTGGGAATCCTTGAATGACCGTTCCTACTTTGGTAGACACTTGCCACCCAAAGAAATCCCTGATTTGCCACCTGTCGATGAGGTGGTGAATAAACTATTCACACGCAAAGATGGCATCCAGACCATGTGTCCAAGATCAACACTTCTTTTTCCAACATTTGCCCAACATTTGATTGATTCGTTTATCAATACGAAAATTAATGCGGAGACTGGTGAGTTTGAGTGGGACAAAACTGATTCCAAGCACGAGATTGGGATAGGTCCTTTGTATGGGGATGAGGTAGAACAGACGAATCAACTTCGTGAAAAGAGTGAAGCACCTGGGCGGAGGGGACGGCTTAAGACTCAACTTCGTGAAGGTGGGGAAGAATGGGCACCTTTTCTCTATAATGAAGATGGCACCAAGAAGAAGGAGTTCAGTGCAATCCATGATCCTGATGGGATGAAAACTATCCTTGGGTTGGTCTACAGTTCTGATCCAACCACCAAAAGTTCGATTGAGCAGTCCATCTTTGCATTTGGAGGAAGACGTGCTAATTTGAATCCGAATATCGTTGCATGGAACACTCTCTTGTTGAGGGAGCATAATCGTCTTGCGGGGGAGATTGAGAAGAGTGAACCGGGGTGGGATGATGAACGTGTGTTTCAGACTGCTCGTAATGTCCTTATTGTTATGTATTGCAAGGTATGTAACGTATGCATGTTTGCCTGTTTGCACCTCATCATGCACATTATATGTTAACTTGTTTCTGTGCATGCGATTATTTGATCAGATTGTGATTGAAGAATACATCAAGCACATCAGTGGTGTAAACTTCAAAGTCGACCCAGGTCCTTGGATGTGGAATGCACCCTGGTACAAAACCAATTGGATGTCTACCGAGTTTGCAATCTTGTATCGTTGGCACGCTCTCATTCCCAATGAGGCTGGTCTAGGTCCAAGCAAAGATGCAGGAGTGATGGAGGCACTATTCAACAATCCCATGTTGCTTGATGACAAGACAGGTCTGGGTGGCAACCTACGTGATATCTTTGTGGACATTAGTCAGACTCGGGTTACATCCTTCCAATTGTTCAATACCGAGAAGTGGATGGTTTACCGTGAATCGGCAGCTATCAATCAGGGTCGTGCGAACAATGTCCAAAGTTATGCCGCATACTGCGAATACCTTGACATTGAACCACCCAAGACGTTTGAGGATATTACAACGGTGCCTGAAAGGCAGCAAGCCTTGAAGGAGCTTTATGGTTCTCCTGATAGGGTGGAGTTCTATGTTGGTTTGATTGCGGCAGATCATCCTGCTGGTGGGAAAATCTTTTCCGAGGTGAGCGTGTGACTGTACAGTGTTTATATCAAAGAATCTCGTGTTTATACCACGGCTTTTCTCATTTGTTTGAATGTCTGCTCTCATATCATATGAACAGGCCATGACCAAGTTTGTAGCCAACGATGCCTTTAATCAAGCGCTTACAAACCCTCTCCTCTCCCAAAATGTTTGGGAGAACGGCGAGGAGACGTTTGGAAAATATGGTTGGGAGGTGGTAAAGCAAGATCATACCGTCAGGGATCTCCTGGAAAGAAACATTCCAAATGATCTTGGTGATGCTTTTATTGGGATGACCATTCCAACTCTTTGAAGAGTGGAACAGTTTTCGTGATTTCTGGCGCAGCACCCTACTCTCGTCTTGTCTTGCCTAGCTCACATCACATTAGAGGTACTGATGACTTGTTGTATTAGTGTTTTACGTCGAATCTGTGAAAGAATAGTTACATAAGTATAAAGTGTGTTCCTTTTCTCTTGATGGTGAAATGTAGTATCTGCTTGAGACACAAGTGCTTTGTCGGAAACTATTGTGTTATGCAAGAAAAAGTATTTACTATGTCTCTCTATTTACTACAATTGCAGGCACAGAGATTTCCGAAACAACTGACCTGCCGAAACGACTGCACTGGCTCATATCATCATCGCTGAAAATATCATTCATTAAATTCAGTTGTATGTCGATTTCAATGATGGGTGGACGACCACCTTCCTGTGCAGAAACGTCCAGCTCTGTTTCTTCTTCAAGTACGCAATCCTCTTCAGGATCGTGAAATATGTCAAAGCTATCATCATCGTTTCTGAATTCAAGATTATCATCCACCAAGCCATCTAAATATGCATCGAGGTGTGCATTGTAGATATCCTCAGAGCCCATGGACTGTTGAACAGCATCTGACTCTCTTCTCACTGCTACTAGCTTTTTGGAACTTGATGAAGTCAAATTAGATCGGAAAGATAACATTCGTTTGGATGTTCTACGCTTTGGTCTTCTTTGTAAATCATGTGAGTCAGATGATTTTCCAGCAGGCTGCTGCTGCTGTTTGGGAGATTCATGTTCTTTTTCTTCCTTTTTTTCGGCGGCGAGCTTCTTCTTCTCTTGTTCTACACAAGGAGATATTTCTTCACCAGGTTCTTGATCAATACCAAACATATCAAAAAGTGTATTCTGAATAGTCACCTTTTGTTGCCTTGATCTCATTTTCTCAACTTTTTTTCTTCGGTCCGCAATCTCTTCCTCCTCCAGAGCAAGTAGAACCTCAATATCTTGAGAACACGTACTTGAGGTATCACATTGGAGTTGCGATCTCTTCAGCGGCTTGTACAAATTATGAGTGACTTGAGTATCATTACTTGCAGCAGTAGAGCGGCGCTTGGACGTAATTAAACCTTTACGTCTCAGCAGGCAATGTAGTACAATTTCATCGGTAATATTCCCATCTATTGCATAGTCCAAGGGTGAGTAGCCCAACTTGTCTTCATCCTTGAAATCAACTTTTCCGGGATACGCCATCATAACTTCTTTCAATATGGATATCGTTGTGGCAAATTGTTCACATGCTTTTTCATCCAAAGGTTCTTCTTGCCGTGGCGAAGGCGGTGGAACAGCACGAAGTTGTTCCATCTCTTCTGCTGGAGGATGATTCTCTTCTCTTCTATTATATGCCAAATACCGCACGGCAATATGAAGTGGGGTCCTCCCATCCACATCTTCGATTGATGCAGGACTTGGATCGGCACGAGCCAGGGCATCAATCACATCCGGAGAGGCACCACAGGAGGCTGCGGCAACGTGGAGTGGGGTACGTCCCATGTCATCCTTTCCGGAGGTATAGCCCCGTCGATGCCTTAGTGAAGTGAGGAGTCTTTCAAGGACATCTAGGGGTGGATTACATCGACATATATCATGAAGGATATTTTCACCCGCATTGAAAAGCCTTTCGGAGGATAGTGCCGCGGCGGAACTCTCACCCTCATCGAACTCGACGAATTGAGCAGCCTTGATGGCAGCAGCAGCCGCAGCACTCTCTTTCCCCGTAAACGAATTCCTTGTAATCGAATTCCTCGATCCATACGAGGGTCGTCTACCAGCACAGCCGCCAGTACCACACGACTGGTTCGAACTCTTGCCCTCATGACTACTGCTATCTCCACAACACCCATGCTGAATCAACGGTTCCGGTATTATCGTCGGAATATCGGCAAAATCATAATTGGATAACAATTTCCGGACATCATTCCAATCCCCTCGTTCCGCCGACTTTTTTAACTTTTTCCGAAGGTTGGTTTCCGAGATGGTCTTCTTTCGTCGAAGTCGTGACCATTGCTTTGTTCGTAGTTTCATTCTGGTGAATAGACAGCCCAGGCTCTTTTTGTTGTTGGAGTTCACTCCTCGATTGTTATTATATTCTTCGATACTGGGATGTTCTTGAGGACCCGAGGACACATGGTTGCTATTACTCCGAAAGCTGCCGCCACCTCGCGATAGAAGTGATGTTCGTAGTGACGATGACCTTGATCGTAAAGTGGTGTGTGTCCCGTCCAACGTTTGAGCCTCTTCTGTGTGTCGGTCGTCTAAATCATTCATATTGTCGGGTAGTATAATCTCGCTCTTGACGATGGGGAGAGAAGCATTCCAATGGTGATGTGAAGTGGTAGTATGGGTTGCCGTCATGATGAGTGGCCTTTTTGTGTTATGTTGTTTCAGGGGATCAACAGGGCTACTTATGGTTGTTGTAGATACAATTCCCCAAGGCAACTCACAAACACGTAAAATCCCATGCAGGATGAAGTTTGCATGCATCACCCATTCGAATCAGCTGCATCACGTGGTGTCGCCATTCCCTGTGCATTATTCCTACTTGGGCTGTGCATTTTCATTCTCTACGTCAGCTAAAGAGACACACTCCATGGCTAAAACGACAGAGATCGCCCTATGATTAGTCATGAAGAAGCATAAAGAAAGAGGCCTATCCTATGCAGTTTTGCTGCTTCAATGAGGCCGCGGTTCTTTGGGAAGGAGCTCGATGGAACGAAACGGACAGATTGAGTTCGCATCCGGACTCAAACGGGGGGGTGGGTCCCTTGTGGTTTTGCATCTATTGGAAACACGTGGGTGAAAACCCTAAATAACCCTCAAGTTTGTGACGGTTCAGTGTCATATCAGACAAGACCTAGGGATAAACCATATTTTGTCTACATGACGTCACAACCCATCTGCTCAGACTCATCTGAGGAATGGCGGGCAGCCTTTCTCGCTGCCTCCTGCGTCTTTGGTTGTGAAGATCTCTCTCTCTCTCTCTCAGATGTAGCTTGATCTACCTCCTACTTGGCATGAGAAGAGATATTTTGAATTTGAAAAAGATGTGACTCGGCATTTTTCTCAGTTTTGTTCTTGTTCTTGCTTTGATACACCCTCCTCGCTCTCCAACTCAAACTATATTAAACTAACACTCTCATCATGAAGCTGAATCAAAAGGTCGATGTGGCAACTGAGATGCTCGACTATGCCTACATCGAGCAATGCTATGACGTATCAGTCCTCCGTGCTATCTACGAGAAATTGTTGCGAAATGAACATGGCAAATACCCTGATCTTGAAGTTGCTGCTAAGATTAAACTGAGTGCATTGCTTCCAAAGAAGGAACAAGGAAAAGTTGCCGCTGCGGTCTCGGTCGAAGCGGCAGCGATGGCTTCTCGAGAAGAGGTGGATAGGGAAAAGGTTGCTTTGCGTAGTTGGATAGATAATAATGCAAAGAGCAATGCTGAGTCGACGTCTCATTTTCAAGAGAGGAACGATACGTCTTGCCAACCAGTGAGACAGCCTCAGCTAGTTGCTCCACGCAGGAATGATGAGACTCAAAAAGAAGCAGACGTTTCTGCCGCTTCCGCTCCCATTTCGAGTGGCACGAGCTCGAAACAAATCTTCCGCAAAGAAAACATGAGTACTCGAGATTACTTTGAGGCATGGGAAAAGTTTGATGCCGACGCAGCAGCGGAAGATTCCGATGAAGATGCACAGAGTGACATCGTCAAGGTTGATTCGCCATCGGTCAAAGACGAGAGAGAGGATGAACTATCTCAACTACAGGAACGACTGGACAACAATGACTTTACTTTGGCGGAGAGGACATTCATGAGTGAGCGAGAAAAGGAGAAGGGAAATGAGCTCTTCAAAGTAGGGCAAATTAATGAATCTATCCAATGCTACACCAAGAGCATCCTACTAGATGCGACGAATGCCAAGTCATTTGCTAATAGAGCATTGGCAAAGATGAAATGCAGCCCACCTGATTTTGAGGGTGCGGTTGACGATTGTACAGCAGCTCTCAAGATAGATCCAAATTACATCAAAGCTTACGTGAGGAGAGGAACACTGCTTGATGAACTCGGACAATTCGAGGCAGCTGTCAAGGACTTTGAGGCAGCTAACAAGCTTGATGCCGACGGCGGCTACAATCGTTTGGCTCAGAGCTCCAGAGAGAGGCTAATGCTGCATCAAAATTCCTTGCAGATTGTCGAAGTTGATGGCATTGGAGAGGATGAATTGGTAAGTGAGGACGGATTTGACTACATGGAAGAGATCTATACTCCAGGCGCGATCGAATCCATGATGCCTAAACAGGCAGACAAAGCATGCGCTCCAAAAAGCACAAGTGGTTTTGCAACAAACTTGAAGAAGTTCTTCTCTTCAAAGACTGACAAATCGTCGGCGGGGGGCTCCTACAGTGATGCATCTACAGATAATTGGTGTAGAGTTGATATCGTTACAGATGGGGGTGATTCAGAGGAATCCGATACTGCAACAATGCACAAGATTGATATTGTTGAAGAGACTGCATCGCCATCAGCATCCAATAAGAAGTTGACGAACCATGATAGTCAGACTCTCTGCTTCTAACTAGTAATGACGATATCGAACTAATTCATCTATCAAGTACAAAAACATTATGAAGAGAATAAATAAGAAGATTTGACCTTTTCATGAAATACGGGTTCGGTATTCAAGAGTACATCGAACATACCTGCATTCAGGTGTTCCTCGTGTCTCTCTCTCACGTAATAGGAGCAGTGGTCACCTTTCACTTTCACGTGCGTACTTGTGTACGGTCTTGCGTTTGTGTCTCTATGCCGAAGTTCTTCGCATATTCTACTGCCACCCTAAGCCTGCTCTTCTTCTATTGTACTTAAGAGTTCAACTTCCTATAATATCATTGACATGAGTCTCCGCAGCATTTCACGAACTCTTTATAAGCGCCTTGCTGCTGCCGCAGAGGCAAACATTTCCGAGAAGGCGCTGGTCAGCAGCAGTAACGCTCGCATCAACAATCCCAATGGCGATGGCGATGAAGAAGATACTGCAACCCATGAAAGTGGACAAGATCCCAACAAAGACCTGCCTAGCGAGAGAGTGCTGTTTGAATTCATGCGCTTAGCAGGCGAGGCAATTACATACATCGAGGCACGAGAGCTATGGAGGGATATGCGGTCCACCAACAATGGGTCGTTGCCAAGATTTCGGGATATGATGATGCAATCGAGCTCGAAAAGTTTGAGGAGACTGCCGTCGAAGTCCCTTGCGGGAGAGACTGCACACACTCTCAGTTCGACCAGACATCATACTACGGCTGCTGCCAATTTGAGCTCAACCCTGCGTCGTGATGATACTCCAAACGGTGAAGAGAACGATACACGGCCAAAAATTGATCAGGGGACGATGGATGCTCTGCTGAATCTGACAAGGGACGTAAGTAAACTATCAGATGAAGAACTATCTTTGTTTTGTACTGATCTAGCATCTGAAATTAAAGCAGCCTATTCGATCAGGCATAGCTCTGACAAGAGTGAGTTCAAGTTCTGCGTGGGTTCCATGATGTTTCTTTGGGCAGCTTCACTTGGTACAATCATTGCAAGTTTCTTCTACCCAAGTAATGCGACATTGGGTAAATTTTCTCCGGCACTTCTCGTCGAGTCCTTCTCCCTATTTGCTATTGAACTAGTTTGGGAATGCATCCTCTCATGGGTAGTGCTGAAGTACAACATCAAGATTAACTACACCCGCAGCAGTTAGGCAACCTGTTGACTGTTGAAGGTAAGTTTGGAAGTGGCGTTTGTAATCATAACTAACTGACTCTCCCCGTGTTCTCTTTCCACATTACATGTTAACTTGTAGGTTCCCGTGCCTACCTAATCGCGTACTCCACATCGTGGAGATAAAGTGAGGCAGATACTGCCCCCAGTCACGATCAGACAATGACCTTTTACAGGATAGCACTTAATACCCGTAAAAGACCCGATTACTGCCCATCCGAGAAGGAATAAAATATCCAAAAATTCACTTTGCCAAGATCAAACCAACGCCACTACAACACTACGAATAAAACAAAACAACAGTCAAGATGAGCGACAACAAACTCCGCTGCGCCCTAGTCTACCGCCTCGAATCCTCCGGCCCCTCCGACTCAGGCGAATCCGGCATTGCCCTCTCCAACCTCTCCGGCAATTGCACCCTCCTAGCAAAATACGATCACGCCTCCGACTACGAAGGCAGCGGCGGCGGCGGCGGGCTATACGGAGATCGTGACAAGAATTATGCCGAGGCTGTTGGTATGGTTGTTGGGAATGATCCACCGAGTGGTTTGGGTGAGGAGGGGGTGATTGGCGGGTTTAAGATTTGTATTTCGGATGCTCATCAGGTTATTTATGGGGCTGATTCGGAGGGATTGTGTGAGTTAAATCTTTTATGTTGTTGTCATTGACGTTGTCATTGTTGCCCTGGTTGCAGAAGAGAGCCATATAATAATGAGAATGAGTCCATCTCTGTCATTTAAAGAGACAATCGGTTGGGGAAAAGACGGTCATTTTACATCATGGCGTCATTGGACACAGTACAGTTAGCAAGATATTATGCCGTCTCCTCTTTGAATAAGGCCGTGGACAACAATTATTATTTACTTCTTTGCTTTTATCATTGTGTGTCTCATAATGTCTTATTTTTGCTTGCCTTTTTCCTAAACCAATCGTTGGTCTTCACAACACGCCTCTTCAAAAATTAATAATATTACGCAACAATAACAATGATACCACCAATCAACAGGCCTCGCCATAGTCACCGGACTCAAATACCCCTCCCGCACCGCAATCTCCATGCTCACAGAACTCTACACCCCCTACTCCGAACAATTCGCCCTCCAAGCCAAATCCGCCACCACCAACTCCCTCACCAAAAAATCCAAAAAAATCCTATCCCAAGTATGCACAAAATACGATGACTCCACCAAGGTCGACAAGGCCTCCGCCCTAAATTCCAAAGTGGAGGCAGTACAAGCAACCATGCAAGATAATATCGCCGCAATGCTCAAAAATACCGAACAGGCGGAGTCACTTGCCGAACGATCCAATCAATTGAATGAACAGGCGAATGTGTTTCAGAAGAAGAGTAAGGATTTGAAGAAGCAGATGAGATGTAAGAATATTAAGATGACGATTATTTTGGTCACGTTGGTGGTGGGGGTGTTGGTGATTATTTTGGTGCCGTTGATTGTTAGGGCGAAGAATGCTGCGAAGGGGGGGAGGATGTTGAGGGGATTTTTGGAGGAGATTGGTGAGGCTTAAATAATGTAGTTAATGTAGGTGGTGATGATGTTATAATGATTGATGAAATGGGATGGTTCATGTAAGCAAATGAAAAAATTAATGGGAAATAGATCAGAAGCGATCTATTTACTGAGTCATTTCTTTGAGGGGGTATTCTGAATCTGATTGAGCGAAGACAGCATCAGTCTGCTTGTCTACTCTTTCAGAGGAGAGGTTGAATGAGGTTGTAATTGCAGGGGTATGTTTCAATCTAGTCACAGTTTAGTTTTCCTCCTGCCCCTACAATAGTGTCGTCACACATCTTCAGCATCTACTTCTGATAATCCCAGCAACCTACAAGCATCGGTGCATTTATGTGTCTCGAAGAAGGCTTTCATCCCATTGATTCCTCGATCTGTGCGGCCAAAGTTCCACTTCTTTCCCACTCTGCTGCCTCTGTTGTGGTCATGCCTACGACTTCGGCGTCGTAGACGATCATGTTGGTGAATGACAGGATCAGTTAGCTCGTATACTTTTGATCCATCGTCCTTCACAGAGAAGACTCCTTGTAGGTCAACGACCATGAAATTACCTCTTGACCTCTCATATGAGAAGTGACTGAAAGCCTGGGGAAAGTATGCGTCCTGCAGATCCCCATAATCGCCTTCACTCGGTTCTACTTCTTTGGAGTCAAATAATTCTTCATCGTGTTTGCGTTCATCTTCATCATCTGTTTCCTCCTCTTCCTCACTTCCTTCCTCAATGATTCCAAGATCAATGCCTTGTTGCGGCTGACTCGTTACTCCAAGATTATTCATCTGCTTCACCAATTTCTTCACTTCATCCTCAACAAATCCCATGTTGCTATTGAACTAAAGATGAGGATAAGTTAGATCAGACTTGCAAGGTGGGAGGTTGCAAGGAAAGTACAGTATAATACTTCACTTGAACTTACCTTTTTATAGTCCCCTACAAGATATCTTTCGATCAGAATGTTCTTCTCAACTCCATTCTCTATCAGCTCAACTACCATGGGTTCTATAAAGACAATTCTGGGAAGACCTCGAATAAAAGCTTGAGACGAAGTATCAAAGTATTTCTCGGCCTCATCAAGTGCAGCATTGAATCTTCGCCCAAAGCTGGCCGCAATGTCCTGAGTCCGCATAAAGTTCTTGTGATAGGCCATTTGTGAGTGGTACTCTCCAGCAAATCTGCTCTCTTTCGCCACCATTACTGGTCCGATGTAGTCTCCGTTTGCTGGATCAAGGAAACGTACTAGACAAACATTACAGAGGTGAGAGAGTTGAGTAAGATATCACACGAGCCATCAAAGGATCATGTTTGCTTACCTTTTCGGACAATACGTTCGGCTCCTTCCCCAAATGCCTGGTCTTTGACAGCAATGCAAAAAGAGGGGAGTTGCTCCTCATCTTTGTACTGTAGAGATCCCATCGTGACTCTTCTCAACAGACTGCCACACTCGCATTCAACGCCGTTGTTGCTCGCTCTGTGGTTAGCAAAGGCGTCCCCCTCTCTGAAGCAGCCCCTGCAAACAAAGGCCGCATTACAAACTGGGCAGCTTTGGAGACCATCCTCTGAATAACAGCGCATGCATCTCCGACTTACAATTTCAACGAAGTCTCCTGTGCGCCTCCCATTAAAAGTCCAAGCCCAGAAACGCTGTACGTAACGGGACTCGTCATCAACTGCATAGTTCTTCCACGTTCCTTCTGAGTCTAGAGTGTGAAGCTTCTCACGCACGATATCCATCCTCACCTGCCTTAATTCACCTGTTCTTAGCTCTGTCATCTCTGTCCTCGAAGTCGTCAGAGAAGATGCAAGGCCGCTGATGATATGTGAGAGTGAATCAGCGTCAAGACTTGGCTTCCCAAAGGAAGCTATTGATCCGTATTGCTTTGCCTCTTCAACCATATCTTCCAAAGTGGAGAAGTCTGTCGATTTCTCTGCCATGCCAATGCATGAGACTGACAAGCGTCTGCCAAACTTACTCGCTAATTTCCCCATATTGCTTACAATCACGGGGTGGTCAGGTTTAGGATCAGAAGGCTTACCGTCGCTAAAGAAGAGTAGCGATAGTGCACAGCTAGCGCTTGTATTATATGTCAATAGCTCCTCTGCCTTGGCAATTGCTGGAAGATAGAATCCATGACCAGATGGTTTGAGTTTTCTCCACTCTCTCAATTCAATCAGCTTGTTGTAGAGAGTCCAAGATGTAGGCTCGCATTTGATGATGACCTCCGCTTCTTCTTTCATAGCCACTATCGATATCAAATCATTTGGACCACGCAGCCCCTTCGTCAACAGATCTTTCACGTAGTCTCTTGCTAGCGACATCCATACTCCATCTGAACGACATCGCGCTCCATTAACATCGTCAGCTCTCATGCTACCGCTCATGTCAATAATCAACACGGAGTGACTTGTCCACTGTGATTTCCCCTCTTCCTCATTTAGGAGGAGAGTCAATCGTTTGTGCTGGTACTTCATCTCCTTCTTCATCTCCTTGCTCTCAAACTTGTGCTTTTCAAGCATGATTGGTGTTGTGACATTCGTCCCCGACCGCTTAGATGCCTCACCGATCTTCCAACTCGTGATAGCCACATTCCGGCGAGGGTCATAGATGAATACAACCCCTCCGTATGTATATTTTTCCCTGCCTTTCTTTCCATCTTCTTTCATGCCATATCTCCGAGCACGCTGCAGGTCGACTTTGTCTATGTCACGTTCCTCACGGCGCTCTCTATCGTGGACGCCGCTCAAAAGGGTGGAAGCGGCAGTCTCACGAGCATATTGATACGCCCTGTTGGCAGGCATGGCATAATATAAATTAATCAGATGACGGTTAGATATCTACCACGGTGTTGTCGATGATACATAGTATGTAATGAAGACGATGAAACTATCTGCGGTTGTGAGCTTGAGACTTTCCATCATCATTACTACTATTTTTTTTTGTCAATTCTTCACACAACACAATGCGCCAAAAATGAGGATGTGAATGAGGTTATAAAGTTGCCATTTTGAAGTCAAAATTAAATATGATGTATCGTATGTTTTGGTAAATACCGAGCATATCGACTTTAGCATTAACAATTAACTGAAAGTATTGACCACTATTTCGGCCAATATGTTTGGTTTCGTATTTATCTCTGACATTACTGTCAGTAGCAAGCACAGTAACATTTTTGCAAAAACGTTCACTCACAAAAGAGGCAAACAGCAAACAGCCGTGTCAGGTTCAGTACCTCCCATGAATGACCGACTTAGAGTTGAAAGCTTGCTTTCATTATTTTCTCATTACACATATTTAGCGCTTACTTCACTTGATGACCTCGACCTCGAGAGGGGCATGCTGAAGGAGCGATCGGATTTCATGATGCACAGTCACAGCTTGCATAGTGCTTAGTCTCCGATCCCGAATATTCTACACATCTTCGGCGTCTACTTCGGATAATCCCAGCAACCTACAAGCATCGGTGCATTTATGTGTCTCGAAGAAGGCTTTCATACCATTGATTCCTCGATCTGTGCGGCCAAAGTTCCACTTCTTTCCCACTCTGCTGCCTCTGTTGTGATCATGTCTACGACTTCGGCGTCGTAGACGATCATGTTGGTGAATGACAGGATCCGTTAGCTCGTATACTTTTGATCCATCGTCCTTCACAGAGAAGACTCCTTGTAGGTCAACTACCATGAAGTTACCTCTTGACCTCTCGTACGAAAAGTGACTGAAAGCCTGGGGGAAGTATGCATCCTGAAGATCCCCGTAATCGCCTTCATCAGGTTTTACTTCGTTGGAGTCAAATAATTCTCCATCGTATTCGTCTTCGTCTTCATCATCTGTTTCCTCCTCTTCCTCACTTCCTTCCTCAATGATTCCAAGATCAATGCCTTGTTGCGGCTGACTTGTAACTCCAACTCCAAGATTATTCATCTGCTTCACCAATTTCTTCACTTCATCCTCAACAAACCCCATGTTGCTATTGAACTAAAGATGAGGATAAGTTAGATCAGACTTGCAAGGTGGGAGGTTGCAAGGAAAGTACAGTATAATACTTCACTTGAACTTACCTTTTTATAGTCCCCTACAAGATATCTTTCAATCAGAATGTTCTTCTCGGACTCATTATCTATCAACTCAACCACCATGGGTTCTATAAAGAGAATTCTGGGCAGACCTCGAATAAAAGCTTGAGACGAAGTATCAAAGTATTTCTCGGCCTCATCAAGTGCAGCATTGAATCTTCGCCCAAAGCTGGCCGCAATGTCCTGAGTCCGCATAAAGTTCTTGTGATAGGCCATTTGTGAGTGGTACTCTCCAGCAAATCTGCTCTCTTTCGCCACCATTACTGGTCCGATGTAGTCTCCGTTTGCTGGATCAAGGAAACGTACTAGACAAACATTACAGAGGTGAGAGAGTTGAGTAAGATATCACACGAGCCATCAAAGGATCATGTTTGCTTACCTTTTCGGACAATACGTTCGGCTCCTTCACCAAATGCCTGGTCTTTGACAGCAATGCAAAATGAGGGGAGTTGCTCTTCATCTTTGTGCAACAGAGATCCTATCGCGATTCGCTTCAACAGACTGTCACACTCGCTTTCAAAGCGGTTGTTGCTCGCTCTGTGGTCAACAAAGGTGTTCCCCTCTCTGAAGCAGTTCCTACAAAGGAACGCTGCCTTACAATCTGAGCAGCTGTGGAGCCCATCCTCTGAATAACAGTGCATGCATCTCCGACTAACTATTTTAGTGAAGCCCCCAGTGCGCCTCTCGTTCCAAGTCCATGCCCAGAAGTTCCATACATAACGGGACTCGTCATCAACTGCATAGTTCTTCCACGTTCCTTCTGAGTCTAGAGTGTGAAGCTTCTCACGTACGATATCCATCCTCACCTGCCTTAATTCACCTGTTCTTAGCTCTGTCATCTCTGTCCTCGAAGTCGTCAGAGAAGATGCAAGGCCGCTAATGATATGTGAGAGTGAATCAGCGTCAAGACTTGGCTTCCCGAAGGAAGCTATTGATCCGTATTGTTTTGCCTCTTCAACCATATCTTCCAAAGTGGAGAAGTCCGTCGATTTCTCTGCCATGCCAATGCATGAGACTGACAAGCGTCTGCCAAACTTACTCGCTAATTTCCCCATATTGCTTACAATCACGGGGTGGTCGGGTTTTGGATCAGAAGGCTTACCGTCGCTGAAGAAGAGTAGCGATAGTGCACAACTAGCACTTGTATTATATGTCAATAGCTCCTCTGCCTTGGCAATTGCTGGAAGATAGAAACCATGACCAGATGGCTTGAGTTTTCTCCACTCTCTCAATTCAATCAGCTTGTTGTAGAGAGTCCAAGATGTAGGCTCGCATTTAATGATGACCTCCGCTTCTTCCTTCATAGCCACAATTGATATCAAATCATTTGGACCACGCAGCCCCTTCGTCAACAGATCTTTCACGTAGTCTCTTGCTAGCGACATCCATACTCCATCTGAACGACATCGAGCTCCATTAACATCGTCAGCTCTCATGCTACCGCTCATGTCAATAATCAACACGGAGTGACTTGTCCACTGTGATTTCCCCTCTTCCTCGTTGAGGAGGAGAGTCAATCGTTCGTGCTGGTACTTCATCTCCTTCTTCTGCTCCTTGCTCTCAAAAGCGTACTTTTCGAGCATGATTGGTGTTGTGACATTCGTCCCCGACCGCTTAGATGCCATACCGACCTTCCAACTCGTGATAGCCACATTCCAGCGAGGGTCGTAGATGAATACAACCCCTCCATATGTGTATTTTTCCCTGCCTTTCTTTCCATCTTCTTTCATGCCATATCTCCGGGCACGCTGCAGATCAATCTTTTCTATGTCCCGTTCTTCACGGCGCTCTCTATCGTGGACGCCGCTCAAAAGAGTGGAAGCGGCAGTCTCACGAGCATATTGATGAGTCCTGTTGGCAGGCATGGTAGCATAGATACGAAGTACAATCAGATTTTAGGCAACTGCCATGCAGTTTCAACAACAAAGTAAAGCAAAGATAATGAAAAATCTGCCGCTGCGGTTTTGTGAGCTTTTCACAGCAATCTGTGAATTTTTCACACGATCGTCGTTGAGGGTTCGTCTCCATGACTCATTCACACGAGCAGCTGGAGGGATAGGATTAGATTTTGTCAGAACATGTGTCAGCACATATGTTGACTGTTGACATAATGACATAATGACATATGTGTTGACATTGTATATTGACACATAGGTAGTGACACTTACACATACAGTCCTGGGTCATGGGTGTCTTCGCTCCGGTCATATGTTTGTATATGGTTGGTCATGGGTGTCTTCTCCGGTATTTTTGCACCACCATGTCCTTTGGGGTCATCAATGGGCACCGTCCGGCGGCCGTCCTCCCTCGCAAGCAAAAAGCAAGAGAACACAACACACAACTACTGTGCATCAACACAAAAGTCAGCCTACATCTGCATTGATACATCATCATCCTCACGTAAAAATAGACGTCAATCTATCGACAACTCGACCTCGTCAGGCTCCCGCAGCAGCAGCAGCAGTCGTCGACTCAAAGAAAAGTCATCGCAACAACAGCAAACAACAAAAGAGCTCCTAATGAAACCACAACAACGCCGCGGTTCTCTCGATTCCTGTATCAACGACTACCGCAAAAGTACGACAAGTCATCAGAGAGTAGGTACTAATGATCGAATGGACAGGGGAGTCATTCTCGAAAAGCTTGTTGGAGGAATCCCTCCACTACTTCGTCAAAGTACTAATTCTACAACATCAAGTATGTCATATCGTCGTCCTTCTCAAGATCTACCAACACCAACACGAAGCAACAACAGCATTACTACCAACACCAACAACAAAAACAAAGCACCATCAGTAGTAGCACACGCCTGCGACGACAAAGGACGCTGCATCTTCCACCCCCACATCCGACTCCGCAAAAAATCCATCTTGGGCCTAATGGGTAGATGGAAGGACATTCTCCACGTATGTCCCGATTGTGAAAAGCAGGAATTGCGACTACGTGAAAAAGAGGAGATTAGTCAAATGAGCTGTAGATACTACAAAAGGTTCAGCTGTGTAAATGATTAGCTACTTAGTGCATGCATTGGGGGCTACTAGCTGATGTGTCCTTCTCAGGACCTTCTCTATTGTGTGAACGGATACAGGTACATAGGCACTTTGAACGTCGTCACGGTACTCGATTCGATAAATACGTACTTACACATTGTTAGGATCCGAGGATCAATATACCATACCCCCTTATCTTCATAAAGTATTAGAGCAAAGCTAGTGACAACTTCGACTTTTACCCCCCTAAAACTCAGCCTCTAGCCAAAATTCTTATATCCCCCGGGTTATTGTGGATATGAGGAACGCAGCTGAACGCCAACCGGTAACCGGTTTCCTATCTAACATGTCCATGGGTCATGGGTGTCTTCACAGTGTCTTCGCTCCGATTTTTGACCACGCACCACTGCATTTCCTTTTGGGGTCATCATTGATGCCACCCCCTCATTCACAAATTATATAAATACATCCCATGGGTGGTCCAAGGCTCGACGACTCCTCTGCCCACTCGGAGGTCTCCGGTGGTCGATCTTCTTCCAGTCGATCAAAAAGCAAGAGAACACAACTATTGCTTCAACACAAAAGTGCGTCTACATCTGCAATTGATACATCATCCTCACGTAAATCCAAATCGAAATCCAAATCAAGTAGACGTCAATCTATCGACAACTCGACCTCGTCAGGATCTCGCAGCAGCAGCAGTCGTCGACTCAAAGAAAAGTCATCGCAACAACAGCAAACAACAAAAGAGCTCCTAGTGAAACAACATAGCCGCGGTTCTCTCGATTCCAACATCAGCGACTACCGCAAAAGTACGACAAGTCATCAAAGAGTAGGTACTAATGATCGAATGGACAGGGGAGTCATTCTCGAAGAGCTTGATGGAGGAATCCCTCCACCACTTCATCAAAGTACTAATTCTACAACATCGAGATTCTCCACGAATCCATATCGTCGTCCTTCTCAAGATCTACCAACACCAACACGAAGCAACAACACTATCACTACCAACAATAACAAAGCACCATCAGTAGTAGTACACGCCTGCGACGACAAAGGCCGCTGCATCTTCCACCCCCACATCCAACTCCGCAAAAAATCCATCATGGGCCTAATAGGTGGATGGAAGGACATTCTCCACGCATGTCCCGATTGTGAAAAGCAGGAATTGCAAGAATTGCTACTACGTGAAAAAGAGGAGATTACCAAATTAGAATTAATGTTGGGAAGGTTGGATCAGCATGATGTGGAATATTTAAATGATGATGGGGTGGATGATGATGGGAATTATTTGCCCTTTTCTTCGGCGGCTGGTCCGGCGAATTCGTCGGTCGGTCGGGAGGAACATCTTGGTGGGAAGAAAGTGGTGCAGATTACTTTTGGGGAGGGGTGTAGATTGCCTGTGATGAAGAGGAGGAGTAGTGTATAGAGGAACGTATGGAAGTGAAAGCGAGAGCAGATGCTGTAACTGCACACACACTTGATGTATTGTCAAACGGGTTGATTGGGAAGCATGTCATCATGTTGAGTGTATTTTGTATATTATGGGGGTAGGAACGTGTAAACTTAACTTATATGAATCGAAATAAGCACAGTGGACTTGATTCTGCTTTTTGAGTTTTGAGCCCTTGCAACTTAGAAGTTACTGAGAATGTGAGAAAGGGACTGGTTGGAGCAGTGCATGCTGGAAAAGGTCATCCAAGAGACAGCTAAGTATTGTACAATCATCATAATGTATCAGATAGATGATGTGCTTCATCATTATTTTCACTGCACGTCCGGTGGGCGTCCGCGCGCGTCCGGGTTCTATCTCCTTGAGTCCGGTTCTGAGAAAATGGTCATTCTCTACTTAGGTAGGAACTAGTAGATAGACAATTTACATCTATCGACGCACGCCATAAAACAGGAAAATGCGAACAGGAAAAAAGCAACGGCCGGCCCGGCCAACAACAAACAGAAATTTTGTAGTACCCCACCATACTTTAGTTATTGTATCGCCCCGGCAACCAGGCGCTACTACTCGCTTAAAATAGAATGGATATGTATAACAACAAATCTAGGAGCTGGGGGAGGCTACGAGTCGTCACATCTCTCAAACCCATCGGGATATCTCTTTTCTTATTGTGCGTTCTGCTAAGAAATGTACAATTTACAAGCATCGATTCAAGAGAAGATCATACTATATCTAACAAAAAAGTGAAGGAGATTTCATCTACCACGCCAGTGGAGAAGATTGTCTTGTTGGGCGAACGGCACAGTGGCACCAATTGGATTACGGATCATTTGACTGCATGCTTTCAAGATGATCATATCGAGGTAAGTATGTAATGTGCAACTTACACTTTCATCTTCATCTGCTCATTTGTACATGCACATTTCACATTTCATCGTAGGTGACCAATCGATACACACATTGGAAGCATTGGTTCCAAGAAGACGATCCACAACAAGTTCCTGAGGAATCAGCAATTGTCGTCGTCATGTTCCGTGACCCTTATAATTGGGTGGAAGCCATGAGGGAAATCCCTCACCATGCCCACAACCACATCAACTTGACTGAATTTGATCCAAATCGGAATGGATCTTCGTGGCGGCGAAAGGGTGGACGACATTTAGAATGGAAGGAGTTTGTGACCAAACCTTGGAAAGGATTGACTGAGAGTAGGAGAGGAGACGGTATTGAAGGATTGGGCGCCAACAAGTACGAGCTGCAGTACGATGGATCAGGAAGGGCATATAGCAGTATAGTCGATCTTCGAAGAGACAAAATCATCAATCATCTATCGGTGGCAAACTTCGTGGGAACAAGAGCCTTCCTACCAATACGGTATGAAGATTTGAATGCTAATGGAACATCTGTTTTGCTCCGGGGTATTGAGGAGGCAGCAGGGTTGAAGGCGAACTGTAGTGCAATTATTGGGAAAGGAGGTCGTCGATTGAAAGAGAAGAAAATCACAAAGCATTCTAAATTGTCAGCTGAATTTATTGATTGGATGAATGAATTTGTTGACTGGGAGGTTGAGGGACGGATTGGTTACTATAAAAGAGATGCATCGGATGTGTGATCGTTGCAAGAGGCTTGAATGTGCTGGATAAGCGGCTTCTGTATCTGGCTTTAGTTCTTCTATTCTAGTTGTATGGAAATAAATGCTTTACTTGTGCATACTTGGCAAGCCTGCTTTCTGCGCTACCGCTCAGCTACTCATGATCCCACCACTGACGACAAGCCATGACCCATGAATAATATGCACGCAGCTTCTTTAGAAGACGCATCATTTCTCTTGCTTGGATGAAAGCCACAGACAAGCAAGGTTGAAGGCTAACACCACACTGTGATAGAGATATATAGACCCTGTTTCACAGAGGATTTTGCAGCGAGAGCGAACGTCCGTCCTTCTCATTTTTCACATTGCAACGAGCAGCAAACATCATCAACTTGTTGTATCTATCATCGAATCACGTGCAACATCATGTCAACACCACCACCAGCAGAAGATTTCGACAGTGCCGTGGCGGCTCTATACTCCCAACTCCACCAGTCCACCACTCCCGCCGCCCTGAATGCTGCAGCGGCTCGTCGGACAAACACCATCCATGATATGCACACTTACCTCCATCGGTTGGGCCTCGAGCTAAATAATACCGCTCCTAATGATGATGGGAGGAGCAATCATCATCTTGCCAGCTCCACTCAATCCAGCTGCAATCACACACCACCACCACTAATCATTCACATCACCGGAACAAAAGGAAAAGGCTCCACTCTCTCCTACTGCGAATCATTACTTCGAAATGCCTACGGGCTGACCACGGGAATGTTCACATCACCCCATTTAGTGTGTATTCGAGAACGTATACGAATTAATGGCATTCCTGTTTCGAAGAAGGTGTTTGCAGAGGTTTATTGGACGGTGAGGCGAACGCTGGAGGAAAATAGTCATGTCATGTTACCGCAGCAACAACATTTGAATGATGCTACCGCTACTGCTGATGATGATAATGATGGAAATAGTAGTCAAGGAAACGACCAAGAATTATTGCCACCACTACCAACACTCCCAGGATATTTCCGCATGCTCACACTCATGGCATTATACACATTTATCCATCACGATGGTCCCAAGGTTGATGCAATACTATTGGAAGTTGGAATGGGTGGCAGATATGATGCGACAAATGTATTTGAACCACACAACAATAATAATGGGAGGATACTAGTTCGAGGCATCACGCTTATTGATTATGATCATACACGAGTCCTTGGATCAACACTGGAACAAATTGCTTGGGAGAAGGGTGGGATATTTATGTCAGATAAGAGGGGAAAGATACATGGAAATGATGGGGGGTATGATAAATTCTTGATTGGTCATGAGGAACAACTGCAGGAGGAGGAGGAGTATGAAGACGAGGAGGGAATTGGGTACAATAATCCATTATTTGTCAATGGCAGCAATACTCCTCAAGTTGCAAACGTGTTGAGAACAATCGCCCGTGAAGAGAAGGAGTCGTCGTCACTTCAATTGGTACAAGATTCATATTTGGATTCCATCCCTGATCTAAACTTTCATGCCAGTCATCAACGTGGCAATGCTGCCTTGGCACTTGCCGTATGTCAGCATGCCATTTTGCAATATCAAAAGCAGCAGCAGCAGCACTGCTACTATCGCACAACATTGTCAAATAATGGAAATGTAACAAAGGAACAGATATCGGCAGCACTCAACAACACATTCTGGCCAGGGCGTTGTCATACTTTGACCTTACCATCATCAAATAATGACAATGAAGAAGAAGTATCATTGAAGTTGCGTTGTGATGGAGCACATACTCCAATCTCAATCAATGCCTGCATAAATTGGTTTCAGTCCATCCTCACAACTTCTTACAGTGAAACAACTAGTGATAGCGTCCACAAAGTTCTCATCTTCAACTGCGGTCACGAACGCAATCCCATACCTCTGTTGCACACTCTCTATCAGTCCGGATTATTTGACCGTGTCTACTTCTCCCGTGCAGATTTTGAACGGCCCAGTGCTATGCCAAAGCAGCTGCTTGACGAATGGCGGAAGGAAGAGATTTTGACGATAGTTGAACCAATGAGCGGTGAAGCGTGTGCAGTCAACTATGGGGTAATGTGCAATACGCTGAAAGAATTGGGAATGACGACGTCATCTCATGCTGCTGAGGGTGACGGTATGACCAAGAGGACATGGCAGCATACTCTTGCAAGTATTTGGAAGGTTCTAGACTTGTATCATTCTCTAGTAGTGGAAAAGAAGTGTCATCCATCTACCAATGTTGATAGTAACAAGGTTGTGGTTGGTCTCAAGGTGGTAGATGCAATTGAAGATATCAAGAAACAACAAGAAGCGCAAAGAGAAGTCAATGGTGGGAAGAAGGCCAGTGTAGAAATATTGGTTACTGGGTCTCTGTACTTGGTTGGGTCGGCATTGGAAGCGGTTGGATGGGAGGAAGGAGAATCAGAAGGTAGGCTGAGCACACATTAGCAGGTCTGGCTTAGAAGGTTTGGCACACGGGGAGGCAATTATCTGTGAATAATCAACCATTTTAGTACTTTTAGGTATTTTGACATTGATGTTCCTCTTACGTACTACTTCTTGCTTCTGTTCATGTACCATACCCCCTCCTCCCCCAACCCCCATGTGACAAATCATTTGTGCGCACTCACATCTTCGCTCTTGTCTTAGCTTGTTTCGTTAGTTCTTGTTATTCTGCTTCTTCTTCTTTCTCTGAAAGAAGCGAACGAACTTAGAAGCTCTTGACTTAGAAACCATTGTTGACACTTGTTTTGCTTCATGATCGACTTCAGTCTGGCGTTTAACAACACCCGAGGTAGCAGCCTTCTCACCGCTGATAAAGATTACGACAGCAGTAATGTCATCACAATAATCGTTCTCCGCTGCCCA
Source organism: Skeletonema marinoi (assembly GCA_030544225.1). Taxonomy (NCBI): domain Eukaryota; phylum Bacillariophyta; class Thalassiosirophyceae; order Thalassiosirales; family Thalassiosiraceae; genus Skeletonema; species Skeletonema marinoi. Next base: position 256,688 of record CM060505.1, on the reverse strand, counting down.
CAATGCAGCGGATGACTTTACGAGTATGCGAGCAGCTTCTGCTGGGTCGTCGATTTCGTTCACCATCTCTACAATCTCTTCGGTATCAAGGTCTTGAAAATTGTGGCGAAGATGTAGCAAAAGAATATGTTAGATGAAAAAAAGCTCAACACATGATGAAATGTCCAAAGCACTTGAGTATCCACACGACTTACATTCTGTGACGCCATCACTTGCGATGATAATCACATCGCCGTCTTGAACAGCCAACTGCTTGAACTCAGGCTTCTCCGACACTCCAATTTCATGTGCCACAGTATCACCAAGAGACCTCGTAAACGCACATCCAGGAACTTTCTCAACAGAGGTACCGGACCAAATCCTTGGCACATAACTCTGGCCAAGCGATGAGCTTATAAGTGAAGCTCGTAGATTGATCTCTTTTCTAATCGACTGGTTCATGTTTGGTTCATGGTCAGACTCATCTAAATCTTCGCTTTGAAGACTGCTCTTGCGTCCAGGCGCTGCTTTGACCTTCATAAGATCGGACAAAGATTGATGAAAGTGGCTGCTGCTGTTTAGGTTGGGTCTGCTAAGATTCATTCGACTGAAACTCTGGGCCTGCTCGCCGACGCTGTCCGTGCTTTCAGGGCCATGCTCCGAATGGAGATGGACTGACCTCATTGAGATATTTCTGGCCAGGATCTTTGAGCTGTTCTTCTTTGTCATGTGAGCTTTGATTTTATCATATTCCTCGGTTGACATGACAACACCTCCTTTCCTTTCGATTCTTGCTACCTCTTCTGGACGACCCAAATCGTGAGGATTTGTGAGTTGCGTCGGGGTTCGCCTGTTGCTTTTGGATCCAATAATAGCAGCCGAGTCACCCGCATAAGCAATCGTAAGTGTGCTTCCGTTGAGACATGCAATGACCGAGGTGGTGCCACTGAGTTCCGCATTGAGAGCTGCAAGCAATAGTAAAATTATTGTAAGTTTTTGAGTGAACTCAAATGCAAGCAATACAATGAGAGAAGAAAGATTTCTTACCATCTGAGTGCTTCATAATGTCGTGGGCGTCCGTGTGTGCTTTCGTAAGTGATACCTTGGTTGTTCGACCTTCACTTAGTTGCTCTTCGTAGATATCACCGATTGTTGCTTTGCAGAGCTGACTGCAAAGAGTTCCATCTGCACCATGTCCATCATAAACACCAAAGAAGTGATTCTGCTCATCAATGGCAATACGGATGTCAAAAGAGTCTTGGTTTTCCTTCATAGGATCAGCCGGGTAGTAGCCTTTCTGCGAAGAGGCACCACATACAAACGTACCAAATCCTTCAAGGATGCCTTCTTCTGTGTACTCCTCGACAAGTTCACTTTCATCTAGCTTTTGTAAGATGGTATCCATTTTCTTTGCTGCCCTGAAGGCGTCATCGATGGACCAACGCTTGCTTACTCGCTTGACATCCTTACTGAGGATTTCCGCTTGGTGAACTCTGCGATTGAAATCTGCAATATTTTCCTGCTTCAATTTCTCATACATCTCTTCAATACCCTCTTTGTTGAGAGTATCAAATTGCTCCAGCTGGGCTTCGGTGAATTGCAATACTGAATTAGAGGTAGCGCGGAATTAGTGTATGCCATGAGAATGTGAGTCGGAAGATAGAAATAGAAGGACGGAAGTAAATTGATCACGGCAGAGAGTAACACTCTTACCATCACATGGTGCCTCCACATATGCAGCCTCGTATCCAAAGTATTTCATCGCATCATAGGCCAGAGACTCAATGATCATAAGGGCGTCTTTCTTCAATCCGGTTTCGGGATGTTTCCACTTGGCCATTTGCTCCTTCACAAAGCTGTTGCCTCTTACGAGGTTCTTAAATTGCTGGGATAAAGTATGTGCCTTGAACGATTCACTTCCAAGTTTGGCTTGATTGACAGATGCAGCAACCGGAGCAATACTCATTACACTAGCCTGGCGTTTTACTCCTCCGAAGCGACGATCCCCTATGAAATCGTAGATGCAGCTAGGAAGCAACAAGGACAAGGGATGAATCTGAGTTGGGTGCAAGATAAATATGTAGTAGGGGGAAAGAGATAGAGACCTTACCTGATCGCATCCTCTTTGTTTTCAAGCAGTTCTTCATACTTGATATTGAAAATTAATTCAGGTGTGTCTTCAAGGATAGCTATAGCTTGCTTTTGAAGCTTTGCCCACTTCTTCACAATGGCATAATAGTGCTTGTCGCCGACTGGAGTGTTCATAAACGACATGGCAACATCTCTTGGATCTCTTACGAGGTAAATGTAACGAAGTCGCTTTTCTCCATAGAACTTGAGTAAAGAGGTGTGATAGGCACTCATACCCATGCTCTTGCACATCCAAAGCTCCTTCCCATTGGCATCTGCGAAGAAATCCATGAGGGCATCAAAAATGGATAGCAGATACAGCTCGTCGTCAAGGCCGCCTTCCTCCTGAAGCTTGATGCGCTCACACGACTCCTTCGCCTGGTCATAAACCGTCTTCCGGGAAAATATGATCGGCAGGCCGTACTTGTCGTTCCAAGGAACTTGATTCCGCTCAACGAAAGTACAAACATGATCGACGAGGATCTTGAAGTTTTCGTCTGAAGAGAGGTCTCCAAACTTTGAGATCAGCGGCATGAATTCTCGCATGACATGAGGTGGATGGGGCCCGACTAAGTCCTCACGTTGGTCTAGCATTGTCCTCAGCCAGTTACTCCCAGATCGCTGCGAGCCAATCATGAAAAATACGGGCTTCTTCTCGTTGCTGCTATCACTTGGGATAATCGATAACAAGTCTTCACTGTACCACGAATGTGAAATCAAATCCTCGGCATCTACACGATCTTCTGGATCAACAATGAGGAGAGACTCAATATAGTCTTTGGCTGCATCTGAGATGTGACTCCAATACTTGTCATCAAATTCGAAGTCTCCCTCCACAATGAGGTTCTTGATTTCATCATCATTAGTGCTGTGGAAGGGCTGGTACCCTCCCATGAGGACAAAGGCAAGGACTCCAGCACTCCAGATATCACATTTCACGCCGTATGGACGGCTTCGGAGTACTTCCGGGGCGACGTAGGATAGAGTCCCACAGAGTGTTTTAAGGCAGTCTGGAGTAGATTCTTTCTTAGCAAAGCCGAAGTCTGCAAGCTTGATAACTAGGTCATCACCTGAGGATGAGACGAGAATATTCTCGGGCTTGATGTCGCTTAAGTAGTAGAAGTAACACATGATATAATATTAGCATTCATCTATTCAAAATTCATGTAGATGTGATAGCCAACTAAAAGAGAAAGACATATCAAATGAATGACTTACCGATGAGCAATCGAATGAGTATGAAGATGTGTGACAGCAGACATGAGCGAATAGCAAATATCACGTGCATTAATCTCATCCAGAAAATTCTCTTCTTCGAGAATGCCAAGCAAATCTCCCCCATTCATGTACTCCAGGACAATGTGATAGTTATCTGCCTCGCAGTAGGCATCGTGGATGGCTGTTAAATTGAATCCGGATTGGGGCAAAGAAGAAAGGGAGGGAGGGAATTGGTTGAGTTAACATCATGAATAAGTATGACTGCAATTAATATAAGATATCAGAATCAACTCACCAATAATGTTTTCATGAGAAAGCTCACGCAAAATTGCAATCTCAGCCACTAACTGTTTCTCCTCCTCTTCATCAAGTGTTGACCGATCAACCACCTTAACTGCGACTTTCGTCGACTTGTCAATGTCAGAACCGAGGTAAACTTTCGAGAAAGCTCCTACGCCAAAGACGATGGAAGAACGTGTGGAATATTTGTTCTCGACGTTGGATTTGCTCCATAGAGGCAGCGATCCAACCTGATCCTGGTCACTGTCGGCAGTCATGGTCATAATGAGCCGATTGTCTTATTTGAATGGCGTCGGGTTGTTGATCCTAAATAATAATGGTTGAGGTGGCTGCTGTGTCTGATCTGCAATCGCTTCAAGTATGTTTGTAGCAAGTTCCATAAGTATTGATTATTGCCCGCGCAGCTTCGGAAGATCTTGTGTAGATCTTGTGTGTTGTGTGTGGCACGCCGCCGTGTGCTGGATGGAACGCACAGCGACGAGCGAGGAACTGTTCTCTTCCTTGGACGGCATCGACAAGCAGCCCGGATGGCATCGGAATTGTCTGCGTACTTTTGAGTGGAGGAGGTCAGACGCACGACGGTTTACTCTGTTTGTTAACGTCGGTCCATAAAACGCATGTCAACGAGAGATTGCTCTAGAGAGGCACGCGTGAGACGTTAAAGCAAAACACGCGAGGCGTAAACCATGTGCGACAGTTCCTCGTTGCACATTGGAAGCATCCGGCTGACATCCGGTCATCCTCAAGTCACACACAAAAGCTTCCAAAGCCGCGGACAATCGGACGACCGCTCGCAAAATAGAAGTTTCCGCCACCATAAAACCGGACCATGAGCATCCAATTAACGGCAACTGCCGCCGACATCGGCCTACTCTCCATATGCGCCTTTCTCGGGACAATTGGAGCGTCGCTGACAGGGCAAATTGTCGAACTTGCTGGCTACAATGGTGATTTCAAAAGTGCCGTATTCATCCAAGCACTATCATTATTCAGCATGCAGCCTTTGGTATTGTACAAGGCTAAACCCTGGAAGAATGCACATCGTCGTGTGTTGTATTTGTTTGTGCCGATTACGTTGGTGTCAACTCCGATAGGGCAGTTGGTGAGTGAAGACGTGCCCACTAACATTGTGCAGGCGGTTGCTGGTGTTTTAGTGACATTTGTGGCCTGCTGGGAAATGTACAGCAAGAAGAACTGGTTCTTGAGTTTATTGAGCCCGTGTGACAAGAAAGAGAAGGATGAGGGGGACGGTCAAACTGGTGCTGACGATTCTGCTGATCATACCGCTGAAAGGGGGGAAGCTGGAGTTGAGGTGGTTGGAGATGAATCTAATGATAAGAAAGAGGAGATATTGACTAGAGAGGTTGGCCTAGTGGATGCTGATCTTGACGAAGCCACAACAACTGTTGCTGGTACGACAAACGTTGGTAATAATGAGGAGCCATCGCAGAAGGAACTAGCAGCAGCAGAAACGTCAACTCTCCCCAAACCAACGATTTCTTCCGTGTATACATCACTAGCAATCGAACCGAATAATAACATTCATGCCTCCACAGCCGAATCCAAAGCAGCAAAACAGGAAGACGAAGAGCGACTTAAAATCGGAATTAATAAGCCGACCTTCATCACTCTCTTGGCAGGCGGTAAGTTCATTCATTCACTTAAAACACTGGCCTTTCTATCTTGTGTTCCATGCTCACAATCAGCCGCTTTCCTCTCTCTCTTCTATAAGGTGCCAGCGGATTTTTGGGGGGTTTAGTTGCTATACGTGGTCCTCCACTTATATTCTATTTCTTGCATCCTCCCCATCCCATAACCTTCAATAAAAGCTCCCAACGTGCCACAGGAGTTGTGATAATGTTTTGCAACGTACTCATGCGTATGATATTCTACTTGATAAATACCTTCTCGGTGAATTCATCGGGTAAGATAGGGTTTGTAAAGGAGGAATGGAGACTTTATTTATCAGTGATTGTTTGTTCTATTGCTGGTGGATTAGTTGGAAGCAAATTGTTTGAGTATCTGAAGGATTCAAAGGATACAATTCGAGGTATATTGTCAGTGTTCTTGCTCCTGTGTGGTGTAAGCCTGCTGTTCTCGGCTTTTGCATAGTCAAGGCTTACGAGGTGAGACAAAGAAAATGATGAAGAAGCTTTGCGAATAATGCTAGAGTTGCTATATATATACTAAGTTAATCAGATTAGATAATTCGATATAGTACCTACTGCTATGCTGTTATATCTGTAGTCTTTAATGAAAAGCTTAGAGCTATTAGCTGACGTCTAGCATTTACATAATAATCTTACTTGTTCAATGGAGAAATCGGCACATCATCATATCATGTTCATGTGGTGTGCTGTTTAGAGCAATGCCGTAGAAGATACTATATAATATGTCACACGATGCGCAGCGAGCTGATTAACTCTATTCTATTAATAATCAGTCATACTATGGTACTCACAAAGGCAGCAACTTTGCTTTCGTCCTCAAATCAAGAAGTCTCAGTCGATTGTTGACAGATACCTAGAAGAGCGAGGCTCTTAATAATGGGGGGTATTCATCAGCACCCAGTCCATTTTCTTGATGGAGCTGGAGCGTCATTACGGTGAGGCACGAGCTACTCTTCAGATGAGGTGATAGTCTTCATTATAGAGTCTTGAATCTTTCTGAACAAGCCAACCTTGACTTCGCATGATCTCTCATTTCAAAGCTAGCCCGTCCGTGGAGCAAGAAGTGGTTGATACTGCTCAACCACAGAATAAGAAGCAAAAGGGCATCAATCATGCTACCGAAGCTGCTGAAGCACTGTTATCCTTTACGAACCCCACAGCCGTGTAAGATTGGATGATGTGACAACATTAGACATGGTTAGGAGTTTGGGAAGGAAGGTGCAATTATCAATGTTGTGTATCAATGGTTCTGTATTGTAAAAGAATCCATATTCATATAGTTTCCTAATCTGTAAGGGAACCACTCAAGATTGTGTAGAAGAATTGAGTTCAACAGAGGATATTTAATTCTACTTTTTATAACTTCCTCGTCGTACACTCACGTGCGGCTTAATCAAGATCCATGGCAGCGACATCTCTCTCAACATATCTGGGGCAATGTAGCCTATGAACGTTCCAGTTTTCCACTTGGCACTCACGAGAACAATAGTTTACTCGGCGGCATAAAGAGCAGCACTTTGTGCGGCTGCGTTCCACCTTTCGACCGGGCTGAGGGCAGTTGAAGTTGTAGCATATGCCAAGCTTCTTTATAGATCTGACTTGTTTGTACTTTGAATCTAAGCATGAGCATGATATGCGCTTCTTGAAGAAGCTGACAAGAGTGTGCTCGTCCGGGTCGAAATACAGCTCATTCATCTTGGGCCAACTCATTGTGAGGCGTTCTCTGCGTAGATTGCAAGCGATGTGCTGCTCAAAGCAGTAGGCAAGAGAAGCATAGTGACTGGCAACCTTGTTGTTCCCTTCCAGAACATATTGTGTTCCTTCGGTCAAGAAGTAGCCTGACACAAACTCCATAGCGGCAACACTGTTCCACACATCAGCATACTCCTCCCTCGAGGCGTGATAGGCTGCTCGAATGTTGTAGTTAAGCACGCTGCCGGCAGCATTGTATTCACAAGTGAATTTCTGGAGGAAATGAACAGTGAGTTTAACGTTGCGACCTTTCCCAATAGGAATCGTCGACAAATCCTTATGCACACATTCTGTTTCCCGGGTTGCCAAGTCGATTTGCGTATGGGGCACGTAATAATCGGGTAGTACATATTGAGAAAGCATGTCTGTTTCAAATGTTGACTCTACTAGCGCCATCTCTTCTTCATCCATTGCAAGGCTCTTCAAATCTTGTTGTAACGCTGGATCCTTATATCCGAACTCAGCATGCACCTCCTCCTCCTCCTCATCATCATCATCATCATCCTCTCCAAACTCTACGAGGCTGGATTTGGCTTCTTCGTACTTCTCATTTAAACAGGAACAGGGAATTCGATCCTTGAAGAAGCTCAAGATAGTGAGATCATCACAGCTAAATAAGTCTCCCAATGCCGGCCAGTCAATTGCAGCTTGAGTCTTGAGCAAGTGCGTTGCGATGTGCTGCTCAAAGTAAAATGCGAAGGAAGCATACATGGAAGCATAGCCACATTTGTAACCCCCGTCTCCGTCAAAAATACTTCTAATGCCTCTTTTCAAATTGAATGACGTGATCCGCTCCATTCTATTAATGTCCGTCCATACCTCAGCGTACTTCTTGGAAGTTGCATCGACACCTGCATTGAATGTATTGCGTATAGCCTTCAAGCTACGCTCAGGATCATAACTTTCAGAGCATGCGCTTCGAAAGGCCTCTAAGAACTCTTGGCAGATACTGTCCACGGGTAAATGGTAGCCATGACCGCATTTCTTGGCAACGCACTCCCTCTTCTCGTTCATCAGTTGCCGCTGCTCTTCCACTGCCAGCCGCATCTCTTCTTCCATCTTTTTATTCTTTTTCAAAGGAGTCCATTGGCCATTCACTACTGCAAGACAGAAAGAAAGACACGCCCCTCCCGTTGATTCGTCTGTCGTAACGATTGGCTCAATCTCCTCTCCAAGATCGGCCAACTCCAATACGTCTTCTTCTTCGAGTTCGAGCTGCTGCGGCGGCTCAATCTCGCCTGATTGCCTCGCCTCATCCTCAGCCGCTGCTGCGGCTGCTTTGGCCGCCCTCCTCGCCTTGACCTTGGACTTCTTCCTCGACACCATTGCTTGAGTTGTGTTGGCCCCAAACATATTTGCAGAAGAGTACGCAAGACATGATTGAAATGAAATCAAGGAGAAAGAGGTATTGGATGGTAATACTTGTACTCACGATTGAATTAGTAATCAATACCGGCCCGGCCGGAGGGATACATAACACTGGTCTCGTACACCTAAATTATCATACTCCTGCATACAAAAAGTTATGTAAAAGTCTTATGTGACTGTCTTATCTCAGATTTATTTGGTCTCATACTCCCTTCACCCGATTGAGCCACCCATAGTTACCTGAAATCCTGTTGATCTTGTAAACTCCGCATTGGACCACCTTCGTATGCTCACATTTCATCAAACTGAGCAGCAACATTGCGTTATCTTTAGGGACCTTTCTCCAGTTGCACCAGGCCGCCTCAAGCTCAATCTCACTCTCGATAATTGTATCCACGCTCATGTTATTCTCTTCTTTGTGCATCTGCGTCTCCCTCTTTGTTAGGGCAGAGTCGAGTCACTTCGGCCTTGACGGTTTGTGTAGCGCTCCGTATGCTAATCTTGACCTAGTCAAGGCGCATCAGCCTCTTGTCGAGCCGCCCAAAATACGGCCGGATGAAGATGGCACTACGAGGGTCCAGCTGAGCTTGAACCTGGCTCACTATAAAGGCCCAGCTTACAATACTATCATGAGGGCATACAATGGCATCGCCCCTGGACCAACTATCCATGTTCAACCCGGCGGCACGTTAGAAGTTGAACTCATCAACTGCCTTCATCCACAGCCGCCAACTTTCACCGGCCATAATGTACGCAAACGCATTACGCTCTCCCATCCAAACGCAACTAATCTTCGTTTGCACGGACCGCATGTGTCTGTAGAAAGCCCTGACAATGACATCTTTGAAACTGTAAAACCACAAAACTCAACTATCTACAAATACAAATTTGACAAAAATCATCAACCTGGAACGCACTTGTATCATCCTCATTTTCATGGCTCGACGGGTCTACAAGTTGGTCATGGCCTAGCTGGTATGCTCATTGTTGACGACCCCGAATATTATACCCTGCCTACAGCTTTGAAAGAGATGCCGGAAATTCCAATGGTAGTTCAGAATATTAACGTTCCTCGTCTACGAGATGCAGCGAATGTGTCAAAGGATGAGGTCACGAACTACATTGATCATAACTTCAAGAGAACAAATGTCACTACGTCAAGTGAAATTTTGATGCTGGTGAATATGCAATTTATGCCTTTAGTTAGAATGGAAGTGAACAAGTGGTACCGCTGGAGAATGGGTTTGTCTTCCATAGACAAGACTCTTGCTTTTGGATCCGATTCTGAACAATGTGAGTTCCAGCTCCTCGCAAAAGATGGAATCTATCTTTCGGCGCCGAGGCAGGTCTCCGTCGTCATTTTATCTCCCGGAAATCGTGCCGATATCGCTGTCAGATGTAGCAAGATTGGTAGGGAAACGATGATTACGAAAAGCATGCCCTTGTCCAGCAACTACGGAGGATTTAATCCTGACATGCAATCGACTTTCTTGGAGGTTGATGTAGTTCCAATGGTTCATAACTTGTTTCTGTCGGACGCAGAGGATAATTTTACCACCGCCGATCTGGAAGCGTTCAATGTCCCAACACCGTGCTACCTCGTTGATCTAAAAGGCATCGATGAATGTCACATTGCCCCGGCATTCAGGAATACATTTCATTGTGACCCATCTCCCTGGTCTGCAGTACAAGACTCCCTCGACCTACCCGGCGGCAGCGGAGTAGATACCACTGACGATTTCTTCCTATCCAAAGACCTTGAAATTGAAATCCCTGTTGGTACTGTTCAAGAAATCACCATGACTTTTGCTCAACGCTATCCTTATCATCAGCAAGTGAATCCTTTCCAAATACAAGCAATTCATACTAATGATGAAAGCATCGAAGACTTTGTTCGCACTTGGTACCAAGTTGGAGATTGGCAAGATACACTGCAGTTTCCCCATGCTAGTTTGTCTTCGATTGATGTCACGATGAGGTTTCAAGCTGATCAATTCACGGGCAAGATGGTTGAACACTGTTATATGCTTGATCATGAAGATAGTGAGAGCAAGGGAGTGATGGCTGCATTCAATGTCTATGGAGAAGAAGGAACGTATTGGCAGGAAGGTCGCCGAGTTGATCCAACTTGTATTGAGCCAGCAAGGAGGACCACATTCAGCTCAGATAGTAAAAGCGGAAAAAGCAAAGGAAGCGGAAGCAGCACGAGCAAGAGTGACAAGAGTAGCAAGAGCAAACAGAGCAAGAGCAAACAAAGCAAGAAAGGCCAGAGAACTTCTGGGGAGACTGGAAATTCGACGCTATTCACTTCTACAAACGCTACCAATTCTGTCAGCAGTGTTTCTTTGTATCCCACCACCGTCACACCTCCCTCTGAGATGTCTCCCGACGCACCTTCCGCATCGCCGATCACAGATGTAGATACCGAAAACTCGTCTACCTCTTCACCTTCGACTAAGGCCAAACCCAAACCACCTATATTTGAACCTGTCACATCTAACGAGTCGTCACCTGCTCCCACCAAGACAACTTCTGTTACGTCAGGGTCTACTCCTACGAAAGAGTTGCCTAATGCTCGTCTCCCTCCAACTCCAAACGAGATTGACAAGAAACCACCTGCATTGCCACTGGAAGCCAAGACTCCCCCTACCAGCGCTGCGAGTGCATTCCTTTCATTGCTCTCCTGGGTTGGTCCTCTTATTCTTGTGTCTCTGCTTTAGGTAGTAAATGATTAATTATATGTTGAGTTCAGAAAATACTTTTGGGTCCTTTTAGAAGGGCTTGATCTAATCAACAATGAAAGCGAGATCATTTCGACTGGATGTTCCAAGCAAACTCCTGCAGCATATGTAGGATTGTTGATCATGTCCTGTTGTCTCTGTACGCCGCTGGATTATTGAGCAACCAGTCCAAACAAATCATCTTGCCAGCAGAGCAGCCTTAATATTTCCCCCACGCTTAGCCCTCGCCTTGGCAATCTTTGACGAAAGAACTTTATATGCATGCCCCGCAGCATTCGAATCTTCAAACCACAAGTCCATTCGGCTTCGTGTCAGCCGAACGGATGGACGTCCATCCGGGCCCAAGCTGGGACCTCGTCTGCTATTACTGCGTCGGCTGCTTGATGCGTCTAAGCTGAAGAGTGCTGGTAGATGAGGATCCAGAGAGGCGTGCGCAACGAGGAGACGTCGGGCGGGGGAATTGTTATTCGCTTGTGACGATGTGTCCCTTCGTAGAGCAAGGCATGACAGCCTGCAAGAAGTAATTACACGACCTTCTCCGCCGGTACCACCCCGTTCTGGCTCAGCGAGGACTGCCCATTTTCCAACAACTACTAAGTAGAGTGACTGCCATTGGATCCCTTCACTCAAAACGCTTGATCTGCCGGTGAAAAGATACGAGAAAGAGGATGATACCTCACATACGCAAGGAAAGGCAGCTTTGCCAATCAGTCCAACAACTGACCCATGAGTAGGTGCGTCTCCTTTGCCTGTTTCGGAAGATTCTACTTCATCCAACATGGCAATGGCAAATTTGGAAGATAAATGGGCCAAAGACATGCTCAAATCCGATTCTAGTGCGTCGTCACTTGGACTTGCTGAGATGTAAGATAACTGACGCTGAGGACTGAGGCAATTCTCCGATTGGTCCTCAAATGAAGCTTTTAGTTTTGCAATCTTTATACAGAAAGCATCCAAATACAGACAAGCAATTGCCCATGAAGCTGCGCAATGAAATGGTGTGTTGCCGCTGGATTCTGAAACGAGCATATTTTCGACGACGCGAGAGCTTTCACATAAGATGTCAGTGGATTTCATGACAGAAATGGTTGACAAAACTTCAAGGCCATATCGATACTGCACTTTGGAATCACCATCTCTTGCTTCTTCTTTCAGGTAGCAAACGCTTTCCACAGCGCTATTGGTAGATTTATCAGGCTGGTCGAAATAGAACCGATCTAATAGCCAAGAGTCAAGATGTTCTTTGCTATGACTGCTATTATTTGGAGAGTCACCTTGTCTCGACTTGGCATCGATTTGAGATGGAAGCGTCATCAAATACTCAGCTGCTTCCTCACGAATATCTGTCATGATGTCATTCACAAAACGGAGTGAATCGAAATCGCTAGAAACTATATCCATCAATGTTCGGGCGGCGGCAGCGTTGAATTTGATTTTCCACCATCCATCATAAGTAACAGATTTATTCACAACACTTTGGCACAAACTCCGCACGGTCTCTACGACGCATTCATCGTTGTCGTTGCTATCATCTATCTGCTTAGAAGCGAACAAGATCCTCTTGAAAACAGACTTGTCTACAGATAGGAGCGCCGATTGAACTGCTGCTACGGCCAATGATTGAAGGCTCACCATCTCTTCCGATCCCTTTATTGCAGAGATGAGAATGTTTCGATAGGGATTAGGTCGAGTCGATGAGGATTTCCCGCCTGTGAAATTTGACGTTTTATCTGAGATCGCAAGACCGGTGTGATTACGGAGCATATCAACCAAGGCAGGTGCAAGGATGAAAATACATGTGTTTGTAGCGTCATCATTATTGCTTTCCTTTTCCTCTTTGACCTCACTCACTGATTCTGGTTTTGTTCCAAAATTGTAAACAGGGACAATCTGCTGAAACCCCTCATTTCGCTTCGACAGCCTAGTTTGATTCTCCTCCATTCGGATTTCGATTTGAACATCATCGGACGCGGCAGCTACGTTTCCTTCCTCCGCTTCCACGGGTAGAGTTATCTGTGGCGGGCAAATGATAACCAGTCCACCAGACGCTTCTGGCGAGAGTGGATGCAGCAACGCAGTTAGGAGGAGATGGCAGAAGGTTGCATTAGAGACGGCGTGAAAGATGACAGAAAGACCGAACAGAGCCGTTTTAGAGGGTGCCAAATCCATTTCATCAGATGAATGCAAATCTTTGCCATTCGATGTATTGGTTGATATACTATCCGACTCTGCATCATTTGATATTGTAGCCTCCTTCTCAAACTTGGATGAGACTCCATCCGTTGGCTTTGGTGAAAATGGCGGCGGTGACTGTAGTGAAATCGTCGGTTTCCTTGCCTTCTTCTTGGGTGTTTCTGCCGTTGATGCCGAGCCATTCTTTGATGAGGAAAATCGATGCAATGGCAACAGCAGTGGTTGAAGTAGCATCGGATATACGAACGTTGCAAGCATCATCTCAATGGCCTGTTCGTTCAATGATATCAATCCAACTTCAAGTAGATCATCTAGTAGAAGAAGCTCATCTTGGACATTGGCAATGAGATCCCGAATATGATCTATCAATCGATCCCGCGTTTCATCTCTCTTTCTTGCCGTATTCCGTTGGGGTGTTGTTGACCTGCTAGCTTTTGATCGAATAGTCTCATTGTCCGCTATTGTTGCATTATTCAATTCTTCCAATGCCCGCACTGCTCCCTCAACCTGACCAAATTGGCTCGTTAATCTCGAACACAGCGGTGAGATCAAGTCACTCACCCTTCGTGGGTGGCATGCATATTGAGCAATAGCAATGCGATCTTGTAATGGTAGAGTGATCGCAGAGTGGAGTTCCCCGGTAGGCACTTCGTTGGAATGAGCAGACTCATCGTCGTTATTATCTCCATCTCCGCTTGATTGTTCAACGGTAGCTAACCGAATAATATTCATACAAACATTCATCGCAGTAACTCGCACGAAGGAATCTTGCTCTGTCGAACAAAATTCCAATGCTCGTGAGTACAATGGAAAATCAACATTTTGTCGTTGCTCCATGTAAGAAGATGGTTGTCGATGTTCTGTGTAGATTGGCGGTTGTGGGGGCGTATTGACTTTTTCTTCCGGTAGTAATGGGGGTGAAGACGCATCCGACGTGTTAGTCTCGGTTGCTATTGCTACTGCAGCTGATTCATCATCGATAGTTTCATTGTGAACACTGCCAACATCATCACCCTTTTCATCACCCCCCTCCTTCTCATGATGCACTTTGTTACCATCATCACCACCACCGCTATCGCTACTTGGTTTACTTGCACTTGCACTTGCAGTTGCAGCAGCACCCCCGCCACCCACAGTAATCGACATGGGAAAACTCAAAAAGAACTGCAAAGTCTCCGCATTCACCCTCATGGCCAAACTCTTCAAAAACGATACAAAATGTGTCGTCAACTCTCCAATCTCTGGACTCGTAAACGTCATTAAATTCACCCTCTGCTGCTGCTGCTGTCGGTTCCCCCGACGAAGCCCATCCCATTCTGCCAACTTGTACAAATCCAACGGCAATCGTATCAAATCATTCACACGATTATTGGATAGTAGTAAATACAAACTGGTGGCACGGGATACGTTTTGGATGAGGATGGAGACTGATTGGATGGCTTGGGTGGCGATTGTTAGTGGTGGTAGATATTGCTGCTGCTGCGTTTGTTCTTGTCCAACTTGATGATTACTGCTGCTGCTGCTGCCACCACCACCACCACTAGCAAGAGAAGTAGTGGCAAACGCCACCCCCGTAACAATATTGACAATATTCGCCAAAACATTCCTCTCACAAAACAGTTCAAATGGTGCTAGATATGGCAATGCTGCATCTTCATCTAACATGGTGGTAGACGATTCGAATCGTTCATTGTCGTCCTTCTCACTCTCTTTTTCATCCCTGCCATTCCTCTCCTTGCTCCTCTCAGTATTGTTGGCAGCAGCAACCTCACTCAAAATCTGTCCAGCCCTCCGTTCCGACAACACCACCAATTCCGCAATACGTCGTAATAATTCAATCATTTCATTTTCATCACTTTTGGATATTGGTGCATATTTGGCTGTCGTCGTCGTTGATGATGATGGAAGTGTTGCGGCGGTGGTAGCAGCTTTTTTGTTGGTTTTATTGTCATTGGTTTTGGATGTGTCATCATCGTTATGTGCGGGCCTGACTAGTTTGTTGGTGTTGCCTCCTGCATCGTTGTTATCATCATTTGCTGCTGATAATTGATGATCACCCTTTGCCTTCTCAACATCATTACTATCATTACTATTCTCATTAGTACCACCAATCCGTTTACTCTGCAACTCCACAGCCACCAAACTCGTCACATCCATTTCAATCTTTCGCGTTAATAATTCCAGTCGATCCAGTTTCTCTCGTAATTCGTGCAATGTGTCCTCGGCGGTATTGCTAGTTGAGTTATTACTGTTGGTGGTATTGTGGCGTCGTGCTGCTGTGGATTTTTTACCCTTGTTAGATGGGGAGGTGGTTTTGGGGAGGCCTGGGGATCTGCGGAAGCGATTCAGCATGGTTATGTGTTAAATATGTGACTTGGCTTGACTAGGCTTGATTGACGGTGATTACAACAAACTCAGAAGAGAGGGAAACAGATGCAGATTGTCGGGACGGTCGGCTGCTTATGGGATGATGAATCTTTGTTGGCGGCGGCAGCCGGCGGCATTGCAATATTTGTTGAGGCGCAGCAGCTCGTCAGCTCGTTGACGTTCACGTCATTGTAGTTTTTGCTTGAACATCGCCGGCCGGAAGAACATGCCGAGGAAGTCGGAGTAGTTGTCGCATCGACTGTGTTAGTATCTTGGGCCTATGACATCAGCAAAAATCACGATCAACCAGCTGTCGTATTCATCTTCTCTTTTCTCTGCCAACGCTATGTACTCAAAAAATTAGCTGAAGAAGAGATGGCGATAGTCAAATCTACTTACGATTCAAGTGGAGACATCTAGAGTTTGGAGTAAAGGCTGTGCTAGTGATCACTCCCTGCTCCTCGCTTGGTCAGTTGCACTTTGAACATTGATCTTAACGCTCGTACGTCTGCAATGATAGCAGCTTCCATAATAGCTGCTAACAGTTAGAGTTCGATCTACTGAGTCTTTACTTCATCCCTTTACAAATTTACATTAACATTAGCTATTCAGCCTTGTCACTACATCCCCATTCTTGGTAGCATGCCCTTGAGCATTCAATGTGGTAATTCCTCCAATATTCATCTCCCTGGGCTTTGAAGTACAAGCTTGCCAACTCGTGCGCTAAAGCTCTATCTTGGAGGAAACCAATCTTCCTTGATGCAGCAATTGCAGCATTGAAGCTCTCTTTGGCCTTCTTGTTCTTTCCATGTAGCACAGCAAGCTCCGCATCTAGGATTTGTAGATAATGAACGACATTCACATTGCCATTCTTCACCCAGCCACGAATGATCTGAATTGTTTTCTGTCCGCATTTCTCCATTTGTCTCTTCTTCGACCCAGATGCTGATGATTGTGCTGTTTTCAGATAGGTGAGTGCCTCCAAGAAAGTATAGCGTACTGAATTAAATGAGCTTGGTAAGAGAAGACGAACATTGCCTGCCTTTTGAACCACGTCAATAGCCTCTTCCCATTCTTGAAACAAGACAAGTACCTCTAATTTCATCAAGTTCACAAATGCAGACAGAGTGTTGTGTGTGTCCGCTGCAGTTGCCAACATAGAGTCCATTATCTTGTCATCAGCACCAGCTTCGGCATCTAGACCACCACGGAGCCTCTTCACTGTTGTAAGAAGAATGAGGATACGCAACCTTGCAGAGTCTTGCTTTAGTTGCGTCATCACTTGTACAGTCGCTTCGAGCTCATTTTGAATGCTAGCAAGTGGTTGACCTAGAAGTAGAAGCGACGAGGAACAAAATTGGAGGTTAGGATCGAAACAACAAAAAGAATACGTCACAATCACAAGATAACTTCATTTTTCTCACCCATAAAGTATAGCCTGTAACTTCTTACAACAAGACAAAAGCAAGCTCTGTCAGTATCTCCAATCTCAAGTCCTACTTGATAACCCTCTAGGAGTGGCGCAATAGAGTCCTGGATCGGTGATATCCAGTGGTGGCAGTAGGTGTGTGTCAAGAATATTGTGTGTGCCACGCTGCTCCTCGTACCAGACTTTGCGAGAATCAGCTCTGCTGCTTTGGCCATCTTGTGAGCATGTTGTGGTTTACAGAGAGGGCCACAGAACAACATACCAAGCCCAGCGAAAGTAGGAGATGATGAAGGGCTTAAGCCATGCTTCAGTGCGGTTGTGGCCCCCTGAAAGATGATCAGTGGGAGCATCGTTGGCTCAACTTGATAGACGCATGTGGAAAGGTGTGTATTCATTCGTTGCCCCATTTCGAGTCGTTCATCGTCAAGCTCGGGCAAGTTGGCAATATCTTCAGCAGATTTGTTCTTCAACAACATTACCACTCGAATACATTCTCTCATGATAGCGAATTTAGATGCTGGCTTCTTTTTTACAGTTGGTAAACCAAGCTGACGTCTGAAATCAAGAGCTGCATCAATGGACTCATTCACCTTTCCTCTAATAAGCAATGAATTCACCTTGATATCTGATACTCTATACTTCTCCTTCGTATCGATATCTCTGCTCAAGACCTCATCAATAAGCTCGTCCATTTTTTCGAAGTCGCCTGTTACATAACATGCGTTCGCCCAATCGCTGCATATATCCAGAATCGTACTATAATCCCCTTCCCATCCCCTTGACCCAAGCGCCTCCCGACCTGCCTCAAAGTATACTTTGGCTGTATCGAATGCTGCATGTTGTGATGCCTTTATTCCAGCTTTTAGATTCATTTTTGCCAACTCATCACGTTCTTCATCAGTGATATTTGATGCTGCGCAATTCATCAAGCCCACCACCTCAAAGAGACAAGCCTCAAGTTCTTGCGGAGAGAGACTCTGCAACAAAATACTACCAATTCTTCCTCGGAACGAGTCCCTTTGATCTGGACATATTAGTTCAAACGCCGCCGATTGTATTTGATCGTGCACGAAACGGCATTCTTCGTTACCCACCTCACAAAGACCCTCTTCCTCGAATTCTTTAACTGAACTTGCATAGGCACTACTATCTCGATCTGAACTTGAGATACTGCTGTCGATTGTCGCGAGAATGGAAGTGGAGGAGCTCCCTGCTGTTGTACCCGGAGCAAATCTTATCGAGGACCTCATCTCTGCCCGCGAGATATTTTTCATTACCTCTATTACAGCCGATAGCCGGAAAGTAGCACCGAGGCAGGAGGCTACCATCAGCATACTCTGCGTCTCCTCCTTCAATCGATTCATCTTTTTGACAAGAACAGATGCCACATTGTCAGTTACAATCTTTGAGTTGACTGCATCATCATCCCAAGTCCACTTCATCGCCCCAAAGTTGTATTGCAAGAGCTTTTCATCGTAAAGAGATCTTAAAAACGTCAACACGAAGAATGGATTGCCTTGTGTCTTTTTGTGGATTGTTTCTGCCAGTGATTTGACTTTGTTGTCATTATCATCCATTCCCAAGGCCTCAGCAACAAGTGGTATGACATTGTCTACACCAAGATTGCCAACCTTTATCTGACTTATTGGCACGTTCATTTGTTCCATGTCTCGAATGTGGTATGCAAGGGGGTGATGGCTGTGATATCACGGAAGGAAAAAGAGATATATCAAGAATAAGAAAC
This sequence comes from Skeletonema marinoi, assembly GCA_030544225.1. Lineage (NCBI taxonomy): Eukaryota > Bacillariophyta > Thalassiosirophyceae > Thalassiosirales > Thalassiosiraceae > Skeletonema > Skeletonema marinoi. The sequence continues at coordinate 237,797 of CM060505.1, read as the reverse complement.
TGAGAGAATGTGCGTAAGGGCATTAGACATACAAATATACATATATCATCACTTACTCTGGTACTTCATCCTCTCGATAAGCACCAACAATCAACAGACTCGGAATCTCTCTATCCAATACAATACTCTTCAATAATTCCAACGTTGCAATATCACTCCACTGTAAATCATCAATAAATAAGACCACTCCTTTCAAATACGAGCATATAACTTTCAATAATCGCCTGATTGCATAATGAACTCGTGAGATTGATTCTTTACCTGAGTGTCGTTTCAAACTATCCAATTTGGAAACTGAGGCGCTCCGATGAGGCACTGCTGCCTCTGTCTCTGATGATGGACCGAATAATGAAGATCTTCGTAGTCCCAGTAACTCTGCACATCCGGGCAACACACGTCGTAATTGTTCCACATCATCGTCATCAAACTCAGTTTGAATCTGATCTCGTATTAGTGTAGCAATAGGCAACCCTCCCTCCGACGGTGACTTCTTTCCCTTCTTTTCGTGCTCTACTGTAATATATCTGGCAAGATTAGTCATGGCATCGGAGAATGCAGAGAGAGGAGATCGCAATTTGGCGTCGAATTTGCCTGATGTGAATGTGCATCCAATTTTGGAGGCGTCCTTTCCTAACCCTTTTTGGATGAGGGCAGATTTGCCTGTGCCACATGTTCCAGAGACCAATATTAGATTGCTGTTGTTCCCCTCATGTTTGTTATTTTCTTCAGCAGCAGCAGCATTTACATCCTTCTTCTTGGCCAACTCTCTCAATTTACCACGTAATAATTTGATATCATTCTCACGTCCATGTAGTTTCAAATTTGACAGGCGAAGCTGGACAATATTGGACGACTTTTGATTGCTTTGGGCGGCTGTGACGACAATTTCGGCTAGATGCTGCGTTGAGGATTCCCCCGTTGATGTTGATATTGACGACGAGCGGTGGGTGGTGTTCATACTGATACTCATACTTCCTGGCAAAAATAATCGTACTGCTCCTCTCCTCTCGCGAGCACACAACAACAACAGAAATGACGCCACCCCACTGCTCGCTTATCCAGTAGAGATTCGACGCAAGATGGAAGTGGGAAGTGTAAAGTGTAAAGTGTAAAGTGTAACCCAGGTAGGCAGTTGTTGTTGCTGCTTCCAAGATGGATGGCGGATCTTGGATCCTTTTTTGTCGTCAGACACAAAGCAAAGCCGCTGAGACATTTCAAAACTTCACAGGGAAAGGCTTTCTTGTCACAACTCGAGACATCTGTTCAACAACAACAAGTGTTTCAATAAAGTACTTGAGTTTGAGCGATTTCCAGATAATTATGTGGATTTGTGCCAGAGGAGGAGCCCCTCACGAGCGATGAGCTCCATCAATTGCATTTTCTTTACAATACCTAAAGAAACGAGACAACGGTGGAAGATTCACAAGTAGATCCTATCTATCACTCCGAGCCGACGAAGACGAAGAGTCACAGTAAAAGTAGCAGCAGCAGTAGTACTACAATGAAAAATATCTTGTTACAGAATTAGCAGTAGCATTAGAAGTAGAAGATGACTTGTGGTGCTACTGTTCGCAAGGTCTTCATCCCGAAAGATTAGACTTAGTAGAGTGAAAATGTAGCAATATTGCAGTGAAAGATCATCAGAAACGAAGCATAGCAAGGAATATCTATCATAACAAAATTGTATATCTAAATTTATATCGGGAGCTGCGAATTGAGAAGATAAATCCAATCCAACAAGAGCTAATAACCAGAACTATTTGTTCGGATTGAGACCATCCAACTCTTTCTGTATGAAATCTACTTTCACAAATGAGCCCCACTGAAAATAACACTCGCGAGCTTGCTGAAAGTACTCCAAAGCCTTTTCTTTGTTCTTCAACCTCATGAAGTAAAAGGCAGCCTTTTCACATGCCAATCCCTGCTCGTGAATAAATCCAGACTTTTTGGCAGATTCGATGGCAGCTTCATACAATGGAATGGCTTTGCGATGAGTTTGACGCAAGGATTGTTGCTCAGCCTCTAAGAGACGAAGCTTGTTGGTGAAATTCCAGTCCGAGCTGGCAGCTGCATCCCTGATTGCTGGTATGGCTACACGAGCTACTTCCTTTCCTTTTGTGGAATTTTTCTTCCTTATCAGTTCAAGTGAGTTCAGTGCTAAGAGTTGAGGATACAAGTTAAAAATATAAAATGAAAGGAGTTGAAGGTGAGATTTGTTCCGTATCCAATTCGTCTCAATAGTCACATCTGCATATATGCTTCCTTACCGTGATAAAATTTAGACATGTATGTGGTGAGCTGTGCCAAGGGGCCAAGAATAGGCATGCATTTTTCGCTGTAATACCGACATCGCTCCGTGTGACCTACCCAGAAACATTGAACAGCCTTGTGAAAGAACGCAGACTCACGCAGCTTGTTTCCCGGGTCGTTGAGGTCTCCAACAAAGGGTGTAGCTTCAATGCTAGTCGCCTGACCATTGTCAATGAGCAAAGATACAGTCTCACGAAAGATGAGCAAAAACGTCCTTGCCGTCTCGATCTTGTACGTTTTCAAGAGGTGGAGGTAGTAATCTATCTCCTTCAATATTGACCTCAAACTCGCACCGCTAAAGATTGAATTCTTAATGACATGGATTGAGCAATAGAATGCAATATCAACATGTCCCAATGAGAGCGCTGCCTCGAATGCACGTCGTAACTTATCCGCACACACTTGAAGAGGTTCGAAACGCCAGGCGACCATGCCGTAATAGTTCAAGTAGAATAGTGGATATTGATCTGCCACATCGAATCTCTTTAGCATCGACATAGCATTCTTTGCAATGCGGCTGTGAACAAAGTAGGAAGCAAACACATGAAAAGTTAGACTGCTATGCAGAGTCAAAACCAATGTTGGACCATTCATCAGCAGGCACTCACCAAATGCTTGCAGGTTGTTCGTCCTTCATGGCATAGCCTGCGAAATGAATCAAGGCTAGAGGAGTATACTGGCATGTCCCGTTCTGTAAACTCAGCTGCACTGCCCTGCACATATGATAGACTAATATGTGTCTCGGTTTGCAGAGAAAACAAGCAATTACAAATTTATTGTAGATTTTGGCGATAGTGCGGATCTTCTCGTCTTCGAGCTTCTTGTTGATCCACTCGTCGTTGTAGACTTCCTCATACATTGTCAGCGTGTCTGCTAACATTGAGCTAGCTGCCTCGGGTGTGACTGAATTATGGATAGGCTCGCCGAGTTGACTCAAGACGGAAGCGCATGTATCGTAAGCACCTTTTGGATTGCCCTGTGATAGAAGGACTGAAGAGGAACATAATAAACCATTCAGCAACAACAAACGAAGAAAGGTCCTAAAGCAGGGCACGTTCAAGTCACTTACTCTCATCCAGCAACAGATATGAAGGCAGCTGATCATCCAAGCATCGAGCCTTTTCAAATATCTTTTGTAAGATGAGCTCGGCCTCGTCATTTGAGTTAGTTGCGCTTGCCATCAAGAAGTAAACACGGAGACTCAAGTCATAGTGGCTTTCCCAATGATCTTTAGGAAGCAGCGATAGAGCAGTACCCAAGTAAGAGTATGCTGTTTTGTCGTCACAGCCATCGAGTGCCTTCTTGCCAGCCTTCATATTCAGCTCCGCAATTGCAATGCTGAATTCATTATCCTTCAGTATCCACTCTTTTCCATGATTAATCTGACTAGCAATAGGGAGGAATATTGCGTCCTCTACATCCTTACCATCACAACTAGACAACGCTTTGCCCAGGTCGTAGTGGAACTGAATAGAAGCAGAGGGGTGAGATATTCAACAGAGCATTAATCAATTGGACAGACTAGCAAACACAGAGACATAGAACATACCTGCTTCTTATCACTGTCGGAAATGAGATTGTATGCCGCCTCACGAACCTTGTCGTGCACAAACTTTAAGTATCCTTCTCCGTCCTTTTCTATGTAGCCATCATGTAGCGCTCCTTCCAACCCATTCCGGACCCCAGCATACACTTCTGATTCACTCAAGTAGCCAATCACCGACTCATTCGTACTTGTTCCGAAGCAAGCCATTGCTTTCAGTAGCGTTTGAACATTGTCAGACAATCCATTCATCTTGGATGAGAGGAGATGCAGAACATTGTTCGTGATCTCCTCTCCGCGTGTTATGTCCTCATTCCACACCCACCGCTTCTGATGCGAGTTATACTGCAACAAGCCTCGAGACTGCAACGATTGCATGAACTCCAACACAAAGAATGGGTTGCCTTTTGTCTTTTGGTAGACGATGCCCGACAAAGACTTGCAGATACGCGGATAGAGGCACAAGGCATCAGATATCATTGTGTTGAGATCCTCCTGATCCAGTCCAGTCAGAGATACTTTGGTTGTTGGCACATTGCTAATCTCTAGCTTCTCCATCAGGTCAAAAAGGTCATGATCTACCTGCACTTCATTATTTCGGTACGTGCCGACGAAAAACATGCAACTGCCCATCGTGTCCGACAGGATAGTGTGAATTACGTCGAGGGCGGTGCTATCGGCCCATTGCATGTCGTCCAGAAAGAGCTATATAATGAAGCAAAGAAGGAGGTAGAAGAAGATGATTTGTGAGTCCACTCGGTTCACTTTACAAACTCGTATGATGATATGACACGCAGGTTCACAAGTTACTGAACTCACCATGACCGGATGACGCGGGCTTGATACCACTCTCACGAAACGTAGAAGCGTGAAGGAAACACTACGTGCATTCATTGTGACGACATCCTCCACCTGTATTGCTGAACTGACGAGCTCAGGAAATAGCACACTGACACTAGGCAGCAGTCTTATTAATAGGCCGAAATCGTCCCCAAATTCATCACTAAGCTTTTTTGCAATCACAGGTCTAGCCCTACCTCTGATCATCAGACATATTTGATTGAATGCTGAGATAACACCGGAGAGTGGCTCCTCCTGAGATAAGGCATCAAACTTGTGTTTAATCGTATATCCGCCCACGGCATTCACTCTCTTTCTCAAACTATTCACCAGCATACTCTTCCCCGATCCAGAGAAACCACCGATGAAGAATGCCTCGCTCTTACCTCGAGATACTCGACAGAAGGCGTCAGTTATGAGGGTTTCTTCTTTATCTCTCCCATACACCTTGTCTTTTCTATAGAATAACTTCATCTTGTCAGTGTTCTGATTGTCATTGTCAAAGAGGAAGCGGTCTGGATCAAGCAGCAATAGATGTAAATCTTCACTAACAACTCCTAATGACTCGTATGCATCATCTGATTGACGGCCATTCCCCCTCAAAGCATACTCGAGGAGATTCTGTGTCATGAGGCATATTGATGCAGGTATGCCCAGTTTCTGCATGCGGACGATACATGGTATTTGGAATGGCTTTTCAGCCCTATCGAAGTCCCCTTTGGCACGTGTGAGCATGAGATTTTTACGTGATGAAACAGATGGTTTTGCCCTCTTTTGAGGAGGCTCTCTGGTTGAAGCTGCACCCGCTGCGATGGCATCATCAGGGAATGACTCATGAGTGAATAGCTCATACAATAGCCTTGCAAACAAATGGCAGCGGTTGCTTTCTTCGGCTACAGCAGCTAGTGCATTCATGCCGGCCAAATAATTGTTCCAAACGTTATTGAGCGCCGTCTCCGCTTCAGGGGGCATGCTTACATTTGCTTCGGGAAGCGCCGATATCAGCTCTACTTCTAGGCATCGCCCAACTATTCTGCCATCTCTGTCTTCCCCTTCCAATAAGGCACTCAAATACGACGGCTCTTCGATCGTAAGCGACAGTCCGGATGATATCATGCCAACGCCGTTGATGTCATCCCATGATGGAGATGACCGCACCTCATTTGAGAGAAAAACGACAAAATTATCAATCCGCATTTCCTCATCCTCTAACTTCTTTGAGCGCTTCAACAGCTCAACGATTCCATAGGCTACAGTGGTCCTACGAATAATTGAATCTTTTTTATTCATTTCAAAATTATTTTTGTGGTCTCTCTGTTGTTGATCCGCAAACGGCGCCTCTTTTGCATCATTTTCCGTCCATGTGCTAAGAGGGACAATCTTATGGGCGGCTGCTGCCGCCGTCGTCATCGCTGTCACCATCTTCTTATTGACGTGCCAATGAATGAAGTCTGTGTGTGTGGGAGAATAAGCTTGCTATGCGGGATGTAATGTGTTTCACGCTGTCTGGCGAGTTTGTCTCTTTCTGTAGTTGGACTGGATAGTATTGTGAGTATTCTGGACAGTAACATGTTCAGGTTGGGCAGTTTGAGGTCATTGCAAAAGGGTCTACAAAGAACATCAACTGCCGTTCGATGTTCTCGTCAATTGTGAAGGGGTTATTATGGGGGTTAAAAGGTCCGACACCAAGTTGTTCAATTGTGAGTTGTTACGGTACATACTCTTTGGACAGTTTGTTTTCGAAGAAGTTCTCAATCGGTACTTACGTCGATCTGGCTACCAGTCCACCAGATTAGATAGATAGATAGATTATTTTAGTAGACTACCTCTTAGAGGTAGTATCTAGTAAGTATGTATGTACCTTCATACAGATACTTCAGAGAGATAAGAGAAGAAGATGCCAAACGCACGCAAAGCAGTGTGTAATGATTGTGCAACCGACAACCGACAGATAACCGACCTGAACGCTGCTAACAATACAGAAGAATTTAAGCGTACATACTATTTGAAGAAGCCATCGTTTTAATTCCTCAAAATAATTATCATGGTAAGTGGACGCTTCTATCTTTAAATACCTCGAAGGATAACGTTCGGTTCGGCGCCGCTGAAAAAAGAATGCACATCTGATGGAAAGAAGTATCATAATTATTGATGGTGCTCTATGATGTATTTATCATTGATGCAACTCTATTTTCTACTGCACTTGTCATGATCTTTGTTACTAATTCAAAACCTCTTCATTTCCCACCTTTCTCTGAAATCCCTGATTGATTCATCTCTTCGCTCTTCGCTGCAAACACAACCAACAAATAAATTTATCCAAACAATAATTGACTAAATAACGGCGCTGCTGTTGCATTATCAAAATTGGCAATGACTGAAATGAACAACATCAAATAATGGCTGCACTGATCCGTCGTATGCTCACATAATATTATGACATGCACACAACAATTATTGATGATTACCAAAACAAACTCAAACACTACAAACCAAACAACAACACAGCTGCCACTAACCCTTCTAAAATCATCCACAACCCTCCCCCTCCTAGTCGAACTAAAATCCGGCACAACCTACAACGGCCGCCTAATCTCCTGCGATCACTACATGAACCTAAACCTCCGCGAGGTAGTCTGCACCTCCTCCGACGGCTCTCAATTTTGGAAATTAAATGAATGTTATATTCGGGGCAGTTCGATCAAGTATTTGAGATTGCCGGAGGAGGCTGTGGAGAATGTCAAGGAGGAGGAGAAGAGGGAGAGTCAGAATCATGGGGGGAGAGGATATGGTGGTAGGGGGAGGGGAGGAAGGGGTGGCGGTGGAAGGGGGAGAGGGAGGGGTGGTGGTAGAGGTGGTGGTCGTGGTGGTGGAGGAGGAAGAGGACGGGGGAGAGGTGGTGGTAGAGGTGGTGGTCGTGGCTATCAATCCTAATAACGTAATTGAAAGAGAGAGAAAAAAGTGCTTCATTGATTGAAATGAATAGAAAGAACAGGCTCTCTTTCTGGCAGAAGAAATGAATTGCATTTCTAAGGCTGGAAAGTAATGTTAATACAATTAAAGAAGATTCATGATGAACAGTACAACAGGGAGAGAAGTTGCGCAAATAGACTTCATTGTGACACTTTCCTAACTCCCTTGTAGCAATGGTTCTGGTTCTGAGTTATCGTCAACCTCACAGAGCAGCTTCAGCCTTTACTTTTTCAGCTGGCTCTGGGCAGTAAAACTCTATCTTCTTTGACCTTTGAGGCTGCTTCGATTCTTCACATCCTTGGCAACAAACCTCTCTGCTTAAGCTTGTTTTCTGCCGTCATGCTGTTGGGTTTCATTCGTTCACTCACCTCACACCACACCGCTCACAGGCGAGGTGATGTAAAGTAAAGTAAATGTCTGAACGATGTGTATCTTGATCTTGCCACTTTACTTGGTCACTACCCACAAGCTTTAGCACGCCACGCCAAGTTGACACCCACATGCATCCCTGGCATCGCTCGACACGCGTCAGATAGACTACTGCACATCGACACGCGTTAATCTCTCAGGATCTTAACATGGAACATCGAACAGAAAAGAGTGCACATAAAAACCAAAAACGAGGCGAAGGCGAACCCAAATGCAGCAACTCAACACCTTGGCCTTGCCCATAATACATAGCACGCAGACGCACAAAGCGTTTTGAAGTATTTACTGATCTAAGCAGAGTTAGCCAGATCTATCCCAACATTATGAAGCTCTCCACCGTTGCTGCAGGCGCAGCTCTCCTCAACACTGCTATCGGCTCCGTCGAAGCCCGAGCTGGCCAGGTAACATTGATAATGTTTCAGTTCTCTTGACCCAACGATTTATTTGCGTTCTTTAACGCCATCGATCCCGACTCGTATCTTACTACTCTTCTATGCTATCATTCATCTATTCTACAGACCAACTACTACAACGTCATCGAACTCCAGCAGGAAGAAGGCTTTCATGATCAAGCGTTGAACTTGTCCGAGTTCGAGGGAAGCAGCGGCAAGCGCAGCAGGACAACCTCCTCGTCCTCGTCCGACAATGAAACGTTCATGGGAAGCAGCAGCATGACGAGCAGGGATAGTCATCAGCATCAGCATCAGCATCATGGAGGGAGGCACCCCGGACGGGGAAGAGGTGGTGGTCGAGGTCACCCCGGACGCGGACGGGAACGTGGTGATGGTCGAGGTGGTGGTCATGGCTACGAACAGTTCCACAGAACTAAAACGGTGACCAGCAGGATGCCTCATGGAGGGAGACACCCCGGAAGAGGAAGAGGTGGTGGTCGAGGTCACCCCGGACGTGGACGGGGAAGTGGTCATGTCGAGGCGGTGGTGATGGTCATGGCTATCAATCCTAACAACCGAATAGAAAGGGAGAGAAAAGTGCTTCATGTTGGAAATGAATGAAATGATTGGCCTGCCTCTTTCGGGCAGAAGAAATGAATTGTATTTTTCATGCGATGGGAGGGAATGCTAATACAATGAAAGGAGATTCATTGCGAAGAGGACAATAGTGTAAAAGAGAATAGAATGAACATCATTGTTGGCACTTTCCTCACTATAGTGATTATTGTACATTCAAGAGAGAGAAGAGAGATCTTTTAGTTCTTATAACTACTACTAGCAGCTGCAGCCTCTGTTTTTCTCATCTGGCTCTCCACAGGTTAGGACAGTCAAACTCAAACTCTCTTCCCTCCGACATTTGCTACCGCTACCCGCTACCACCATGCTTAGACTTTGATTCTGTACCACATCTTTAATATTAAATGGGAAGGACTCATCAACTTTTTGAGATAGGACAGCCTGATTACCTGAAATTGTGTCGACTACAAGGATGGTGGTATCTCTTCGCCATTCTCAAGATGCAGCTTGATATCTACGCACTCCAAACTGCTGTTCCTAAAGTGGATAAAAGTTAGTTTTAGTCCGCTTGTGTAGAGTAGCTTTGAATATAATTGAAATGTTTCCCCACGTGTAACTGGTGCTACTACGTTCAAATGTATGCCATCGTCGCCAAGAACTCTCGGTAATCATGGGAACCGTAACATCCTTGTGAAAAGAGCAAGTCGATTATAGGCTACTACGTTCAAATGTATCGTGCCATCGTTGCCAGAACTCTCTCATCCTTGGGAAGATGGGTTACATCCTTTTGGTGGACCAAAAGCTGAAAGATTCATCAAGCAGCAAGCAGAGGCAAACTCTTGCTCTCTAGAGGAGAAAAAGAGCAAGTGAAAGTCGGTCAGCCTCTCATATTCATTATCTAGCTGAAGTTCGATGATGGGCTGATAAGGGGCAGATACGATGTCTCTCTCTACTCTCTCTCTGCAGCAGCTGCGGCCGCTGCCTCCGCCTTCCTCAGCTGCCCCTGTAGATCAAGGCACCCACATCATCGTCGCCCTCACCGCCCTCCACTAGCTTTGGTACCTCCTCCTTGACATCTTCTTGCTTCGTTCACCTGTTGATGGGGTTCGCAAAATGAATACGTGTCTCCAATCACATAGGAATTGGTACCACACATAGATAAAAACGTGCCGGTTGCTCAGTGACAACATGAACGAGAACTTGACAAAATCCAACACGTAGCCGTGGCTAACTACACGACGACAACTCCACCCCACCAGTCAGTCAAGAGAGTCTATGATACAAAGCCCCTCCTCCTTTGCCTCCTATGAGATGAACAGTAACAGAGATTCTATTGGTACCGAAGATGAAGACATTGCAAATGAAGCTCCCGCTAAAAGATGCCGGAGAGGACGACGACGATGTGGGTGCCTTGATCTATAGGGAGAGTCAGCTGAGGAAGGCAGAGGCTGCAGCTGTAGCTGCTGCCCAGAGAAAGAAGACATCGCCTGATTCAGCCCATCACCGAACTTCAACTCGAAAGAGACCATCAATTACGAGCCGAAGTAAAGAATCATTGTCTAGGCCACAGCATAACGGTGCTTCAAAGAGGAGACTAGACGAGTATTCGTTGGGCGAAGAAAGGCCCAGGCAAAATGTGACAAAAAAGAAACACAAATATGAATGCTCCGCTGATGGATGCACGAACAAAGTTATCAATGGAGGAGTGTGCGTTAGGCATGGGGCAAAGATCAAACGATGCAGCAGTGAAGGATGCACCAATCACGTCGTCAAAGGAGGAGTGTGCATTAAGCATGGGGCAGAGGTCAAACAATGCAGCAGTGAAGGATGCACCAATCGCGTCGTCAAAGGAGGAGTGTGTGTTAGGCATGGGGCAAAGGTCAAACAATGCAGCAGTGAAGGATGCACAAATGCAGTTATCAAAGGAGGAGTGTGCATGAAGCATGGGGCAGAGGTCAAACAATGCAGCAGTGAAGGATGCACCAATCGCGTCGTCAAAGGAGGAGTGTGTGTTAGGCATGGGGCAAAGGTCAAACAATGCAGCAGTGAAGGATGCACAAATGCAGTTATCAAAGGAGGAGTGTGCATGAAGCATGGGGCAAAGGTCAAGCTATGCAGCAGTGAAGGATGCACCAATCACGTCGTCAAAGGAGGAGTGTGCGTTAGGCATGGGGCAAAGATCAAACGATGCAGCAGTGAAGGATGCACAAATCAAGCTCTCAAAGGAGGAGTGTGCAGAAGGCATGGGGCAAAGGTGAAGAAGTACATATGCAGTAGTGAAGGATGCACAAATATTGCTCAAGCGGGAGGAGTGTGCATTAAGCATGGGGCAAAGGTGAAGAAGTACATATGCAGCAGTGAAGGATGCACAAATATCGCTCAAGCGGGAGGAGTGTGCATCAGGCATGGGGCAAAGCACAGAAGATGCATCAAAGAAGGATGCACAAATAAAGCTCAAAATGGAAGAGTTTGCATCAAGCATGGGGCAAAGGTCAAACTATGTAGCAAGGAAGGATGCACAAATCAAGTAGTCAATGGAGGAGTGTGCGTTAGGCATGGAGCAAAGAAGAAAGTCAAACTATGCAGCAGTGAAGGATGCACTAATCAAGTTCAAAATGGAGGAGTGTGCAGGAGGCACGGTGCTAAGTTCAACACACTTGATCAATCTACTGCATTTGGATCAGAATTTGAACAGACTACTGCAACTCAAACTTCAAGAGGAGTATATTCCCGGAGAGCTGACCATCCCCTGTCAAGAATTTGCAGAGGTGTGATACTGTAAATCTTCTGCCTTGTGTTATAGTGTTTGTGTAAATCCTGAAAATCTATTACTGGTATTAAGAGATGCCGTGACTGGAGGTGCTGGTGATTAGGCGATCAGAATCAGAGAGCTCCAATCGTGCCCAATCACTACACTCTCTCTCAGATATGATGTGATGTAAAAGTCTGAACGATACGTATCTTGATATGATCTTGACTCCAGTCCAGTCGAGTCAAGCTGGACATTTCAGAACAAACCAAGAAGAACAAACTCGACGATGACGTCTGCCAGATCCGCCCTGCTACTAACGTCCTCATAATATCCAAATCGAATCCAAATAGCATTGCCAACAAACGCTGAAGTAACCACTACTATCCTGCCTATCGCTGATCTATAGAGTATGTGCCAACCGCCCACCAAAGAAGAAAACATGAACAACAAAAAACCATCCTTCGAAAGTGGAAAATCCTTCCGCTATCCACAAAGCATCCATCCAATTGAAGATTTACCGACATTAGACCCATCTCATGTCCCGTATCGTATCGCTGCAAAGTTTATTTTGAGTGAGCTGGAGAGGCTTGATATTTGCACTCCAAAGGTTGGCATCATGTGAGTCTTTTTGTGCTCTTCGATTTATATAAAATTTGCAATTTTTGCTCACGAAACTTCTTTAAATTCACAAACATTCCAACAGCTGCGGATCAGGCCTCTCCTCCCTCAGCAAAGCCCTCTCCCCAACCTCACCGACCCTAACAATCCCCTACTCCTCCATCCCCGGCTTTCCCCCCCACTGCACAGTCGCTGGCCACGCCGGAGAATTAGTCATCGGCTCACTCGACGACAACACACCCACAATCTGCTTCCGCGGGCGATTTCACAGCTATGAAGGACACGATATGCAAACTGTCGTATTGCCCGTGCAGGTCATGAGATGTCTAGGTGTGCAATTAGTCGTTGTGACTAATGCCGCGGGGGGATTGAAAGATACGTATAATGTCGGTGATGTGGCGATTATTCGAGATCATATCGCGCTACCATTACTATGTGGAAAGAATCCACTAGTAGGTAGCAACGATGACGAATTGGGACCACGATTCCCACCAACGAGTAACTTGTATGATGTCACATTGCAGAATATAGTATTGGATGTGGCAAAGGGGTTGGACTTTGATCAGTATTTGCATACCAATGGAACGTATGCGTTTGTGAGTGGACCGCAGTATGAGAGTAAGAGTGAATGTGCCATGTTGAGAATGTTGGGTGCTGATGCGGTTGGGATGAGTACGGTGCCGGAGATATTGGCAGCGCATCATTCGGGTATGGCGGTGTTGTGTTTGAGTTTGATTACGAATAAGGTTGTGTATTATGATGAAGTGGATGATGATGGTGAGGTGAAGAAGGTGGAACATGCCAATCATGCGGAAGTGTTGACGGCTGTGAAGGGAAGGGGAGAGCAGATGGTCAAGCTTGTTGGTGAGGTTGTGAAGAAGTGTGGTGAGGTGTATTTGCCCACGTTGAAGGAGTTGGATCCAATTTGTTTGGAGACGGAGGGTCGTGTGAGAGGGCAAGTTAGTAGTACTACAAGTAGTGGAGAGAAGAAGGCAATGATGAATATGTTGTGTCCATATCATTTGGTCAAGGGAATCTTGAGTGCACCAGCACATTGTATGGTGTTGGGAGGGTCCATTCTAGCGGCTGGTGTGGTATTTGGAATGAAGATGAGTAGCAAGCGTTAAATTGATTTGAATGACTTGAGACTTGGATGGATAGAGGTGGAAAGAGAGAGAGAGAGGGCCAAAAACAAGGGTAATCTCGTACTGGAAGAGGATGAATAAAGGAACTATAGACTACAATGCATTTGATGATGACTTACGTAGTATCGTAGTTATCATTTGAATGTATCGTATGATGTGTGTGCTGTTCATCCAAATTCGTACTTCACACGTCGCATAAACAATCATTATTACGCTTTACTGCTTCACATATTGAACATTCAAGATGTATCTAATACAACTGGCTCCTCCACTTCCTTGATAATTTCCTGTTCACAGCCACTCGATGTCGATGATCAACATTTAATCACAACTACTATTCCCTCCAAATTCACCCAATCCTAGCCCGAACAGCGATACAGAACAGCGACACCATTACTCTTGCATTACAATTCCCTCCAAATTCACCCAATCCTTTGTATCTCAGCTTGTAGTCGTGTAGTAGGAAGGCGATGAGTGGCGTTTTAGAAAGCTGAGAGCGAGCTCTATCAATTGGTGGTACTCGAGGCCAAATATCGATCTTTTGCCAATCGACTCAACTCGAAAGGGGGTTAGAATCCGACTTTGAAGCCCAAAATCAGAGTCAAAATCCGGATTTCAACAAAAAGAGAAGGAAATCGACACATTGACCTCCACTGCCGTCAACACTGTTACCTTCATTATCAACAATAACGATAATAATTAATAACAACAGTTCCTTCACCTGACGGCTCACTCGCTTCAACATCTCTACCATCATTAGTTGTATTGTAATCATCGTCATCCATCAAGATCAAGACAGCTCCTTCGCTTCGGCTCACTCGCACAATATAAATATAAATATAATTGACGGCGGTGGAGTCTGACTATCATCCTACAGGCAAAGAAGTCCTCAGCCAGCCAAAAAAACAGTGGACTGCAGATCTGGCAACAACCGACCAGCGCCCAGGTACCATAGGCACCACCCTTGCTGAAGCTGGAGCTGCTCTGACGCGGAACGACTTGTTGTAAGATGTTCGTGCGTACCTAAGTACGTAAGTACAGCCAGTGGGCTTCTTATGTCCGATCCGGGACCCATCTCTGTCTCTTAGATTGTGAATGAGAAACTAGATACTATTAGCTAATCGTCACTATTCCTTGACTACTCCTAGCCTATGTACTTTTGCTTCCTTTGAAACCCATAATTACTTGGTTGTTGCTAATTGTACAGTCAGAGTGTTGGCTATTTAGACAACTGTATGTATGTACTGTATGCGTCTCAACACATTTCTCTGGTAGAAAGAGTTGAACTTGAAAGAGGCAATCAAGAGGCCTGCAAGCCTGCAAGAGCGAGGCCGGCGGCCGTTGGAGGAGACCCTGGATTGCTGATGTGTGCTGTGGAAGCAACGATGATGGCTTCAAAGTGCATTATACTTAGCAACAAGTACAATAGTAATAGTATAACCGACTAAAACCTCCCACCCAACACCAACAGTTCTGCAAGATGAAGAATTATTTGAAGAAGAAGATGGGCGGAGGCTCGACTGGGCAACGGCCCGCTGGCGATGGCTCAACAGCTGATGGAGATGGAGATGATAACTTATTCATTAGGGGGGTAAAAACGATCACGTCGGGCAGTATCCCAAATTCAAGCGATGCAGCTGATCATTCACCTACACATAACGAGCCCACTCCGCAAGATCTTCATAAAGTTGATGTGTCTAATATATCACCTGAACCGACCGATAGCGCTGTCGCCTCCGCCGAAGAAGGATTACCGTCAGGTGGCTACGATGACAACAGAGATGCTTTCGATGAGAAAACTCTTCCTGAAGACACCTTCAGCTTCCTCATTTACTCCAAAGTAAAAAGTCGACCATTCTTCTGCGCGATGCTAGTATTCTTTCTGCAAATCACCATCTATGTCATTATAGCGGTGAACATAATTGACTTAACAAATCAGAAAAATCCAGTGAGTTTTCCGCCTGATGTGGACCTTCCTGTGAGGATTTCAGAAGCGTTAGCTATTCTGATCGCAATCATGACTCAAGACGATGTGCGAAAAGCACTAATTTTACTCCGAGAACAATTTCATCAAGAAAGTTTACCAGAGGGAAAGAATGATTTACCCCATGCATTTGAAGGGGCAACGAAAGCAAAATGGGGCGTATCCATCTTCCTACGTGCAACCGAGGGGCTATTGGGATTGTCCATCACATTTTTATTGATCATGAGATCGAGCACCGTCCTTGATTTATTGTTGAACTTTCTAGCTATTGAATTCGTGTCCGTGCTTGATGATGTGGGATTTGCATTAGCAAGGGAGGGATTTTGGGGGAGAAAGTTAAAGGAAGAGGCAAAGAACTTATCCGATAGGGAGTATTGTGTGAATCATCAGTTCTCGAAGGCTGTACTTTATTACACATTTGCGTACTTTATCGTCCTTCCTCTGATTCTGTTTGTTGGCTGGGGTATCATTTGGTTTTACCAAGACTCAGGCAAGTATTTATGTCAGCAAATCTTACTTCAATTTGGTGATGAGCAGTTACCGGTGCTTGGAACATTTTCAGGATTGTTTGCTTCCCAAACAAAGTCATTCGATGGTAATTTTGATAGATTGAGTTACGCCCCCAACGATAATCGAGATGGAGGTCCCTTGTTGGCGTACTGTGAGAAAGACAAGCGGTGGACGCTCTCCCTAAGCCAAGGTGATGCCCCCAACCCATGTGATTGGTATGTAGCATCTGAGGAGTCTGAAGATTTCGACGTACTGGCAACTGCAAATTCTCCTTGGTTTGTGAAAACTGCACAGAATCGTACCATTCCGTTAGGGCAACACTTCATTGCCTGCCATGATTGCAATGAAAACTTGTGCGGAGAACATGGAAAGTGCAGCAACAAAGGTACATGCGTATGTGATCCCGGTTATTATGGGTTGCGCTGTGAGTACCCAGAACCTTGTCAAAGGTTGGAGATCGATCCACGTGATGAAGGCTTTCTGAAAGAAGGAGGTGACTACTTTGCTTCCAAATATTTCCGGCTGGAGGGTGCAGAAGCTTACAACCACCCGATTTACATCTACACCAGCCTTGGTGAAAATCAGACTCTTAGCGATGAAACCGACATCATTGTATTCTCGGGTCTACGATGGATCCTGAGCTCCAAGTATTTGTTTCCAGGGTTGAAAGATGTCAACGAAACGGTTGGGCTGGCCACATACTTCTCCCAATTCCATGGACACTTCACCAATTATACGGCCTCGTACGTTAGTGAGCCTATTCATATCGATTCCCCATTAGATGCCACGGCTTCCCCATTGAGTGTACGATGGCAATATTCTAGTCAAACTTCAGAAAGCAGAGATGAAAGACTACAGCCCGATTTGCAAAAAGACTTCGTCAGGTCTTCATTCTTTTGCGCTGTCTGTAACAACAGCACCAATCCGTGCTCGTATGGATCGACATGTCTATCAAACAGCACTTGCGGTGACTGCCCGAACGACTCCTCTGGAACGATGTGTCAAATACCACCAACATCAAATGGCCATTGCGACCCATATTTCAATAATATCAACTTTGGCTTCGATGGGGGCGATTGCTGTGAAAGCACTTGCAGAAGCACCCCCGAGAATACTTGCGGTAAGGCAGGTGGAGGATACATTGATACTGGATACCCTTCTTGTGTACGAGCATCTAATCAATGGGAGTTGAGTGGGGATCCAATATATGGAGTGAGCAGTGTGTCTAGGTCCGGTCTCGCAATTGCTCTGAGTGGAAAGGGCACAATTCTTGCGGTTGCTGACCCTGGCAAATCTATTGTCCGGTTATTTTACAAGGCTGGTGCAGAATGGATTGAAATAGGTCAAGTCCAAGGCCCACCGGGATCAAATTTCGGCGCGGCAATAGCTTTGTCTGGTTCTGATACTATCACACACAATCCACGCTCCTCTACAAAGGTTACTCTCGCAGTAGGAGCGCCCAATTTCGTTCGTGTCTTTGCCTGCTCCACTATTGGATGCATGCAAAGAGGCGAAGACATTGATGGCAGTAGCAGTAGAAGTAGAAGGTTTGGTACTAGTCTTTCTATTTCAAACGATGGTAATACTATAGCGATTGGTGGTGATGGAGTGAAAGTGTTCACTTGGAAAGTCGACTTTGCCGACCAAAAAGACTCAAAATGGCAGCAGAAAGGAAATGTAACTGTTTGGTCTCCATGGTCAAGAAAATTAGTTGCTTCTCTTTTCCTCATGCAGGGCTATTATGTTTCGTTATCAGGTGATTACCTAGCTGTGGGAAGTTTGTTTGTAACCCAAGTCTCCTGTGATCCGTTGCCGTCTGCCTTTTTGATACCAGAGGCTTACAAGTGGGACGGTGATGGATGGGCTCAGTTGGGAGAAACCACCACTTGGGAGAATCATGCCAAAATTTTTGGTTTGGGAGACGAAGACTTATTAATTTATGGGTCAGGGAGCCCTAACTTATTAGACCCTGACGTCGGTGCATCCTATAGTGCTTCATGGCCATTCAAATCTGTTGTGATTAAAGGGAATGTAATTGCAATCGGCTACAAGTCATCTGTTGCTGTGTACGAATGGAATGAGACATCATGGGAATGGATTCCGAGAGAGATTGAACTACAAAGTGCAGATGACATCGACTTCGTAGGGTAAGATATTTATGCCTCTGTATGCAGATCGACACATTTACCTCTGACTTTGTCGCGTTTGTTAAACTTTCCTATTACTTCAGCTGGTCGGTAGATCTGAGTGAAGATGCAAATATTCTTGCTGTTGGAACACATGACGGAAATCCGCAGCCTACCGATGAATCTGTCCGAATGTATCAATGGAATGGCAAACGCTACAATGCACTGTTTAATGGAGTGCTTGGAGGTTCTGCCAATTCTGTCTCTCTCTCCAGTGACGGAAAAGCTGTTGCAGTCGGATTGCCGTATGACGCGTGGAAGGGTGGCTCAACGAGAGTGTACAACTTTCATCCGTCGTCTCCGTGCGATGATCCTTCGGATGTAATACTGCGCATTTCATTTACGACAGATTCCTATCCTGAGGAGACCAGTTGGGAGCTGCGGGTTGATTCAAAAGTCAAGCGAAGTAGTGGCTCACTTGAAGGCAACCTGCATACTACATTTGTCGAGGAAATTTGTGTTCCAGTCGCATCTTGCGTCACTTTTATCGTGTACGATAGAAATGGGGTGAGTTTCTGATTGATTGTCTCAGATAACTTGCCTTGGACTGCTGGTCCGATACTTCCTCTTCCATCTTCGCTCAATCTTGACCTCTTCATCCCGCAGCTGAATCAGCCTGGTGTCTTTGCTTTAATGCTCAATGGGACGGAAGTTGCACGGGGTGACGGTAACTTTGAGCTTTATGACATGAAGAGCATTGGTGACTGTAGCTGTTCAGAAGATGAAGCGCCTTTCACACTTTTTCTGAGTATCAAAAATTACCATCGTTCTGCTGCTGCTGATTGGAGCATACTAGAACAGAACACGCTCAGTCGTTACATTGGTGGGGCCGGTAAATTTTTGTGGATAGATGAATGCATTCCAAAGAGCTGTTATTACCTTTCTCTGATGCCTTCTCATGCAGATTCAGATTATTATTTTTGTAATGATGTGGAAGTTCCTGATGGTCAACAGTTAGATTATGACGCAACTTATGATGGTGTATCGATCACTACGACTATTACTGATCAGAAGGATTTTTGCCCTCAGAGTTATAAATTTGGGCAATGCTCAACATCGGCAAGTCCATTGGAATGCGACGAAGGAAGCAATTTAGTTGTTTGGCACCAGGGCCAGTTTATTGAGGTTTGTGAGTTTGTGTGTAGAGAAACCACCACCCTGTATCAAAACGGGGTGGCGATTTACACTGCTCAGGGTGATCCTACATCCACTGATTGTCCACCATAAGAAGAGTAACCATTGTGGTGATGTGAAAGTGTTTTTTCTGTGCTACATAGGATTGGAAATTATTCGTTAGTTTTATAAGTAGGATTCGTTACGTAATTATTAGATAGTGACCATTTTAAGTATGTGAATCCGAAGTTAATATCTCTCATTGGCCCACCACAGCAAACATCTTCTTGTGGTAATCTTCTCTCACAACATTATGATTCCTGTAGATCTTCTCCATCAACAAGTACCAAGTTTCGGTCACATTCTTTGGCGGTGTCCTTTTGCTCTTTGCAGCAGCGTTGATTTGCTTCAATAAGTTCCTTCTCTTTGCTTGTGCATCATCTCTTTCCTTCCGTGTTTGCTTGAATTCATTATCAAGAGTAGTAAACTCACCCATCTCTTCTGGAGATAGTCGGTTTCCTCCATGCGCAGTTGGCGCTCGACTCTTTTTCAATGACATCAACGCACTACGCCTCTCTTCTGCTTGGTGGTGCCATTCCAGGGAGCATCATTCCACTCGGCACACTTTGCTTGATATGTTACAATTGAATCCTTTAGTGTCACCGCTTCCGTCTTCCATTGTCTCTCCTCGTCCGGGATTTGAATGAGAGAGTCCACTCCACAACGTGCCCAAAGTAAGTAATGATATCATTCCCAATACCAAGTAGCAAGTGCAGAACGGGAAGGATGCGGTGCATTATTGGAATCCATGGAAAATACGGACGGCCGGTGACACCCAACCTTTCTGCACTTTCTTGGTTGCATCGTCGGCCATTGCTGTCAATGTTGCTATTGCCCAGTTGACGATAGGATGATTGCCAGAGAACTGAGATCGTTTTAGAGGGCAATATACGCACCAGTGATTTGACATGTTTTCTTTCCCATTGGAAAATGATAGATAGGAACAGTCTCCAGCAAGGAATTGTTCAACAGGTATAGGAATGATATCAAGTGCTCCGCCCTGTCTACGACCTTTGCACACAATCAACGACGGCAATGCCCACGTTTTATCCGACGTACACTTGGACGACTGATGATCCGACTTATCAGACATCTCAAAAGAGATGATCACACAGGGACATATTCATATTCTTTTCAATTAAGGTACTAAACAAAATTATCCATTCAATTGTAATGGGTATGGGGGTAAACAATGATTAGAAGTAGAAGCAGCACAGCTATCAGTCTACTAATTGATATTTTATCCAGTTATCGACGCAGCTAGCAGAGCGTAATCATGGAGATTATATCTGGCCAACCCCTTTTCATTTCGTATGTAATGCTGAAGCACGACGTTGCATCGGAAGCTGCCCCTGAGAAAGTGTCACTTTTCATCTCCAACAAGAGAGAAAGTCTAGGCATAATGATACTGCTGCTGATAATGGTACAATGGTACGCATGCTGAGCATAAAAATCGCCACCAGTACATTAGGAGGATCATAATGCTGTTGCTGAGCCTGTGCATATTGCTGCTGTGCTGGGTCCATATAATGAGCATGCTCGGCGTGGCTAAGTCTATGGTCAGCCTCCCCAGCAAATCTGTTCTCAGCGAATATTAGAGCCCTGGAGTCGGTGGGCATAGCTGTGGAAAGCTGAGAGTGAGAGGAGTTCAAATCCGCAGCGTACTAAGCGATGTTTCAAATTGTTGTGTTGTGTATGTGTGATGAATGTACCCCTCCAGTGTTAAATTGGAAAAACTTGGACCCCAGATGAGGTTAACCTTAAGTGACAGCTAGAAGCGGGGCTAACAAAATATTTTTTTATTTTTCTTAGTACGTTATGGTTTCGAACCCAGCTCAACGAGAGCATCAATTTAAGCCTATAAAAGCCTAGGTTAGCCCCCGTGGCGGCTGAGAACAGATATTTTGGGCAAAAGTGGGTACCCTGACCATAGACTTAGCCGCGTAATGATAATTGCGCATGAGGATCCGCATATACGCGGTAACATGCTGATTGTACACTACGTTGATCAATGACATTGTCCTCAGGTTGTTCGGGAGCCTTGTTGGCAGAATACACCTCCATTTCTTTATTGTCTTACGCCGCATTGCAAGTTCTGCATGGTGATAATTCTTTTTTGCCTAGGTCAGATCATTGCACATCAAATAATAATGGAAGGGCTTTGGCTGCATAAGGTAGAACTATATGTGAACACTACTTGCACAAGCCTACTTCTATTGTAAACAAGACGACATCACGTTTACGATATTACACTTTGCCACTTTATGATACGTTCACATATCTTCTCCTTCAAAGCCTTAGCTTGAGAGCCTAAATCGGCAGCCTCCATCCTGGCGATCTCCTTCTCCTCTTCCTTCAACTCCAAATAAGTTCAAGAGCTTTCTTCCACTAGTCTTAGTCATGTTCACCCTACCATTGACGATGACGATGACTTGTGGGGAAGCAGAGGTGCCACCCAATGAAACCATGACGACGATGATGACTGGAGCCCTCCTGTCGATCCTTGGGCTGCTCCACAGACAAATTCTTGGGGTGCTCCCGTTGACATTTGGAGTGCTCCCAAGCCGAATTCATGGGGAAGTGGCTCCCAGCATGGGTGACTGGGGTGCAGGATGGGGTAGCGATGGACAAAGTACGACAGGGGGGTGCCAACACCTTACTACCCACAGTCCTTACGGAGGAGGAACTAGTCCTTACGGAGGAGGAAGTGGATCTTACGCTTACGGTGGAGGAAGTGGATCTTACTGTGGAGGAACTAGTCCTTACGGTTAAACTCCATGTATTGGAAAGTGTATAATTTAGGATTACTTTGTGAGACAGCCTTATGATCATATCCCGCGGTTGAATTCAATTCGTCATGTCAACTGTGCGAAAGATTTGCAAAAGAAGAGG
This sequence comes from Skeletonema marinoi, assembly GCA_030544225.1. Taxonomy (NCBI): domain Eukaryota; phylum Bacillariophyta; class Thalassiosirophyceae; order Thalassiosirales; family Thalassiosiraceae; genus Skeletonema; species Skeletonema marinoi. The sequence continues at coordinate 215,474 of CM060505.1, read as the reverse complement.
ACTCAAGACGACTCCAGTGCAATGTATACAAGATAAGCAGGCCATATCATGTGTAAAGGGTGAAAGTAAACTAAACTTATTTACATAATAATATGCTTTTCAACATCTAATCCTCAACATGTATATCTTACTCCCAATTCTTAATCTTGAACAGGGCGTGCCACAATTGTAGGAGGGCTAGTTAAATGGCCATCGCCCCCCCGCTAAATCAGCCCTTCAAAAAATGGCGCGTGGAGGAGAAGGAGGCTCCGCGCGCAGAGAAAACAAAACCCCCAATCACTGGAGCTGAGGCCAAAGTTTACGCAACCCTAAAATCAGATACCATTATGGTTATTGTCGTATACTGATTCCCACGCTGATTAGGGAGAAAGGACGAGCTATGTGGATGAAAAGTACCTTAACCTTAATGGTAAATTAAGACGCTTTTAAGGCTATTTCAGTCTATTTTAGCATACACATGAAGATGGCATTCTTGATATAAAGATTGTAGGAGAGAAAGCACACAGACACCCACAACAAAGCCCCTACCATACCTGCTCCACCTGACGCAACCGGCTGAGCGCAAGAACGACCTCACGGCCACGCTGCACAGCGGGGTGGACGTGAGGGAGGTATCAGGACTTCATAAACAGAAGACTAAGCCAAATTCAAATCGCAGGACGGTGGAGCCGTTGTCTTCCTCCTTCAGCAGCCAGTCCGCAACTTTAAAAAAAATAGAGTTGTATTCAATCCCCATTATCTTCTTCCCAATTAGTTCCTCTAGTCAATCCAATAGCAACAGTGGTGGTGGCTCCACTAGACGGATGAAACGTCGGACTTCTAACAGATTCGCCAATAGAAGCTTCACCTATATCCATTGCTAGACCACAAAGCGCTTCGGAAAGTAGGCCGCATATCAAACTCTTTGATGCGCCAGAATCAGAATTGTTATCGTCGGCCTGATCACAGGCTAGTAACTTCGATGCATCTGTAGCCCTGTAGATGGCATCAAAGATGAGACTGTCATAATATGCAGCAAGTGCCTGCTCAACCAAGAAAGCAAAGCCTGGGGGAATAGGGACATCACTGAACAGATTATCTGCCTCGTCATTTACAAGTTTCAACACCTCCTTGAGGATCACGTCCGGCGTTCGCTGAATTGCTCCTCCGCTGGACGGTACACTTGGGTTTACTGTAGGAGTAGCTGTAGAGCTAGATGACGATGATGCATTAAGCGTTGCATCATCTTCACACGTTGTACCCGATGCAGGAATTAAATTCTCAACAGTAACCCATCCAATCTTCTCCCCCCCCTGAAACGTCGGCACGCCACATTCATTAGTATAAGTAACGGTAAAGACATTTTCACTTTCATCTCCAACAGCATTCTTTCCACGTAATATAATACTGATTCCACCTGCAATTTTATCGCCCTGCTGCATGGTCGTATAGCGGAATGAATCTCCTGAAATCAACTCAACATCCTTTACTAGCGATGTGTGTAGAACATTAAACTTTGTATCTACCTCTATAAATTGGATAGAGTTGACAACCGCTTCTTTCTTTTGGATGATTCGTGGAGGGTCAATGATTGCCTCTACGGCATCCCCATTCTCACTGGTGTTTGGTGAGAGTGATATCCGACAGGTGTAGTCCTTGACGCCACTCCCGAATAGGTTGCTTGCTGGATATACCTGTGGACAAAATCCCGTCGCCAAATCAAGCTTGAATAGGAACGCACGGGGAGAGCAAGAGCATGTTGTTGATGTGGTGGTGTCTTCACCGTGGGTATATGTGAGAATGATGAAGAGCACAGTTGAGAAGAGGAGGATCATCATCATGCCGCGGCTTGTTCTTTTGCTACTACTATTGAGCAGGGCTCGTCGTCGACGTCGTCGGCCTGATCTGACTGCTTCTCCTTCCACCGTTGCCATTGTTCATCTATCGCATTAAGCAACAGCGATGGATGCAATGAATGGGAGCAATACATAAAAACACCTGTGAATGGTTTGATTCATTTTGATTCATTCATGTTTCTCACACTTTGGGAACGGGGTTTTTGTGAGAATTACTATGGTGGCGAAAGACCCGATGTCGCAGTGGTTTTGATACTGTCATGATCGTTCTCGTTCGCAAGTTCAAGTGAAAGTGCTTCTCATCTGTATCACCTTGTCATTCATGTTGGTTGTTGTTGTCGACTTGCTAAGACATTGTGACACCTTCCACGTAGTTAGGATGAGAACTGCAACGTTTCACTGGGTTGCTTCTCTTTCAAACCCTGAGGAGTGTGTAAGAAGCATGGGGCAAAAGTCAAACTATGCAGCAGGAAGGATGCACAAAGGTTGCTCAAACGGGAGGAGTGTGTAAGAAGCATGGGGCAAAGCTCAAACGATGCAGCAAAGAAGGATCCTCAAATCAAGCTCTAAAAGGAGGATTATGTTGGAGCCATGGAGAAAGCCCAAATGTAGTGATCCTGAATGCACCAACTCTGCGAGCAAAAGACAAAGTCAAAAAATGTAGCAGCGCAGGATGCAGCAACTCTGCTCTCATTGGAGGAGTTTGCTGGAGTCATGGGGCAAAGATCAAAGTCAAAAAATGCAGCAAGGAAGGCTGCTACAATCTATCAAGTAGGAGGAAATGTGGACTGTGCTACTCTCATTGGGCGAAGAAGCATCGAGCTGAAGAATCGACAGCTGGGCAAGCTGCGACCGCAGTACCGGCACTTCCTCCTATCGACTTGCAACCAAGTGAAACTTCCTGTGTGATATGCTTCGACGCATACAATGTCAATGAAATGGTAACTTGTGCAGCAAAGAGCGCATGTAGTTGTGTCGTATGCCACGACTGCTTGGTGACAAGCTTTTCCCGTCCATGGAAAATGGTAAATGGCCAACTCATCGAATACGACACAGTGTCCACTCTGTCGAGCAGTAGGAGCATTTTCTTTGGACGAAACAGACGCAGCTATAGTGAATTGGGAAATGAATGAAACGTACTGTTTTGAAGCTGCGAGTGTAGGTGCAAGTGATGCATCTACGAGCCATGAGCGGTACCCCATGAGCAAGGCGATTCCGAATGGGTGAGGAGTGGAGAGGAGGATGACGAAGATGATTAGCAGATTAACCACGGACGGAGTTTGACTAACAAGTGTAAAATTAAGTGTAGGGAACCAAATTCTTTGTATTGTACCATCCATTTTTTGTCTCCAGAGACAAACTTTTTTCGATCGCTCTGCTCTGCCAGAAAACATTGAATTACATGTCAAATGTTCATTTGCAACGCTTCTAACGCCTTCGCTCATCTCTCTATGATATTATCATGACCTCAGAGGAAGATTGAACGAGAGATATCTTGATCGAAGAGGAAGGATACTTGCGTCGTTCACAGCCCCCTGGCCTGATGTGATTCAAACACGAAGAAAAAATATTAGATATCTTATGGCGACTCCCCGCCGCATGAGAGAGGACAGATGTAGCACATACTTCTTTGCTATTCGTATCCTTTCTGCCCATTGCCTCATTTTCATACTCCTCCTTTCTGAGCTTGATTCCTGCAACCTTTACTGCTGCAAGTCTTCTTCTTTGCTCCATGCCTTTTACACACTCCTCCTTTGATGACAATATTTGGACATCCTTCATTGCTGCATAGTTTCCTCTTTGCACCGTGCCTCCTACACACACCTCCTTGGACAACTTGATTAGTACATCATTCACTGCTGCATCGTTTCCTCTTTGCCCCATGCTTAATGCACACTCCTCCTTGTTTGGATTGATTCGTGCATCCTTCACTGCTGCAAGTCTTTTTGTACGATTGGAACTTTGCTCCATGCTTAACAGCTATCCGGGTAAGTTGTTTTTGGAGGGAGCTGAGCACCTCAGAACACTCAATTTTGAGCTCCCGAACGGAGATGATGGAGTAGGAGTTTGAAAATGGCGCGAGCAAGGAGAAAGTGTCTAAGATACCCATCTAACAGGTACTCGTAGAAAAATGGACTTTTGTCTACATAGGAATAATAGTACCTGGCAAAAACGTGAAAAATTTACAAGTCGGAGCCACTTTTAGGCCCTCTACTCAGCTAGCGCAGCGGTGGGGGCATGATTTAGCGCCACCCATCATAGACAATAGTAGAGCTATGTTAGTACTCAAATATAATGAGCTAGATAAATGTTGGGGTACTAGTAAGACTTCTAATAGGGTGGACTAAGATATCTGTGATTTTGGGCTGATTTTGGAGGCTACTCCCTCCATACCATACCACCCCGTTCATGTGCTTGAACATGAGATATCTGGAAAAAGTTTGCCAAGTTGTTGAGTGGGCATAGCCCACCATCCATTGAGATGCCTATCTTACTGATATGCTACTTTTGTAGAGCTGGAGAAGAGCTCTCCAAATCACCACTGATCTTCGTCTGAAATCAATATCCCGCAGAGATATGGGACTAGAACGAAGCCTATTGAGCAAATGGTCGCCCATGCGCGACCTTACCCGGAAAGCTGTTAATGCACATTCCCCCTTTCTGAGCTAAATTTGGGCATCCCTCATTGCTGCATAGTGTCCTCTTTCTCTTTGCACCGTGCCTCCTACACACTCCTCCTTTGATGACAATATTTGTGCATCCTTCACTGCTGCATAGTTTCTTCTTCTTTGCCCCTTGCTTAGCCGTCTTTTTCCCGGGGCGGTCCATCGCTGCTTCATCGTCTTGATCAGCAGCAGATCTCTTTCGAGTTGAAGTTCGCTGTCCCTTAGAGGAAGCATTTATCAGTCCCTTCTCTTTGGCAGCAGCAGCCGCCGCCGCCGCCCTGGCTTTCGCCGTCTTGCTAGACTTGTAGATGAGCACAGCCAAGTCTTCCTCCTCGCTCATCTTCGATTTTGAACAGAGAGAGCCAGCCATATGCAGTGTTTGGCCGGCTGTGGGTTTGGTCCGGCCGTGTACTTTTCTCTCTCTCGCTCAACATTGTAAAGTATGTACAATACGTAGCTGCAAATCGACATGTCACACTTGCACAACTCACAACTCACATCACAACTCACAACAGAATGTGTGGGTGGGTGTTGTGACAGAAGCCTAGGCTGTCTTACCTTGACAGCACCAGTAACCCTCATATACCCTTCCCCTAAGGTTTTCTGTTCTCGTTGGCCGGTCATAAGGGCTCGTGAAAGGCCTAAGGGCCTTCACTGAAAAACATGCACTTACCCAAACTGGTAAGTACTTATGTTACTATCCAGAAGTACAAATGAATACTCACAAATGACCCGTAAGACAAATTTGAGAAACAAAAGCAGACAAAAAGAAGCTGTAGTCACGAATAGTGAGGTAACAGTTCAGTGTGCGTGGTAAACCGCTAACGTAAGCCTGTTGAGAGTAACCACTCGCTGTTTGCATTCATTAGTGTCCAACCACATGCTTACTTCATTCATTGTGCGCTTCATTAAGTATGGGGACAGCGATGACAGCAGCAGCCGCCCATAATATTGTCCCTCTCCGCACATGGACGGAAAATGATGCAAAAGAGGCATCGTTTGCAGATCAACAACAACAGAGCGACGAAAAAGATAATTGTGATTGTGAGAGGAGCAGGAGCACAAGAGAATCAATTATTCGTAGGACCACAGTCGCGTATGGAATCGTTGAGCTGCTGAAGCGCTCAAAGAAGTTAGAGGATGAGGAAATGCGGATTGATAATTTTGTCGTTTTTCTCTCAAATGAGGTGCGGTCATCTCGATCATGGGATTACATCAACGGCGTTGGCATGATATCATCTGGCTTGTCGCTCATGATCGAAGAGCCATCGTATTTGAGCGCCTTACTGGAAGGGGAAGACAGCGATGGCAGAATAGTAGGGCGATGCTTAGAAGTAGAGCTGATATCGGCGGGGCCTCAAGAAAATGTAAGCATGACCCCTGAAGCGGAGGCGGCGCTCAATAACGTTTGGAGTGATTATTTGGCAGGCATGAATGCACTAGCTGCTGTAGCTGAAGAAAGCAACCGCTGCCGATTATTTGCACGTCTATTGTATGAGCTATTCACCCATGAGCCATTCCCTGACGATGCCATCGCAGCAGATGCGTCTTCAACCAGAGAGCCTCCTATGAAGAGGGCAAAACCATATGTATCATCACGTAAAAATCTCATGCTCACACGTGCCAAAGGGGACTTCGATAGGGCTGAAATACCATTCCAAATACCATGTATCGTCCGCATGCAGAAACTGGGGATACCTGCATCAATATGCCTCATGACACAGAATCTCCTCGAGTATGCTTTGAGGAGGGATGGCCGTCAATCAGATGATGCATACGAGTCATTGGGAGTTGTAGGAGAAGACTTACATCTATTGTTGCTTGATCCAGACCGCTTCCTCTTTGATTACGACAATCAGAACACTGATAATATGAAGTTACTCTACAGAAAAGACAAGCTGTATGGGAGAGACAAAGAAGAGACCCTCATAACTGACGCCTTCTGTCGAGTATCTCGCGGTAAGAGCGAGGCAGTCTTCATCGGTGGTTTCTCTGGATCGGGGAAGAGTATGCTGGTGAATCATTTGAGAAATACAGTGAATGCCGTGGGCGGATATACGATTAAACACAAGTTTGATGCCATGTCTCAGGAGAATCCCCTCTCCGGTGTTATCTCAGCATTCAATCAAATATGTCTGATGATCAAAGGTAGGGCTAGACCTGTGATTGCAAAAAAGCTCAGCGATGAATTTGGAGTTGATTTCGGCCTATTAGTAAGAATGCTGCCTAGTGTCAGTGTTCTATTTCCTGAGCTCGTCAGTCCAGCAATACATGTGGAGGATGCCGTCACAATGAATGCACGTAGTGTTTCCTTCACGCTGCTACGTTTCGTGAGAGTGGTATCAAGCCCGCGTCATCCGGTCATGGTGAGTTCAGTAACTTGTGAACCTGCGTGTCATATCATCATACTGAGTTTGTTAAGTGAACCGAGTGGACTAACAAATCATCTTCTTCTACCTAATTCTTTCCTTCGTTATATATAGCTCTTTCTGGACGACATGCAATGGGCCGATAGCACCGCCCTGGACGTAATTCACACTATCCTGTCGGACACGATGGGCAGTTGCATGTTTTTCGTTGGCACGTACCGAAATAATGAAGTGCAGGTAGATCATGACCTTTTTGACCTGATAGAGAAGCTAGAGATTAGCAATGTGCCAACAACAAAAGTATCTCTGACTGGACTGGATCAGGTGGATCTCAACACAATGATATCTGATGCCTTGTGCCTCTATCCGCGTATCTGCAGGTCTTTGTCGGGCATCGTCTACCAAAAGACAAAAGGCAACCCATTCTTTGTGTTGGAGTTCATGCAATCGTTGCAGTCTCGAGGCTTGTTGCAGTATAACTCACATCAGAAGCGGTGGGTGTGGAATGAGGACATAACACGCGGAGAGGAGATCACGAACAATGTTCTGCATCTCCTCTCATCCAAGATGAATGGATTGTCTGACAATGTTCAAACGCTACTGAAAGCAATGGCTTGCTTCGGAACAAGTACGAATGAGTCGGTGATTGGCTACTTGAGTGAATCAGAAGTGTATGCTGGGGTCCGAAATGGGTTGGAAGGAGCGCTACATGATGGCTACATAGAAAAGGACGGAGAAGGATACTTAAAGTTTGTGCACGACAAGGTTCGTGAGGCGGCATACAATCTCATTCCCGACAGTGATAAGAAGCAGGTATGTGCTAAGTTTCTGTGTTTGCAAGTTTATCAAATTGATTTATTCGCTGTTGAATATCTTATCCTTTGCTTCTATTCAGTTCCACTACGACCTGGGCAAAGTGCTGTACTCTAGTTGTAATGGTAAGGATGTTGGGGACACAATATTCCTCCCTATTGCTAGTCAGATTAATCATGGAAAAGAGTGGATACTGAAGGATAATGAATTTAGCATTGCAATTGCGGAGCTGAATATGAAGGCTGGCAAGAAGGCACTCGATGGCTGTGACGACGAAACAGCTTACTCTTACTTGGGTACTGCTCTATCGCTGCTTCCTAAAGATCATTGGGAAAACCACTACGACTTGAGTCTCCGTATTTACTTCTTGATGGCTAGCGCATCTAACTCAACATGTCGGGACAACGAGGCCGAGCTCATGTTACAGAAGATATTTGAAAAGGCTCGATGCTTGGATGATCAGCTGCCTTCATATCTGTTGCTGAATGAGAGTAAGTGACTTGAACGTGCCCTGCTTTAGGACCTTTCTTCGTTTGTTGTTGCTGAATGGTTTATTAATGTTCCTCTTCAGTCCTTCTATCACAGGGCAATCCGAAAGGTGCCTACGATACATGCGCTTCCGTCTTGAGTCGACTCGGAGAGACCATTCCTATTTCAGTCACACCCGAGGCAGCTAGCGCAATGTTAGCAGACACGCTGTCAATGTATGAGGAAGTCTACAACGACGCGTGGATCGACAAGAAGCTTGAGGACGAGAAGATCCGCACTATCGCCAAAATCTACAATTCATGTGTAATTGCTTGTTTTCTCTGCAAATTGAGACACATATTAGTCTATCATATGTGCAGGGCAGTGCAGCTGAGTTTACAGAACGGGACATGCCAGTATACTCCTCTAGCCTTGATTCATTTCGCAGGCTATGCCATGAAAGACGAACAACCTGCAAGCATTTGGTGAGTGCCTGCTGATTAATGGTCCAACATTTGTTTTGACTCTGCATAGCAGTCTAACTTTTCATGTGTTTGCGCTTGCTCTCCCACTTTGTTCACAGCCGTATTGCAAAGAATGCCATGTCGATGCTGAAGAGATTCGATGTGGCAGATCAATATCCATTATTTAACATGAACTATTACGGAAGGGTCGCCTGGCGTTTCGAAGCTCTTCAAGTGTGTGCGGATAAGTTACGACGTGCATTCGAGGCAGCTCTCTCTTTTGGACATGTTGATATCGCATTCTACTGCTCATTCCATGTCATTAAAAATTCAATCTTTAGTGGAGCGAGTTTGGGGTCAATATTGAAGGAGATAGATTACTACCTCCACCTCTTGAAAACATACAAGAGCGAGGTGATGAGGAATTATTTGCTCATCTTTCGTGAGACTGTGTCCTTGCTCATTGACAATGGGCAGGCGACTAGCATTGAAGCTACACCCTTTGTTGGAGACCTCAACGATCCGGGAAACAAGCTGCGTGAGTCTGCGTTCTTTCACAAGGCCGTTCAATGTTTCTGGATAGGCCACACGGAGCGATGCCGGTATTATAGCGAAAAATGTATGTCCATTCTTGGCCCTTTGGCCCAACTCAATACATACATGTCCAAATTTTATCATGGTAAGGAAGCATATACCACATATGCAGATGTGACTATTGAGACAGATATGGAAGTAGGCTCACCCTCAACTCCTTACATTTCTAACTTGTATCCTCAATTTTTAGGACTGAACTCACTTGATCTGATAAGGAAAAACAATTCCACCAAAGCAAAGGCAGTAGTTCGTACAGCCATAGCAGCAATGAAAGATGCAGCTGCTTGTTCGGACTGGAATTTCACCAACAAGCTTCGTCTCTTAGAGGCTGAGCAACAATCCTTGCGTCGAACTCATCGCGACGCCATTCCATTGTATGAAGTTGCCATCGAATTTGCCAAAAAGTCTGGATTCATTCACGAGCAGGGATTGGCATGTGAAAAGGCTGCCTTTTACTTTATGAAGGTGAAGAATAAGGAAAAGGCGTTGGAGTACTTCAAGCAAGCTCGTGAGTGTTATGAAGGATGGGGTTCAAGTGTGAAAGTAGATTTCATACAGAAAGAGTTGGATGGACTCAATGGGCACAGCTAGTGTTGGATCACACGTCGATCTAAAAGTAGGGATATTAGGAGTAGATATTCCTTGCAATGCTTACTCTGAGATGATATACTCTTCATTCTACAAATTCTCTCTTTGGGTTGAAGATGACCTCTCGAATAATAGTACAACGAGACGTAGTATCTGTCCACTGCTGCTGCTACCGCTACCGCTTCTTCTTTAAATCCACAGTAACTATATCTCTTTGTCGGTGCCTGTGTTGCTTGTTGGCTGGGTCGGAAGTCCACTCATCTTGGTAGTGGAGGGATGAATTGATGGCTAGAATACATGTTGAACTTTCTCATTTGACGGTCATGTCGACTGTTATCAGGTCTATGTTAAGGTCTAATTCGAATATTTAGGTATATTGGGGCAATATGAATGCTTAGCATTGAGGGGATGATTAGTATCGAGTTAGCATAGGGCGCCGCTTTTTGGCCATGGTTGACTTCATTTTGTGCGAAAATAGCAAGGTTGATGAGTTTGGGGAATGAACCGGCCCAAGAGATTTTCACACCAACCAAACCAACGTAGGGATGCGAATCTTCAGCCAGATCATCTGTTCCGCTGATGACATCAGTACCGCATTATGAGATGCATGCTGTCTCAGTAAATGACAGCACCGGCGCGGGCATCACGCACAATACCGTACTTACACGAGATGAGATGCCGTCTCATAATTGACATCAGTAGTACCGCATAAATAAGATACCCATCTCCGTCATCCCTTTACAGGGGATAACCTTATCGTACAAAGACCCAAGAGATTTGCAAAGTTCAATACGACACCAATTGAGAGATGTCTGTCTCAAAAAGTCCGCCGGGCAACTCTCAAAAACACAACATTACCCACGCCCACACACACAACGACGTCGTGACCATGAGATGTGCACTGCTTTGCGTAGGTGATTGATAGTAGCTTGCCAACAATCCGACTAGATATTACAATACAGGGTAATCATCCTACCATATGCACCATTTAAATAAGCTGCGATAACATCTTATTCGGTTTTTATTGGATTCACTCGGCTTAATCGGACACCAAAAATACCCATCTTCGCCACACCATCTCATCACAAATTTTACTACAATAACAAACAATCATGAGCGAACCACCCAACAACAACAACAACTCGCCACCACCCTCCACCCCACCACACAGTGAGCACTGGCAACCATGGCCCACAACCGCCCTCTCAATGGCCCGCACAGCCCTCTCCCTAACCACCCAACCATGGGCACAAACCGGCCGTGGGCCAGTGAGCGGTCATCCGTCCATCCTTTCTCCCCCCTCCTTCATTTCCAACGCTGCCACTGGTGGTACGGCGAATAATAGTAATTCTATTGTGGATGAAATTACCGAACGAATGGTATCGTTATTGTTGATTCGGATTGTGGCGTTGGTTACGTGTCGTCTGGGGAATATGGCGGTGCAGCAGACCAATAATAATAGTGGTGGTGACACTAATAATAAAAAAGACAATGGTGGCGGTAACCATCGACGAGCATCCAATGAAAGTACTGGCAGTAGCAAAACTGGTGGATATAGGAGAATGAAGGATAAAATGTATGTCGATTATAGCACTAGTACGATTTGTAGGAGTGCCTTGAAGACTGCGAAGGAGGAGGGGAAGCGTATTAAAAAACAATCACTGCAGGGTGGGGAGCCTGCCATCAATAATGACGAATTGACGAATGATAATGCTGGCGATGATGATGATGATGATGGAGACAAGATGTCCAAATCACTTCATGTTAAGTCCAAGTCATTTCGTATTAACAATGTCCTGGGCAATCTTGATAATGATGGTGATGAAAAAATGGCGGCGGCGGCTAATGAAGACGATTGGTCACCCATGACAACATTACGACAATATTCTTCCGAACCTAAATCCTACTCCATCACCATCAACACTAGCCGCCGTAGCAGCAGCAGCAGCAGTAACAACCACTCCTCAACAACATCCAACACTAAATCATCCACCATCAACGGTCTATTCCCAAAATGCATCACCCCCCAAATAATCCACCAACTACGAACCTACGTCCATACCATCTGCTCCCAATACCATTCACCGCACAGGGTCCCCTATCATAATGTCGAGCATGCCTATCATGTCTTTTTGAGTGCGAATAAGTTGTTGGATTTGATGCTTTGTGAGCATACGGATGATAAGGAGGATCAATTGTTGTTGGCGGAGGAGGAGGAGGAAGAGGGGGGTGGAAAAGAGCAACAACATTCACCACCATCACCAGAGTCTAAATCATCCACACCAAAACACAACAACAACAACAACAATAATCCACGACCCAAATTCCGTCGTGCAACCCTAGACTCCCTCCTCGACCATCGTCCAACCTACGGCATCAAATCCGACCCCCTCACCCAATTAGCCTTCCTCTTCTCCGCCCTAGTCCACGACGTCGATCATACCGGTATATCCAATCGTCAATTGGTATTGGAGAGTGATGATTTGGCAATTTTGTATAATGATCAGAGTGTTGCGGAGCAGAGGAGTTTGGCGATTGCGTTTAGTGTGTTGAAGCGGGGGGAGTTTGATGAGTTGAGGAGGGTGTTGTTTGAAACTACTAGTGGTGGTGGTGGTGATGTCAGTGGTGGTGGAGGGGGGACTCCAGCAGGTGCGGGGGGAGCGGGGGAGAATGAAGATTGGTTCAAATTCCGTAAATTGGTAATTGATTTAGTGTTGGTGACGGATATTGCCTCCCCGGAACGTACGCAGATTGTGAAGAGTAAGTGGAAGGAGGCGTTTGGGGAGGTGATTGTGGCGGAGAAGATGAAGGAGAAGAGTAGTCGTTTGGGTCGGGGGGGAAAGAAATCAATGCCGCCGGGGGATGGTGGGGGAGAATCGTTGGCGAGGCAGCAGCAGGTGGGGAGTGGTGGTAGGGGGGAGGGGAACAACAACAATACCACGCCCGCGGGAGGAGATGATGGTACCGTCAAGGCAGTTACTAGAAAAGTTAGGCGGGCTTCTCTGGAATCAACAGGGAGGATGGGTAGTCAGAGAAGTATATTGACAGCGGACATTTCCCTCTCCTCGAAGAGTCTTGACGTGAAGGATGGCTGTTGTGATAATGATGACAATGACTCGACTGATGCTCGTTCTATTGATATTTCGGAGTCGTCGTCCATATCGGATATTCAGTCTCTGGACGATGATTTTGACGCTAGTGCTGTGTCCCGGACGAAGATGAATTTTGACCCCAATGTTAGTGGAGATACCGTCAGCCTTGCCTCCTCGGGGAATGGTAATCCCAAATTACAGCAGCAGCAGCAACAGCCATCGCCAAATAAGATGGCGTCCATTGGACCACGTGACCAACTTGCTCGAATGGGGCCTAGGGGTAGGAGAAGCACGGGGGATCTTGCAGATCTTTCAGAGGCCATACCAGAGGAGATCTCGGATCCGCCATCCCGATCTCGGGGGAGATCGAAGGATTCATCAAAACCATTGAATAGACGGAGGTCGACGTTTGCCATGCGAGGGCGTCTCAGTCGATCCATGACAACCCCAACTCCAAGGGCTAGGTCCGAGGAGCGTCGTCTTGGTGTTCGACGAGCACTTGATCTTGCGGGGAGTACCATCGTAGCATACAATAACAGCCGCAGTAGTCTTCGAAGTAGCGGTGGATCAGATGACCCAGATATTGATTTTGACGAGGACGATGATTGGGATGAAATTGATGAATTCAAGGCCACTGTCGTGCTGGAACAAATGATTCGTGCTGCCGACGTGGCAGCGCTGCTTCAAGATTGGACTAATGTCATGAAGTGGTCAACGAGACTTTATAAAGAGCTGAAGAATGGTTTCTTATCGGATCGGGGTGAAGATCCAGCGATAGGGTGGTACGACAATCAGATCAAATTCTTTGACTTCTACATCAAGCCGCTGGCGAAGAATCTAGGAGTCATGGGTGTATTTGATGAAAAAGTTGGACATTCATTTGTTCATCTTGTCAAGAGTAATTTAGCGCGATGGATTGAAGATGGGGAACTGGCAACCGTGATGATGATAAGGCAGGATGAGAAAGAACGAGGTAACAAAGAGGGCTCAGCCATTGCTCGTATAGATGAATCAGAATCTTCAAAGTCGAGTTTGGATAAGTCGATAGAATCCTTGGGTCTTGGCAACGCTGTCGCAGAAGTAAAACTCTCTGCACTGTCAGCGTCGTCAACATCCTTGAACTCGGACACGCTCTCGGGTCTGCCTGGGAACAATTTGGATGAAGGAGAGTACCGCTCATGTCGACGTGACTCTTTCAATTCTGCCTCCACTGCAAGCACTACAAATCAGAGTTCGACAAGATTGACTGCGCAACCTCAGCATGATGGTGATGAATAGAGCGCCTCTCACGCCCCCTCTTGTCTCATCGGAGCGTTTTATGTGATAAAGCGTAACATATAAGTGATATTTACTATGTTTCGTCGACTAATTATCAGCAGAACAAGCGGCATACACGAATCTGATTGGACTATTCCAAGCAACCATGGGAACCAACAAGTTGTGGTTCTCATTTTTGTAATAGTATTGAGAGTACTCTGGATACCTACGAAGTTCAATTCAAAAGGGTCTGCAAAAATTAGTTGCCGTTTCGTAGCGTTTGTGAATATTCACAAAGGGTTAAAAAAGAATTAAGTACTCTTCAACCAGTGAAATGTTAAATGTTACGATACTTCCTGTTCAAAGACTGCAACACGCACAAAACCTATTATAACCTAATTAGAAGCTATTACTTGCTCATTCATTGAGACCATCCAACTCTTTCTGTATGAAATCTACTTTGATACTTGAACCCCACTCTTTGTAACACTCGCGAGCTTGCTGAAAGTACTCCAGCGTCTTTTCTTTGTTCTTCACCCTCATGAAGTAAAAGCCAGCCTTTTCACATGCCAATCCCTGCTCGTGAATGAATCCAGACTTTTTGGCAGATGCGATTGAAGCATCATACAATGCAATGGATTGACAATGACATTCTGTCAAAGATTGTTGCTCAGCCTCTAGGAGACGAAGCTTGTTAGTGAAATTCCAATCCGACGTGATAGCTACTTCTCTTATTGATGCAACGGCTGCACGTATCACTCCCCTGCTTTTGCGAGCATTCTTGCCCTTTCTTACTAGATCAATCGCATTTAGGCCTGGCCACATAATCAGAACAAGCGAGAGAAAATAATGAGTAGAGAGAGAAAGAGAGAGAGAGAGAGAGAGAGAGATAAGGTTGAGTTTGACTTTGCGTAGAAACATGCCCCAACACAAATGCTTACCATGATAAAATTTAGCAATATATGCAGTGGGCGCTCCCTGCCCGAATGAATTTGTGCAACTGATGCATTTTTCGCTGTAGTACCGACATCGCTCCGTGTGACCTAACCAAAAGCACCTGATTGCCGAGTGGCGAAAGAATGCCTCACGTAGCTTGTTTTTTGGGTCATCTAGGTCTCCAACAGAGGCTTTAGCTTCGATGTTGGTCGCCTTCCCATTGTCAATGAGCAAAGATACAGTCTCACGAAAGATGAGCAAATAATTCCTCGTTATCTCGCTCTTGTATGATTTCAAGAGGTGGAGGTAATAAGCTATCTCCTTCAATATTGACCTCAAACTCGCTCCACAAAAGATTGAATTCTTTACAGCGTGGAATGTACAATGCAGACCCATATCATTATCCCCATATGATAAACCAGCTTCAAAACCTCGGCGAAAGTTGTCTATCCCAACTTGTAATGGCTCGAATCGCCAGGCAACCCTGGCATTATAGTGCACGTAGAGCTCAGATATTTGGGCTCCCACATCAAATCTTTTTAGCATCGACATGGCATTCTTCGCAATACGGCTGTGAAGTGAGAAACAGAAAAAAGACATTATCAGGAACTGAGAAAGAGCGGACGGGCGGCGGAAGGTTTTTGCCCTCGGCAATTATGTACTGTAAGTGACTTACTAGCACAGCACAGCATTGTCGCCATTCGTCGCAACTGCCGTGAACTGAAGAAGGGACATAGGTGTGTGCTTGCATATTCCTTTTTGTAAGCTCAGTTGCACTGCATTGCAGCTGAAATAGACAACCATGCTGTGAGACTTGCAAAAGAAGGACGCAAATGTGATCGCTCTGTAGAATTGTAGGGTAGTGTGCAGAGTTTTGTCGACTGTCTCTTCTCCCTGAAACCACTTGTCACCAACTTTTTCGTACGCACTGAGTGTTCCTTTAATTTTTTGCAAAGCCAAGCTGGGGGTGTATGTCTCTGGAATGGATTCCCCCAGCTGTTTCAAAATAGCAGCACATGTATCATACACAGCTTTCACTTTACTCTGTGCCTGCAGGACTAGAGAAAAAGGCAGAAATTGGGTAGATGTTAGGTTGCATAAGAGCAATGAATGGCCAACCAGCAGGGTCTACTATTGGGACACATACTTTGACTCATTAAAAGGTACGACGGCAGCTGATCATCCAAGCATCGAGCTTTTTCAAATATCTTCTGTAAGATGAGCTCGGCCTCGTCATACTGACAAGTTGAGTTAGCTGCACTTGCCATCAAGAAGTAAACACGGAGACTCAAGACGTAGTGGCTTTCCCAATGATCTTCAGGAAGCATTGATACAGCAGCACCCAAGTAAGAGTATGCTGTTTTGTGGTCACAGCCATCGATTGCCTTCTTGCCAGCCTTCATATTCAGCTCCGCAATGCATATACTGAAATCTTTATCCTTCAATATCCACTCTTTTCCATGATTAATCTGACTAGCAATAGGGAGGAATATTGTGTCCCCTACATCCTTACCATCACAACTAGAGTACAACGCTTTGCCCAGGTCGTAATGGAACTGAATCGAAGCAAAGGGATGAGACATTCAACCGAGTAGTAATCAATTGAACAAAATGGCTAAGGCTAGAGTCACAACACATACCTGCTTCTTATCACTGTCGGGAATGAGATTGTATGCCGCCTCACGAACCTTGTCATGCACAAACTTTAAGTATCCTTCTCCGTCCTTTTCTATGTAGCCATCATGTAGCGCTCCTTCCAACCCATTTCGAACCCCAGCATATACTTCTGATTCGCTCAAGTAGCCAATCACCGACTCATTCGTACTTGTTCCGAAGCAAGCCATTGCTTTCAGTAGCATTTGAACATTGTCAGACAATCCATTCATCTTGGATGAGAGGAGATGCAGAACATTGTTCGTGATGTCCTCTCCGCGTGTTATGTCCTCATTCCACACCCACCGCTTCTGATGCGAGTTATACTGCAACAAGCCTCGAGACTGCAACGATTGCATGAACTCCAACACAAAGAATGGGTTGCCTTTTGTCTTTTGGTAGACAATACACGACAAAGACTTGCAGATACGTGGATAGAGGCACAAGGCATCAGATATCATTGTGTTGAGATCCTCCTGATCCAGTCCAGCCAAAGATACTTTTGTTGTTGGCACATTGCTAATCTCTAGCTTCTCTATCAAGTCAAAAAGGTCATGATCTACCTGCACTTCATTATTTCGGTACGTGCCAACGAAAAACATGCAACTGCCCATTGTGTCCGACAGGATAGTGTGAATTACGTCGAGGGCGGTGCTGTCAGCCCATTGTATGTCGTCCAGAAAGAGCTATTTATAACGAAGCAAAGAAGGAGGTAGAAGAAGATGATTTGTTAGTCCTCTGGACAAGCTTCAAAATAATGGACAGAGGTGAAACTCGCAAGAGTAGCTGAACTCACCATGACCGGATGACGCGGGCTTGATACCACTCTCACGAAACGTAGCAGCGTGAAGTAAACACTACGTGCATTCATTGTGACGGCATCCTCCAAATGTATTGCTGGACTGACGAGCTCAGGAAATAGCACACTGATACTAGGCAGCAGTCTAATCAACAAGCTGAAATCAACTCCAAATTCATCACTGAGCTTTTTTGCAATCACAGGTCTAGTACTACCTTTGATCATCAGACATATTTGATTGAATGCTGAGATAACACCAGAGAGTGGCTCCTCCTGAGATATGGCATCAAACTTGTGTTTAATCGTATATCCACCCACGGCATTCACTGTATTTCTCAAACTATTCACCAGCATACTCTTCCCCGATCCAGAGAAACCACCGATGAAGAATGCCTCGCTCTTACCGCGAGATACTCGACAGAAGGCGTCAGTTATGAGGGTCTCTTCTTTATCTCTCCCATACAGCTTGTCTTTTCTGTAGAGTAACTTCATATTATCAGTGTTCTGATTGTCATTGTCAAAGAGGAATCGGTCTGGATCAAGCAGCAATAGATGTAAATCTTCACCAACAACTCCTAATGACTCGTACGCATCATCTGATTGACGGCCATTCCCCCTCAAAGCATACTCGAGGAGATTCTGTGTCATGAGGCATATTGATGCAGGTATCCCCAGTTTCTGCATGCGGGCGATACATGGTATTTGAAATGGTTTTTCAGCCCTATCGAAGTCCCCTTTGGCGCGTGTGAGCATGAGATTTTTACGTGATGACACATCATATGGTTTTGCCCTCTTCTTAGGAGGCTCTGTAGTTGAAGCCGCACCTGCTGCGATGGCATCGTCAGGGAATGGCTCATGGGTGAATAGCTCATACAATAGACGTGCAAATAATCGGCAGCGGTTGCTTTCTTCAGCTGCGGCAGCTAGTGCATTCATGCCGGCCAAATAATTGTTCCAAACGTTATTCAGCGCCGTTTCCGCTTCAGGGGGCATCTCTAACTTTTCTTGAGGCCCCGCCGATATCAGCTCTACTTCTAAGCATCGCCCTACTATTCTGCCATCGCTGTCTTCCCCTTCCAATAAGGCACTCAAATACGATGGCTCTTCGATCATGAGCGACAAACCAGATGATATCATGCCAACGCCGTTGATGTCATCCCATGATGGAGATGGCTTTTTCGAGACTGTGATAATAAAATTATCAATCCGCATCTCCTCATCCTCTAACTTCTTCGAGCGCTTCAGCAGCTCAACGATTCCATAGGCGACAGTGGTTTTTCGAAACATTGATTCTCTTGTGCTCCTCTCCAAATCATTTTTGTCGTCGCCCTGCGGTGGATTGACAAACTCCATCCAGGTGCTGAGAGGGACAATTCCTTGGACATCGGCATTGGCATCGGCAGCTACTGGTGCCGCCACTTCCGACGCTGCCGCAGACATTTTACTAGATATGCTCTCTCCTCTCACTGAATCTTTTGATGCACATGGTGGTATATATTGAAATCCTTGTCACTTCACTTACGTTTGGAATTTGGAATGAAGAGAATTGAAAGCTCGCCGCTCGGCGTTTTTGTGATCGTGAAATGTAAACTGCGGTATTTGATGTATTTATTCCACTGTAGACTTCAAGATTAAACCGGTTATTAGATACCCTTCTAGAATGATCGAATGATCAAAGCGACACTTTACCATATGGATCATTCACATGTGGCGATGGTGTTTCTCCGAAGCCACATTCTGTGCTCCATATCTCTAGAGAGGTGGTGTCCAGTAGCATTAGCATATGTTGGTGGTTCCCACATGCCATGATTCTTCTGATTCTGATTCTGAGTTCTGAGGGGGTGCTGTTTCTTCCTTGCCTCTACATGCACATACTTCATTGTGCTCTTTCTCTATCTCCATGATTTTATGCACCAACACCTACTGCATGATCGTGATAGAAAGTACAATTCCAGTCATAGACTTCTGGATCCGAAGAATTACAGGCATGCAGAGCTTGAGCTATGTGAGAATGCTGAATGTTTGCCGTCTAGAAAGATACGCAATGGGGGCTATTTTGATTAGTGGTGGTTTGGGATTGGTCATCTAGGATACTTGTAAAACTGAATTCCTGTTCATATTGTTCGTAAGATGTTCTTCTATCGTACATCTACCTCTTTTACTCTCATAGTTTCAAATCGTAACACTGTTATCGCTTAGATTTCTTAGATCCTCCCTTGAGACGTTTCAGGTATGATCGTCTCTTAATAGTGGAATTGGAATTCTTTGTCCCCATCTGTCCTTCTTCATCATCTTCACAATTATAATCCTCCTCTTCTGCCTTGACAAGCTTGTACAACAACAAATCATGATCAACCAACTTCACCACCTCCACATCCTTCCACAACATCTTCGATCGTCGTCTTCGTTGACTACCATCACTCATCAAATTATCATAGCCATCATGTCCAAACACTCGTCGCAACATCCATTGTGGCTCCGACCTCGAAAAGAAGATAAATGGACGTGATGGTTGAAGGACATTGTGAACACTGCTCATTATCCGTTGAATCATGTCATCATCATCATCATCTCTTATTGGACCAGCAGAACAATGCAACACATCCACCAACCCCTTATCAATCACTCCCCCACCCACACTCTCCGGTTCCAAACTCGTCAAACCAGTCGAAGCATCGTCCACCATGAACTCCATCCGTTTCACGACTGAATCATCCGAGGAGAGATACTTGTGATATCGTTGTGTCATGAGTTGGATTGCTTTGGAGGAAATGTCGAGTTGGAGGATTGGGCCGATGAAGGAGTTTATGAGGAGTTGTTCGCCTAGTTTGGAGTTGCCGCAGCCTAGAATTAGTATGGCTTCGTTATTGTTGTTGTTGTTGTCATTATTGTTGTCAGATTGATGTTCGTGCTGTTCTCGCTGCTGTTGATATAATTGTATAGCTTCTTCGGGAGTGTCGAGTTGAGTTATGTCCATCCAATCTGCAAAAAATGTAGTTGTAGATATTATTTCACCATCATCATTTTCTTTGCTGCCGCTGCCATCATCATTATTATTCACTGATAATATCGGCACCTTTTGATATCGAAACTGCAACAATCCCCCTGAAGACGACGAAGAGGACAAATCAACACCGCCCCATTCATTGACCATATCATATGACATATCCTTGTAGAGTTGATCCCAAAAAACGGGATTGTCGTAGGGAGGACATGGGAGGCGGAAGCGACTGCTTGGGAAGGAGGGGTGGTGTTGCAGTGCATCGAGGAATTTACGCCCTCGTAGGCCGAAGAGGGACATGGTAGAGTAGAGGTGGCGGCGATGAGGAGGTGAGATGTGAGATGTGAGTAGGGCTGTGGGTATAGCGGGCGTGGGCGCCGCCCGCCTTTGTGTTTGTTTAGGAGAGGTGACTTTGGTCAATTTTTACATATTTTTACGAAAATGGCCTGATTTTGACACGAAAATGGCCAGATATGGGGTTATTTTATCCCAGGTGGGCTCCCACGTGGGCGACGCCCGCCATCGTCTTTTTAAACGCCCACTATCCACAGCCCTCTAGAGATGTGAGATGTCATGAAGTGATGGGCGGACACCTGCGGACACGCACCATTTTCCGGACTGTCCCGATTCCGAATCCCCGGTCAGGGTAAATGTCCGAAGGGACATCAGTCGTGATCCTCGAGCCGTGCACAAGGTGCAAGGTGTCGTGCTTCTTCTGGCTCCATCAGCATCATAAAAATAAAACAGCCGAAGCATGTAAAACGCTGAGCAAGAATGAGGATAGATGAGACTATTCTTTGGGGAGTATATTTACAACAACGCAATAATGGAGGAGGATCACCGAGTTAAAAGTAGAAGAAGTAAATTTGTCATCTTCTTCTACAGCGGTTTATTTATTACATCTGTGATAGCCACTATAACTTTTTCACAACTGCAAAGGAAGGTGCACACCAGGAGTGGTTATATTTGTGGAGCTGAGCCGCCTACGCAAGAAGAAATTGCCGCTCGTAGCGCAATTCCAATTTGTCTCAATATCAATACCAATACTGGAAATACAACTTCTTATGATACTTATGCTGATACTGATAGCTGGGTATCAAATAGGCCATTATGTCTCCAAGCCGGTGAACTGGATAAACCAGCAGTTTGGTGTACTATGTCTACTACGACGGAGTTGCCGCATCTTACTGTTTGGCCTCCTATTTATTTATGGTGGTCACCATGCGACAAGTGTGGCACGGCTTGGAGAATTTTTCGAACTCAAGATAATGACAAGAGTTGGTACAAGCGGCCTACATCTCTACAGCCTACAGCCCGATAGCTCAGACATACCTTTGGAAGATGGGTGGCTAGAGTGGGACTACACTGACTGGAAAAACACCTCCATCTCTATTTCAGAATGTTATTCAGATTACGGTCATGGTGGTACAGATGGTACCAATAGTGCCACTACCACCAATTACACCATTCCTTCTGCTTGCTATTCAGATAAAATCTCTGCGGGGAAGAATCTACAGTACAATACGGCATTTATTATTCTGTTGATGGTGGTGTCCCCGTGTACATTCTTAATGTGCTGTGTTAATAGCTTTTCAGAGCCCAGTCATGGTAATGATTCTGGTGGAGGTGGTGGTGGAGGAGGTAAGCATCTCTCTATCTTATTTCCTAACTACTCGACATTCCTTTTCTCAAAAAGTGCATTGAATTCTCTCATAAAGATGGCGGAGGTGGAGGTGGCGGCGGCGGAGGAGGTAAGCAATATTGATGTTTGACTTTTCTAACCTCTTTTTCCTGCCAAGAGCTCATAAGATACTCATACTCAAATCTTAGGTGGTGGAGGTGGAGACGGGGGTTGTTAAATACCATAACAACATTATCAAACCCACAAATATACAACAATGTTTTGCTACATTATCATTATCAAGATCTCTTAATAATGGAGATATAGGTATGACGGACAGCAGTGACGAACAATTATTACAGTTAGGTGTCCAAACATTGAAATTCTTCCAAGTTGCGGAAATGAAAGACAAATCATGTATGTCTGCTCATCTCTAGATATCATTCCGAGTAATTTTCTAAGTCAAAAACGTTCAACATTGGTAGGTAGAAAGCTCGACTTTCACTGTTGTCAGTACCAAGTACCAGTACACGTCATACATAACATGTGCAACTTAACTTCTTTAGAGGCCACAAACGAGAACTTTATCGAATAGCCGCAATCACAGCTATCTCAATCATCTTCATCTCTTTATAAGTGGATACGATCCTTGTGCCAAGCTGCTTGTGGATATGCAGAAACTGTCAGAGTGGTATTTACATAGTCAGTCGTGCTCTTCAGCCGTGCACTCAAGAGTCGCGCTTCTCGCGGCTTCTCCAACACAACAACCCAACAAAAGCACATAAAATAGCAGTAACTGTAAAACGCAAGCATGACAAGCAACCCGATCCGACAAGTCTTCGACAGCCACACACCGGCATTAGAGCCAGAGGTATGTCAATACCTGGATAGTATTGTCGAATCTGCGCTAGAAGATGGTGATGCAGCCGACATTTTAGATGTCCTATCCAATTTCCTTTCAGAGGACGAAACGAAGCAAATCTTATCTTTGCTCCAAGCATCATCTGGACAATGCAGTGATGAGGCTACCAACGAAAGCATCTCTCCGCAATTCATGCCTCCCTCGAAACTGAATCTGAATGAACCACATAGTATCAGTGTCATCTCTCCACCTACACTACATCGTACATCATCTCAGCCGAGCAATGCAGCGGATGTGAAATCATCTGCAGCCGCCACCAAGTCGCAACTGAGAAAAGAAGCTAGGCTAAAGAAGAAGAATGCAAAGAAGAGGGGAATGAAAGGCAAAGTATCGCCAAATATCTCTGAACAACTTCTAGATGATGATCATGCTCATGCATCTGCTTGGAAGGAATGTACAGACTCTGATCAGCGATGGGGTGGTAGAGGTCATGGAGGAAGAGGGATCCGAATGACGGGTGACAACTATCAAAATATTCATTTACCATCCGTATCGCTATCTTATGAAGGAAATGAGCTGCTGGTTGACTCAAAGATGGACATTGTGAAGGGGCATAGATATGGTTTCCTCGGCAAGAACGGAGTAGGAAAGTCTACACTCTTGCGGCAATTGGCAGCTGGGTCAATCCCCGGTTTGCCTCGGGGGATGGTCATACGAATGGTGAAGCAACAAGTTGAGGGGAGGGATGATCAAACGACACTGGAAGCTCTTGTAGAGGCTGATGAGCATAGATCTGCCTTGCTACGGGATCAGGATGAAGTGGAACGAAAGATCGATAGTGGTATTGACTTGCATGAATGTGCCCAAAGGATTGGTGATATTGCAGTGGAATTGGATGCAATAGATGCAGACAACGCGGAGAAGAGGGCTGTGGATATGCTCAAAGGATTATCCTACACAAAAGAGATGATCTATGGTAAAACGTCACATCTCAGCGGTGGTTGGAGGATGAGATTAGCTCTAGCACAGGCTCTCTTCGCTCCCTACAGCGATTTGATCCTATTGGACGAGTGCACAAATCACCTGGATTTACAAGGTATGGCGTGGCTAGAGAATTATCTTACAACAAAGCCTCTGACCATCATTTGCGTCTCGCATGACAGATCCTTCCTCGATGCGGTCTCGACAGATATCATCGTACTAGAGCACAAAAGATTGACATATCATGCAGGAAACTACACTGATTATCGAAAGAAGATGGACGAGAAAGCATCAAGGGAGGCTCAAATACTTGATGCTAGTGAACGCCAGCGGTCAAAAGCAATGGCATTTGTTCAGAAGCAACAACAGCAATCAAAGAAGAGCTCTGATCCAAACAAACAGCGACAAGCAAAAATGATCAAGGAGAAGAAACTTGATCGTATTGGTAATTACAGAGAGGACGGCAAGA
Organism: Skeletonema marinoi; assembly: GCA_030544225.1. Taxonomy (NCBI): domain Eukaryota; phylum Bacillariophyta; class Thalassiosirophyceae; order Thalassiosirales; family Thalassiosiraceae; genus Skeletonema; species Skeletonema marinoi. Next base: position 191,006 of record CM060505.1, on the reverse strand, counting down.
GATTCAAGCAATTTTCTCTGAAGAAGTTATCTGAGGATCATGTTCGGCTAGCACAAAAAGTAGTTATCGAAGTGGATGGCCCAACTGTCAAGCTACGTCTTCCCGATCCATCATGGCCGCCCTGTATTAACGATGACACACCCCTCATCCAAATGGAGGATGTGAATTTCTCATACAATACTTCAACAGCTGAACCAGATGCTGAGTTGCTGTTGAAACAGCTGACCCTAAACATCACACGAAAGACCAAGGCAGCTATCGTAGGCAAAAACGGCTGCGGCAAGTCATCGTTACTCAAACTCCTTGGTGGAGAGGTCCGCCTTACAAAGAGACAAGGCATCATATCAACACACCCAAATATCCGAGTCGGATTCGTCTCGCAATACTCTGTTGAAGAGCTCAACCAGTATGCTCACATGACTGTCGTCGAGTACGCCGAAGAATTTCTATCGTCTGGAGATGTATGTTCATCCAAAGCTTCTGGAAACATCAGGCAGTATCTAGGCATGTTCGGGCTAGGAGGAGCTCATGCCTACCGGCAGATTCGAGCACTCTCGGGAGGAGAGAGAATGCGTCTATGTTTTGCAACTGTTCTTGCAAGTACCATCCACGTGTTACTTTTAGACGAGGCAACAAACCACATCGACTTGGAGACTATGGACTCACTTAGCAACGCACTGAAAGATTGGCAAGGATCAATCACCATGGTGAGTCACAACCAGGGCTTCTTGAGTGGATTCTGCAATGAACTGTGGTCTTTTTCCAAGGAAGAAAGTGGTAGGGTTGACATCTCTCATGATGATACGGATAGTTTTGAGGAGCTATTCTTGCGGTATAAAAGCAACATGCTGAATGGCGCTGGAGCTGGAGGAACGTCGGGCACTTCTAGATTGGAGCGTCAAAATATGGCCAAAAGAGCAGCTAGGCAAAACGCTAATGTTTCGAGGCATGCAGCTCTACTGTGAGACAGGTTTTAGAGGATAACTGTAATATGAGTATTCCTCTATCACTTTTTTCGTCCCCTTTCATTCGAGAGTAGGGATGGCCAGTCTTCTTACAAGAAGAAGAACAGCCGACACAACAGGTAACAAAGGAGAGGTATTTCAATGAGCTGATTTTTAGAAATTCTTGTGTGCTGATGTCATTTATTTGTGTGGAATTAGTGGCATCAGATAAGGATAAGCGTACCCCTTGGAGTGATTCCAGAAAGAGAAGGGGCAAGCATTTTGTCAACAAGCTATGTGCAGCAACTTGCAATAAGCGCTCCAATAACGTATGTCGCTGCTTTCATCGAACGTGGTATAGATGCGGCTATCTCTCTCCCCCTTTCACTCTTTCATTTCCCCAGTGAGGAAATATTCCAAATCCCATTATAGAGAGAGTCAGATAAGCGGGGTTTCAAAGGAGTATCATCTACCACCCCTCTTCGTCATCACGATCGTCTGCTTCCCCTTCCAACTCTTCCAAATGCTCCTCCTCGTCCTCTTCCTCTTCATGATCCATCACTTCAAACGTAAATGATGGCAACTCAAGAAATGGGATGACACTGTTCATCACAATATCTTGAGGTAAAACAAGCTGGAGTGTAGTCGCAACCTCCTCGTGCAATAAGCGTTGATGTTCTGCTTTGTAGTGAAGGATTTTGCGAAGAACTGATCTGATCCACGTTCGTATCGCCTGGGCCTTTTCCGCCTCATCCAATCTATGCGCATCTTCATCCCATCCTCCAGCAGATGTATTGGGAAGAATCAGATTGATTGAATCAATTTCTGCATTCATATCATTTCTCCATTCCTCCAATAGTAAAGCGGCGATAGTTTCATGTATTGGTCCCTGAACTAGATCTACGTGTTTCAAATTACCACACCCTACAAATGTATTATTATCAGTAATCAAACCATCATTCAATGGGATGGTGATTCGTTCCAGAGAGTCGCAGTAACCGGATGCAATCCCCTCAGTTCTTTCCAATTCGCTACCAAATTTTACTTCCGTCAGGGCTTCACAATTATAAAATGCATCTCTATCAACGAGCTTGGTAGAAAGCAAGTTAATGTCCCTTAACGATTCACAGCCATTGAATGAACATTATCCAATTACTCCCAGATTGTCACATTCAACATATATCAGAGCTTTACACTCATAGAATGCCTCCTCCTCGACATCTTCGACGCCTGAGCATGTCCAATCTTTTCAACTTTAGCATGCAAATAGACTTCCTCGATGTTAGGATGCTCTTCGAATGCTCCCTCCGGAATGATTGTGGCGGATGCATCTACGGTGGCATGAGTTACATGATCTGGAACAACTTCGCCACCGGTATAGTTGTACCACCTTCGAATATTATCGCCCCTGACCGCCATAATGCATATGATAATAATAACGGCAGCAGCAAGATGCTGCTACGATGTTGTATCTCCACCGCATCTTTGGGAGCTCTTTGGGCACGACAGGCTTTTGCTGGATGGTTGCTATCGGCTGGCTCGGTGACGTCATCGGTGATGGTTGACGTCATCGGTGATGGTTGACGTCATCGGCCTGGCCAACTTGCAATTTGCATTTGATGTGTTTGATTTGCATAAGTACGCAGGGGGAAAAGGCAATGATTCTTTAACCAACAATTGGAGTATTCATACACAATACGCCGAGGGCAGAACCAATACCTGACACTGCGCATCAATTAGGAAATACACAGACACAGCAGCATGGCGGCCGTCAAGCGCTCTTCGCGTTTTAGAGCTAGAATTAGTAACGTCAGCTATGCTAGTAATCAGTTAGTCAAGCGATGAATTTGATTGATCTCGGGAGCCGCTACTGATCTAGCCACTGCCTACATGAACATGAACATGAAGAGAGCTCGACCGAGACAGTCTTTCACTTTCAAGGCCAGTGCAGGTGCAGGACTGATCCTTACCCCACCTTTTTAGCAGCAATGTCCATGACAGAGCTCTTGCTCTCTTACCATTCATTGCCAACATTTGCATACTAAGCTCACAGCTTACTACTAAGTATTTCAAGACCCATACGCTTCAGTTCTGTTGGGAGAGCGGCAGCGTATGTCATCTACCGGATATCATGCCATACTTTGTCTTGCTTTATGTCAAGGTCAAGGGCTTCGCCTTTGTCGTTCCACCTAAGCATTGGGCAAGGACCAACCCATGCTTCATCGTATAGATCAAGATGAAGCCGTAGACTGTATTGATTGTTGCCAGAATTATGAGACAGCACAGAACCAACTAACCCTAAGAGTATGTAGTGTCTTGCCACTTGGGCGCAAATTGTCGATTGTCGTACGACAATGCGAACCCAACCCCAAACCCCAGCTGGGCTACAGAGCTACATCATGTTCCGGTAAAAGCATTCCATCTGACCTATCAACGGCATCGACCTAGAGAGTATTGTACCATTTTCACCATGCCATCAAGGAAGAAGGCCAAGGGCAAGGGCAAAGCCAGAAAAGCAGCCAAAGAAGAAGCAGCGGCCACCCAGGCGAAAGCAGGCACAAACAACTCACATCAATCGCCACCACGACCAACACTAACATCAAGAGGAGTCGACGATGTTGTGCGTGGAATCGAATCAATGAAACTGAAACCATGCACCACTCACGGCTTCCGCCTTGAACTATTACCAACCATGCGCATCTGTGGCGTTTTCATTGATGCATTCACTGAAGTGTACAGCATATCCCTGCAAATGGATCCCAGAAGTAATGTGATCACTGCATTAAATGCAGCGAGTGCGGTATGTAATAAACCAATGTTTGGGTTTGGTCCGGTGTGGAAAGATGTTGCCAAGTTGGAGTATGTTATGGCCTACTATGTGACAAAGGGGGTGAAATATATTCTCGACGAGGGGAGAGATGATATGGCCCATAATTATGCTGTGTTTGCCAATTATTTTGAGCAAACTATTGGAGTCGCTAATAAAACTCAACCCGAAGTAATTCCGGCGAAATTTGCCGAGCTGCTCAATGGGGATATGCACACGTTGGTCAAGTACTATAGGCAGCATATTCCCTGTAACTGCTTGGATGAGAAATACGAGGAGGTTAAATCCATCACAAAGTTGGGACTTTGTTGTTATTCAGAGTGCCCTCTACCCAATAGGACGGTGGAACGAAAGAAGATGCTGTACTGCACTCAATGCCGTGTGGCAAATTATTGTAGCAGAGAGTGTCAGGTGGCTCATTGGCCTGACCATAAGGATGGCTGCCTCAAGTACATGGAGAAGAAAGCAAAGTTACCTAAATCCCCGGTAAGAAAATCGCCTTCTCCTAAAGCAGCGTAGCGGCTAGCATACTGATAGTTGACCTCTTAATGACATCACTGTGTCAATCGCACAAGATTTGTAATGACTTTCTTAGAGAAGGAGGATTGAAAAGACCGTACGATAACAAGTACTGGTCCGTTTTAGGTAGATATCTAATCTGATTAACTTAGTATATATATAGAGAAGGAGGATTGAGAGAGAAGTTTGTAGAGGATATGTAGTGTAGAGGGTATGATTAGAGGTAGTTGAAGAAGGCCGGAAGGGCGATGGTACGGTGATAAAAATGGAAGAGGTTGTTCTTGTATAGAAGGCAGAAGAGTGATGGTGATGATGAGATATGAGATGAGAGGTCACTCTCTAAGGTAATATATATATTTTTAGTGATGAGAATGATGATTTAATTGCAGACGACATCAACGACAAACTATTACCAAGAGAAAAGAAAAAGATTGTCTTGATTCGTTGGGAGATGGATGACAAGTTTGTGGGGTATTTGGTCTACCCTTCTCGAGGAAGCTATTACTCCTCTGCCAACACAAACACAAAGAGTTCTCCCTGCTAGTAGCTAAGCCGCAACAAACACGTTTTAATGCTAGAATTATTAACGTCAGCTATGGTAGTAATCAGGTATTCAAGCGATGAATTTGATTGATCTCGGGAGCCGCTACTGATCTAGCCACTGCCTACATGAACATGAAGAGAGCTCGACCGAGACAGTCTTTCAAGGCCAGTGAAGGTGCAGGTGCAGGTGCAGGTGCAGGTGCAGCAGGACTGATCATTACCCCACCTTTTTAGCAGCAATGTCCAGTGATAGAGCTCTTGCTCTCTTGCCACTCATTGCCAACATTTGCATACTAAGCTCACAGCTTACTACGAAGTAGTTCATGTCCAGGCGTCAGAGGAGATGTGACAGTGAAATACTAAACTAGACCAGCAGATCTACCATAGTACTTATCTACTCTGCCTATTTACTTGCCAACCAACATAGTAGCAGCCCTACCAATGACAACAAGCTTGCTGCGCCGCAAACAATAAGTATTTAAGTATTTGATTGTGCCAGAAGCAGGGCACATAAAAGTATACTTTTATGGAGCTCTGGCCAGAAGGGCCGGAGATCACAGAACCAATAACCCTAACCTAAACCATAACCCTAACTTCTGTAAATAGTACATCGGAATTAACAGCTACATGTTCCTTGCATTCCATCTGACATATCATCGGCATTGACCTAGAGATACCATTGTATTGTCACCATGCCATCAAGGAAGAAGGCCAAGGGCAAGGGCAAAGCCAGAAAAGCAGCCAAAGAAGAAGCAGCGGCCACCCAGGCGAAAGCAGGCACAAACAACGAGCATCAATCGCCACCACGACCAACACTAACATCCAGAGGAGTCGACGATGTTGTGCGTGGAATCGAATCAATGAAACTGAAACCATGCACCACTCACGGCTTCCGCCTTGAACTATTACCAACCATGCGCATCTGTGGAGTTTTCATTGATGCATTCACTGAAGTGTACAGCATATCCCTGCAAATGGACAGTAATGTGATCACTGCATTAAATGCAGCGAGTGCGGTATGTAATAACCCAAAGTTTGGGTTTGGTCCGGTGTGGACAGATGTTGCCAAGCTGGAGTATGTTAAGGCCTACTATGTGACAAAGGGGGTGAAATATATTCTCGACGAGGGGAGAGATGATATGGCCCATAATTATGCTGTGTTTGTCAATTATTTTGAGCAAACTATTGGAGTCGCTAATAAAACTCAACCGGAAGTGATTCCGGCGAAATTTGCCGAGCTGCTCAACGGGGATATGCACACGTTGGTCAAGTACTATAGGCAGCATATTCCCTGTAAATGCTTGGATGAGAAATACGAGGAGGTTAAATCCATCACAAAGTTGGGACTTTGTTGTTATGCAGAGTGCCCTCTACCTAATAGGACGGTGGAACGAAAGAAGATGCTGTACTGCACTCAATGTCGTGAGACAAATTATTGTAGCAGAGAGTGTCAGGTGGCTCATTGGCCTGACCATAAGGATGGCTGCCTCAAGTACATGGAAAAGAAAGCAAAGTTACCTAGTAAATCCCTGGTAAGAAAATCATCTTCTGCTGGAGCAGCAGCGTAGCGGCTAGCATACTGATAGTTGACCTTAATTACATCACTATGTTAATCGCACAAGATTTGTAATGACTTTCTTCCTTCTAGCTAGTTCTTTATGCATCGATGGTAATAATATTTCTGCAGGAGGGGACATCGGTAGCAATCATCACGACGACTTCTCATCACAAGGATCAACACCCCATCTTTCCAAAACCTCATTCATAAACCCCACATCACTCACAACCACATCCTCACTCTTCATAAACTTATTCCGTATCCAATCACTTGCATGCTTTCCCTGCCACACTAACGTATTCCGAATCTCTCTATATTGCTCCTCACAAATGTCAATGTTTTCAATATGTTGAAAGTTGTTGACATTGACTTTCTCTTTGGTCGCAAGATAGTGTAGGGGAGTGTCCAAATTGAGGAATTGTTGGAGAGTATGTTGAAAGTGGAGACGACGTTGTGTATTGCTATCTTTGATTTGTTCCATGGAATACAATAACACCTTCATTGGATGTTGTGCATGATGTGCTGTGGAGGTCATGACTCCATACACTTTGTTAATTCGTGTCATGTGTTGCAATTCCTCAGGTGATAAGGGGACTTTACCCAACTGTTTGAGATATAGATCAAACCGTGCTGCACCGGTGGATAGACCTAGCCAATCGGTTCGATTGTTGTGTAGGAATCGTAAAGGGGGTTTCATGTTGTGTCGTTTCTTCTCGTGCTTTTGCCATATCCGGTAATTGTATAGACTTTCAAACCAGTGGACTGGATGTCTGACGCCGACGATGACTCGTGATGTATTGTTTAGTAGCTGATCGAGACGAGCTGTTTCCTTTACTATTCTTGGGCATTTGATGCCCCGTCGTTTCGTTGTTGGCTGTGGCTGCTCTCCGTTCGTTTCGTTCAGCGAAGAATTGCCTGCCATCACAGTCGTTTTATTGAGCCACTGGCGCAACATATTGCCATCACCCCAAAACTCATCATCATACATGATAACTTGAGAATGAGTTGCCAATATATCATGTAAGAAAGTGGTGCCCGTTTTTGCAAATCCGATAATTGCAAAGTCGAGCGATGGCTCATCATTCTTATTTTTTGATATGAAGGATGTCGATGCAGCCACCGGTGGCGCTGCTTTGTTAGTTTTACTGCCGCCGATGAAGATTGAGAGGACGTAGAAATTCACTAGCAAAGGAATGATTGTCAATACGATAAAGGCGAGTATGATTCGCTTTGTTCTCCTCTTTTGTTTTGCGCTCAAAATCATATTTTTCAGTTATGTCAGCGTGGGCAAAGTTACCACATCATGTGAACGAAAAGCCGTAGAAGGAGCAAAAGATGGGCCTCTCCACTTTTAAATGTTAACTACCGAGCTGTGTAGGCAGGTTCCTATTGTATTGTACACACACTGCCGTCGAGGAGGGGCGCTGCTGTTTGCTGCCTGTTTGTTGCTTTGGCTTTGTTGCATTGTTGTCTTGCGAAAGTGAAAGCCAATGCACCTTCTCTTTCTCTCAATACAACGAAAGCCATTACCGCTTCCTGAGGGGAAGAGCATCTCATTATTTGCGAACAGTTGTCAACAAGTAAGTGTCAAGTGTTGCTTCAACACAAACATCAGACAACACAAAACAACCATGGCAGGATCTTCCCGACGTACCACCTCAACTTCTGCCGCCGCCGCACCTGATGGTAGTCGCAAAGCGCCTGCGAAGAAGAGGAAGTCGTCTCAGCTGTCGGAAGAAGAAGGAGGAGGGGCGAAGGCAAAGAAAAAAGTTGATCGGAAGACTTACAAAAGGAGTTGCTCCGCTGATGGGTGCACAAATCAAGCTCAAGTAGGAGGAGTGTGCATGAAGCATGGGGCAAAAGTCGAACGCAAACTTTGCAGCAGTGAAGGATGCACAAATCAAGTTATCAATGGAGGAGTGTGCGTAAGGCATGGGGCAAAGAAAGAATGCAGCAGTGAAGGGTGCACAAATCATGTTGTCAGAGGAGGAGTGTGCGTAAGGCATGGGGCAAAGCTCAAACTATGTAGCAAAGAAGGATGCACAAATAAAAATCACAAAGGGGGAGTGTGCAAACGGCATGGGGCAAAGGTCAAACTATGCAGCAGTGAAGGATGCACAAATCAAGTTCAGAGAGGAGGAGTGTGCAGGAGGCATGGGGCAAAGGTCAGACAGTGCAGCAGTGAAGGATGTACAAATAAAGTTATCCAAGGAGGAGTGTGCGTTAGACATGGGGCAAAGGTCAAATGCAGCAGTGAAGGATGCACAAATGGAGTTGTCAAAGGAGGATTGTGTAAAAGGCATGGGGCAAAGTTCAAACAATGTAGCAAGGAAGGGTGCACAAATCAAGCTTTCAAAGGAGGAGTGTGTTGGAGCCATGGAGAAAAGCCCAAATGTAGTGATCCTGAATGCAACAACCTCGCTCTTGATAGAGGAGTTTGCTGGAGTCATGGAGCAAAAGACAAATTCAAACTCAAGGAATGCAGCAGTGAAGGATGCCGCTATTTAACGAGGAGGGAATGTGGATTGTGTTACTCTCATTGGAAGAAGAAGCATCGAGCTACAGAATCAACAGCTGAGGAAGCTGCGGTCGCAGTACCAGCACTTCCTCCTATCGACTTGCAACCTAGTGAAACTGAGTGTGTCATATGCCGTGAAACATACAATGCCAATGAAATGGTAACCTGTGCAGCAGAAAGCGCATGTAGTTGTGTCGTATGCCATGACTGCTTGGTGACATGCTTTTCCAGTCCATGGAAAATGGTAAATGGCCAACTCATCGAATACGATCCGACACAATGTCCAGCTTGTCGAAAAGTAGGAGCCTTTTCTTTGGACGAAACAGACGCAGCTATAGTTTATAGGGAAATGAATGAAAGATAATGTTTTGAAGCTGCGAGTGTAGGTGCAAGTTATGCATCTACGAGCCATGAGCAAGGCGATTCCGACTGGGAGGTGGGAGATGAATGAAGAGGAGGATGACGAAGACGATTATTAGCTAGTTTGGCTACGGGCATGAGTTTGGCTATGAATTCATCAACGCGTAGAATAAAGTAAAGGGATGCAAATTAATTAGTTATCACGGTGTTAAGAGACATCAAACACTAAAGTAGCTGCCATTTTGACATTCTTGGAGTCTAAATCCATAGACAAATGGTGTTAGCCTGTCCTATTAATCAAACTGTTAAACTTCTGCTTCCTACACACCGCTGCCGTCTAGGAGGTGCCAGTTTAAGTCGGTTTGGCTGCTTGTGCTTTGGCTGTTGGCTGACAGATGCGAGATAAGTAGAAGCTTGACGTGGGACCCATGTACCAAGTGAAAGTCAAAAGCCTTCTCTTTCTCGTAAGACGACGAAAGCCTTTCCCGCTTCCTGAGGGGAGGATGATCTCATTACATTTTTGCGAAGGAGCGAACACTGGTGTCATAATCGGCTGCAGGCTGCTTCAACACAAACATCACCAAGAACACAAAACAACCATGGCATCTTGTACGATATGCTATGAAACAGACAATGCCAACGAAGCAGTAACTTGTGCAGCAGAAAACGCATGCACTTGTTCCATATGCCATGACTGCTTGGTGACATGCTTTTCCCGTCCATGGAGGATGATAACTGGCCAACTCATCGAATACGATCCGACGAAATGCCCACTTTGTCTAGGAGCAGGAGCATTTTCTTTGGATGAAACAGACGCTGCTGCAGTGGCTAGGGAAATGAGGAGGATGATTATTGAAGATGCGAGTGTAGCTGCAAGTTATGCATCTACGAGCCATGAGCAAGGCGACTCCGAATGGGAGATGAGTGAAGAGGGAGATGACGAAGCAAGCTATGCATCTACGAGCCATGAGCAAAGCGATTCCGAATGGGAGATAGCGAGTGAAGTGTGAGATGACGAAGACGATTAGCAGCCGTGGAGTTTGACTATCAAGTGTAAAATAGAGCTACTTCGAGTATAATGCGTCATTAGTGTACAATGAAGTAGTGAACATTAGACTAGAAATAAGAACAGGTCAATACGAAGGGTTGAGTACAATAGTTACAGGGCTTTCCATCTAATCATTTCTTACAAGAGTAAAATCATGCATGGTAGACTGACGTTTCAGCACGCAATGCGGAGAACCAGGCCATGCATAGGCACCCAACAACTTCCAATCATCACGACGACTTCTCATCACAAGGATCAACACCCCATCTTTCCAACACCTCATTCATAAACCCCACATCACTCACAACCACATCCTCACTCTTCATAAACTTATTCCGTATCCAATCACTTGCATGCTTCCCCTGCCACACTAACGTATTCCGAATCTCTCTATATTGCTCCTCACAAATGTCAATGTTTTCAATATGTTGAAAGTTGTTGACATTGACTTTCTCTTTGGTCGCAAGATAGTGTAGGGGAGTGTCCAAATTGAGGAATTGTTGGAGAGTATGTTGAAAGTGGAGACGACGTTGTGTATTGTTGTCTTTGATTTGTTCCATGGAATACAATAACACCTTCATTGGATGTTGTTCGTGGTGTGCTATGGAGGTCATGACTCCGTACACTTTGTTAATTCGTGTCATGTGTTGCAATTCCTCAGGTGACAAGGGTACTTTACCCAGCTGCTTGAGATATAGATCAAATCGTGCTGCACCGGTGGATAAACCTAGCCAATCGGTTCGATTGTTGTGTAGGAATCGTAAAGGGAGCTTCATTTTGTGTCGTTTCTTCTCGTGCTTTTGCCATATCCGGTAATTGTATAGACTTTCAAACCAGTGGACTGGATGTCGCACGCCGACGATGACTCGTGATGTATTGTTTAGTAGCTGATCGAGACGAGCTGTTTCCTTTACTATTCTTGGACATTTGATGCCCCGTCGTTTCGTTGTTGGCTGTGGCTGCTCTCTATTCGTTTCGTTCAGCGACGATTTGCCTGCCAACACAGTCGTTTTATTGAGCCATCGGCGCAACATATTGCCATCACCCCAGAATTCATCATCATACATGATCACTTGGGAATGAGTTGCCAATATGTCATGTAGGAAAGTGGTGCCCGTTTTTGCAAATCCGATAATTGCAAAGTCGAGCGACGATGGCTCATTCTTGTTATTATTCGTCATTATGGATGTCGATACAGCCACCGGTGGCGCAGCTTTGTTAGTTTTATTGCCACCGATGAAGATTGAGAGAACGTAGAAATTCACTAGCAGTGGAACGATTGTCAATATGGTGAAGGCGAGTATGATACGCTTTGTGCTCCTCTTTTGTTCTGCGCTCAAAATCATATTTTTCATGAGATTATGTCAGCGTAGGCAAAGTTACCACATCATGTGAACGAAAAGCCGTAGATGGAGATGGAGCAAAAGATGGGCCTCACCTCTTAACTGTGAACTGCTTAGCGGTGTTGGCAGGTTACTATTGTGCACACACCACTTCGTCGAGGAGAGAGGAGAGGGCTGTTTGTTTGTTGTTTGTTTGTTGTTTGTGTGTTGCCCTTCCCTCTTCCTGTGGGTGCGTGGCTGCCGCAATGTGACAGGTCCTCCAGTTGCACCGAGTCGAGCTGCACCGAGTTTTACACCGAGTCAGGAACTGTCCCATCTAATAGACAATTCCCAATTATGAACATTCGTCGCCATTTATCGCCAAAGCAGCCGTTTGTCCTCAACTTCAACAAGTCTCAACATCCAACGTCATCCCCTTTTCCTGGTAGTATGACGTGTCTACCACGTTGATCTACCACAAACATTGTGGAGTTCCTATGTAGAATTCTGGTACAAAATCTATGTAGAAAGTCTTAGCAAAAAAACGTTTCTTGATGATGCCCACCATGGTGAAAAATACGGCACTATTGCCACCTTTTTCAGTCTACTTCTTACTATTTTGGAGAGATATTGCAGCTTTATTAATGTTAGCACACGAATTACTAATGAATCCGAGTTTTACTTTAGATTCTAAGTCTATTACAGTGCCATTAGATCAATAAACATCATAAAACGTCGCCCAAAACAACTTACACAGTACAAAATCGCGTTATAAACCCACTGACATTCGTTACTAATGTTCCATGAGGCAGCCGCTGATTGTAGCATCAACAGCAGCAATAAGATCCATGTTCATCCCTCTGAATATACGGTGAATTCTACCGGTTCGGGTCGTCAACAAATCTTCGAACTGTCCAGTGAGGGGTGGAGAGATGAAATAAGGTCATAACATAAGTTGTGGAAGTAATAAATTGTCTTATTTATGCAATAACTCACCTACTTTCGGCCGGCCTTTCACGTGTACGCGCATTAGGGATAGGGGAAGGCCGTTGGCATACGATCGCAATCATGATTTTTGTTTTATGGAAGTATTAGGGCGGTTAATAGGAGGGCGGAAATCTCATCATTGTCATCGCCATTTTGAAACAAATGTCAGTTGGATGTGGATGTTGGAGAGAGTGAGAACTGAGAACAACGGCTGCTTTGGCGATAAATGGCGACGAATGTTCATAATTGGGAATTGTCTATTAGATGGGACAGTTCCTGACTCGGTGTAAAACTCGGTGCAGCTCGACTCGGTGCAACTGGAGGACCTGCAATGTGAAAGCCAATGCACCTTCTCTTTCTCTCAAAACAACGAAAGCCATTACCGCTTCCTGAGGGGAAGAGCATCTCATTATTTGCGAACAGTTGTCAAGAAGTGTCAAGTTGCTGCAACACAAAACACAAACATCTATCAGCCAACACAAAACAAACATGGCAAGATCTTCCCAACGTACCGCCTCAACTGCCGCCGCCGCCGCTACTGATAGTCGCAAAAGCAAAGCGCCTGCGAAGAAGAGAAAGTCGTCTCAGCTGTCGGAAGAAGAAGGAGGGGAAGCGAAGGCGAAGAAACAAGTTGATTGGATGAAGTACAAAAAGACATGTTCCGCTGATGGGTGCACAAATCAAGTTGTTAAAGGAGGAGTATGCATCAAGCATGGCGCAAAGGTCAAACTATGCAGCAGTGAAGGATGTACAAATCAAGCTAAGAATGGAGGAGTGTGTAAGAAGCATGGGGCAAAGGTCAAACTATGCAGCAAAGACGGATGCACAAATCAAGCTAAGAAAGGTGGAGTGTGCATCAAGCATGGGGCACAGTGTCAGCTGTCGGAAGAAGAAGAAGGAGGGGCGAAGGCGAAAAAAAAATACGATTGGAGAAAGTACAAAAAGATTTGCTCCGATGCTGGGTGTACAAATCGAGCTATCAACGGAGGAGTGTGCAAAAGGCATGGGGCAAAGCTCAAACTATGTAGCAAGGAAGGATGCACAAATCAAGTCGTCAATGGAGGATTGTGCGTGAAGCATGGGGCAAAGGTCAAACTTTGCAGCAGTGATGGGTGCTCAAATCAAGCTCAATTAGGAGGAGTGTGCATGAAGCATGGGGCAAAGGCCAAACGATGCAGCAAAGAAGGATGCACAAATAATGCTCAAAATGGAGGAGTGTGTAAGAAGCATGGGGCAAAGGTCAAACTTTGCAGCAGTGAAGGATGCACAAATCAAGCGAAACACGGAGGAGTGTGTATCACGCATGGGGCAAAGGTCAATCTCAAACAATGCAGCAGTGAAGGATGCAATAATGTAGCAACGAGGAAAGGTCGATTGTGTTACTCGCATTGGAGGAAGAAGCATCGATCTACAGAATCAACAGCTGAGGAAGCTGCGGTCGCAGTACCAGCACTTCCTCCTATCGACTTGCAACCAAGTGAAACTAACTGTGCGATATGCTTCGAAGCATACAATGCCAATGAAATGGTAACTTGTGCAGCAGAGAGCGCATGTAGTTGTGTCGTATGCCATGACTGCTTGGTGACAAGCTTTTCCCGTCCATTGAAAATGGTAAATGGCCAATTCATCGAATACGACCCGACACAATGTCCGGTGTGTCGAGTAGTAGGAGCATTTTCTTTGGATGCAAGAGACGCAGATGCAGTGAATTGGGAAATGAATGAAATGTACCGCTTTGAAGCTGCGAGTGTAGGTGCAAGTTATGCATCTACGAGCCATGAACAAAGCGATTCCGAATGGGAGATGGGAGATGAATGAAGTGACGATTAGCTAGTTTGACTACAAGCATGAGTTTGACTATGCTTTCATCAAAGTGTAGAATAAAGTAAAGGAATGCAAATTAATTAGTTATCACGGTGTTAAGAGACATCAAACACTAAATTAGCTGCCATTTTGATATCTTCGAGTCGAAATCCATAGACATAGATGGTGTTGAGCCTGTCCTATTCATCAAACTATTAAACTTCTGGTTCCTACACACCGCTGCCGACCTACTCTGCCTATTTACTTACCAACACCATAGTAGTAGCGCAGCCGTACCGATGACAAGAAGCTTGCTGTGCAGCAACCAGTTGGTGTTGTTGGCTGGCTGGCTTATAGCTGTTTAGCAGACTGTGACGTCATCGGGAGGTGGTGTGACGGGATATGACGTCATGGCCTGGCCTAAGTTGAAGCAAAAGCAACCTCACATTTTTGATTTGATGTACATACTAAGTATGTGGTGTTTGATGTTTGTGTTGCGTTGCTCTGCATATCATCATCAATTGCATTACTAAGTAGGTGCACAATACACAGCAGCATGGCGGCCATCAAGCACTGCGAAGAGCTCCTCCCCGGCCTAGACGACGACATTGCCGAATACATCTCCGGCATTCTCGAAGATGACGATGCACTCGAGGCAGATTCCGTGGAGGATACAACCGCCATGATCGCTGGTCTCCTTGATGAATATTGTGAGGAAAATGGTGAGGATCCATCGGAGAAGGCGGCTGCGTTGATTGCTCGATTAACGAATGGAGGGGGGCAAGTTGACAGTGGTGCGGCTGTAAAAGTGTCTAATGATTTGCCAGTTAAACTTGGAGGGATATCACTTGCAGATCAACTAAAAACTGATGACTACGATCTCGTCTACGGTGACAATAATAAACGCAACACCGTAAACTCAATCATTGAAGAAAATCCGGATGCTACAACCACCACGAAATCCAAAACAAAAACAAAGAGCAACAAACCAACAGCATCCCAAATTGCCAATGCACAAATTGCCGAAATTGAAGCTGAATTACACGACGCACGTGTCGCTGCGGTGAAGGCACGTGCCAAGTATGGTGCGTATCGGGGGAGTTTGGATGCGAAAGCGTTTACTTTGCCTAATCCGGGGGGTGGGGCACCTCTTTTGGAGGATGCGGCTTGTCGATTGGTTTGGGGGAAACGGTATGGTAAGAGTTGTTTTTTGATGTGCATTATTTATTGTCATGTCATTATTATTTCAATGAAACTAATTAAATTATTGTCTAGGTCTCATTGGGCGCAATGGCATGGGCAAAAGTACCATGCTCCGAGCATTTGCAGCTCGTAGAGTGGGGGACGTCCCGGCACAAGTCAGTGTGCACTATGTATCACAGGAGGTCAATCTGACAGAAGATCAACGTAACAAAACTCCCGTCATGTGTGTAGTTGATGCAGATATTGAACGAACATTGCTGAAAGAGGAGATTGCTGAATTAGAAGTTAAGGCATCAGAGGGGACGTTGGACGCTGCTGGTTCGGTGCGGCAGGGGGAACTCATTGCTAGACTGGATGAGATTGGGGGAGACTCTGCCGATCGTCGTGCAGAGGCTTTGCTTGCCAATTTGGGATTTTCGGAGGAGTTACGTTCCCGTCCATTATCGCAACTGAGTGGAGGGTGGAGGGTACGAACGATGCTTGCGGCGGCTATCTTTGCCAAACCTGATTTGTTGCTTTTGGATGAACCTACGAATCATTTATCGATTCTTGCTGTAATGTGGCTGGCAAGAGAACTTGCCACGAGTGAGACATGGAAGGAGCGCATTGTGGTTATTGTATCACATGACCGTCACTTCATGGATGAGGTCTGTACAGATTGTCTTCATATTTCAGGTGCTGCAAAGAAATTAACTCAAGCACGAGGCAACTACTCAGTCTGGCATAAGAGGAGGAAGGAGCAGCAGGCTCTGTTTGCAAAGGAACAGAAGGCGCGACAGGATGAGATTGATCGACTTCGAGAGTATGCAGGACACGGGTTCAAGTATGGTGGGAGTGCATCCCAAATCAATAAAATGGGAATGAAAGCCAAGCAGGCGGACAAGTTGGAGGAAGCACATGCTGAGCATGCAGAGGAGTTATCGGCACTACAGGAAGATGTTGAGTTGCCAATCCACATTGCAGCTGGAGGGGAGTTGGATGGGTATGTTGTCCAACTTCAAGATGTGGGGTTTGGGTATCCTGGTGCGACTCCTGCCCGCTTGTTTCAGCATTGCGAGTTTGGCATTACATCCAAATCAAGGATTGTATTGCTCGGCGAGAATGGTAATGGAAAGACGGTAAGTACAAGGTATCATCTTTGACTACTTTTTGGATACAATGCATTGACTCAAACCTGACTCTCTTCTACAACTCAGACCTTGGTAAAATTGATCATGGGAGAGCTACAGCCGTGTGAGGGCAATGTTAGAAGGTCTCCCCATGCAAGATATGCTCTAGTAAACCAGCATCATGCAGACCAAATTGATCTTTCTTTAACACCCCTGGAGTTCCTTGCTAGCAAGTTTCCAGGTGATGGTTCGTATGCTCATACACAAAAGTTGAGATCTCACTTGTCGCAATGTGGTGTGACATCCGGTAGCTCAAAAAATGCAAGGTATGGATTAACACTTCACTTCATGAACTTGCACCCGATGTCCGTGTTTGCTAATATTTCTCTGTGACTCATACTGATACTTATTTTGTTACTATCTATTCTCCGTGCCTCGTTTGTCATTGCTCTGCAACACTCGAAGTGTGAAAGATCTTCAAAACACACCGGCGTCGGCTCTATCGGGAGGGCAGAGGTCACGAGTAGCGCTTGCTGCAGTCTCCTACGCAGAGCCTCATGTCTTAATTTTGGATGAACCTACGAACAAGTGAGTATTTCAGCACAGCAATGATTTTTGACACGAGCAATACAATGTGCGACTTACTAACCAATTGTCTTTATGAATATTAACCAAAATCAGCTTGGACTTGGAGAGCGTGGCTACACTTGCAGAAAGTGTGAAGAATTTTAAGGGGGCGGTGATTTGCGTGTCGCATGACCAATTCTTTGTGCAGACTGTTGCCAACGAAGCTTGGGTTGTAAATGATGGAAAGGTGGTGCGGGTGGACAGCTTTGAAGCATATCGTAACAAACAGCTCAAACTATTGAGCAAGGTTGCGTAAATATGAACATCATACAAGCAAGAACTAGCTCTTAATGACTCACGTCGTCTTTCTGCTTTTATGGGACAATAGGTGGTCAGTGTGCATGAAGAAGGGCTTCCTTTGAGTGTTCTATCACTGGGGCTCTACTTCGACAGCTGGTGGTACGATTTTACAAAGGTCTTACTAGTCTCTTAATCTATGATTGACACTTTCACTGCTCAGCTCAAGATAGTAGAGGAAGTCTAATAGAAGTCTAATAAGCATGCTTGTGCCTATCTCCTCTAGAGTAAGTAGTACCTCACTTATCACGAAAGTGATTTGGTATCATCAGCACTTTCCAATCACTACTCAAATGGGTGGCAACAACAACATGCCAATGAATACCATGCCTCAACAACCTCTCCCATCTCAACAAGTAAAACCACAACCGCCTCAAACATCCTCCTCTTCCTCTCGACCATATCACCCGAATCATCACCACTCCAACAACCACAATCATCGGGGGAGGGAAACCATCACCACCCTCCGGTAACAATAATGAAGGGGGTGGAGGAAATTTGGCACATTGTGCGTAGGATCTCTATTGTTTGGATGCAACACGAAGAAGACAAGCTATCTTAATGAAAATGTCTTTGAGCTTGTGAATTAATATATATGTTGGATACTTAGTTTAAGCTATAATCAAATCTTTACTGAAGTTGGTAGTGCTATCGCCTTAGAACTTTTTAAGTTGATGATAAGCGGTTTGAGTCTCTCTGAACGTTTCTGGGGCAACATAGCCTGTGCATCTTCCAGTTTTCCACTTGGCACTCACGAGAACAATAGGTTACACGGCGGCATGAAGAGCAGCACTTTGTGAGGCTGCGTTCTACCTTTCGACCGGGGTGAGGGCAGTCGAAGTTGTAGCATATGCCAAGCTTCTTCAAAGATTTCATTTCACTTCTTTGTACTTTGAATCTAAGCAGGAGCATGCTATGCGCTTCTTGAAGAAGCTGACAAGAGTGTGCTCGTCCGGGTCGAAAAACAGCTCATTTATCCTGGGCCAACTCATTGTGAGGCGTTCTCTGAGTAGATTGCAAGCGATGTGCTGCTCAAAGCAGTAGGCAAGAGAAGCATATTGACTAGCAGCCTTGTTGTTTCCCTCGAGCAAATATTCTGTTCCCAATAGCAAGAATGTTGATGACATACACTCCATAACGGCAACACTGTTCCACACAACAGCATACTCCTCCCTCGTGGCATGATAGGCTGCTTGCATGTTGTAGTTGAGAACACCTGCAGCGGCATTATATTGCTTTCTGAATTCATCAAAGAACTTCTTCATTTTTTCGTGCGAAAGTTGGGGAGTTGCGGTAGGCGTCGGCTGTTCCACATGCACACATTTGAAGCATCTTCTCTTTGGACCGTCAATTTGATTATTTGGCGTGTAAGAATCGGGTGGTGCATATTGAGAAAACATGTCAGTTTCGAATGTCAAATATACTAGCCTCATCTCTTCTCCATTTATTGCAAGGCTCTTCATTCTTTGCTGCGCATAGCCTGAGCTGGATGCTTCAAGTCGAACTCAGCATGCACCCTTAGTGGTAATGTTTGTCCCGTGCGGTGTATGTATCCTACTTGCGGTGTATGTCTCTGGTAGTGATTTGGTGGTGGGTAGGCATTTGAGAGGGGTGGCTACTGGTGGGTGGTCCCGGATCGTGAATCGTGAAAACCTATAACCTGATTTACACGGGCGGAGGCATTTGATTTCTCATCCGAGAGTCTTTCACTTTCTCTCTCATCCTTATGTTACCTCTTCTCTGCCAAAGTTAAGAGTCATTTTCCGAAGGTCATTCCCGAATCGACAGCGTTCAAACGCGTTAGCGCCTTGGGCCTATTAAAGGCCGCTTCATTCAGCTGGGCCCTCACTTTACGACCTCATGCCATGATCCAATCACTCTTCTGAAGCATGCATGCAGCCTCCAAATGAAAAAGGCATTCCCGATAGTAAGTAGACATTGTTAAAATCAAACGCGCTAGTCCGTTGCGCCTTTACAGGCCGCTTCATTCACCTGCGCCCTCCCTTTGCGACGTCATGCACATATTCACGATCACATTATTTCTGAGCGTGCATACAGACTCCAATAGCCCTGAGCACAGCCCACAACTAATATCTCACCAACAGATTGAATCATAAATTACAGTCAAAATAACAACAACCACCATCACATTCAAAATGAAGCTGAGGTGTCTCTACCATCTTCTCGCGGCCGCCGCCGTACTAACAACACCGGCATCATCCCAAACTGCCGAGCCAACCGATAAGCCATCGCTGCAGCCGTCTGGTCAGCCGTCTTCCGATCCGTCGTCAATTCCCAGTAGAAGTCCCTCGGAAGAACCAAGTAACGTTCCTTCATTTCAACCATCGTCAATCCCCAGTACAATGCCTTCAGACGTGCCAAGTAGCCTCCCTTCATTTCAACCATCGTCAATTCCCAGTACAATGCCTTCAGACGTGCCAAGTAGCCTCCCTTCATTTCAACCATCGTCAATTCCCAGTACAATGCCTTCAGACGTGCCAAGTAGCGTCCCTTCATCTGAGCCGAGTAGCGAGCCCTCATCTCAGCCTTCGTCCGAGCCATCGTCTGAGCCGAGTTCTGAGCCAAGTAGCGAACCCTCATCACAGCCGAGTAGTGAGCCATCGTCTCAGCCTTCAGACGTGCCAAGTAGCATCCCTTCATCTCAACCCTCATCCGAGCCGTCGTCTCAGCCTTCAGACGTGCCAAGTAGCATCCCTTCATCTCAACCGAGTAGTGAGCCATCGTCTCAGCCTTCAGATGTGCCAAGTAGCATCCCTTCATCTGAACCGTCGTCCGAGCCATCGTCTCAGCCTTCGTCTGAACCGAGTAGCGAACCCTCATCTGAACCGTCGTCCGAGCCATCGTCTGAGCCGAGTTCTGAGCCATCTTCCACGCCTTCATGCTCACCTTCATCCGCTCCAACTGAGTCGCCTTCGGTGCCAACTGGTGTCAATCTATTCTATCCTGAATGGACTACAGGCAATGCAGGGTGCAGGTAAGTCTTATTTTCCTTGTGCATGCTCCGACTTGAATATTCAGTGCACACAAATATCCTAAATACTAACATTCTGATTCTTCATTCTAACCCCACACAGAAACGACGGCGATGAAGAAGATTACATGGCTATAGATCCTACATCATGGCTATCCAGTACAATGGAAGCTTGCTGCAAAAAGTTCTTCGGTGGGTACCAGTATGATGCTTGCATGGGCAGGTATCCTCCAGACCATGACGATTGTAATGTTATGTTGTATTACCCTGATTGGGATGGTGCAAATGAGGGCTGCACTGACGATGGTAAGTAAAGTTGTACTGCTCAATATCTACTTTATGCATCCATGTATCAATGACTGATTTCTCACATACGTCTTCTCGTATCTGTGCTAAATAGGCAAGGAGCCATACTACATGCTAGGCAATCACCAATACTTCCTATCCAACACAAGAGAAGAATGCTGCAAGAAGTTTTACGAATGGGATTACTATGCCTGTACCGGGACACGACCGCAATCCAGTGGCGACTACTATCCCGATTGGACTAATCGGGATAGTACCTCTCATTGTCTGAATGACGGTCAAGAGCCAGATTACATGTTCAACAGTCCAACGTGGTATTTGTCTTCCACGCTCAAGCAATGTTGCGAGAGGCATTTTTACTTCGATTTGAACAACTGTATGGGCACTGAAGTGGAAGGGACGGATAAGTGGTATGTCAAATACGATGCCATGACGTGTGTTCAAGACTGTGTTGGAGCGTCGCCTTGTGGTGGAATTGCAGAGTCATGGGATGAGACCTTTGACACCAAAGCAAAGTGCTGTGATGAGAAGATGTGGTATGATAACAAGTGCCTCACCAACTAGAGGTGTAATGAGCAATAGAGAGAATGATATAGGAGTTAGTAGTAGATGTGTAGGGATATATAGATATAGGGTTCAATAAACTTCAAGCTGAAAAGAACACAATTCGTAGTAGCGTATTCCCACTGGTCTTTTTTCACATCTCTTCAGCAGTGTTCTGTTTATCAAATGCAGCACCATTATGTTGAAGCTATGAATTAGATTGACTGCATCGATGCTACTAGCTACTAACACAACATTTGTATCGACGAGAGGAACTTAAGATCCGCTTCTCTCATCTCTCGTATCCTCTTTTCCTGGCGCCAAGGCTTCGGAGCAAAAGAGACGAAGACATCATACCAATTCCTACAATTCCGATTGTACACGCGTCCCTCAAAGTGGAAGCGTGTCGACCATTCGACCATGAAAAAAGCCTCCATACTACCTACTAACCTGCACGTGACGCCCCGCCCCCCATACCAACAACAGCGATGCCTCCACCGAATAATCCTCCGCCTCCCTCAGCAGTCAATGATGCTGCTGCCTTAGGAACCAAACCGCCACCACCAGAAGAGTCCCGCTTCGAAGCGGCACTCTGCCTCATGAACCTTCAACGGCCGCTGGAAAACTCGGCTGATCCGCCTCCACTACCTCAACAAAGAAATCAATCAGTGTCAGCAAATCATCCACCGTCCGTTGCCGCTGCCTCTTCTGCTCAATTAAAGGCTAATAATAATTTGACATGTCCACCGATCCAGTCAGCACCACTCAAGACTAATATAAATAATTTGACGTGTCCACCAATCCAATCAGCAGCCCTCACGGCACCATTCCACATGGGCACAAATCACCCACCACCCCCAGCACTCGCCACCCGATCCCCCTCCACCCCCAACCATCCCTTGGGACCCAAACCAACCAAAAAGAAACGAGTCCGCCTCAACTACATCTGCACCATCCCAAATTGCACCAACCTCGTCCGAAAATCGGGCGTGTGCATCCGCCACGGCGCTCAAGTCAAACTATGCTCTTTTCCCAAATGCAAAAACCATGCTAAAAATGGAGGAGTTTGTCGAAGGCACGGTGCATCGAGACCATGTGGACGAGAGGGGTGTGGGAATATGGTGGTGAAGCAGGGGTTGTGTATTAAGCATTGGAGGGAGGAGAATAGTGGTGGTGAGTGGAAGAAGGGTAAGGGGACGGAGGAGTTTTTGAGTGTGGTGCAGGGGGAGGAGAGGGAGAGGGAGTTGGCTGTTGCGGCTCTTTTGGCTGGACAGCGAAGTGGGGGTGGGGGTATATAGCAGCTTGACATCATGTGTAATGGGATGTTGTGTGGTGAAGAATGAAGATAGTGTGTAGAGAGAAAAGGAATGAAATAGAATAGTGAAAAGAATGAACACAAGACATGTGTGTATGTCGTGTTGCTGTGACAAAAGACGACGATAATGATGATAAAATACCTGTATTACCAACTAACAACATCTACAGTTGATTGCATCGTTGTGGGGATGGCTGTCAACAGTTTCTAGCGTCAACACTTGGAGAAATGGGCATTTTCTCTGAATGTTCTTGCATTTCTTCCGCTCTTGTACTTGTACTTGTATGGATGGTACAAATGTAGGGGTATCGGCAATAGCGACGCATTTTTGTTTGAAGTGCCTACAATTCTTGTGTGAAATGCAGCGATAGTTGATATCATGTCTATCATATGAGAGATGTTTGCACTAATTTTCTGGTCAAGAAAAGAGCATGAAAAGCCAAGAAAAAGAACAAGTACAGTATATACAAGTACAAAGAAGTCTTCTACAGCTACAGGCAACACAAACGTAGGAAATTGTAGATCATGTGCGTATCATGACTGCTCTTGCACCAAATCAAACTTGGCTATGGTATGTGTTCATTCATTTGAGATCTGAGGCTGTATTCCTCATTTAGATACATAAATTATCGCCTATCATTAACATTAAATCTCTTCTTTGTCTTTGCCATCATATCTCTGAGCAAAGCTTCAAGTAAACAAACACATCATCGTCATGTCTGACAACACTAGTTGGGAGCAACTTTGACGAGTCAAACATACAAGTACGCTGAAGCTCTAGACTCAAGCTCTAGTCATCGAGCTATGGCCATCCAACTCGTCTTCATCTTCAGCTGCAGGAGTAACATCCTTCTCGGCATCTATCTCTTCATTTCCAATTAGTTGCGCCTCCTCAATCTCTGCATTTGTTGCATTCTTTCTGCACGCACAGCAGCACTTTCTGCACACACAACGGCACAAGTACAGGCCACAGCACACTGGTAATACAATAATTAGCAGAATATCCAATACCAATTCACCTGTGTAATCCGAAAAAATGTAAGCATTGAATTCGCCTGAGCAACTTTTGTCGCTGAAGCTACTGATACACTCAGCGCAAGTGAATGTAGCCTCGACGGAACTTTTTTCCAAATCAGGCTGTAGCAGCTGACCAAATGTGCTTTGTAAAGCAGATGAATAATGCCATGATAAATTTGACGGAAATGATGCCTCGGCATCAAATTTGATGTCATAGTTGGCGTAAAGTGTGTCGCTTGCGTACACGGGCTCGCTAACGTACAAGGCGGTATACTCAGTGAAATGTCCATGAAACTTCTTGGAGAAGTATTCAGCCAGCTCACTCTCATCGCTGACGTTTTTCAGCCCTGGAAACAAACTCTTGCGGCTCAAGATCCAGCGTGCACCAGTGAATACAATTATGTCAATGTCAGTAACATTGCTGAGGGTCTGATTCTCACCAAGGTTTACATCCTCGGCGTCCTGGTTATTAACAAGAACAGGAAGGCTTGTATAAACCGGGCGATTGTAAGCTTCTGCACCTTTCAGCAGATAAAATGTGGAAGCAAAGTAACTAGTGCCACTTGTCTTTTCAAAGCCCATGTCACCAGGGCCAATCTCCAATCTTTGACAACGCTCTGAATACGTGCATTCCGCAATAGAACCCTTCTTTTTGCATATGCAATTATACACGTTTGACAAGTTACCTTCATCTCCTTCATGATAATCAAAAATGGATGATAATCCACGTTTTCCGCAAAAGTCATCAATCAGCATCACACGACATGATAAAAAGTGCCGAGACAAAGGAACGATGCCCATTTCTGGGGTTCTGACAACCCACTGGGAATTTGCAGTTTCCAATACGTCGAAAGCTGTAGACTCATCAGATGCCGCGATCCAATTGCATGGATCGACGTAAGGCTCTTTATCATAAAAGATCTTCTCTCCATTGTAATCATAATAATAAGCAGTAACGGCAGTGTTGGCAAGAAAAAGTGTCCAGCGCTTCTGTTCGAGACAGTATGCCAACATGGCTACCTCATCGCCATCTCCTTGATAATTTATGTAACTCAATCGTTTGCCAATGATCTTCTCATGTCGAGAAAACGATCCTGTATATGTTTCCAGAATTGGCACCACCTCATCACTAAATTCACCGAAGATGTCCTGACACAAATACTTACCAGTCACTTGCTTCCAAACGATTGTGACCCAACCAGCAAAAAAGGCCGCAAAGAGAACACCAAAGTACGCAAACGTAGCAAAGGATGCAGTCTTTGACTCCGTTGAGAGATGACTCGCATTATAAAACGTGCAGGATACTTTCTTTGCCTCCTTTTGCAATACCTTCCCCAAAAATCCCTCCCTAGTCAATACAAACACTGCATCATCAAGTTGACCTACAAACTCCATGGCTAAAAAGTTGAGTAACAACTCGACGACAGTACTTGATTGCATGATCAGCAAAAATGTTAAGAATAATCCCAAAATACCCTCACTTCCACGTAACACAATGGACAGAATCCACTTCCATTTCGTTGCCCCCTCATGTGCACTGACTAAAGTTTCATCGAACCCGTCTCGGAGTAAATTCACTGCTTTGCGCACATCGTCTTGAGTGATGATTGCAACCACAATAGCCAAAAATTCTGCAGCCCTCACATTTCCTTCCACACCGACTGGAAATTTAAGCGGATTTTTCGGGTCGGACACATTGGTGATATCTATAGCCAGAACAGCATATATGGCGATCTGGAATGTGAATACAAGAAATGCGCACCAGAAGGCACGGCTTCGTCTTTTAGAGTAAATGAAGAAGCTGAAGGTATCTTCCGGGAGACTTCGCTGGGTGAAGTCACTTGGGGTTGGTGTTGTGATAGATGGGCGTCTGCAGAGTGGCTGAAGGTCGCTGTTGCTGTCATTATTTACCTTGTTGTCATCAAATTCATCGTTCATCGGCGTGGGCGATGAACAGCCTTCTTCGCAAAGTGTGATGCCATCATGGTCGGGTGGAGTTGGAGTAGTAGCAAAGACAACAATATCATCTTCAGGAGGGCCAGGATGGTCTTGCGGAGTGGGCACCTCCTCGTCATCGTCATTATTGTTATGGGTTGAAGAATCGTGAGCATCAGCAGTGCTGGCAGATGCATCGCTCAAATTTCGGATACTGTCCGCTTCCTCCCTAACGACCAAATAATCATCTCCATCATCTGTTGAGTCATCGCCATCGTGCTGCGCAGTCGCTGCTTCAGTCGTATTAATTTTCATCTTCTTCTTCTGGAATTGACTTGTGGAATTGGCTGTTGCGGCTTCCTGTTCAGTAGATCTAAGTAGATCTATCAATCAAGAATCAAGACGCAAGACGCGGAGTATGCAGGCTTTGTGGGATTGCGTGGCAATCTGGGTCTGATGTAGCTGAGCCGATACAATATCAATCTGGTTGCAAAGCGAGTGCTTTGGGGTGCTGTTGTAATCTACAGAGACAATGCTTCGACAAGGAGTATTGACGAAGAATTGTGATTGTTTAGTTGTTTCATGCTTCTTAATAAGTACTTATTATCATGCTCAAATCCTCTTCTGCAAAGCGAAGCACTGCTTAAGTACTTACTTGTCGACGCGTTCGAGTTTTAGTATTAGTACTTAAGATTCTACGGCATTCGTATTGTCCTGAGGTTTCTATCGAAGTCGACGTGACTTCTGAGTCCCGTCTAATCTCACAGGCTTGTTGCTGGAGAGGAGTCAGCGACAGCGATGCTTGCCCATGTCCCATGTATGTGGCCAAAAGCTACCAATCTAGAGCTGGGCTATGCCTGAATTGTGTTCTTTCCTTAGACGAAACTAACATCTTCTATCGTTTGATTGTCTTACTTCATTTGCCCTGTTCCTGTTCTTTCTCTCTTGTGTCTTGAATTGTGGAAACGATGAGTGGGTCTGGCATAAGTATATCAATAACATCGTTGACAAAATGTTGTGACTGGTGCGCTTACAATTCTCTGCGGAATACAATGAAGATACCAGATTCTTCACAAATTTTCTGGTCAAGAAAAGAGTGTACCAAGAACAAGAACAAGTAAGTGAACGAGGACAAGCAAAGATTTATCTATTCAAATCATTGATTCTTTTGGACATCATGATGCTCTTGCACTCTTGGCTCCTGCTTCGAATCAATCTTGTCGTTTCTGATTGCGAAGTGCTTGCATTCTCATACGAACCTCTTTCTCTGCGTTAATCGTGAACGCACATCTTTTTGAACAATCCAAACAAAAGCTATGTATATGCAATGAGCATTAGTACTAACAAGTGATTAACTTTGCTTCGACTTCGTGTAGGGTCGGTTACAGGTGGTATTCTCTGATTGTTCAAGAATTTGAAGAGTCTTGTGGCTTATCATTTTGCAAGCCAAGGATGCTGCTAATGCTTGCGCCTTTGGCTGTGAAATTATGTATGCATTGTGTTTATTCATACATATCCATGGCTGAGGGTTTTCGAGCTCTGAGACTCAGAATGTAACTCATTTTAGACACATTAAATTTCCTTTCCGATCTCAACTCTGAGCAAAGCTTCAAGTAAACAACAACACATCATCATTCAAATATTGGGAGTGGGAGCCTTTTTGATGAGTCAAAAATACGGGAGCATATCTGTACAGCTACAGCTACAGCTCTAGCTCTACATCAGATACAGTCACCATCACCAGTCATCCACCTTACATTCAGCTGCAGCAGTAACATCCTGCTCGACGTCAATCTCTTCGTTTTCATCAAATTGCAGCTCCTCCATCTCGACATCCATCTGTTGAGTCTTTTGGTTTTGGCACACGAGGTAAGCTACCGTTAGCACAAATAATGCTGCCAAAGCTATACCAATGATGGCTCCTATGCCACCGGATTCCGACTTGTCCAAGCCGGGGCCGTCGACGCCATTTTCTTTAATACAAGAGAATTTACTCTGAACGGGACTTTTTTCTAAATCAGGCTGTAGCCGCTGATCGAATGTGCTTTGGAAAGCAGCCAAAGCAGATGCATATTGCCATTTTAAGTTTGACGGTGATGCCTCGGCACCAGTTTGGCTGTCCATGTAAAGTGTTTCGCTCACGTACGCGGGCTCGCTAATGTACAAGGCGGTATACTTAGTGAAATGTCCATGAAACTTCTTGGAGAAGTATTCAGCCATCTCACTCGCATTGTGGATGTCTTTCAATCCTGGAAACCAACTCTTGTAGCTCAAGATCCAGCGTGCACCAGTGAATACAATAATGTCAATGTCAGTAACATTGCTGAGGGTCTGATTATCACCAAGGGCTACATCAACGTCCTGGTCATTACCAAGAAGGCTTGTGTAGACCGGGTGGTTGTAAGCTTCTGCACCCTCCAGCAGATAAAATGTGGAAGCAAAGTAACTAGAGTTGGTGCCACCTCTCTTTACGAAACCATTGTAGCCCTGGCTGATCTCCATCTTTTGACAGGGCTCCTTGTATTCGCAACGCAAACCATAACGACCCCTTTTGCATTTGCAATCATACTTATCATCTTCATCTCCTATAATGCGGTTGCCATATTTTCCGCATAAGTTATCAATATGCATGTGATCCTGACATGTTAGAAAGTGTTGAGACAGAGGAAGGATGCCCTTTGCTGCGTCTTTGACGACCCATTGAGATGTAGCAGTCGTCAATACGTCAAAATCTATGGTCTCATCAGATGCCGCAATCCAAGTGCATGGGTCGTAAACATTATCAGTGACAAGAGAGAGTGTCCAACGCTTCTGTTCGAGGCATCATGCCAACAAGGCTCCTCCAACCCTATCATCTATGTAACTCAATCGGTTGCCATAGGAATTCGTGTGTCGAGAAAACAATCCAGTAAATGTCCCCAGCATTGGCACTACCTCATCACCATATTGAGCAAAGATCTGCTGACACAAAAATTCGCCAGACACTTGCTTTGTACGGATGATCCACCAACAAGCAAAAAAAGTCCCGGAGAGAATAATAAAGTACGTCGCTGCAGCAAAGGATGCAGTCCACGACACCGACACATTATACAAAGTACCCTCGTCAGACATCGTCTTCGCCTCCTCGCTCAAAGTCCTCCCAAAAAATCGGGCCTTGGTTAATACAAACACTACATCGTCAAGTTGACTTACAAACTCCATTGCTAAAAAGTTTAGCAACAAATCGAGAACAGTAGTCGATTGCATAATCAGTAGGAAAGTAAGGACCAATCCAAATAACCCCTCTATAAAACGTAAGAAGATGGACAGAATCCATTTCGCTTTAGTCGCCTCTGTAAATTTTTGATTTTGATCTAAGCTATTGTGCCCATCTCGCATCAAATTCAACGCTTGCTGCACATCATCTTGAGTGATGACTGCAACCACAATAGCAAAGGCTTCTGCAATCCTCACAGGCATTTCAACATTGACTGGAAGTTTGAACGGGTTGATTTCATCGCTTAAATCAGTAATGTCATATGCCAGAAGAGCATACACGGCAATCTGAAATGAGAATACAAGTATTGCCAAGAAGAATGCACGGCTACACACATGCGAGTAAATGATGAAGCTGAAGGTGTCTTCGGGGAGACATCGCTTTGTGAAATCAACCACCATATTTATTCAGCTCTTGTTTCTACTTCTTGTTTGCTATATGCTCTTTCCAAGCAAGAGGGCCTCACATCAAAACAACGTGCGTCGTCAATCTGGTGGCTGGGGAGTTGCCGGGTGGAAGTCGGGCGATGGATTTGTTTTTATCATACTTCAAGTACTCTTCAGAATAGTAGGAGTAGTTGTCTGGTTCCCATGGTTGTCTCCTCCGACGTCATACTTAACATGTCGTGATTGTCCGGCAGCCTACCTGCCCTCCTCCTGCCCTCGCTGGATCGGATGAAGAGTGAGTGATGTGATCGATCTGTACAAAAGAACTTTTGTTCCCGCACTTAGCTTGAAGTTGGTGGTGAAATAGGTACTAATTCCTACATGCGTCCTTTTAGCGTAGTCGAATCAAATCGCTAATCATTCGCTGGTGGATACCTTTCCCCTTTTCCTTTTCGTACGAGAGCAAAACGCCCTAAAGATGTTGCTGCTGCAGCATCGCAAACCAATCATCTGGCCCTGCGAGTCAAGCCATCTCTCTCTCTAGAGGCTGGTTGGTATATAAGCGGCAAGCGGCAACAAGGGCAACGGCCAGCAGCCAGCTAGCAGCCAGCAACAACAAACAACCAACAGACACCTCGAATCTCGAAGCAGTGGGGTAGGAACCTGCCTACACAGCTCGGCAGTTATCATTTACAAGAGGAGAGGTCCATCTTTTGCTCCGTCTCCATCTACGGCATTTCGTTCACATGATGTGGTAACTTTGCCTAAGTACGCTGACATACATAGCTCAGAAAAAATAGTTTCATGTTCTGAGAGAAAGAGAAGGCGCACTGGCTTTTACTTTCGTTGAAAGCAGACAAAAGCACTCCACAGTCAACAGTCACCTCCCTTACTCAGAGGAGACCCACCTGCAGAGATAGTAAGTAGGATATTCTGTATTCTGATCTGGTAGATTCTGCACTTCTGACAATTACTCTTTCTTCCTCAATTGAAATTAAATACTTACCTTCGTTTCTCTACAGTGAAAAAAAGTCTACGAAATGCCAGATTCATTCCACACAGCGCACAGAAAAACAGTATGTGTGCATCCTTCCTTACTGCTTAGAGGTAGCGGCTGGCAGAATCTTCACAGCTAACTATTTACTCATTCTTCCTCAATTAATTACTTTTCTTTAATATTTACAGTGATAATGAGTCCATGAAAAGCCAGATTCATTCCACCAAAACCATTCCTCCCTCCGATCTGACAATCATTCATAACTAATCACTCTTACTCGCAAGTTACGCTTAACACAAACGTGGTAACTTGCCAAAAACACACAAGAAAACCCCTACACACATCTTCTTCCACCTCTCAACCCGAAATACTCCAACTTACTTCCTAGAACTAGACTTTCTGGACCTAGACTTGCTCCTAGCCCTATCAGAAGAGGGTGCCTTGTAATCTCCGTCCTCAGACTTACGAGAGCGGCTCTTGCTACGACCAGACGAAGACCTAGCCTTGGAGGCAGACCTAGAAGAACGGCCACTCGAGGACTTGGCACGGCTAGAAGAACGGCGACGATCACTTCCACTTCCACCATAGTCAGCATCCAACAAACGACGGCTACGAGAACGAGAACTGGACTTCTTCTTCTTGCTCGATCCGCGGGCCACGGCAAATGCCAAGAATGTGGCGACGAAGACAATGCCGGCAGCGGTAAGGTACAAGTTGGCCTTGAGACGTTCAACACGCTGTTCTTGGTAGGAAGCCGCTTTAGCACCACTGCTCTGTCTTGAACCGCCGTCGCTGTATTGACCATCAAACGTTTTTCCAAAAGATGCACCGCCGTATGTTACAGAGGTCATACCACCCTGCATAGCAGCCTGGGCCAAACCATCCACGGGGAGGTTGAAACTATCGTGAGAATAGAACTTCCAGCACTGGTTAATCAGATCGTCATCATCCGTTCCATCATCACCAATAAAATATCCATCCTGGTACGTGGGATAATCCATGCAACTGGTACAGTACAAGTAATCACTGTAAACTTCATTAAAGAGTTCCATGGTGTACTCTTGAGCATCATACCACCATTCACTAAGCTGCTCAGTCGTAGCATCATCTTGACCCTGATCCTTACTTCCCAAATCAACACCGTCCCCTTGGAAGAAGTCATCATAGGTAGATGTAGTTTGCTCGTGGGGATAGATACACGCACCGTCAGAGTAGGCACCCATCATGATCATTCCACCTTCTATGGGCATGGGTCCGAAGTAGACTTCGTAGTTGCTGGAATCGTAGTAGGGGCCTTGGCAGTTTTCATCGGTCATGTAGGCAAGTCCTGCGAGGGCAACGACGTATTCATAGTCATCAATAGCCCTGTGGAAGAGAAGGAAGAAGGAAATGAAAAAGAAGTGTTAGTTGGATGTGCATGATGAAAATAAAAGAGATATGACTACAAAAATCAATCAAGAAAAAAGACTTTTTCTCTCCCCCAGTTACAATCATCCAACAACTCACCACAAATGCTTGGAAATCTGCTCATACCACTGATAATGCTCCTGCGCATAACACCCAAGCAACAACCAATCCGAATCAGGCTTATGACAATCCAACTTTCCCGCCGCATTATCCCCAAAATACTCATCATATTCTCCCCCGGCATAATAAGGATCCACATAGGCACACCATGCCGCCCACCTCTCACAATTGGCATCACCATCCCCATCATCATGGGATCCTTCCCCATTGTAGAACATATTGGAACAATCAATAAAATCACCTACATGACGATAGCCTTGGGCCCACTTCTCCCAATCGGCCGAAGTGTCGGCCCGTCCATTCGGAACCTCATAGGGATCACGGCTAACACCCCAACTGGATCCCCAAAGCTCACGCCTTTTTGGATCATTCAACGCCCCCTTCAAATTCCCTCTGCGTACCCATTGATTCTCCTTCTTCTCCAACCCCGGATCCTCACTATACGCCTTATCCACCAGTGTGGTAAGCTGCTCCTCCGTAATCCGATGATACTTCTCCTTAAACTCCCCACTTGCAATCTTTTCACGGACACGATCTCGTTGTTCGGCCATACGACGGCTACGTGTCGATTTTATTTGGTGGTGAGTGTGTTCATCGGGTGGAATGAAGGTGGTGGGTGGAGAGAGGGGTTTGCCGCTGTCGAGTGTGATTTCGGAGGAGTGGACGGAGAGGTTGTTGAGGGTTAGGGTTAGGGCGAGGGAGAGGAGGAAGGCGGCCATTGGTGCTTTCATTTTGACGGCGGCTTAAATTCTGCTTAAATAGTATGTATTCCTATTGTCGCTGCCGTATTGTTGATTATTGAATCAATAGAGCCTCTGCAGCAAAGATAGTGCACAACTTGTGGTTAGTTTGGGCGGGGTTTTGTCATTGTCAACCAACGCATCCGTTGGCGATCCGCTGAGATTCAATACGACAGGAACGAGAAAGGGCCACATGCGTTATTTTGTTGAGGAGCTATGCGAACGACATGAACATGACCAGAACACACCTCAACTCAGCCCACGCTGTACAGATAGAGACCAGAGACTGCTCACTCTGGTCTCTTTTCCCTCGGAAAAAGAGCGGGCAGCACCAACCCGACATTTATGTGAACGGAGGAATACTAAACAGAGTGTATTTTACGCTAGTAATTTAATTGCGTTTTGAGGTAAACCCTGTGTTTAGTCCATGTACACACAAATGTCGGGTTGGTGCCGTGTAAGCCTGTGTCAAGCTGCTTCAACATCAGTCAACAGTCAACATGGCAAGATCTTCCCAACGTAACGCCTCCTCAAATATTGCCGCCGCCGCCGCTGGGGGTGGTAGTCGCAAAGCACCTGCGAAGAAGAGGAAGTCGCCTGAGCTGTCGGAAGAAGAAGGAGGGGCGAAGGCGAAGAAAAAATACGATTGGAGAAAGTATGCAAAGAGTTGCTCCGCTGATGGGTGTACAAATCAAGCTAAAAGAGGAGGAGTGTGCAAAAGGCATGGGGCAAAGGTCAAACGCAAACGATGCAGCAAAGAAGGGTGTACAAAGCATGCTCAGAAAGGAGGGGTGTGCATCAAGCATGGGGCAAAGGTCAAACGATGCAGCAGTGAAGGATGCACAAAGCAAGCTCGAGAAGGAGGAGTTTGTTGGAGCCATGGAGAGAATCCCAAATGTAGTGCTTCTGACTGCACCAACCATGCTCTCATTGGAGGAGTTTGCTGGAGTCATGGGGCAAAGTTCACATTCAAGCAATGCAGTAGTGAAGGATGCAAAAATGTAGCGAGGAGGAAAGGTCGACTTTGTTTCACGCATTGGAGGAAGAAGCATCGATCTGCAGAATCGACAGCTGAGGAAGCTGCAGTCGCAGAACCAGCACTTCCACCTATCGACTTGCAACCAGGTGAAACCGAGTGTGTGATATGCTTCGACGCATACAATGTCAATGAAATGGTAACTTGTGCAGCGGAGAACGCATGTAGTTGTGCCTTCTGCCATGACTGCTTGGTGACATGCTTTTCCCGTCCATGGAAAATGGTAAATGGCCGACTCATCGAATACGACCCGGCACAGTGTCCAATGTGTCGAGAAGTAGGAGCCTTTTCTTTGGATGCAAGAGACGCAGCTGTAGTGAATTTGGAAATGAATGAAATGTAGTGCTTTGAAGATGCGAGTGTAGGTGCAAGTTATGCATCAACGAGTCATGAGCAAGGCGATTCCGAAGAATGGGGGATGAGTGAAGATGATTAGCTAGGTTTGAACACGGGTAGGATTTGACTATAAACTCATCAAAGTGTATTGTAGAAAAAGATAAAGTTTAAGGGGTGCAGATTATTTAGTTATTACGATGCTCTGGCTCTGCTAATAATTAATAAAGTGCTTCCAAGCAAAGCAACTTGAAGTTGAGGCTAATCCAGATGTCTCAAACACTCTTATATTCGGCAACGTATGCGTGTGCTCTGCGATCACAAGGTAGGATTGTGATCTATAGCAACATGAAATGAAGAAGTTGCCTTCCTTCCGTTCGTTGCAGATTGCAGGATGAACATGTGCGTACATGAACATGCCTCTAAGATCACGAGGTGGGATTGCATTCTAAAGCAACAATAAATAAGTTGCCTGCCTTCCGTTCCAGATTACTGCAATCATTGTGGATTGCAGAATAAATGCTTGAGAAAGAAGTTCGACTCAATAACCGAAAATGGACACGTGCGTAGATAAATATTCGAACACTCTTTTTAGCGTTGTCGTTTTTCATTTCACTTCGTGGCTATTGTTGTGCTTCCACCATTGTCGGTGGCTTTGATCGAACAGATTGACAATGAGCAGCAGCGGCCATAATACCGTCGTCTAGTTTCGAGGTGAGCAGTGGTGGTCTCGGTATGGTGGCATATGCATCATCCATTTTCTCTGTAGCAAAAAGATGAAGTTTGTTTCGCTCTTTTTCTGTTCTTTGCCAGCCGATCGATAGATCAACCTCAATAACATCCCTCTTTCTAACTGTAACCATTTCTCAACTCTCTTTGATATCCTCTCTTTGATGGCATCGTTACCTCGGCTACCAGATTTCTATACAGCGCCGCACTGCCATTGACCACAAAACGTGTCTAATGGCCACCCTGCCTCCGATGTCCCATCTTGATGACAACAATACCATCGCTGCTATAGATGATAATTCAAACGTCAATGGTGATAATAATATCACGGCAGCACTAGAAAATAACAGTTTACTTCACAAAAAAGAAGATCTCACTAACGTTAATTTGCCCACAGCAAATGATAAAGTAACCGAAGAATCCTCTACTACAATCACCACCAGCAGCACCAGCTTCAGAAAGAAACGAACAACCATGACAAGATCTCCCCGATGTACCGCCTCGACTACTGCCGTCGCCGCTGGGGGTGGTAGTCGCAAAGTGCCCACGAAGAAGAGGAAGTCGCCTCAGCTGTCGGAAGAAAAAGGAGGGGCAAAGGCGAAGAAAAAAGTTGATCGGAAGAATTACAACAAGACATGTTCCGCTGATGGGTGCACAAATATTGCTCAAGCGGGAGGAGTGTGCAAAAGGCATGGGGCAACTCGAAAAGTCAAAGAATGCAGCAGGGAAGGATGTACAAGTAAAGCTCGAAAAGGAGGTGTCTGCATGAGGCATGGGGCAAAGGTCACACATAAACGATGCAGTGCTGAAGGATGCACAAATCAAGTTCAGAGAGGAGGAGTGTGTAAGAAGCATGGAGCGAAGGTCACACTATGCAGCAGTGATGGGTGCACAAATGTAGCTAAAAATGGAGGAGTCTGCATCAAGCATGGGGCAAAGCTCAAACTATGTAGCAAAGAAGGATGCACAAATCAAGTCGTCAATGGAGGAGTGTGCATGAAGCATGTTGCAAAGGTCAAACTATGCAGCAGTGAAGGATGCACAAATCAAGCGAAACACAGAGGAGTCTGCATCAAGCATGGGGCAAAGCTCAAACTATGTAGCAAGGAAGGATGCACAAATAAAGCCACCAAAGCATAGATGGAAGGATGGACAAATCAAGTAGTCAATGAAGGAGTGTGCAAACGGCATGGGCGGGGCAAAGGTCAGAAAATGCAGCAGTGAAGGGTGCGCAAATCAAGTTCGTAATGGAGGATTGTGCATTAAACATGGGGTTTCCCGTAAAACGCAGAAAATGCGACTGGGTAGGGTGCAAAATCTTGCTCAGAGAGGAGGAGTACATATGCACGAAGCATGGGGCAGAACGCAAAAAATGTAGCAAAGAAGGATGCTCAAGTCTTGCTCAAAAAGAAGGACTGTGCATGCAGGAAGCATGGTACTAACAAGAAGGCATGATCTGCAGCAACGATGGTTGCACAAATCACTTAAAAAAAGGTGGAGTTCTAACAAACTTTCAACCAAGTGAACTCGATGTTGCGCTATGGTTGATCCATTAATGGAAAGGTCTCAAATACTCTTATATTCGGCAACGTATGCTCTACGATCACAAGGTAGGATTGAAATCTAGAGCAACAATGAAGAAGCTGCCTTTGCGTTCCAGATTACTGTAATCGTTGCAGATTGCAGGATAGTGTTGAGATGAAAGATGTGTCGACTCAACTCATGAACACACGTGCGTAGGTGGATATTCATTTATTGTGGAGAAGATGATAGATGATGCATTTACATTTGCAGAGAAGAGGTATATACAGGTCAAATAAAGAAGAGAGAAATACAATCTTCTTGAATGGTTGCACCTACAACACAAGACCAGAAATAGGGAAAAGTAGTTCACAGAAAGCAAGATTTTCACTAGTGTTCACATCGTATCAACTGATAGTATTGTATCACAGAACATGTGTTTATGAAAGTACTACACAATCGATTACCTCCCCTAAAAGAACTTAATCCCATCCTCTTCCGAAGTCTCCCCCTGAAACAACGCACACTTCCCCTGCCCCTCCAACACCCCCAACGCCCTCCGTAACAACTCCTCATCCACCCCCTGAAACGACATTCCATTCACATCCTCCCCACTATGAAGTTCATAAACGGTACATATACTATTCACATATCCATTGGCCACGGCCCAATCGTAAATATCAGACGCTAATTGTTCCGGCTTTCTCCATAATATTCTCACTCGTGTTTTCGTATGTTCATCTTCCCACTCTCCATAACCAGAAGTGATCAAGTCATCCACCACAATTTGTATTTCCTCCTTGGTCAATTGTCGATTGATGTCATTGTTTTTCCACAGCGGACATTCGTGTAGGACGAGTGTGGTGATTTTGAGATCCGTGTGATATTTGAGGAGGAGTTCTCGCCATTGGCCTAGTTGTTTTTCACGGGTGGAGAGGACTGGTTGGATTGTGAAGAATGGTGGAAAGTGGTAGAAATCTGGTAGCTGAGGTCACGATGTATGAAAGAGAGTTGAATAAAGACGTTAGAAGCGCTGCAATTGAACAGTTGACATGTATTTCGATCATTTTCTGGCAGAAGAGCGATCGAAAAAGTTGCATCATTTCTCCGATTGCCGGTCGTAAGACGGATAACTTCTTTGCGCACCACCCCTGCTCACCTCAAAACTAGACGGTATTATAGTGCTGCCGCTGCTCATTGTAGGTCTGTTAGTACGATCAAAGCCACCGACGATATTACCACACAAACTGAAAGCAAGATGAGAAAAATGAAAAATCGAAAATCGAAAACGGGTGTTGGATATTTAACTACGCACGTGTTATGAGTTGAGTCAAACATCTTTGCTTTCATCTCAACACTACCCGATATCTGCAATGATTACAATAATCTGGAACGGATGCAAGTCGTTTGGCTTTAGTTTTCAATCCTATCATCTTGTGATCGTAGAGGCATGAATTGCCGAACAATACATAAAGAAATGACACTTATGTATGAGGCCGCTGGAGCTGGATTTGGAAGGACTTCGCATAGAATAGAGAGTTGATAAGAATTTGGTCCCCTACACTTAATCTTACACTTGATAGTCAAACTCCGTCCGTGGTTAATCTGCTAATCATCTTCGTCATCCTCATCTTCACTCCCCGTCCATTCGGGATCGCCTTGCTCATGGCTCGTAGATGCATCACTCGCACCTACACTCGCAGCTTCAAAGCGGTACATTTCATTCATTTCCCAATTCACTATAGCTGCGTCTG
Source organism: Skeletonema marinoi (assembly GCA_030544225.1). Taxonomy (NCBI): domain Eukaryota; phylum Bacillariophyta; class Thalassiosirophyceae; order Thalassiosirales; family Thalassiosiraceae; genus Skeletonema; species Skeletonema marinoi. The sequence goes on along the minus strand of CM060505.1, from coordinate 152,954 downwards.
TGTCGTCCAAAGAAAATGCTCCTACTACTCGACAAGCTGGACATTGTGTCGGGTCGTATTCGATGAATTGGCCATTTACCATTTTCAATGGACGGGAAAAGCTTGTCACCAAGCAGTCATGGCATACGGCACAGCTACATGCGCTTTGTGCTGCACAAGTTACCATTTCATTGGCATTGTATGCTTCGAAGCATATCACACAGTTAGTTTCACTTGGTTGCAACTCGATAGGAGGAAGTGCTGGTACTGCGACCGCAGCTTGCTCGGCTGTCGATTCTGCAGATCGATGCTTCTTCCTCCAATGTGTGAAACACAATCCACCTTTCCTCCTCGCTACATTATTGCATCCTTCACTGCTACATTGTTTGAGTTTGTCTTTTCCTCCATGACTCCAACAAACTCCTCCAGTGCGAGCATAGTTGAAGCAGTCAGAAGCGCTGCATATAGGCTTTTCTCCGTGACTCCAACAAACTCCTCCTTTGAGAGAATTATTTGAACACCCTTCCCTGCTGCATTGTTTTCGCTTTGCCCCATGCTTGATGCACACTCCTCCATTTTGAGCTTGTTTTGTGCATCCTTCACTGCTGCATTGTTTTCGCTTTGCCCCATGCCTTTTGCACAATCCTCCTCTCCGAGCAAGTTTTGTGCATCCTTCACTGCTGCATTGTTTGACCTTTGCCCCATGCTTCTTACACAATCCTCCTTTCTGAGCCGACGTTTGGCATCCTTCAAAGCTGCATTGCTTGACCTTTGCCCCATGCCTAATGCACACTCCTCCTTTGACAGCTTTATTTGTGCATCCTTCTTTGCTGCATAGTTTAACCTTGACTTTTGCCCCATGCCTTCTGCACACTCCTCCATTTTGAGCTTGTTTTGTGCATCCTTCTTTGCTACACTGTTTGACCTTTGCGCCATGCTTCATGCACAATCCTCCATTAAGAGCATGTTTGATGCATCCTTCACTGCTGCATAGTTTGACCTTTGCGCCATGCTTCATGCACACTCCTCCTACTCGAGCTTGATTTGTGCATCCTTCACTGCTGCATAGTTTGGCCGTAATTTTTGCCCCATGCCTCCAACATACTCCTCCTCTTTGGGCTTGTTTTGTGCATCCTTCCGTGCTGCACTGTTTGACCTTTGCGCCATGCTTCTTACACACTCCTCCTTGTTTAGCTTGATTTGTGCATCCTTCACTGCTGCATAGTGTGACCTTTGCCCCATGCCTTCTGCACTTTCCTCCCGCGTGAGCAATATTTGTGCACCCAACAGCGGAGCAAATCTTTTTGTTCTTCTTCGGACCGACTTGTTTCTTCGCCTTCGCCCCTCCTCCTTCTTCTTCTTCCGACAGCTGAGACGACTTCCTCTTCTTCGCAGATGCTTTGCGACCACCAGCGGCGGCGGCGGCAGTAGTTGAGGCGGTACGTCGGGAAGATCTTGCCATGGTTGTTTTGTGTTGGCTGATGTTTGTGTTGAAGCAACTTGACACTTCTTGACACCTGTTCCTGTTCGTATGTAATGAGATGCTCTTCCCTCTTAAGAACGATGGACAACGCAAAAAGATGACGTGAGTTGGTGTTTAGCTTAGGAGACTAAACTAAATAACAGCAACAGTCAAAGCTGAAGCTGAATGAAACAGTGCATGTCGGAAGCAATGACCTTAGTGAAAGGTCATCGGAACAAAAGGATGAACACGTTGTCCATCGACGATGATGCTGCGCGGAAGATCTGAGGAAGAGAGATCTGTGATGTCATGATGATGCAAAGATGTGTAGAGGACAGGTGTCTTCTGTACTCTTATGGCTTTCGTTGTACCTATTGAGATCAAGAGAAGGTGCATTGACTTTCACTTTCGCAAGACAAAAGACAAACAATGACGACAAAGCAACAAAAGCAAACAGCAGCCCCTCCTCGACGGCAGTGTGTGAACAATACAATAGGAACCTGCCAACACCGCTAAGCAGTTATCAGTTAAGAGGATAGGCCCATCTTTTGCTCCATCTCCATCTACGGCTTTTCGTTCACATGATGTGGTGACTTCTTTGCCTACGCTGTATCTCTCATTAAAAAAATGATTCTGAGCACAAAACAAAAGAGGAGCACAAAGCGAATCATACTCGCCTTTATCGTATTGACAATCGTTCCATTGCTAGTAAATTTCTACGTCCTCTCAATCTTTATCGGCGGCAATGAAACTAGCAAAGCAGCGCCACCGGTGGCTGCATCGACATCCATAATAACGAATAGGAGTAATAACAAGAATGAGCCATCGCTCGACTTTGCAATTATCGGATTTGCAAAAACGGGCACCACTTTCTTACATGACATATTGGCAAATCATTCCCAAGTGATCATGTATGATGATGAGTTTTGGGGAGATGGCAATATGTTGCGCCGATGGCTGAATAAAACGACGGTGAAGGCAGGCAATTCTTCGCCGAACGAAACGAATAGAGAGCAGCCACAGTCAACAACGAAACGACGGGGGATTAAATGTCCAAGAATAGTCAAGGAAACAGCTCGTCTCGATCAGCTACTGAACAATACATCTCGACTAATCGTCGGAGTACGACATCCAGTCCACTGGTTTGAAAGTCTATACAATTATCGGATATGGCAAAAGCACGAGATGAAACGACACAACATGAAACCCAATCTTCAATTCCTACACAATAATCGAACCGATTGGCTAGGTCTATCCACCGGTGCAGCACGGTTTGATCTATATCTCAAACAACTTGGTAAAGTACCCTTGTCACCTGAGGAGTTGCAACACATGACACGAATTAACAAAGTGTACGGCATCATGACCTCCACAGCACATCATGAACAACATCCAATGAAGGTGTTATTGTATTCCATGGAACAAATCAAAGACAGCAATACAAAACGTCGTCTCCACTTTCAACATACTCTCCAACAATTCCTCAATTTGGACACTCCCCTACACGATATTGCGACCAAAGATAAAGTCAATGTCAACAACTTTCAACACAGTGAAAACATTGACATTTGTGAGGAGCAATATAGAGAGATTCGGAATACGTTAGTGTGGCAGGGGAAGCATGCAAGTGATTGGATACGGAATAAGTTCATGAAGAGTGAGGATGTGGTTGTGAGTGATGTGGGGTTTATGAATGAGGTTTTGGGGAGATGGGGTGTTGATCCTTGTGATGAGAAGTCGTCGTGATGATTGCTACCGATGTCCACTCTTGCAGAAATATTATTACCATCGATGCAAAAAGAACTAGCTAGAAGGAAGAAAGTCATTACAAATCTTGTGCGATTAACATAGTGATGTCATTAGGGTCAACTATCAGTATGCTAGCCGCTACGCTGCTTTAGTAGAAGGTGATTTTCTTACCGGGGATTTAGGTAACTTTGCTTTCTTCTCCATGTACTTGAGGCAGCCATCCTTATGGTCAGGCCAATGAGCCACCTGACACTCTCTGCTACAATAATTTGTCTCACGACATTGAGTGCAGTACAGCATCTTCTTTCGTTCCACCGTCCTATTGGGTAGAGGGCACTCTGCATAACAACAAAGTCCCAACTTTGTGATGGATTTAACCTCCTTGTATTTCTCATCCAAGCAGTTACAGGGAATATGCTGCCTATAGTACTTGACCAACGTGTTCATATCCCCGTTGAGCAGCTCGGCAAATTTCGCCGGAATTACTTCCGGTTGAGTTTTATTAGCGACTCCAATAGTTTGCTCAAAATAATTGACAAACACAGCATAATTATGGGCCATATCATCTCTCCCCTCGTCGAGAATATATTTCACCCCCTTTGTCACATAGTAGGCCTTAACATACTCCAGCTTGGCAACATCTGTCCACACCGGACCAAACCCAAACTTTGGGTTATTACATACCGCACTCGCTGCATTTAATGCAGTGATCACATTACTGTCCGTTTGCAGGGATATGCTGTACACTTCAGTGAATGCATCAATGAAAACTCCACAGATGCGCATGGTTGGTAATAGTTCAAGGCGGAAGCCGTGAGTGGTGCATGGTTTCAGTTTCATTGATTCGATTCCACGCACAACATCGTCGACTCCTCTGGATGTTAGTGTTGGTCGTGGTGGCGATTGATGCTCGTTGTTTGTGCCTGCTTTCGCCTGGGTGGCCGCTGCTTCTTCTTTGGCTGCTTTTCTGGCTTTGCCCTTGCCCTTGGCCTTCTTCCTTGATGGCATGGTGACAATACAATGGTATCTAGGTCAATGCCGATGATATGTCAGATGGAATGCAAGGAACATGTAGCTGGCTGTACAAGAAAAGCTGTGCTGGGGTTCGCGGGGTTCGCCATTCGCCAGATGCCAGATTAGATGTCAGGTCAGTTGGGAGCTTTCGAGGATCGAGAGATTTTTCTCACCGCCGATAATTGATGTACTAATTCCGATGTACGATGTACAGAAGTTAGGGTTATGGTTTAGGTTAGGGTTATTGGTACTGTGATCTCCGGCCCTTGCTTCTAGCCGTACCTACCTAGGCTTGATTTGGTCCCTTTCGAGGGACCAAATCACTTTGTTTATGTTGAGGGCTATGACTGTGTTGCAGTGAGTGGCGCAGCTATGTTGTGATTTTGGCCAACAAAGGATGAAGGTGAGGAAAGGGGGCAGCCCCTCTTTGCTACGTAGGAATCGTCCATCTCTACGAGTCCCTTTTTGAGGGACCAAAATATTTTTTGGCAAGAGCAGCACAATGAGACAAAATAGCCAGTATGCATCCATGCTATTACACCTCACTAATCTAAACAGTATGGCCAAAATAATGGCCAATACTTTTACTTTATGGTTATAGCTGAAGTCTAATGCGCGCACCTTCCACCAAAATTGTCAAACATCATACTTAATTTTGGCCTCAAAAATCTCAGATTTTGGTCCCTTTTTTGGTCCCTTTTCAGAGGGAGCCTACGGCTAAGGCTAATCCCCACCGTCCCCACCCCTACCACCGGGGACAAGGGCGACGAGAGAGAAAGAGAGAGTCGCATGCTTGCCCCCGCCGATCAGACGACCAAAAAAAGCGTCCCGCCGATTTCTGGCGGGAAGTCAATTTAACTAGGGCGCTTCTCTAGTTAAAATTCGTCGAGTAGACTTCGACACCATGCACATCGATTCGTTGAAAATCCTCCGGGAATAAGGGACAGGATGCATAGTATGGGACAGCGGCGGCTTGCTTTGGGTCATAACAGTCAGGTACAGCATGTGTATCACATCGCCATTTCGGCCAAAATGGCTATTTTGGCACCCAAGATTATGCGACATATGTGACCGTTGTGACCCAAAGCAAGCCGCCGCTGTCCCATACTATGCATCCTGTCCCTTATTCCCGGAGGATTTTCAACGAATCGATGTGCATAATGTCGAAGTCTACTCGACGAATTTTAACTAGAGAGGCGCCCTAGTTAAATTGCCGTTCGCGGAATAATCGGCGGGACGCTTTTTTTGGTCATCTGTGTGGCGGGGGCTTACGCTATTTTGGCTTCTCTCTTCTCCCATGCGTCCAGTCCACGGCGCTATTTTGGCTTCTCTCTTCTCCCATGCGTCCAGTCCCCGGTGGTAGGGGTGAAGTTTTGGCTTCTCTCTTCTCCCATGCGTCCAGTCCACGGCGCTATTTTGGCTTCTCTCTTCTCCCATGCGTCCAGTCCCCGGTGGTAGGGGTGCACCGTCCCCGAAAACGAATATGAATCTGACCTACGTAGGTAGGAACTGGTAAATACTGTGTGCCTATTTCGTATCGGGGGAGGGAGGAAAAACTGCACCTCACCGTTCCGAACGAAAAAAGCACACATCATGACCATGACAGAGTAATCGACACACAATTGCCATTGGAAGGGGGAGGAGATGGAACCACCACCACCCCCCTACGCCACCGCCGGCACCGGCGTAGCCGCCGCCGCCGCCACCACCGCTGCAGCTGCTGATAACCTACCCACCGGCGCAGCTGCTGATGTGTCCAACCTTCCGCCGATGACCGATGACATCTGATGTCACTTCAATAGTAACAGTGATTCCTAATGCAACCAATGCTGCGGTAAATACATTTCAGTGCGATATTTGCAACGAGGAACACAATAGTGAAAATGTTGCAACTTTGAGTGGATGTACCCACTACTTTTGTTTCGATTGCATCGAGAGATGGACCTCCCAACGGCGCACGTGTCCGCTATGTCGCAGTGAAGTATCAGCTATTATCATTGGAAGAACGACTACACGGAACTCATGGTAGTGCAGACGAAGTTGATGACCCTGACTTCTCGTTCTCAACGTCTCATCTCATTGATGAATCAATATCCACCTACTAGCGAAACACACTTGACTTTCGCCGCGAATCTCGAGAGCGTTGAGGCTCAAATCAAGGTTGCCACGGAGGAGATGGATAAAATCTTCGAGAGCAAGCCAAGCGCCGCCGATGCTTCAAAGACGACGTCTAACTCCAAATTACACATTTTTTTTGTAGGCATGTCGTTCGTCAACATAAATGCTCAGCATATCTCTTACTTACCATTCAACATCCTTTCTAATGCAGAAATGTACCATTGTAGACCAATCCAGGTAGCCATTGTCCATTATCTCCCACGGGACGTATATTGTTTCAACTTGTATTGGCACCTCAACATCCCAACATGAGTTGCATCACCCGAGCTCATGCAACCAGGGAATCCAGCTCTCTCGTATTCTGATGACCATTCCTTTGCTTCTTGAGCATCCTTAGGCATTCTGACGTACTTCTCGTGGAATGCCGTCGCACCCCACATAATATACACCTGCAAGAATCGACGATGCGTTTCTTCTCCAATGCATGTTGCCGAGGGGATTAATGTTGTGTTGCTTCGTCAAGTTATTATTATTGACGGCTGCGTGATTTGATGGATTTTTGTGAAGATTTGATAGGATTTTGAGGTGACTGTGGTTCCAATAAGCTGTGCTCCCGTCCCGTAAACGGACACTCGTTTTCGGGGAACGAAAAGCAAAATTTGAAAGTCGAGTCAAAGCTTACATAGGAACTCAGTATGTGCCAATTCGTATTCGTTTTCGTGTGACGGTGGGGGACGGCCTAAGTAGGTACACACGACCGGACCGCCGAATGCCTCCGCTCAAGTACAAAAAAATAATACGTAGGAACTCATACCAATTTTTGTTGGCAGTCTGTCATCACTCACGTGAATTTTGAATTACACGAATCGGCCCGCCATAAACATTTTTTTTCTAGAGACCATGATCATACCACTCCACCCAACCAAGCCATACTACGCCCACACAAAGCATTACTACAATATGACAGCTCCTGATGAGCAAACTAAGAACGCGTCTCTTAATAACCAGCTGCTCACGTCGCAGTGAGAAAAAAGAAGTTCTTTTAGAAATTCCTATTTTAGAGAATGAGGAATTGCTGCCGTCTGGAACGAACACAGACGAACCATCAATTCAGGAAAGAAAAGCCTGCCACCATGGCCTCTCATTATTATTGCGTTTATCACTGATGAAGTTAATTCGAAATCATCTGTCGTCTAGATGATTTGGTAAATAGTAATCAAACCTTTTTGGGAAAGTTTATATCCTGCTAAACAAACCTAGGTAGCCTTCGCTACGCTCGGCAACTCGACATCTGGCACAATCAAATCTAATATTACTATAAAAAGCAAATTCCGCATTATGGAATTGTAGCGTATGATTCCTACGTAGACCACCACATAGAAAATTTCGCTGTGGAATTGTAGGTATAATTCCTACGTAGACCACCACGTAGAAAGTGATGGCATGTGATGGATTGGGGAATCGTACATTGTGGTCGATGTGAGTTGGTTGTGGAAGTAATTCTGACGTTGCAATCTACATAATTCAGTTGTTTAAAAATCGATGTAGCTGACGTGGATATGGAAACATGAGCACCGCTGCGACTGATACCGACCGCAAAGATGTAAGTAGTTAGTCGTGAAATGGCAAAATGATGAGAAGCGAACGGCAAGATAGAGAGAGACGTGGTACCGCCTCGTGTCCGATCGTGTAAATAGGTGTGTGTCTGATCTGACGTCATTTTCACTATCAGTAAATCCAATGTGGGCTAGCGGACCGCGACAAACCGGTCCTTCTAGTACATACTTATTGTTTGTGGCGCAGCAAGCTTCTCGTCATCGGTATTGCTGCTACTACGGTGGTTGGCAAGTAAATAGGCAGAGACGATAAGTACTATGGTAGGTCTGCTGGTCTAGTTTAGTATTCCACTGTCACATCTCCTCTGACGCCTGGACACGAACTAGTTCGTAGTAAGCTGTGAGCTTAGTATGCAAATGTTGGCAATGAATGGTAAGAAAGCAAGAGCTCTGTCACTGGACATTGCGGCTAAAAAGGTGGGGTAAGGATAAGTCCTGCTGCACCTGCACCTTCACTGGCCTTGAAAGACTGTCTCGGTCGAGCTCTCTTCATGTTCATGTAGGCAGTGGCTAGATCAGTAGCGGCTCCCGACATCAATCAAATTCATCGCCTGACGCACCGATTACTAGCATAGCTGACTTTACTAATTCTAGCTCTAAAACGTGTTTGTCGTGGCTCAGCTACTAGCAGGGGCAGGGGGAACTCTTTGTGTTGGCAGAGGAGTACTACCTCGAGAAGGGTAGACCAAATACCCCACAAACTTATCATCCATCTCCCAATGAATCAAGACAATCTGTTTCTGTTCTCTTGGTAATAGTTTGTCGTTGATGTCGTCTGCAATTGAATCATCATTCTCATCACTAAAAATATATATATTACCTTAGAGAGTGACCTCTCATCTCATATCTCATCATCACTCTTCTGCCTTCTATACAAGAGCAACCTCTTCCATTTTTATCACCGTACCATCGCCCTTCCGGCCTTCTTCAACTTCCTCTAATCATACCCTCTACACTACATATCCTCTACAAACTTCTCTCTCAATCCTCCTTCTCTATATATACTAAGTTAATCAGATTAGATATCTACCTAAAATGGACCAGTATACTTGTTATCGTACGGTCTTTTCAATCCTCCTTCTCTAAGAAAGTCATTACAAATCTTGTGCGATTAACATAGTGATGTCATTAAGGTCAACTATCAGTATGCTAGCCGCTACGCTGCTGCTCCAGCAGAAGATGATTTTCTTACCAGGGATTTAGGTAACTTTGCTTTCTTCTCCTTGTACTTGAGGCAGCCATCCTTATGTTCAGGCCAATGAGCCACCTGACACTCTCTGCTACAATAATTTGTCTCACGACATTGAGTGCAGTACAGCATCTTCTTTCGTTCCACCGTCCTATTGGGTAGAGGGCACTCTGCATAACAACAAAGTCCCAACTTTGTGATGGATTTAACTTCCTTGTATTTCTCATCCAAGCAGTTACAGGGAATATGCTGCCTATAGTACTTGACCAACGTGTGCATATCCCCATTGAGCAGCTCGGCAAATTTCGCCGGAATTACTTCCGGTTGAGTTTTATTAGCGACTCCAATAGTTTGCTCAAAATAATTGACAAACACAGCATAATTATGGGCCATATCATCTCTCCCCTCGTCGAGAATATATTTCACCCCCTTTGTCACATAGTAGGCCTTAACATACTCCAGCTTGGCAACATCTGTCCACACCGGACCAAACCCAAACTTTGGGTTATTACATACCGCACTCGCTGCATTTAATGCAGTGATCACATTACTGTCCGTTTGCAGGGATATGCTGTACACTTCAGTGAATGCATCAATGAAAACTCCACAGATGCGCATGGTTGGTAATAGTTCAAGGCGGAAGCCGTGAGTGGTGCATGGTTTCAGTTTCATTGATTCGATTCCACGCACAACATCGTCGACTCCTCTGGATGTTAGTGTTGGTCGTGGTGGCGATTGATGGTCGTTGTTTGTGCCTGCTTTCGCCTGGGTGGCCGCTGCTTCTTCTTTGGCTGCTTGTCTGGCCTTGCCCTTGCCCTTGGCCTTCTTCCTTGATGGCATGGTGACAATGGTACAATACTCTCTAGGTCAATGCAACGTTGATATGTCAGATGGAATGCTTTTACCGGAACATGATGTAGCTGCGTAGCTGTAGCTGTAGCCCAGCTGGGGTTTGGGGTTGGGTTCGCATTGTCGTACGACAATTTGCGCCCAAGTGGCAAGACACTACATACTCTTAGGGTTAGTTGGTTCTGTGCTGTCTCATAATTCTGGCAACAATCAATACAGTCTACGGCTTCATCTTGATCTATACGATGAAGCATGGGTTGGTCCTTGCCCAATGCTTAGGTGGAACGACAAAGGCGAAGCCCTTGACCTTGACATAAAGCAAGACAAAGTATGGCATGATATCCGGTAGATGACATACGCTGCCGCTCTCCCAACAGAACTGAAGCGTATGGGTCTTGAAATACTTAGTAGTAAGCTGTGAGCTTAGTATGCAAATGTTGGCAATGAATGGTAAGAGAGCAAGAGCTCTGTCATGGACATTGCTGCTAAAAAGGTGGGATAAGTCCTGCTGCACCTGTCTGCACTGGCCTTGAAAGTGAAAGACTGTCTCGGTCGAGCTCTCTTCATGTTCATAATGTAGGCAGTGTGGGTGTGGCTAGATCAGTAGCGGCTCCCGAGATCAATCAAATTCATCGCCTGACGCACCGATTACTACCATAGCTGACGTTAATAATTCTAGCTCTAAAACTTGTTTGTCGCGGCTTAGCTACTAGCAGGGAGAAATCTTTGTGTTGGCAGAGGAGTACTACCTCGAGAAGGGTAGACCAAATACCCCACAAACTTATCATCCATCTCCCAATGAATCAAGACAATCTGTTTCTGTTCTCTTGGTAATAGTTTGTCGTTGATGTCGTCTGCAATTACATCATTCTCGTCACTAAAAATATATATATTACCTTAGAGAATGATATCTCACTCTCATCTCATATCTCATCATACACTCTTCTGCCTTCTATACATGAACAACCTCTTCCTCTTCCCTCTTCCATCACCGTACCATCGCCCTTCCGACCTTCTTCTACTTCCTCTAATCATACCCTCTACACTACATATCCTCTACAAACTCCTTTCAATCCTCCTTCTCCTTCTCTCTATCTCTATTGCCACCACCCAAAAAAGGCTCCCACGTAGGATGAACCCTCCTCGGAACAAACCGTCCAGCCTCCGCCGCCAACTCATACAAACTAGGACACCTCGGCTCCCTCCTCAACTCCATCCCCACCACATCCAACTGTGTGGGCAACAATGAGCCCTTCCGTCCATTGCACCTTTTGCAACAAGTGACGGTGTTGTCCCATGTGAGCTTTCCGCCGAGGCATCGGGGCATGACGTGGTCGAGGGATAGGTCGGTGGTGCGGAAGAGGTGGGAGCAGTATTGGCAGCGGTAGCCGTCTCGGAGGAAGACGTTGCGTCGGGTGAATGCTGGTTTCTGTGTTGTGTTGTGTTGAGGATGAAGAGTGAGAATATGAGTACGAAAAGACAAGGACAAGCAAGCCAAGACAAGCACACTTCACCACACTCACCACCTTGCCAGTAGGAGCATACTCCCTAAGCGCAATCACACTAGGCACAGGAATATCCAAACTAACCGCCCTCACATACAAATCAGGATAAACATCCACAACTACCGCCTTACCACTCAATACCGCCTTGACTGTATTCTGCCACGACCATGTACTGAGTGGTAGCATTCGGAGTGGTTGGTAGTCTGCGTTGAGGACTAGGGAGGGGTGTTTGTCTAGTAGGAGGGAGTTTTGTTTCATTATTCCCTTGTCGTGTGTGTTGATAGTATCATGGCTGTTGTTGTTGTTGTTGAGTTGATCTTCAATGTCACCATCGGCAGTAGCACCAAGTTCATACTCCTTTAGATCTGAAAAGACAGATTGTACATGAGTCGCCAATTCTTCTCTCGTGGCAACAGGCACACCCTTGGATCGTTTGTGAAGTGTGTACGATCGTTGTTTGTTTTTGAGTTTATTCTTTTTATTCTTTTTCATTGCTGCTGCCGTGGTGTAGGAGGAGGCACGTGACTTCTTGAATAGTTGTTTGTTGTTGCGCTTCTTTGATCGAACGAAAATTTCTTCTTGTTGTTGTTGTTGCTGTGTTTCATCGGAAGTTTCGGTGCCTTCTAAATCTTTGTAGAATTGTGCGGTTGATGATGATATAGCGATTGCTGCTGTTCTTGTGTTTGGAGCTTTGTGAGGTTTTGAATGCAATGTAGTGAACAAAAGTGAGCGGTGGGCATGGAATGAATCACTGATGCATGAGAAGAACACAAGATATGTATCGACCTTGTTGCAAAAAGGCAGCAGCCAGCCTCTCTACGAACACTGCTGCATCATATCATCATTACAGAGACATGGCAACTCACCATGACCATACCAAGTGCCGCCGCCATTATCGCCAAGCATCATCTGCCGTGAAGGCAATAATGATGATGCGAATTCATTTGAAAATGCCGCCGCCATGTAGCTAAATGACGACAATGTCGTTAGTGCCGCCAGTGTGAGTGCTGAATAAGCTGTCATTTTCTTCTTGTATGGTTGAGATAAAGTTCTATTGTAGATAGTGAGCCGAGAGGGACCGATGTCATTGATTTTTGACCTGCGGTATTTTTGGTACATATGTTGTGTAGACAGCCGCTTTTTACTTTCAATGTAGCTCTATGCCTTCACTTCCGATGCCAACAGTACCAATAATGCAACGCTTCAACACCGTTATCACTGCAAGTGTTGGTAGTCCTTCTGAAGATAATGCAATGCAGAGATTGAAGAGGTCACCTGCTCATCGGAACAAAAGGAGAACTTTTTGGAAGGACGTGTCGACGGTTCCCGCAAAAATTTGAAGCAGCTGCAATTCACATTATTGAGAAATCCAACACCGCCAACGTCGACCGCTCGGTGTCGTATCGTTACTCGGTTGAAGTTGTGAAGTGCAGTTGGTCACTTACTTATTGAAATCCGCTGGTGTGAATGAAGCACCACCTCAACTATGTGATATTAAAGCACTCCTAACAACCCTACGGCGAAGTCCTACTGGACTCAAAGGCCGGGTGTTTTAGTTAATTAGAAGTGAGTTGCAAACCTCTCTCTGGGCTTCATCGAGCTAATTCCTACGTCAGTCCACGCATCATCAGGGGTAGTATGCGGTAAGTCAGAGTACCTGTCGTACCGCCTACTCCAGTCCCGATCGTGGCTCCTGTATTCCAACACTCCCTCGTAGCGAGATGTTACCTCTCTGAAAATTCATCAACCCCATAGCATCTTACCGAAGATTAAAGAAAAGAGAGGCTCTGTCAAGGCATCTGTGATCTAATCCTTTGTATCGATGTAATGAACTTCGATTTGCTTCGATTCGACGTAAGAGCGAAAGTGATGATACTTCAAAGCGATGTGTTTTGTTCTCGGAGAGTACTTCTGTTTCGTTGCCATACTGATACAAGATTGATTGTCCTCATGGACAGTACAATTGAAGTTTGGAGTTTGGATTTCGATCAGAAACGTAGTCTTCAACTCTTTCATCATGCTCATCAACGGGATAACTTCTCTAAGCGACTGAGATAATGCAATGTATTCTGCTTCTGCTGTGCTCAAAGCTATTTCCGTCTTAAGTTTGCTTACCCAATGAATTGGACAATCTGCTAGATTGGACGTATCCCGTTCTTGACATGACGTTGTCTGCAGATTCGGCATCTGCCTTCTGCCAACCGCCTGCAAAATCAGCGTCCATACAGCATTCCAATACTTACTCTTGTCTGGTTTGTAGATTATTCCTCGATCTCGACTTGTAAGGAGATATCTGCCTATATCGACGATAGCTTTCTCATGACTTCTCTGTTGATCGAGAACCTTGCACACTGAGGAACGTGAAGAGAGATTCAGGTCTAGAATAGCCTTGCAGGTACGTAAGCATTCAAAATGCAGTACGATAGTTCCAGTGCTCTTCGTATTGTCGACCTTCTCCATCAGTATCTCTGTGCAGGAGCACCTGCTGCGATGGCATTCGCCCTGAATTCGTAGAGGATTTCCATTCATTGTTCTGATCTAATCGTAGATGCAGGGTGTGGGTTATGATGTGGGATTGTGAAATTTCGAATGATCCGTCTTCAAAGTGCTTGATCTCTATTCGTTCCAAGACATTTGTCGATGTCTCCCTCGTCGGCCAAGATGTATTTCTCTTAACCGTTCTCCGAGGATGAAATCAACTCGTCAATGGCTACCATGCTCGTGGAGATCAAGATCTAATCCAAGATCTAATTCTTGCAGGTATGGACTAGGATCAAATTCCGAAGGCTCCAATCATCCCAATCATCCTCGCTTCCTCAACCCTTCCTTGAGATGCTTAAGCTAGTTGTGATTGCGGCTACCTTGCTTCAGCCCATACAAATTCTTCTTGAGCTTGAGTAGGTATTCTCCCCCGTCTTCCGAGACTACATCAACGCCTAATGGTATATCCATCCAGATCTCTTCCTCTAAATCAGCCTGTGGGAACGCTAGTACGAAATCTATCGACTTGCTGTGGAGGTTGTGTATATCTTGCAAATTAGTAGAAGTAAGCGAACTGTCAACATATTCACCACCGGTGAGTACGTCTCCCAATAGTTCTCTCCCCACTGCTGCATACCTCCATGTGCACAAAGACGAGCCTTATGCTTCAACAGTAAGCCCATCGTATTCCTCTTGCGTTTCATGCTCCAAATTGACTTGATAGCTCTCTTCCCTGACGGCATACTCGATCGAGGAACTATTTCCCAATGTTCCCGTTTCGTGTGATCTTCTATTTCCTTCGACGTAGCCTTCTTGAAATCCTCACGGTCGTCTTGTTTCATCGCTTGATGATAAGTGAATACCTCATTAGATGAAATATCCTGCGTGACGAACGACATGAAGTGTGTTTGGTTGAAGGTGCCATCGTATAATTCGTTGGCCTCGTGGAATTTAGTCATCAATCTATCGGTCAAGGAAGGTGGTTGATCTTGAGGTCCATTATTTCGGCGGTGAAAGTTGTGGTCGGGCATTGCAATAGATCCGACTGTACTATACATTGCAGTGAATAGACTAACAGCCATAAGAGTCACTCCCTTGCGAGTAAGGTTAACAGTAGCTCTCTTGTCTGGCAATTCTCCTTTCTTCTCTGCTAATCTCGCTGAACGCCGTAATCCAGCCGTCTCCAAATCAATAATCGGTGGCATGGAAAGCGGTTTCCGTCCATCTTGTGCATCATTAACCGCGGTGTTATCAAAGGATGCCGCAGACGTCTTCTCGTTGTCATCTTCGTTCAACTTCGCACGCTTCTTCTCCTTGACGGACTGTGAAATTGCTGCAGTTTTCGTGTCCTCGTCAAAAGTTAGGCGCTTAGACGATTTGTCTCCCTCGGAAGGCTGCACTTGGCCCAATTCCTCGGTCGGCTTTGTCGTCGCTGGAATTAATTCACTATCTTGAATATTCTGATCAGGAACAATAGCAAAAGGATCCGTAATTCTAGTCTCTTGTTTGGACTCTGGATCTCCCATCGGCGTCGACTGATTCTTAGTGTTCTCCATCTTTTTTTTTACCCATTCATCGGCTAACTCATGTTCTTCCGTAGTTGCAATTTCCGCCGAGTTCTTCACGAGATCTTCCCAATTAGGTGGTAGTAAGGCTGCTTTCATATAAGGAACAGTAGAGAAACTATCATCAAACACGACGTGGTATGCCGGTGATGCTCTGCCTGTAACTGGATTGAAAACGAGCGCAACACTGCCAGCATGAAGCGGGGAATGTCCCAAATAAACTCCACAGCGGCTACGTGGTTCCCATTTTGGAATAGAACCTCCTGCTGAGTGTAGTCGATGATCCAGAACGAAGACTGGACAGAATAGTGGATGAAAAGTTTTAACTGGAATTGTTTCCGCCTTGATGCCGTAAAGTTTCGATTCGGGAGTTCTCCCTTGTACGTCGACATGTAGCGTATTGTGTCTCTCTGCGGCAGCTTTCATCGCAAATGGCCAGAAGTAGGTGGATGCATCATCTCTGGCCACATTCTCATCCCTTGCAAGAGTAGCGTGCGTGCTGTCAATGTGAGATACTTATTCTTGGCTTCGATTTTGCCGTTCTGTCTATGATTTCCCACCCCACAGAACGTAAGCTGTTGATTCAGCAAGTTGCAATCTTGTGCCATTTTGAGTCTGCAAAGCGCCAAATCGGCTCTGTAAGCGTCAACCGAGTGATCTGATAAGGTAAAGATCCTCTCGAATGCTTTCTTTGCTGACGACGTTTCATCTATAGTGAAATTCTTCATAAGACGGACGTAGATGTAGTCACTAACGTGATCTACGAAAGTAGTGGCACCTCAGATCAATTTCGTGCGTTAGGAATCCGCTCATTTGCGGAATCAATCCTTGCTGCGCTCTGGTGATCTGGTCCACTGAAACACCGTCTCCTGGATTTATTTCGGAATCCTTCTGAATCGACCAGATTTATTCCTTTCGCTCTCCAGGATCTTCGGCAGGTTTGTCCAAATTGACATTCTAGACACAGCGGTATTGTATTTTCGCGTACTAGCAGCGTCTTCGGAAGAATCCCGAGACGTGCGGGCCTAATATCTTTTGGAAGTTAAGAAGGTATCTCCTTGTCGTTTAAATTTCTGGTACGTAGGCGTACCACATATTTTCCTACAATAACAACGTTAGCACTGCCTCCCCTCAGGAGTTATGGCCAATATTATGATACAGAATATTGATATAAGTCATGGTGAAGGTGTGGATATGTTGGTGTTGCGTGATATGCCTGTTATCGCGGTGATACAGTACTCGGCAACATGCCTATTTTTGTGTTGTGGCGAAAAATAGAATTTTACTCCAATTAAACATCGATCGACAATAATAGAACTTCTCTAGATCTCATTAAATAGATAATAATCCTTCCTCATAGTATCAACGATGATATTGGTTGGTTGTTGCGTGGTTGTAGTTGAATTTGAGTCTTCAAATCTACATTACGGTGGGTCGACTTTTGTTGCCCGGCGAAACACAATCTACTGGATATGTCCATCTATGCGACCATAGCTCCCAACCACACCGCTAAACCGTATCCACATCTCTTTAATGATGCCATGCAATGATTATTCGTCGGAATTGACGGGAGAACGTGTGTTGCAATGATGTAATTCTCATGAAAGGGGCAATTTGTTGGTAAATTGTTCGGACGTCGTTCACATCCAGCGGAGTAGAAAACTCAAGAGGGTGCCCTTTCGCCGTGCTACATCGCATCCTCTACATCTATGATCAATATGGAATGATTGTCGACGGCAGAGGCATTATATCATGCCCCATTGTGAATGATAAACACCATTTTATTGCTTGACACGGGAAGTATTTTTTTGTCGATATGTGTGCATTTGACGTGTTGGCGACAGTATACCCCTCGTTGGCGACGAACCCTGGTCAATAACACTACCATAGCACATTGGGCGGCAATGTTAGTTGGTTGTAGCTCCCCCCTATTGGTGTTTCCTTCCAATAACACCCTGCTATGAGGCAGGTGGGGATGTGTCGGCAATATCATTTTGATAAATTGTCACATCAGGAAAGATGTACTATTCCTACGTAGGATCGAAACACGGATGGCAAAACTCAAAATAGCAGCACCATGGCGTCCATCGCGGTAGTCGAGATATCGGCACCTTATAGTGGACAAATATTGGCAACCAGTGCGCCGATGAGTAGCTAATAACCCATACTATCGATTGGGGTATCGATAATTGCGACAGGGTAGGCCTGGGAAGGAAATGGCACCTGCAAAACTACAACCGCCGCCGACACAACGACATGTTAGAGATTGTGGTGTTGTTATTGAAGGATGGGATTGGCCAACAACAAAAACCAGGGCACCATCGTGAAGGCAATCTTGTCGTCTCGACGTCGATATCCGGGGGTGCAATGGAGGGTGTGTGTAGATCAAATGCGGAGGGTTTAGATTATATGGTGATATCTGGTACGCGGCGGGTTTTTCGGCAACATGAGTTTTGTTTTGCCTGTATTTTTATTAGTTGTAGCCTAATTGATGAGATGAAAATATGGTGGAATACTAAATCGGATGTGCTCTTTCATGCTGTATAGTTGGTTTTTACCGAAAATCGATATATATAAGTTTTGAGCATTAGCTTACACCTATGAATCTGGTACGTAGGCGTACCCAAAACGACAAAGAGATAGACGTTGGTGCCCAGAAAGGAGCTCATATTGGATCGGAGCGAGAACAATCTCTTCGCTTCTTCTTAGTAATCTCCTCCCCGGCTTCATGTATATGTAGTCCAAAGGCCAAAGGTGTTGAAGGAATACATATTAGAGAAGAGACTCTCTTGATACCGCAGTCTCACAATTGATACCGCAGTCTCCAATCCAGCTCTCTGGATAAGGATACCATTACGACAAATGTTGCGACTATATCCTGTTGAGACTTAAGCCATCTGCGTTGGCTCCCTCACTGTACACCTCAGGAACAACATTTGACACATGCGTCTTCTTCGGTTTGGTTCTAACTTTGGTGTACCATAGACTATCCCCTACTTGAACGGAGCAGCAGTTTTCATCTGAGGACGACATGTATGACATTTATCTGGTGAGTATCAGCGGAGTCCTTCGTCGTCGTCTGAATCTTCCCCCTCTTTCTTATCCGAGCCACGGTCATCCGAATCCGGAGCTACCGTGTAGATGGAAGAGAAAGCAAAGTTAACACTGCTTCGTAGATGCTAGAGAATCTCGAGCAAAACGCCTCGAAACAAGTACACCCTTGTACAGATGCAGCACGAGTAGCCCGTTAGCTGCTGCGTGCATGAAATGAAGTACATGCTTGTTATTATCCCAAATCAATTGAGAAAAGGCACCGCCGGAAGTTATTCTTGTACCGTCAATATCTTGCTGATTGGATCCAGGCGCCTTATCCTTAAGGGAGTGCAAGAGTTTAGCCACTCCGTGGACTATATTTTCTGCGATCGAAGATCGTAGATGCGTCCTGGAACCTTATACGAAGAATGGTACCTTCCCTATCTGGCAATTGAAGATTGAATGTTCCTATATATCGACTCCGCTTGACCTTTCTCCTGTGAGTCGATACAGTACGAGCTTGAACTGTGAGATCTTCAATTAGTTCACGTATGTGGCTGTTTATGCAGTCCGCCCCTGAGAGTCGATGGATGATGGGATCCCATCTATATCAAGAAATGATAATAACATCGGCTTGAGAAGAGGCAGAAGCTAAACACTATACGTGAGGGTCTGAAACATTTGGAAGATCAAGATCACAACCGATGTACTTTGTATCTTGCTTAACTCGCGATGAAGAAGAACCTGTAGCGACTAGGTGGACATGTAGAAGAGATGCCCCGAGCGACTACATACGCCGAGGAATGCGATCAGAGTAGCTTCTTGATTGATCATCGAAGATGATATAAGCCATCAAGATCCTGTCGGTCTAAGGAACCAATCGTCCCGTCTTGAGAGCAGACGAGTTTGAGTGTGCCAAGTGCTTGTTCAGCGATGCACGAGATTGGATGTGCCAATTGCTTGTTCAACTATGTAAAGTGAGAATGTTCTCCAGAGGCTTGATATGGGTAAAGTGAGAATGTTCTCCAGAAGCTGATACGGGTAAATACATCTAGCCTCGCTATTGTAATGAGACAATCTTCGCTCTGAAGCCGCCTATACCACATGTGATCAGATACATATCCGGCCTGTATTCATCTCCCTCGTCTTCCGAGATGGTTGACGTCGAGGAATACATTATCAAGATGGCCATGGAGCTGTATTTGGTGGTATAGGGATCACGACATGTTGCTTATAGCTTCGTCAGGAGCTTGGTAGATGAATGAGTCTCATCACGGGGAAACGGCAGGGTATTTCTTCGTATCAGTCTGGTCTACCATGACCACGATTAGTGCTTCTGACATATCTCGATCATACTGCATTGAACTTGGCTTGGGGCACGGTGTTCCCTCCCTCCAATGACACAAATGAGGGAGAGAAAAGAAGGTGCTCACGTAAATACCGAGAGACTGAAAAAGGTTGGGTTGCTCACATATCCAAATATCTACCGTGAGGTTGGAAAAATAGGATATTTGTGTATCAAATATACATGGCTGTGAGGCTTAGAGGTTTGATGTAATTAACAGCTATCGAGGTAAGTCGGATTTGGAGGGAACTGGAAGCTTCAGAACACTCAATTTTGAGCTCCTGAACGGAGATGATGGAGTAGGAGTTTGAAAATGGCGCGAGCAAGGAGAAAGTGTCTAAGATACCCATCTAACAGGTACTCGTAGAAAAATGGACTTTTGTCTACGTAGGAATAATAGTACCTGGCAAAAACGTGAAAAATTTACAAGGTGGAGCCACTTTTAGGCCCTCTACTCAGCTAGCGCAGCGGTGGGGGCATGATTTAGCGCCACCTACTATAGACAATAGTAGAGCTATGTTAGTACTCAAATATTATGAGCTAGATAAATGTTGGGGTACTAGTAAGACTTCTAATAGGGTGGATGAAGATTTCTGTGATTTTGGGCTGATTTTGGAGGCTACTCCCTCCATACCAAACCACCCCGTTCATGTCTTTGAACATGAGATATCTGGAAAAAGTTGGCCAAGATGTTGAGTGGGCATAGCCCACCAACCATTGAGATGCCTATCTCACTGATATGCTAATTTTGTAGAGCTGAGAAAGAGCTCTCCAAATCACCACTGATCTTCGTCTGAAATCAATATCCCGCAGAGATATGGGATTAGAACGAAGCCTGTTGAGCAAATGGTTCCATATATGGGACCATACCTGGAAAGCTGTTAAGAGCAAGTTCGCGATACCGTGAAATGCTTCGACACCAGGGGTAAACTTATTGTATAAATATGGGAATGCCCTATATCTATGAAGTTAAGAAGAACTATCACTAACGAGTACTTGGACCATCAATTCTGCGTTGAGTAACCTGATTGCTCTGTCGATTCAATTGAGAAGCATGTTCTCTTTCTTCATGAGCGGATTGAGGTACTCGACTGATATAGATAGTATATCCAACAAGTCAGTATAAAATAGTTGTGGTTGAACGACTTCCCGCCTCTACGCACATGCGTTGGAAAACTAGAAATGAACGTCGTAACCAAAAAGGTCCCGCCTCAGGCTCATGCGCCCGGCAGACTGGAAATGAACTTAACTGATCAAATGTGTTGCGTGGTATACATTCCCACCCCTACGGCGCATCCGCCAGCAGTCTAGGAAAGAACGTAACCGATCCAAAACATTTATTGCGTTCAGTATGTGTTCATTATCCAACAACTTCCAAGGTTGTAGCGGCTACTTAACATCTCTGTCCATCCTAGGATTATGGAAGTAACTTATTCCATCCATTGCGGATATTGCCAGAGATGTGCCAAGCCTAGATGTGTTTAGGACGATCCTGAAACAAATAGTTGTGTTTTGTCGACTCTTCCCGTTTTTATCCTTCTGTCGGCAAAGTGACTCGCCATTAATGAAGAGATGTCTAACAGTCATCGAACTAACAAGGATGAAGCTTGACGACAGTTGGGGGTACGAACTCCATGTGATTATTCGAGGTATCTTACGTCGTCCCCCCATGCCATCGTGTAATGCTTCTTTCGGAAAGCGCTAACTTATCCACTCTAAAGAGATCGAATTCTCGAATTCCCCCCAGAAAAAGGACGCCTCCCTTTGCCATCGTAACACAGCGAATGTTGAGCCAAAAGGCTGATAAACTGTGATATTAAAGCACTCCTAACAACCCTACGGCGAAGTCCTACTGGACTCAAAGGCCGGGTGTTTTAGTTAATTAGAAGTGAGTTGCAAACCTCTCTCTGGGCTTCATCGAGCTAATTCCTACGTCAGTCCACGCATCATCAGGGGTAGTATGCGGTAAGTCAGAGTACCTGTCGTACCGCCTACTCCAGTCCCGATCGTGGCTCCTGTATTCCAACAAACTACTTCTGCCGCTGCTGCCACAGTAGTGATAGTCGCAAAACGCATGCAAAGAAAAGGAAGTCATAATCATCTCAGCTGTCAGAAGAAAAAGAACGGGTGAAAGTGAAGAAAAAATACATTTGGAGAAAGAATGCAAAGAGTTGCTCCACAGGTGGGTGCATAAAGCATGCTCGATCTCGAAGAAAAGGAGTGTTTGTTAGACATGGGGCAACGCAGAACCGATGCAGCAGTGAAGGGTGCACAAATCAAGCTCAAAATGGAGGAGTGTGTATGTGTAAGAAGCATGGGGCAAGGTCAAAGCCAAAGCCTATCGATGTCTATGCAGTGCTGAAGGGTGCACAAATATAGCTCGAGAAGGAGGAGTGTGCTCAAGCATGGGGCAGCTGTCAAATTATGCAGCAGTGAAGGATGCACAAATCACGCTCACGCAAAAAAAGGAAGAGAGTATGTTGGAGCCATGGAGTAAGGCTCAACTGTAATGCTTCTGGATGCACCAACTATAACTATGACTATGCCGTCACTGGAGGAGTTTGTTGGAGTCATAGAGCACAGCTCAAAGTCAAAAAATGCAGCAAGGAAGGCTGCGACAATCTATCAAGGAGGAGGAAAGGAGGACTTTGTTACAATGCTCACATTGGGAGAAGAAGCATCGAGCTGAAGAATTAACAGCTGAGCAAGCGAGGTCGCAGTACCAGTACCAGTACCAGTACCAGTACCGGCACTTCCTTCTATCGAGTTGCAACCAAGCGAAACTGTCCTGTGTCATATGCCGCGAAACATACAATGCCAGTGAAGTGGTGACGTGTGCAAAAGAGAGCGCATGTAGTTGTACCGTATGTCATGGATGCTTGGTGACATATGCTTTTCCAGTCCATGGAAAATGGTAAATGGCCAACTCATCAATACGATCCGACGAAATGCCCACTTTATTGAGCAGTAGGAGCCTTTTCTTTGGATGCAAGAGAAAGAGACGCCAGAGTGAATTTGGAAATGAATGAAATGTACTGCTTTGAAGCTGTGAGTGTAGGTGCAAGTTATGCATCGACGAGCCATGAGCAAGGCGATTCCGATTGGGTAAAGGGAGATTATGAGTGAAGCGGAGGACGACGAAGACGATTAGGATTAGCTAGTTTGCTAGTTAGAATTAGAATGTACAATGCTGGGTTTCACCTCTCCTTTTTTCATTCTCGATTCTCAAGCTGCGCTACTGCCCTGCCACGCCTGCCGCATGCCTACCAGAGTAGGATGGCATCGAGGAAGAAGGCCAAAGGCAAGGCAAGGAGGGCGGCCAAAGCCAAGAAGGAGACGCAAAATGAGCAGCATGGTCATGGTGCGGCAGAGGGAAAGCAGCAGGAATCGCAAATCGCTGCGTTGACAAAGAGCAGCGGCAGCATGGCATGGGAATGCAAGCATGGAGTGGATTTGTCTAAAGATAGTGCTTCTGTGACTATCAAACATGTCTCTGGGAACACCAACATGTGTAGGTATTGTTGATGCTAGAAATATCGTATATAAAAGAAGCATGGCGAATGCAGACCAGCCAACTTTGTGATTTCACATACTTCAATATTTTAGCTCTTCATTAATGTTTGAGTTTTAGCTTCTCTTCTTAGTCTATCCATCAAATTCAACAACACTGAGCTACACAATTTTTTACAACAGCAGAACGCAAATCATGTGCCATCCTTGCTGATTGTTTGCATTAGTTCTTGTACAATACGAGGAGTTTGGAGTTAGGTGGGATCTTTGAGAAAATAGCGTCATATACAGCGCAGCCTGATAAAAAATACATGCTTTTTTATCGGGAGAATCCGAATCTTCGCTCTTGTAGGTAACGAATGATACAATTGTGGCGGCACAGTAGCATCCTCATATCAGTGAGCCAATTCTAATCCACGACAACGACAGATGAGGCTCATGCGAGTTGGTAGGTATCCCAAATAACAGACGTCAAAAGAGCAGAGATAGAGTGGTATGAGTGGTGAGGACAGCATCATATTGTGATATCGGCAGCCGCAGCAGAGCCACTCAAAGCCTTGATTGTTGACGTTTGGTAGAGTTTGCTCTTCGTAGTTATCCTCGCTTCGAGTCAACTAATTGAGACCTATCCAAATAGCATAAGTAGTGTCCTACTTCGACTTGATTGGCCACGAAAACGGTGTGCGTTGTGTTCATCTGTTATGTTCGGGCCCGGATGGACAAAGCAACTCATCCGACGTTACCAAATAATAAGAAATTGCAGGCTTCAATGATATCACCCACTTCTAATTGAATATTGGAGACGATCTCATCCGTAAACTTCTTTTGATGATATACAACCCAATGGCTTCTTCCAAGTATTCAAATTCGGTGTAGGGTGTTGGTGTCAATGGGGAGATTAGTATCGGTATCGAGTTGTTGGGTAGTTCATGGACAAACATGGTGTAGTAGTGGAGCATGGAGCAGCAGCGAATGGCAGGGCGGTCAACTGCTGCGCGGTGATCATCTCATGCAATGAGAGAAGATGCTATGATGATGATGTCTAAGTATCTTTGCCGACGTCTCATTTTTGAAGATGTAGTCTGGAGTCTCATTTTTGAAGATGTAGTCTGGACTGCGGCAGGACTGTGGCGTGATGTACCATACTCAGCCGATCGAGTTTGCATCAGATCAGACTCCAATAACCGTGACAGTACATACCATGGTGAGAGGTTGAGAATCCTTCCTTGGCTTCGAGTAATCGTTAAAGAGGTAGAGATATTATTCCATGGCTTCGTCAGTCTTAACGTATGTACTCGTGGCGTTGCGTTGCCTCGGGCCTCGGTTGTTCGGCGCTTTCTTCCATTCAGCAGCTGGAGTTTTCTCGCTGTTGTCAACCGACCTGACGTCGATGTTTGGGGGCTGTCCAAATTGACGGAACTAATTGTGGGTAATCAAACTGTCTGATCTAAATTGATCTGTATGTGTGTAGAACATCTCTGACCTTCTTGTCCGCTCTGAGATTTTTGATTGCGAGGGAAAGAATCTTTGCGAAATCCTTGCACATCCTCGCGAAGTCCTTGCACATAGTGCATAGTGTGTTGATTTTCTGTTGGTTGCGTATGGACTTTGTCTAAATGAGAGTATCTTGTCGTGGCATCTGACGTCGTTGAGGTTCTGTCAAATTGAGGAACTAATTGTGGGTATCAAACTGTCTGAGATGTCTCTCCTTCTTCCGTGTCTGTGTCCCTCTGAGATTTTTGATTGCGAGGGAAAGAATCTTTGCAATCCTGCACCTCCGCGAACTCTGACCATACATAGTGTGTTGATTTTCTGTTGGTTGCGTAAGTATGGACTTTGTCTAAAGGAGAGTATTTAAATCAGTGTGTTTCTGACAGTGACTATTGTGTCAGGGAAAGTGTCTTGTCGACATCTCGTTGTTGCTGACATCCATGTGAGGCTTTCTTAGCGTTAGATCGCAGATTGACTCCTTCGTTCTGAGTTTTTTGATTCACTGTCGCTGCTTCTTCATCTTGGGCTTGAAGCAACAACATAAATTTTAACTAACCGAAGTCAAGAGTTGCTTCATTCAGTCCTTTTCCTTCAAATCTATTCCTCTCACCATATTCAACATGGCAGACACCGTTTTACCCAAGCACGACGCAACCCTCCCAGCAGGCTCGGATGACCCTACCTTGACAAGAGCACAGTCATCACTTTCTGTCAGCGGCGTCCTACAGCTCCTTGAGGTAAACCGCCCCGAGTTGTTATCGTTGGAAGAAGAAGCAAGGCAGCAGTGCATCGTAGACTTCATCAAGAGTCTCGACCTCGATGGTGACGATCTCATCTCCAGTAAAGAGCTCTTTTTGGCATTGTGTGGCTTCTACGATGATGCCATCCGTGCCAATGAGGAGGCACTCCGTACAAGCTCGATGATCCGCAAGTACAGGCGCACCATCGGAGGTCTGATTGCGCTCACGGTAGCTCTTGTTGCCACTGTGTTTGGCACAAGTTTCGCTGCAGCTCGCTTAGCCAAGGATACGCAAGTTACCAACCGTGCCCTCCTCACCAAGGAGAGCCAGGAGCCCATTGGCATCAATCTCAATGAAATTGATGTTCCCTTGGCTGCACTTGCCTTCGTGCCATCTTCCGTGACTTCCAAGATCCATGAGCTGGTCCTAACTGATGATGATGGCAATACGTACCATCGTACCAAGCAGGCCATTGACATTGCTCCTGGCAAGTCCGTCAATCTTCGAACCACTGAGGGCGATACCATCTCATGGGATGCCGCTGAAGAGAGCAAGAGTATTGTGAATATTGAACTCTCCAATGGAAAGGTATGGGATAAGTCTTCATTGTGCACTGCATGTACGGCAACAAGTTTGGTAGCAGATGACCAAGTGGATGCTGCTCTGAATACATTTTATGCTTCTATTCAGGTTAATGACGGTAACCGTATTCTTTTTCCAGGAAGAGGCGATGATACCTGTAAGTAGGCTGTAGAAGGGGTAAACGCTGGTCCTGATCTCTTCTAACAGTTGTGGAAATGCTTCGATCAGATGAACACAGTCAAGAGTTGTGTTTATAATAAAATTGAGAAGTAGTGTAGTACTTGATGATCGATTTTGTTAGTAAGTTCATAGATTAATGCTTAGTCTTAGTGTTATGGCAACGCAATGAGACGATCTTCGTCATCTTACTACTTGTGTCAAGTTTGACAAGTGTATCTAGAATGACTGTTGTAAGAAGACATGAATGATGATGATTATTATTGTTTGGATTGTCAATCGAGTTTGCATCAGACTCCAATAACCGTGACAGTACATACCATGGTGAGAGGTTGAGAATCCTTCCTTGGCTTCGAGTAATCGTTAAAGAGGTAGAGATATTATTCCATGGCTTCGTCAGTCTTAACGTATGTACTCGTGGCGTTGCGTTGCCTCGGGCCTCGGTTGTTCGGCGCTTTCTTCCATTCAGCAGCTGGAGTTTTCTCGCTGTTGTCAACCGACCTGACGTCGATGTTTGGGGTCTGTCCAAATTGACGGAACTAATTGTGGGTAATCAAACTGTCTGATCTAAATTGATCTGTATGCGTGTAGAACATCTCTGACCTTCTTGTCCGCTCTGAGATTTTTGATTGCGAGGGAAAGAATCTTTGCGAAATCCTTGCACATCCTCGCGAAGTCCTTGCACATAGTGCATAGTGTGTTGATTTTCTGTTGGTTGCGTATGGACTTTGTCTAAATGAGAGTATCTTGTCGTGGCATCTGACGTCGTTGAGGTTCTGTCAAATTGAGGAACTAATTGTGGGTATCAAACTGTCTGAGATGTCTCTCCTTCTTCCGTGTCTGTGTCCCTCTGAGATTTTTGATTGCGAGGGAAAGAATCTTTGCAATCCTGCACCTCCGCGAACTCTGACCATACATAGTGTGTTGATTTTCTGTTGGTTGCGTATGGACTTTGTCTAAAGGAGAGTATTTAAATCAGTGTGTTTCTGACAGTGACTATTGTGTCAGGGAAAGTGTCTTGTCGACATCTCGTTGTTGCTGACATCCATGTGAGGCTTTCTTAGCGTTAGATCGCAGATTGACTCCTTCGTTCTGAGTTTTTTGATTCACTGTCGCTGCTTCTTCATCTTGGGCTTGAAGCAACAACATAAATTTTAACTAACCGAAGTCAAGAGTTGCTTCATTCAGTCCTTTTCCTTCAAATCTATTCCTCTCACCATATTCAACATGGCAGACACCGTTTTACCCAAGCACGACGCAACCCTCCCAGCAGGCTCGGATGACCCTACCTTGACAAGAGCACAGTCATCACTTTCTGTCAGCGGCGTCCTACAGCTCCTTGAGGTAAACCGCCCCGAGTTGTTATCGTTGGAAGAAGAAGCAAGGCAGCAGTGCATCGTAGACTTCATCAAGAGTCTCGACCTCGATGGTGACGATCTCATCTCCAGTAAAGAGCTCTTTTTGGCATTGTGTGGCTTCTACGATGATGCCATCCGTGCCAATGAGGAGGCACTCCGTACAAGCTCGATGATCCGCAAGTACAGGCGCACCATCGGAGGTCTGATTGCGCTCACGGTAGCTCTTGTTGCCACTGTGTTTGGCACAAGTTTCGCTGCAGCTCGCTTAGCCAAGGATACGCAAGTTACCAACCGTGCCCTCCTCACCAAGGAGAGCCAGGAGCCCATTGGCATCAATCTCAATGAAATTGATGTTCCCTTGGCTGCACTTGCCTTCGTGCCATCTTCCGTGACTTCCAAGATCCATGAGCTGGTCCTAACTGATGATGATGGCAATACGTACCATCGTACCAAGCAGGCCATTGACATTGCTCCTGGCAAGTCCGTCAATCTTCGAACCACTGAGGGCGATACCATCTCATGGGATGCCGCTGAAGAGAGCAAGAGTATTGTGAATATTGAACTCTCCAATGGAAAGGTATGGGATAAGTCTTCATTGTGCACTGCATGTACGGCAACAAGTTTGGTAGCAGATGACCAAGTGGATGCTGCTCTGAATACATTTTATGCTTCTATTCAGGTTAATGACGGTAACCGTATTCTTTTTCCAGGAAGAGGCGATGATACCTGTAAGTAGGCTGTAGAAGGGGTAAACGCTGGTCCTGATCTCTTCTAACAGTTGTGGAAATGCTTCGATCAGATGAACACAGTCAAGAGTTGTGTTTATAATAAAATTGAGAAGTAGTGTAGTACTTGATGATCGATTTTGTTAGTAAGTTCATAGATTAATGCTTAGTCTTAGTGTTATGGCAACGCAATGAGACGATCTTCGTCATCTTACTACTTGTGTCAAGTTTGACAAGTGTATCTAGAATGACTGTTGTAAGAAGACATGAATGATGATGATTATTATTGTTTGGATTGTCAATCGAGTTTGCATCAGACTCCAATAACCGTGACAGTACATACCATGGTGAGAGGTTGAGAATCCTTCCTTGGCTTCGAGTAATCGTTAAAGAGGTAGAGATATTATTCCATGGCTTCGTCAGTCTTAACGTATGTACTCGTGGCGTTGCGTTGCCTCGGGCCTCGGTTGTTCGGCGCTTTCTTCCATTCAGCAGCTGGAGTTTTCTCGCTGTTGTCAACCGACCTGACGTCGATGTTTGGGGTCTGTCCAAATTGACGGAACTAATTGTGGGTAATCAAACTGTCTGATCTAAATTGATCTGTATGTGTGTAGAACATCTCTGACCTTCTTGTCCGCTCTGAGATTTTTGATTGCGAGGGAAAGAATCTTTGCGAAATCCTTGCACATCCTCGCGAAGTCCTTGCACATAGTGCATAGTGTGTTGATTTTCTGTTGGTTGCGTATGGACTTTGTCTAAATGAGAGTATCTTGTCGTGGCATCTGACGTCGTTGAGGTTCTGTCAAATTGAGGAACTAATTGTGGGTATCAAACTGTCTGAGATGTCTCTCCTTCTTCCGTGTCTGTGTCCCTCTGAGATTTTTGATTGCGAGGGAAAGAATCTTTGCAATCCTGCACCTCCGCGAACTCTGACCATACATAGTGTGTTGATTTTCTGTTGGTTGCGTATGGACTTTGTCTAAAGGAGAGTATTTAAATCAGTGTGTTTCTGACAGTGACTATTGTGTCAGGGAAAGTGTCTTGTCGACATCTCGTTGTTGCTGACATCCATGTGAGGCTTTCTTAGCGTTAGATCGCAGATTGACTCCTTCGTTCTGAGTTTTTTGATTCACTGTCGCTGCTTCTTCATCTTGGGCTGAAGCAACAACATAAATTTTAACTAACCGAAGTCAAGAGTTGCTTCATTCAGTCCTTTTCCTTCAAATCTATTCCTCTCACCATATTCAACATGGCAGACACCGTTTTACCCAAGCACGACGCAACCCTCCCAGCAGGCTCGGATGACCCTATCTTGACAAGAGCACAGTCATCACTTTCTGTCAGCGGCGTCCTACAGCTCCTTGAGGTAAACCGCCCCGAGTTGTTATCGTTGGAAGAAGAAGCAAGGCAGCAGTGCATCGTAGACTTCATCAAGAGTCTCGACCTCGATGGTGACGATCTCATCTCCAGTAAAGAGCTCTTTTTGGCATTGTGTGGCTTCTACGATGATGCCATCCGTGCCAATGAGGAGGCACTCCGTACAAGCTCGATGATCCGCAAGTACAGGCGCACCATCGGAGGTCTGATTGCGCTCACGGTAGCTCTTGTTGCCACTGTGTTTGGCACAAGTTTCGCTGCAGCTCGCTTAGCCAAGGATACGCAAGTTACCAACCGTGCCCTCCTCACCAAGGAGAGCCAGGAGCCCATTGGCATCAATCTCAATGAAATTGATGTTCCCTTGGCTGCACTTGCCTTCGTGCCATCTTCCGTGACTTCCAAGATCCATGAGCTGGTCCTAACTGATGATGATGGCAATACGTACCATCGTACCAAGCAGGCCATTGACATTGCTCCTGGCAAGTCCGTCAATCTTCGAACCACTGAGGGCGATACCATCTCATGGGATGCCGCTGAAGAGAGGAAGAGTATTGTGACTATTGAACTCTCCAGTGGAAAGGTATGGGATAAGTCTTCATTGTGCACTGCATGTACGGCAACAAGTTTGGTAGCAGATGACCAAGTGGATGCTGCTCTGAATACATTTTATGCTTCTATTCAGGTTAATGACGGTAACCGTATTCTCAGGAGCCATAAATGTGGGTAGGCTGTAGAAGGTAAACGCTGGTCCTAATCCTAATCTCTTCTAACAGTTGTGGAAATGCTTCAATCAGATGAACACAGTCAAGAGTTGTGTTTATAATAAAATTTAGAAGTAGTGTAGTACTTGATGATCGATTTGTTAGTAAGTTCATAGATTAATGCTTAGTCTTAGTGTTATGGCAACGCAATGAGACGATCTTCGTCATCTTACTACTTGTGTCAAGTTTGACAAGTGTATCTAGAATGACTGTTGTAAGAAGACATGAATGATGATTATTATTATTATCATTACCTTGACCTTTCACCAACAGTAGCAGTAGCTCCAACCATATTGATTGACATGTTTAGATTGTCTGGGAGCTATATATCTTCATGATGTTGATCTTTTCCGTTGTGTCAGGACGTCTCATTTTTGAAGATCTACTTAGTCGGACTGTGGCAGGACTGCGGCGCTATCGCTATGTACCATAACCATACTCAGCCGATCGAGAATGCATCAGACTCCGACTCTGGTTAATTCTTCCTTGGCTTTGAGTCGTTGTCTTATCTGGTGTTGAAGAGGTAGAGATATTATTCAATGGCTTTTTCAGTCTTAAATCCAGCTCTGGCTCTGGCGTTTTAATCACTGTCAGTGTAGGTACTCGTGGCGCTTGCCTCGGGCCTCGGGCCTTGGTTGTACTTCATAAGTACTCCTACTTTGCGGTCGCTACCAGACTGACAAGGCCCTTTCCCTTTCGCGAAGAAGTCACGCAGGTGCCGCTTCTGCACACTAACGCAGTCAGAGTGAGATACTTACTTATGTAGGTGGTATGTATTGTATGACTTACATTCTCCTTTCTCTACTGATCCTCGGGTCTCTAGAGAGAGTAGCAACTAAAATAATCTATCTACTTATGATATGATCTCTCCTGCAGCTACCTATGTACTTTTTTTGCTCAGCGCTGCCAATGTGAGTACCACAGACAGCTTAAAATATTGTACTGAGGATACCTATGTAAGTACTTCCTTGCTTAGATATTTTGACGAAAACGTGAAAACGTGCGGGTTATTGTACCCTCTGGTTTCATTTAGTAATTGGATGGCCATCTCAAATGAAGCGGCACTGAACGAGCGTTGAGCCCTCTACCAGTACCAGTACCAGTACTTACCAGTACCGGCACTTCCTTCTATCGAGTTGCAACCAAGCGAAACTGTCTGTGTCATATGCCGCGAAACATACAATGCCAGTGAAGTGGTGACGTGTGCAAAAGAGAGCACATGTAGTTGTGCCGTATGTCATGGATGCTTGGTGACATATGCTTTTCCAAGCCATGGAAAATGGTAAATGGCCAATTCATCAAGTATTCCGACGAAATGCCCACTTTAACTTTATTGAGCAGTAGGAGCCTTTTCTTTGGATGCAAGAGAAAGAGACGCAGCTGCTGCAGTGAATTTGGAAATGAATGAAATGTACTGCTTTGAAGCTGTGAGTGTAGGTGCAAGTTATGCATCTACGAGCCATGAGCAAGGCGATTCCGAGTGGGTAAAGGGAGATTATGAGTGAAGCGGAGGACGACGAAGACGATTACGATTAGCTAGTTTGCTTAGAATTAGAATGTACAATGCTGGGTTTGGGTTTCACCTCTCACTTTTTTTCATTCTCGATTCTCAAGCTGCGCTACTGCCCTGCTACTGCCTGCCACATGCTCTACCAGAGTATTGTAGGATGGCATCGAGGAAGAAGGCCAAAGACAAGGCAAGGAGGGTGGCCAAAGCCAAGAAGGAGACGCAAAATGATCAGCATGGTCATGGTGCGGCAGAGGGAAAGCAGCAGGAAACGCAAATCGCTGCGTTGACAAAGAGCAGCGGCAGCATGGCATGGGAATGCAAGCATGGAGTGGATTTGTCTGAAGATAGTGCTTCTGTGACTATCAAACATGTCTCTGGGAACACCAACATGTGTAGGTATTGTTGATGCTAGAAATATCATATATAAAAGAAGCACGGCGAATGCAGACCAGCCAACTTTGTGATTTCACATACTTCAATATATTATTGATGTTTGAGTTTTAGGTTTTTGCTTCTCTCCTTAGTCTATCTCTATCCATCAAATTCAACAACACTGAGCTACAAAATTTGTTACAAAAGCAGAACACAAATCATATGTCATCCTAGCTGATTGTTTGCATTAGTTATTGTACAATGGAGTTAGGTGAGATCTTTGAGAAAATAGAGTGGTACAATATACAGCGTACATCGCATCGCAGCCTGATAAAACAACTGCGGACATAAACATGCTTTTTATCGGGAGAATCCGAATCTTCGCTCTTGTATCTAGGTAACGAATGATACAATTGTGGTGGCAGCAGCATCCTCATCCTCATATCAGTGAGCCAAATAATCCACGACAGATGAGGCTCGTGCGAGTTGGTAGGTATCCTAAATGACAGACGTTAGAAGAGCAGAGAGTGAGAGTGGTATGAGTATGAGTGGTGAGGACATGGCATCATATTGTGATGTAGCGGCAGCCGCAGCAGAGCCACTCAAAGCCTTGATTGTTGACGTTTGGTAGGGTTTGCTCTTCGTAGTTATCCTCGCTTCAAGTCAACTAATTGAGACCTATCCAAATAGCATAGTAGTGTCCTACTTCGACTTGATTGGCCACAAAAACGGTGTGGTGTTATGTTCATCGGTTATGTTCGGGCCCGGATGGATGAAGCAACTCATCCGACATTACCAAATAATAAGAAATTGCAGGCTTCGTTGATATCACCCACTTCTAGATAATTGAATATTGGAGACGATCTCATCCGTAAACTTCTTTTTATGATATACAACCCAATGGCATCTTCCAAGTATTCAAATTCGGTGTAGGTTAGGTGTTAGTGTCAATGGGGAGTGTAGTATCGTATCGAGTTGTTGGGTAGTTCATGGACATGGTGCATTGGTGGAGCATGGCGGCTGCGCGGTGATCTCATGCAATGAGAGAAGACGCGATGATGATGATGATGATGATGATGATGTCTAAGTGGGCTGCTATTGAGCTTGTGCCGCCCGATGCGCCGCCCGCCCTTTTCGCCATTTTTCGCCAATGTTCGCCAATCCTCGCCAGCACAACGTAAAAAATATTTCTTCTGAGAGGAAAGGGGGGATGTTCGGTTGAGGGTCAGACGGGCAATCGTGTTTTCATCCAGTACCGGACCCAGCGGGCACTGCATTTTGGGTACAGCCATTCCACACAAACACGATTACTTTTTAGCCCCTGAAGGAAAGTTTGGAGCTGTCTTTTGCCTTCTTTTTGCGTTCTACCGAAGAAGTTGGGAACGTAGTCTCGGGAATCGGGAATGCCACCACCTTGACCGTCAAAAATTGCACCCGCACCATGATAGCCGATACGCTAATAGCTATTACTTCAACCATAGAGAGAAAATAAAGAATTCCACTGGTTTAAAATGAAGATAAAACTATAATAAATAATAAATAAGGCAGCCGCAGGGTTTCTACTTATGTTTCATAATAACTTCAAAGTTACAGTTATGACAGGCTGCCTAAATCACACATGATATGTCAGAATAATTGTATTTATGTTCACCCCATAGGTATATTATTGATATTTAATAACCATTCCTTGCGTAATGTAATAACTCATCGGTTTTTCATCGTTGACATTGACTGAATCCGCCGTAAAGAGGCTTATTGTTGTGCTGTATGACGTCGTAATTTTGGTCATTTCTATGCAATTTATTTAATGCGATATGGGACTGTTCGGGGGCGTTTATAACTGTTCTGAGCGGCCGAATCCTCAGTTTATTATCATCATCGTTACATATTGACGAAGTGGTTTCGTTCATGGTGTAACCCCCCTACATTTGCAGTGAAGGCGGCGGGGTGATGACAGGGCAGATTTCAATGACTTGGATTGGAACCTCATTACGTTAATGAATACGGCGTTGACAATGACGTGCTGCTGCATATACTTTCTCATAGGTCTTATCTATTTGCGGCGCCATCAATATTACAAGAGATATTACTTCACACGATGTCAGGGGGGGGGCGAACAGGATGCCATGGTTTCTACCAATTTCTCCTTTTTGTGGCAGGTGGCAGTGTGAGGTTAGATAGCAGTAATACATCGAATAAGTAGGCACACAATAAAGTAAATATGGTAAATTGTTTGTGTGTAAGTACCAGAACCAAAAATCGCACACAAAACTGATGTGGGTGTGTCGTAACAAGTTACGGGCGGTTACAGGGGGCGGCGCATCGGGCAGCGCAAGCTCAATAGCAGCCCACTAAGTTCCTTGCCCTAGCGTCGGGACGTCTCATTTTTGAAGATCTAGTCTGGACTGCGGCAGGACTGCGGCGTGATGTACAATACCATACTCAGCCGATCAAGTTTGCATCAGACTCCAATAACCTTGAACCTTGACAGTACCATGGTGAGAGGTTGAGAATCCTTCCTTGGCTTCGAGTAATCGCTGTTGTCGACATACCTACACAGTGATTACTCGTGGAGCTATCTGGTTTTAAGAGGTAGAGATATTATTCCTTGGCTTTGTCAGTCATCCAGCTTTGGCTCTGACACAGCTCTGAAGTTTTCAGTTGTTGTTTTCAGTTGTTGACTACTCGTGGCGTTGCGTTGTCTCTCGATAGGCTGACAGGCCTTTATTCGGCGCTGCTACAGTACTTGCTGGGTTGCAGTCAAAGAAGGTCTTCAATGGCTGGAGTAATAAATTTGTCTAAACTGGTAGATCAGATTGATGGATAATAGCTAAAGATATCTCTGATCTTCTTCAACTTCAATGCTTTTCAGACTTCCATTCAGCAGCTGGAGTTTTCGTCGCGCGCTGTCTGAAGTCTGACGTACGTGTTTCTGTCCAAATTGACGGAAATAATTGTGGGTAATCTATAACTGTCTGATCTAAATTGATCTTTAGAACATCTCTGACCTTCTTGTCCGCTCTGAGATTTTTGATTGCGAGGGGAAGAATCTTTGCGAAATCCTTGCACCTCCTCGCGAAATCGGACACATAGTGTGTTGATTTCTGTTGGTTGCGTATGGACTTTGTCTAAATAAGAGTATTTAAATCCGTGTGTTTCTGACGGTGACTATTGTCAGGGAAAGTGTCTTGTCGTGGCTCTGGGACAGAAGGAAATAATTGTGGGTAATCAAACTGTCTGAACTAAATTGAACTGTAGAACATCATTTCTGGCCTTCTTCAGTCTTGTGTCCGCTCTGAGTTTTTTGATTCACTGTCGCTGCTGCTTCATCTTGGTGAAGCAACACCATAAAATTTTCTATCGATCTGAGCGAAGTCAAGAGTTGCTTCATTCAGTCCTTTTCCTTCAAATCTACTCCTCTCACCATATTCATCATGGCAGACACCGTTTTACCCAAGCCCAAGCACGACGCAACCCTCCCAGCAGGCTCGGATGACCCTATCTTGACAAGAGCACAGTCATCACTTTCTGTCAGCGGCGTCCTACAGCTCTTGGAGGCAAACCGCCCCGAGTTGTTGTCGTTGGAAGAAGAAGCAAGGCAGCAGTGCATCGTAGACTTCATCAAGAGTCTCGACCTCGATGGTGACAATCTCATCTCCAGTAAAGAGCTCTTTCTGGCATTGTGTGGCTTCTATGATGATGCCATCCGTGTCAATGAGGAGGCACTCCGTACGAGCTCGATGATCCGCAAGTACAGGCGCACCATCGGAGGTCTGATTGCGCTCACTGTAGCTCTTGTTGCCACTGTGTTTGGCACAAGTTTCGCTGCAGCTCGCTTAGCCAAGGATACGCAAGTTACCAACCGTGCCCTCCTCACCAAGGACCAGGAGCCCATTGGCATCAATCTCAATGAAGTTGATGTTCCCTTGGCTGCACTTGCCTTCGTGCCATCTTCCGTGACTTCCAAGATCCATGAGCTGGTCCTAACTGATGATGATGGCAATACGTACCATCGTACCAAGCAGGCCATTGACATTGCTCCTGGCAAGTCCGTCAATCTTCGAACCACTGAGGGCGATACCATCTCATGGGATGCCGCTGAAGAGAGCAAGAGTATTGTGACTATTGAACTCTCCAATGGAAAGGTATGGGATAAGTCTTCATTGTGCACTGCATGTACGGCAACAAGTTTGGTAGCAGATGACCAAGTGGATGCTGCTCTGAATACATTTTATGCTTCTATTCAGGTTAATGACGGTAACCGTATTCTATGGAACCCATTCTGCCAAAGCAACACGGGGAGGATGTAGAAGGTAAACGCTGGTCCCAATCTCTTCTAACAGTTGTGGAAATGCTTCAATCAGATGAACACAGTCAAGAGTTGTGTTTATAATAAAATTTAGAAGTAGTGTAGTACTTGATGATCGATTTGTTAGTAAGTTCATAGATTAATGCTTAGTCTTAGTGTTATGGCAACGCAATGAGACGATCTTCGTCATCTTACTACTTGTGTCAAGTTTGACAAGTGTATCTAGAATGACTGTTGTAAGAAGACATGAATGATGATTATTATTATTATCATTACCTTGACCTTTCACCAAAACAGTAGCAGTAGCTCCAACTCCAACCATTGATTGACATGTTTAGATTGTCTGGGAGCTATATATCTTCATGATGTTGATCTTTTCCGTTGTGTCAGGACGTCTCATTTTTGAAGATCTACTTAGTCGGACTGTGGCAGGACTGCGGCGCTATCGCTATGTACCATAACCATACTCAGCCGATCGAGAATGCATCAGACTCCGACTCTGGTTAATTCTTCCTTGGCTTTGAGTCGTTGTCTTATCTGGTGTTGAAGAGGTAGAGATATTATTCATTGGCTTTTTCAGTCTTAAATCCAGCTCTGGCTCTGGCGTTTTAATCACTGTCAGTGTAGGTACTCGTGGCGCTTGCCTCGGGCCTCGGGCCTCTTTGCGGTCGCTAAGTATCCAGACGGACAGGCCCTTTCCGAAGAAGTCACGCGAATACTGAGGGTACCTAAGTAGGTACTTACTTACTTGCTTAGATATTTTTCACGTGCGGGTTAACCCTCTGGTTTCATTTAGTAATTGGATGGCCATCTCAAATGAAGCGGCACTGAACGAGCGTTGAGCGTTGGAGGGCCATCCTAAGGTACATGCGTAGGAATTGGTCTATGCCTGCTCCATGTAGCTCATTACAAGAAAGTCCAGTAGCTCACTCTGACTCCGATAACAGCACAGGTAGGCTCGAACGCGATCGGTCTCTCGATAATGGCTTTCTCCGCACACACATCGTAATTGAACAGCTGATGTAGAGGAATGCTAAACAAGATCTCACTACATCTCTTTAATAATCACCATAGGAGTCCAACATTGCTTTGTACTTCTCCGCTTCATTTAGAACAACATTTAGAACAACCGTGTCACCGATACCGTCCATGGACAGGCTACGTTCACGTTCCATTGCAGAGGAGGCCAAAGCATCAATGTTCAAACCGCCACCGACCAAGCTAGGGACAGGAGTGAGCACCAACACATCCTTTGCTTCGTTTTGGAATCGATAGACACGGTTCTTGGCGTCTAGACTCTGCAGATTCTTGGCTGAGAAGTAACAGATGTATTCCTCACCGTTTTCTGTGCAATCCTCCTTTTTATCCTCGCCAGCGTAACACCCCCTCCTCCGGCGTCAGAGTAATTCTTGGAGCAAATCTGTATTATCCCCGAGAGAGGATTGCCGCGCCATGTCTTTTGTACATTGTCCTTCTTCTCTCCGTTGACAATTAACTTGATATTGAACTGTTCCTTGTTGTTCCCGCGTTCACCAGGTCGAACGTTGAGATACTTGAGAACCTCAGCTGGCCCTTCATTGTATCGGTTCATATCCTCGACCATCGCCTTCAGCATATCAAAGTTGAATGGTTCAAACAGGCCTGAAATGGCAGTGACAGCTGGAATGTATTCTTTCTGCACTAGATTGTCCTCGCAGTACTCCTCTACAAAAGAAGCATCCAATCCATTGAATTCAAGCATATCCAGTTATTCTTGCTATTGGAGGTAAGGAGGAAGAGCTTCTTAGACGAGTATAAACCGTCGAGTAGAGTAAGCAACTTTGCTTGGTAATTTGCGTCTCCTCTCCATCTACCGTGTTCATCTGCACCCGTCGTGTATACCTTCTCAAACTCGTCCATCAAAACGATGACTGGCTCCTGGATGCTCTGCATGAACAAATTGAATTCGTCTCCATGGAATGGATGGTTTATCACGATGGTAGGAATACCTCTTTCCTTAGCGGCGGCAATAGATATGTACTTGGCAAGGAGAGTCTTCCCACTGCCCTTTTCGCCGACCAACAATGTTCCCGTAGACTTGGGCCGATCCAGGAATGTGTTCAAGATTCGATCAACTTCTTGACTAAATCACCGTAGATCTTTCCATTGATTTGGAA
Organism: Skeletonema marinoi; assembly: GCA_030544225.1. Taxonomy (NCBI): domain Eukaryota; phylum Bacillariophyta; class Thalassiosirophyceae; order Thalassiosirales; family Thalassiosiraceae; genus Skeletonema; species Skeletonema marinoi. The sequence goes on along the minus strand of CM060505.1, from coordinate 113,981 downwards.
ATCATTCATTGTTTTTAGGAAGAATCCTTTCTGTTCGTCGTAGTTCACGCTGTACGTGCCGATGGGCAAGCTCTCGTGTAGATCGAGATTGACCTTTGGAGTGATGTAGAACTGATTGCCGACTTTGTTGAAGTAGAACTTAGACATTGTTTATGGACGATGATGATAGAACGTCAATGACAATACTGTAGATTTAGAAGAGAAAAAGACATAAGTTAGTAACGAGATGTGAATAATTAGATTAGGACGGAGGATAACGATATTCATGAGTTGGGTTAGGATGATATGAACGATATGTATGAGCATGAGAGCTAGCACTCTAGCAGCAGCAGCAGCACACACGTCAAATGAGGATCTCAGATCTCACCTTTTGTATTATTTATGAGAGCAGTGCATAGCGAGGCTGATGGAGGAGGGACCACGGCTCATGAAACGCTGCACGACTCTAGAGCTTGGTCTTAACTTTCTTGTATTTCTGCGGGCCCGGTTCTCAAGCGAGAAAGGCCATGTGAAGAAAGATACTTATATAAACAGGTGAACAAGCTTAAGAACAAGAGATAAATATAAGATTTGATGCAATACACAAGGAGAATATTATCAGATCACTCGATTCTGAATTTGTATTTAGACGTGAGACGTGGGAAGAAGTATCATAACAAGCAGCAGCTGCAATCATCAAAAAGAGAAGGAGCCGTGTGAAACGCCTCCCGGCGGGCTAGCTGAGCGCATATTGATATCCTCCTTCAATTTACTAATTTGATTACTTTTTACAAATCCGACTTGTGTCAACTTCTCGATCCATTGTGGAGCTACTACATCTAAGTAATAAACACTGATCTAACAAGTGCATTCAATCCTATAGTATCCCAATTTACCATACTTGTTGCAATATTACCATTACTGAATTTCTGAGCACATAGCACAATTACTTTATTATCTTTAGACCAATATGATTGGTACACACATGACTTCTTCCCGATCCCAATGAGATATTCTCTCATGACACTCTACTGGAGTACAGCCCCAAGAATAGCCATGCCAATGGCAACTGCCACACGCTCCTTGGGTGCTGCCGACGGTGCCGATGAAGGAGTCGAGCCGGTATTTCCAGTAGAAGCAGATGCAGTACAAGCATCAAGGGTGTCAAAGTCTAGGTTGGTTATCTCAGCTTGTGACCCATCTGATGATGGATCGCAACAAGTCTCGACCTTCACCCCTGCAATCACCGTATCGGCATCTACCAAATGTCGATAACAAGAAATATTGAAGGAAAAGTAGAGGATGGTTAGATATGTATGATGATACTATTGATACGACGCTGAGTGCAAACAAGGAGCAAATTAATGACACTTACTAACATTCATCTTGCCCTCTGGGCACGTAGATTCAGTTGTGGTGCAACAATCAGAAGCACCACCCGATGCAGTGGTAGAGACACCAGATGCATCAGTTCCGCACTGAGGTACAGGATCGACGCCCCAGTTGACAGTGGCGTCTTCGACCTCGCAGCATACTACGCCCGCATCCTCCTCGGCGATATCGATGGAGAACAGGCCGCTGGGGCAAGAGCTTGTAGTTGACTCGCAGCAGTCGTCTTTAGCAGTGATTGCCGTCAAGGCGGCGAAGAAAGTGATGAGGGTGAGGTACTTGATCATGTTAGTCATTGTTTGGTGAAGAGAAGTCAATGTGAAGAATGGACGGCTAGGTGCAGATAGAGAAGATGATGAAGCGAGTGGTTGCAAAAGATTTTATGGAAAGTTGCTTTCCCTTTTTTTTGGTCAGATTGAAACTGATGGTGGTGTTCTCATTGAAGGTATTGTAGCTGTTCGGTTCGCTCGCAACTGCAACAATGCATGCAGGAAGGGAGGTCAATACAATACATATGCATGCAGGAAGGGAGATGAGTACCAAAGTTCAAGCGCGAGACGCTGTCTTTCTCTGTTGCCCTTCTCAGTTCTACCAGAAGTCGGATTTTTCAACAATCAAATCACAGATCTTGATCTGGCAAAATAATATCCGGCAATGACATCGAGGAAGAAGGCCCGAGGGAAGGCAAGGAGGGCGCTCAAAGCGGTGGAGGAGGTTAAGAAGAACAGTGGAGACGTAAAGGAAGAGGAGGAGAAGCGTTCTGAAGAAGAAAAAGGGAGCAAAGTAGAATCGCTAGTATCGCAGATGGAGTGGCTTCAGATGAGTGGTAGCGACGAGTGCGTCCATGGCTGCGTTACCTGCGTATGCTGTCTTCCCCCCAGTGATCGCGTCTGCGTTGAATTTGTAGATATCTTTATTGATATTTATAACATGTCAGTGAAAGAAAATTATGGAGAGGCGATGCCCTCCTTGGATGCAGCAGTCAGTGTCATGCGCGATCAGCACTCAGAAGTGTATTACAATAAAATGGAGTGGATCATATCATACCTTGTGGCAATGGGAACAAAACTTGTCCTCATGAATGACATTACGGGAGCACGATTCCTAGCTTTTTTTTCGTATTACTTTGATCAATACTCTGCAGACGCAGATGTACGCGATAAGTATTGGCAACAACGAGTTTGTGAGTTGGTGAAATCTGACGAGCACACGCTGGTGAAATATTTGAGGAGGCGAATTCCATGTAAATGCTTGGACGACAAGTACAAGGAGGTGAAATCCATCACAAAGCTGGGGTGGTGCATCAATGCGGAGTGTCCCTCCGGTCAGAGGGTTGATCGCAGGAAGATGCTCTGTTGTGGTGGATGTAATCAGGCTCATTACTGCTCTCGTGAGTGCCATGTGGCTGATTGGCCCATTCATAAGCTTTACTGCAATGCTGCCGCTTCTGAGCGAGAGTGAGACAAAAAGGCTCTACCGAGCGAAGGGAGGGACAGTGAAATTATAAAATTTATTCATAGAACAGCAGGGAAAAATAGCGTTGCGTATTTATAAGTATTGGATGATAATTGATGGACGCTCTATGTCCCTCATTCAGGTAAGTGCTGTTTGTTGTTGAATTCTTAACTCTCCATCCTCCCCACCCTAAAATCTAATGAATTTTCTCTCCCTCCCTCCACTCACCCAACATCAACCTCCACTAAAATTATTCAAACACAATAGTCTTCTCCAACTCCAAAAACTTGGCAATATCCTTCTTCAACTCCTCCAAATACCTCAACTGATCCTCTCTATTCTCCTTACCAGGTCGAGACGCCCTATTAATACCAATCAAATCAAATGTCACAGCATTACTCATCAATACCGCCTCCCCCTTCAGATCTTTATCCGTCAACATCTTACGAGCCTTGCCCAGCTTGGCTCTACGGAAGTACGCATCTGATTCTTTCGTGTATTGCAGGATTTCTTCGAAGGAGCCATTATCAATCAAATTGGAGAGAGTGGCGACGACTCCGCTGGAAGATGTTAATTCGTTGCGGATGGCATCGAAGGCTTCTTGGACGATTTGCGGTGTGATTTCGATTGGTGCTTCTTTGGCCGCTGCTGGCTGTGCTTGAAAGATGATTGTTGAGGTGGCTGTGATTGTGGCTATTGATTGATCGATAAAGTTGCGTCGAGTGGCATCTAATGAAGTTGACGTTGCGTGATGATGTGATGACGTTTGTGCAGATTTGCTGATAGCCGCCGTGAAAGGAGATGTCGGGGCGACAAATGCACTCGTAAAGCCCAAGCAGCAGCAGATCAGAGCTGCTATGATAGTAGCGATGGATAGTCGAGGCATCTTTTGCTAATATTGTGGCTAGCGTAGAAACAGTGGCAACAGTCAGCAAAAAGTGTGGTTGAAGAGAGAAAGATCGAGAAGATGGTTCCCGCAAAAACTTGACACCCCTCAAAGGAAGCCAAGTGCAAAGAACATGTTGTGTGTCCCCCGCTAAGTACCGTACCATCGAACACTTAGCCCTACTCTCTATCTTCATTACATATCTCTTTTGACCTCTATTGGCTGCTACTACTACTACCTTCAGATCTGACTGCTACTACTGACGCAGAACATCTTGGGGAACAAATCAATTTCTTCTTCTTGCTTCCAACATACACATCACCGAAGCAGAATTGCTAACAAATGAAGTTACCATCTACCTAATTAGTCAACACCTCTCATGCCGAACTCAAAATGTCGTGAGTCTGGATGCCAGAAGTATGCTGTACGAAAAGGAGTCTGTGTTAGCCATGGGGCGAAGGTCAAACTTTATCAATGCAGCAAGGAGGGATGCACAAATATAGCCTAAAATGGAGGAGTCTGCATGAGGCATGGGGCAACGCGCAAACGATGCAGCTGGGAAGGATGCACAAAGTTCGCTCAAAGAGGAGGAGTGTGCGTCAAGCATGGGGCAACTGTCAAAATCAAACAATGTAGCAAGAAAGGATGCACGAATTACGCACAACAAGGAGGAGTGTGCATTAGGCATGGTGCAACCTGGACAAAGAAGAAATGCAGCCACGATGGATGTACAAACCAAGTACAGAGAAAGGGGCTCTGTAAAAGGCACGGAGCGTACAAAAGCACATCTCCCGACGAGGCAAATCAACAAGGCGATGAAACATTTTCACCTCTGCCTCCACTGCCAGCGGTTGAGTTGAGAGATGAGGCGCCCAAACCCAAGCGACGAAGGACCTCAGCCCAGTCAAAACGAACCCGCATTACATCTCCCCAAAACAGGCAAGCTAATGCATCAACGCAGCGATCGCCACGAGTAGCATCGAAAAGAAAAGCTGCAAGGGGGAATGCAGCTGGTGTCGATCAAGGCACCTCCACAAAAAGAAGACGCAAAAGTAATAATGCCCAAGCTGCTGCAGAAACCCTCCTTTCCTTCGCAACTGGATCTCAAACTTTTGATGCTGGGGAGTCCACGTATTATGACGAAGATAATGTTGATTCGTTTCAACTTGATGATGATTCTACAACAGTTGGGACGGAGCCGCAGGATTTGGCAGTCAAAGTGAGTTTGGAATCGCTCCCTGCCGTTATTTGGGATGATTCCTCCTTGTCCTCGTCTCCTTCGATCTCCAAGTTCCTTACCATCGAAGAAGTCAACAACGTGCGTTTGGTATCCAAGGTGTTTCATCGTCACAATCCAGCCAAGAGGGCGAGGTTGAGAGTAAATGCCTTCAAATCTACGAGACCATTTTTGATGCGAGCAAAATAATTCCTAGGTCCAGCAAAGGAATTATTCAACCGGTCACAAGTTGAGATCATGGGGAGCTCATTGATCACTAGATGTCGCAACTTCTTTAGGGACAAGACGGGCATGACGCAAGGGTTCTTCCCGTACACAAATTGCTTGAGCAGAGTGAAGGGATTAACACTAGTGCGGCCGGATGACTATAATCCTGCAGTCACTAGGCGACTTGTCTTCTCTTGAACGTCTATGTGTTCGTAACTGTTTTCCATTTCATCACATGACAAGACCATGCAAAATGTACCTCAAATCTTCGAATAATTACGGTAATGCCCTCAAGAATGTTGGACACATAGAGCTAACCAAGTGTTCCCTGCCACGTCTATTGCTCAAAGACCTGTTTCAATCGGCGACAAAGTTGAAAGGGTTGAAAATTCGACGCTGTCAAGATGAAGATACATCTTGTGTCGATTTCTTTGACGCATTATCAAACTTGAGGGGTCTCGAAGAATTCAAGTTTGTTCCGGGTTATTTGATAGAACCGTCCGCAACTGTTGTGCCAACTGACGACGATGTCACAAGGGCAGGCCTTGAGCTTATTTCTCTAGATGAAGTTGCTAGAGACGGAGTTGAACATTCTTTTGAAGATGTGAACGATCTTCTCCGAGAAGATGCTGATGCCGCAAGGGAGGGCCTTGAGCTTGTTCTCCAAAACGAGGACGAGTTTACCCGTTTGAGTGCTCGTATGCTCGTAAGCGTGTGCAATACACAAAATGAAGGTCTCAAATCTCTATCCATGCGCAATGTCGAGTTGCTTGGAGGTGTAGGGATAGAGCCACTGAGGCGATTGAGATGCATTGAGAAGCTATGCCTATGTGCCTTGACTTCGTTTGAAGGATACCATCTACAGCTGCTCCATGATGTGGGTAAAGATACACTGAGAAAGCTATCGCTGGTCCATTGTCAACTCATTGAGGGCCATCTTGGTCCTCTCACTGGTATGACACAGCTGGAGGAGCTGTCTCTGCTTGCTAACACCCTCTGCGATGATGATATTGAGTCCTTGTCCACTATGAGGCGGCCGAAAGTCCTCAACGTGTTTGGCCAGATCCAAAACGAGTGCAACTTATCTCAGCTTCGGCGACCTTCTGGAAATCTACGTCATCTTTCACTGCAGATTTACAACAAAGTTTCGCGAGATGTTGCTCAACAACTAAACGGTATGGTATCATTGGAATCTCTATGTCTACGAATGAGATTCATGGGCGTTCATGAGATGGACACAGATGAAAATGTCCCATTCATTCCTGTAGATGTCGACGAGGAGAGCACACTGAATTTGAGTGTAGGCATGAGAACGGATGCAAGCGTGATGGACGAGACGATCATGGACGAGGATGAAACACTAGAGAATGCTTTGATGGTGGAGAGCCCCCTTGACTTTTCGGGGCTGCACAACCTGCGCTCGTTGTTCATTTACGACTCTGTTCTTACAGACGATCTAGTTGAATCGATCAGTGGCCTCCATCAGTTACGAGAGCTCTCACTCTGGGACTGTCATGCTCTATCTGAAGAGAGCATCTCTCACTTGTCAACGATGCAATCCTTGGAAAAGTTGTGCCTTCATCGCTTTGATGCCATGTCTGAGGCTAGCCTCGAAACACTATCAAGCACACTTGATTCTGTCAAGGAATTGGAATTGTACCAGTGTGGAATCATGCGTGATGTTGAGATTGATAACAATCTTGGCTTGATGAAACGTTTGAGGAAGCTCACGATAAGTCCGTATCATCTGGAGAAGCCTATCCATTTGACGCATTTGCAGCTAGTCAAGGATGATAGCGAACGCAACACAAAAAAGAGGGTAGCGCATCTCCTTCGAAAGATACGCAATAGGGGGTTGTTTTGATATGCGTCTTAGGGAGATGTGGAGGATTAAGATGACGGGGATTGGTCATCTATTGGAGGATCTAGTAGCTAGTAATCAGAAGTTATTAGGAGGGGGAGCTCAGAGCTGGCGGCCACGACGCGACACACTTCTTCTGCCTATGAACCAAGTAGTAAGGATGGTAGTGCTTCCAGAGGAGAGGCCAATCCTATTAGAGTAGGATGGGTTTTTGTCATTACATGCTGCACCGAGTTACCCGAGCTTAATGAGTAAATAAATGCAGGCAAAATATTCATCCGCAAACAAGAATCATTCGTATCTCAATCGAATGTTCACTTTTTGATCTGCACAACCTTCGCTTGTTCCGCTCTCTCTTAGATTTTCATGCTCTATCAGATTCTTGTCCATGATCAGAAAGAATACTCTCACAACATGTCAATGATGCAACGCCTAAACCAGTTGCGCATGCATCGCTTTCATGCCACTGCGCTACGGCTACTCATCTCTCACTTGCCAAAAACAAAATGCTTGAAAAGTTGGTACGCATTCATCGCTTGATGCCTGACGGTAGTCTCTTGAGAACTATCTGATTCTGTCATGGAATTGGCATTTCATCTGTACGGGCTCCTATCGTCCGAAGAAGCTTACCCTATGCTCGTCAAAGATGAAAGCGAGATGCTGCCAAATAGAAGAGCATCTCTATCGAAAGAAATACCTTCGGCAGATAACTGCCTTCAGCATGGACACAATACTACACGATTCTCAATCAAACACAATAGTCTTCTCCATCTCCAAAAACTTCGCAATATCCTTCTTCAACTCCTCCAAATACCTCAACTGATCCTCTCTATTCTCCTTACCAGGTCGAGACGCCCTATTAATACCAATCAAATCAAATGTCACAGCATTACTCATCAATACCGCCTCCCCCTTCAGATCTTTATCAGTCAACATCTTACGTGCCTTGCCCAGCTTGGCTCTACGGAAGTACGCATCTGATTCTTTCGTGTATTGCAGGATTTCTTCGAATGAGCCATTATCAATCAAATTGGAGAGAGTGGCGACGACTCCGCTGGAAGAGGTTAATTCGTTGCGGATGGCATCGAAGGCTTCTTGGACGATTTGCGGTGTGATTTCGATCGGTGCTTCTTTGGCCGCTGCTGGCTGTGCTTGAAAGATGATTGCTGATGTGGCTGTGATTGTGGCTATTGATTGATCGATAAAGTTGCGTCGAGTGGCCTCTAATGAAGTTGACGTTGCGTGATGTGATGACGTTTGTGCAGATTTGCAAATAGCCGCCGTGACAGGAGCTGTCGGAGCAACGAATGCACTCGCATAGCTCAAGCAGCAGCAGAGAAGAGCTGCTATGATAGTAGCGATGGATAGTCGAGGCATCTTTGATAATATTGTAGCGTAGCGTAGAAAGCAGTCAGCAAAAAGTATGTGGTTGATGAAGATTGAAGAGAAAGATCGAAGAAGTGATCGTTCCCGCAAAAACTTGACACCTCAAAGGAAGCCAAGTGCAAAGAACATGGTGATGTCCCCCCAACATCTACCAACGAACAGTAGCTCCCACTCTCTAGAGCTTCATTATATCTCTTCTGGCCTCCATTGGCTGCTACTACTACTACCACTACTGACGCAGAAGCTGCCGCACAACATCTTTGGGAAACCAATCAATTTCATCTTTCTTCCAACTTCAACATACACCATCGAAGGAATTGCTAACAAAAGAAGAAGGTTTCTATCTACCTCATTCGCCAACAATACATCATGCCGAAGGGAAAATGTAATGCGCCTGGATGCAAGAAGTGGGCCTACCGAAAAGGAGTCTGTGTTAGCCATGGGGCAAAGGTCGAACAATGCAGCAGCGAACGATGTACAAATGTAGTTGTCAAAGGAGGAGTGTGCGTGAGGCATGGGGCAAATGTCACACATAAACGATGCAGTGCTGGAGGATGCACAAATCAAGTCGTCAAAGCAGGAGTGTGCATTAGGCATGGAGCAACCTGGACAAAGAAACTATGCAGCAGTGAAGGATGCATCAAATATGCTAAAAATGGAGGAATCTGTATCAAGCATGGGGCAAAGCGCAAACAGTGCAGCCACGATGGGTGTACAAACCAGGTCGTCAACGGAAATAGTAGAAAATTACGATCCAATCCATCATACACATTATCAAGTATCGAGAATGATTGACGATGACACAAATTCCAGCAGTATTGTATTGTACCGACCTTAATTTACATTTAGCTTCCGAGGAAGATGATCGAGCAGCGGGGACACGGCCGTCTTATAGAACCGCTACCAAGAGGCAACGCAAGCTACCAGACGATACAGCGGCAAACCTCGATCGGCTACGTGTCAGATTTGGACGCCTCCAGCCATGCAGAACCGACGCACAGCATCAGTTACTCCTGCCGGAAAAGAGTGAACCTTCTATTTTCGTACCGTGTAAAACAACTCCGCAGCCATTTTAGAACAGTTTTCAATCCTGAACGAGTTCGATGCTGGTATATAAAAGTGATCTCCTTCGGTCACGATACTGGTTTGTGCCTGTGACGCATCAGTTGGATTGAAGACGATGAGCTTGATGCACCCCGTTTGAAGAAAAAAACAGACTCCATTCTGCTGATCTGCCCTCAAAACGCTGCCAATCGGAATTATTTCTTTGCCACATGAAGCTACTTCTTGTTCTGATTCATCATGCCATACGCCGTTTGCATTGGCATCGACTACACTGCTCCGGAATATGAGACGCCGCTGTTTGGCCTTGCCAGTACTGTGTGATACGAAAAATGTCGTTCTCGTCATAGATTGCTGCTTCATGTTGTGGTTGTACATAGTTACGTAGGGAACGGGAGAAGTTGCTAGTATATTATACTTCTGAGTACTTCTTAAAAGTGGTGTCAAATCGCTGCCAGCCATCGAAGTGACTTTGTTTTCATCAGAAACCAGCTTGCAATATCCTGCACACTTGTTGGCGATGAGATGCATACATATGTGACACATCATTCATTCTCCAAACTCCATACAGAATTCAATGAGATTCCCTGCCTGGGTAGGAGAAACGGCTCGCCAAGTTTGTTTCATCAATTAAAAAATGATCGAAACACATAGGTCGGCGATAGCGAGGTGAAGGTCTCAGCATCTCACTTTTTATGCTTGATCATTAGGCACCACTCCTCACACCACCTACATCGCCAAAATGAACTTATTCAACCATCGTAACTCCGCCAGCAGTGGTGAGAAGATGAGTGCACCGTGTGGTTTCCTGAAAGTGAAAGTGAAAGAGGAGCGATTGTCGCCTTCTGGATTGCAAAATCAAGAACGCAAACAGCGAGCGAAAAAGATGGAAGATCAATCGAAAACAACTAGTCAAGCTGGAACTGATAACAACGCCTCCAGGAGGAACGCACTACTGGGAAGTGGTGCCAATTGAAAACAAGAAATCAACCAAAAAACAAAAGAAGAAGAGGGCAAAGACGAAGAACAAGGCTACCATGCATTCAAAAAAGAGGAAGACCTCCGATCACCGCACTAAGACTTCACTAGATAATATGCTCAAATCGATGAAGAGTCAAACTGAGACAGCGGTTGAAGTGGTTGAACAAGATGTGAGAGATCAAGAAACGGCACGACCACTTATAGAAACTGCCGTTGAAATGGAAGGGAATAACTCACAGCTGTCGGGTGAATTGACTGATGCTACTGCCAGGAGTGTTGATCAAAGAGTGCTGCAAGGAGAGACGCACGAGCAAGTTACCGAAACACCTCGACATCCCTCAGATGTAGAAGATGATTGGGAAGGAAATCATGATTCAGGGGCAAGGGAAGACTTGGCCGAGGATCTTGAAGAATCAGGCATAGAATCATCACAGTCACCCTGTGATACGGATGCTGTTAGAGTCGGAAGGGATTGGCAAAGTCATGCGGGTGATGGAGATAAACATGTGGTCAATGTACAAGATTTGGGCAGGAGGAGCAAGAGAACAATCGAGGACGACAATGAGCTCTCGTCAGCGAAGCGTCAGCGTTCCGAGACAATCGACATGCAACACTCTTTGCACTCAAATGTGGCGCAGCTTGAATCACGATCTGAGATAGCAAATCTCAAAGCTGCTTTGGTTGAGAAAGAGCAAGACATTAGAGCTTTGCAGACGAAGCTTAGTAGTGCTGAGGATGCGAATAGTGACTTGGAGAACAAAAACGCAGAAATGGAGAAAGAGATAAAAGCCTTGAAAGAGAGTCTCGATAATGCCACCAAGTCGCAAAGTGACGATGACTCATGCTTAGTTTGCTGCAGAGAGCACAAAGTCACTTGTCCACGATGTTCATTTTCTATGTGTCGCAACTGCCTTGTGATGCAGTATCTAAGCACACGTCACGAATACGACACAGATGTCATATTTGAACAAGATCCTACGAAATGCCCCGGCTGCAAGCTTGAAAATGCATTCGTCCTTGAAGATGAAGAACAGAATGTGGTGGATAAGGCTAACCAGCGTTCGGGTGGACGTAGGTCCCGGGGGCAGCGTGTGGCTGGGGATAGGGAGAGAGCTGATGTGGACGAAAGTATCGCTGACGATGATGACGATGATGACGACGACGCTAGCTTTGAACCATCTGTCGATGATGACTCTTCTTCTGATTATGAACCAAGTAGCGAGGATGGTAGTGCTTCCAGAGTAGGGCAATCTTGATTAGAGTTAGAGTTGGGGCGTGTTATTCTTGAAGGGGGATTAATTGTATGAACTAGGGTGGGCTTCTTGTCATTATATGCTGCGCCAAGTTACCAGAGCTTAATGAGTAAATGAATGCAGTTAAAATATACATCTGCAAACAAATAATCACGCGTATCTCAATTGAATGTTCATTTGTATTAAATTGAAATTGAATTTGTATCTCATTGAAGCACAACCTTCGCGCTTATTCCACTCTCTCTCTCTGGAATTTTCATGCTCATCTGAAGAGATTACTGTCTCTACTTGTCAACGATGCAATGACTAAACCAGTTGCGCATTCATCGCTTTTATGCCACTGCTGCGGGCACTCATCTCTCACTTGCCAAAAGAATAAAAGTTGCTACGCATCCATCGCTTCGATGTCTGACGGTAGTCTCTTGAGAACTGCCTGATTGAAATTGCCATTTCATCTGTACGGGCTCCTATCGTCCGGAGAAGCTTACCCTATGCTCGTCAAAGATGAAAGCGGCATACTGCCAAATAGAAGCGCATATCTTTCGTCGGCAGAAGACTGCTTTCAGCTTTCAGTATGGACACAATACTACACGATTCTCAATCAAACACAATAGTCTTCTCCAACTCCAGAAACTTGGCAATATCCTTCTCCAACTCCTCCAAATACCTCAACTGATCCTCTCTATTCTCCTTACCAGGTCGAGACGCCCTATTAATACCAATCAAATCAAATGTCACAGCATTACTCATCAATACCGCCTCCCCCTTCAGATCTTTGTCAGTCAACATCTTACGAGCCTTGCCCAGCTTGGCTCTACGAAAGTAAGCGTCTGATTCTTTCGTGTATTGCAGGATTTCTTCGAAGGAGCCGTTGTCAATCAAATTGGAGAGAGTGGCGACGACTCCGCTGGAAGAGGTTAATTCGTTGCGGATGGCATCGAAGGCTTCTTGGACGATTTGCGGTGTGATTTCGATCGGTGCTTCTTTGGCCGCTGCTGGCTGTGCTTGAAAGATGATTGCTGAGGTGGCTGTGATTGTAGCTATTGATTGATCGATAAAGTTGCGTCGAGTGGCATCTAATGAAGTTGACGTTGCATGATGTGATGACGTTTGTGCAGATTTGCTGATAGCCGCTGTGACAGGAGATGTCGGAGCAACAAATGCACTCGCATAGCTCAAGCAGCAGCAGAGCAGAGCTGCTGTGATAGTAGCGATGGATAGCCGAGGCATCTTTTGATAGTATTGTGGGTAGAGTGGAGCAGAGCAGTCAGCAAAAAGTGAGTGGTTGAAGATTGAAAAGAGAAAGATTGAAGAAGTGATGGTTCCCGCAAAAATTGACACCTCAAAGCGAAGCCAAGTGCAAGAACATGGTGATGTCCCCCGCGCTACTTACTACTGTACGTACCAAAGAACACTGGGGCCCATCTCTTCTGGCCTCCAATGGTGTGCTGCTATTTTAATGATCTTCTCTCTGCTGTTACTTCCGACGCTGAAGTTGTCGCACAACAGCTTTTGATTTCATCTTTCTTCCAACAACTTCAACATACACATCACCATCGAAGGAATTGCTAACAAAAGAAGAAGGTTTCCCATCTACCTCATTCGCCAACAATACATCATGCCGAAGGGAAAATGTAATGCGCCTGGATGCAAGAAGTGGGCCTACCGAAAAGGAGTCTGTGTTAGCCATGGGGCAAAGGTCGAACAATGCAGTCACGAAGGATGCACAAATAAAGCTCAGAAAGGAGGAGTCTGCATTAGGCATGGAGCACAGGTCAAACTTTACCGATGCAGCAAGGAAGGATGCACAAATAAAGCTCAAAACGGAGGAGTTTGCATCAAGCATGGGGCGAAGGTCAAACAATGCAGCAATGAAGGATGCACAAATCGAGCTTTCAAAGGTGGAGTGTGCATGAGGCATGGGGCAAAGGTCAAACAATGCAGCATTGAAGGATGCACAAATCAACCTAAAAAAGGAGGGGTGTGCGTGAAGCATGGGGCAAAGGTCAAAGTCAAGCAATGTAGCAAGGAAGGATGCACAAATTACGCACAAATAGGAGGAGTATGCATTAGGCATGGGGCAAAGATCAAACGATGCAGCCACGATGGGTGTACAAACCAGGTACAGAGAATCGGGCTCTGTATAAGGCACGGGGCATACAAAAGCAAAAGCACATCTCCCGACGAGGTAAATCAACAAGGTGAATCATTTCCACCTCTACCTCCACTGCCAGCGGTTGAGTTGAGAGATGAGGCGCCCAAACCCAAGCGACAAAAGACCGCAGCCCAGTCAAAACGTACACAAACCACATCTCCCCAAAACAGGCAAGCTAATGCATCAGTGATGCGATCGCCACGAGTAGCATCGAAGAGAAAAGCAGCAAGGGGGGATGCAGTTGGTGACGATCAAGACACCTCCACAAAAAGAAGACGCAAAAGTAATAATGCCCAAGCTGCTGCAGAAACCCTCCTTTCCTTCGCATCAGGATTGAAAACTGTTAATACTGGCAAGTCCAAGTATTATGACGAAGATAATGTTGATTCGTTTCAACTTGATGATACTGATACAGCTGGAACGGAGCCGCATGATTTGGCAGTGGCAGTCAAAGTGAGTTTGGAATCGCTCCCTGCCGTTATTTGGGATGATTCCTCCTTGTCCTCGTCTCCTTCGATCTCCAAGTTCCTTACCATCGAAGAAGTCAACAACGTGCGTTTGGTATCCAAGGTGCTTCATCGTCATAATCCAGCCAAGAGGGCGAGGTTGAGAGTAAATGCCCTAAAATCTACGAGACCATTTTTGAAGCGAGCAAGGGAATTCCTAGGTCCAGCAAAGGAATTATTCAACCGGCCACAAGTCGAGATCATGGGGAGCTCATTGATCACTAGATGTCGCAACTTCTTTAGGGACCAGACGGGCAAGAGGCAAGGGTTCTTCCCGTATACAAATTGCTTGAGCAGAGTGAAGGGATTAACACTAGTGCGGCCGGATGACTATACAATCCTGCAGTCACTAGGCGACTTGTCTTCTCTTGAACGGCTATGTATACGTAACTGTTTTCCATTTCATCACATGACAAGACCATGTAAAATGTACCTCAAATCTTCGAATAATTACGGTAATGCCCTCAAGAATGTTGGATACATAGAGCTAACCAAATGCTCCCTGCCACGTCTATTGCTCAAAGATATGTTTCAATCGGCGACAAAGTTAAAGAAGTTGAAAATTCGACGCTGTCAAGATGAAGATACATCTTGTGTTGATTTCTTTGACGCATTATCAAAATTGAGGGGTCTCGAGGAATTCAAGTTTGTTCCGGGTTATTTGATAGAACCGTCCGCAACTGTTGTGCCAACTGACGACGATGTCACAAGGGCAGGCCTTGAGCTTATTTCTCTAGATGAAGTTGCTAGAGACGGAGTTGAACATTCTTTTGAAGATGTGGACGATCTTCTCCGAGGAGATGCTGATGCTGCAAGGGAGGGCCTTGAGCTTGTTCTCCAAAACGAGGACGAGTTTACCCGTTTGAGTGCTCGTATGCTCGTAAGCGTGTGCAATACACAAAATGAAGGTCTCAAATCTCTATCCATGCGCAATGTCGAGTTGCTTGGAGGTGTAGGGATAGAGCCACTGAGGCGATTGAGATGCATTGAGAAGCTATGCCTATGTGCCTTGACTTCGTTTGAAGGATACCATCTAAAGCTTCTCCATGATGTGGGTAAAGATACACTGCGGAAGCTGTCGCTGGTTCATTGTCAACTCATTGAGGGCCACCTTGGTCCTCTCACTGGGATGACGCAGCTGGAGGAGCTGTCTCTGCTCGCTACCACCCTCTGCGATGATGATATTGCATCGTTGTCCACAATGAGGCGTCTGAAAGTCCTCAACGTGTTTGGCCAGATTCAATACGAGTGCAACTTATCTCAGCTTCGGCCTTCTGGAAATCTACGTCATCTTTCACTCCAGATTTACAACAAAGTTTCGCGAGATGTTGCTCAACAACTAAACGGTATGGTATCATTGGAGTCTCTGTGTCTAAGAATGAGATTCATGGGCGTTCACGAGATGGATACAAATGAAAACGTCCCATTCATTCCTGTAGATGTCGACGAGGAGAGCACACTGAATTTGAGTGTGGGCATGAGAATGGATGCAAGCGTGATGGACGAGACAATCATGGACGATGATGAAACACTAGAGAATGCTTTGATGGTGGAGAGCCCCCTTGACTTTTCGGGTCTGCACAACCTGCGCTCGTTGTTCATTTACGACTCTGTTCTTACAGATGATCTAGTTGAATCGATCAGTGGCCTCCATCAGTTACGAGAGCTCTCACTCTGGGACTGTCATGCTCTATCTGAAGAGAGCATCTCTCACTTGTCAACGATGCAATCCTTGGAAAAGTTGTGCCTTCATCGCTTTGATGCCATGTCTGAGGCTAGCCTCGAAACACTATCAAGCACACTTGATTCTGTCAAGGAATTGGAATTGTACCAGTGCGGAATCATGCGTGATGTTGAGATTGATAACAATCTTGGCTTGATGAAACGTTTGAGGAAGCTTACGATAAGTCCATACCATTTGGAGAAGCCTGTTCATTTGACGCATTTGCAGCTAGTCAAGGACGATAGCGAACGCAAAACAAAAAAGAGGGTAGCGCATCTCCTTCGAAAGATACGCAATAGGGGATTGTTTTGATATTCATATGCGTCTTAAGGGAGATGGGGAGGATAAGGATGACGTGGATTGGTCATCTATTGGAGGATCTAGAGTAATTATAATGAGAGGGGAGGACATGGACCTTGTCCTTGCTAAGGAATGAGAATTTCTTCACCACTAGAGTTGGGGTGGTGTTATTCTTGAAGGGTGGGCTTCTTGTTGTCATTACATGCTGCACCGAGTTACCAGGAGCTTTGAGTAAATAAATGCAGTTAAAATACACATCCGCAAACAAATAATCACTTGTAGTATTATCTCAATCGAATGTTCACTTTTCAATCTACACAACCTTTTCTTGTTCCGCTCTCTCTGAGATTTTCATGCTCTATCAGATTCTTGTCCATAATCAGAAAGGAATACTCTCACTACATGTCAATGATGACACAATGCTTGAAAAAGTTGTTCCGCATTCATCGCTTCAATGTCTCAAGGTAGTCTCATGAACACTATCTGATTGGAATTGGCATTTTATCTGTACGGATTCCTATCGTCCGAAGAAGCTTAACACTATGCTCGTCAAAGATGAAAGCGAGATACTGCCAAATAGAACGAAGAGCATCTCTATCGAAAGAATACCTTCGGCAGAAGACTGCTTTCAGCTTTCAGTATGGACACAATACTACACGATTCTCAATCAAACACAATAGTCTTCTCCAACTCCAGAAACTTGGCAATATCCTTCTCCAACTCCTCCAAATACCTCAACTGATCCTCTCTATTCTCCTTACCAGGTCGAGACGCCCTATTAATACCAATCAAATCAAACGTCACAGCATTACTCATCAATACCGCCTCCCCCTTCAGATCTTTGTCAGTCAACATCTTACGAGCCTTGCCCAGCTTGGCTCTACGAAAGTAAGCGTCTGATTCTTTCGTGTATTGCAGGATTTCTTCGAAGGAGCCGTTGTCAATCAAATTGGAGAGAGTGGCGACGACTCCGCTGGAAGAGGTTAATTCGTTGCGGATGGCATCGAAGGCTTCTTGGACGATTTGCGGTGTGATTTCGATCGGTGCTTCTTTGGCCGCTGCTGGCTGTGCTTGAAAGATGATTGCTGAGGTGGCTGTGATTGTAGCTATTGATTGATCGATAAAGTTGCGTCGAGTGGCATCTAATGAAGTTGACGTTGCATGATGTGATGACGTTTGTGCAGATTTGCTGATAGCCGCTGTGACAGGAGATGTCGGAGCAACAAATGCACTCGCATAGCTCAAGCAGCAGCAGAGCAGAGCTGCTGTGATAGTAGCGATGGATAGCCGAGGCATCTTTTGATAGTATTGTGGGTAGAGTGGAGCAGAGCAGTCAGCAAAAAGTGATGTGGTTGAAGATTGAAAAGAGAAAGATTGAAGAAGTGATGGTTCCCGCAAAAATTGACACCTCAAAGCGAAGCCAAGTGCAAGAACATGGTGATGTCCCCCGCGCTACTTACTACTGTACGTACCAAAGAACACTGGGGCCCATCTCTTCTGGCCTCCAATGGTGTGCTGCTATTTTAATGATCTTCTCTCTGCTGTTACTTCCGACGCTGAAGTTGTCGCACAACAGCTTTTGATTTCATCTTTCTTCCAACAACTTCAACATACACATCACCATCGAAGGAATTGCTAACAAAAGAAGAAGGTTTCCCATCTACCTCATTCGCCAACAATACATCATGCCGAAGGGAAAATGTAATGCGCCTGGATGCAAGAAGTGGGCCTACCGAAAAGGAGTCTGTGTTAGCCATGGGGCAAAGGTCGAACAATGCAGTCACGAAGGATGCACAAATAAAGCTCAGAAAGGAGGAGTCTGCATTAGGCATGGAGCACAGGTCAAACTTTACCGATGCAGCAAGGAAGGATGCACAAATAAAGCTCAAAACGGAGGAGTTTGCATCAAGCATGGGGCGAAGGTCAAACAATGCAGCAATGAAGGATGCACAAATCGAGCTTTCAAAGGTGGAGTGTGCATGAGGCATGGAGCAAACATCCAAGTCAGACGATGCAGCAAGGAAGGATGCACAAATCAAGCTCGGAAAGGAGGCGTATGCAGGAGGCATGGGGCAACTGTCAAAATCAAACGATGCAGCAGTGATGGATGCACTAATATATCCGTCAAGGGAGGAGTATGCAAAAGGCATGGGGCAAACGTCATAGTCAAACAATGCAGCCACGATGGGTGTACAAACCAGGTACAGAGAAAGGGGCTCTGTATAAGGCACGGAGCGTTCAAACGCACATCTCCCGACGAGGCAAATCAACAAGGCGATGAAATTAATCCTCCTCTACCTCCACTGCCAGCGATTGAGTTGAGAGATGAGGCGCCCAAACCAAAGCGACAAAGGACCTCTGCACAGTCAAAACGTACACAAACCCCATCTACCCAAAACAGGCAAGCTAATGCATCAGTGATGCGATCGCCACGAGTAGCATCGAAGAGAAAAGCAGCAAGGGGGGATGCAGTTGGTGACGATCAAGACACCTCCACAAAAAGAAGACGCAAAAGTAATAATGCCCAAGCTGCTGCAGAAACCCTTCTTTCCTTCGCAACTACATCTAAAACTGGTGATGCTGGTGATTCCACGTATTATGATGAAGACAATGTTGATTCGTTTCAACTTGATGATGATTCTACAACAGTTGGGACGGAGCCGCAGGATTTGGCAGTCAAAGTGAGTTTGGAATCGCTCCCTGCCAACATTTGGGATGATTTCTCCTTGTCCTTGTCTCCATCGATCTCCAAGTTCCTTACTATCGAAGAAGTCAACAACGTGCGATTGGTATCCAAGGTGCTTCATCTTCACAATCCAGCCAAGAGGGCGAGATTGAGAGTAAATGCCCTCAAATCTACGAGACCATTTTTGAAGCGAGCAAGGAAATTCCTAGGTCCAGCAAAGGAATTATTCAACCGGCCACAAGTCGAGATCATGGGGAGCTCATTGATCACTAGATGTCGCAACTTCTTTAGGAACAAGACGGGCAAGTGGCAAGGATTCTTCCCGTACACAAATTGCTTGAGCAGAGTGAAGGGATTAACACTAGTGCGGCCGGATGACTATACAATCCTGCAGTCACTAGGCGACTTGTCTTCTCTTGAACGGCTATGTATTCGTAACTGTTTTCCATTTCATCACATGACAAGACCATGCAAAATGTACCTCAAAGCTTCGAATAATTACGGTAAAGCCCTCAAGAATGTTGGATACATAGAGCTAACCAAATGCTCCCTGCCACGTCTATTGCTCAAAGATATGTTTCAATCGGCGACAAAGTTAAAGAAGTTGAAAATTCGACGCTGTCAAGATGAAGATACATCTTGTGTTGATTTCTTTGACGCATTATCAAAATTGAGGGGTCTCGAGGAATTCAAGTTTGTTCCGGGTTATTTGATAGAACCGTCCGCAACTGTTGTGCCAACTAACGACGATGTCACAAGGGCAGGCCTTGAGCTTATTTCTCTAGATGAAGTTGCTAGAGACGGAGTTGAACATTCTTTTGAAGATGTGAACGACCTTCTCCGAGAAGATGCTGATGCTGCAAGGGAGGCCCTTGAGCTTGTCCTTCAAAATGAGGACGAGTTTACCCGTTTGAGTGCTCGTATGCTCGTAAGCGTGTGCAATACACAAAATGAAGGTCTCAAATCTCTATCCATGCGCAATGTCGAGTTGCTTGGAGGTGTAGGGATAGAGCCACTGAGGCGATTGAGATGCATTGAGAAACTATGTCTATGTGCCTTGACTTCGTTTGAAGGATACCATCTACAGCTGCTCCATGATGTGGGTAAAGATACACTGAGAAAGCTATCGCTGGTCCATTGTCAACTCATTGAGGGCCATCTTGGTCCTCTCACTGGTATGACACAGCTGGAGGAGCTGTCTCTGCTCGCTACCACCCTCTGCGATGATGATATTGAGTCCTTGTCCACTATGAGGCGGTTGAAAGTCCTCAACGTGTTTGGACAGATCCAAAACGAGTGCAACTTATCTCAGCTTAGGCTTTCTGGAAATCTACGTCATCTTTCACTGCAGATTTACAACAAAGTTTCGCGAGATGTTGCTCAACAACTAAATGGTATGGTAACATTGGAATCTCTGTGTCTAAGAATGAGATTCATGGACGTTCATGAGATGGTAACGGATGAAAACGTCCCATTCATTCCTGTAGATGTCGACGAGGAGAGCACACTGAATTTGAGTGTGGGCATGAGAATGGATGCAAGCGTGATGGACGAGACAATCATGGACGATGATGAAACACTAGAGAATGCTTTGATGGTGGAGAGCCCCCTTGACTTTTCGGGTCTGCACAACCTGCGCTCGTTGTTCATTTACGACTCTGTTCTTACAGACGATCTAGTTGAATCGATCAGTGGCCTCCATCAGTTACGAGAGCTCTCACTCTGGGACTGTCATGCTCTATCTGAAGAGAGCATCTCTCACTTGTCAAGGATGCAATCCTTGGAAAAGTTGTGCCTCCATCGCTTTGATGCCATTTCTGAGGCTAGCCTCGAAACACTATCAAGCACACTTGATTGTGTCAAGGAATTGGAATTGTACCAGTGTGGAATCATGCGTGATGTTGAGATTGATAACAATCTTGGCTTGATGAAACGTTTGAGGAAGCTCACGATAAGTCCGTATCGTTTGGATAAGCCTATCCATTTGACGCATTTGCAGCTAGTCAAGGACGATAGCGAACGCAGAACAAAAAAGAGGGTAGCGCATCTCCTTCGAAAGATACGCAATAGGGGGTTGTTTTGATACACGGGATGGTCGGGGATTGATCATCTTGGGGAAAGTGACTAAATTTTATGGGGGGGAGTAATAGCCATAATTATAATGGAGAGGGGAGGCCATGGACCTTGCCCTTGCTAAATAATGAGAATCTTCTTCACGACTAGTGTTGGAGTGGTGTTGTTCTTAAAGGGGGGATTAATCTTATGGACTAGGGTGAGACTGCACCAAGTTACCAGAGCAGAATGAGTAAATAGTGCAGAAACATTTACATCATCCACAAACACAAAATCATGCTAGCTCAATCGAATGTTCACTTTTCGATCTGCACAACTTTCGCGCTTGTTCCACTCTCTCTGGGATTTTCATGCTCTATCAGAAGCGATTGCTCTCACTGCATGACAATGATGCAACGACTAAACTGCTGCGCATTCATCGCTTTCATGCCACTGCGCTACGGGTACTCATCTCTCACTTGCCAAAAACACAATGATTGAAAAAGTTGTTGCGCATTCATCGCTTCGATGTCTCACGGTAATGTCTTGAGAACTACATATCTGATTCTGCCATTGAAATGGCATTTCATCTGTACGAACCCCTATCGTCCGAAGAAGCTTAGCTAATGCTCGTCAAAGATGAAAGCGATAAGCGCCAAACAGAACGAAGAGCATCTCTTCGAAACCTACACACATCGGCAAATGACTGCTATCAGCATGTACACAATACATGACTCTCAATCAAACACAATAGTCTTCTCCAACTCCAAAAACTTCGCAATATCCTTCTTCAACTCCTCCAAATACCTCAACTGATCCTCTCTATTCTCCTTACCAGGTCGAGACGCCCTATTAATACCAATCAAATCAAATGTCACAGCATTACTCATCAATACCGCCTCCCCCTTCAGATCTTTGTCAGTCAACATCTTACGAGCCTTGCCCAACTTGGCTCTACGAAAATACGCATCTGATTCTTTCGTGTATTGCAGGATTTCTTCGAAGGAGCCATTGTCAATCAAATTGGAGAGAGTGGCGACGACTCCGCTGGAAGAGGTTAATTCGTTGCGGATGGCATCGAAGGCTTCTTGGACGATTTGCGGTGTGATTTCGATCGGTGCTTCTTTGGCCGCTGCTGGCTGTGCTTGAAAGATGATTGCTGAGGTGGCTGTGATTGTAGCTATTGATTGATCGATAAAGTTGCGTCGAGTGGCATCTAATGAAGTTGACGTTGCATGATGTGATGACGTTTGTGCAGATCTGCTGACAGCCGCCGTTAATGGAGATGTCGGAGCGACGAATGCACTCGTAAAGCCCAAGCAGGAGCAGATCAGAGCTGCTATGATAGTAGCGATGGATAGCCGAGGCATCTTTTGCTAATATTGTAGCTAGCGTAGAGAGCGTCAGCAGCAGCAAAAGTGATGTGGTTGAAGATAGAAAGATCTGAGAAGTGATGGTTCCCGCAAAAACTTGACACCTCAAAGCAGCGAAGCCAAGTGCAAGAACATGGTGATGCCACCGCTATTGTCAATCGAACACTAGCTCCCACTCTCTCTCTAGAGCTTCGTTACATATCTCTTTTGGCCTCCATTGGCTGCTGCTGCTACTACTACTACTACTACCACGACCATCTCTTCTTCTGGCCTCCAATGGTGTGCTGCTCTTTTCACGTTCTATCAAATGATCTGCTGCCTGCTACTTCCGTCGCTGAAGTTGTCGTACAACTTTTGATTTCATCTTTCTTCCAACTTCAACATACACATCACCATCGAAGGAATTGCTAACAAAAGAGGTTCGCCACTGTCACCTGCTCATCGGCCAACATCTCATCATGCCGAAGAAGTGGAAATGTCGTAAGTCTGGATGCGAGAAGTATGCTCAAGTAGGAGGAGTGTGTATTAGGCATGGGGCAACTCGTAAACGCAAAGAATGCAGCAAAGAAGGATGCACAAATATAGTTCAAAAAGGAGGATTGTGCATCACGCATGGGGCAAAGGTCAAACAGTGTAGCAAGGAAGGATGCACAAAACATGTCGTCAATGGCGGAGTCTGCAAGAGGCATGGAGCAAAGGTCAAGGTCAAGCGATGCAGCAGCGAAGGATGCGCAAATAATGCTCTGAAGGGAGGAGTGTGCACTAGGCATGGGGCCATTGTCAAACTATGCAGCAAAGAAGGATGCACAAAGAAAGCTCAAGTAGGAGGAGTGTGCATTAGGCATGGGGCAAAGATCAAACGATGCAGCAAGGATGGATGCACAAATTTTGCTATCAATGGAGGAGTGTGCATTAGGCACGGGGCAAAGCACAAACGATGCAGCCACGATGGATGTACAAACCAAGCGAAGAAAAGAGGGCTCTGTATTAGGCACGGAGCGTACAAACGCACATCTCCTGACGAGGTAAATCAACAAGGCGATGAAACAAATCCACCTCTGCCTCCACTGCCAGCGGTTGAGTTGAGAGATGAGGCACCCAAACCAAATCGGCCAAGGACCTCGGTGCAGTTGTCAAAACGCACCCGCACCACATCTCCCCAAAACAGTCAAGCTAATGCATCAGTGATGCGATCGCCACGAGTAGCATCGAAGAGAAAAGCAGCAAGGGGGGATGCAGTTGGTGACGATCAAGACACCTCCACAAAAAGAAGACGCAAAAGTAATAATGCCCAAGCTGCTGCAGAAACCCTTCTTTCCTTCGCAACTACATCTAAAACTGGTGATGCTGGTGATTCCACGTATTATGATGAAGACAATGTTGATTCGTTTCAACTTGATGATGATTCTACAACAGTTGGGACGGAGCCGCAGGATTTGGCAGTCAAAGTGAGTTTGGAATCGCTCCCTGCCGTTATTTGGGATGATTCCTCCTTGTCCTTGTCTCCTTCGATCTCCAAGTTCCTTACTATTGAAGAAGTCAACAACGTGCGGTTGGTATCCAACACACTTCATCGTCACAATCCAGCCAAGAGGGCGAGGTTGAGAGTAAATGCCTTCAAATCTACAAGACCATTTTTGAAGCGAGCAAGGGAATTCCTAGGTCCAGCAAAGGAATTATTCAACCGGCCACAAGTTGAGATCATTAGGAGCTCATTGATCACTAGATGTCGCAACTTCTTGAGGAACGAGACGGGCAAAAGGCAAGGATTCTTCTCGTACACAAATTGCTTGAGCAGAGTGAAGGGATTAACACTAGTGCGGCCGGATGACTATACAATCCTGCAGTCACTAGGCGACTTGTCTTCTCTTGAAAACCTATGTTTTCGTAAATGTTTTCCATTTCGCATGACAAGACCATGCGAAATATACCTCAGATCATCGAATGCGTCGCAGGATTATGGTAAAGCTCTCAAGAATGTTGGATACATAGAGCTAACCAAGTGTTCCCTGCCACGTCTATTGCTCAAAGACCTGTTTCAATCGGCGACAAAGTTGAAAGGGCTGAAAATTCGACGCTGTCACCCCAAAAATATCGAAGATGACAACAGTGATAATTTCTTTGACGCATTATCTAACCTGAGGGGTCTCGAGGAAATCAAGTTTGTTCCGGGTTATTTGATGGGACCGTCCGCAACTGTTGTGCCACCAACTGACGACGATGCCGCAAGGGCAGGCCTTGAGCTTATTTCTCTAGATCAAGCTGCTAGAAACGGAGTTGAACATTCTTTTGAAGATGTGGACGATCTTCTCCGAGAAGATGCTGATGCTGCAAGGGAGGGCCTTGAGCTTGTCCTTCAAAACGAGGACGAGTTTACCCGCTTGAGTGCACGTGTGCTCGTGAGCGTGTGCAATACACAAAATGAAGGCCTCAAATCTCTATCCATGCGCAATGTCGAGTTGCTTGGAGGTGTAGGGATAGAGCCACTGAGGCGATTGAGATGCATTGAGAAACTATGTCTATGTGCCTTGACTTCATTTGAAGGATACCATCTACAGCTGCTCCATGATGTGGGTAAAGATACACTGCGAAAGCTGTCGCTGGTCCATTGTCGACTCATTGAGGGCCACCTTGGTCCTCTCACTGATATGACGCAGCTGGAGGAGCTGTCTCTGCTCGCTACCACCCTCTGCGATAATGATATTGTTTCGTTGTCCACAATGAGGCGGCTGAAAGTCCTCAACGTGTTTGGACAGATCAATATGAGTGCAACTTATCTCAGCTTCGGCTTTCTGCAAATCTACGTCATCTTTCACTCCAGATTTACAACAAAGTTTCGCGAGATGTTGCTCAACAACTAAACAGTATGGTATCATTGGAATCTCTGTGTCTAAGAATGAGATTCATGGGCGTTCATGAGATGGATACAGATGAAAACGTCCCATTCATTCCTGTAGATGTTGACGAGGAGAGCACACTGAATTTGAGTGTGGGCATGAGAACAGATGCAAGCGTGATGGACGAGACAATCATGGACGATGATGAAACACTAGAGAATGCTTTGATGGTGGAGAGTCCCCTTGACTTTTCGGGTCTACACAACCTGCGCTCGTTGTTCATTTACGACTCTGTTCTTACAGACGATCTAGTTGAATCGATCAGTGGCCTCCATCAGTTACGAGAGCTCTCACTCTGGGACTGTCATGCTCTGTCTGAAGAGAGCATCTCTCACTTGTCAACGATGCAATCCTTGGAAAAGTTGTGCCTTCATCGCTTTGATGCCATGTCTGAGGCTAGCCTCGAAACACTATCAAGTACACTTGATTCTGTCAAGGAATTGGAATTTTACCAGTGTGGAATCATGCGTGATGTTGAGATTGATAACAATCTTGGCTTGATGAAACGTTTGAGAAAGCTCACGATAAGTCCGTATCATCTGGAGAAGCCTATCCATTTGACGCATTTGCAGCTAGTCAAGGACGATAGCGAACGCAGAACAAAAAAGAGGGTAGCGCATCTCCTTCGAAAGATACGCAATAGGGGGTTGTTTTGATACACGGGATGGTCGGGGATTGATCATCTTGGGGAAAGTGACTAAATTTTATGGGGGGGAGTAATAGCCATAAGTGGTGTTGTTCTTAAAGGGGGGATTAATCTTATGGACTAGGGTGAGACTGCACCAAGTTACCAGAGCAGAATGAGTAAATAGTGCAGAAACATTTACATCATCCACAAACACAAAATCATGCTAGCTCAATCGAATGTTCACTTTTCGATCTGCACAACTTTCGCGCTTGTTCCACTCTCTCTGGGATTTTCATGCTCTATCAGAAGCGATTGCTCTCACTGCATGACAATGATTCAACGACTAAACTGCTGCGCATTCATCGCTTTCATGCCACTGCGCTACGGGTACTCATCTCTCACTTGCCAAAAACACAATGATTGAAAAAGTTGTTGCGCATTCATCGCTTCGATGTCTCACGGTAATGTCTTGAGAACTACATATCTGATTCTGCCATTGAAATGGCATTTCATCTGTACGAACCCCTATCGTCCGAAGAAGCTTAGCTAATGCTCGTCAAAGATGAAAGCGATAAGCGCCAAACAGAACGAAGAGCATCTCTTCGAAACCTACACACATCGGCAAATGACTGCTATCAGCATGTACACAATACATGACTCTCAATCAAACACAATAGTCTTCTCCAACTCCAAAAACTTCGCAATATCCTTCTTCAACTCCTCCAAATACCTCAATTGATCCTCTCTATTCTCCTTACCAGGTCGAGACGCCCTATTAATACCAATCAAATCAAACGTCACAGCATTACTCATCAATACCGCCTCCCCCTTCAGATCTTTGTCAGTCAACATCTTACGTGCCTTTCCTAGCTTGGCTCTACGAAAATACGCATCTGATTCTTTCGTGTATTGCAGGATTTCTTCGAAGGAGCCATTGTCAATCAAGTTGGAGAGAGTGGCGACGACTCCGCTGGAAGAGGTTAATTCGTTGCGGATGGCATCGAAGGCTTCTTGGACGATTTGCGGTGTGATTTCGATTGGTGCTTCTTTGGCCGCTGCTGGCTGTGCTTGAAAGATGATTGTTGAGGTGGCTGTGATTGTGGCTATTGATTGATCGATAAAGTTGCGTCGAGTGGCATCTAATGAAGTTGACGTTGCATGATGTGATGACGTTTCTGCAGATCTGCCGATAGCCGCTGTGAATGGAGATGTCGGAGCGACGAATGCACTCGTAAAGCCCAAGCAGGAGCAGATCAGAGCTGCTATGATAGTAGCGATGGATAGACAAGGCATCTTTTGATAGTATTTAGGTGGAGGCAAGAGAGCATTCAGCAAAAGAAGTGATGTGGTTGAAGAGAGAAAGATCGAAGAAGTGATGGTTCCCGCAAAAAATTGACACCTCAAAGCAAGCCAAGTGCAAGAACATGGTGGTGATGTCCCCCTACCTACCAACGAACAACTAAGTAGCCCATCTCTTCTGGCCTCCAATGGTGTGCTGCTCTTTGTTACGTTCTTCGAATGACCTGCTGCTGCTACTTCTGTCGCTGAAGTTGTTGTACAACTTTTGATTTCATCTTTCTTCCAACTTCACATAAACATCACCATCGAACATCGAAGGAGTTGCTAACAAAAGAGGTTCGCTACTGTCTACCTGCTCATCGGCCACCATCTAATCATGCCGAAGAAATGTGGCGAGCCTGGATGCGAAAAGTTGGCTGTAAAAGGAGGATTGTGCAAAAGGCATGGGGCAACTGGCAAAGCATATCTATGCAGCAAACAAGGATGCACAAAGCATGCTCAGAATGGAGGAGTGTGCATGAGGCATGGGGCAAAGCTCAAACAATGCAGCCACGATGGATGTGCAAATAAAGCTCGAAAAGGAGGAGTATGCATCAAGCATGGGGCAAAGGTCGAACGTAAACGATGCAGCAGTGAAGGATGCACAAATTTTGTTGTCAAAGGAGGACTGTGCATGAGGCATGGGGCAAAGGTCAAACGATGCAGCAAAGAAGGATGCACCAACTATGCTAAGGGAGGAGGATTGTGCGTGAAGCATGGGGCAAAGGTCAAAGTCAAGCAATGTAGCAAGGAAGGATGCACAAATAAAGTTCAGAGAGGAGGAGTGTGTTTGAGGCATGGGGCAAAGCGCAAACGATGCAGCCACGATGGATGTACAAACCAAGTGCGGAGAAACGGGCGCTGTAGAAGGCACGGAGCATACAAACCCAACGAGGCAAATCAACAAGGCGATGAAACAAATCCACCTCTGCCTCCACTTCCAGCGGTTGAAGTGGTTGAACAAGATGTGAGAGATCAAGAAACAGCACGACCACTTATAGAAACTGCCGTTGAAATGGAAGGGAATAACTCACAGCTGTCGGGTGAATTGACTGATGCTACTGCCAGGAGTGTTGATCAAAGAGTGCTGCAAGGAGAGGCGCCTGAGCAAGTTACTGAAACACCACAACATCCCTCAGATGTAGAAAATTATTGGGGAGGGAACCATGATTCAGGGGCAAGGGAAGACTTGGCCGAGGATCTTGAAGAATCAGGCATGGAATCATCACAGCCACCCTGTGATATAGGGGAAGATGCTAGTTCAAATCTTCCCCGTGAAATGGGAGAGTCTGTGGCTGTCGGTGTATGTTTGCGTGAAGATGGGCTACAGACCGCTCCTGCTGAAGATGAAGCTGGGGAAATATTCCCATCACTGAGTGGAGTAGATAATTCGGGAGCATCATCGGGAGAATCGGATGCTGTTGGAGCCGAGTGTGATTGGCAAAGTCAAGTGGGTGATGGAGAAGATCATGTTGTGGACATTGTCGGAGATTCGGGCAGGAGCAAGAGAACAATCGAGGGTGGTAATGAGTTCTCATCAACGAAACGTCAACGCACCGACGGAGTTGACACGGAAACTTCTTTTCCCTCAAATTCGATTCAGCTGGCCCTCAACACCGAGAATGCAAATCTCAAAGCTGCTTTGGTTGAGAAAGAGCAAGACATTAGAGCTTTGCAGAGTAAGCTTAGCAGTGCCGAGAAGATGAGTGACAGGGAGGCAGAATTGGAGGAAGAGGTGCAGGCCTTGAAAGAAAGTCTCGATAATGCCACCAAGTCGCAAAGTGACGATGACTCATGCTTAATTTGCTGCAGAGAGCACAAAGTTACTTGTCCACGATGCTCATTTTCTATGTGTCGCAACTGCCTTGTGATGCAGTATCTAAGCACACGTCACGAATACGACACAGAGGCTGGTTATGGCGTATTTGAACAAGATCCAACGAAATGCCCCGGCTGCAAGCTTGAAAATGCATTCGTCCTTGAAGATGAAGAACAGAATGTGGTGGATAAGGCTAACCAGCGTTCGCATGGACGTAGGTCCCGAGGGCAGCGTGTGACTGGAGATAGGGAGAGAGCTGATGTGGACGAAAGTATCGCTGACGATGATGACGATGACGATAACACTAGCTCTGATCCATCTGTTGATGATGACTCTTCTTCTGACTATGAACCAAGTAGTGAGGATGGTAGTGCATCCAGAGTAGGGCGACCTTGATTGGAGTTAGAGTTGAGTCGTGTTATTCTTGAATGGGGAATTAATTGTATGTTGTAGAGGGTGGACTTCTTGACGTTACATGCTGCACCAAGTTACCAGAGCTTAATGAGTAATTAAATGCAGTTAAAACATACATCCGCAAACAAATAATCAGTTGTATCTCAATTGAATGTTCATTTGTATCTAAATTGAAATTGAATTTGTATCTCATTGAATTCACAACCTTCGCGCTTATTCCTCTCTTTCTCTCTCTGGAATTTTCATGCTCATCTGAAGAGATTACTGTCTCTACTTGTCAACGATGCAATGACTAAACCAGTTGCGCATTCATCGCTTTTATGCCACTGCTGCGGGCACTCATCTCTCACTTGCCAAAAGAATAAAAGTTGCTACGCATCCATCGCTTCGATGTCTGACGGTAGTCTCTTGAGAACTGCCTGATTGAAATTGCCATTTCATCTGTACGGGCCCCTATCGTCCGGAGAAGCTTACCCTATGCTCGTCAAAGATGAAAGTGGCATACTGCCAAAAATAGAAGCGCATATCTTTCGTCGGCAGAAGACTGCTTTCAGCTATCAGCATGTACACAATACTACGCGATTCTCAATCAAACACAATAGTCTTCTCCAACTCCAAAACCTTTGCAATATCCTTCTTCAACTCCTCCAAATACCTCAACTGATCCTCTCTATTCTCCTTACCAGGTCGAGACGCCCTATTAATACCAATCAAATCAAATGTCACAGCATTACTCATCAATACCGCCTCCCCCTTCAGATCTTTGTCAGTCAACATCTTACGTGCCTTGCCCAGCTTGGCTCTACGAAAGTAAGCGTCTGATTCTTTCGTGTATTGCAGGATTTCTTCGAAGGAGCCGTTGTCAATCAAATTGGAGAGAGTGGCGACGACTCCGCTGGAAGAGGTTAATTCGTTGCGGATGGCATCGAAGGCTTCTTGGACGATTTGCGGTGTGATTTCGATCGGTGCTTCTTTGGCCGCTGCTGGCTGTGCTTGAAAGATGATTGCTGAGGTGGCTGTGATTGTAGCTATTGATTGATCGATAAAGTTGCGTCGAGTGGCATCTAATGAAGTTGACGTTGCATGATGTGATGACGTTTGTGCAGATTTGCTGATAGCCGCTGTGACAGGAGATGTCGGAGCAACAAATGCACTCGCATAGCTCAAGCAGCAGCAGAGCAGAGCTGCTGTGATAGTAGCGATGGATAGCCGAGGCATCTTTTGATACAATAGTATTGTAGCACGGACAGGAATTGTAGCGTAGCGAGAGAGTTAGCTGTCGGCAAAAAGTGATGTGGTTGAAGAGAGAAAGATCGAAGTGATCGTTCCCGCAAAAACTTGACACTTGACACCTCAAAGCGAAGCCAAGTGCAAATGAACAAAGGTCCCCCGCTACCGACTACCGACCAACGAACAATAGCAGTAGTGATGGTTAGCTCCCACTCTCTCTAGAGCTTCATTACATATCTCTTCTGGCCTCCATTGGCTGCTGCTACTATTACCACCACTGAAGATTGAGCTGCAGCTCAACATCTTTGGGAAACAAATCAATTTCGTCGTCTTGCTTCCAACTTCAACATACACATCACCGAAGCAGAATTGCTAACAAATAAAGTTACCATCTACCTCATTCGCCACATCTTATCATGCCGCACACAAAATGTCGTGAGTCTGGATGCCAGAAGTATTCTGTACGAAAAGGAGTGTGTGTTAAACATGGGGCGAAGGTCAAGAAATGCAGCAAAGAAGGATGCACCAACTATGCTAAGGGAGGAGGAGTGTGCGTGACTCATGGGGCAAAGCTCAAACAATGTAGCAAGGAAGGATGCACCAATAATGCGAAGAAAGGAGGAGTGTGTATGAAGCATGGAGCAAAGGTCACAACCAAACGATGCAGCTGGGAAGGATGCTCAAAACAAGCTCAAAAAGGAGGAGTGTGCATTAAGCATGGGGCAAAGGTCAAAGTCAAACAATGCAGCAAGGAAGGATGCACAAATAAAGCTCTCAAAGGAGGAGTGTGCATCAGGCATGGGGCACAGGTCAAAGTCAAACAATGCAGCAAGGAAGGATGCACAAATCGAGTCGTCAAAGGAGGAGTGTGCATCAGGCATGGGGCAAAGGTCAAACAATGCAGCCACGATGGATGTACAAACCAAGCTCGGAGAGAAGGAGTGTGCATCAAGCATGGGGCAAAGGTCAAAGTCAAGCAATGTAGCACTGAAGGATGCACAAATAAAGTTCAGAGAGGAGGAGTGTGCATTATGCATGGGGCAAATAATCTCAAATTATTATGCAGCACTGAAGGATGCAAAAATTACGCACAAAGAGGAGGAGTGTGCAGAAGGCACTGGAGCTCAAACCTCAAAGCCCTCAACGACGGTGTGAAAACGTCAGGCCAATCCCCCAGGGGCGACAGTGAAGCTTTAGCGGGTGAATCAAGAGAAGCAGCTCTCGAACCAAAGCATCGTATTTTTGACGAACGGCGAAAACGCACCCGCACTACTCTTTCACCCAGCCTTCATTCACCACAGGTAGCAGCTAAACAAGGCGCAATTCAGGAGAGTGTTCAAGTTGATGACGACAGCTTTGCGAAAAGACGCAAAGCTATATCATTTGCAGACGTCTCACCTACTCCTAGGAATGATAAAGAAAGAGCACCAGACACTGTAGAAATAGTGACAGAACTGCCGCCACTTCCTCCCCTTCCAGAGGTGGAATATGAATGGGGAGGAGATGAATCAGGAACCTTTGTTGAAGACTCCATGAATGCCAGTGAGACTTTGGTTGGACAATCTCCTCAGAACAGTCATCCCCGCGCCGTACGCGTCACTCCTGGGAAGCTGATAGTTCTTCCTGAGGATGCTGCAGTCACAACATTCGAACACAACGACTCGGCAGATGATATAGGTGGTGATGATAGTGTCAGAGAAATAGTAGCATCACTTCCAGATGACAGGAAAGAAAAGACAAATCACCCAGGGTCATCAGAACCATCCACGGTTGCTAGGGGCAAAAGGAGCCAGCCCTCAAGAAGGAGGCAGAAGAAGTGTCGACGTCGTGAAGTAGAACTCTGCTCGCTGATTCATCTCCACAGCACTAACACTGAGGACGAGACCGGAGTACACTTGTCCTCCAAATCACCTGTAAACAACACCTCTCCATTTGATAGCGAGAAACAGCAAGTAGCAACTGAAGGGGTACCAGCCATTCCGTACTCAGACATGGTGGAAACAGTTATGGAAATAATGGTGCGGGACATATCTGAGTTTCTTGTGTTGGAAGAACAAACACGTGTGCGTTTGATTTCATCTAAAATTCGTGATCTCTTCATGGCGAAAGGAGAAAAATTCGTTGTTCGTCAGTTCAAGTCGAAGAAAACAAACAGCCAATTCTTGGAACGAGTGCAAACATCCCCTGCCCAAGTAAAGCAATGGTTCGATCGGAAACAAATTGAGTTCAAGGGAAGCAAGGTGATTGAGGATCTTCATAAGATCAAGACAGACGGGAAGGGCTTCTTTCAAAATACAGGTTGCCTGCGTAGCTTGGAGATGTTAACTCTATCAAAGCCGGGTGACTACACAGTGCTGAAATTACTTGGTGAAATGCCGCGTCTAAAGCATGTATGTATTCGCGAAGGCAAGAACGTTCGTATGCGCAATAGATCTAATGAGCGTTCGTCGAGGCCATCATATCAGAAGTACGAGTCACAGGACTATACTCAGGCTGAAAGTGTTGAGCAGATAGAACTTGTCAGGTGCAAGGTTCCACCTGAACTAATAGGAGATCTGGTCCGAGCACCAACGAAGTTGAGTGGGTTGAAAGTCCGACGATGTGACCCCAAGAATATCGAGGATGGTAGCGGTCATTTCTTTGATATGTTATCGAGCTTTCAAGGTGAAGAATTCAAGTTTTGTCCTGAAACTCCATTGAATCCTTTTGTGATTGGCACCCCAACTGACGAGGAGGCCGCACAAGCGAATGTTGACGTGCTTCGCCGCGAAGAAGGAGAAATGGACAATCATGCGATGCTGAGCAACAGTATCCTTCAATGCGTTTGCAATAACGAAAATCTCAAGTCCCTTTCAGTGCGCAATGTTGCTGTTGGCGAAGGAAGTGGAATAGGGCCATTGGAAAATTTGAGAGGGATTCAGAAGTTATGTCTATCTGCGTTGACTTCGTTTCAGGAGAATCACCTCCGGTTGATTAATGGTGTGGGCAGCGATACTTTACAGAAACTGTCGCTCGTTAATTGTCGACTCCTTGAAGGCCACATCAATCGTCTCAATGGTCTTACAAAATTGGAGGAATTGTCGTTGACTATAACCAGTCTATGCGACAGTGACATTGAGTCATTGTCAAATATGACACAGTTGAAAGTCCTCAACGTGTTCGGTCATATCCAAAATGATTGTAACTTATCAAGGCTCGAGAGTCTGGTAAATCTACGACACCTGTCTCTCCAGATCTACAACAAAGTTTCACTTGATGTGGGAGGACTGCCATTGGGCGAACTCAGCTCATTGGAATCTTTATGTCTAAGGTGGCGATTCTTGGAGGGCAACAACGATGAAATTGACACAGGTGTAGCACCAATCCTCTGTGTAAATGTCGACGAAGAAAGCACTTTTAAGTCGAGCGTGATTGCGAGAATGGACGAAAGCGTCATGGATGAGACAACTGTGAACGGAGAAGAGCAAGAAAATATGTTCTCAATGTTGATAAGTCCTTTCGACTTGTCACCGTCGATACCTCACACCTTACGCTCCTTGGTGTTGTACGACTCAGATTTAACTACCACTCTGGTCGAATTCATCAGTGAGAACCTTAATCAGCTACAAAATCTTTCGCTGTGGGACTGTCATGCTCTATCTGAAGAGAGTGTTTCTCACATATCGACAATGCAATCCTTGGAGAAGTTGTGCCTTCATCGCTTTGATGCCATGACTGAGGGAAGCCTTGAGGAACTATCAACGCTTGAATCTATCAAGGAATTGGAATTTTACCTTTGCAAGAATATTCGAGATGCCGAGATTGATAACAACCTCGGCTTGATGAGTAATTTGAGGAAGCTCACGATAAGTCCCTATCGTCTCGAAAGACCTGCCCATTTGACACATTTGCAGCTTGTCAGAGATGAAAACGAACACAATGCCAAAAAGAGGGTAGAGAGCTTACTTCAGAAGATATATGCCATGGGTCTGTTTTGACATGCGTCTTAGGGGTGTTGTTGGATAAGGATGACGGGGATTAGTCGTCTATTGGAGGATCTAGTAATCAATAAGTTATCAGTAGGGGAGAAAGCCAGGACTTGCCCTTGTGCAACTTGGTCAGAGCGCATCACGTCACGAAACATACGGTGTAGTTAGGGAAGGGGGGCAATCAATTATTTCAATGAGAAGTGCTGCATCTAGACTGCATTATCTAAGCTTAAAGAGTAACGCAGATGCAGCAGAGAATTTAGTGTATCGTACTATTCAGCATCATTATTTAATCAAATCATGATGAGGAT
Organism: Skeletonema marinoi; assembly: GCA_030544225.1. Lineage (NCBI taxonomy): Eukaryota > Bacillariophyta > Thalassiosirophyceae > Thalassiosirales > Thalassiosiraceae > Skeletonema > Skeletonema marinoi. The sequence goes on along the minus strand of CM060505.1, from coordinate 78,885 downwards.
CTTCTTCACGACTTAATATTTACATACACAAATATTGCTCCTATTCAATATTATATCTAACCAGGCTTTTCGTTCAATATCTCACTCCGTCACTAAACAGTACAAGGTTGACAATGTCGTTACCGTCCGTCTGATAGCTTTGGTGACATTGCCGTTCTCACATCAAACCCAATCATAACCCCGCCAACTCCGCCTCAAGCTGCTTCAACTCCGCCTCCTCCTCCTTCGTAGCATTCGGAATACTCGGCAACTCCCCACTCGGCACATCCGGCAACTCCATCTTCTTCATCGGCTCCAACAACTGCTCCGTAACATCCTCCGCCTCCAACTCCTCCAATTCCGCCAACAAATCATCCTCATCCGTCATCAACGGATCCACCGGCTGAGCCAACGCCATCGAAATCTCATCGGCCATCTCCATCTCCTCCTTAATCTCATCCATCAAATCATCCACTTGATCAATATCCGTCTCTTGACGAATCTTTTTCATTTGGGAAGTACCCGTTTTCATGGCCTTCATTGTTTCGGCGTTTTGGGCGGCAGATTCGAGATTCATGACTTGGGTTTCGAGTGTCATTTTGATGTTGGCGATTTTGTCTATTTCGGCTTCGTAGAGTTTTTTACGTTTTAGGGCGAATAGTGCTCCTGTGAGTTTTGTTGAGTGTTGGTATTGATTTCATTGTTGTATCATGTTGTTTGGGCGATTAAGAATGTTAGTGGGGGAAAATGGATGAGTTAGAATAATGCAGAGACAAAGTGTTATGAAAGGCAATTTTCAGCATAGAACAACATGCCCAAGATGCCCCCCTATCATAGTAAACGATTATACTGCTGCGAACACCTGTATAACGTCTCCTCAATTGCGCAATGGGCGATAATTCCAGCACAACATATGCCTGCTATTTTCAATTTTCATGCAAAATTATGTGCACAAAATTTCAAATCACCGCCGCCCCAAACAATAACTGCACCAACGAAGCACAAAACACCATAATCAACACAACCGTCAAACAACATCAACTCACCTTTCTTATCCTTCTTGGCCATCTTCGTCTTAGCCTCAACAACCAACTGCTCAATCTTCTTTTCTAAATGCATTTCCCGCTTCTCCTGCGTGGCAATATTCTCACGCAAATTCACCACCGTATTGGCTGTCGATGTTATCGTTGCCCCGGTTGGGTGAGATGAGCCACCATTTCGATTGTTGGATGTGGCGGATACTGCGGAGGGGGTGTTGCTTGATTTCTTTTTGCCGAACCAATTCATTTTTGTTTTGTTTGAGTTTTTGTGTGTATTTATCGTTTTTTAGTTTTTGTCGCTGTTTTTGTGCAAAGTCAGACCGCTAAGGAATCAATTATTATTTATCACTAGTGAGCTGCAGAGATGATTATAATTCTGTGGGTTGCAGGTCAGGGAATGGATGGATGGCCGTGCCAATAGATTTGATCTTGCTTCTTCTATCTCGTTGTTTGTTGTTGCTGCTTTTTGAACGAAAGCAAGATCTGTGTCGGCAGCAGCCAGTCGTACCGGTATTCGTCTAAGAAAGCCCTTTACTTTCATCCACAATGGGTAAGATCGGTGGATATTATGAAAGGAAGTTGAGAGAGGAGCGTAGTAGTAGTTCAGCTATGGCGTAGTAGTTGTTTAGCTAAGACTATGACAATTAATCTCAGTCTCAGTCACAGCTCATTCCTCTAGAGCTCTAGGCTCTGGCTCTGTACTCTGTAGGTAATTGTGTCGGATCTCTACTCTGAGATATAGTACCTCTGAATCGATAGTCGCGTTTAGTACCTGCCCAGTTAGAGAATGATTATGAGAGTTAAAGTTTAAGTTAAACTCTCATTCGCTTTGTATAGCTCGTCACATGATGTCATCTCTACTTATACTTATATCTTATATGCCCCTTTCTCTTTATAGAGCTAGAGTTCAAGAAAAGTATTCATTACATTACACTTTACACTAGTTAGTGAGGCACTTGGGATCATACCACATCTTCTCATCACAACAATCTTGCTTGCTGTCAAAGGTCTCATCCCACGACTCCACAATACCACCACAAGGCGACGCTCCAACACAGTCCTGAACACACGTCATGGCTTCGTATTTGACATACCACTTCTCCGTCCCTTCAACAGTAGTACCCATACAGTTATTCAAATCAAAGTAAAAATGCCTCTCACAACATTGCTTAAGCGTCGAAGACAAATACCACGTTGGATTGTTAAACATGTACTCTGGCTCTTTACCATCATTCCGACAAGAACTAGGAGAGGAACTAACCAGATTAGTCCAATCGGGATAGTAGTCGCCACTAGATTGAGGTCTTGTTCCAGTACAGGTATAGTAATCCCATTCGTAGAACTTCTTGCAGCATTCTTCTCTTGTGTTGAAGAGGAAGTGTTGATGGTTGGTCAGCATGTAGTAGGGCTCCTTGCCTGTTATCATGCAAATACGACAAGATATATGTGTGAGAAATCATCAGTCATCAAGCATGCATGTACGAAGTAGATATCGAGCAGTATAACTATAGCAGCTTTACTTACCATCATCCATGCAGCCTTCGTTAGCTCCATCCCAATCAGGGTAATACAACATAACGTTACAATCGTCATGGTCTGGAGGATATCTTCCCATGCAAGCATCATACCTATACCCACCAAAGAATTTTTGACAGCAAGCTTCCACTGTACTGGATAGCCACGATGTAGGATCTATTGCCATGTAGTCTGGTTCGTCGCCGTCGTTTCTGTTGTATGGAGTTAAACAAATGAGAAAATGAGATTTAGGATATGTTTGTGTAATGAAGATCCAAGACAGAGCAAGTACATGGAGAGAAATAAGACTTACCTACACCCTTCATTGCCTGCAGCCCATTCAGGATAGAATAGATTGACACCAGGTGGCTTCGACGGTGACTCAGTCGGAGCGGATGAAGGTGAACATGATGGCATGGAAGATGGCTCAGCGCTCGGCTCAGACGACGGTTCAGAAGAAGGCTGAGACGAAGGTTCACTACTCGGCTCAGACGATGGCTCAGATGAGGGTTGAGATGATGGTTCACTGCTTGGTTCAGAACTCGGCTCAGACGATGGCTCGGAAGAAGGCTGAGATGAGGGTTCGCTACTCGGTTCAGATGAAGGGACGCTGCTTGGCACGTCTGAAGGCATTGTACTGGGAATTGAAGACGGCTCAGACGAAGGGACGCTACTTGGCACATCTGAAGGAATTGCACTGGGAATTGACGAAGGCTCGGACGAGGGTTGAGAGGAGGGTTCGCTGCTGGGCTGAGAACTCGGCTCAGAAGATGGCTCGGATGTTGGATTGGTAGAGTATGATGGGATCAACGATGGCTCGGACGATGGCTGAGCAGACGTAGATGGAACTAAACTAGGCTCAGATGAGGGTTCAGATGAGGGCTCACTGCTCGGCTCAGATGTTGGATTGGTAGAAAATGAGGGATTCAACGATGGTTGAGATGACGGCTGAGTAGACGTAGACGGAACCAAACTGGGCTGTGATGACGGTTGAGACGAGGGCTCAATACTCGGCTCAGATGATGGCTGAGACGATGGCTCTGAGGAGGGTTCACTACTTGGCTCAGAACTCGGCTGAGACGATGGCTCGGACGATGGCTGAGATGATGGCTCCAATGAAGGTTCTGATGTTGGATTGGTAGAGAATGATGGATTCAGAGATGGTAGTGATGATGGTTCAACAGATTTAGATGGGACTACACTCGGCTGTGATGACGGCTGAGATGACGGGATCTTGCTTGGCTCAGATGACGGTTGAGCAGATTCCGATGGAACTAAACTTGGATGTGACGACGGCTGTGCTGATTTAGACGGAATTAAACTCGGCGCAGATGACGGTTCATCTGACGGTTCACCACTCGGCTGAGAAGACGGCTGATTTGATTTAGAGGGAGAAACACTCGGTTCAGACGACGGCTGAATTGATTTAGATGGATTCAACGATGGCTGTGATGATGGCTCATCTGACGGCCGACTGCTCGGCTCTTCTGATGGATTTCTACTGGGAATTGACGACGGCTGACCGGATTCAGACGGCTGCAGCGATGGCTGGGAGGATGGCTCATCAGTTTGAGATGACGCCGGAGTTGAAAACAAGGCGATGGTCACGAGAAGTAGGTGTAGAGACCTCATGTTTATTGTGTTTATCATTATTTATGTTGCAGCAGTGTAGCTGAGTTAGTAGTTGTACGGAACTGTTCATTTTGGAGGCTGGTGCATCAAAATATGATCGTGATTGTGTTCGGATGGCGTCGCAAAGGGAAGGCGGATGGATGAAGCGGCCTGTAAAGGCCCAATGGGTTTACGCGTTTGAAAAAGGTCCTAACAGCAATGACCGCTGGATGAAAATGCTCTGAATAATTTTGCAGAGAAGAAGGTAAATGATGATGAGAAGTGTATATGTATGTAAGTAGAATAATACCTATATTTCAGTAGGTAGTGAAGTGTTTGTTCGATCACCATGCCGCATCGTCGGTCGGTGCTAACAACATGGGTGCTTAGTTCAGTATGTCCCGCCAAACTCTGCAATACTCCTCCTACTTACTGTGCGATAGGAGTAACAAAGAATCGAAGTTCATTCAAGCTAATCATCATGGCTTCCACATTTAATTACAGTAAATTATTACACTATTTTCTGACGCACTTGGGATCATACCACATCTTCTCATCACAACACTTCTTTTTGCTGCCAAAGAGCTGATCCCACGAATTCGCAATTCCACCACAAGGCGACGCTCCAACACAGTCCTGAACACACGTCATGGTGTCGTAATTGACATACCACTTATCCGTCCCTTCAAGTTCAGTGCCCATACAGGTGTTCACATCGTAGTAAAAATGTCTCTGACAACACTTTTTGAGTGTGGAAGACAAATACCACGTTGGATTGTTAAACATGTACTTTGGCTCTTTACCATCATTCAGACAAGAAGAGGAACTAACCAGTAGTTTAGTCCAATCGGGATAGTAGTCGCCACTAGATTGTGGTCTCGTCCCAGTACAGGTATAGTAATCCCATTCGTAGAACTTCTTGCAGCATTCTTCTCTTGTGTTGGAGAGGAAATATTGATGATTGGTCAGCATGTAGTAGGGCTCCTTGCCTGTTTGTCATACAAATACGAGAACATGTGTGTGAGAAATCAGTCATTGATACAAGCATGCGTTAAGTAGACATCGAGAAGTACAACTTTACTTACCATCATCCACGCAGCCTTCGTTAGCTCCATCCCAATCAGGGTAATACAACATAACATTACAATCGTCGTGGTCTGGAGGATATCTTCCCATGCAAGCATCGTATCTGTACCCACCGAAGAATTTTTTGCAGCAAGCTTCCACTGTACTGGATAGCCACGATGTAGGTTCTAATGCCATGTAGTCTGGTTCGTCGCCGTCGTTTCTGTTGTATGAAGTTAAACGAATGAGAAAGTGAGATTTAGGATATGTTTGTGCAATGAAGATCCAAGACAGAGCAAGTACATGGAAAAATGAGACTTACCTACATCCTTCATTGCCAATGACAAATTCAGGATAGAATAGATTGACACCAGGTGGCTTCGACGGTGACTCAGTCGGAGCGGAGGAAGGCGAGCACGACGGCATGGAAGATGGTTCAGAACTCGGCTCAGACGATGGCTCGGATGAAGGTTCAGATGATGGTTCACTACTTGGCTCAGAACTCGGCTCAGACGATGGCTCGGATGACGGTTCAGACGACGGTTCACTACTTGGCTCAGAACTCGGCTCAGACGATGGCTCGGATGACGGTTCAGATGATGGTTCACTACTTGGCTCAGAACTCGGCTCAGAAGAGGGTTCACTACTTGGCTCAGAACTCGGCTCAGACGATGGTTCAGATGACGGTTCACTACTTGGCTCAGACGAAGGTTCAGAAGAGGGTTCACTACTTGGCTCAGAACTCGGCTCAGACGATGGCTCGGACGACGGTTCAGATGACGGTTCACTACTTGGCTCAGACGAAGGTTCAGACGAGGGTTCACTACTTGGCTCAGAACTCGGCTCAGACGATGGCTCGGACGACGGTTCAGATGACGGTTCACTACTTGGCTCAAACGAAGGCTCAGAAGAGGGTTCACTACTTGGCTCAGAACTCGGCTCAGACGATGGCTCGGACGACGGTTCAGATGACGGTTCACTACTTGGCTCAGACGAAGGTTCAGACGAGGGTTCACTACTTGGCTCAGAACTCGGCTCAGACGAAGGTTCAGATGAGGGCTCACTACTCGGCTGGGATGATGGTTGTGACGATGGCTCGGACGATGGCTCGGAGGTTGGGTTAGTAGAGTATGATGGAATTAACGATGGCTCGGACGATGGCTGACTTGACTTGGAGGGAACCAAACTGGGCTCAGATGATGGCTCAGATGAGGGTTCACTGCTGGGCTCAGATGTTGGATTGGTAGAGTATGATGGGATCAACGATGGCTCAGATGATGGTTCACTGCTGGGCTGAGATGATGGTTGTGACGATGGCTCAGACGATGGCTCGGACGACGGTTGAGCAGACTTAGACGGAACCAAACTGGGCTCAGATGATGGTTCACTGCTGGGCTGAGATGATGGTTGTGACGATGGCTCAGACGATGGCTCGGAGGTTGGGTTAGTAGAGAATGATGGGATCAACGATGGCTCAGATGATGGTTCACTACTAGGCTGAGATGATGGTTGTGACGATGGCTCAGACGATGGCTCGGACGACGGTTGAGCAGACTTAGATGGAACCAAACTAGGCTCAGATGATGGTTCACTGCTAGGCTGAGATGATGGTTGTGACGATGGCTCAGACGATGGCTCGGAGGTAGGGTTAGTAGAGAATGATGGGATCAACGATGGCTCGGAGGTTGGGTTAGTAGAGAATGATGGGATCAACGATGGCTCAGATGATGGTTCACTACTGGGCTGAGATGATGGTTGTGACGATGGCTCAGACGATGGCTCGGACGACGGTTGAGCAGACTTAGACGGAGCCAAACTAGGCTCAGATGATGGTTCACTGCTGGGCTGAGATGATGGTTGTGACGATGGCTCAGACGATGGCTCTGATGACGGCTGAGCAGACTTAGATGGAACCAAACTAGGCTCAGATGATGGTTGGACAGATTTTGATGGAACTAAACTGGGCTCAGATGACGGCTGAAATGAGGGCTCACTACTCGGCTCAGAACTTGGCTGAGACGAAGGCTCGGACGACGGTTGAGATGATGGCTCCGATGAAGGTTCTGATGTTGGATTGGTAGAGAATGATGGATTCAACGATGGCTCAGATGATGGTTCAACAGATTTTGATGGAACTAAACTGGGCTCAGATGACGGCTGAAATGAGGGCTCACTACTCGGCTCAGAACTTGGCTGAGACGACGGCTCGGACGACGGTTGAGATGATGGCTCCGATGAAGGTTCTGATGTTGGATTGGTAGAGAATGATGGATTCAAAGATGGCTCAGATGATGGTTCAACAGATTTGGATGGAACCAAACTGGGCTCAGATGACGGCTGAGATGAGGGCTCACTGCTCGGCTCAGAACTTGGCTGAGACGAAGGCTCGGACGACGGTTGAGATGATGGCTCCGATGAAGGTTCTGATGTTGGATTGGTAGAGAATGATGGATTCAAAGATGGCTCAGATGACGGCTGAACAGATCCTGAGGGAGACAAACTGGGCTCAGATGACGGCTGAGATGAGGGCTCACTGCTCGGCTCAGAAGACGGCTGAGACGAGGGCTCGGACGACGGTTGAGATGATGGCTCCGATGAAGGTTCTGATGTTGGATTGGTAGAGAATGATGGATTCAAAGATGGCTCAGATGATGGCTCAACAGATTTTGATGGAGACAAACTGGGCTCAGATGACGGTTGAGATGAGGGCTCTTTGCTCGGCTCAGATGACGGCTGAGACGAAGGCTCGGACGACGGTTGAGAGGAGGGCTCACTACTTGGCTCAGATGTTGGATTCGTAGAGAATGATGGATTCAAACTAGGCTCAGATGACGGCTGAACAGATCCCGAGGGAGACAAACTGGGCTCGGACGACGGTTGAGAGGAGGGCTCACTACTTGGCTCAGATGTTGGATTCGTAGAGAATGATGGATTCAAACTAGGCTCAGATGACGGCTGAACAGATCCCGAGGGAGACAAACTGGGCTCAGATGACGGTTGAGATGAGGGCTCACTGCTCGGCTCAGATGAGGGCTGTCTCGATTCAGAGGGAGTCAAACTAGGCTCAGATGACGGCTGAACTGATCCCGAGGGAGACAAACTTGGTTGAGACGATGGCTGAGATGAGGGCTCACTGCTCGGCTCAGATGAGGGCTGTCTCGATTCAGAAGGAGTTAAACTAGGCTCGGATGACGGCTGAACAGATCCCGAGGGAGACAAACTTGGTTGAGACGATGGCTCCGATGACGGCTCACTGCTCGGCTCAGATGACGGCTGACCAGATTCAGAAGGAGTCAAACTAGGCTCAGATGACGGCTGAACAGATCCCGAGGGAGACAAACTGGGCTCAGATGACGGTTGAGATGAGGGCTCACTGCTCGGCTCAGATGACGGCTGAGACGAAGGCTCGGACGACGGTTGAGAGGAGGGCTCACTACTTGGCTCAGATGTTGGATTCGTAGAGAATGATGGATTCAAACTAGGCTCAGATGACGGCTGAACAGATCCCGAGGGAGACAAACTGGGCTCGGACGACGGTTGAGAGGAGGGCTCACTACTTGGCTCAGATGTTGGATTCGTAGAGAATGATGGATTCAAACTAGGCTCAGATGACGGCTGAACAGATCCCGAGGGAGACAAACTGGGCTCAGATGACGGTTGAGATGAGGGCTCACTGCTCGGCTCAGATGAGGGCTGTCTCGATTCAGAGGGAGTCAAACTAGGCTCAGATGACGGCTGAACTGATCCCGAGGGAGACAAACTTGGTTGAGACGATGGCTGAGATGAGGGCTCACTGCTCGGCTCAGATGAGGGCTGTCTCGATTCAGAAGGAGTTAAACTAGGCTCGGATGACGGCTGAACAGATCCCGAGGGAGACAAACTTGGTTGAGACGATGGCTCCGATGACGGCTCACTGCTCGGCTCAGATGACGGCTGAACAGATTCAGAAGGAGTCAAACTAGGCTCAGATGACGGCTGAACAGATCCCGAGGGAGACAAACTGGGCTCAGATGACGGTTGAGATGAGGGCTCACTGCTCGGCTCAGATGACGGCTGAGACGAAGGCTCGGACGACGGTTGAGAGGAGGGCTCACTACTTGGCTCAGATGTTGGATTCGTAGAGAATGATGGATTCAAACTAGGCTCAGATGACGGCTGAACAGATCCCGAGGGAGACAAACTGGGCTCGGACGACGGTTGAGAGGAGGGCTCACTACTTGGCTCAGATGTTGGATTCGTAGAGAATGATGGATTCAAACTAGGCTCAGATGACGGCTGAACAGATCCCGAGGGAGACAAACTGGGCTCAGATGACGGTTGAGATGAGGGCTCACTGCTCGGCTCAGATGAGGGCTGTCTCGATTCAGAGGGAGTCAAACTAGGCTCAGATGACGGCTGAACTGATCCCGAGGGAGACAAACTTGGTTGAGACGATGGCTGAGATGAGGGCTCACTGCTCGGCTCAGATGAGGGCTGTCTCGATTCAGAAGGAGTTAAACTAGGCTCGGATGACGGCTGAACAGATCCCGAGGGAGACAAACTTGGTTGAGACGATGGCTCCGATGACGGCTCACTGCTCGGCTCAGATGACGGCTGAACAGATTCAGAAGGAGTCAAACTAGGCTCAGATGACGGCTGAACAGATCCCGAGGGAGACAAACTTGGTTGAGACGATGGCTGAGATGACGGCTCACTACTCGGCTCAGATGTTGGATTGGTAGAAAATGACGGATTCAACGATGGCAGATTTGATGGTTGAACAGATTTTGATGGAGCCAAACTCGGTTGCGATGACGGGACTCTACTCGGTTCATCTGATGGAGTTGAACTAGGAATTGATGACGGCTCAGATGAGGGCTGTCTCGATTCAGAGGGAGTCAAACTAGGCTGAGATGACGGTTGAACAGATTCCGATGGGGCTAAACTAGGCTGCGTTGACGGGTCATTTGACGGGTCATTACTCGGCTCAGATGTTGGATTGGTTGAGTATGATGGATTCAAAGACGGTAGAGATGATGGTTGATCTGATTTAGATGGGACTATACTCGGCTGTGATGACGGCTGAGATGACGGGATTTTACTTGGCTGAGATGACGGTTGAGCAGATTCCGATGGAATTAAACTAGGCTGTGACGATGGTTGTGCTGATTTAGACGGAATTAAACTCGGCGCAGATGACGGTTCATCTGACGGTTCACCACTTGGCTGAGAAGACGGCTGATTTGATTTAGAGGGAGAAAAACTCGGTTCAGAAGACGGCTGAATTGATTTAGATGGATTCAACGATGGCTGTGATGATGGCTCATCTGACGGCCGACTGCTCGGCTCTTCTGATGGATTTCTACTGGGAATTGACGACGGCTGACCGGACTTAGACGGCTGCAGCGATGGCTTGGAGGTTGGCTCATCAGTTTGAGATGACGCCGGTGTTGATAACACGGCGATAACCACGAGGATTAGGGGGTGTAGGGACCTCATGTCGAATACCTAGAGTAGACATAAATGATATGTTGCAATGCAACGAGGAGGTGGGTGGGCTGTGGGTGGATGGAGCGAGCGAGCTGCTTTTGGGGCTGTACTGAGCAAAGTGTCGTGAAAGACTTGTAAAAGGGAGGGCTCAGGTGATAAAGTAGGCCTTTGGAATTAGGGGGCACTCAAGGTGCAGTTTGGGGTCTACCCTCGATATCACCCCGCTTTGATAATTGAGCATAAATGATCATTAACAAGCCCGATAATATCTGTCAATGTCCGATTGTCTGTAAAACTCACCACTCTTTCACTCTCAAAAGTCATCCCTGAGAGTACCCCCCCTAACTCCAAAGACAGATTGTAAAGGCCCATTTGGTTATTGAAAAACGGTCGGAAGAAATGACCACTGGGAGAAAGACCACCAATCAGGACACCAGGGGCCATCCAGGGGACCGAAGAGAAGAGGTAACAAAGGATGAGAGAGTATTAGTGGGTAATTAGGTAACCATTCATACTCCTATGTTAGATATGTAGGTAGGTTACCGGTTACGGATAGTAGTCGCTTCACCGTTTCGCATCTTGAATACCACTTTCTAAACCCGTCCCCCCTTTCGAACTTCCAACGCTCTTGATTGAGTCAAGAGCTACATACTTACCTAGCTCCCTCTGCTACAGGCCTCGACTGACTTTCAACTTCGATCCGAAAATCCATATCTTCCGTAAAAGAAAAGAGTTCTAAAATGATTTCTTTATGTCATCAGAGAGGAATGGAGACCATGCACTGCATGCAGCGCTCGTGTAGTAGAGTTCATCATAAATTTGATATCTAATCAACTCAACAAACCACATCATCATCATCATCATATCATATCATATCATCATCACAATGAAGCTATTCACCATCGCCGCCGCTGTCCTCCTACGCTGCATTCACTCGTCCGAAGCCGCTGCGCCAAAACTTCGTGCCAACATGAAGGATGCAAGTAGCGAAGTCGAAGATGAAGTGGTGGAGTCCAAGAAGAATGAAAGGACAACCGCTGCAGCCGAAGTCTCCAGTCCCTGTCGTAAGCGCATCAGTCAATATGTGAGTGGAGGACAGATGTTCTTCATCGTCGCCAACCAAACGATAGTCCTAGGAGATCCATCCACAGATCCATTCACTTTCACAAACATCTATTGGATGTGCCAACCGACGGTTGCTCCTGATCTCAACGGTGATGGCATGTACGATAGTGTCGCTTCTCGTGTGAACATCTACATTCCTCCAAAGACATTAAAAGCGGCAGATAACGCTGGTGTGACTGGCTTGGGCAAATTCACGACACATGGATACACTGCGAGCTGGGTGAAGCAAGGTGAAGGTGGATATTACAATGAGCATGTTGTTGACTTTGGTGATACAACAGTTTGGCAGATCAATGGAAAAGAGTTCATTGGCTATGAGACTTCCCCTCGTGGCACTACAGGTGGATTAGTGGCATGTGAGTGACATGTCATATGGTATCATCTTTTATGTGCATATTATTCCTTCAAATCATTTTTGCGCTGGTTTCATCCGCGGCCAAATGCAAGTAACTCATCATACTCACTCAAACTCAAAATGATACATGCCTACCTGTTTACATTTGCAGCCGGAGAGGGACTTTGGACCATGGATAAATCCAATCCATTGTTGCAAGAACTTGCCAAGGCAGTTGGTAAGGATTTGACAGCTGAGGCTTGCGCTGAGAGGTACGCTGAAACATGGAAGGAATCTCATTCCAGTTCCATTGAGGTTGAGGAGTGAAAGTAGAAGATTGATCTGGTCTAGTGTGTAGGGGTACAATAATATAGGGGTATAAGAGTGTTGTGCCTTGCTTTGCTGTAGCTGAAAGTATGCAGCTGCAGGATCGCAAGTAACAGATTACTAAAATGGTTATCATCGTCATACTTGCGTAGAATTCAGAATAGATAATTCAGATTCAGGCTTGTGGTACAAGCTGCTCTCTCAACATCCGAGCCTCTGGGGTTGGTTTCAACACAATGTACGGAGAAAGAATCGTATTCATGCGTGTTGATTGATTTCAGAAGGCTTCATCTCTTTATTAATCCATGCATTTGTATGCTCAATGCTCCACCTCTGTACCTCCACCCTCTTCCGAGTCCTCCAAGTCGTCGTCGTCTTCTTCATACTCACATATGTACCAATAAATAAATACTCCTATGTAACATAACAGTGCAGTTAGTTCAGTGTAGGCAGGTATGAGAACAGAATGCGTCCCGCCAAAACACCTCCCTCGCGCAAAAAAGAAGTTATTCAACCAAAATCAGAAGAATCAAAGCAATCATAAGCAAGCTAAGTAATAATCATGGCATCCACATCATCCTCATGGAGCGACCATCGAGATCACGCAGTAGTTCCATGGATATCACTTGGTAGCTCGGCAACTGCGACTGATGTCGGTGGTTCCTCATCGCCTTCCAGTCGTCACTCTAGCAACTATCATGATGGAAGTGTCACCTCTGAGATTCCTGATGATGGGAGCGAACACTACCCGCAGCAGCAGCAGCCATGTTCTACATATACAGCACAGCATCAATCCTGCAAGATTCTATCATTACTATCAACACGAGAGCGGATTGGAATACGATCAATGGCAGCAGGTGGGGCGTCGGTGTCAAGGGCTGGTTGGTTATATGAAGGGAGGAATGTGTCTACCACTTCTTTAGCCATGAGTGGTGCATGGTGAGTGTGTAAGATTGTTGCATTCTATATCTATATATGTGTGCATGTGCATATGAAATAGTGGATCTTAGTCTAGATGGTCTACTATGCTGTGTGCTCTGTCTATCCTATATGATATCCACTCAATTCAAGATTCAAAAGTACTGACACCCTTCTCTCTCTTCTAAATCTTATATACCCAACATCAAACACTTCACCACATGGACACACCCAAAGGAACAAACGACGAATGCAAAACATGACATTGGCAATAGGACCAGGAACACCTGCTTCTAATATATTTGCTTCTAATATCTTGTCGGATGCTGCATTGTTGAATAATATGGGGGAGGGTAGTAGTAGTTCTTCGTCGTCTTCCTTTTCAGAGCACTCTTTGGAAGAGGAGGAAGGGAGTGGTGGTGGTGGTGATGATGTAGATTTGTTGCATCTTTCTAGTGGTGATGATGATGAGAATGGAGGTGGTAGTGATTATAATGAGGAAGATAATGATGATTGTAGCAGCAAGGTAGAGAATGTAACTGAGATGGCAGAAGAGGAAGATGAAGGAGGGTCGCAAGAAGGAGACCTGGCAGCATCAGCAGCAGAGGAAGCTAAAGAGGAGGAAGACCCTAACTTTGATGAAACTGAAATGGTAGATGAAGAAGATTTGGAACTTCTTAATGACGAAGAGTGTCGTGACCATGTCCGTGCTGATCCTCAACATGGTGCATCACGAGATGCATGGACAAGACGTGACGATGACTATAATGAATCAGCCAGCAGCGATAGTGATGACGATGACGACGATGATGACGATGACATGGATGAAGGTGCTGAAGGGAGAGGGTGGAATCTCTCCCGTCTTGATCGCTTAGAACAATATGTAGAACACATCGAAAGAGCACAGCGACGTAGACGGAGGAGGAGGAGGAGACAAATGATGGATAATGCATCTTCACCCTCTCGTTCGAGTGCCAACAACGTCAATGCATCTACTACCACCGATGACAACAAAAACATCATGCAGCATCGTGAGGTGGGACGCTCGATAAAGCACGGTGGATGCATCAACACTGCATGTTGGCTAGATGTGGATTGGAGAATATCAACAGTCTCCCATGAAGATTCGGGAAATGATTACTACAACGGGGGCTTCATTACCTCGTCTTCCTTCTCTTCCAATAGTGAGTATTGCAATCCTCCGTCAACACCTTCCCGACGCAGGGCGGATTACGGAAAGTTCGCTACACCCACATCAACTACCGAGGTTCCTACACAGATCTGCACTTCTGGGGATGATCATCTCATCAAATTTTGGGATGTAGCAGCTTCAATGGGGAGTATTTCACCACTGTCTGGTGGGAGCGCCACTGTCACTCCCTTTTCGAGTCCAGCGGAACCTATGAGAGCGTCATCGGAATTAATCAGTCGGTGGAAGAACCATGGTGATGGATATTTCTCCTCCTTTGACGAGGCACAATCACATCATCAACGTCATCTTCCTGGGATTGTCCACCCCCTCTTAACATTGACAACAGGACACCGAGGCAATGTCTTTCATGTCACCCCAGTACCATTTAGTCCTGGCAAGGTTGCTACATGTGCAGCTGATGGCTTCCTCAGACTCACTGACGTGGAAGTACATTCTACACCGTCCTCCCCATTGGTTAATCGTGCTAGAGCAAATTCTACCACATCTGCATCTTCCAACTCAGGAGGAGATTCATCAGCGGTCATTATGAGTCCCGAATACTCATCTGATGATGGTGTATCACAAATTGGATTCTTATCAAGTGATAAGATGTGCTTCTCTCATACATTTCTGAATGCCAACGAGGGGCTGGTTTGTAGTGAACGAGGTCTTCTTCATTTTGACCTTCGATTGCCAGCACGAAGTCAAAAGAGAGGGAGTCTGATAGAAGAGTTGAAAAAGACGTGCAAGGCATGTGCACCGTGGCGACTTGGAGAAGATAGTGGTGATTATCAATTACAATCGGCTTACGTGTTTGCAGGAGGAACAGGTGTAGATGTTGCATTGTATGATTTGAGGATGACAGGTGGATCATCTGGGAACCAAGCCGTGCAGCGTTATCGTCCAAGAGCTTTACAGAATAAATCATCTGTGGCTGTTAGTGGTATTGATCTGTCGAGAAATAAGCGAGAGCTGCTTATATCGTATGAAAGTGATCAAATTTACACCTTTCCAATCTTTCCGGATGCATCTGCTGCTGGACCGACACTCATGGACATTGAGAGCGATGGTACTGCAGACAAAAAGAGCGAAAAGCCGATTCCAGAGTTGTGTTCCTATGGCGGACATCTTAACCGCATGACCTTTCTGAAACAGGCCAAATACGCAGGACCAAACGATGAATACATCTGCACTGGCAGTGATTCAGGTCATGCCTGGATTTACGAGAAGGATTCCGGTGCCGTCGTTAGTTTTCTCAAAGCAGACAATCACACATGTAATGGGATCGCTCCCCACCCATCACTGCCATATTTCATCACGTATGGCATCGATAGCACGGCAAAGCTTTGGAGAGCAACAGTACCAGTTGACAATGAAGTGGACGATTCTGATCTTGGACGTTTCAAGTACTCTCGTGAAGCTGAGTATGAAAAGAGTATTGTTCTCAGCAAGTGGAGGGACGCCAGGCGGGGGAGACCAATCGATCTAGAGGATGAAGATGTAAGCTTCTTACCCGATGAAATTACTGATGATGACGATGACCTGGATGATGAAATTGGAATGATGGGCATCTTCCTACGCCAACGATACATGAACGCCTTACCATACATTGGAAATAATTTGATGAACTTGAACAGCAGGCTAAAGAAAAACTACTTCACTTGCTGCCGATCAGTAGGCATGAGCGAGGTAGAGCCCGTGAAAAGTGGCATAGCGTCACTGAGGCGACGAGTTGCGTTGATGAAATCACGGTATCAAGCCGATAGGCTAGGTCTAGAGTGGAACAGTCGCACTCCTTGGCTGATGAAGCCAAGAGATCGCATTCAGGAACAGTTACAGAATGAGAGAAAAGGTTCAACAGATATGTTATCGTACGGTGCTGTGGTGGATCTCATTCCTGATGATCCATCTTGTTGGATTCCTTTTGAGCGACTAATGACAAATCCACCAGAAACTGGGGGCTCGCCCTTTAACGTGAAAAGATACGAACGTTTCTTCCTTGAATCTAGCACAGACGATTCATTCACTCCAGTTGCTCGTGCAAATCAAATGAATGCGTTTGAAGACAGCAGTGAACCATCGCTGGAGGGCACGGTTGACAGCCTTGATGCAAAGTGTGCAAGCCAAAAGCATTCCATCCAATCCAATGAGAATCTTGCAGAATCATCTGAAGGACAGTCATACAACCACATGCAAGCTTGGGATATCCTCTACCAGACAGTCTCTTTATTGAAAGAAGCTGGCAATGAAGCACTGAAATCATCACAACCTTCTTTGGCAGCTCAACGTTACGACAAGGCAGTCAACTACTGCTCTATTGCGTACCTCCATTTTCCAGTGGGCAACTCACTCTTCCTCGCAGAGCATCAATACGTCATCTCAAAGAATAACGGATTCGAATGCCGTTGGAATCCTCTTTTGAAACAGCTCATCATGATACGACTAAACTTATCAATGTGCTTCCTGAAGGAAGAGCTGAAAGACACGAAAGAAGCATTATCTCAAGCAAACTTAGCGCTTAGGGCCCTGAGACCTTTCACTGAAAAGGGAGTAGTGCTGACTGGCAAAAAATTGAGTAAAAAGCGGAAAGATGAACCGCAAGAAACGTTCAAGGAAGCCAAGAGCTTGCAAGCTAAGGCGTATTTCCGTCTTGGCTCGGCCCAACTTGCAGCGGCAGATTTTGAGGAGGCTGTCAACAGCTTTGATAAAAGTGCCAAATGCTCCAAGGAAGCTGATTTACAAGTTGAAGATGCAGTGGTTCGTAAATTAAACGAGGCAAAGAGGCAGCGCAAGCAAAAAAAGGAGAAGGAGAGGAAGAAGTTTAAGTTCATGTTCTCCTCACAGGGTGAAGACAAGTGAAGGCAATTGGATGAGCCTGCGAGATGTGATTTTAACGCTAGAAATATAGAATTTTTGATTATGTACATTCTCTTCAAACCCACATTCACATATAGCGACCTCGACAGAGAATGATTGCATTCCAAGCTCCTCCTCATCCAGTAAGTATCCGACGGCTCTTCGTCAACATCTATCTCTCATTCTCTACCACATTTTTTCCTTCTTTACATTTCTATGGACTTGTTGTTGAGCACTCTCCAAATTTGTAACTTTGTTGGCAAAAAGGATCATTAGAAATACCCGTCGAAACGATTGATCCAACTTCGTATGTTGCGTTGTAATATATTTGCCCTCGAAATGCGGAAGTACAAAAATTATCTTGTGGATCTCCTTGAAAAGGCTGCAGTGAGAGGTCATAGCAACCCTTTGGAATGCATTCATTTACCACCAAAGTGGAGAATGAATTTTCATCATTACTAGTACTAGGATCCGTTATGAGATTCCAACCAGTGTAACGACTGAGTGTGTTCTGCTGAAGTAGACTCAATTCAGTATCGTAGAAGTTCGAAAGCGCATCAAGTATGAAGGGCACTTCATCTTCTAAACAGCTGCAATCACCAAAGCTCTTTATATCATAGAATTCAAAGTCACCGTCACCCCGTGCGATTTCCGTCCCGTTGCGCATTAACAGCTTTCCGGGTAAGTAGTTTTTGGAGGGAGCTGAGCACCTCAGAACACTCAATTTTGAGCTCCCGAACGGAGATGATGGAGTAGGAGTTTGAAAATGGCGCGAGCAATGAGAAAGTGTCTAAGATACCCATCTAACAGGTACTTGTAGAAAAATGGACTTTTGTCTACGTAGGAATAATAGTACCTGGCAAAAACGTGAAAAATTTACAAGGTGGAGCTACTTTTAGGCCCTCTACTCAGCTAGCGCAGCGGTGGGGGCATGATTTAGCGCCACCCACTATAGACAATAGTAGAGCTATATTAGTACTCAAATATTATGAGCTAGATAAATGTTGGGGTACTAGTAAGACTTCTAATAGGGTGGATGAAGATATCTGTGATTTTGGGCTGATTTTGGAGGCTACTCCCTCCACACCATACCACCCCGTTCATGTGTTCGAACATGAGATATCTGGAAAAGTTGGCCAAGTTGTTGAGTGGGCATAGCCCACCAACCATTGAGATGCCTATCTCACTGATATGCTACTTTTGTAGAGCTGAAGAAGAGCTCTCCAAATCACCACTGATCATCGTCTGAAATCAATATCCCGCAGAGATATGGGACTAGAACGAAGCCTATTGAGCAATTGGTCCCATATATGGGCCCGTACCCGGAAAGCTGTTAAAGCAAAGACACCAGGATGTTTCAGCTGCAGAAACAAGGGCTGAAGAATTGAGCAAACATGACAGAGAGTAAAACGAGCTATCCGCGAGATCCAGCCAAGAACTCACCCCATCTCCTCTAACATCATACACAATAAATTTTACGCAGGATGCGGCTGGAACACAAATTTCCTCTACAAACGTAGTGTACGTGAAACCCGAAAAAGAGTCACTCCTCCTCTCGACTTGTGAATCAACTCGCAGTTCCCAGCTCGTCTCATCTGGATTAATATCTGTAGTGAAAGAAATATGAAGTGGTATTTCGGAAGGATCATCGCACGGAGACGACGAATGATAGTTGTACACTTTCGTTGAGCCACCCTTCCAAGTATCATACGGCGATCCGACTGCAACAGCTTTTCCATTACTGGAGAGAGAAACAGAACAGTGCGTTGTAGCGTTTGCCATCCCACTGATACATTCGGACAGATTCATCAATAGGCTGCGGATTTGCAAACATGATGTCATGAGTACTCACCCTACCAGCCCATTACCTTCTGAATACTCCAGCTCTATCTCCCTCGGGGTCCATTCCAATGATGCTTCATTCCATTCGTAGACAGCAACAGATGACTTGGAGCCGATTGCAAGTATATTCCCTTTAATCGCAACAGATTTTAGTGACCATGGAGCCCTAAAAGATTCGTCGACATGGAAATTCTTTTCAATTTCATCTCCCAACTGAGCCCACCCAGTGGATTCGTCCCATTTGTACACTTGTGTAATCAAATTCACGGAGTCATAGCATGGCCCAGGTGTTACATCGCCTTCCAAAGTTCCAACAGCTAGGTAATCACCCCTGACAATGAAACATAATAGCCCTGTAGACTGTATTGGTCAGTCATTAATTTTCTTGACGTCGGCCTAACAATAGTTACATTTCCTTTCTGCTGCCAATTTGAATTTTAGTCACTTGACCGAGTGAAAACTCTCACACCCCCACATCAGTATTTTTACCGAGGCCGAGGGGAACAATGGACTGTTTATCAGCTCCTGGTGTTACCATTCTTTGCAATGTAGACGCTGTTGCCAAATCTACCACTGCCAACAATATCTTGACCTCTGTGCATGCATCCAATAGTGGAGCAGGCAAAGACACGAACTAACCCCAACTTCGGCACGCCGACCGCAAGAGTGGCCATTGGCGAGGAAAGAGGATTGTGTGTGATAGTATCAGACTCGTCCGCCAAACTGATCGCCATGCCGAAACCTGTTTCTGATGGACCCTGGATATATTGACCTCTTTCAGTCCACTCTGCACCAGCCTTGTCAAATAACCGGCCAATAGACACGCCAGGGTCAGCAACCGCAAGAATCGTCCCCTTCTCACCCAGAGCAATGGCAAGACCGGATCTCGACGCACTGCTCACTCCATATATTGGATCCCCACACAACTCCCATTGATTAGACGCTCGGACACAGGAAGGGTATCCAATATCAATGTATCCTTGGCCCGGCTTACCGCAAGTATTCTCGGGGGTGCTTCTGCAAGTGCTTTCACAGCAATCACCCCCATCAAAGCCAAAGTTGATGTTATTGAAATATGGGTCGCAATGGCCATTTGATGTAGGTGGTATTTGACACATCGTTCCAGAGGAGTCGTTTGGGCAGTCACTGCAAGTGCTGTTTGATAGACATGTCGATCCATAAGAGCACGGATTGGTGTTGTTGTTACACACAGTGCAAAAGAATGAAGTCTTGATCAACTCTAGCCGCTGATCAAATGCTTCATCTGAGGTAGAATATCATTGCCATCGTACGTTCAAAGGCGATGCCGTGGCATCTAATGGGGAACCGATATGATCTGGCTCACTAACAAAACTTGTGGCGTAGTCGGTGAAGTGTCCATGGAATTGGGAGAAGTATCTCGCCAGCCCACTCGCATCCTTGACGTCTTTCAACCCTGGAAATAACAATTTGTAGCTCAAGATCCAGCGTACACCCGTGAATAAAATGATGTCAGTTCCATCGCTGAGGTTTGATTATCATCAAGGCTGGTGCTGATGTAAATCGGGTAGTTCACTTTTACCGCACTGTCCAGCCGCATATCAAATGGTGAGTGGGTTTTACATATTCTTCATATAAAGAAAGCACATGCAAAGCATGCCTACTCAATCATGACTCACAAAAGAGCGCAGACATTATGGATTTCGCTCGGTTCACAAAAACCTGCATGCAGCTTCTTACACGAGTTCGCAGCACCTTTGCCAGCCTAACATACAAACAAGGAGCAAACAAGGGTACAATAATGTCAACTGTACAATAAAAAGATGAACACGATGATCACCGAGGCGGAAGACCAGCGGCAGCTGCCACCCGATGTCTTCGCAGACGGTGATGATAACTTGGTCTTGACGAGAGAGGCGGCGAAGACGCTCGTATCTGTATCTGGCAGTATCCCGAATCGGAGCAGAACTTCTGCTGTTGCTGCTGCTGCTGATTCTTCTGCCCATAACGATGCGCCCACTCCGCAGGATTTTTCTGACCCGCCTTCAGATTATGTGCCCAATGATGTTGTCAGCACTAGTACTACTCCACTGAACGATGATCGCGTCAAACGATGCGAAGAAGGCTGCTCATCACCAACGCCGATGGATGATGACCACAGTGCCCATCAGGATAATGATAGCGACAGTAACAATGAGCTTCAGTCACTCTGCAGACAACAAACTATCATAACAAAAACACCATCCGAAAGTGACGACCCATGTCTCCCCGAAGATACTTTTAGCTTCCTCATTTACTCTCGTGTACGAAGTCGTGCATTCTTCCTGGCCATATTTGTATTCTTATTTCAGATTGCCATCTATGCTGTTCTGGCATATGACATTACTAATCTATCCAATACGCGCAATCCGTTCAAACTTCCAGCCAACGTGAATCCATCTGTTAGGGTTGCGGAAGCTTTGGCGATTGTGGTTGCTATTATCACTCAAGATGATGTGCGCAAAGCGGTGAATTTAATTCGAGATGGGTTCGCTGAAGAATTAGTCCACGGACAGGATGGGTGTTGCAACTCGCCTCCCGCCAAAATATGATACTGCGGGAAGAAAACCTATTTTGCGTCTGCGAGGTGTCACACAGCCACGCTGGTTCACAGCGCGATTTTATTTTGGGAGTGTGGTACGGTAAAACAGAATGGTAGTAGAACTTATCTACCTGCCTACATACGCAACCGATGATTTTTACCGAGAGCCACAGCACAAAACACCACCTCCATGGTGCTCCTTCGGCGTACCCTATTACCTTAGGAAGTGGATATGACCATGGCACTGCCGGCCTTAATCGCTTCTGATGATATTTATGAAGCGATTAATGCCGGCAGTGCCATGGTCAGAAGCAATATTGAGAGAGCTAGATAGCATTTTCAGCAAACAGGCGACGACGTCGAATTTCTACAGCATGTTGGTCATTTGGAGGGGATTCAAAGGCGTCTACAGCGACGATACTCGGCTGATCGATGTAGTATATCTATTAGATGAAACTAGCCGAGTATTACTGCCACATCCATCCGCAAAGTCTCTCAAAACACCGACGTACTGTCGAATTCCGACGGCATCATCACAATATTTGACCCCCTATCCGCAAGGTCTCTCGATGTTATAATTAATGTTCTGGTGACATAATCTTATTATTATATATTTATAGAAGCGATTTAATCTATCACATCCAATAAGGGACTTGGTATTGACTGAGATATAGGCGTCGGCGTCTACGCTGTCGGATGCCATGGTCATCATGGTTTTTTGGCCGATGGTAGCTTGTGTAAGCGTACAGTAGCTTACTTAAGGTACTTAAACCACACATAGGAGCAAATTTATCGCTCAAAACTAGCGATACTAAAATCGCAATTTACTAGCCGGTGAACCAGCGTGACAGCGTGTCAGTCTTCATGAAAAGCGCGGCACATACGCGAGTGACACCTCGCCGACACGAAAATAGGTTTTCTTCCCGCAGGTATCATATTTTGGCGGGAGACGAGTTGCGACACCCATCCTGTCCGTGATTAGTCGAATTTCCGGGGACGACTAATAAAGCGAAATGGATTCTGTCCATTATGCTACGCGGAAGTGAGGGCTTATTGGGATTATTCCTTACACTTTTGCTCATTATGCAATCGACTACCGTTCTCGATTTGCTGCTAAACTTTTTAGCCATGGAGTTTGTAAGTAAACTTGATGATGTGGTGTTTGTATTGACAAAGGAAGGATTTATGGGGAGGATGTTGCAGAATGAGGCGAAGGAAATATCCAACAGGTTTTATAATGTGAGTCATCTCTCAATCTCAACAGAGTCGAAGACTGTATCCCTTATCAAGACAGCATACTTTATCGTCCTTTTTACAGCAATGTTTGCTTGCTGGGGCATCATTTTTACAAATCAAGCATCGGGCAAATATTTGTGTCCGCAGATCTTTGCTCAATTTGGCGACGTGTTGTTGCCGATGCTAGGTACATATACTGGATTATATCGTCTACACACACAGTCCTTCGGTGGTCGATTGAGTTATAGAGATCATCGAGATGGAGCCTTGCTGGCGTACTGCCTCGAGCAGGAGCGCTGGACCCTCTCGACCAAAGATAATAGTAGTTCGGATGATTGGGACCCATGTGATTGGATAGCGGCATCTGATGTATCTACAGATTTCGACGTATTGTCAACTGCAAATTCTCAATGGGTTGTGAACCCAAACCAAACAGATCGCATCCTCCCTCTGTCTCAGCATTTTCTGGCATGTCATGAATGCAGCAATAGTGATGAGGAGTTTTGCGGTGAATACGGAACGTGCACCGACGTTGGAGGCATGGATCAATGCATATGCAGAGAGGGACGTGAAGGTCTGCGTTGCGAAAAACCAGAGCCATGTCAAACTTTGGAGATCAAACAGGATGGTGAAGGGTTTTTAAAGGAAGATGGAGCAACTTTGCTCCCAAATATTATCGGCTCAAAGGTGCTGGTTACAACCTCCCGATTTAACAAGCCTTGGTGATAATAAGGCGATCAGCGAAGACATTGACTTCATTATTTTCACGGGTGTGCGCTGGATCTTAAGCTGCAAGAGTTTGTTTCCAGGATTGAAAAACGTCAGCGATGCGAGTGGGCTCATTGATTACTTCTCCCAATTCGATGTACGCTCCACAAATTATAGCGTCTCGTACGTTAGTGAGTCAATTTTTGTTGCCATAATACAAGCCCAAATATACGCAGATTACGAGACGTCTCCGTTAGGCTTACAATGGCTGCACTCTGCCTCAAATGAGGTATTTAATCAGCACCTACAGCCCGATCGAAAAAAGGGCTACATTGAGACTTCATTCTTCTGCGCTGTGTGTAACAATAACACCAATCGTTGCCCTTATGGAGCAGTATGTCTCTCGAATGGCACTTGTGACTGCCCTGAAGGATATTCCGGAACGGTGTGTCAAACACCAACAATTTAATCTTCAGCTTCAGGCAATTCGACAATTTCAAATGGAATTTGAGAGCAAAATCTCAAGAGATGTTTAGTCATGATAAATGTGTTGTTTGATGTATATTCTTCTTACAACATTTAAACTGCCCGGCCTTCTTGTGCATTAAGAGGAAAGAGTGCATCACAATTAAACACCTGATGTCAATGAGTATTGTATCATCCTAACTAATCATTCTATTCAACCATGAACCCTCATCGTCTGCATATTATTCAATCTTCGAAACATCGCCCCTGAAATAGTAGTCTGCACATTCTCCCTCCTCACAGCAGCAGATGCCCCATAAAAAGCCTCCTTCATCCTCAAATGACTCATCACATACAGCACCCTCGTAGGATCCGGCGGTGGAGTCAATTCACTGGCCAATATGCCAAACTTCTCTTTGCACAGTTCATTCCATAGTTCATTCGAGTTAGCCAGTCTGTTCCAAGAGCGGCAGGTTGAGGAGGCGCGAGAGAGGGTGATTGCGTCCATGTAGGAGAGGATGTGCGGCACAATGTCGGACACGAGTGCTGGTTCGTCATAGCTGCAAGAAGGTGGCAGCAGTAATAATGGAGTCGGCCGTTGTTGGTTGTTGTGAAGTGACCATATTTGTGGTGGTCGAGGAACGTATGGCACGAGCGCTAGAGTAGTTTCTCTGTTGTGATGCTTGGATGATGAGCTATCACGTCTTCGTTCGACGCTGTATGATGCTCCATCGTGATGATTATTGTTTGTAGACGATTTAGTCATCTTTGTTGATTCTTGTGGGTTGTTCTGTGAGCTTAAGATGCCGAAGAATTTTACCAGAACTTTGTGATGTGTTCTTTCTTTTTAAGTGCAGCCTTTAGTCAGCAAGGTCCTCCTTTTCTCTATCCGTCAATGAAACCGGCCAAGCTATTATTAGGAAGCACAGCAGTAGCGTGAAGGAGAGAAGCGATAGCAACGACGGAAGTGCCAATGAATCTAGCTTCTGCTTCGTGCGTCAAAGAAGATTGACTTCAATTCAAAAATGGGAATTTTGTTCTGATTGGCTGCACATGTCGTACTGTCGTACCGTGCCTCAGACCTGAGCTACGTATGTAGGATGTAAGTACCAATACCTATTTGAAAGTAAAGCCTGATTGATTTCATTTCAATCATGTCTTGGATAGTAAATATGCTTGCTAGCATTTCATACGGCCATCAAAACACAACACAACTTTAGCAATGGTATCGAAGAAGAAGAGCAGGGGAAAGGCAAGGAGGGCGGCCAAAGCAGCCAAAACAGCATCTGATGAAGATGAAGAGGCGCAACAATCAGATGAGCCTGAACATGAATCACCGCCGCAGCTGCAACTCAAAGCCGAAGAGGAGGAAGATGAAGAAGAAGATCATTATGAAGACCATGATGAAAACCATGACGAAGATAACGACCATGATGATGAAGAAGAAGATCATGATGATTCATTGCAGACTCGGAAGATTACGCCAACTGTTACGATAGACGAAGCAACAGGGGAAGCATGTCTTTCATTCTGTCTTGCGGTAGTAAATGGTAGATTGACACCTATCAGGAAGAAGTCTGAGCAGCGACTGACAGTAAAAGAACAGAGGACGCAGACCAACGAGAAGAGGGAGGACATCGCCGTGAAGTGTGACCATGACCATGGCTGTCATTTACCCGGCGACGGCGAGAATATCTGCCTAGAGTTCTTGAAAACGTTTCAAACTGCGTGCGTGGCAAGTCATGATGCTGGTGAGACTGAGTGGAGGGGTTGCTTCGATGCCGGTGTCCATACAACTTCTGCCAATTATGATGAGGTGTGGATGAATCTTGAAAGGATGGAGTGGGTCACGTCATTCTATTTTCGCAGAGGCGCGAGGCATATTCTTGAGGAAAGAAATGGTAGCATCCATCCCTATGCTTCCTTCGCATTTTTCTTTCAGCAGCACATCGCAACGCACTTGCTTAAGACTCAAGCTGAAATTCACTGGCCGACATTGAGAAATTTGCTTAGCTGCGATCTCGCAATTATACGCTTCTTCAAAGAGGGCATTCCCTGTTCTTGTCTGAATGAGAAGTACGAAGAAGCCAAATCCAGCCTCGTGGAGTTTGGAGAGGATGAAGCGGTGAATAATGAGATCGAATTGAATTGTTCAGCCATACAACAAGATTTGAAGAGCCTTGCAAAAAAGCGAGAAGAAATGGCGCTAGTAGAGTCAACATTCGAAACTGACATGCTTACTCAGTATGCACTACCCGATTTGTACGTGCCCCATACGCAAATCCTCACGGCATTAGCCTGGGAAACAGAATGTGCCCATAAGGATTTGTCGCCACTTCGTCTACCTCTTCACGAACTTGCACTCGCTGCTCAGTTCATCAAGAAATTTACTTGTGAATACAATGCTGCGAGTGGAGTTCTCAACTACAACATGCAAGCAGCCTATCATGCCACGAGGGAGGAGTGTGCTGTTGCGTGGAACAGTGCTGCCGTTATGGAGTGTGTGTCATCAGCATTCTTGAATTTTGGAACAGAATATTTGTTCGAGGGAAACAACAAGGCTGCTAGTCACTATGCTTCCCTTGCCTATTGCTTTGAGCAGCACATCGCTTGCAATCTACGCAGAGAACGCCTCACAATGAGTTGGCCCAAGATAAATGAGCTTTATTTCGACCCAGACGAGCACACTCTTGTCAGCTTCTTCAAGAAGCGCATATCATGCTCTTGCCTGGATTCAAAGTACAAAGAAGTCAAATCTTTGAAGAAGCTTGGCATATGCTACAACTTCAACTGCCCTCACCCCGGTCGAAAGGTGGAACGCAGGCTCACAAAGTGCTGCTCTCTATGCCGCCGAGTAAACTATTGTTCTCGTGAGTGCCAAGTGGAAAACTGGAACGTTCATAGGCTACATTGCCCCAGATACGTTGAGAGAGATGTCGCTGCCATGGATCTTGATTAAGCCGCACCGAATCTACATTGAGGAAGTTATAAGAAGTAGAACCAAATATCCTCTGTTAAACTCAATTCTATCTTACAATCTTGAGTGGTTACGTTACAAATTAGGATACTAACTATATATGGATTCATCTACAACATAGAACCATTGATACACAACATTGATAATTGCACCTTCCTTCCCAAACTCCTATACCATGTCTAATCTTCTCACATCATTCACTTTTACACGGCTGTGGGGTTCGTAAAGGATAACAGTG
This sequence comes from Skeletonema marinoi, assembly GCA_030544225.1. Lineage (NCBI taxonomy): Eukaryota > Bacillariophyta > Thalassiosirophyceae > Thalassiosirales > Thalassiosiraceae > Skeletonema > Skeletonema marinoi. The sequence continues at coordinate 51,428 of CM060505.1, read as the reverse complement.
CTTCAGCAGCTTCGGTAGCATGATTGATACCCTTTTGCTTCTTATTCTGAGGTTGAGCAGTATCAAAGTGCTCCACGGATGGACTGCTCTTTGCCTCTTTTCGTTTCGAGGCTACCCTATCCGTAGCGATGGTTTTGTTGCATCAATTGTACTCGGCTTTGCTACCACCGTCCCATCCTGCTTTGTTGTTGATGTAGCTGCCTCTTCAACATCCATCTTTCTCACCACGTCGACCTCAACCGTATCAACGTCTACAGCGTACGCTCCATGCCAACCCTCTGCCAAATTTGTACAATCCTCCGCACTGCATTGTTTAGACATTGTGAGGCTTACTTAGCTGTGATTGCGGTGAATCTAACTCTCTTGAGCTTCTTCAAGGATCGAATTCCCTGTTCCTGTTTAAATGAGAAGTACGAAGAAGCCAAATCCAGCCGCCTGGAGTTTGGAGAGGAGGATGATGATGATGTAGATGAGGAGTGCGCATATGTCGCCGCTTCGTCTACCTCTTGCACGACAATGCTAGAGAGGGTCTTACTATGATACAATATGTACAAGGTGAAAGCTCTGCTGTTCCTGTCGGCTGTCGGCCAGATTGGTGTGACAAATTCAGTCTCAGAACGGACAGTTTTCAACTTCAATGTGCGTCTGAACCTCTGAATGAAAGATGCACAGCAAAACTGCTCAGACTCAGACTGGATGCAGAGCATGTAGGTATTGTGCTTCATTCTGCCGGAGATAGTTCACAACTGTAGATAAAGCAGCACGAGCACTACATGGATCAATAATGTTCGAAGTAAAAACGCTCACGTCCGGCAGTATTCCAAATTCGAGTACCAATAATGAGCCCACTCCGCAGGCGCAGGATCTTGAAGATGAAGCTGAAGATGATGTGCCTGATGTTGTCAAACTTTGCGAAGAAGGCTCCTCATTGCCAGCGTCGATCGATGACTTTCATGACAACAAGGATAATGGTAGTGATAATAACAGCAACAGCCCAAGTGACGACGAGCTCCAGTCACTCCGCAGACAACCATCTACTATCATATCAAAAGAAAGTGACGAACGGTGTCTCCCCGAAGATGCCTTCAGCTTCTTCGTTTACTCTCATGTAGTGAGCCGCACCTTCTTCTTGGCAACATTTGTATTCTTATTTCAGATTGCCATTTATGCTCTCCTGCTATTTGACATTACTAATCTATCAATTCCGAGAAATAGTTTGAACTTTCCTGCCTATGTGGAAACTCCTGTGAGGATTGCAGAAGCTTTGGCTGGTATGGTTGGTATGATCACTCAAGATGATGTACGCAAAGCGGTGAATTTGCTACGAGATGGGTTCGATGAAGAATTAGTCAAGGAATTTCCGGGGGCAACTAAAACAAAATGGATTTTGTCCATCCTGTTACGTGCAATCGAGGGGTTATTTGGATTGTTCCTTACATTTATGCTCATTATGCAATCGACTACCGTTCTTGATTTATTGCTAAACTTTTTAGCCATGGAGTTTGTAAGTAAACTTGATGATGTGGCGTTCGTATTGACAAAGGAAGGATTTTTTGGGAGAACATTGCAGAAGGAAGCGAAGAAAATATCCAACACTTATTATAGTGAGAATCATCTTTCGAAGAAATCAACAACGAGGGCTGCGTCATTTGTTACAGTGGCGTACTTTATCGTCCTTTCGATCGTCTTCTTTTCTGTTTGGGGCTTCATTGGTTGGAAGAAGCAGAAGAATGGCGATTATTTTTGTCGCAAAATTTTTGTTCAATATGGTGATAACTCATTGCCAATGTTGGGTACATTTACTGGATTGTTTTATAAACACAAGCAGTACTTTGGTGGACGATTGAGTTATAGGAATAGAGAAGATCTAGGAGATGGAGGAGCCTTGTTGGCGTACTGCCAGCGGCAGAAGCGCTGGACACTTTCTCTGGCCACAGATAATGTTTTCGACCCCTGCAATTGGTACGCAGCATCTTCCGAGTCTGAAGATTTCGATGTATTGACAACTGCAAACTCTGCTTGGGTTGTCAAAACCCCAACGGAGGGCGTCGTTCCTCTTAACCAGCACTTTTTTGCATGTTATGAGTGTAGGTATCGAACTGATAACTTTTGCGGAGAATTTGGCAAATGTGTCAAACCAGATCAATGCTTATGTGAGCAGGGGCATCATGGCTTGCGTTGTGAATTTCTAGAGCCTTGTCAAAGTTTGGAGATCAAACAACATGACAAAGGCAAAGGTTTCGTTAAGACAGGTGGCGATAATGAAGGTTTCTTTGCTTCCAAGTATTATCGACTTGAAGCTGCAGAAGCTTACAACCGCCCCGTTTACACAAGCACAAGCCTTCTTGGTAATGATCAGGACGATGACATCGACATGGACTTCATTGTATTCACGGGTGTACGCTGGATCTTGAGCTACAAAAGTATGTTTCCAGAGCTAAATGACGTCAACGACTTAGATGGGCTCGTTAGATACTTCTCCCAATTCCATGGGCACTTCTCAAATTATAGCGCCTCATACGTGAGTGAACCAGTTTACATCGACACCCCTGTAAATGACAGGACATCTCCGTTAGACTTGAAATGGCTGTCTGCTTCAGATGAAGATCAACGACTACGGCCCGATACGCAAAAAGGATCCATCGAGAATTCATTCATCTGCGCCAAACCTGATGATACCACTACCACCAGTGGTTGCCCTAAGATGGGGTATGCCAATGTCAATCTAATTCTAATTGCACTCGCGGTGGCTGTCCTACTGAATTTTCGGATTTGATGTGTGACTCTTTCCAAAGAAATTGAGTGGTATGCTTAGTTAGGATAACCGCAGTGTCAGTGTGATATTCTTTTTATGTAAAACATCTATGAAGTGCCCAAACATTATGTAGTGAACTTTTTCCATTACACAGCTGTGGGGTTCGTGAAGGATAACAGTGCTTCAGCAGCTTCGGTAGCATGATTGATGCCCTTTTGCTTTTTATTCTGAGGTTGAGCAGTATCAACCACTTCTTGCTCCACGGATGGACTACTCTTTGTCTCTTTTCGTTTCGAGGCTACCCGTGGCGATGGTTTTGTTGCATCACTTATTGTGCTCGGCTTTGCTACCGTCCCCTCCTGCTTTGTTGTTGATGCAGCTGCCTCTTCAAAATTCATCTTTTTCACCACGTCGACCTCAACAGTCTCAACGTCTACAGTGTACGCTCCATGCCTCTTACAAAGTCCCCTCTTTTGAGCCAGATTTGTACAATCCTCCACTTCACAAAGTTTGTACTTTCTCTTCGCCCCATGCTTCACACAAACCCCTCGCAACACTGAAAGATTTGTACAATCCTCCACACTGCATTGCTTATACTCTCTCTTCGCCCCATGTTTCTGACACACACCCTCCCTAACCACCTTACTATTACATCCATCTACACCACAAACTTTCCGTTCCACCTTGGCCCCATGAGAAATACAAACTCCATTCCGCTTCACATATTTTTGACATCCCTCCACGGAACAAATCTTTTTTGTCCACGTGGCTCCATGCTTGATACATAGTCCCTGCGAGCGGGCATAATTAGTGCAGCCGGAGGAATGGGTGCATCGGCGTGGAGCGGAGGGGGTGGCGCCATGTTTGATGCAGATTTGGGATTTGACGGCCCAGTTGGTGCAGTTTGGGTGACTGCATTTATGCTTCTTTTTGCTGCTTCGCTGCTGCTGTTGTGGTTTAGCTGGTGATGTCATGGCTGCTGCAGGCAAAGCGCAAAAATTAGTTATTGTCAAAGATACAATCGTTTCATTTCAAATGTAATATTTCCAACTGCGAACGCACTGATCATCTCGGCCATCGGCGAAAGAAAGTAAATCCAGAGAGGCTGAAAAGAAATGGCACAACAGTGACAAAATCAGGCGACATACCTCTCTGTTACTTCTTCAATTAGTGGTGATCGATAATATTGTTGAGATTGTAGGGCGGTGGCGTTATTCGATTCCGCTGACGCCGCTTTTCATCGAAGAAAATGAAAGAAAAAGCTTTCATCCGGGACCCAACTCTCAATGGGGAAGCGTTCGGTACGAAACGGCAATCAGACGACACTAAGAGGCTACCATACAAATTGTACATCATACTTACTTACGTTACTACTCGTCACTTCAGTCATGCCATGTCTTTCTCCACTGAACATTTCATTGCTTCGTCAAGTTCTAGACGAAGCATAATAAATTCTTAGCAGCAATGGCATCGAGGAAGAAAAAGCAGGGCAAGTTGAGGAGAGCGGCGAAAGCGAAAGCTGAAAAAGCAGAGGCTGAGGCTGAGGCGAGGCAAGTAGCCGAAGACAAAGAGCAGCCTCAGCCTCAGCTTCTCGAAGAAGAGGAGGAAGATCGTTTGGGTGGTCGCCTGATAAGACAAGATCCTGTGCCTTCCATGAATCTTCCGCATTCTCCTCCGATTGTAATCGATAAATTCTGGACACAGCCAAGAGATGAGGCCGGTGACCCTTGGCTGAGACTGAGCAACAAGTGCAGCTGTTTGCATAGTAACCTCGATCCTGAGATTGTTCGCACACATATTCCAGAGTTTGTGTCCGCATTTAGGAATGCACATGAACATGTTGGGCATCGCGGTGGTCGTGAACTGACGATAGCGAATCTTTTCATGGAAGCCCAGGCAGATATGTGGAGGCACTTTGTCACCGTGTGGAAGTATCCCAAAAAGATTCGTCAAATTGTATCATTCTGCTTGTTTGCAGGGACAGACTCTATTATCAGTCGTCATTATGACGATGCCCGTTTCTACGCCTCTTTTGCAAGCTATTTCGGGCAATTTTGCTCACAAAGAGGATCCACATTACGTTGGGAAAGAGCTGAAAATTTCTCTTCTGCCCACCCACACACGGTCACACACTTCTTCAAGAAGAACATTTTTTGCTCTTGCTTGAATTGGAGCAATGTTGAGATGGGTATTGAGACGGAAGTGGAGGCACAGCCGGCAGAGGGCAATGAGTTTGCGTGGCTCGATTCAGCACTACAACATTACGACTCATTGTATGATGCAATTGAGGAGGAGAAATACGACCTGTGTGATATATCGGATGCATTAAGCGAGAGTGAAATTGAGAGCTTGGCCAAGCAGGCGAGGAGCGAGGAAACGCTGTTGAAGTTGGAACTCTCCAGGCATTATACTCAATTAGAGGAAGTAAAAATGTACATGAGGACGACTCGAGTGGAAGCGTATGCCTATTTGAACTTTGCTCTAGACCAGCTTTCGCGGCACGCCTTGCTACTTCATCTGGACCAGCACCAGGAGGAATTTGAATTTCATTGGCCTACCAATGGTTGCACTCATGCCCCACAACTTTCTGTATCATTATCCTCTTTCTCGAAGAAGTTTATACATGAATGTAACGCTACTGGTGGAACAATAGGTCGCAAATTTCGAGAGGCTTACCATGCCACGAGGGGGAAACATTCTTACGTGTGGAATGATCCTACCAAGATGAAGTGTACCGCGTCAATCCTTTTGGCCGCTGGGGCGCAGAAAGTTATTATTGGTAACTACAATGCTGCAAAGCTGTACGCAGCAATCGCCTACTTTTTTGAGCAACACATCTCAACTACTCTATGCGGGCACGACAATCGTAAAGCGATTAATTGGCCGAAAGTCAATGAGCTATTCTATGATCCGGATGAACACACTCTCGTTAGCTTCTTCCGCAAGCGTATCAGATGCTCGTGTCTGGATAAAAAGTACAAAGAAGTGAAATCCATCGCAAAGCTTGGCATGTGCTGCAATCTGGTGTGTCGCAACCCTACAGGGAAGGTAGAGCGAAGCACCATGAAGTGCTGTTCTCGATGCCGTCTTGCAAACTATTGTTCACGTAAATGCCAGGTGGAAAACTGGTCAGTACACAAGAAGTTCTGCCAGCGATCTTATCAATTGAATATTTTGGACTTATATAGAAGAAATCATCAAAGACACAATTGAAGAGGATTCCCCAAATGCAGATGTTTGATGTTACAATTAGAAGCAGGCATCGTCCCAACAACTCTACTCGGATAATCAAAGAGGATGTTATATAAATTAGAAGCCAACATCCTCTCTCTACTCTCTACCTCAACTCAATCCCCAACTTAACGCCTAGCACCACGCTCCCTTCCAGATCCAAAGTCCAAACTCTTGTAAATGAACTTCAACCACGCCGGATCCTTCCCACCATCCTCCCCATCATCCTCATCTTCTCCAACCGCAAACGCAAACCCATACGCACCAGCTACCACCATAAAGTTAGCCACCCAAATCAATCCAGTATCCTTCGTCACCACAGGACTCAACAACGAAATCAACGGAGTCCCCAAAAACGCTATATCCAGCGCCTTCTTCTCCATCCCAGTAGGACGTCGACTTCTCAAACTTGGCACAATAAATAACCACCACCACCAAAATCCCAGCACTTTAATCGACGTATCCATATTCGACACATTGTTAAACCAATCAAAGGATCCAAACAGTACATCTGGATGAGTCGCCATGACAAAACTCAACGCCATACTCAACACCGCTTGACCCAAGAATACATTTTTGAGCCACCCACGAAAGACAGATCGACGTTCCATTGCCAAGTCTTTTTCCTTTTTGGTGATTTTGGTACGGATGGCTTCTGCGTCTTCTCCTCCTCCACCTGCATCGGCTTGTGTGGTTGTGAGGGGTGTGTTGTTGGAGTCGGAAGAATCGATGGTTGCCCCGGTGAGGGTGGCTAGTTCGTTTCGGAGGTTGTAGAGATCTCTTTCTAGATTGACCACCTGTCAGTGTGTTGTTGTTGTTGTTATTCAGTAGTTGTTGTGTGCATATTGACAGAATAATTGTGGTGCAAATCGATTGTTGTTGTGTTGAAATATGATGCAGTTTGATTAAATCAAACAAAATGAGTTTGCAAGAAGGAAACAACAGTGTCAGCCACGAGGATAACACAAATAGCGTAGAATAACCTATCAACAAACACACAATACACCCTCTCCACGCATACTACAAAACTCAATCAATCAACCAGTCAATTACACAGTAATAAGACTCACCTTGGCAGGATTCAAAAGTTGATCAAGACCAACCCCCATCTCCGCCATAATACTCTCATCAATCTGCTTCACAAATGGATCCTCCGAAGTCATCTCCCCCTCCCCCTGCATAGGCGCCACTCCTGCCCATCCTACACTTGTTAATGCGTCGTTTGCTTCTTGGAGGGTTGATGTGTCGAATAGTTTGACGGATGGTTGTTCGGTGGTGTCTGATTTATCATCGTCGTTTGATGATGATGGAGATGGTTCTTTGGTCTCTTCTGTTGGTTTGCTTTCTGATGTTGTCTCTTCAGCTACGCTGGCAAAAAAGAGAGTTCCTCCAGATTTATCATTGTCATCTGCCGCTGCAAAGAGTGCCATGTTGTTGTTGTTGTGTCGAGACAACGATGATGAAGCAGTCACAGAAGTTTTGTGCGTAGGTAGAGTGAATCCACATGATGAGTTGATAAGCAGCGCTGAGGCTGATAAGAATAGCGCAGCTGATGCTGAAGGCTTAGATGAAGCGGTCATCGTTATTGTTATCTCTTTTGGGAGTAGTGTTGCTGCTGCTTGTTTGATCAGTCGCCTACTACCACTACACAATGTTCATGGTCAAAAGAGAAAAGCAGATGACGTTGATGAGCTGGAGCTAATTTATTTAACAAACGGGCTAAAACTCATTGGCGCCAAAAACTCCCCCACCACTCTCCACAAAAAACAACGTCAGTCATCGAAATCTTCAACCAAAGGAAATCGGAAATCGATGACACGTTGCTTTGCCACCATCTGCTTGCCGAATTTTATTTGACGCAGTTTATCCTCCCTCGTATCTATCAGCCAACAAAGCATTGCTCGTATTGCTCATTGCATTCGTAGTAGTAGCAGTAAATATATAGTAACAATAATGAAGGTCTCTCTTGTATCTCTTGCGGCACTACTTGGTGTTGCCGCTGGCTTTTCGGCTGCTCCATCTTTGAATACTCGGTCGGTCGCCACCACTGGTTTGACGAGTGTGCAATTGTCATCTACTCAGGTTGATGCTGCGCCTTTTGCTAAGCCACCTCGGTGAGTGCATTATTTGGGTGGTGCTCTATTGTGATGCTTCCTGATTGATCGCTATTGTAATGATATTATCGGTGATGTTTGCTGATAAATTTCTTACTCACTTTTGCTCTCTTAAAACACATCTTATGCACCACAAAACTTATGTACTGCCCAAATTATAAACTTACCATCATCAATGAATAATCATCCAACAGCGTGGTCAGAGAGCAACTGCCCACAGTCTACGTATACGACCACTGTCCCTTCTGCGTCCGCGTCCGACTTGCCATGGGTGTCAAGAATGTCAAGCATTTGATTCACTTTTTGGCGAATGATGATATTGCTTCGCCTACTGCTTTGGTTGGCAAGAAGATTGCTCCCATTTTTGTAAGTTTGTAAAGAGGGTAATGACCGTCTTTGTTTGTGAATGATTGTGCACTGTTTTTGTATGTCAGCTCACTCCTTATTTCTTGCTGCTTGCTCCTTTATCCATCACAACGGATGGTCACTTACAATCTCGTGCTATTCAAAAATCAAAACACAACACCTAACAACACAACCAACCAACCAACCAAAACAGGAACTCCCCGAAGACAACTTCGTCATGGGCGAATCACTCGACATCATCGCCAAAATCGACACCGACCCCCGCTTCGGACCCACCAACCAAATCCTCCCCGCCTCCGGCCGCAAGGACATTAAAGCATGGCAAAAATCAGTCCAAACCCTCCTCCGCACACTCCAAAGACCACGCTACGTCGCCACAGGATTATTACCCGAATTCCAACAAATCGATGGACGGCATGCCTTTATTAAAAATCATCAATTACCACCCTATGAGAAACCCGAGTGGAAGGGGGATGGAACCCAAGAAAACCCGGGGATGGATATGGATGTCAAGTTGAAATTATATGCGGAGGCCATGGCGGCGGATCCTACTCCTTTGGTGGAGGATTTGAATGCGAGATTGGTGGAGTTGGATGATATGTTGTACAGTGAGCATTACTGTAGTGAAGGGGGGTTTAGTTTGGATGATGTGGATTTGTGGGCGAGGTTGAGAAGTATTACGATTGTTTCGGGGGTGCAGTGGCCAAGTAAGTTGAGAAGTTATATGGATAATTTGAGTGCTTTGGGGGATGTTCCTTTGTATGATGAGATGGCCTTGTAAGGAAGTCTGGATGAGTGCAGTGAGTGCAGTTGATTGCTTGTTGTTGAGGATTAGGATGAGGGACGGTCGGAATGGATGAAAGAGGAGGGGTATGGAGAGTCTGAGGAGGGTGGTTCAAGTCGAATTCAGCATGTTATCTAATGTATTGTGCTGCTGAACATACAATGAGGAGGAGACTGGAACATGGCCACTGCTGTCCTAGAGAAGATAGAGTACAGAGCTGTGAAGCGGCCAAATGATTGTAATACCGAAATGAGTGCACGACAGATTATTATCTCGACAAATTGTTTAATTCCATTATCTAATGATCTGTTGTCTAAGCGTTATTGGTTATCTACTTGAAGAGAAGAACTTATGAATTATTTATGGTTGTGGAGCAATTTGCATTGCAATGCAACGCACCTGGTGCATTTTCCTTTGCGCTGACGAGCAGCTTCAAGTTGAAGGAGGTAGTATCTTGAGAAACAGTCATTGTCGCTCTATCACTTACTGTTTGTCGCACTTTGCTATTTGACACGAAAACATACCAACCCAAAATGATGACTCTACTTCAAGCCGGGCAAAACGCAAAACGTCGTGTCAGAAGAAGCGTTCGTCTATCTGGCTGATTTGTTAATGTTGCGAGCGGTCTCGTAGATAAATGCAGCAAGTGGAGTCTATCATAACCTCAACATGTCGTCTGAGCACAAGCATCCTGAAGTTGTATCGAGTGCGACGTATCATGCCGATACGGACGACGAGTATGATTTCAAAACAAATAATAGTGATGAGGTGGCTGGCGAGGAGGGAGGAGATGGTGACACCGAGAACAATAATCACAGGAGCGCCCTTCTGCTCAGAAAGAAGAATCTTGAAGCGGAACTCAAGGAGATCGAGCGTGCTCTTAAACAGGGAGAGTCTTCAGATCAATCTACTACGAAAGATTGCAAATTATCACCTCAATCATCAGTGATGGATTATGATGCAGATACAGATCGTGAGGAATTCGCAGTATCTCCTGCGGCGGTGAACGAGGATATCAATAAGTGCAGACCCAAAGAGGCAGAGTCTGCCAATACAGGAAGAAGTGTGCCATCGAGGAAGAGAAAGCAGTCATCATTAGAAGAGGACGATCACTCTCCAGAGAGAGCCGCTGGAAACAGGAGCAACGGAAAGAAGAACTGTTCTGCTGATGGATGCACAAGTAAAGCTCAAGTAGGAGGAGTGTGCAGGAAGCATGGGGCAAAGGTCACACTATGCAGCAAGGAAGAATGCACAAAAAAAGCCGTCAAAGGAGGAGTGTGCATGAAGCATGGGGCAAAGGTCGAACGTAAACTATGCAGCAGTGAAGGATGTACAAACGTGTCTATCCAAGGAGGAGTGTGTGTTAGGCATGGGGCAAAGGTCAAACGATGCAGCAGCGAAGGATGCACAAACAAAGCTCAAAGAGGAGGACTGTGCATCAAGCATGGGGCAAAGCTCAGAGTCAAACTATGCAGCAAGGAAGGATGCACAAATCAAGTCGTCAATGGAGGAGTGTGCATGAAGCATGGGGCGAAGGTCAAACAGTGCAGTAAGGAAGGATGTACGAATTATGTACGGAGAAGAGGGCTCTGTATAAGGCATGGAGCATACGAAGCGTAAAACGATTCCACCGCTCCCACCACTGCCAGCTGTTGAGTTGAGAGATGAGGAGCCTGTACATAATTAGGTAAAACTATCAAGGGAATAAATTTCGGGGAGAAAAAAGGCACACTATCTTAAATGCTATGCTAATCACAGTTTACAGTGTAATAATTCGTTAAGCTCAATACAACAACAACAGTTGTATCATACGTCGGATGTCATCACAATATCGGTTTATACTGCTTCAATTTCGATGGAATCCGTGCGTTATTAGGGGGTGTAGGGCACTCGAAGGAGAGTGTGCATATTGTGCGAGTGAGATGAGATTTGACTTGGGTGCATGCTCTCCTTCGTTGTTCATGGTGAAATGGACTTCTAGTTTCCATTCCCATTAATGATGATATAATGTGACAGTGTAGGCCATGCTGCATTGATTCATACAACATGGAATAACCTACTAACAAAATCAAATTGATTTATAGGTAAGGGAATCCGTGTCCAGTGATGGAAGCTCCGGCAACCATACCTCCAATAGCAACCATGGCCAAACGTCCATTCTTCAACTCCTTCAACTGCATCGCCTTCCTCTTCTCAGGATCAGTGGGGTACAAACCAATGGGATCAAATCCCCAATCTCCAGGCTGTCTATCATACTCGTTCATATTACTCAAGGCAGCCATGGACATGGCCTCAGCGAAAGAAATGAAAAGTAAAATTTGCTTCATTGATGAGTCGATCAAGGCATCGTGAGCGTCGAGGACGTTGGGGACGGCCTCGAAGGAGAATTGAGGTCCTGGGATGCGAACAAATTCGGGAACGACGAGTCCGACGGTGGCGAGCATGGCTTGACGGCCGTGTTTGAGCTCGGCTTCACGGAACCAGTTCATCCATTCGGGTGCCCTCTGTTGGCGATAATGGGTGTAAGTGAATGTTAGTCAGAATGATCATATAGCGGACATATAGTACATATTAATCTCAACGAATTAAAAGAGCCATAGCCCTCATCGCTACGATAATATCATCCACATATGTAAAACGCACCTCCGAGAAGCCAGCAGGATCGAAATTCTTGGATCCAGAGAACATGGGCTCAGGTCCCTCTCCACCAACCAAACCATTGGCAAACTCAGAAAGCTGAGAGCTCTTGGTGTTAACGGGAGCAGGGGCAAAGGCAGATGCCGATGCGGCGAGGGCGAGGGTGGCAAAGGCGGTCTTCATGGTGGCTATCTTTGAGTGTAGGCGGCGGTGTTAGTAGTTGATGAAGATGATCAGCTGGTTGGCGGGTCGAGTCAAATCTTAGATTTTCCTTCAACTTGGATGGTGAATTGTACCCCTACTGTTAATTTGTGCAAGATATGGGTGTTGAAGTTTGATACAGTGGATATCATTACATTATTTCAGATACAGAGTAATATTTTCCGATCTCAATCCATCCACAGGGTGTATATTCACCAAAATTAATTGGGACCTTGCGTGCGTGTCCATCCCTCGCTTGGGCCTCTCGCCTCTCACCATCCCCACCAAGCTAATTTTCCGCCCTCAATTAATCACCATGAAGACCGCTTTCGCCACCCTCGCCCTCGCCGCATCGGCTTCTGCCTTTGCCCCTGCTCCCGTTAACACCAAGAGTGCCACTCAATTGAATGATGTCTGGGATAGCTACAGTGAGTTTCAGATTTTGGGACCATTTTTGGAAAGTTCAAGTTGTGCATCAAATTAATTAATTCATGATTGTTGTTCTTCTCTCTCTTTGACATCATCAATTAACAACCCAACAACAAAACAATAGTCGGAGGACAAGACTTCAAGGGAGGAACTTTCAAATTCGACCCCCTCGGCCTCGCCGAAACCTACAGCCCCTTCGTACCCTTCTTCCGTGAAGCCGAGCTCCGTCACGGCCGTACCGCCATGCTCGCCGTCGTCGGATTCATCGCCACCGACTTTGTCCGTATCCCCGGAGATGCCTACAGCTTCGAGGCCATCCCCAAGACGGTCGATGCCCACAACGTGCTTTTGGAGGGCCCCATGCACCAACTCCTTTTGTTCATCGGATTGTTCGATGCTGTTATTACCATCCCTGCCATCCAGGCCACAATGAAGGGAGAGAGAGATGCCGGGGACTTCGGATTCGGATACCAGGGACCTAAGGATGCTGCCAAGATGAAGGATATGGAAATGAAGGAAATTCTTCACGGACGATTGGCCATGTGTGCTATTGGTGGAATTGCTACTCAGACTGTTATCTCTGGACATGGATTCCCATACGTATAAATAACCAACATGCATGGGTGTGTTGTTCCTCCTTTCCCAATAGCATGGGGAAGAGAGGATGACATGTATTTAGCTACGCTTGGCAGACTTACACTACTTATTTAACCGCCGCATCATCCAACATCACACTTAGGTCGGGTGTAGCATCAAAACGAACGAAATAGACTATATTATTTGGTTGGGCGGCATATTTGGTGTGGATGAATTAGAACTCATTCACACTATCTCTATACCTCGGAACCAATGGATCATATCGAGAATAATAGCTTTGCGATCGAGAGGGGAAAAGGTTGTTGTGTAGCGTGTATTAATTTTTTGTAAGAAGACACCAGTTACACTTCACGTGATGTATCTTGTCAAACAGAATTGTACTTTACTTTATTTCATGGTTCAAGTACAGCAAGGCAGGCAGCAACAGGTTCATCAAAGTGATTCACAGTAGAGAGATGCATCGTCTCAAGGTTCAATAGTAGTTTCTTCATCACTCAATTCTTGACCATTATCTTCTTCCATCATTTCGAGCTTCTCACCCTCATCTACCAAGTAGCGAAGTCCACGAAGACGACGGCCTCCCGAGCGACTGCTACGGCGACCACGACCATGGCGTTTCTTATGCTTCTTATGATCATCGCTGCTACTGCTGGTAGACGACGACGTCCAGCAACTTTTGCTCGACTTGGATGAACTGGAAGACGAAGAAGAAGTATAGCTTTTACAAGACTTGTGGGACTTTGACTTGGAGGACTTGGAACTCGAGGAGGAAGAGGAAGAGGATGAGGAAGAAGACCTCCTCTTCTTCCTATGTCTGTATGAGCATGCGAGCAACGAAAGTATAGCGTGAGTTGATGAGTGATATATTGCATGACGTAATGCAGAAGATACGGCTACTCACAGTTCCCTCTCCGTGTCCTCCTCCGATTCCTTTAACAAAGCTGTATCCTTGTTGAGCGCATCATCCGACTTTGCGAGTGCAACCTGGGACACAATGATGGCGAAAAGGAATAGAAGATGAAAGACTTTCATGTTGTAGGTAGTTTGAGTTCATTCAACGCTCGGGTAGATTGTGTGCTCATGCTCATGCTCGAGCTTGACGTCGTTGCAGGCAACACGCGGCTAAATTTCTTCTTCCGCTAAAAGTCTACATTGTTTCATCGTTCCTTGAAAAGTCGAATTATAGTCCTACTGTGTAGAGAATTATACCCAGCCTCATCTTGCAACTTGTTCTGTTGGTTTTACAAGATGATGCAAGAGTACGATGTTGGAATGAATGTACACTCTTGATTCATCTTGTAAGATACCAAGAAGGTATGAAGAAGCTCCTCGAACATCATGCAGCACAGATAAATCCGGATTTCATCTCAGGAGAATCCATTCCATCTAATGCATAGAAGCACAAGACGAAATTGAGTCGGTTTTTGTCAAATGATGGGAAGTTTCGCTTCTGACTACTGACGTAGTTCGGAAAGTACGATCACCTCCCTCTCTCCTGACCACATCATTCACCTGGCCATGGCATCATGAGTGCCATAAGAAGAAGTACTGCGGCCACTAGAGAGAGCTTCTCCTCTAACACCTCATCATTACAACAGCAGCATTATCAACAACATCAAATGTGTCCTCCTTCCCAAAAAGATAACACTGGAACTCTCAAGGCCGCCGTCGAAGTGCTTGGCCTTTCCACCGTAGTTCTTCTCGCCTCCACCATCGGTCTTGCTGTGAAGGAGAACAACGCTGCTCCTGCCAGCCCTGCTGTTCCAGCTGCTGATACCGTCGCTGCTGCCCCATCAGCAACCGACTTCGTTGCGCTCAAGGAGAACTCCATCTTCCTGGACTACAAGGACAACGTGTGTGCCGGAGCTCAGCTCGCAGTAGCGAACAAGCTCTGCGCTGACTTGGAAGTTCCTACTCCCCAGGCTGGTGGAAACGTTACCAAGGGATATGTTGGTGGTCTGGACGTTGGTGACTTGAAGCCCCACACCGATTCTTACTTTCAAGGAGACATGTGCCCTGTCAACGTGCATTGGCATCTTGGAACTGAGCACTACTCTTACGGTCAGTACGACGAGAACGGGAAAGGACCCCACGGCACTGCTGATCGTCCCGAGTGGGCCAACCGTGGCCTTGCTGCCGCTGGAGAGAAGGTCCGCGGTGGATTTCATTGCCACCACTACGATGAGAAGGACGAGAAGTTCACCAAGCCATATGACTGGAAGTACTGTACCAACATGGAAGTCGGAGAGACCTACGAAGTTCACTGGCCCCACTCCTCCGTAGGAGATTGTGGCACTGTCAACCAGTACCAGACTCCCTTCTACGATGGAGTGTTCTGCAACCTCTCTATGGAACAATTTGTGGCTATTGCCGTGGATCCTCAGAACATTGCCAGCAACGTTGGTGTTCACGGCCAGGTCTTCACCGTGGTGAACGACGAGCAGTATTTCTACCCTGATATGATGCGTGGTATGATCATCGATAAGAAGAGGAACATGGGAATTGATATTCACTACTACACTGGATCCACCACAGGAACCTCCCGTAATAACGAAATGTGCTCTCAGTACGCTCCCATCACATGGCAGGTGGATCGTCAGTGCCACATGATCAGTGCCTCCTCCTTTGACAAGCTTTGTCACGATATGTTGCTCCAGCGTGACGATATGAAGGATGATCTCTACCCCCATGGAAGTCGCGAGTTGGTCATGGACTCTCTTGTTGCCAACAATGCTGCCGATGCTGATTCCCTAGCTGCTGCTGCTGCTGATGGGGCCGCTCCTGAGGAAGCTCGTAATGGAAATCTCCGTGCCTAAACACTCGCTTGTGTGATAGATGCTAGTACTTCATATTGATATCTTGGAATGTAAATAAATATGGAAGAGAATAACGAGCAAGTCATTGTAAGTAGTTGTAGGGACAGCTTAAAGTTAAAGTTAAGTGTTGTATAGACTCGAGTGCACATACAATAGTGAGAGTGCGAGAGCATAATAATCTGTTGATATGTGGTTGTAGCAGGCAATAGTTTGATTCAATCATGTACACAGTAGCAGTAGATAGATGCATCATCACAAGGATCAATAGTATCTTCATCACTCAATTCTTGACCATTACATATCTTTATTTCCTTCTTCTTCTATCACTATCACTTCGAAGCCACACCTCCCAAATAGGGAAGTCCACGCGCACGAAGACGGGCAACAGAATTTTGTACTTTATTTTATCACACAGTTCAGAGTACCATAGTACAGCAAGGCAGCCAGCATTAGGTTCATCAAATCACACATATTAGAGATATCATTTGTCTCAAGGTTCAACAGTACTTTCACCACTCAATTCTTGATCATTACATATCTTCTTCTCCTTCAATCACTTCGAGCTCTGCATCTCCCAAATAGCCGAGTCCACGAAGACGACGGCTGCCCGCTTTACTGTTACGAGACGACTTGGAGGACTTGCTCAAAGGCGTAGTGGAGGAAGACTTGTAAGACTTGGACTTGGAGGACTTGGACTTGGAGGACTTAGACTTGGAAGACTTGCTCAAGGGCGTAGTCGTAGTGGAAGAGGAGGAGGAAGTGGAGTCAGCGGAGGAAGTGGAAGAATCGGGAGAACTGGAGTCAGCGGAGGAAGTGGAAGCCTTGTGAGACTTGGACTTCGAGGACTTGCTCAAATGGGTGGTGGACTTGTGAGACTTGGACTTGGAGGACTTGCTCAAATGCGTAGTGGAGTTGTCGTCGTCGGAGGAGGAACCCAACTTCCTCTTCTTCTCGCGCCTATGTGAGTATGCGAGCAACGAAAGCTTAATGTTAGCTGTTGAGTGAAATAATGCATGACGTATGTGCAGAAGATGCGGCTACTCACAGTTCCCTGTCCGTGTCGGTGCCGTCCGACTTCCTCAACAAAGGCTGATCCTTGTTGAGTACATCATACGACTTTGCGAGGACGACCTGGGATGCAACGATGGTGAAAAGGAATAGAAGATGAAAGACTTTCATGTTGATATGTAGGTAGTTTGTAGTTTGAGTTCATTCAACGCTCGGGTAGAATTGTGTGCTCATGCTCAAGCCTCGAGCTTGACGTTGTTGATATGCAACATGCTGCTACTTATCACGTGAGTATAAAATATAGACTGATTATTTCCTAAGAATAAAGATATGCTGAATCACTTGATTGTTTGGGAAAGGGTTGAGAAGACCCTTGTTATGTGTGAACGTGTGACAATACAGTGAGTTTGCTCTCCTCAGTATGAACATACCAATTCATCATCGTCTTCTTCACAAATAAATCCATCTATTGCGGAAGTGATCCCTCCGCCCGTCCCTACATACCTACCTACTACGCCAAGGGTCATTCTTTCTTGAGTGCTTCCTTCTTGATCCTTCTTGATCCTTCTTGATCGTCTCCCTTCTTGATCGTCTTCAAGTCCGTATCCACTTGAAGTTGGATTGTAGCATACCAATTCCTACGCTACATACCTCTACACGTTTTTTTATTTAGTTATGTAGTCGAGTCACATCGCTAATCCCTCGCATACTGGTTGAGTCGAAAGTCAACCCTACTTACGTTATGTTTGCTACTTAATCGCACATCCTATCATCAGGCCCTGCGATTCAAGCCCTAGAGAGGTGGGTTAGTACATACATGTTTTGAAAAAATCGTTGTGTTTTTGTAATGTGTGTTAGACTTTCTGTGTTACAATACATCATAAGTACATACAAGTACAAGCGAGTCTGTCCGTTTTGATGAGGTGACTTTTTGGCTGCCAATTCGGAGCTCCTCCCTGGTTGTTAGTTTGAATGGAGCCAAGAGCCAGAAGCAGTTAGCAAGGGTGTTGTAGTAAAGGTCTGAATACTTGGTTGGGGCCGGGCACTGCATCATTTACATAGGCATAGGTGACCGTTGAGAGAGTGTCCTGTTGGATGTTAAAGATGAGGTGAATTTAATCCAGCACGCGTAGCCGATAGAGAATTACTCAGCTCTAGTCCAGTCAGCTTCAATGGGCGACCTAATTGGCCGAGTATTCATCGAGATTAAGATCAAAGCACGCCAGGATGAGAGGTGAAAATGACGGGACAGATTAGTTTTAGACTGGTATTGTATGTTCATGTACTATTCCAACTTCTTCTCTCTCTCTCTCTGTACTTAGTGGCTCTACTTAGATAGTGGGACGTTGAGGACATTTCCCAAGATACAATAGACGACCGAAGAGACACAAGATGTAATTGAGTCCATTTTCTCAAGCATTGTTTCGTTGGCTCGTGCTCCTTCTTTGCCATCATTATTCCCTATCTACAAGTATGTGTGGTTGGTACCAGACCATACAGACGTTTACAAGATCTCACACCGCCTGACCACGTGATGTATCTAAACACACTTCCACGCAAAAAGTCACTGCAGCGCATGCCCTCCTTCCTCAAGTTGTATTGAAGGAGAGCAGCAACCCTATATTGCTTGATAAAAGTTGGCATATACAGTGCAGACGTCAAGAGAGTGGCCCGCTGTTCACTCGATCGGGGGGCATTAACGACGAATTATTTAATTTTCATTCTTTCCCTCCACTGAGGAACACATAATATCTATTCCATCATGAGCGGTGAAGAACACGACCATCATCATCATCAACTGAACATAACCCATGCCGACTACGATTGGATGGGCGTTCTCGACTCACTAGAGGCCGATAATTTACTTCATACACTTCCTTCCACTGATGAACATCAACACCACCATCATGGTCATGACGGCGGCGCTCATCCGGTAGTTCCGGCAGCCGCAGCGGTGGGAAATAATCATGCAGTCCCCACCACCACAGCTGTTACCTTGGACGATCAAAAGCTAGCAGCCGTAGTCAAAGCCGCCAACAATTACTCCTCCTCCTCCTCCTCCGCAGCGGCACTCAATGAATCCTCCCACAGCTCCATCTCCGCCCCCACTTTGGCCCATCCCACCACCACTACCGATTCTTCTAACCAAGGGGACGACAAGAAGCAATGTCGCATTCAACGCAAGCGAGATCGAGAGAAGCAACGGAGGCTCGATACCAATTCGCAATTTAATGCGTTGGCCAAGGTTGTGAGGGAGATTGAGAGTACGGATTTTGTGGAGGAGGATCATCATAATCATGGTGGTATGAACAGTTTGACGGGGGAGAATAACTTGGCGAATCCTAGTGCTGCTGCAGGGGGAGGAATGGCTGATAATGGTGGTAATAATGTCTCATTGGATGCAGAGGCTGAGCACAACCACCAAGAACTCAAAAAGTACAAGTCCGATGGAGGATCATCCTCCATCAACTCACCCCCCTCCACCACCTCCACCATGACATTCAACCCCTCCAACCGTGTCGATCTAATCAGCCGTACCATCTCCCAACTAACACGCTTCCGAGCCATACGTCGACGACGCAATGATGAACTATTCGTTATTCGACGTACCAATTGTGAGATGCGCAAGGAGATTGAACAGTTGAGGAAGATGGTGGCTCATTACAAGACTGTGGGGAGCATGCCTGGTGGAAATGGTGGTGGTGGGGGAGGGATGTATGGTGACAAGATGGGTATTAGTGGTCATCATGGTGGTGGTGGTATGAATCATCATAATTCGTATTATCCACAAAAGCCAGAGCAAGTCATGATGATGGTACCAATGATGGTGCCTCAGAATGCCGTGGGGCAGATTGCGGCTGGGTATGGGGGAGCTCATACGACTGGTTCTGCTCCTGGTGGGCAGCAGCAACAGCAGCAATATGGTGGTGGACAACAGCAGCAGCAGCCGTGGATGCCCATGATGATGGCTCCACCACCACCACCGCCTCATCAGCCGCAACAGGTGCAGATGCAGTCTCCTGGAGTTGCTGCTGCTCCCTTTGCTCAAGGGGGGGAGAGTAACTCTGCTGGTGGTGGTGCTGGAGCTGCTACGGTACCTCCGTCCGAGTCATCGCAAAACAATAATGGCGATGCAACATTCAATGGTGTACAGCAACAGCAGCAGCAACAACAGCAGCAAGTTCCTCCACCGGCAGCAGCAACCATGCCACCAAACACGCATCAGCAACCTCCCGTGTATTACCAAATGGCTCCAGCAGCAATGGTATACCAACCTCCTCACAATCATCATCAACAACAACAAGTTCCCATTGCCATGCAAATGCAGCAGACATCGTATCATCAGCAGTTTCCAACCACTACTACTCAAATGGGTGGCAACAACAACATGCCAATGAATACAATGCCTCAACAACCTCTCCCATCTCAACAACCACAACCGCCTCAAACCTCCTTTTCCTCTCGACCATCACCCGAATCATCACCACTTCAACAACCCCAACAACAACAACCACAACCATCGGGAGGGAAATCATCACCACCCTCCGGTAACAATAATGAAGGGGGTGGAGGAAATTTGGCACATTGTGCTTAGGATCTCTCTATTGTTTGAAATTATTGAATTGTTGCAACACGAGCGCACACGAAGAAGAAGACGAGCTATCTTAATGAAAATGTCTTTGTGTGCTCGTGAATTAATATATATGTTGGATACTTAGTTTAAGCTATAATCAAATCTTTACTTGAAATAGTTAGTGTGCTATCGCCTTAGAACTAAGTTGATGATAAGCGGTTTGAGTCTCTGTGAACGTATCTGGGGCAATGTAGCCTATGAACGTTCCAGTTTTCCACTTGACACTCACGAGAACAATAGTTTACTCGGCGGCATACAGAGCAGCACTTTGTGAGCCTGCGTTCCACCTTTCGACCGGGGTGAGGGCAGTTGAAGTTGTAGCATATGCCAAGCTTCATCATTGATTTGACCTCTTTGTACTTTGAATCTAAGCAGGAGCATGATATGCGCTTCTTGAAGAAGCTAACAAGAGTGTGCTCGTCCGGATCGAAATACAGCTCATTCATCTTGGGCCAACTCATTGTGAGGCGTTCTTTGCGTAGATTGCAAGCGATGTGCTGCTCAAAGCAGTAGGCAAGGGAAGCATAGTGACTAGCAGCCTTGTTGTTTCCTTTGAGCAAATATTCTGTTCCCTCATTCAAGAAGTAGACTGACACACACTCCATAACGGCAGCACTGTCCCACACAACAGCATACTCCTCCCTCGTGGCACGATAGGCTGCTTGCATGTTGTAGTTGAGAACTCCACTCACAGCATTGTATTCACAAGTAAATTTCTTAAGGAACTGAGCAGTGAGTGCAAATTCGTGAGAAGTGAGAGGAATCGACGTCGACAATTTCTTATGCAAACATTCTGTTTCCCGGGTTGCACCGTCAATTTGCGTATGGGGCACGTAAAAATCGGGTAGTGCATATCGAGAAAGCATGTCAGTTTCGAATGTTGACTCTACTAGCGCAATCTCTTCTCGCTTCTTTGCAAGGCTCTTCAGCCCTTGTTGTATGGCTGAACAATTCAATTCGATTTCAGCATCCACCGCTTCATCCTCTCCAAACTCCACAAGGCTGGATTTGGCTTCTTCGTACTTCTCATTCAGGCAAGAACAGGGAATGCCCTCTTTGAAGAAGCGTATAATTGCGAGATCACCGCTGCTAAGCAAATTTCTCAATGTCGGCCAGTGAATTTCAGCTTGAGTCTTGAGCAAACATGTTGCGATGTGCTGCTGAAAGAAAAATGCGAAGGAAGCATAGGGATGGATGCTACCATTTCTTTCCTCAAGAATATGCCTCGCGCCTCTGCGAAAATAGAATGACGTGACCCACTCCATCCTTTTAACATCCATCCACACCTCATCATAATTGGCAGAAGTTGCATGGACGCCTGCATCGAAGCAACCCCTCCAATCAGTCTCACCAGCATCATGACTTGCCACGCATGCAGCTTCAAATGCTTTCACGAACTCTTGGCAGATACTCTCGCCGTCGCCGGGTAAATGGCAGCCATGGTCACACTTCACGGCGATGTCCTCCCTCTTCTCGTTGGTCTGCGTCCTCTGTTCTTCCACTGTCAGTCGCTGCTCAAACCTCTTCCTGATAGGTGTCAATCGACCATTTACTACCGCGAGACAGAATGAAAGACATGCTTCCCCTGTTGCTTCGTCTATCGTAACAGTTGGCGTAATCTTCCGAGTCTGCAATGAATCATCATGATCTTCTTCTTCATCATCATGATCGTTATCTTCGTCATGGTCTTCATCATGGTTTTCATCATGGTCTTCATAATGATTATCTTCTTCATCTTCCTCCTCTTCGGCTTTGAGTTGCAGCTGCGGCGGTGACTCATCTTCAGCTTCAGGCTCATCTGATTGTTGCGCCTCTTCATCAGCTGCTGCTTTGGCTGCTTTGGCCGCCCTCCTTGCCTTTCCTCTGCTCTTCTTCTTCGATACCATTGCTAATACGTTGTGTTGTGTGTTTTGTTGGCCGTATGAAATGTTAGCAACAAGCATATCTACTATCCAAGACATGATTGAAATGAAATCAATCAGGCTTTATGTACTTTCACAGGTACTTATTGGTACTTACATACATTCTACATACCTACGTAGCTGGTCTGAGGCGGTACGACAGTACGACACATGCAGCCAATCAGAACAAAATTCCCATTTTTGATTTTTGAATTGAAGTCAATCTTCTTTGACGCACGAAGCGAAGCACAAAGCTGAGAATAACGGCACATCATTCATTGTTCATTGGCACTTCCGCCGGTTCATTGGCACTTCCGTCGTTGCTATCGCTTCTCTCCTTCACGCTACTGCTGTGCTTCCTAATAGCTTGGCAGGTTTCATTGACGGATAGAGAAAAGAAGGTGCTTTGCTACTAAAGGCTGCACACACATAAAAAGAAAGAACACATCACAAAGTTCTGGTCAAATTCTTCGGCATCTTCAGCTCACAGAACAACCCACAAGAATCAACAAAGATGACTAAATCGTCTACAAGCAATCATCATCACGATGGAGCATCATACAGCGTCGAACGAAGACGTGATAGCTCATCATCCAAGCATAACAACAGAGAAACTACTCTGGCGCTCGTGCCATACGTTCCTCGGCCACAACTAATATGGTCTCTTCACCACAAGCAACGGCCGACTCCATTATTATTGCTGCCTCCTTCTTGCAGCCATGACGAACCAGCACTCGTGTCCGACATCGTGCCGCACATCCTCTCCTACATGGACGCAATCACCCTCTCTCGCGCCTCCTCAACCTGCCGCTCTTGGAACAGACTGGCCAACTCGAATGAACTATGGAATGAACTGTGCAAAGAGAAGTTTGGCATATTGGCCAGTGAATTGACTCCACCGCCAGATCCTACGAGGGTGTTGTATGTGATGAGTCATTTGAGGATGAAGGAGGCATTTTATGGAGTATCTGCTGCTGTGAGGAGGGAGAATGTGCAGACTACTATTTCAGGGGCGATGTTTCGACGATTGAATAATATGCAGTCAATGAGGGTCCATGGTTGAATAAGAAGAATGATGATTCAATGCTCATTGAATGAGTTAACACCAATCCATGTTGAAAATTGAAATGTGTATAAATGTTTTCTAAAGACCATCTTAAATAAGTCCATGTGAACAGTCACCAAAACTGTCCTCACTCAACTACTTCTCATCCTTAATCTCTTTCATCCCTAATCAAATCACCCCTTCTGCTTTATTATCAACAGTTATTAATTCAACGACGGTGGAGTAGGTGAAATCTCTGTTGTTCCTCCCTGAATATCCCACGGATGACCCCCCACAGATTTCCAATATTCCACTCCCTGTTCATTCCTATTAAACATCTTTTCATAATGCCCTCTATTCAACCCCAACTGATCCGTTTCTTCCTCATCCATATCAATATCATCCGTTTCTTCCTCCTCCATATTATTATCCTCCTCTTCCTCCGGATTTTCCTCCAATAACTTTTTCTCCTCCTTCTCTCTTTGAGCCTTGGCCTTCTCTCCCTCCCTATATAACTTCTCCAAACACTTACAAGGATTCCTCCTATGATAAAACTTGACCAACTCATGCTCCGTTGGCTCATTGCCCACCTGCAACTCACATATTTTTGCCCAATCCATTCTATCCTGCGTTTTCTTAATGGTGACATTGACATACTCCTCCAAATAATAGGCAATAATCGCATAATCCTTAATAGCATACTCATCTTCTCCCCCCTCCCCCGTCCCATCAAGAATGTACCGTGTTCCATTGGCGACAAAGCACGAAATGACCCATTTCAATTTGGCAGCGTCTTTCCATACCTCGGTGAATTTTTCGTACGTGGCGTCCATGGCGGCTCGTAAGTCTTGATCATCGTGGCGACCGCTGGCGTTGAATGCGTCCATGAATGGTCCCATGAAGGAGTCGCAGATGCGCCATCCGGAGAAGGCTTCTGTGCCAAAGCCGTGTTGGCATTTTTTGGTTCGAGTGTTGTTGTTGGAGGCACTACCGCCGCCGCCGAGGTGTTGTTGTGGTTGAAGTTGAGAGTGGAGGGCTCCCCGTTGAGAGGAGGCTGCTGCTGCGGCTTGTTGTTGCTGTTGGGCCTTGGCGGCCTTGCGGGCCTTGCCTTTGGCCTTCTTTCTTGATGCTGGCATTGCGAGAGTGTTGAGGTAGGCGTAGGGCGGATAGTGGCTACAATGTGACTACAGCGGATCTTTGGTTCGCACTGACTTTCACTTTGTTCTGGTCAAAGAGTTTTGGCGCCAAAGAGCATTTTCAGCATCGCATTGCTTTGCATCGGTTCATGAAACGAAGAAGTGAGGAGCCTCTTGAAATATTATAGTGGTGACCTCTTCACCTAATCATGCTAGCATCGCGTCCGCCACCATACGACGACGATAGTAGTTTTGGTACCAGTTCACCAACTCTGCCGTCAGATATGCCTGCCAAAGACGATAAGGCGGGGTCTAAAATATCTGCCATGAAGAAGGCTGCCGATGAAAAGAATGGTACTCGTAGAACCTCTCGAAGGGCATCGTCAGCGGCTGCCAAGAAGGATGCCACTGACGATAAAAACAATAATAATAAAGCGGTCGCTTTTCCAAAGAAAAAGGCCGCCACAGCATCCAAAAAGAATGGCAGCAACCCCAAATATCCAATCAACACTCCCCTCTCCAAAATATTCATGGATGAAGTCGACGGTACCAATCGCTTATTCTCTGGAAAAGTCATTGCCTATGATAGTGAGACCAAGTTTTATTCTATCAGGTATGAAGATGATGATGGGGAAGAAATGACCGAGGCGGAATTGAGTAAATTTGTCATTGTCAAGAATAAGAACTTGGGTGCTGTGGGCAAGAGAAAAAAGGGTAAGAGAAATGATCATGAGAGTGATGATGATGATCAAGATGATGTAGCCATGGAGGATAGCAGTGATGATGATAATCACGAGGAGAAACATGCAGCAATGAGGAAAATTGCCAAGAAGCCTCGTATTATGGCTGCTGCTGCTGCCAAGAAAAAGGAGGGAAAAGAGGAACCTGCTGAAGTCCTCACAAGTGGACGGATGCCAAGACGGAGTGCAAAGAAAAAGATCAATTATGCACAGTTTGACGATGATGACATCATGTTTGATGGTGAGTCTGAGGAGGATGTAGAGGAGGTGGAGCGACCAAAGAAGAAAAAGTCCAATTATAAGAGGGCAAATGGTACCAAAAATGGGACGAAGGGAGGCAAGAAAAAGAAGGCGGATGATAGTGACAGCGATGCCTTTGAACTCGGATCAGAATCCGAAGAAGAGGAAGAGATAGACGACGACATGGAGTCTTCCGATGATGATGATGATGACTATGGAAAGAAGCAAAAGGCAAAGAAGCCAGCGGCAAAAAAGAAGAGTAACAACAAGAAACCAGCAGCAAAGGGGAAAGATGGAGAAAAGAAGAAAACAATGGCGGAGGGTTTCAAACCGCAGACAACTCCCTTAAATTGGACGCTATCTCTCGATGAAATTAAGAAGATGAATGAATTTCTCGACCCATGTGGAATGGAGGCAACAGATGATATCATTGATGGGATTGTTGGAGAGCAGCTCGATAAATCTCTTCCCTTGCTCTGTAAGGCACTTGAGTATGATGGAAAGCATAGCACCTTGGGAAGTAAGCACAATCCTCTTTTACTTGGAACTGCTTGCAGTGGTACTGATGCACCAGCATTAGCTTTGACTCTTGTTCAGGAGCAGTTGGAGAAGAGGGGACTGGGTGATATTTTCAAGCACAACCACGTGTTTTCTTGCGAAAAGGAGCCATTTAAGCAAGCCTATCTTGCTCGGAATTTCGATTCAGTCTTGTATCCTGGTAAGTGCTTTATTCTGTGCAAATGTAATGTGGTAGATAACTTGCCAAATCTCTAATCCTTTACCATTCTCATTCTCTCCTATATAAAGACATCGTGAAATTATGTGACGACCCTCCAAAAGACTGTTACGGACGACCAGAGCCGCTGCCTTCCTCCAATCTCTTTGTTGCAGGTACAAGTTGTAAGAACTTTTCCATGTTAAGATCAACTAAAAGACTTGATATCGAGGATATGGGATGCTCCGGGGAGACATTTCTTGCGGCGTGCGAGCTATTGTTCAAAGAGAAACCAAAGTATGCCATTTTCGAAAACGTAGAGGGTGCCCCCTGGATGAAGATGAGTGAATACATCACGGGAAGAATCAACCTTGCAACTGTGGGAGTGAACGATAAGATCAAGAAAATCAATGGGGCGTCCAAGGGAAAGAGCGGTCACCTGGAATTCGTTCGGAAGGACGGAAACATCGTGGTTGATAATGTGCCTGCAGAATATGGCGTCCGTTGTGGAGCTACTGTTAGTGGATATACCAAAAAGGGAAACGAAGTGACTCACGGAATCAAATGGCCAAATAAATCGAAGAAGTCCTGCACTCTAGACGAATTGATCAAACACAATGGAATTGACAGAAAGACTGCTACCCTCTTGCTTGAGTCCGATGTTGTGTATTGCACCAAGTATTTGCCGGTTGATACAAAGAAGTTTGGTCTTCCCCAGACGCGTCAACGTAAGTTTTCGATTTAATTGCACTTCTTTTCACTCACATTCGATGCTGCAATTTATTGACTAACACTCTTTCTTGAATCTTAAATGCCGTAGGAGTTTACATGTTTGTTTGGCAGCCAGATAATGGCAACTTTGATGACGACCTTGGCGATTACTGGGCCGCGATTGTAAAACATCTAGAGTCAGACGTACGCCACTCGCTGGAAAGCTTCATTCTTCCTGTTGACCACGATAATATTCGAGTATTCCGTGAGGCATTGAATGGCCCCGCAGGACGAAACACCAATCGTAGCATCAATCAAGCGCCTGACTTTTGGGATGAGAAAATTAGCAACGCGAATCTAAAGCACAATAAAATCGCCCGGCAAAAGCTTGGGATGGAGGATCGAGCTCGCCCGCAAACTCAATGGGGCCCGTTCGGTGAGATGCAAGTCCCTTGGCACTACTGGCTTGAGTATATGAAATGCAATACCCAGCGACGATTAGATATGTTGGACGGTGAGTTCTCGATTGAATTGGATTTTGCATACTTTAATTCATTGCTTGTCTCACATTTTGTCGATGGATGTATACTTTCAGTTCTACATGCATCTTCTGCTCGTGATGCTGAATGCCATGATAGCAACCACTCGAGTTTCGTGTGGAATATATCCCAAAATTGCAGTAGGGAGAAGCACCGCCAAGCAAAAGCTGGGATTGCGAGCTGTATCACTCCCGGTGGCGACCCTTTCATACCAAATGCAGGCCGCACGTTATTAGGTTGCGAAAAACTCCTGTTGCAAGGCATACCCTTATTCCGTCTGCAGCTTGGAAACGAGACCGAAGTGCAGCTTGGTGACCTGGCAGGAAATGCAATGAGTCTCCCTGTTGTTAATGCAACGATCCTTGCAGGTATCATGTGCAAACAACTTCGTCGAGAGCACATTGACTCTTCCAATAGTGCCATCGAGAAGACTCTGAAGGCGATCAATAAAACGAAGCCGCAAGCTCAATTAAAATCTGATTCCACGGCAAAGTTTGTAGGAGAAACAACCGATACAGAGGCTTTATTTAAGGAACTAGCCGATTTATCGAAACAGGCTGTCGAAAGCTCAATTTGGTGTACTTGTGAAACAAGTGGGAAGACATCCTCGAGTGAAATGTTCTTGCGTTGTCGTGAGTGCTCTATGTCAGTTTGTCGTGATTGCGTACATGTAAAGCAGGGGTATCAGGTAGACAGTCATGCTATCACCGAACACATTCTTAGTAATGAAGTTCACTCTCAGGAGGAGTTTGAAATGAAGCTCAGAAGCATCATGCCTGCTAACTTGATCCTCGGTCGAGACGGTGTAAATGAGATCGCAGCAATGAACAAAGACAAATATCGCGTTGCGGGTCTATCTGACTACATGTTTAGTCTTCACCGGATCAAACGAGACAGGCGGAAGTGGATCGCTCTATATTACGCAAGAGAAGGAAGGATTGGCGAAACAATTGGTGAATTTAAGTTCACGATTGGAGAATTGGAAAGAAAAAGTGAAGGCGCTGCGGCTGTTATTGGTGTGCAGGGAGAGCTCACTTCGTTCTTTCCTGCAAAGAGAAAGCCACTGTGTTATGGTCCAATCCAGCCTTGCGCTAGGACGAGGTTGTGCCAAGGAGAATCGGAGATGACTTGGATCGCAAAGGCTCCCGACACTGAAGGCTCTTTATCTATTGTCGGCAGTGGCTCAACTGAAAGCTTTCGCAAACAAGTTGGCCTGACTGATATCGCCGCAGAAGCAATGGTGGTAAATTCACAAGGGCCGCAAAAGGCTCATTTCAAAGCTGCAAAAGCAAGAGGTGAATCGAGGCGGTGGCATTACGCCGATAATTGGAAGGTTTGGCCCAAAGAACTCATCATTGACGACGGTAGGATGGATGATAGCGATGTCAATGTGGGCGGTACCTACATTCGTGTTGGTTGCTTGCACACATTCAACCAAAACGCATGCTGGATTAGGAAGGAGACGGATAGCTCACCGGAGCTGTATTTTTTAATCAAGCCCGATGTGTCAAGAAATGGGCCAGATTCATGTATCATATCAACTTCCTCATGTTATGGCGATGTTTCTTCCATCTTGGCCACTCTTCCATGGGAATGGCAACCGTGTGATGCGTTGAAGGAAGAACTGCAGAACGTGAAAGTGGCAACGCACAGTACTCTTGAGCTTAAGCACATGAAGTGTCTCGCGCTCAAGACCAATTTCTCTGTTGAAGCTCCGAAGGAAGATGACTCAGCGGTTTTGATCAAGATGAATGGTCTCTCGACTACAGATATCGACGACCTCTGTTCACGAGATGATGAGTCAGGTTCCAAAAAAGTGGTAGCTTTGAATGTCCACCGTGGTGCCAAAGTTCAACAAACAGTGAGGCGATACAACCATTTATGCGCTGCACCATTCTTGAAACACGCTGCTGAACAAGGTCTCAAGTATGACCTTAAGCTTGATTCCACTTGGATGTCGATCCAACAACCTGGTGATGTCTTCTTTGGACGCTGTCAACGCACCATCCCCCCTCGCCCGGAAGAACGCTGGATTTACGATGATGAAAGAAAAGAATGGGTTCGTACGTCTGAAATAATGGCAAGTCGAGAGTACTTTTCGACCCTCCGAAGTGCTCCTCAGTGTTTTGAATTCGTTGCTGATAGGAAGGAGCGGTCGCTCACAGTGAAATGCAATCCACAAGTTGCAGCTCATCATGCTGCATTTGGATTAATCGAAGGCAGGGGTGAGGGGATGGAACGTGATGTCTCACTCTCTTTCCGTCTCTTGTCCATCAGCCAACAGAAAGACCCCGTCTTACGGAGATTTCTTTTGCACAATTGTCGTGAGCTGGATGAAACTTCAGTCGAGCTGAAGGGAAACTTTGATTTGTATGAAAGGCAAAAGAAGGCTCTGACGAAAATGTTGAATATCGAAGGAGGAAATGTTGACTTCGAGGAGATAGAAATGAGTGAGCAGCCTATGCCTGGTTCCACCGGCTGGAGTCTCGTCGCAAAAGCGAAACGAACCTCTCAACTAAAAGGAGGAGTCATAGCTGACGCTATCGGAAGTGGAAAAACTGGTGAGAATAAATGAATGTGTGTATCCTTCGTCTGTGTATAATTGAAATCTCTAACACTTGATTTTCTTTCAGTCATCTCGATTGCGATTATTCTCAAAGGTATCACAGCCGCAAGGAAAAGGAGCAAGTATCCAAGGAAGAGCTCTGCAACGTTAGTTGTTGTCCCACCCGCGTTGATTAGCCAGTGGAGAGATGAGATCAAGAAATTCACAGATGAGTTACCAAACGTGCTTTGCATCTACGACGACTCTTCCCTAAAGAGCATCACTGTGGAAATGATGCTTGAGGCAGATGTTGTCATTTGTCCAGTTGACTTGCTCGAGGCGAAAAATTACATGGCACGAGTCACAAGACTTGCTACCGGATCAACAAAAGAGTTCGATGTTCCTAAAGTGCCATCCAACACGGGTCAGGTCGAAAAGAGTGGCGCTCAAGGGGTTTGGATTCCTGGTAGGTTGTTTTGTCTTCTGCTCTTCTGTTTCTGGCATTCGTTTGAGTGTCACATCTCACCTTTATTTCATACTCATATATCTTACTCTTCGAAATTGTAGCTAGTAGTCAGGATCCTTACGGAGGCGCAAACAACGCTAATAACCAAAAGAGAAGGAATGAAGCAGCCTACTTCACATATTTGTATCACGATTATATCAGCAAACTTCGCCAGAAATCATTCAAAGGGCATGAGAAAGGTAAGCGGCTTTGACTAGAGTACTGTCGAGATCACTGCTTCTCTTTTGATGTGATGTATCCTCTCACCCGATCTACTCTCTATTTTTGCTGTTTCTTAGGTATTCCAATCGAATACTTTGAATGGGAGCGTGTCTTCGTAGACGAAATACACGAGTGTCTCTGTACTACGAAAGACGAGCTTAGCGAAGCCAAAAAGAACAACAGCAATGATAAGTCTGGCTTCCACCGCGAGAAGAATCGTCGGGCTGGCCGTGAGTTCCTCGGCATTACAACCAAAGATATTGCTCGGAGACCTCTTGTGTTCAGGACAGCCATATTTGGGTTGACTGCTACGCCGTTGCTGGATAGCACAAATCGTGTCATTGGTAAGTTGATTGCTGCACATGGTGTGCTGCTCCCTTTCTAGTATTCAGTATCCAGCTTACACACTTCCAACTATATTTCACAGAGCTTGCGAATCTGATGGGCAATGCATACGTCATTGGGCTAAGTAGTCACTGGCGGCGCCTCGAACGTGAGAGTGGGAGGGACATATTCTTGAGCAACTTTCTAGAGCCAAAGCAAAGTCGAGAGATTCGAAAGAATATCTATGCCAAGTGCCAAGATTATCTTGATTTTGCTTGTTGTAAGAATAAGAATGAGGAAGATATGGAAGGAATCGAGTTGGTGGAGGAAGTGTCAGCGATTCGCATGTCTGAAGACGAAGGCGAGCTCTACAAAAGCAGTCAAAGTGGGATCAGTCCCGACTCGAAAGGCTTTGGGATCAAAGCAGAAGACTTTGATCCGACTGCAGGGCACGACATTAGCAGATTTCTGAGGCAAAATGCGAGACTTGCTTCGCGGGGCAAGAAGTTGATTCAATTGTGCAAACAAATCTTGGAAGGAGATGAACACACTAAAATTGTCGTTTTTGCAGATGGCAGAATTTCTGCTGGCCATGCTGCTGCGGATTTCTTGAGGAATGAAGAGAGTTTGGGGTGCACTTTCTTTGACGAAAATGACTCGGTCGAAGAGCAAAACAAAAAGCTAGCTTGGTATCAATACGCTGACGTCACAGCGGAGGACAAGAAGCGACCGAGGGTGCTTGTTCTCAATTTCGCGCATGCCGCAGGGCTCAATCTCCAAGCAGAATGCAACAATCTAATTCTCTTTTCACCACTTTACATCGGCGATGGTGGAACGACTTCTGATCCTGTCGCGGACGCCTCCACAGAATTGCAAGCTATTGGCCGAGTGTTTCGTCCGGGCCAGCCAAAGTCGAAAGTCAATGTTTATCGCATCCACGTTCAGGGGCCAAACGGAGAAGAATGCTTGGATGGACAGCTTATCCGCAGGAATACAGACGAAGAAACAATTCAAATGGCGGTGAATGCCGATGACTAGGCTATTGTTGTAGTTGCAGCTGCCATGTGAGAATGGGTAGAAAAGGGAAGGTAGTAAGTAGGGGACGACCGACGAGGTGGCTTAATCATTGTTGGAAACACGGGTTTTGAATGAAGTGCCACTCTAATTCAAGTGTAAAACTTGACAATTGATTCACATATTTTTACACTACACTATCTTAATTTTGATCGGCAAGGAATGGCTCAAGCTGAGCAACAATCTTTCCCCCTCGATGCAATTGTCCCTCCAAGCTTTGCATCAAATACTCCCTCTCATCCTCACTGCAATCACACAATTTTGGCAAGGGACGGTATCCAGACTCATCATAACGAATATCATTAGTGTCTAAGCTCTTGCCTTGGAATTGACACAAGTTCCGCCGAGTGACATTATGCCCCTTCCAAGAGCCAAAGATCCACTTCTCCTTGTTAATTTGTACGACATATTGCATGATGGACGTGCACGTAGGAAAGTTATCAGGATCACTCCCATTATGCTGAGCGAGCTTCTCGGCACTCCATAACTCATCCTTCCGTGTGTCATCAGAATGAAACTCCGCTATTAATTGTAAAGTCTTCTCACGGATATGAGGCGGTGTAATGTAATGTTCAACCGAGTCCAACATATCTAGCCAGTGCTGTGCCAAGCCCCCCTCTCGTGCACCATCCTTTAGTAATTTCAAATATCGATAAGAGGGAATTGCTTCCGAGCTGCTGCCCTCAACGTATGGTTTCTTTGGAACATAAAGACCAACATTAATGACCTCTCCATCGTAAGTTGTAAATTCTACATCCTCAACGTTGTATCCCCCCTCTTGTCTGTCCAATCCATCTGCATCGGCATTTGGAATTAAGAATGCAGATCCATGCAATTCGGCGTCTGGCGATGGGCGGATTGCCGCCCAAGCTGGTTCGACGTACTCGTTGAGCCCGGGCATGAAATCTGCATCGTCATCACAATAATAAGAATAAACGCAGAGAAAGTTGAGATAATGATGATAATAATAAATGCAGCACAGCAGATGCAGACGTGCACAACAAATCCGAATATTGCCGACAAAATCTTACAAAGTTCATATCCTTTAATCGTTCCAACATGGTAGCGATCGACGGAAAGATTCTTTTTCTCTCGTAATGTCTTCAGGCCGAGGTTGCTCCCATAACCGAAACGCCACTTGTGAGTAGCAGCAGTTGTTGGCGGCGGCGGCGGCTGTTTCGACATGTTGGTTGTGGACAAAAAAGATCGTAACGGTAACATGAGTTTGTAACTGCGACAGAGCATGAACTGAAATTGTAACTTGTAACCAGATAGAAAATATGCATGTAACCAAACTGTAACAATTCTCTTACCTGTTTCCCTGCAAGCTCCAGTGTCACTTGGTGTCATACTCAAGACAACCGTTCAAGGAGGTGGATGTGGAGGATAATACTGCTATTGTGCCATGAAGACTTACTCAAACTTGACATTTCAATTGGCAATGCATGTGAGAGGATTGTGGTGATTCAGAGCAAATGCTGTGCTCTCTTCAAAACAATTCTTGGCTCTACTAGGGGGCACCACTTGGCTAGAGCTCCCTTTGACAAAGAGACGAAGCATTGGCAACATTGGCAATAATACTTGCTGTCTTCATTTGTTGTTACAGAAAGAGTATCAATAGGTGGTACCTTAGTGTGAGAAGTTGCAGGATTGAGAATATACCAACCCCATGTCACCGCAGCTTAGTAGTATCAATCAACTTGGATGTTGCAAAGTTGAGAGCAACAAAAGGTGGCTGGAGGAAACAACTTTTGAAGGATAAATCATCGATGGTACAGAACACACCATCTGCACCCGTTGTAATGCAACATTGGGGAGGGACAGCAAGCATTTCAAAAGGCATATCTTAACTGACTACAAGATAAAAGAAGGAAGGGAATTTCAGGCCTGTTCAATGGATCGGCGATGAGATGGGGTGGATGGATTTGAGTGGGTTCCATTGGTTTACTGTTTCCTGATGTGAAATAGATGGGAGCTGAACGTGGATGGGAGCTTACTGGACCATCACAATTTGACGTTCCACCGAGACTATGAAGTGTTGTAGAGGTATGAAGGCATTCCCCAGCGTATTGGCTAGGCTGCTCTGGTTGTATATAACAAGTTTCTAAGTAAAATCAAAAGTGATCTCGCCATGGCAAGGTAAGATCTTTTGTAGTCTAACAGATGTTTAAGTGATCCGTGATTCATCTGATTCAACAGTAACATGACACTGACACAACAACTATCGCTGACATTCCAAAGAATTGCTCTTGCCAATGCTGAGCCTAAATTCAATTCTATCATTTAAATTCTCTAAGTGTCGATTGGGGTAGTGACCCGCTTTTCTCGTTCCCATATCATCAGCATATTTGGTGTAGCGCTCCCTGCTGCAGGTAGCTCTATTAGAAGGATCATTGCGTGAGCAATGGGCATCAAGATGCTAATGAGGCCCAACCTTCACGTCAAAGTATTGGGCCTTGTAAATCCTTCCCAGAACTACCTGCAATCGGTATCCACTTACACTTTTCTTACTAGAACAATTTTGGAAGTTAAAAGCTTCAAATTACAAACCCCTCCGGTACTCATAAACTTTGGGAGAAACGAAAAGTGGTCTCTAGGGCTGACAGAGCCTGTGTGTAGACTTGTTGCATTGGCAGACCCGGCTCTGCCCCCCTAGCCTGCCTCTCTTTTCCTCCAACGGTTGATAAGGTTGATCGTTTCCCCAGATTCTTTCTTGTTTTGTGCCTCAGTTGTAGATCCCCTCCTCATTGAACTGCAAAGACTCTAATCCTCAATCTCCACCTTGGTAGGGAAGACTCGCGGATTCCTTTCGAGAGCCCTCTCCTGTAAATCCTTGAAATCTCTGTGTATAGTTTCAATGCTGCCTTGTAGCCCAACTTGTCAGCAAACAACGGTCCCTCAGTGCATCCCTCCGCATCCCCATGATTGAGATGAGAGGGACCTCCTCTCCTCGCAACGACAGCAAAATCCAATACAGACAAACGCTGCAACCTCTTCAATCTTCTTTCTAATGCTGTGTTGATTCTTAGCTAGCCTCAAGTCTTCTTCGGCTATCTTCAAAATCAAAAGCAGTTGAGATATTGAGAGTTGAGAGCACTTCATTTTGCTTCCTTATGACTCCCATCCTTTTCTTTGCTCCCAAGATGAAGGCACTGAACCATCTTGACTCGCACGAACCTTCAGAGAGGGACATCTTCTTGTTGTCAGAAGAGAAGACGGAGCCTCCTTCATCACCCATTATTGCTTTATATGCATGATTTGCCCAAGTGGGAGTTTTTTGCATAGACTCCCATTGAAGATGCCAAGCATTCTTTCCTGGCCTCTGCGAACTATGGGATGTCACTAGAGCCACTCCCATGCCCACTTTATCTTCCATTCTTCCATGTGAGGGTTTCCCATCTTGGGGAACAGAGGTCCAAAGGAGAGTACTTTCCATGCATTCTTCAGGTCCAGCCACATTCTGCTCGCATTTTTCTCTACAGTGCTCTTACTCTTGCTCCACATGGCATCCAGCGTGGCACTCTGAATGCAGATCAGGGTGTAAACATCCTTGGTGTTACTCCAGTCAACGTCCCTTCGTACTACATTTCTAAAATGGCACAGAACACATTCAAAGGGTAGGCTCATCAAGTGATCTCCTTCTCTGGTGCATTTGAAGTGGTCCCCCCTTTCTTCTCCCGTCTCGAACCCATTTTCCTTGTCTTCTTCCTCCATTGACGTTTGAATTGGAAATGGATCTTCCTCCTAGCGCCGGTAACAAGGAGCGAAGTAGGCCGCTCTGCACGGGTGGAAATGTGCGAGCTAAGAAATTCAAACAGAAGATCCCTCGTCCATTGGTGTTCATCTTCCCACAATGTAGGCAGGGCCCATCCATGTCAAGAAATCTCCTTTGTCCATTTTGGACAGGGTCTCCAAATTCGGTGTCCAGGAGCTCACCAAACTCTAGTGGACCCCTGTAATTTTCAACGAAGGCAAGTGGAAGGACAAGAAGAGTGGTTAGCGGCTCATGCATGGAGCTCGGCCAAAAAGGGGCCCCAGCACGAACATAAAAGCGGACGTCTTGTATTCGAACAATTGCTTTCTCCACAAGTGAGTCATCAGCCGGGGAATGTCACAAGCAAAGCGCCTGCAATTTGATTGTGCAACTAGAGCCAGAAGAGACCACTAGGAGCTATTGGATATCATGGTGACTACTAAGCTTACATGCTAAGAGTGGGCTATTCTACGAGACGATGGAACTTCTACAAGTATCCACGTCATCTCTGTGAGAGGATCAACTAATGCCAGACCTGTAGTTGCTACTTGACACGTGACAAGGCAGAATGACTGTCGTAGCGGTATTGTAATACCATGAGAGGGTCATCCCCTGTGACAGGGAATAACAAACACCTGTGCTAGATGGGGGTTCACCAATTGGTCCTCATTGAATAGTTCCACAATAGTCTCCATCGCCGCTGGTGGAGGAATCCACAGTCAATGGCTTTTGATTTCGTGTAAATGGAACCAATCCATCGGTGTTAAGGCTTTCAGCAATCCAGACTCATAGTTTGCTTCATCATTCCCTACTTTGCACCAAGGGACTCCTGACTTGTCGCTCCACCATTCGCGAACCCATTCCTCTACCCTTCCATTTGATCGTTGATTTGCATCTTCATTCAAGGGAATTGAATCCCAGGGATTCATTCCTGCCATGATTCCTTCCAAAAAATCTCCTCGGGATAATCCATCTACACCAGCAAACTTCATAAGTGTCCCTGCAATGTGGACCACATGAATGATGCACCAATGCTTTCTTTCTACCATCCTCAGCTTCCTAATCAACTCAGTTAGTTTGGGCGATGATTTCGAGTGCCCCTTATAGAAGGTCCCTTGAAATGTTGAGTTGTTGGTAAAGACAAATAGCTCTCGGTCGTCCAGCTTTCCTTCCTCACCCATCCTGACAATCCTATCCGTCAGATTACTGGCTTCTCTAAAGTTGGAAGATTCACTCCTCCATTGTTCCTTCCAATTTCCGGCTTCGTAGTGTACTCCCTCATCATCTCAAATTCCACTGCGGAAGCCGTCTTCTGAGGCTTCCCCCATCAGGTACAAACACACTGCAAGTGAAGTTACCCTGCACTTCTGTACTCCGGCATTTCTCCTTCCAAGAACTCAAGCAAAATTTCCATGTCCTTCCTCAGCCAAGGAACTGCCCTAACTGTGGCTGGCGGATCCAGCCTGACAACTTTTCTCTCACCATGCGGTCTGGCCTTGAAAGCGCCCAAGTCCACCACAGGTCCATTCTCCATGTCCTCTTCCGCTCTCCTTATAGCAGCCCCATTGACTTTGAAAGAAGATGTGTTCGGCTCCAGATCTTCTTCACTATTTTCCTTGACCTTGCCACTCTTCTTTCTAGACGAAGCCTTTCTGTATCCATCTTCATCTCTGACCGGTCTCCAGCCATCGATAGTCAAGTGCAGCCCTTTGAGGTACAGATTAAAAAAGGGGTATGTATGTCCTCGCAATGTATATCAAGAAGCCCCTTATTTGCTCCAACCGATTCCTGTCCATCATGGAAGCACGCTCTTCTACAAGCGCTTTCGTCTTGTCCCACTTCACTTGAGTGACAATCGAGATTACCTCCCATGCTGGCTCACTTTCAGAGTCATTACTCTGTGCAGTCAGAGTAGTATCCTCAGGGACGAAGGCAGTGGCCTTGACTGTTCCTGTCCATGGACTGGGCGTTCAAGAGGGTTCTGTCCGCTTGCGTGTGGCATCTTGTATTTCAAGTCTCGTGAGGACACAACTGAATTTCCCCATGGATCTCCAGCATTTGAGCTTACACCACCCCGTGACTCGGGCATCATCCACATAGATGTAGATCTCACAAGCAACCTTACTGTAGCTCCTCACTTTCATCACCCATGGCAGTCTGGGATCGTAATGTTCCGAGCCAGGAGTACTGAAGTGGGTTGTGTGGATCTTTTCTGTCACCATAGGCGAAGTATTTTGCGACCAACATCATTTGTAGTGATCTGTACAGGCTGTCTTTTATCCCCATGAAATTTTGCGTCCAGTGCTCCCAGGGGGACTTGTCAAAGTGTTCCAGAAAGCGTTCCAGATTGTTCCAAATGTTCCAGCTAAATTACTAAAGTGACACTACGAGAAACTATGTGGCAACAGCAAAATAACTGGAAACCAAAACTTGATGCCGACCTTGATTTCAACTTAGCATTCTGATTTATTTGACATTTCATTTCATGACACACAGAATTATCCATGACATTATCCATAACATTATGCAACATGACAAACAAAATGTAACAAAGCTTTACTACCACTACAACTACAATATTGTACCTAAGAACATGACTCTTGTCTAATACCAAGTGACACATGCACATGGTAAGCTAATCATACATCGCTGAATATGCTATCATCTCTGAAAGTCTGATGGTGGCAGAGGAGTGAGCCAAGGGGTTGTTGACAGCTTTTACTCTGAAGAGGATAAATGTCAACAACAACAACAACAGAGACAGTTTAGCAAATGATATACAATGCGTGAAAGAATCTGTTGAATGACACATAATACTCTTACATTTCAATTCCTGTGACAAACTAAAATGAATTCAATTGGTGCACCTAGCTCAACAGACAAAAATAGGAGCCAACAAAGAAGGTTAGCCAACAGGTGTGTAATAAATGCCACAGCGTACTCTACATACAGAACAAAAATCTCACCTCTTTATTCCTGTGTTGACCCCCACAGAGGTGATAAACAGAAATAGTTTAGAAATGACAATTGTATTCAAAAAACTCTACTACATACAGCAAAAAAGACTCACGCCAATATTAGTTCTGCCTTGAACCTCAACCAACAATCACACTTGCATGAAGAGACTCCAATGACACGAATGAGGTGGCAATGCTTGTAGACGACGATGAGGTGTAATGTAATATGCGATAAACACAACACTTCCGCAGTAGACAGTGGTGTACTATGCAGTGCCATCGGCGGTGGAGGATTGATGCGAGTTATGTTGGAGGGACGTGTTACTTCCACCAACAAGCACACTCAACTGAAGAGACTCCAACGATGATAGGAGCGATGCTTGTGGAGAGATGTGTAATGGCATTTGGCGAAGAAGGATCGATGCAGTCATGGACCCTCACTTGAAAGTGGTGTTGAGGGCAGCTGATCTGTGGTTTGTGTCACAGAGTGCCAACATCGATGTCAAGCTCATGAGTGCAAACATGCGAGCTGCGTTGTATCAAGTGGGGACCAATGTGGATAACGACGAATCGGATCTCCTTGGAGGGAAGACATTTGTTCCAACCAACGATCTCCAACATGTGAAGAAGGAGGTGAAGTATTTCCTACAATTTTTATTTCGAGAGGGCCATGTGCATCAGGACCTGCTTGCCGCACTAGATCAAATTTATGAGTCAGTCCCATACAATGACAGAGATCCCGACAGTAGCAATGATGAAATTGCTACAAGAATCATCGGCACCAACTTGCTGCCAGCAATATTGATCAATCCAATACTTGATGGTCCGAAGAAAGCCAATGGCCCCACTTGCGTTCATGACTACATTGCTGCAAGGACAACGAAAGCTGTCGATGATACCACACTCATCATAAGAGGAGCCAATGACATCTCAAGATCGGCCAATGCACTGCTACGTGTCATTCGGCATGCTCTTTGCCATCACATCCAGAACGAGGCCAATGACTTCAATGCAGACCAACAGCCCATCCAAACGACAGATGGTCCCTCTACGCATGGGATAAAATTAGAGAAGTCCAACAAGCAACGTCTATCAGCACCATCTGCGTGAGAATCCGAAGTGGCAAGTTCATCAAAGAAAAAACAGCAGCCCGTTTGAATAAAATGGTTGAGATCAACACCGGTGATTTATATATTGCTGGAGTGTATATTCCATGGACAAGATGGAGCCGTGCCATACCGCATGCCATTGACTGTGTGAAGGAGAGCATTCAATTGCTCTATCCAAATCAAGATGCCCTTCTCAAGTGGTGCAACGTCAATAACAAGATTGTCATGACTCATGATTCCAACACACATGTCCTGGTACAACAAGAAGATGGAATAGAGATGGAAAAGATCACCCTAGAAGATCTCGTTCCAATGCTCGGCAACAACGCCACAGACGATGTGAGAGAAGCCATTCAACGTTGCTTCGAGTTTGAGTGTTTCTTATGCGCTTACATGGGGGTTGTTGCAGCAAGAGGAACGGAGGTTGTCAACATGCCTGAATTTGACACTTTCCAATTCCTATTTAATTGCTTGAGGTTCCAGCTTCTATCTCGGAAGGGGAAGAAGCATGGTGTGTTCAAAAATAAGATGTGTGATCACTACCATACTACTTCATCTATCGCTGTATCAGGCAGTTGCATCATCAGGGATTTATACCGTCCCCAGCAGCAATGGCAAACACAAAGCAGCTGATAAGTACTTCGTGAAGGTGTTTGGTTTGGAGAAGTCCATCGGTTTAAAAAACAACCGGCAAGCAATTGCAAGTATTTGCAATTTTATATGCCCATCTAAAGATGCCAAGCTTTGTGTTGATCGAGTAATGGCAGGCAACTTTCAGCACAGTTGGATGACGCACGCAGCATTTTACTCTGATGAGATTGTACGCAGAGATGGCCATAATCTCATTCACTACTCACTTCTAGCGGCACAGATGGTTTGGTATTGCATGGGTGAAAACATTGGCACAAGAAGGTCACACTCTGGTATTGACAGAGCTCCCCAACACATGCCTGCCGAACAATATGAATCAGCAGCGAAAGCACTCTACGGGCCAATGTCATCTCCATCCGAACTACAACTGGAGACAATCCGGCACATCGATAGTTCGACAGAGACTAGGCATGCATTTATTACAATGGCACCAGGGACGGGAAAGAGTGGTTTATATAATATCTCGCTGGCGGCTTCGGCATTATATGGCATTAGACCGCAGCGGACTATTGTCATCTCACCCCACAACGGATTATTAGCGCAGCACCATCAGCAAACAGTTGATTATTTCAGAGCACTGCCAATCTCCGTCAGCAGTTTTGAGAGTAGCGACATAACTGACGACACCAATACACCGCCAGTCATCGACCATTCCTCTCTAATCTTTGTCTCCATAAGTGCATTCCACAAGCTAATGAAATATCATCGGGGT
The DNA here is from genome assembly GCA_030544225.1 of Skeletonema marinoi. Taxonomy (NCBI): domain Eukaryota; phylum Bacillariophyta; class Thalassiosirophyceae; order Thalassiosirales; family Thalassiosiraceae; genus Skeletonema; species Skeletonema marinoi. The sequence continues at coordinate 9,976 of CM060505.1, read as the reverse complement.
TTCATTTCGACGTGGGGTATCAAGCGAATTATTATTGATGAGTATCACAACATCATTTCTGAGATCTTCCGCTTTGGTTATTCATGGGATTCTCTCAGAAACCTGGCTTCCCTACAAGCTAAAATTGTTTGCATGTCGGCAACTGCAAAACAATTTATCATGAACTGTGCCTCTCGTCTTCTGTCGATGGGCGATAACTGTAGAGTCATTGGTGGCACTTCCACTTACAGAGTACCCAATGTCGCCATCACCGTATCTGCCATCAATTACAGTGAGCTGGTAAAGAAAGTCGTTGCTCAGGTATGCTTTGACATTAACAACGAACAAGAGTCATTCTCATCGCATGTCATTGCATTGACCGTTGATGATGCAAAACAAATAACGGAACTCATCGACAGCAGCGGACATCCATCCAGTGCTCTTCATCGGCCCTCGGGGCCCCGGGGAGATGCAGCAAAGCGGAGTCCGGGGAACCGGAGGTGCCTCCATTTCCATATACAGGGTTTGGGCCAAAATGGGCCAACTCTATTCTACAGGAAACCACGTAGGAATTAGTAACGAAGGATTTAGGAGATTTAAATCTTGTGTAACACGTAGAGGCTCTGTAGACCATACCGGCGTAGGTTTTGTAGTGATTCCTACATAGAAAGCGAGAAGTACCTGGCTTAAACGCGCTTTTTATTTGGCTATATCCCTCATTTCGAGAAAGAGATACTGGAAACAGAGTGATTTAGATGGTCCGCGTTCTCGAAATTGTTTGAATTGATATGGTTTGTTGGCATTTTGATTGTATTTCGAGCATTGTGGTGGCAGTCTTGCTTCTCCCTTTCAGAAATCTGCTGCAAAATTCATGTCATGTAAATAGATCTGTGACTTTGTTGTTGTTGTTGTTGTTGCTGATGCTGCTGTTTTTGTTGCGTGCTTGGAATGTCGGATTGTCGAAGATGATGTTCGATAGTGATGGCTAATTGTTGCATCACAGTTTGGTGGTCGGGTGATTTAGTTGAATTCGTTCTTCCAATAAGTGTTCCAGTTTGTGATTGGTGACATAGATCTGTGCACTCTGTTGTTGTTGTTGTTGTTGTTGCTGCTGCTGATGTTTTTGTTGCGTGCTTGGAATATCGGATTGCCTGAAGATGATGTTTGATAGTGATGGCTAAATTGTTGTATGGCAGTGTGGTGGATCGATGACTCAGTTGATTTGATTCTTCAATATTCTTCACTGAGTGTTCGCTGAAGTGTTTTTGGATAGCTATGATGTTAGTCTCTTCTCTCATGCCACTATTCGCCCAGAATAAAACCAGGTTCTGGTTTTATTGGCAGACGGAGCGTTCTGGCCTCCCGCCCCCACGCTTCTCCCCACATGCTTTGTTACATCCAAGTAAATGATCAGCGTTGCCGGTTAAATTGGCGGAAGCTGATAGTAATCCCTTCTGACCTCTCCCCCCGCGCTTCTCCCCCCACACTTTGTTGGAGTTGGATGTGATCCTCCTCTGTTGGTTTCGATGATCAGCGTTTCCAATCTTACTTGAATTGCTGCGTGTTTAGCTTGCATTTTGAGCCAGCGGTGTTGGTTTTCTTTCTCCCTTTCTGACATTGCTGAGCAGTTGGTGATTGTTTTATCCGAAGGGTGACATGTACATCTGCTGCATGCTGGTGCTGCTGCTCTTGCTGCTCTGCCGCTGCTTTTGTTTCATGAGTTGAGTTTTGGTTTGCCCGAAGGTAGCATACGACCGATGGTTAATTGTTATTTGTTGCCGTCACTTAATTAATCTAAACTCGCCACCACACTCGTTTGATGCGTATCACTATTATCCACTACCCCTTCGATAAAAGATGTAGATTGCCACATATCTATTGCGGCACAGCTCCTCTTGATCTCCGATATAATATTAGAGATGTGTGAGGAGCGTGTGCGAAGTCGTCGATGCAGGCAATTGTTGTGCCATGCTGTTAGGGGCGGTGGAAGAATGAAGGCGATCGACCGAATCCAAATAATTTTGTTGTTTGATGTCGGCTGCATGACAAAATAATTGTATTCTAATGGCACACCCCACCCTTCAACTCGTGGCTATTCATTATCGTGTCGATACATCGCCGGCGATATGTAGAGCCGTAGATCACATCAACTAGCTTGATACGTTGAAATCGCCGCATATCAGTCGCTGCGCCGTGACGATGGGATCAAGATACACATGCTGATCACTAATTAACTCCCGGCGGTTGCCTTGTAAGCGCAAGGAAGTCATCTCACCATGGTTGTTTTTATGTGGCGTGTGGCTGCGCTGTGAGCTCAAAAAAACTTCCAAAATATCTTTGAGAAGCAACGTGGCGCGCGCGCGCAAAAACGAAGAGGGGGCGGGGGGCGAGCACACTTAGCCAAAAGACTAGAGAAGAGAGTCAATGACATAGCATTGCAGAGCAACTTTACAGTCGGATACCCTGTAAGAAAAACAATTCCCAGAGACATAATGGGAGAGGCCCCGAGGGCCCGCATTACAGCACAGAACATTCTCACCACTTGGCACGCTGACAGGCTGTACGGCGCCATGGTGATTCAAATTGCTCCAAGTCAGAGCGTCAAGATATTATGTCGCAGTGGTCGAATAACAAGATCAAAGTGCTGGTCTCTACGCTCCATGATGGCATCGACAGTTCAAGTTGTAAACGAGTGTACATCGCCGGAGGATCTCGGAATGTAGTGGCATTGGTGCAATCAATCGGACGCATCCGACCACGTCAACAAACTGGTGCTGACGCCACGGTCCACATTTTCGACGTGATCCATCCATCGATCGACAGTGACTATGAGGATGAGATTTCCATTTTCCTTGAAAAAATGGTGGGGGCAGATTTGATTAGCGCCGACTCACGTGAAAGCTCAAGGGAAGTAGTCACCAATCTCTTCTCAAGAAAGGGATACAAAAACATCGTCAACACCGAGGGCTGCTTGCGAAGACAAATACTACTGAGAATTGACGTTGACTCAAACATCTGTGGAATGTGCAGCAGTTGTCTGACCAAAAATAATACCGTAGCAACCGCAGTACTAGCAGAAGAGAGAATTGCAGAGGACGAGGTCACCAAGTCTAAGGTGCATGCATACATGAGAGAAATGTTTGACAAGTGTTTCTACTGCAAGAAAAGAGATTGCAATGGTACACAATGTTTGGAACGAAACAGCTGCTTCAAATGCCACAAGACAAATCAGTTCTGCCCACACAGGGATACATGCACATTACAACGCCACGAGCTGTTCAAAAGCAACGGCAACTTCCATCCATTCTGCACATGGTGTTTTGCACCAAAGTCAAACGAGTTTAATGTTGCAATGGGCGATGACTTTCATCACAGAGGTGATGTTGTGGATGAAAAGACCATCAACACATGCACATTGCACGAAAGGGTAAAACGGGTATTGCTATCATTGCAAGTAAGAAATTCAGAAGATGCAACAAAGTTTCTCAGCAGAGCAATGGTTTGCGAGAGATCTTATTATAAATTCTTTGCAGAGCAAATGTATGAACTGGAATTTCAATTGGAGATTCAATTGGAGATGATGAAAAATTACGATTAGGATAATGAATAGGAACAAGTTAAATAATATTACGAATTTAAGTATGAACCTAACGTAGACTTGTTGGCCAACCTGGAGGCCAATGATTACCTTGTATTAAGTATGGCCAGGGTAGTGGTAGAGCGCAAGGCCAACAATTACCTTATACTAAGAATGGCCATAAAAGTAGTAGAACTAGAGGCCAATGAGTACGCTATAGTAACTATGGCCGTGAAAGTGGGAGATGGCGAGGCCAACAATTACCTTGTGCTAAGTATGGCCGTTGAAGTGGTAGAACTAGAGGGCAATGATTACCTTATGCTAAGTATGGCCGTGTAACTTGCATAAATGGAAACCAATAATTACGCTATAGTAAGTATGGCTGTGTAAGTGGTAGATCGCGAGGCCAACGATTACCTTATACTAAATTAGGCCGTAAAGTGGTAGAACAAGAGGCCAATATGTACGTTATGCTAAGTATGGCGGTGAAAGTGGTAGAACTAGAGGCCAATGAGTACGCTATAGTAAGTATGGCTGTGAAAGTGGTAGAAGGCGAGTCCAACGATTACCTTATGCTAAGTATGGCCGTGAAAGTGGTAGAACTAGAGGCCAATGATTACCTTATGCTAAGTATGGCCGTGTAACTTGCATAAATGGAAACCAATAATCACGCTATACCAAGCATGGTGAATGTCCATACTGTGTGCAACGTACACTTGACACCACTTAGAGGAGATGGAGGCCAATGATCACATTATAGCAAGTATGGTGAATGTCCATACTGTGTCTAACGTAGACTTGTTGGGAAGAGCACAAAGGCAAGTGCAAGTGTTAGGACAAGTACAAATAATAGGGCAAGTGTACAACAAACAAAAGTGTTAGGAAAAGCTCAAGTGTTGAGACAAAAGCAAGTGTTACGGAAGCGTAAGTGTTAAGACAAGCACAAGTGTCAGGGCAAGCAAATTTGTTAGGGCATGTACAAGTTTTATGGCTACAATTGTTTGGTAGGTAAAGTACAAGTGTTAGTGCAAGTGTTAGGGCAAGCTCAAGAGTTAGGACAAGAGCAAGTGCTAGGGACAGTGCAACTGTCAGTACAAGAGCAAGTGTTGGGCAAGGACAAGCAAGTGAAAGTGTTAGGGCACGCTCAAGTGTTAAGACAAAAGCAACTGTTAGGGCAAGCTCAAGCTCAACCTCTGAACTCTGATAATCGCGTTGTTGCAATTTATCTTGATCCTGTCAGAATTACTTTTGATGTGACAGAATTTAACTTTGTCAAGTCAGAATTAACCCTAGTTTGATAAAAGTTAATTTGATGATCAGTTTTAATTCTGACCAAACGGTATTGATCAGAATTAAATACTGTCACATCAGACTCAAGGGGTCTCTTCGCTCTGGAATAGGTTCTCAGCCCAATTGTTTGCCTTTGCATCAAACAAACACTCCCAAATAACAACTGAGACATCCATCTTTTGTCCTGCAGGCATGAGCGAGCAATGAGCGAGCACAGCCACCACCACAAAAAATTCAAAAAATCAACCGTCAACCGCCACAATGATCAACAACGGCCAACGGCACGACCCTTCCCTCAACATAACACACAGCCACCACATGATGGACATCCCTGTCATCAGCGGCGAAGCCGGCGCAGCCGGCGGAGCACCCCCAGGCCGAAGACGACTACCAGGGAGACGGCACTCATGTTTCTAGTGACAACATGGAAGTCGTTAAGTCATCATTTTGATTATTTTTTGGCTGCAGCGTGTCCTCCACTTCATCCAACTACTACCCGGACCCCAACGCCGCTACACTTCGTTCAACACCGCCACCACATGATGGTGATGGACATCCCTGTCATCACACCACTGCGTACGTGAAATTAAAAGGTGACAATCATTATTTTGAGTTTTTAATACAACATGGAAGTTAACTCGTCATCTCAATTATTTTTTGTACAATAATACCGCCGCAGCACGTCCTCTCTCGAACCGGCTCATTGCGGTGCCAGCACTTATTATCAAGCTACTACATAAACGTCGTTATATGCACTACTTCCACCCGCTTTCCCACTGTCATCGAACCAGACGTAACTACTCGCTTTTTATCGGCCGTTGTTGTGATTAACTCAGATATAATATAACAGACAAATACAATCAATCGGCCGGCGTGTTGTGTTTGGAGGCGAATATTTTACAGCAATTTGACTGCCGGCACTTCGACAACCGGAGTGGTTGTGATCTTGAAAGCGGATTGTAATAGCACAATACGTGGACGGGAATGGAGAGAGGCCCACGGGAAATTTGCTGTAATCTAATCACCTCTTTTCATATAAGAGATCCACAGTGAAGTTGGAGTACTTTCGGCGGTAAACTGAAAGCTCACAATTTCACTGCTCTTTGTTGGAGACACATTCGCAAGTTGGTTTTTGTGCCTTCTGTATTGTTTCATCCGAGTTATTTCTCATCATGACGCCAGAAGAGTTGGCGGAAATCGTGGTTCGTTGTCTCCGTTGCTGATGGTGTGGTGCGTTCACGTTGGAGGACGAAACTGCTAGCGACTTTGTACATTCTCTTGGTCGATTTGGTAGTAATCTTATTGCAGGAATTGATATTGAAGTTGGATCATGGGTGGTCTCGTCTCGGAATGTTTATTGTGGACGTACTACTCGTCTACATTCTACATGGCTATTTTCATTGGAGGCTCTTCGGTTGTGTGTTGTTGGGAGTTGCAGCACATCCCTTGCAATGCATCAAGTGTTGCAATTACCATCTTTATTCTTTCCATCGGAGTCTCTTTCGGTGTGATTTGGTCGAGGGGAGCCAAGACCAAGAGTTGTTCATCGCAGGAGTTGTTCTTTCGTGGAAGCGGGGCGGCTCGTCTACATGTCTCTTGTCATCAGAGTCACTTCAGCTTCAGTCCGGTTGTGCTTTGGTCGGTGTGGGAGTTGCACATCTCTCACAATACGTCGAGTTGCGTGCTCCTCTGTGGCTGGTGACTGGTGGCGCTGCGATAGCGATAGCACATGTCTTTACTTTACTGTGGAAAGGGCCTTTTGCTTTTGGGGTGAGTTTTTGTGCTGTATGTTTTATATTCATTCACATTCCGATATCATTCCCTTAACAATTATTTCTGTTGTCCCTTTTTATCGTAAGAGCTGAGTGCAACTGGCATCCTCTTGGCTCATCGCAGGAATCAACGAGTGGCTCTTGTCGTCAGAGTCTTTTCAGTTGTGCTGTGGTGGGAGCAACACGTCCTCCTTGGCAAAACCTCATGATCATCTTTGATGGATGACATTGCGATAGCATATATCTCTACTGTGTAGGTGGAGTGTTCATTGCAGACATCATTACTCGTCTACAGCATGGCTCTTCTCTCGGAGTCGGAGTCTCTTCAGGTGTACTTTTGTGGAAGCAGCACATCCTTGGCATTACCTCATGATCCTCTGTGTCGGATGGCATTTTTATAGCACATGTCGCTACTGTGGAAGCCAAGTGTTTATCGCAGACGCCATTGCTCGTCTACATTTCTCTTGCTGTCCGAGTCATTTCAGTTGTTCTCTGGTGGAATGAAGCGAGTCATCTCTGGCAATATGTCAAGTCGCATGCTTTTCTGTTCTATTGCAGCGTCACTCTCTACTGTTGAATGGGCCTTTTGAGGTGAGTCTTTGGTGCTGCATGCTGTGATTCGTTCACATACCGATGCCGTTGTCCCTAAACTATTTCTGTTGTTCCTTTTTGTCTTATGAGTGAGTGCAACTGGCATCCTCTTGGCTCGGCACAGGAACAAGCATATTGTCCATTGCAACGTATACTTGTCTACATGGCTCTTGAACTCTTGCGGCTCATCTACATGACTCTCGTGGTCAGAGTCACTTCAGCTTCAGTCCAGTTGTGCTTTGGTCGGTGTGGGAGTTGCACATCTCTCACAACGGAGTCTCTTCAGTTGTTCTTTGGAGGAATGGAGCAAGTCGGCTTGTATACTTGGCTCTTGTTGTCAGAGTCTCTTCAGTTCTTCTTTGGTGGAAGCGGGGCGGCTTGTCTACATGGCTCTTGTCGCCAGAGTCACTTCAGCTTCAGTTATGCTTTGGTGGGTGTGGGACGGCTCGTCTTCTCTGGCAATATGTCGAGTTGCATGCTCCTCTGTGGCTGATGACGCTCGATAGCACACGTCTCTACTGTTGAATGGGCCTTTTGGGGTGAGTCTTTGGCACTGCATGTTGTGATTCGTTCACATACCGATGCCATTCCCTAAACTATTTCTGTTGTCTCTTTTTTCATAAGAGCTGAGTGCAACTGGCATCCTCTTGGCTCGGCGCAGGAACAAGATATTGTTCATCGAGGACGTATTACTTGTCTATATCTACATGGCTCTTGAACTCTTGTCGTCGAAGTCTCTTCTTTAGTTGTGCATTGATGGGAATAGCAGCACATTCCTCGCAACATTTCAAGTCTCATGCTTTGGCAGATGGCACTGTGATATCTATGTGGTCTCAATGCTATGGTTGACGCAGGTACCATCTTCGTGGCTCTTGTCGTCAGAGTCTCTTCAGGTGTGATTTGTTGGAAGTAGCACGTTCTCCTTGGCAATACCTCAAGTGCCCTCCTCTCTGGCAATATGTCGAGTTGCATGCTTCTTTGTGGTTGATGACACTGCGATAGCACACGTCTCTACTGTTGAATGGGCCTTTTGGGGTGAGTCTTTGGTGCTGCATGTTGTGATTCTTTTACATATCGATATCTTTCCTTTAACAATTATTTCTGTTGTCCCTGTTTGTCTTAAGAGCTGAGTGCAACTGGCATCCTCTTGGCTCGGCGCAGGATTAAAGAGGTGAGTCTTTGGCACAGCATGTATTAGATCTTTCACATACCAACATCATTCTCTAACTATTTCCGTGGTCCCTTGTTTTCATCTTAAGAGATAAGCATTGCTCCTGTCGTTGAGTCTCTTTGTCATGTGTGCTTCTTGATGGAAGTAATACATCTTTCATGATATCACCACGTCCCTCTGACAACATGACTGCATCGATCCTTCTTCGCCAAATGCCATTACACATCGCTCCACAAGCATTGCTCCTATCATCGTCGGAGTCTCTTCAGTTGAGTGTGCTCGTTGGTGGAAGTAACAAGGTAAGAGTATTATGTGTCATTCAACAGATTCTTTCACGCATTGTATACCATTTGCTAAACTGTCTCTGTTGTTGTTGTTGACATTTATTCTCTTCAGCGTTAAAAGCTGTCAACAACCCCTTGGCTCACTCCTCTGCCACCATCAGACTTTCAGAGATGACAGCAATTCAGCGATGTATGATTAGCTTACCATGTGCATGCGTCACTTGGTATTCGACAAGAGTCATGTTCTTAGGTAGGAGTACAATATTGTAGTTGTGTAGTAGATAGATAGATAGATTATTAGTAGTAAAGCTTTGTTACATTTTGTGTGTCATGTTACGTAATGTTATGGATAATTCTGTGTGTCATGAAATGAAATGTCAATAAATCAGAATTGAATCAGATCGAATCAGAATTAATTCTGATGCTTGACACATTTTAGTCTGATACACATATGTCTAATTCTGGTACACAATTTGTGTAATTCTGATTGGTAGGACCATCCCCAGAATTAATGCTGTTCCAGAATTACAATTCTGATGTAGTACATGTAATTCTGACAAAGGAATTATCTGGTTTCAGAGGAAGTATTAAGAAGAGAGCAAGTGTTAGGACAAGCACAAGTATTAGGGCAACGACAAGTATTACAGCAAGTTCAAGTGATAGGACAAAGACAAGTATTAGGGCAAGTGCAATTGTTGGAACAAGCACAAGTGTTAGGGCAAGTGTTAGGAGAAGTACAAGCGCAAGTGTTAGGGCAAGAACAAGTGTTAGGGCAAGAAGATGTGTTACGACAAGAGCAAGTGTTTGGGCAAGTGTTCGGACAAGCACAAGCACAAGTGTTAGGACAATGACAAGTGTTAGCACAAGCGCAAGTGTTAGACTAGGGACAATGCATCTGTTAGTACAAGCGCAAGTGTTGGGCAAGGACAAGCAAGCGCAAGTGTTAGGGCACGCTCAAGTGTTAAGACAAAAGCAAGTGTTAGGGCAAGCTCAAGTATTAAGACGAGAGCAAGTGTTAGGGCAAGTGCAAGTATTAGGGTAAGGACAAGTATTACAGCAAGTTCAAGTGATAGGACAAAGACAAGTTAGGGTTAGGGTTAGGGTTAGGGTTAGGGTTAGGGTTAGGGTTAGGGTTAGGGTTAGGGTTAGGGTTAGGGTTAGGGTTAGGGTTAGGGTTAGGGTTAGGGTTAGGGTTAGGGTTAGGGTTAGGGTTAGGGTTAGGGTTAGGGTTAGGGTTAGGGTTAGGGTTAGGGTTAGGGTTAGGGTTAGGGTTAGGGTTAGGGTTAGGGTTAGGGTTAGGGTTAGGGTTAGG